>CM073450.1:10005000-12405000 GCA_037074485.1 Delonix regia | reverse complement strand
CAGACACTAAGCCAGTAAGAATGACATCCCTGGCCTTTACTCTAGGCAGAATGTGTCTTTCTTATCCATTTACAATTATTCATTTATGAAATGAAAGATGGTTTGGAGGGGAATTACTTGTTGACTTGAGCAAAAAACCAATCTTTTCTGTAGTCATTGATGCCTATGGTGTAGACCAAGTCTTCATTTCGATATATTTCTGCATACCTCTCCCATAATCCATATTGCCTAAACCTGCAAAGTATGGGGAGGCATAGAAATAAATGAAAAAAATAATTTTATATTGTATGTCTCCTAACTATTATAGTGTTCAAGATAGTTGGGAGTATATAAAAATTATTTTTTTCCCTTTAAATGTGATCTGGTATGGACGGTTTTGGATGTAAAGAACGCAAACTTTAGTATTTGGCTTGCGATGTTTTGAATTCTATGGTTTGATAGTGAGTTGCATGTTGGCTAATGGGTTGATTGATTATAACAATAGCATTGTTATAGTTGCACTACGATGAGTGCTAGTCATAAGGTCTTCTTTTTGTTTATGTGGCCTTGTTTTTGTTCACATAATAGTGTAATGAGATTACTATGTATTCTTAAAATTCAAGACTAGAACTTCTGATTTCTACATTTCTTATGGGCAAATTGTAGGAGCTTGTGCAAAATATATAGTAAAGAATATAATATGATGCCTTGAATGCTTCTTAATTATCATGTATAGGTGTAGTAGTTTCCTTCACCTCTTTGGTTTGACCAATGTATTTTGGAGTAGTTTTTGTTTTTGGTTATTTTTTGTCCTGTTTAATTCAATTGGTATAGTAGGCCAGATTTAGTATTCTGACCCTCCAAAAGTTTTGACAACAAAATTCTCACTTGTGTTAATAAGTTATGATTTCTATTTGTTTTTAATAAGCTACGAAATCATTTGGTTTTTATAAGCTATGATTTTTATTTGTTCTAGCATTGTTGTGCTAAATCTAAACTTCGAAATTAGGAAATTTGATTTTAGGTTTCCAGAAATTTTCTGGGCATTTTTGAACATTTACAAGGACATACAAAATCAATGTGACTTTGAATGATTAGCAAATAATTACAATCAATAATTTGAGGTGCAATTGTATGATTAGTTAATTTTAATATGCTTTATTTCAGTGTACAACATGTTAACTATGTCATAATTTTGACACAATGATTTGTGCTTGTATAGTCATGGAACCTTTAAGAAGACAAATTGTTCTTCGTATATTAGTGTGGTGGGTGAAGGCAACCATAACAATTTATAAATGTGTTATGGCCATAGATTGTAAGATTGCCCAGCGTAGGCAGTGTATTACCTATAGGTCGTACACATTGGATTTTCATGCAAAATGTGCTCATCTTAGGAGCTTGATATATAGTAGCGACTCTACATGTTTTAACCAAATTAGGATGTATAAGTCCACCTTTGATAGACTTTGTGGCATGTTGGATATTATAGGAGGCCTAAAGCCTTTTCCACATATGCTGATAGACAAGCAAGTTGCGTTGTTTCTCCACATAATTGCTCATCATGTCAAGAATAGAGTCATCCAATTCGGATTTAGAAGGTCAGGGGAAACGATTAGTAGACATTTTGGATCTATTTTGCATGCAATGATGCAATCAGAAGGGCAATTGTACAAGAAACCTGAACCTATTCCTAATACTGCCACTGATAAAAGATGGAAATGGTTTAAGGTAAACAACCCCTATGCCCACTGATTGGTTGTATTGGCATTGTTAACTTATTTTAGCTTTGTACTTTGTAGAACTGTCTTAGCGCACTTGATGGAACCCACATTAAGATAAAAGCAGCATTGAACGACCAACCTAAATACCGTAATCGAAAAAGGGATGCTACCACTAATGTATTGGGTGCTTGCTCATCCGATGTGGAGTTCACATATGTGTTAGCGGAGTGGGAAGGGTCTGCAGCTGATGGGAGGCTACCGCATAATGCAAGCAGTAGGAGAAATGGGTTGAATGTCCTACAAGGTTAGATTATGTGCCTTCTCATAACATATGAACTTAAGTCTTTTTTACCTTGCTGAAATAATCACTGTTGTACATATACTAAGTTGTTATTATTTGATGGATGCTGGATACACTAATTGTGAAGGATTCCTTGCTCCTTATAGAGGTCTATAGTACCATCTTAGTGAGTGGCGGGATGGTCGACATCCAACAACTCCTCGAGAGGTTTTTAACATGAGACACGTATCTACACGAAATGTCATTGAGAGGTGTTTTGGAATGTTGAAACTAAGGTAGGTGATTCTTAGAAGTCCTTCATTTTACCAAGTACGTATACACAACCATATCATGCTTGCTTGTTGCATACTACATAATTTGATATGACAAGACAATGCTCCTGATCCTTTGGAGTGTGACATGGATAACATAAAGGCTAATAATCCAACACTAGAGCCCGCCCTCGTATCCACCATTGAAACCAGTGATGCTTGGAGCAACTGGTAAGATGAATTAGTAAATCAAATGTTCAATGAGTTTAGAGCGTGTAGAGCTAATTGACTTGTTGTATTACTAAAATTTGTAATGTTATAAACTTTGTATTTCTGTGCTTATGCTATGCATTAGTAAGATCTTTGTATTTCATTCATTAAGTGACAAGAATTGTAATGTTATGAACTTTCTTTGTGCTATGTATTGTTCTCGACACAAATCTTTGTATTATATATATTGTTATTTTGTCTTTATGCGTGTGGTAGCTTGCAAGTACAACCTCATAGAAGCTTGTGGAGGTGATGTGCAGGTAAATAATTCAACCCCTTTTTCTATTGCTAATTGTTAATGCTTTACCAATTTTGCAGGTCTAATTGTGCACAACAAAATGGAAGGGAACGCTCAGGTGGGGAGCACACAAGGGGGAAGCACCCAAAATGGAAAGCATGTTTTGACGGTTAAGGACGACAAACATTTGGTGGAGTGCTTGGTTATCTTAAGGACAGAGCATAATTATATGCAAGACTGCCATTTCAAACCTGGTCACCTCCTCGAACTCAAGACAATGAAAGAGGAAAGAAACCCTGGTTGTAGAATCAAAGGCATCCCCCATATCCAATCCCAACTGAAAACAATGAAAGGATGCTAGCAAGCAGTATTTGATATGATGTATGGAACTAATATTAGTGAATTTGGATGGGATGACAACACAAAATGTGTCACTGCAGATAATGAGGTTTGGGATGAGTATGTTAAGGTAAATGATTGCTACCACTTTTATTTAACTTTTATTCCATACTTTGGTAACTTTATAGTGTTTTTACTTCCTATGACTAATTAAATCTTAGTGGGCCTTCATATAACAATTCAAGCTCGAGTTGAAGTATCTTTAGACATGGTATGAAATTCTCATTATATTGTGTTTTTTATTGCAGTCTAACAAGAAGGCTGCCCTATACAGGCACAGACTTTTCCCACATTTTGATAAGCTATCATTTGTATGGGGGAAAGACAGTGCAATTGAAAAAGATACACAATTAACGTGCGACGCGATTAAGGATACTAAAGTTGAACATGATGTTGGTAGACATCATGATTTAGATGAAACTGAATAGCCAGTTGACATTAAAGTTAATGCTGCCTACCCTGAGGCCCTTGTTAATAATACCAGTGAGGTAACATTTGCCTCTGCGAAGAAGCAAAGGTGTAGTACTAATGATGGCCTGGTAGAGGCGTTTAACAGAATTAAGGGGCAATTAGAGGTTGGCGTCCAAACATTATGCTCTTCCATCGATAAGATTGAGTATAAGGCTGAGCTAATGAAGAGTCGAGAAAACTTGGGGAGTGAGCTAGTAAAAATTAGTTGTCCAACATAAGGAGAGTACCTTTGGGCCCACATGAAGCTAGCTGACAATGACCAGTTGATGGTGGCATTTGCTGGGCTTGAAGACCACATGAAGGAAGAATGGATAAGGGATTTCATAAAGTAGAAAGCATATGATTAGAACCTATTGTGTAGTGCATGTGGTCTTTTGGTTGTTACTTATTTTCTATGAACTAGTTATTATGGTTACAAATTGTAATGAACCTATTTTTAGTTCTTATTGTTGATGGTATTTATTTTGTATGAACCTATTTTCTAGTTTCATGAATTCTGGGTTATTCATCATGAAGATAAATTTCTCATTGTTGAAGTTGCTCATAAGGTTAAAGTAAACTGTTATAAATCTAGTTGGGTTTGTGCCTGCTATAATTATTTAGCTGTAGCTAGGCTTGAGTTATATATGAAAGACTGCCATTTCATCATTTGTGAATTGAGGCTATTATATATGCAAGACTGCCATTTCATCATTTTTTTAATTCAGGCTGTAGCTAGGCTTAAGTTATTCTGCCATTCCAGGTTATTAGGCTGTCATGCTGTAATTGTTTGGACTATAGATTGGTGTATAATGAGGTTAACTCTTTCAAGGGATTGTTAGCCAACATCTTGTCATAAAATTATAAACAGTACTTGGAATATGTTTTTGTGTCTTGTTATGAACAGTATAAGGAATATATAACTTGGTGCAGGCGGTGGTGTGTAGTTTCATATATTTATAGTCAATTGATACCACTGTACATGATGCTAAACTATTGTTTAAGTTCATTAATTCGAAATTTATATAGTTAGATATGACTAAATGTAAGAACAATCGGTTATATAAAACCATACCTCAATATATTTATACACGATGCTAAACTATTGTTTAAGTTCATTAATTTGAAATTTATATAGTTAGATATAGCTAAATGTAAGAATAATTGGTTATATAAAACCATACCTCAATATATTTATTAACTATTACAGGACACAGAGTTGTGCATAATAAAGGACCCTAAACTCACAAAAGCTATAAACTGTTGCCCTTCTCTCAACAATTATTTGGGTACACATAACGAAAGTGAAAAAACTAAACTAATATATAGTTATCTACTACACATTTCTTATACATGTTATTCATAATTTACAAGTCCCTGCAGTGATTCATGCACCCAACAGTATCTAGATATCCTTCTGCAGATATCAACAAGAGGTTGTGAGTGCATAACGTTCCATAAGATTTCCATCACCACCAAAGCCAGCCAAAGGGTCATGCATTTCACTGTTTATGCCAGTTTTGATATGGTTGCTTTTTACATTGCGTCAAGGCATGCATGCAACTAGCAACTGTAGTTAACACAAACACACCAATAGCCATTAATGCTGCATTCCCAACATTCTGGAGATAACCTCTCTATTACAGTAAAAAGACAATAACTACAGTTAAGCCAAATTACTTTACTTTATAGATTTCAGCCTTTCACAGCCCCACCTCCAAAAGCTCAAACATAAGTGCGCATAATCATGTTAAACATGCAAATTTTAGTGGCTAATTTATTTACCCATCAGATTATTAGAGTCCATCAAAATCCATAATCCAATTATAATTAGTTGCAAAATAATGGAGAATAAAGAGGTGAAGTAAGGAGGGACAACCTACAGGCATATATATTACCCCACCAAGCACAAAGCATATAATATATACTCGTTAAACTTTCAAGCCACATAATATTGATGATGACTCCTTCACTTTAAAGTAAGCTTATAGTGGCTACTAGTTGCCACTGTTCCCATTTGTTTCTTGAAACAATATATATATATATATATATATATATAGACTTTTTGGCATTTGTGTGCATAACTAGCTATATCTGTAATCTGTCATCAATAAATATGAGCATGTTGATCTATATGTTACCATTAAGATTCTACTATGAGTTTCTATAAGATTAAAAAAGTGCTTAATGCTTCTTGTTTGGTCAATGCAAGCATATGACTCAATTTGGTCTTCCAAGCAAAACTCTACTCTACAGTATTAAAAAAAAGGCCACTCTACTGTATCTTTGTTATGAATGTGTGTCATTTATTTGACCTACTTACTGAGTGCAAAATATCCTTTTGGTGATATAATATAATAGTATTATCAATTTAAAGTTTCATAAGTGGAATTTACACAAATTCTAATTATAAAAACCGGGGTCACTAAATAGGGGTTTGAATTAAAGAATCAATGGATGGTGAGACAAACACATGTTGACATCTTTACATTGCTCTCTAGTGCCTAGTCTCTCATGTTGCTTCTTTGCTTCTAGAGCTGCTTATAATTACAATTTATATCGAGAAAAACTTCAACATCACAATGGTCTATCCAAGAGTAGACTGATGGAGAGATTTGGTTTCCTTGAGCTACTTATAATAAAGGAAATCCCTGCCTTTCCTCCAATATCTCTTACACTTTTCCAAGCTAAAACAATAAAGTAAATCCCTACCTTTCCTTCAATATCTCATACAACCCATATGCGTCCTAATCCTCCAGTCCATACCTTCTCTTACTAGCTTAGACCACTCTTTTGTTCCATACCTTCTGTTTAAATTACCATACATAGTTTATACCAAAAATACATATCAAAACAATATTATTTTATTCATTGTGTTTGAAAATTTTAAATTGGTTTTTTGGCCTTTTTGGAGCTTTTACAACACCTACCCTTTTAACACCTCATTTTAGATATTACATCTTACCCACCACTCCCTATTCTACCCTCTCCATCTCCCACTCTGTTTCTCCTACTTCACATCCCGTAATCACATTAACATAAGAATTAATTGTCACATGGTTAAACTGAAAAAGCCTACAACATAATAATCCAACAACAGTATGTTCTAAATTATAATATATTCAGTCAATGGCTCAGAGGATCAAAATACACATAATTAACATAATAATTCAATTAGTCATCTAATCATATGATGAGTAGCAGAATTTGGTGAATCAAAAGCTTAAGCATTAGGCAAAAAGAGAAACAAGGAAAGCACTCACCTGTTTCAAGAAATTTCATCCGTCTTTAAACTCTTGGCCTTTCTGTATCATTTTAAGAATGATGGTGTGCAAGTTCTCAACAATAAACTCTTGGCCTTTCTACCACCATGGCCATCGTAGAGGCCAAGGTATCCCTACACATAACCAATATAAGCTAACAAAACAAGAATAAGAAATCAAAAGAACTCAAGAACAATAAAATGTAATAAAATTTCTCATCGTTTTGCATGACTCACTTTCTTTGGGTTGCTCTCTAATAAAGAATCTATAGAAAGTGAAGACGAAACACAAAACTTTTATTTTAGAATGGCATCATAGGGATTAGGTAATGGTAAAAAAAAAAGGGTAGCCATTGTTGCGATAGCGAAGTAGGAAGAGAGAAACAAAGAGAAGTACTTTATTGTTTGATAAAGATCAACCTGCTTTCATAAGCATAAGAAAGCTCTTAGCATGCAAAGTAAACAGCGAAGGAATGACTTCTTCTTTTTCAGCTTTCAAGTATTCCTTTTAATGTCATCGACTATTCGAAATGAAATGCCCTAGCCAAGTATCATCTATCAGAATATCGATGTCCATATCCCTTTTCTCCTGCAGCATCAGTTTCCTCTGTGCATTAAGGCCCACAGTGTTGTTCTCTCATGATTACGAAGAAGATAAGAATGCTTGCATCTTACAAGGAGGGATAAATTTGTCAAATATGAATTTTAACTGAATAATTCCCATGTGCAATCTATTAACCAAACGAGGTAACGGGAGACATACTTATTTTTATTCTTTTTCAACCAAACAATATTTTAATTTGATGGATTGTCTCCCATTCCCATTCCCATTCCTATTTCTATTCCCTTATGTTGATTCCAGCAACCAACGGGGCCTACAAGTGCTAATATATAAGAAATTCATATAAGAAAGCTTACCCTTTCTTTTGTTTCACTTTTCTCTACTATAATCCACAAAATCCTTCATTGCATCAAAGCCAAAATCCACTATAGGAGAAAATATTTGGATCATTAGATAGCTCTAAGTGAGCTCTATAACTTTTCCCTCTACTATGAGTGCAAAAAGTGAAGAAATTACTGTGAAAAATGTACTTCTTTGTTTCTTTTTCTTCTACCATTTTCTCCACCATTTTTGCAACTTATTTTTCTTCCTTGGTTGTGCATATAATGGAGAAGATGGTAAGGTGTCGATTTGTCTCTCACTTGGCTAAAGGGTGGGGGAAAAAGTCAAAAAAACAAAATTATTTGGTGAAAATTAGACATTTTATCCTTTATTCACACTTTTGTCCCTTTTAATGGTATTTTCTAATCCAAAATTGCATAAAATTCCCAATCATGATTTTTGGATCCTCTTATAGTTATAAATTTAATTTTTAACATGCCTTGCAACTTTGCAAAAGTACACTTTTACCTCTAGTTATACTAAAATTTTCAATTTGGTCTTTTGGGCATTTCCATTCAGTTCTTCGTTCTTTGATGAATTTAATTATTATCTTAACAAGGTAATTTTGTACCTATTACTAAATGAGAGTTATTATTTGGGATGTTATAGTCACTATCCCTAATTTTACTATTCTGCGTCAAAAAGTTCTTTTTGTAGTAGAACTTTTTTAAAATGGAGTTCTAGAAAACATGACTGTCACAATACACCATTGGCTCATTCAAGTTAGTAATCAAATTTGCATTGCCACAATCATGTTTAATTACTATATAAAGTTCAAAAAATTTGTCATTTATGGTACTAGATTAGTAGTAGTTCACCTATTTGGTATTACATTACATGTATTTTAGGTTTAGTATGAACTCAAAATTTTGAAATAAGAAACACAACTTCTTAACTAACGAGTTTATTGCAATAAAAAGTGATTTATTTGTGTCTTGTGAAATTTATTTAATAATAATTTATGATTTGGCTTTGAAGAATTCTTCATCGTGGAAGTGAATCAATCATTAAGCAAAAGGAAGTCAACTATAACTCCATTAGAAAAAGGTAAGCTCTTGGTAATAAGCAAAGCGATGTAGTGACTGACAAATAACAACTTTAGGGCCTTGTTTGGTATGCAAAAGGAAACTGAATGGGAAAAGGGTTAAGAAAGAGAATGAGAAAGGAATCGAAAGTTTTGATGTCAAAATCTGTTTGGTATATTAAGAATAGAATGAAGAATGAAGTTGCAATATTTGTTTGATATGGTAGAAATAATTATGGAATGAGAATGATAATAGGAACAAAAGACCGTAATACCCTTTTATTAGTAATAGCAAAAAAATATAATGATTAAAAAATAATTAAAATATTAAATTTCAATATTCTAATCAAGGTTAAAGTATTTGTAATGGAAAAAAAATAAAAAAAATTCCTTCGTTAGGATGGGTAAAGTGGTGTCTTTCTTTCATTTTTTTTGTTTTCCATAGCCATACAACATATTTGCACCAGTACAGGAAAAAAGTACCATCTAGCCAAACTCAAGAAATTTTGTATTTTTAGGTAAGTAATTTGGTAAAAAAAATTTTGCTTTCCCAGGCATCATCCATCATTCCTTCCTTTCCTTAATGTAAAGAGCTTTGCAATTTTTGATGGAATGGGCATTCCTAAGACATTTCCATGGCAACCTACCAAACATATTATAAAGTGGTTTCTCTCTCCTTTTCCCTTTCCCTGACCCCCTTCCCTCTTACCAAACAACACCTAAGTGTAAAAAAGAAAAAGGCATATAAACACAGAAGACAAAATTCATTAAAGATAGGAGACAAAGAGCATTTACAAGTAAGAGACATTTACTTTTCATAATCATCATTACAAATATTATCCAAGTCAAAGTTGAATAAAAGCCTCAAGGAAGATATGCTTTCATTTGTCAAAATTTATCAACTTCCCTTCACATTTAAAAAATAACTTAGAAAAAGAATAAGGGAGGAGAAACGTGCAAGGATTGAGAAATGAACTCCATTCTCTGAACTTTCTCTTCTCCACCCTACCATTAATTGAACCACGTAAAACATTTAGCTAAAGTCAATCTGAAAAAGAGACTACAACAAAAGGGGTTACCATTATAGAAGCATGAAAGTTCATTCTCCTTCTTAATGCACAACACCAATATCTAAAAAGAATGGCTTTCATATAAACTCCAATAGTTATCAGCTCCAAGCCTATAAAAGGAAAAGAGTTTAATTGAAACAACATAAAAAACACGATCAAAACACTTCTAAGAGAATTCTTAATGCCTCATAATCATATATTCAATATCAGATAGAGCCAGGTTTTTAAAAATTAGGCTTGAATTCAGGTTGAAAAAAATCCTAAATCCATTTTTAATTAGGTTTTTTTATTCAGACTTTTATCCATATTTTTCGGTTCGGGCCTATTGAGCTAATCAAACTTTTTCAAGTCATGATGAAGTCAATTAACTGCTTAAAACTTGAGATAAATAACATAGTTAATTGTTATTATTAATTATAAGATTATATATAAGGAAGTTGTAAAGATAAATAAGTTGTTGTATTGGCATAAACCCTTTGAATAAGAGGTATTATATTTTAACTTTTTTACTAAGATGTCACATTACACTTAAGTTTTTTTATTAAAAAATATTCATTCGAGTTTTATGAGCTCAGTCTATGTTTTAAAAAAAATCTAAGCTCAACCTATTTTACATAACAAGCTTTTCTAATTAGGCTTTTTTGTTGAAGCATTATTTTTTCAAGCCAAATTTATCAGGCCAAGTAGGCTTTTTAAGTTATAGTCAAGTCTAGTATTAGATCCTTTATTCTAGATTTCAAGAGCTTGAAAGTTTTGTGCCAAAATTGTAACCCCTTGTTTTATAAGGGTTTCTCAAATACTTCATTATTTGTAAATCTTTCCTTAATGAAAGTTTGTTAGGGTTGAAAACCCAAGTTGGTAAGTTTGAGATGATCTTAAACCTTGTGTTGAGGATGAGCACATTAAAATTCATTATTGCAAGTGTTTGGGGTTATCCATATTAAAACCCTTATTATAGTTGTTGAGAAATTGTGATAATTTAACTATGTCAAAAATAAGAGAATTAAAATAGGTTAGAAAATGTAGTTTCAAGCCAAAATGCTATATCTATAAATGGTCCATGTTAAAGGGAAAAAAAAAAGAAAGAAGATAAGTTCCCTTTAGCTACATTGTGACACAAGCTTGACAAAGACTTAGCAAAGGGACATTTGGTTATTGTTTGAAAAATCAAAAGCTTAACAAAAACGATGTACCAACCTGTCTCATCTGAACTACAAAAAGGAGCTTTTGGTTCTACCTCAAATTTCTCCCTCATGCTACATATTATGGAATAACTATCACATGCATTGTATGCATCCACCTAACACTCTCCTATGAAACAAAAGTCTTATAAGACACAAAATGAACATTGAAGACAGGCAATGTGAATGTTGAAAATTTGACATCCTATTAGCCATTTATGAACGTTGGAAGCTTGAAGAAACATGATGCATGTATATATTGAATAGATGCTCCAAAAGATAGATTGAGTATTGAACTAAAAATTAAAAAAAAGTTTACTCCAAAAGGCTTGTTATGCTAATACTTTTATACATTTCTCTATATGAGGTATCAAGCATTGTATTTCACTTATGCTCTAAGTGAGCTTGAGATTAATTTGTATTTTGCATCTACTTGTTATTGTTTAGTAAGATCTTCAAGAACCTACTACATCTTATGAGTCACTATCGAATGTCAAAGTCTTAGAAACTGCTTGTTGATTTAGGTTACCAGATAGTGTGTAAAAGCTAAGTTGGTTAAGCCCAAGATGTAAGGCCATCTTGTATTTCACGAAGTAAAACATAAAGGCGTGATCCCTAGAGGTTACTATGGATCAGGTGTAAAAACAAATAATAGCTAAGCCTTTAGAAAGAGTTTCCTTCTTGTATTGGTGATTTTCCAATGGTAGTAAAATTCTCTTGTTATATGCTTAGAGCATAGATGTAGCATTCTCTTTGAATTTGAACCATTATAAATCCTTGGTGTGATTCTTCTTTGAATTTGATGTCTTTATCATTATTGCATTGATTTAAAGAATTTGTTTTTTTTTTATTACATCACTTTTCAAGAAGATACATCTCACAAAAGTTTACAGAAAACTAAATATATTTATGTTCAAAACTTTGTTTCATATTCTTTTAAAAAGATCAATTTTAAATTTGCTTGAAAGTTGTGATAAGTTTGTTTACTCTCTAAAACATTATTTCAATGTCTTACAAGAACCCAAGCTTCATAGTTATTTTATTACAATATAGTGATTTCACATTCACTTTTAGGAAGCTATTCTCAACATACCTCAACAGGAAGTTGATTTCAATAGGTGATCTGTAAATAAACTCGTAAATTTTAAAAGGCCAATTCACTCCCTCTTGGCTCTTCTAGACTAACAATAGTGAAAATATGTTCTTTATTAAAGGAGACTAGACATAGGACAAAGATAGTCTTAACCCATTTTTCTTTCAATTCTTTTTAACTTATTTCTCAAAAGCTTTCAATTAATGTTTTTAGCACCTTAAAGTTTATTTCAAGTCAATGAAACTGATTTCTAAGCACTGAATACCAATTTTTGAGCATTGACATTATCATTTTATATTTCTTTTTCTAGCACCTAATTCTCAGTCTTAGACACTTGATTTAAGGCTTTTTTTAGCCATTTACAATTAAAAAAATTCTTTGTTTTAGCATTCAACAATGCAAGAGTATTACATTAGGATACTATAAATTTTGTGACTCTAACTGAATATGTCCAAGTCCTAGAAAAATTTTAAAGGAACATGGATTGATTCAATCTGTGTTCTTTTTATTTAAAAAAGAAAATTGACTATTATATAGTAAAAATCTGACTAGTCAATCAGATGACTCAAAAATAATATTTTCGAGTCAGGTGAAGATTTCTTCATTTTTTAGGTAAAAGTAGAAGGGATACTATCTGAAAAGATAAGAGATTGTCTTGTCAGTGTCCTATCTCTTCAGACATGACAGCTAAGGTAAGAGAAAAAAGGCAGTGCATTCCAATTAGAAACTTCTAACATGCTTATAAAATGGTCCCTTTTCACCCATTTTCTAAGCCTTGCATTCTCACTTCCCTCGCTTACCTTCTTCGTCTCTAAGAAAAATTTTTGTGGTTGAAGTTGGAGACTTTTCAGCAAAATTGCAATTGGTGGCCTAACATTTTGCTGACTTTGTTAATAAGGTGGGAAAAATTACTTCTCTAGTTCTATTTTATTTGCTTTGATCATATTATAAGGCAAATGTTGCGTTTTATTTTGATGTTGTATTGATTTCTTTTTATAAAATTTTGTCTAGTTGTCTTTTTACACAAAATATAATTTTTGGACATAAACAATGAAAGAAGGAGAAAAAAAATATAATAACATTGGGTAAAATTATTTTAGGCATGGGATTTATTTTTTAAGAAATTATTTTGATGAAAAGTTGAGCAAGTATGGAATACGTAAATTGATTGAAGTAGAATAATTTTACTTATTCAATATGTAGTTTAAATTGAATAATAAGCTAAGTAGTAATAAATAATTTAGTTGTTTTTTGGTAATGTAAATAATTATTAATAAGTATGTTGGATTATTGGATCTCACTATCAGGTATTTAATATTAAATTTCTTTCATATAGGTGAATGTTAAATATTGATTATAATTTAGTATTAAGTATTTAGTTCTTAAAAAATTAATATACACGAACAAGTATAATTTTAGGAAAGGTGAAAAATAGAATGTAAAAGTCAACATAACTATAATAAAGAATAGTATGGAGAAAGATAAATTAGGAAAAAAATATTTTATGAGATATTTTTAATTAGTTATTTTATAATTTTTAGAATATATTTGTCTATTTTTGGGATTTAATAGAAATTATATTTTAATATATATTTTACGATATTTTTTTTAATTAGATGACTTAATATAAATGAAAAAGAATTCTATTTCTAATATATCGAATATTAATTAAATAGAAACTAAATTGAATTGATTTTAATGAATTTAATTCATGTTGAATTACTTTTTATTTTCCAATGTTATATATATTTAATTTAACATTATTATAAAATTCTATCGAAATTTTTATTATATTCATTATTTTAATCAATCATGTAATTTTAATCAACTAATATTTAATTTTTTATTATATCTTTCTACATCAATGAGTAAAATATTAGTATAAGTTAAGCTTTTTGATCCGGTTGCTACAACAAAAAGTAATTATTACAATAAAAAATATTGCATCAATATGCTTTAAAAGTACAATCGTCTGACAAATACTTTCACTTTACATTATCTAAAATCACACAATCGAAAGAAAATTATTATTTTTAAATAAAAGGTTAGTGGTTGCGTGGGACTTTTCGCACAACCATAGGATTACATGCCAAAGGTCGCGTGGGGAAATTCCATGCAACCCATGGCATTTATTTTTAATTAAAAATCAATAAAATTATAAAAATTTTAATTAAAATCATATAAAATTGTCAAATGTCCATATATTTATTTAAATAATAGTATAATAATTTAATATATACTAATTAAATATTTAAAATTAATAGAAATATATAAAAAAAATTTGTAATAAAAAAGTTTCACAATATTAATATATTAATAAGTTAATTCCAACAAAAGTGTTTTAAAATTATTTAGTAATAAATATTAATTGGTGAATAGGTAAATTTATAAAAATTTTTACTGAAATAAAATAATAAATAGGTCGAAAATATTTGGATTTTATTTATTGTTAAATAGTGCATTAAAATAGTAAATTATTATTGTTTTGTTTTGTTTTTGTATTCGTTTGTACTTAGTGTAATTATTTGAAAATAGGAATAAACAAAATTAGTTACTAGAACAAAAATTCTAAGAAAAAAATATGAATTCAGCAAATTTTGTTTTGAAAAGTATTGAATCAAATAATAACTGAGCATTTTTTATGCAATATTGGTTAGTGTATTTTGATCATGTTAATTGATATAATTTTTATTAACATAGTTTACTAATATCCACAAAAAAATTTATAATGAATGATAAAGTAAATCTTATATTCTTAATAATATTATATTTCTCAGTTATCATATAATCTCTTAGCAAATATAACATAATATTCAATTAATTAGTTATTTATTTATATTATCATCTTATTTTATAATTAATATTTCCCACAAAAATTAATTTAATAAACATTTGTTAATGTTTTTTATTATTGCATAATAATAATAAATATAAAGTAATTTCAAGAATATAATTTATCATTCAATATTTAAACATAAAATTAGTTATTAAGTTTTCGAAACCTTTGGCTTTAAAATCATGGGACATCACTTGATGACTTAAATTAATTTCCAAATTTTACTAATAAGTGACATGGTATCTTAAAAACCAGATTAAAAAAAAAAAAAGGAATCTTATTTCAATTCTTGCATAAAATACATTTTTTGAAAAATATTGCATAAAAAATGCTCAGTTATAATTTGATGCAATACTTTACAAAAATATTTGCTGAATTCATATGTTTTCTTAGAATTTTTGTTTTTTCTTTATTCCTATTTTCAAATAATTATACTTAGTACAAATGCATACAAATATAAAACAAAACAACAATAATTTACTATTTTAATGCACTATTTAAAATAAATTTTTATACTCTTATTTAAATAAATATATGAAAATTTAATAATTTTACACTATTTTAATTAAAAAATAAATATCATAGGTTGCGTGGAATTGACCGACGCAACCCATGGCATGTAATTCTATGGTTGCATAGGAAAGTCCCACTCAACCACTAACTCTTTATTAAAAAGAATAATTTCCTTTTCATTTTGTGAATTTGAAAGTATTAGTCAAAGAATCACACTTTTATAACATATTGATACAATACATTTCACTGTTATAAATTTTGATAATAAGTACTTTTTATTGTAGCAACAAAATAAAAAAGGCTATAAGTTGTTATAGTTTATTAGAAATATAATAGATCAGAATATTTATTAAACTTAAAATGATTGAAGTTTATTTTTTTTAATATTTAATATGTAGTTTAAAGTGAGTAATAAATGTAATTAGCATTAATCTTTATATTAGTGTTCCTATGTTGCTTTTTATTTGTAGTATATAGTTACATAAACATAATGAATGAGAATATCAATTATAACCTTTATTTACTTGTTTTTTAAGTAGTGTAAGTAGTTGTCTTATCCTAAAACTTGCATTGTAGGATAAGAAATTGATAACATGAATGAACTCATATGCATATATGTGAATGGAAGAATTTTCGAAAGTAATCAAGGTGTGACGTTTAAATGCACAAATGTAAGGATGCTTATGGTTGACATGAGCGTCAATTTAAGGGACTTGAAGGTGGTGATTTGGTGAAAGCTATGACGTTTTCCAATGCAAAGATGCTTATGATTGACTGATTAGGGTTTTGTTACTTGTAGTGTTATTTTCTATTCCTAATTGATTTTTATACTATTGAACATTGAAGACAATGTACATTTTTAAGTTTGGGGGTAGAGAAATTAAATTTTGGTATAGTTATGCATTTCTTTTTATTGTCCTTGTTTGTGTTTATGAAAGCTAAATTCCAATGATTAAGTAAATTGTATCATGAACTATGGTTTGTAGGAAGTACATGTTAATGTTTTTCATTGTGCTGTTTAATGAATAATGCATATTCCGTCCATATTTTTTATGGATATTTTAAGCACAAGGTAGCTTTGCATAAATTGATGTGTGCCTGAGGTTAATTTTTTTTTTTAAGTAATATTGTATATGATAATTTCAATTTTAAGCTTTAGAATTTGCATTATACTCTCTTAAGGCAAAAATCCTAGGCTCTACTTGAATCAGAGAGATGATTTGGGCACTTTGTTTTGCGTTTGTGCTTATCTTAGCATTCACCCTTATTTGTATATGTAGATATACACCTCTAGTAGTTTAAGCCTTATTAGTAAAGCTATGAAATTTTATTTTCTTCAAAATACCCACATGATGCCTTCTCTTTTTTGTGCCATATAATCAACCTCACTACTCTATTCAAAAGAAAAGTGCAAGCACATGTGTTGTGAGAAGGAAAAAAAAAAAGGAGAAGAAAAGGGGTATAGAAAAGAAAGTGAATGTTGGCTTGGAGTTGTTTGAATTTTGTAAAGATGTAGGGAAAATAAAAAAGATAGAGAAGATAAGAAAGAGCAATGGTTATGTTAAAAAGCAAATGCATGAATAGTGAATTTAAAAAACAAAAAAAGGTTTAAGAGTTGATTATGATGGAAGAAATGAAGGGAATTTATCAAGTGGTAGTATGAAGATGAAAGACTTTATATTTTGTAAATTGTTGTAATATATTGCACTATTTCTTTTGATTTTTTTAATTCTTTTCATCCCTATCTTTTTGTTAATAACCCTAGCCTATGGCCTTGTTATAAGTTGTAAAGGCTTGATGATTTTTAATTTATGCATGGTCTAATTTAGTAGAGAAAGGGTAGACAAGTGAGCATATGAAACATTTTATTAAAGTTTACCACATATTTGGGTTGCTTGAAAAAAAAAAAAAAAGAAATTGATTCCATTACATGAATAATAGGATTGTATAGTTACCTTACACAGACACACCCCAAGAATGATGGAAGAGATATGAGAGTACTTACTGAATCTTATAGTGATTTGCATTATATGTCATTCTTGTAAATCATAAGTCATTGTGCAATTATTAAGAATAAAAATTTGAGCCTTCATGAATTCTTGCCAATTATAACTTAAAATTTTGTATCGTACCTTTGTTTTGTTAGAGGATGAACAAAAGTTCAATTTGGGGGTGTGATAACTCTATGGAATATAGTTATTTATACCATTTTCATGTTTTACCATGGGGTAATCTTGTTAGTTTTAGTTAAATTTTAAGTCATTTTTGTTAGTATTGGCTTTTGCATTTGATGTTTGAATTTATGGTTATTTGAGTTGTTTTAGTTTTATTTTCATGATTTACATACTTAAATCCTAACAAATTGGATTTGCTCATGTTGTGTTGATTTGTGCTCAAGCCTTGGATGAAAGAAAGGAGTATTTTGACATCAAGAAAAATCATAGCCTAACTTTAAGGCAATTTTTGGACCCTTAAATGTCAAAATTTGGAGATAGTTATTTCATATAGAGCTCTTTGAGAGCTTTCCAATGGGTAGTAGTTCATCAAATTTCAACATCTGAGCAGAAAGTTATGGGCGAATTATTGAAGCTAATACATAAGTGTGTGAATTGGCGCCTTGGTGCTAGAACATGTATGATAACATGAGAATTGGCGTTAAGACACCAAAACATAGTAAATAAAGGGTAAACAAGTCTATTGACATTTAGAGGCGATATAAATCATCTTTCCTAAGGTTTTTGGGAAGAAGAACTTGTTTTAAAGCAAGAGGGAATGATTTTTTGAGCTCTAAGGGCTAAGCTTTGCTGGAGGAAGGAAATTTAAAAGGAGTTTTAAGAGAGGAAGCTAATTAAAGCTTTTGAAATGGAGTTCTTCATTGCTTTCTCTTCTTTTTCTCTTCTCTTGTTTATGTTTTCTGAGTTGTTTTGGATTGTAATCATAGGTTTATTTGGCTAAGCCTTTATTTCTCTGGGGTTACAGACCCTAAGCATGTAGATTGTTAAACTTTGTTACTTTTTGCCTTAAATTTCATTGTGCATGAAGTTATTTAGTTCAAATATTATTTGTTTCCTTGTTGATTGGCCACCAACTAGGATTTATATTGAGGATTTGATAATTCATGAAAGAGAAGCCCAAATTTAGTCATAGGATTGAATAACGCATGATTAATGTTAATTTATTGTTGAAATTAACTTAAATTGCCTTTAGGATAGACATATACATATCAGACGTGTGGAGTCATAATAGCTATACTTAATGCATCTCTCTAAGTAATTTTAATTGAAATATAAGGAATCAATTTAGAATGATAGAATTTATTCTTATAATGATATTAGAGGCTAAGCCTACTTCATAAATTAATGAGTTTAAGTTAGGAAAATAACTAATTCATAATTGAAATGCTTTGGTAATCTATAATCCTAAGGAAGCCTTTTGTACTGATTTTATCTCACTTTAAGCATTGCATTATTTGACTTGTTGTAATTACCTTACTTTTAATTTGAATATTTGATTGCTTGGATTAGATAACTACATACGCATTAGTAATTAATATTGGTATTAATTAGAATTTCCTAAAGACGATACTTTTCTCACTCTTTACTAGTTGTTAGTTGTGTATACTTGTACTATAACAGTTTGCTCACAATACCCATGAATTGGGTGGTAGCCACCATATGCTCAATATGTCTTTTGTCTTCGTCATGTGGCAAGTACCTTAACAAACATTTTTAGACAACATGGTCAAACAAGAAGTTAAAAAATATCAAATATGCATATGAGTGACACATTTGTCGACACCTAATTAGTAAAGTTTTCCCTGTTTACATCAACAAGTTGGAGCATGGATTGCTGGAATTCCCAAACACCAATAGAGTAAGGTATATGATGTGAAAGGTCATTGCTATGACTATATGACAAATAACCTTGCCGAAAGCATGAATGGTGTATTCAAGGGTGTTAGGGTGTTGCCTATAGTTAGCTTGGCAAAGGCCATAGTCAATGAATACTTTGTCAAACATGCAAAAAAGGTGCATGCTCAAATACAATCAGGCCAAGTCTTTTATGAGACACTTAATAAGAAAATGAATGCAAATTTTCATGCAACCACTGCATGTGTTATACGTGCATTCGATCAGCATAATGCTTCTTTTAAGGTCGAGGAGCCATACAATGGGTAGAACTACCAATACAGTTGATGCTATAAAGTCAACCTTACTGATCGAAAATGTGACTGTAGGGAATTCTAGGCCGAAAGATAGCCATGTAAACATATTCTTATTGCTTGCATGAAAGTAACAATCGATTGGTGCTAGTATGTTAACCCCATTTTTCGACTGGAGACGATGTGTAATGCATATAACAATGAGTTCCAACCAATTAAAGTGTAAGTGTATTGGCCATAACTAAATAGACCAAAGTTAATTCTTGACCCATCGATGATATGAGAAAGGTCGACCAAGGTTAAGTTGCATATGCATTGAGATGTATTAGAGAATGCTGGGGGAACTGAACAGATATAAGTTGTGTAGGCAAACCAGGCACAATTGTGCCACATGTCCTCATCATCGCATTAACCAATAGCTTATGACATAAACCCATGATTTTGTTAGCATGTATGTTATACATATTGAACTAATGAATAATACTTTTATGTCAAAGACTAGAGTAATTACATGAGCATATGTGCATTCCAAACTATGTTTTGACATATGTACATTTGACCTAACAATTTATATACAATTAAACATTGGTTGAATAACAAATGTTGTGAATCTTAGGCTAGAGGACAAATTTCTATTATACCTTTAAACAAGACACATCTCACAAGCCATTTGGCTTGGACATGTATGATTGGCTATTGTATTTGTTTAACTTATAACCTATGCATTTATTACTAATGTGTACTTAAGTGTGTAAGGAGATTGGCTTATTCGATTTAACGACTCTTGAACACAAACTGACTATGTGACCTACCATTGGCCATAGTAAACTATCTTTGTCAAGTTAGTTTTTATGGTGTGGTTTAATTAAGTTAATATGAATATGATCAAGCATTGCTATCAAACCTTGTTGAGAGATGGCGACTAGAGACACATACATTCCACACTACTTATGGGGAGTGCACAATATCACTAGAAGATGTTGCCATACAACTTGGGTTACCATGTAAGGGATTACCGGTCACAGGACCCACAAGCTATATATGGCCTGACGTATGTGTGCTGCTACTTAAAGTGAGACTACTAATTGACTAGCTTGATGGGCAACGATTGAGCATGTCATGGTTGGCGTTACACTTCCACAAGCTCTCATATGTTGCAAATAACAAGCAGGTTTAGTGCTTTGCCCATGCATATATCCTTAGATTGACTAGGGGTATTCTTTCCCATACAATTTCATCCCAAAGGATTCACTTAATACACCTCCCCTTACTCTTGAACTTCAAAGAGGCTGGTGAGCGTAATTGGGGGTTCATAGTTTTAGCCCACCTATACCAAGAGCTTTATAATTATATAAACCATGAGGAGCATGGCATAGATGGATGCTTGACTCTGTTGCACCTATTGGCATGAGATCGCTTCCCTATGCTTGGGCCTAAGAGACCGCCTATCTCGGATCCTTGTGTCGATGTCCACCCTTTGATTCCACCATTAGGCTTCAGGTATGCTTGAGTACATTAACCTCTTCCAATTATCATTTACTTTACATAAGTTATATCTTTCCATTGTATTAGGCGGAAGAACATTGCCGACCCTTTTCGATTTAGAGAACGAGCCTTACACCAATGCTGAGTTTTTTTAGACTAAATGGGGGATAATGAGGTTTGTTGCCATATTTGTTGTATACATATGCACCTTTTGGTATCTTGTAATTGTTGTAGGCAACTTTGTTTCCTGAAAATGACCGATTATATAGTGTTCATATCAACTAGATAATGTTTAAGAGTTAATACTAAATTATTACTTGGCATCTCCTTGATACATGAATTGCTTGAGTGCCCCTAATTTGCTTCCATATTATCAAATGACACTAGCCAGATCACATATTTTGCCCATTTAGTTGTCAACAATTCATCCTAAATGATCCAATTAACTTTGGTTCCTTTCACATTTACGATTGAAAAGAAAAACCAATGAAAAATTGGCAAGACGAGCATGCACAATTCATGGACATGTGGAATAGATGGCAAGACACTATGGTTTAGGCACTTATGGATATCGTGCCCATTGGTTATAACTCGGCACACATACGATAGTATTGGCATTGTATCTAATTGATTAGTGGTGATGCGGGCTATGTGGTAACATTTATTGTCTTTTCACTTTTGTTAAGCTTTCATTCATACAATTACTGCAATTTTTAATTTTGTGATTTTGTTTGCAGGCTAACATTGCAGAAGACATTTATTAGTTGAGCATGCATGACCCTCTAACTATGAAGTATTGTGAATTTTATAGTAGTGTTAACCAGGATTGCCAAAACATCTTATAAGTGTTTGGGGAACAATGCTTCTCGATGGTTGACCAACCAACACCACCAGCTTTAGACTTACTAGAGCAACCACAAATACTAGAAGGTAGGTAAGACAAGTGGTTACATAGGTACATATCATTTCAATCACCAATTATCAATGAGAGAGGTCAAGGATATAGCTAAACTAGAGTAACTTCATCCACAATAGCTTGAGGTGTAGTTTCCTCTTCTTATAGTCCACTAATACATAACAAGAGTTCAATACTGTTGGTCCTTTCTTATCTATGACCATAAGTCAATATGGAAATTTTGAAGGCATTGATCCATCGTATTATATTCCATCTCTAACAACCTCAAATTACACCTACTCCATTGTCACTAGTTTCATTCACCCATATTAGGTGTCGCTTGACATTAGGTTACTTACATCATTATTGTCTGGTCACTCAATATTTACTATTGAGTATGACCCTACATTATTTGAATGTGTGATTCGTCCCAACAATGGTTATTTACATCACAACAACTAATTCTTTTAGTTTAGTCCCCATTTTTGGATTTAAACTCCCCACTAGTTGCACTATAGAATGAATAAGAAGAGGAAGAGGCTATACAGTTGGTGTTGCAACGATCGTAACACGAAAGGACATGGCCTCGTTGTGGAATCAATAGTTATTATTTTGATGAATATGCATCCATATCTTATTTTCATTGTTTTCTACAAAATAAATCATACAATAAGAGCATGACATTAGTTTATATTATTATTTTTCACTATGGCTACTGCATTTGCTATTATCATTCTATATATATTATATTTTTTTTTCAAATTTTTATATATACTTTTTTACTTAATATTTGTTATTCATAACGTAATATTTCATGATTTGTCCATATTCACAACATAATATTTCACAATTTTTTTATGAATATTGTAATATTTTTAATAGAGTTTTTTTTGTTAAAAAAATAAAACATGAACAAAGTTTAAATGGAATTTTAAGGGATTCAAAAATCTATGTTCTGAGTCTTTTGAAGGGACCATGCACTAAAGAGACTTGAGAATTCGAGTCCCTTTTATGTTTTTCTCTTAAAAAAATTGTACATAAAAAATTGAAAAGTTGTGTTTCGATTTTCTATGTTTCAATTTTTTTTAAAAAAAAAATTTAAACACTAACTCAAAATGACTAAATCTAAATTTTAAGGATGACTTGTATTAAGTTATTCTGAATTAGTACAAATATTGGATTTGATTGTAATACTTTTTTACTGTAGCATTAAAAAATTTTTTTTGACATACGTGGCTTAAAAAACCCTTGATTTAAATATTTAAAGGTTAATTTCGTCATTTAAAAATTAGTTTAAAATTTGCCAAAATAATCAATGCATGATGCATCTATTCACCCTTTTAGATTTAATATCATTTTGTATTTTAGCTAATATATATATATATATATATGTATATATCCATCGTGTATTTTGATAATTAACCTCTCCCAAAGCAATAAAAAGAATAGTGCTACAAGAGACACCATATTTTTACAAGTGCCGCTTATCTTTTATTTTTATACTCTTCCAATAATGACAACTTGTTATCAAAGTAACAAAACTAGCTAGGTAGAACTTAGAAGTTTTAATAATTACATTAAAAATTAATTTGGACTGTTTATTTCAATTTAATTTATCTGAACTTGACCAAAATTAATTTCAAATACAATTACTCATGCTTAAATTTTATTATGTAAGTGTATTTATTTTTATGAGTAATCTACAGTAACATACATGACTTTCAAGTCTTCAAATTATGAGTCTTAAAATCATATATCAGGATATTGATGAAATAATATATATATATATATATATATTGTAATGAATAATTGATTTTGTATAAAATAAAATTTTTAAAAGACTTATTTATTATAATTAAATGTAAGAAGTTAAATTATTATAAAGTGTTAAAGTACATGATCAATTTCGTATTTTTCTCTTAAAAAATTAAAAATATGTAAGAGAATAAAAAATAAATAGTTTTTTATTATCATTAATAATTAGATATAAAATTATTACAATTTAATTTGAGATTAAAATTAATTTAAAAAATTGAAAGGAATTGACATGTAATCGTAGAAGAAAAAAAATAACATGTTTTTTGGGCCAAAAAACATGACATATTGGCAGAAGAGGAAATATGTTAAATACAAGAAAATGGATTTTAATGTTGAATTTAACTTATATAAGAAACAAACTTATTCACGTTTAAGAAACAAATCACTTTTATTAGAAACAAACAAATAAAGATAGCATTTTGTACACGTATTAGGAACTAAACGTCGTACCCCACGTCCATCGCCCCTCGGATCAACCGGATTGTGCACAACCAACGAGGGACCCATCCAACTGTGTGTTGGTAAGGTGAGATCCGAACTTTTCCAGAGGTCCGTATTACAGTCAACACACTCCAGTTGCATTTCTGAAATCTGCAATTTTATGAATTTGTCAGAGTCCAGAGATACGAGCTCAAGCGAGAAGCTCCTTGCCAAGAGCCAGAATTATGCGACCGAATATAGTAACCGAGGTAGTGATGGGATCCTAATACCAAACCCTTAATCTCTAGTTCTTGCATTTTTTTGATCATGTGTTCTTTTAATTGATCCTTTGAACGTCAATGAGTTAGTGGGGCAAAACCCTAACTTACCTGTTTGTTTTCCGGGAAAATGTGCGAAGAAGGAAAGAAATTGTGGATCCAACTTAGATTTTTTCCTTAATTGTTATCTAACTACTTTTTTTTTTTTTTTTTAAGATTTATAGATTGTACTAAGTTATTGTTGTGGGATGGTTACATAGCGATTTAATTCCTTCCTCAGTGTTATGATGTCTGATTAATTCGCCTTTATGGCATACTTTACACAGGCAAGTGTGCCGACTAGGTTGAGTCAATGGTGGGAAAGTATTCCATTCCTCACCTCAGCAGTGGTGGTTGTTTGTGGAATAATTTACTTGGTTTGTCTTCTGGTTGGATATGATTCCTTCGTTGAGATATGCTTCTTGCCCTCTGCTGTCATCTCACGATTCCAAGGTATGTCTTCTTGAACTAACATCCTTCCGGTTACTCAGAAAAAGGATATATGCTCATTTTTGAACTGATCCGCCTATATATAGGATTTATTTTTAGCTGTATTGCTATAAATTAGTATACCTTGTTTTATAATACCATGTTTCATTTTTGTCTGCAAGACTTCAACAGTCAAATCCCCAATGTCCCATTACTCTGTGACTCTTAACAGTTTGTTTCAACAGTTTTTTTTTTTTTTCCTGTGCTTCCTGAATATTTTTCAAAACCAGAAAAATTTGATATCACAAAGCAAGCCCGTTCATCATATTGTCTGTTACTTTATAAATGTCCTTGTGCTGGGTGTCTCTATACCAATAAGCATTTCTATAGAGAGTAAGTGGCTTGCCCTTTTACATTCTTTTTGTTATTGTTTAATTATAACCTTTTTTCATTTTTGATAGAAGTATATGGTAAAACTTTTTAGATAAATGATGTTGGTTTTTTTAATTCTGATTCTAGACTGAGATTATTTCTTTTTGGGGGATGGGGGTGTGAGGCAAATCTCATGCTCACATCTTTTTTATCTTCTTTTTGAATCCTCCAATCGTAATTGCATTCACCTTATGTGACTGTTAGATTTTTCTTATACTCAAATTTTCCTTTCAGTTTACAGGATTTATACCTCCATTTTTTTCCATGGTTCAATTCTTCATGTTCTCTTCAACATGATGGCTTTAGTTCCATTGGGCTCTGAGCTGGAGAGGATCATGGGCTCAGTTCGCTTGCTATATGTCATTGTGTTGTTAGCAACTAGCAGTGCTGTATTTCATATTCTCATAGCACTTTTGGTGGCGCACAATCCTATTTATCCAGATGTGTACCTCATGAATGAGTGTGGAATTGGCTTCTCAGGAATTTTATTTGCAATGATTGTCATAGAGACAAGCTTGAGTGGAGTTCAATCCAGAAGGTTATTTTGTGTTCGATTTTATATGTCTAACTAATATAACTTCTCCTGCTTTACAATTCAAAATGTCTAAAGACAATTTGAAATGTTAATAATCACTTATCATATTATCCCAAATGCTGAGCTAGTGATTATTGATATTCTATAAGATTGTTGTAAGATGATGCTCATGATTATTTTGTAAATTATGTTACCTCTGAAGTGGGAGAATTAAATGCTGAAATTGTTTTTATTATATTTACACCGCATTCTCATAACTTTGCCAACCAGTTGGTTCAATGGCTGTCTTTACTTGTTTTATAATAAAGACAGGACACTGTTTTGTAGTTGTTTTTATGTTATGCATGGTGAACTTACAAGGTTTCACTTATCTAATAACTTTTTCCATTTATTCTGCAGTGTGTTTGGACTGTTTAATGTGCCTGCAAAGTGGTGAGTGTAAGCTTACATGATGTTGTGTATGGTAAACTTATAAGGTAATTCCATTTAATGACAACTGGACTTACCATGTTTTAGGTACGCATTCATTTTGTTGGTAGTGTTCCAGCTTCTCATGTCAAATGTCTCACTAATTGGACACCTTTGTGGCATTCTATCTGGGTTTGCTTGTCCGTCTTTGCTCTTTTGTCTCTGTTTTAATTTATTTCTTGCCAATGGTATGAGTAATTCACCTCAGATTATATATTGCTATTCTTATTTTCAGATACATATGGTTTGTTTAATTTCCTCTTACCTGGGGCATCTTTTTATTCTGCCATTGAAGCCTCCTCTTGGCTTGTAAGTATCTTTGACCAATTGGCTTTAGTAGTTACATGATATCTATATTAGCATGTAGGGGACTCTTAAAACCAGTGCTGATGGAACTTTAGCAGAGCGGACTCGCTGGTCCAATCAGGGACTAGCTGATGGTCTGGTCTAGTTCTGGTTATATAACTGGCAATGATCAAACTGCTCATAACCTGTGAACTGTTTGGTTTTGTACCTAAATGGTCAAAATGGATTGGTTCATTGGGTAGGCTGGTTTGACTCTACACTGTTTGTCATATATTGCTCATGAGGAGTCAAACTAGGCCAAATTATCTCACGTTGCATATAAAGCAAAAGTTGTATATATCTTATAATCATGGTGTAGCTATGGTTAGGGACTTCTGATCATTAATGGAGCTTTAGGATATTCTAGGAAAAGTTGTTGTGGATGCAGTTATGAGCTGTAGTATGCAGTAATGGACTTTCTTGTGGCAGCAAAGGTGGTATTGCTGTGCAACTTTTCATTGTGGTGCAAGGATGGGAGCATCTGGACTGTAGTGAGGGAAGAGTGCAACAATTTTATTTTTCTAAAAATTTACCAACAAAGTTTTCCTGACTTCATGAGGGATTTTTGAGAAAATTGCCAATTTGGTCCTTTAAGTATGCTGCTTTTTCCACAATTTGGCCATGACAGCCCATTTTTCCAATTTCATTCTTCAATCTTTTTCTGGTTTTTTTGTACATCTTCAGTTTTGGATCTAGAGATAAAAGGACTGAATTGAATGAAATTAAAAATTTAAAGGACTCAACAGTAAACTTAGGAGTTGCCAAGTTTCGGACCAAATTGAGAAAAAAATATTCTTTCAAGGATGAAAGTAGTAGATTTTGTTTTGATTTTTTTCTTGTTTTTCTTTAATTTTATAGAGAATTATGAAGATAGGGATATGTGAGGTAATTATAGTTGATGCCTTTATGATCTTGATTGTCAGAGTTTGGATAACAAACTAATTTTGTCTCTGATGGAACCCAGAAAAAAAAAAAAAAAAAAAATTATATATATATATATATATAGGTTTTAAGTCTACAATGATAGGAAAAGAGTTTTACAGCAATCACTCTCTCAACACACACCAAAACACTTGGCGCACACTTAGAGGCTAGAGCCCTTTGATCTAGACGTAAAAGACCAAGGACTCAGGAACTCAACTGCCCAGAACTCCTAGCATTTGAGAGCTAGGTCTCTCCCTAATATTTCCCCAGAATTCTCTACCTGTCACCTCTCTGCCCCGCTTCCTCATAACCTCCACAACCCAAGAAATTGCCACTAACTCCCCCATCATGTGAATTGTATTGGCTGGTAACTGTCAGGCCTTCTCCTCTGTTTCCTATTTTGCCCCTCTCTTCTTCCTCCTGACATAAGTTCTTATTGAGACCTGAGCAAGCCCAACTGCACAGCCAGCCAGTCCATCAATACATCCCTCAACAAGCCGAACCTTGTCCTCAAGATTAAAGGAGGGAAGCTGAACAGCAATGATTCCAGACTTCTCACAGGTACTGTCACAATCTGGAAGGTCAGCCCACTTGATCAGAACCTCATGCTAGCCATTTGTGAGGGTGCGAGTTTGAAGGATAGATTCAGGCTGAACTTGTAATTCCATATCTTCGGTCAAGGTGGCTGGAAGATCATCATAAGTAGGTGTAGTTTGATGAAGAGACTTCTTGAGCTGAGAAACATGAAACACCAGATGAATTCTGGTATTTTCAGGGAGTTTGTGGCGATAAGCTACTGCTCCATACTTTTCAACAGTCTTATAAGGTCCATAAAAATGGGGACTAAGCTTTGCATTGGGTTTGTTAGCCAGTGCCTTCAATTGGTAAGGTCTCAACTTAAGATAATCAAATTCTCCAATCTGAAAGTTGACTTCCCTGCAATATTGATCAGCCTGTTTTTTCATCCTCTCTTGCGCCAACGCCAAATGGTCCTTTAATTCGGATAATGCCTCATGCCACTTTCTGATCTGTTCATTAACACTTTCAATTGGGGAGTCTACATCCTCCAACCTTAAGAGAGTTGGTAGGTCGCGCCCATAAAGAGCTTGAAAAGGAGTCGTTTTGAGGGAACGATTATAAGTGGTGTTAAACCAATACTCCGCCCATGGCAACCATTGAGACCAATTTCTTGGTTTATCACCTGGAAAACAACGCAAATAAGTTTCTAAACTTAGGTTAACGACTTCAATTTGCCTGTCTGTTTTTGGGTGATACCTGAAACTATATTTGAGTGTGGTACTAGTAGCTTTAAATAACTCTCTCCAAAATTGGCTAATGATAACACGGTCTCGGTCTGAAACAATAGATTTGGGAAACCCATGCAATTTAACTACCGTTTTAACAAATTCCTCTTAAACATCCTTAGCGGTGAAAGTGTGGTGTAAAGGAATGAAATGGGCATACTTCGTGAATCTATCCACCACAAGTATAATAGTGTCAAACCGGTTGGAAGTGGGAAGCCCAGTAATGAAATCCATGCTAAGGTCTTCCCATATTTACTGTGGCATCAGGAGGGGTTGCAACAATCCAACTGGGCTCATGGCTTGATATTTATTTTTCTGACACCTCACACTTAGCCACATAATCTCGAACATCGCTTTTCATCCCATCCCAGAATGGCCTCCAATAGGTAAAGAATGGAACTCCTTTAACAAGTAAGGAATTCTAGAAGACCCCTTAGGAATCACCAAAAGCCCTTTACGCATAAGATAGCTATGGTTCAAGCTGTAATATGAGTAGGATCTGTCCTGTGAGGAGCTGATCAATGATAAGGGATAATTTGGCGTCTTGCTTCACTTCAGTGTCCCATTCCTCCAAATCTCCTAGCACCCCAACAGAACGATGCTTATATGTCATGTCCTTACCCCTTCTAGAAAGAGCATCCACCATTATGTTGTCTCGTCCAGTCTTGTATACGATCTCATAATCAAATCCCATAATCTTGGAGATCCATTTTTGTTGGTCTAAATCCAAAACCTTTTGCTCCAACAAATACTTCAGGGCTTTCTGGTCTGTCTTGATTACAAAAATGATGGTCGAGTAAGTAATGCCGCCATTTTCAATAAGCTAACACAATCACCATTAGTTCCCACTTATACATCGACTGTTGTCTAGCTCGGGAAGACAATACCTACCTGTAATAAGCAACCAGGCGCCCACCTTGTAATAACACAACACCTACACCAGCCCCAATGCATCAGTTTCAACTTCGAAGGTCTTTGAAAAATCAGGCATTGCTAAAACCGACACAGTGGTCATAGCAATCTTCAACTGATCAAATGCTTGTTGTGCTTTATCAGTCCACTTAAAAACATCCTTCTTTAATAGATCTGTCAAGGGGGTAGCAATTTTCCCATCATTCTTCACAAATCAATGATAATATCCCGTCAAGCCTAAGAATCCCTTGAAGTCCTTTAGGGTAGTGGGAACGAGCCACTTAATCATATTTTCTACCTTTGAGGGGTCAGCTTGCACACCACCTGCTGAGATTATGTGTCCCAAATATTCAAGTTGAGATTGTCCAAAAGCACATTTTTTTAGATTCAACACTAAATGATGCTTTTGTAATATTTCCAAGGTCATATGGAAATGAGAAATATGAGTGGACAGATTTAAACTATACACCAGTATATCATAAAAAAACATCAAAATAGACTTCCACAAATGTTCATGAAAGATGTCATTCATAATGCACTACAAAGTAGAGGGTGCGTTCGTTAACCCAAATGGCATTACTAGGAATTCATAATGGCCTTCATGAAATGCTATCTTGCCCTCATCACCTTCCTTGATTTGAATTTGATGGTACCTGGATTTCAAATCAAGTTTTGAGAAAATAGTAGCACCTCCTAATTCATCCAACAGCTCATCAATGGCTAGGATAGGAAACTTATCTGGCATAGTAATCTAATTCAAAGCCCAATAGTCCACACAAAATCTCTAGCTCCCATCCTTCTTCTTTACTAACAACATGGGGCTTGAATATGGATTGCTGCTAGGTTTGATGATTTCGGCTGCCAACATTTCCCTTATTAACTTTTCTATCTCATTTTTTTGTGAGTGAGGATACTGGTAGGGACACAAGTTTGGTGGAGAGTGTCCTTCTTTAATCACAATAGCATGATCTTTGGACCTCCATGGTGGCAAGTCCTTTTGCACAATAGTAACCCCTGGAAACTTAGCCAACAACTCTTGGATTTCTTCAACTATCATGGGTTCCTCCCTTTCCTCTACCCTTATTTCACCAAATTCAATAAAGAACCCTTGGTGTCCTCCCTTAACAGCATGCCTCAATGCCTTAAGAGAAACCAAAGTCTTAGCTAGGGTTGGGTCACCTTTGATGTTGATCTCTCTTTCTCCCTCCTTATACCTCATAGTTAGTTGCTTCCAATTCATTCTAACTTCACCAAGGGATTCCAGCCATTCAATGCCCATGACTATGTTAACTCCTCTAAGTTCAAATGGGTAAAAGGATTGTTTTACATCCACTCCCTGCATATGCTGTCCCCTTTCATGGTATATCCATCCCCCACTATTATCTCATAACTGCTGGTTTTCTATACTGGTATGGACAATTGGTCTACCAATTGGTTGGAAATAAAATTATATGATGCCCCACTATCTATTAGAATTAACACTGCCCTTCCCTGCAACTCCCCTTCCAGCTTCATAGTTTTGTCCTTAGTTATCCCAACTATTGATTTTAAGGACAGCTCCATTGGATTACTGACTTGTTCATTAGCGTCTTCAGTATCACCCTTCTTGTCCATCCCTTCACTCCATTCAATCTCACTTTTCACCTCATTATCTTCAGAAAGAATAATTACATTCAATTGATGATTCTTACATTGATGATTTGGCCCAAACTTTTCATCACATTTGAAACAAAAGTCTAGACGTCTTTTTCTTTGCATTTTAGCATCAGTCATCTTCTTGTAATGACTCCCCTTCACATATGTGTTGGAAGCCTGACTACTCACTGTCCCTTCCACCAATTTGGGTCCCCCCGAGGGTGTAATTTCTGCATCTCGAACATCAACCCTCTTTACTGCAGATTGTGTGACTTGGCGCCCTGAATCATGGCTAGTGCTCACTCGTGAAAAGTTGGGCGCCATCCCACTCCATTTTGGAAAATTAATTAGCCTAGGCTGTACGTTTCTCCCATTGTTGTGGGATTTCTCCAGAGTTCTGTTTCTTTCTTGCACTCATTGACCCCTGTCCATTACTTGTTTGAGAGTCTGAGATGGAAACATCCTCAATTCAGCCCTGATTTCTTCCTTGAGTCCGTTTAAAAATGCCACCATTAACACTTCTTCAGGTGCTTCCTTCAATGGTGCTGACAAAGATTTGAACTGGTCCTAGAATTCTTCATACTCCCCATCCTGCTTCAAAGACACGAGTCTCTCATACTCAGTTCCAGATTGAGATGAATGGAACCGCTCAACTGCCTTTTGCTTGAATTTAGTCCATGTGTTCATGGGAGATCTTCCTTCCAACCATTGTACCAAGTGAGTGCCCTGCCCTTCAAACAAAGGGCCATTGCTACTAGCTTCTCCTCCTTAACCACTGCATTTAAAGAAAAGTATCTTTCCACCCTAAAGATCCATCCCAAAACATCTTCACCAGTGCAAAAGGGTAATTCCAATTTGCGGCAATGGAAATTATCCCTGTTCAGAAATGTTGCTGCTCCAGACGCTCCTCCTGCGCCACTTTCGGCCACCATGGGTGTTGTGGGCCAATGATGCTCTCCCTCCACCAGTCTCTCCTTCTCAACTGACTGAAGATAAGAAGAAAATTTTTCCACAGCCCCTTTAATCTTGGTCAGCCACTGCTTAATGCTCACCATGTCCTATTCCAAGTTTCAATTCTGCTCTCCATCCTCGTATTGACCATACCCAACACGGCTGTGAATGTAATGCTCTAAAACCAATTTGATGGAACCCAGGAAAATATATATATAGGTTTGAAGTCTACGATGACAGGAAAAGAGTTTTACAGCAATCACTCTCACAACTACAACACCAAAACACTCGGCACGCACTCACAGCCCTCTGATCTAGACGCAAAAGACGAAGGACAACTGCCCAGAACTCCTAGCATTTGAGAGCTAGGTCTCTCCCAAAAATTTCCCCAGAATTCTCTATCTATCACCTCTCTGCCCCACTTCCTCATAACCCCCACAACCCAGAAACTGCTACTAACTCCCCCATCATGTGAATGGTAGTGGCTGGTAACTGTCGGGCCTTCCCCTCTGTTTCCCTTTCCGCCCCTCTCTTCTTCCTCCTGACATAAGTCCTTATTGGGACCTGAGCAAGCCCAACTGCACGGCCAGCTGGCCCATCGGTCTCTCTCCTCATAAAAAATGTTAATGGCCTTTAATGCATATGAAAATTCATAATGGAGTTTTATTTGCCATGCATCAATAGAGGAAGCCATTTAGACCTTACACATTGACTTAATCTCTACAAGAAATTTTCTGCGGAAGCTTTGTTTTTTTTTTTTTGAATGTTTCTAATCTAAAACCAGAATCAGTCTACTGGTTTGCTGATATATTTGGTTTATTGTTGGGTATCACGTTTCATAAGTCAAGCAATTAGAATCAGTCTACTTGCATTGCACTGTTGTTAGTCTGGGTAGCTGTGATCTTTTGAACCTGCAGAGCTACATGCTGAATTGGGTAGTTGCTTTTCAGTTTTTTTTTCTAAATAAATAAATAAAAAAGCAGAAGGATGACCAAAACAAGTTATGATCAACTGGAACATTAAGAAATATATTTTATATTATATCTTGGCAACTGCTTTAATTTTATGAGGAGAAATAACGGCCAATGCATCAACTAGACTAAAATTACATTATGCTTATAAAATATCTTTTGTGGACCTTACCCGAGTCAGTGTTTATTTTTGTCCTTTTGACTTTCAGTCATCATGTGTGAGACGGCCAAAATTTATTGTTTGCACTGGTGGAAATCCTTCGGGCTATATTCCTACACATTCAAGTCAAAATTCAACATCCAGGTACTCAGTAGTTTTCGCAATAAACCTTGTTAGTGACTCTGGATGTCTACTAAACTAATTTTTCATGAAGCAGTGGAATTCTTTCTGGAAACTTGTGGAGAAACCTGTCATCATTGATGCCACAAAGGGAAGTTTCCACTCAGGTATGTTAGTCTTCCCATTGTTTTGGTGCCTTTGGTAAACTATCAGACAATTTAGTACATGTTTATTAGTGTCATCTGAGGTTGTTGCTTTGTTCATTATGTGGAGAAATGTGATGAACTGTGTATTACACGTTCATTGTGTGTAAAGAGTTTCTACATGGACCTTCTGATGCAGGCGTCTTCTGTCATGATAAATTTTTAATGTTAGCTAGTGTAACTCCAGTTGGTTTCTCTGCTTCTCATATGAAGAAATTGCAACGAATAGTCTATTTATTCTTGTGCATATTATCCTTTTGTTATACAGATTTTTTTGGTTTGCATATTTAGTTGTTTGCCCTCTTCTGATATATTCTTAGTTATTAAGATTGCCTCTTAATGTTTATGGAGCTGGCAAATTTTCAAATTATTTGACGTGGGAAAAATGCAATAATAGGAATAATCTTTTGTCTAAAACTAAAAAAACTTACTAGTTCTTAATTTTACTCGTGTGTTAGATTTAACCTGTAACTTCATCAGGTTACACATATGTAAAAAATTGACTTTTTTTTTTTTGGTGGTTTTCTTATCTTCCATAGTTTACTTCATTATTGTGGAATGTGAAGGTTTATCTATGTTCACAACTGTAGTGAAGGGAAAGAATTTGTATTTCACCTTGTTGAATCACATAGACAACATGGATATTTATATACAAAATCTACACCTAGAAATGAGGCTAATAAATACAATAGTTGAACTACTAACTACTAGTTGGACTAATAAATACAAGAGTGAGACTAATAAATATGCTAGTTGACAATATGTGGGGATGCTGCAACACTCCCCCTCAAGCTGGTGAATAGATATTCTGCATTCCCAGCTTGGATATAATGGTTTGAAATGTGGCACTGTTGAGCCCTTTGGTGAAAATGTCTGCTAGCTGGCCTCTTGTTGACACATAAGGAGTACAAATAAGACCACTTTCTAGCTTTTCTTTTATGAAATGTCTGTCAACTTCAACATGCTTTGTTCTGTCATGTTGCACTGGATTATGAGCAATGCTGATAGCGGATTTATTGTCATAGTATAGTCTCATAGGTTCAACCCGCTTGATTTTTAAATCATCTAAGATGATCTTTAACCACAATAATTCACAAATTCCAAGTGCCATAGCTCTAAATTCTGCCTCAGCACTAGACCTGGCTACCACGTTCTGTTTTTTACTCCTCCAAGTTACTAAGTTACCACCTAGGAGAGTACAATAACCCGTAGTAGACCTTCTGTCTATCACTGATCCTGCATAGTCAGCATCTGTATAGACCTCTAGAGTTAATTCCGTGTTCCGCTTGAATAATATCCCATTCCCTGGAGTGCCTTTCAGATAGTGTAGAATCCTGTGAACAGCATGTAAGTGTACTTGTTTGGGATTATGCATAAATTGACTTACCACACTTACTGCATATGCTATGTCAGGTCTGGTATGTGAAAGGTAGATAAGTCTTCCCACCAACCTTTGGTACATTTCCTTATCAACAGCAATGTCATCCCTGGCTTCTCCAAGTTTATGATTTGAATCAATCGGTGTATCAGCTGGTTTGCATGCTACTTTGCCTGTATCTTTTAGGAGATCTGTCACATATTTTTGTTGAGAAATAAAGATACCTTGTTGTGAATATGCTACTTCAATTCCCAAGAAGTACTTTAATTTTCCCAACTCTTTTATCTCAAATTCATTTGATAGATGTCTTTTGAGCTCCTCTTGTTCTATCTTGTCATTTCCGGTGACAATAATATCATCAACATATACCAGCAAGACTGTGACTCCCCCTGAATCCCTATGTTTAATAAACAGAGTATGGTCTCCCTGACTTTGCTTATAGCCAGAGGCTAACATGACTCTGGTGAATCTTCCAAACCAAGCTCTCGGAGATTGCTTCAAACCATATAACGCTTTCTTCAGTTTACACACTTTGTTTGCAGTTTTGTTGTCTCCAAATCCTGGTGGAATATTCATGTAGATTTCCTCATCTAGGTCCCCATGAAGGAAAGCATTCTTCACATCATATTGTTGAAGTGTCCAATTATAAATAGATGCTAATGATAACAGGATTCTCACGGTATTCATTTTGGCAACTGGAGCAAAGGTCTCTTGATAGTCTATGCCATAAGTTTGAGTGTACCCTTTAGCAACCAACCGTGCTTTATACCTCTCCAGTGATCCATCAGCTTTATACTTAACTGAGAAGACCCACTTACACCCTACAGGTTTCTTTCCTTTTGGTAATTGGACCAACTCCCACGTCTTGTTTTTCTCTAATGCTTCCATCTCAATTTTCATGGCTTGCCTCCATTCCTCCTTGGCTAGTGCCTCAGATAAATTATTTGGAATAACAATGGAATTTAAGTTTGCAAGAAAATTTTTGTGAGTTGGATAAAACTTGTTAAATGACACAAAGTGGGAAAGAGGATATAATGGGTGCTTTGTACATTCTCTAGTTCCTTTCCTAATGGCAATGGGAACATCAAGATCAATGTTTAAGGAGCTAGGGTTAGAATTTGTGGTTACCTCAGTTTCAGAACTACCAGACATAGGTGCAGAGAGTTGGGCTTGCACAGGTTCAGGAGTTGGAGCTTCCCTTCTTGTGTACACCTGCAAATACCTCACACTATCAAGATTAGCGTTATCCTTGATGACCGATTCAGTGGGAGGGCTAACCAAAGTAGGAGTAGGATCATTAGAAGTGTCAGGATTAGATTCAGGATCAGGTGGATTTTCAGAAATGGTAGGATCAGAAATGGTAGGGTTGGACTTGGGAAGGTCAAGAAAAGACGAAATATCAAGAAAAGATGCTTCCTTATCTTCCGTACTAGTGTGCTCCCCCTGAAGATAAGGGCTCGGAAAATAAGGAAGATGTTTTGCAAATGTGACATCAACAGAAACAAAGAACTTCTTCGTAACAGGATGATAACATTTGTAACCTTTTTGAGTAGAGGAATATCCCAAGAAGATGCATTTAAGGGCTCTTGGATCTAACTTCCCTGTGTTATGAATATGTACAAATGCAGTGCACCCAAATATGCGAGGTGTAAGGCCATTGGTAAGTCTTAGATCTGGATAAAATTGAGAGAGAACCTCCATAGGAGTTTTATTGTCTAGAACACGAGAGGGTAATCTGTTTATAGTGTATGTAGCAGTAAGAACAGCTTCCCCCCAAAAGGATTTAGGCATGTTTGCATGGAATAGATAGGCACGAGTCATAGATAAGAGGTGTCCATTTTTCCGCTCAGCTATGCCATTTTGCTGAGGAGTATATACACAGGATGATTCATGGATTATGCCTTCCTTTTGGAGGTAGGAAGACAATGTGTGATTGAAGTAATCTCTCGCATTATCAGACCTAAGCCTTTTAATTTTAACCCCAAACTGATTTTGAATCATGCTATGGAAATTAGGAAACAGTGTACTCACATCTGACTTATTTTTTAGAAGAAAGATCCAAGAAACCCTAGTGCAGTCATCGATGAAAGAAACAAACCATTTAGCACCAGAGATATTAGGAATAGGAGATGGTCCCCAAATATCACTGTGAATAAGAGTGAAGGGAGAAGAGCTTCTTGTATTACTGATGGGAAATGACACTCGGTTGTGTTTTGCTGTTTCACAAGTCTCACAATGAAAATTGGCAAGATTAATTTTATTAAACAAAGAAGGAAACATAATGTTCAAAGTTCCAAAGGAAGGGTGACCAAAACGACAGTGGTAAAGCCAAATTTTATTCTCAGGAGATGAGGATCCAGAAAAGGAAGACAAGGACATGGGAATCTTGATATCATCAGCATTTGTAGGTGGCACTAGATAGTAAAGTCCATCTTGTTCCTTAGCAAGCCCAATCCTCTTCCCCGTATCCTGGTCCTGAAAAATACATGAAGTAGAGAAGAAAGTTACTTGACAATGCAAATCTTGTGTGAGTTTTTTTATGGATATAAGATTTGAGGATAGCTTAGGAACATGAAGTACATTTCTAAGAACAAAGGAGGGAGATATTTGGATATTCCCAAAGCCTGCTACAGTAACAAGTGAACCATTTGCAACCGATATTTTCCTATTGCTAGGACATGGAGTGTAAGTTTTAAAAGAATAAGAAGAATAGGTCATGTGATCTGTTGCTCCTGAATCAAGGATCCAAGAGTCCTGGATTAATTTATCTGAGACATTTAACCCATAGGAGTGATAGAGATTACCTGAATGAGCTAGAGAGCAAGTACTGGTATTACCCGGAGGCTTCTCTAAGGTCTCCAACAAGTTGCGTAGTCTTTCAACTTCATTTCTGCTGAATCCTTCAAGGCCTGGAGGTTGGGCTTGGTTAGGCTGCATCAAATGGGCTTGCCCTTGAGTTTTTGCTGATCCATTTTTCATATTTTTTCCATGTAATTTCCAGCAATACTCCTTGGTATGTCGCGGTTTTTTGCAGTAGGTACACCATAGATTATCACGATCCTGTGCCTTGCCTTTCTTGTCTTCTTTAGGTTGTTCAAGTGTTAGACGTTGATGTCTACCACCATTAAGGATCATGGCAGACCCTTCAATAGGTGAACTACTAAGCATTACACCTCTCCGAGTCTCCTCAGCCTGAACAATTGAAATAGTGTGATTAAGGGATGGTAGTTCATCTTTTCCAAGAAGTTGAATTCGGACTTGATCAAATTCAGCATTGAGTCCTGCAAGAAAATCATAAACACGATCCTTTTCAATAAAATTCTTCAGCATTGTTGCATCTTCACTGCACTTCATTTCAATACACCTATAATGGTCCATTTCTTGCCAAATGTTTCTCAACATGTTAGCATATTCTGTAACAGATTTATTTCCTTGTCGAATCCCTGCAGCTTTAATTTTGAGCTCATACACCAAAGCAGCATCCTTAGCCTTGGAATAAGTCTGCTTAACAGTATCCCATATCTCCTTAGCAGTAGTAAGAAACATGCATGTATCACTTATCTCTGGATTCATGGAATTCCAGAGCCACGCCATTATCATAGAATCTTCCTCATCCCATGCTTCATAGTGCTTCTCACTCTTTAAGGGACCAGTTCCCAAAATATGGCTTAACTTTCCTTTTCCCTTCAATATGGTCTGGACAAGTTGTGACCATTTGAGATAGTTTCTACCATTCAACCGATAATTGGGATGTAGGTTTTGTAAATCCCCAACTACATTGAAATTTTCAGTCATATTGGTTTTGGAGGATATGGTGACTTCAGACATTTCTAAGGATCAAAGAGGTCGAGAAATAGTAGAAAAAAAGGAAGGGTTGCTTAAGGACACCTAGAAGAAAAATTTAACTGGTAAAATAGGGCTGAGATTACAACTAGGACAAGATGTTTTATGGTGTCAAACCTGAAGGTTATAGTTAAAAAACAATTTAGAAAGTCTTTAGCTCCTTGAGGACTAACTTTGATTGACCAAAGAATGACTGATATTCAGACAATTTTACACAAGAAAATGAGAGTTCTCCAACAACAAACTCAGATTATATAAACCCAAGTTACACTGATAAAGTTGCTGAAGGTAGGGTGCATTAACATAAGCTTACACTCATGAAGGATTTTGGCAGAAGGGCTCAAAAACGAGTATGCGTCAGTGGCTGGCCGGAAAAGTGCCGGAAAGAGGATTCCGAGCGCCAGAAAGTTGAGACGAGCCGGAGCAGATCCTCCACGCGCCTCCACGCGCCGGCGCGTGATACAGTGCGCAGAATGCTTCGTCGGCGCGTGAAGACCACGCGCTGTGTTTCTGGCCACCGAAAAAAAGGGACAGGCCGACCGGAACCTTCTGTGTTCTTCTGTGCCGGCGGTGAGATAAAAATAGCCACCTAAAATATCACACTAGTTTCTCCAGAAGAATAAACCAAGAAAAATTGGCAGTGAGATACCCAGAAACGAGCCAAGGGCTCTGATACCATGTAGTGAAGGGAAAGAATTTGTATTTCACCTTGTTGAATCACATAGACAACATGGATATTTATATACAAAATCTACACCTAGAAATGAGGCTAATAAATACAATAGTTGAACTACTAACTACTAGTTGGACTAATAAATACAAGAGTGAGACTAATAAATATGCTAGTTGACAATATGTGGGGATGCTGCAACAACAACAAATAATATAATGCCCATTTCTCCCTTCAAGCTGTGAATTTGCTTTGGGTGTTTAGCAATTTGGGATCATATCAAATAGAAATGAAGACTTGAATGATCAAATTGTACCTTCCTTTAATACAAGTCATTGTTCATTGGTTCAAGTTTCTATCATGCATATCTGTCCATGTTCTCCTCTAAAGTCTGGAGGTTTTAACATCTGATTATATTTTACAATTGTAGCAGTCAGCACAGGACAATAGGTTCCCTGGGAGGGGAAGGACCCTTGGTTCTGGTCAAGGTCAACAGATTTCTGCTGTTGGCTCTGATTCAAATCTGCAAGCTAGACTCTTAGACAATAGAAATCCAGATCATCCTTTAGACTCATCAACTCTTGGTACTGCTCAACGAATGTCAGAAGGAAGGTAAGAGAAAAATAGTTCTGTGCATGTTTGATAACTTACAATGTTTGCTTATAGTAAACTCCTGTACATGAACCACAATCTTCTTTTTCGTTTCATGTGGAGGATGAGGTGTTTCTGGGTAGTCACATCCTTGTGGATTGTTTGATTATTATAAACTAACAAGTCTTCTGCTGACTTGATTTAATCACTTGCATCCATATATAAGATCATTTGTGGTATTTACTGGATTAGGCGATGTCATAGATCTTGGGCGTCATACAAGGTAATGGAGGTTGGACTAATCTCACATGTTCCATTATGAGGTCCTGTATTCCTTTCAAAGACTAGAGAGTGTATACACTATAAGTTGTGCAAAATATAAATTGACTAAAAAATTTCTTTTATGGAATTATGTTTCACTCATATTTCAAAGTGCTCTAGATCTTTTATGGCTATAACTGGAATTAAGTTGACATTTCTTAATTGAAACTGTACTTATTCTCAGTTGTCACCTTGAAGCAGTGCTAAATGTCCAATATATAATTGAAACAGAAATTTAACAATAAAACTGTTCACTTATTTTACTTCATACTATTATTTTCATGGAAATTTGGATGTAAAATGCCACATAGTGGTTAAGTGGTAATTGAACAACCGTAGGAGTGCTGAATGACACATTTCAAACCTTTGGGGGGCTAACTATTTTTCGGCCACACAACATTTTGCAAAATGGAAGGTGGCAAAATGGGTTAGTTAAAAAAAGAAGTGTGTAATAATGAGTATGAAAGTGGAAAGGGAAAATGGAATAAAGTAACAAGTTAGTTAATTTTTTTTATATAATAGTAACTGTAATTTGTTTTAATTTATTTGGCAAATCTGTATAGCTATGAGTGTCTGTGGAATTATTAAAACTGGAATTATTAGGGAGGAATAGATGCATATGTGCCACTTAAAGCATTTTTTGTTGGGCCAACATCACGAGAATGTGGATAAGCAATATTACCGAACAATATAATTTCTTATGAAGCTGGGTGGTCTATGTGCCACTTAGTCTTGAATCTATCCCCATCAGCCGCCTTCATGTGGAATGAGGAATTGTGAAAACAGAACTTTACTTGACTTGTAATTATCCTAGAGTTTTGCTTCGGAGTTTGTGCAAAATTTAGCTTGTTTGGCAAATGGTTATTTAAACAAAACATGGCTGAGGATATCAAAGAATGGTATCTCGCGAAAGTTGATAGGCTAACTGCACTGTGGCATTAATATTATGATTATTCAGAACAGGCTTTCTAGGTATGAATGATTGCCATCTTTAAATTTTCTTATTCCATTTAGGCAGACAGGTGTGAATAATGTTGCAACAGCAGCTGTAGGTGTTCCAGAGCATCAGGTTTCTATATTTGCAACGGTTGGAATCTTCTTGTTTCTCCTGGTTCATTTGGATATTTAATCTTTCCTTATTATTCATTGCTTTGAATGCAGGGGACAGTTGCTTCTGACGAAGAGATAAACAAACTTGTATCAATGGGCTTTGAAAGGGTAATAATTTACTTTTTCCTGAGCGTCAAGAAATAGGACTCGTCTTGTGACAGTTGTACATCTGAGAATGCTTTTCTCATCTAGGAAATAATTATTATAAAGTGGTCTTTTCGCATTCCCTGATGCTCCTTTGCTTCGACTTCTTTTTATTCTCTTATAAAAGTGATTAACCTATGGACCTAAACATTATGGTCTTTTCAATGAGTTGGGGAACTAAGTTGTGGTATTATTTGGTATCTAAGATCTTAACGAGTTAGTTGCCGCTGAAGGTTTTTCACAAGAGGAGGAATTATCTATCTCCATACTTTAAATTTAGAATTATAGCTTGCAGCTGAGTTCTGTTTTTCAATGCATTTGTCTGCGGTTGCTTTCAGACACAGGTGGAAGTTGCATTGGCAGCTGCGGATGGGGATCTTAACGTGGCAGTGGAAATACTTATGAGCCAACTGGTCTGAGTTTGCTGCTTTAATTTTATATTATCTAGGATACTTCACGCTTGCTTCTTTCTATCTTTCTTTTTTAACCCCCTATATAATTCTTAGGCCTGGATAATTCATTTGCAGAGTTAAAAATTGCATGAAAGCTTATGCTAGATTCCTGAAGACTCTTTCCTGGCATTGTTAATTGAATATCTCCTCTGAGCTCTGTCCACTCACTGCCTTCGTGTGCTCCGGTCAAGTCGCTCTATCATCGTGGACCGTAACAGTTTGCTGACTGCCATTCTGACATCAATTAGCATAGTTGAACATATGTAACAGCATAACCTGTACTAATGCCGACAATTAAACAAGGTTGTAAAAGATGTCTAATTTCAAAGAATTTTGTGCAAGTCAAAGGTTGTAGCCAACCTCTACTCAACGGATCCTGACTTTCTCCGACCATTGACATTTTTTCCTTTTATGGGAGTAACTGAGCATCAAGATGATTTTTTTTAGAACTTGGATTCAGTTGGGGTACTTATTTGCAACTCTAGACCATTTAGGTAAATGGTCATTTGCAGAGAACATGGTTGAGTTTCGGGTTACAACTTGCCTTCGGATTAATTTATAAAACTATTGTGAAAATGGAGAGGGTACTTATTTCAAAGGTGTCAGTTGTTGCCTGTCACCTAGTTCTTGCCAAAAGGGATATAAGCCTGATGATATTATGTGCACCGAATGACAAAGCTGGGCCTTTTGAACCATATGCCATAAAAAAAATATTTTAATTAAGTTTCAGAGACTCATTAAATATATTCGAATCATGTTATTCTTTGAATGAGACTCGGACTGATTGGCTCTAAATTTCAATAAAAATAAAAATTAAAAAGAAAAATTAGACAAACTCGGAAACAAAGTTTTCGACTCCCCTAAGTCGTACCCCATCACAATCAATTGCATGAAAGGAATAAATACTAAAACTCAACGCCTTTCTCTCTCTTTGATCCACTACCTTTCTTCTTTAGAATCAAGACATAAGAAACTAATTTGTAAGTTCAAATTATCCAGCAAACAAAAATGTGTAAATTAACATTCAAGTACCAAATGACAACCAGCTAGACATGATTGATGTCTTCAGAATTGTGTGGACCAGCACAAGAAGAAAATGATTGCAAGCCATATAATTTCGGTTTAATAATAAACTTTATTTATTTACTTTCTTTCACTACTCAAATATTTACATAAAATTAAATTAAAATAGATATTTTAATGATAATCTTCAAATACTATATAATTATTTGAAATATAATTGAAAATAAATATAAAATCTTACAAGAAGAAAATTATTTTATTTTTATTAACTAAAATTATCTTACAATATTTTATATTTAGTTTCAATTATATTTCAAATAATTATATAGTATTTGAATATTATTATTAAAATATCTCTTTTATTTTAATTTTATGTAAATATTTGAGTAGTGAAAGAAAGTAAATAAATAAAGTTTATTATTAAACCGAAATTATATGGCTTGCAATCAATTTTCTTCTTGTGCAGTCCATACGTTTCTGAAGACAAAAATCATGTCTAGTTGGTCGCCATTTGGTACTTGAATGTTAATTTACACATTTTTATTTGCTGGATAATTTGAACTTACAAGTTGGTTTCTTATGTTTTGATTCTGTAGAAGAAGAAAGGTAGTGGATCAAAGAGAGAAAAACCTTTGAGTTTTAGCATTTCTTCCTTTCATGTAATTAATTGTGATGGGGTACGGTTTAGGAGAATTGGAAACTTTGTTTCCGAGTTTGTTTAATTTTTTTTAATTTTTATTGGCATTTGGAGCCAATTAGTCCAAATCTCGTTCAAATAACAGTATGATTCGGATACATTTAATCCAAATCTCTCGAATTGATAGCATCTCCCTCTAAAACTTTTTATATTGTTGGATTTTGTTATTAAAATATTTTTTTTATGGCATATGGCTGAAAAAGCCGACAAAGCTGAGCCCGGCACTATCATTAGGAAATGAGACCCTCAGGACAGATGTGAACCTAAATCCCTCAACTCACGAGGCTAAAGATGATCAGACAAGAGCCAGGTGTAGCCCGCTAGACCATGTAATGATCAGGTTTGTGAACCATTGGTGCAAATAGGGCGCCAGAAAGAGGTTATAGGTTGATTTGAACATCCTTCATATTTGAGTTGACCTAGCTTGAGCTTCTTCACAAATCAGCATAGGGGGCCGAATAGTGTTTGGAAAGAGCAGAGCATGTGAAAATTCTTAGTACATGTAGTAGACATTGCCAAACTCAATTTTTCATGGAAGAAATTGCACCTATCCTGATCTTACTTCTAATTGGAATGGAATAATTTTTCACAAGATCGCAGTCAAGGAGAACTAATGACTAATGACCGATGGTAGTTCTCAATTCGAGATTTCCCTGGTTGTTTATCATACTCTCTGTACAGGCACTTGCAATTTTGAATTAATGAATTAATTTTTTTTCTCGATTAATAATCATTGGTCATTCGAGGCATGCTTCTTTCCCCACGTTGTTTTTCAGTTATCTCTGTATCACTACCTTTGAAATTAAGACGAAGGCTAAAAAATTATCACACCCATGTTTTTATGCGGTGAAATACGATATAAAAGGTCAAAGAGTGATGACTTGGTTTTTTTTTTACTCTCTCTTATTTAGTTGTAATGTGCTCCCAATTAAATCCCAGTTTGTGTATGCCAGTTTCTTTGTAATTGAGGTTCAAGGCACCTCTTGGAGGTTGGAAGCCTCGAGTACATGTTTAGAGAGATTGAATGGATAAGATAGAGGAAAAAATTGTATTAAATTATTGGAAGATATTTCAATAATTTTATATAATTATAATTATTAAATTTATGTGATGGAGAATATATTACAATGAAACTAATAAACCAAGAGGGTAATTTGTTTAAAAATTAGGAAGACATTGTAATCTAAGGCAAAAATTAAAGGAAGTGCAATTTTTTCTTTTTCTTAAAATCTTTTGCACAGTGAAGCGAAGGAAACACTAATTATACTAAAATATAGTTATTATCATACTTAAAATAACTGAAGAGATAACACAAAAAATAATCCACTCAACGAATGTTGCATAGGGCAACACAAAAATTCAGGATGATATGAAAAATGAATGCAACTCATAAAAGGAAACGAGTAGAAAAGACACTGAAGACGTTAAAAAAACAAGAAATATTTTACAAGATCAAAATCCTAATACACTGAAACCAAGAACAGCATGTTGTTATATTTGGTGCAGCATATAATGGGTTCTTTATTGGATCTCATTCTACAACACTCTGTAGGATAGTATACCATCTATCGTCTCAACAACCACACTGTTCATGCGAACTAAAAGCAGCAAATATGATCTTGCTTTAGGCCCTGAAAAACCCAAACATCAAGAATAAGATATATCTTTTTCCTTCAGATAATCAACCATAATTTGACTAGCCTCAGTTGATTCCTTGTACGAAGGTTGCTCGGTGTGTGAAAATTAATATTTTATTCTTTTGAGGAGGCTATTGAGCTTTATGTATATTAATTCTCAGCCCAGTTTCGGGTTACACGGGCGATTCAAGGATGGAATAAGAAAGACCTTAAAGATGGGAATATAGCACAACCAGCAGAATGATTTTCGCCCAATCCCGACAAGCATTGCAGTATCATTATGCATTAACTCAGTCAGGGAAACAATATGAAAGAAAATTTTTAGCAGAATATGACTACCTAAATTAAATGAAGGAATTTCATCTTGACGGAAGAAGTTGCATCCTTTGGTCTTCTTGCTTTGGCTTGTATTGATTTTATCAACAGCCACAAGTAGATCCTAGTTGCACAAAGAACAAACAGAATATCAAGTAGGATAACAGATTCCAAACGCGTGAAAATGTGAAGCCAATTATCCCCAAGTTCTGGTTTTAAAGCTTAATATACTAAATAGAAAATTTTCATCAATTTTATTATGTATGACCTGAAACTAGAGCATTTGCAAAAGAGCTAATGAATATTCTTAATCCCTACTCAAAGGCAATAATGCCATGGAACAAGATCTTCGGACCAAATTATAATTATTTAAGTCGTCGTTTTCAGCATGGCTAACATAATTTAGTTCAGCCTGTTTATATAACAGTATATATAGTATATATTTAGATATTACTGATGTGAAAAAAAAGGCTCTGATTTTATATATATAAAATCATCAATTGACATACGCAAATCATTCACGTGGTTTTGATAAACTGACGTCCCTGCTAAACATGACTTTAATAGTGAAACTCAAGAAGGCTCACATACCTCCCATGATGCCAGACCCTTCATATAGCCAGGAAGACATTCAAATTCGCTCTTCATTAGCTTTAACGCAGGACATGGAGCCTCAGCTGACTCAATGTTCTCTTTCTCCGCGTCTAAATTTTATTTTGAAAATAAATAATAAGTCTTCACGCACCAGAGGTGATAAACTAAAAGGGCAGAAAGAAAGCTTCAATTACCATAAGTCAAGCACTTCCTTCCTTCAGATGTCACTTTTTTAAGCTCTTGTCCTTTATTCACACTGAGCCTAGGAAATTACAATCATGTAAAAGTAGAACTGTCAATAGAAATGCAAAGAATCCTACACAAGGCGAATGATTTCCACACCTTTTTTAACTTACGTCTCTGGTTCGTGTGAAGACGCATTAGCTGCATGAGACCAAGAAAGAAGGGGGAGGAAGTGGCGAAATTGGAATTAGTAACGTATAAATAATTTAAGAAGCTAAGGATGGTTTCATATGGTTTACCATGAAGACAAAACTAGCAGCCCAATAAAATTCACAAAAAGGATATAACAAGGAAGAAAGCATGTTGTAATCAACATCTAAGCGTGAAATTCTTACGGCCTATGGATCATGTGGTATTTAGTATTTACTAACCTTCAGATGCTAAGGTGGCTAGACATGCATCCGACAGCCCAAGCTTCTTTAAGCTCAAAGATTCATCAAGTCTGAAGAGAATTAAGGAACACGAGAGTCTTTCTATCATGGTACACCAATAACCGACCAGTGCTAATCCTATTAACGCTTTAATTGTATTATTTTCAGGACTCGACACAAAATTTCTAAAATAATATATATAATAAATGGAGGAAAAGTTGGAAACTCAATCATATATGAACAATAGAAAGACAAATAACTTAATTTGTTAACAAACAGGACTAGAAATTAAATCAATCACAGTCTTTCATCTTAGGGGAAAAAAAAACTATTTTTTTCTACTTCCCATATCAACTTTGCTGAGAGGAAGAAAAGCGTATTCGTTTAGTTCATTCAAAATTTCCATGGAATTTAATTAAATTTATCTTCCAGTGGCCAAAAATTATAAAATTTATGCAGGAGAAAAACAACGAAAATAAATTGATCATAAGGATGCAGAGCTTCTTCTTCCAAACTCTTGAATCTAGAGTTCTCCACAGAAAGCGTCCCGGAGATCGAAGACAAGTTATCAAGTCCGTCTTCTGAACCTGGAAGCTCAATCGATCTCGATATATCATGAATATCATCTTCATCGTCAATATCAGGAACTGAAGCCCCTGTCCACCAAAAAAAAAAAAAAAGTGAGATGAACAAAATGTGTCGTCCACAATCAACAAAGGAATTATCAATCTGTCTGAAATTACATATACGGATAATAATAATTATTTGCAACTACCGTCAAAATAGGAGTGAGAAAAAGTAGATCTTATACCGGGAACGTAGCCGTGACGTTCTTCGAGTTCAATTAGATCGGATTGATTTTTCTTGTACAGTTCATTGCAGTGACCTAAGAGCTCCTCGAAAGACACAGTGCCGAAAGACATGGAGTCAAGCAGGTCAAGGTCGCTGCTTGCACTCGAGACGCGGCGATTAAGGCATTGTACGAAGGTATTTGACGCAGAATCTGTCACATATAATAGTAAAAGAAATACGGGAAAAATTAGAAATTGAGATGTTATGGCAACTATTCCAATTTCAATTTTTCTCGACGACCAAACGTGGTTTAGTCAGAGGGATACCAAGAGGAATGGGTCGCCGATCGAGGGATTGTTTGAGGGCATCACAACTGGAATGAAGGTGGTTGCAAAATGAAGCTAAGGTGTTGCTGAACATGAAGATCGGATCCTTCGACATTGTCTTCTTTGTCTGCGAATCATACAGCAGAGCTAGTATAAAGATCGGAAGCATATTTTGCGTCTTTCGAATTTTGAAGTGAAGGATTTGGCGGGAATTAAATATTATACTTTTAAAAATTTAAAGAAGGAAAACACGTCAATAAGCGCCTGTAGCTCAGTGGATAGAGCGTCTGTTTCCTAAGCAGAAAGTCGTAGGTTCGACCCCTACCTGGCGCGTCTTATCTTTCTACTTTTAATATTTGTATTTTTTTTATTTTTTCATTTGAAAAATTTTGAAAATTTCTACTCCAACATTCTTATATTTGCAATTACATATTGCAGAACGAAATGCTTGTCTCCTTTATCTTAATTTATGTTATTATCGTTTTATAGACAGATTTAAACACAGCTTGATTCTCGGCAACTCTTTTCCTTTTCCATTTTAATTTCTTGCACGAGTCCAAACGTTAATATTTGTTTTCTTCAACTCAAAAGAAAGAAAATTTGAATTAGTTCCTTGGGTAAACTTAAATACATGTATGTGGCAAAACTGTAGACAGATTTAAAAGATTGCAATTACATATTGCAGAATAAAAGAACGAGATTCCCAAAAATGAAAGAACAGTGTACTTCTATCTTGTATCTAATATTTGGCATGTCTCCAACCGCTAAAGAAACAGCTGACCTGTCCATTCCTCTCTCAAAAATTTAATGTACACATAGAAATGGAATTAAGCTACTCTCAAATTTGCTCTTTACCCAACAAAGGGAATATTTACAAGTTAACTAAAGCATAGCTTCCCATCTCTCTCTGCGTTGAATATTGGTTTTTAGGTGCATTCTCCTCTCAGTGCAGAAGCTGCTCTTTGAATGGCTCTAGTAACCCTCCAGATCTCATGCTGAATTGCTGCCAACCCTTCTTTTTCACTCATTCTAGTTGATAAAGTAATAGCATCAGCAATACCAGGGAAGAAATTCAGCTTGCTTTCATGGTTGCCGGCAGGCCCAAACACCTAAGCATGACAACATAAATTGTCAATAACTCGAGAGATGGTGTCTAATACATGACAAAATGCATTGGCATGAGGTACTTGTTGCATGAAACATCAGGCAACAGATTAGGATGTCTGACCGATGTCGTGATCAACTTAAATTTACAATCATATGTTTTTCAACAGACAACAAGCGTATTAAGTGCATCAAATCCATATATAGCTCGAAGATGCAGACAATTATACCCACGTGTTAAAGCATATATACAAGCTTAAAGGGAGGTCAGGTCATATTTATCAAATTGATTCAACCTTGCTAAATCACAGCTGAAGAGAAAATGATGAGTTAAAATATCTAATACATAGAAGGCAACACACATACAAGATGCTTGAACCACTGCCTTCCACGAAGTCCATCAGCATCCAGAAAGCCTTTTTCAGCAAGCATTAGTCTATCGTTCAATGCTCGCCTTTTCATGGTAACCAAGCAATCTGCTTCATCTTGCAATCTCAGTTTCTGCGTTTAAAACCAAGACAAGGAATAAGTAGAAGTGAATATAGCAGCATCAGAAGGTAAATAAATCAATACACTATGATCCAGAGCAACTATTTAATTTTACCTTTGATTCATCATCAGCATGCTTGGCAGCAGAAGTAAATTCTTCTATTGACATTGATAATGAAAGTAGAGAGATTCGTTGGTCTAACAAGTTGCTCAATATGTTCTTGTACATCTGCCCAGAGCAGCGGAAAATTACATTAATCTAACATATGAATATTTCGCAACGTCAACATTGCTTAAACTATCTCTTCTCAATTATCTCTCTTTGCCTATGCCCTTCCTTAGTCTTCAATTCTTTTTATAGTAAGTTTGTTTCATGAGAAAATGAAATTTTTTTTTGGAAATTTTTCTCAAATATTATGCTGAAGTTAGGTGATGTTAGGTAAAGTCTTCCCAACTATATTTTAAAATGGAATAATTATGCATTAAAAAAAGCTTTCTTCAAAGAACCTATCCTACCGCCTACAAGCAGCCTAATTCCACCTCTTTTCCATTCTTGCTCTATGGTTGATTCAAAAAAGAGGAAATGAAGATTGGTCCACAAGAGGCTTCTTTGCATCAATATCCCAATAGTAAATAAAGGGAGTTGATGCATATGCACCCACCCATAACTGGTTTTGGGCTTTCCTTGCTGCCACCTTATATCTCCATGGCAAGATGCAATCCAAATGGCAATGAGTTGAAACACTCGATATGCCACAATTTGGGTGGGGGATTGGTTTTGCGTGATCCATACTCATTTCTCAAATATTACACAAAGAGAATGCATATTATGGGCCAACTGCCTTGTGGCTTGTGATACAAATCGCCAACATATCTCACCGAGAGAAGATTGCAGGGCATATTATTCTATTTCAAGCTATTTTTCATTCATAATCATTCATGTATTAAGTTACCAAATATGTAAATATTCGTTTTGATGTAGGAAAGTCAAGATTCGGGAATTTAGAATTGGTTGGTATCCAAGTTCAAGAGGCCTCTACACTGGGTTCAGAGTTCAGAACATGACAAGAGTGTAGCCCCATAGAGAGCTCACAATTAGCAATTTAGCATTTAAATATTATTCTTATAAATAGTACCGAAAGGCCTATTATGATAAAGTCATCCAGGTTTAGCTCACATGGTTGGAAGGTTGGAGATTCAGATAAAGATCCTACGTTCAAGTTGCCAATGCCATTACAACTTCCTAACGTGCCCAATAAAAACAGTTACAGTCAACTAAGGCATCAATTAATAATTATTAAATGACACAAGGACTGTAAAATGAAAATAACAAATATCATTAACTTGTAGGAATTACCGAAATTTTAATTTTAAATTATTATTAGGTTCAACAATCAATTCAAATATGTGGGTTGTCTGTGTATTATTTGTGCAGTGTCAATTCCTTGTATGAATCCATACGTACTAGGAATGTATCTTACTATTAACTCCAGAAATGAGACTTCCTTAATTGGCTAGATAATTTGATTTCGTAGCCAAAAGAAAATAATTAGCAAGACACTAATAAAAAATTCTGTAAACAAAAATGCACACCTGTAACTGATCTGCATAAGGAAGGTAATTGAAAGGAAGGACGGAATCATCAGCCAGGTGAAGGGCTAAAAGTCCCCAAACTCCAGCAACTAATATTATAACAGAGCACAGAAAAGAATTATTATCTTATGATCCCCTGGTGGATTTACAATTTTCAGACTCAAAAATGCCTTTTTAACTGTGTGGCAAGCTTAAGGGGTCAGACAAGAAATTTACCAGCTACATGGCGCTGAAATAACGGATCTCCATACTCCGCCATCCAATTGTAGGAGTCAAAAGCAGTGTGATAGACTGGAAAATCTGGGGGAAAAAATAGGAAAAAGGAGGGGAGGGGTGTTATTGCATTATAAATCATTGAAAATCCGGCATCCAAAGCATCATACATTATCTAGATCATATTAATGAGGAAAAGTACCTCTTCCATAATAAACATCAATAGATGGAATCCCTGCATGTTGCACAAATGGAGCAAAATCAGAATCAACTCCACTTAGTCTTTGAATCTGCAATCAGCCAAAAACAAAACAAATTGCTGAGCAAAGAAGATATGATCTATCTCCACAATCAATATATGATGAAACCTGAAAAGTAACATGATATTTGTTTTTATTTTCAAATATTGGTGCCTTTCCACAATGACCATACTATCAAAACAGACTATATGCTTGCAGTTATTCAATTCTGTTATGGCGAAAAATATAACATCGGAATTCAAATTCACTTTTAAGTTTTAACATGGTGGAGCCAATCCCTACGTTATCATATCCACCAGTGGCTGGCCAATTATCATATACTGTTTCCCCCTCGGAGTCAGGATCCTTGACCTGAAAACAACATAAATGGTACTTAATGTTCAGCATAATTACCAGAAGCAAGCGCAACATATATCTAAAATAATACCTATACATTTTCCTGGGCATGTGAGCCTAGTTCGCATACCTGTTTTGTGACCTCAAGAAGAAGATTGTCTAGCTGAGGAGTTGAGCCAGCAAAGAAACCACGCCCTTGAACAGCACAGTCCACATTAAGGTAAGCTACAGCTTTGAAACCCAGATTGACTAGGTTTTGTTCAACCCACTCAGTGGATCCTATCTATATAAATGAATAAACTTGATCAGAGAAATTCACATTACAGGAAGTGGCACCATATCTGCAATCTAACAAACTCATCTAATCTAATTTGATAACTTGTGAAGAGTCTTTTGCAGAGGTAACTAACCATGCACTGAAAATAAAAAGGTGTATAAGCATATGTCTGGTCAGAAACTACAATTTAAAAGAAATTAGTATTCTGCTGGACAAACAACCAGATCCAAGCAAAGAACAAGGCTTAACGTGGAGGTAAAACACTAAAATTACAGAATATATTCATTTTCCACACAATTTCTAGGGCCATGAAGCAGACAAATTGATTAGTGAATTAGTAATCACTACCTACCATTCCGAACTCCTCTGCATCCCAACTGCATAGAATGATTGTCCTCCGTGGAGTCCATCCCAAACGCAATAGAAGTGAATATCGACGAGCAATGTCAAGTAGAGCTGCAGTCCCACTGCTGGGATCAACAGCACCATATGTCCATGCATCTCTGTGGTTCCCAACCAGTACATAGCGGTCAGGTTCCTCCGATCCCTTTATGATGGCAAAGACATTGTGAATGGTAGCCACCTTTTTCTCCCCCTAAAGAACAGAAGAACAGACAGACTGAAAACATGCACGTCAAACAATATCTCAAGCTTCAGATTGAAACTCAGATTCCAAAAATTCCAAATACAAAAAGGAATAAAAAAAAAATAGTAGGGATGAATTCACACTGCAGATATTTCTTCTCTAATATTGTAATCTCTGAAAGTCATAATCAGTTTTAAGGTTTATTTGACTTCTCTTTGGTGTATCTCCGTCAAGGAACCTCCATAACAGATATAAAAAGAGATAAGAAGATCAGATTTACTCGTCTTTTCTATGCTTCTTCTTTGCACTTCCCCCTAGAGCATAACTTATCCTACTCTTCTGTAATCTTTCTATCTCCTCTCTCACAATATTTTTTTCTTGTTATTTAAGTGAAGGTGTAATATTCCTTGTCCCTGATGAATTAGCTCTAACCATTGTTCATACTGAAAGTTCTATATTTGATAGGTCCGATCAACAAGCCGTAACATGATTTACCAGAAAACGGAAAAGAGGATATAGCAAACAGGAAAGTCACGGTTTAGAATTCCAGTAACAGAATCAACAATAAAAGGAATTATTGAGGAATTATATATATTTGCTTTAGAAACCTTATATATGTCAATAGCCTGACGGGAAAAAAGACTATTGAGTATGAATTGTTGAATTCTCTATGTCAATGGACCAAATACACAGCGACTTGTTCACATCTATATCATGTCCATATGCAAATTTGGCCTACACTAGTACTGAACTAATAGTCTAAATATCAAACTACAAAAGAGAATGTCAAAAGTCAAAGACAATTCTCCAGGGCTCAGACAAAATAGTGCGACCATTGAAAAGCAGATGACACAGAGAAGAAAACCACAAAAGTTTGACCAGAAAGTGGATCAAATCCAAAAGATCACATCACCATTCACCAACCTGGTAAGTAAAATTGAGAAGTGTAGGGCCAGGACCAACATGCCTGACCATGGACCGCAGGGTGCTCCTCCACTCCTGGGGCACCGGCGCCCCTCCAAGCGAGTACAAAATGGCCTCAGCCGTCTCAGCGGACAGGGGCATGGATGGAATTTTAGGGAACCTTTTCAAAACCTCACTATCTTCCAAATCCAAGCTCTCGCCTCCATCAACCCCACCCCAACCCGGACTCAGTGGGTCCCCTATTCCTCTCATTACATGCCCTCTCTCAAATCCCTTCCTATTAAAGTTGTCCCCATCGGCGTATATTAGCACTGCCACCGCACCATTAGCCTCCGCCATCTCCACCACCGCACCTCTCGTCAAAACACCGCCTTTCCTCGCTATTACTATGCATCCACTAATGTTCACCCCTAGCATCCCAAGCGCACGGTAGTCCTCTTCCCTTCCGTAATTTACAAACACCACCTTCGCGTACGCCGACCCAGATGGCGAGTATGCATGATAAGGTGGCACCACTTCCTGGTTAGCCTGATCAGGCCGAGTAGGCTCGGTTAAGTGAAGCTCCGAGAAGGACCCGTCGCTAAAATTCGCCGAGATGGAGGAGTGCACAGGGTAGGAGAGGAGGCTCTTGTAGGTTACAGTATGTGTGCGAAGTCCTAGGTCTTTGAAATGGTTGAGGACATAACGGGTGGTATCAGAGGCCGATTTTGTTCCGGCGAGATGAGGGTGTAGGGTGAGGGCGCGAAGGTAGGAGGAAATGGTAGAGTTGGAGGCGTAGGAAAGGAAAATGTGCTGGAAGTGAGATGCGCTTGGGGGAGCAGAAGCAGGTAAATAAGAGCGTGGGTAATGCAGGGTATAAAAACCCAGAATGCAGAGGATGAGTACGACGACGAAGGTGCCCAAAGGAGAGTACTTTGCTGCAAAGGCGGTGGTGGGCTTTGACAGAAACTGAACCATTTTTTTCTTTCTCTAAAAGAAAAATGATTAGGGAGAATGGTGCAATAGCCCAGCAGGAGCTACGAAATAGAGAAACAGGGGAGACTCGGTTACGAAGCTATACTGAATTTTTGTGGGAGTTATTAGCTTCGAGTATTATGCTTCTTCCTTCAGCTCTATAAAATATAAGCTAAACTTTTCTGCGTGATTCGGTCGCTAGCATTGGTGGAATTTCAATTATCAGCACTCTGCACTCCTCTCCATAAAGGATTTTAAATAAAGGAGGCTTGCTTTTTTTGTGTGCTGACATTGGAACGTCGTACGAAGGTAACCAACAGCCACGTTTGAATTTACTAATTTTTCTCACTTACAAAGCTAATTATAGAAAGAAAATTGGATTATATATGGATCTTTTACATAATTTAAAATTGTTATTGTTAGTTAAGGACGAAAGATCTTATTAATCTTCCTCATTCATTCTTCTAGGTACTCCTATTTGCGCAATTATAATATCTACTAAAATAATTGTAATGGTATTTGATAGTCACTTCGACTACTTCATAACAAAATTAATTTAAACAATTTGTCGACATAGATAAATAAATATATGTATAGCTAATCCTTTATGAATTTCAAGTTTAAATATTTGGCATAAATTAACATAACTAATATTTTTTAGCACAATTATTATAGTTTTTTATTTTTTTAAAAAAGAGAGACAACGAAGTAAAGTTACCAAAGATATTTGAGTTTTCTGTGAAAAAGGCGTCCCTGAGATATCACCTTCTACAGTAATCGGCAATACAATACAGAAAAACTTATACAGGGACTAATGCTAATTTGGTGCTTCCCTCAAGAAAACGATTAAACTTGGGAATAATAGAGTTGGTTCCCTGTATTTCTAGCTAAATATGCCATAAAAAGAAAAAGAAAAAAAAAAAAGAGTTTTTATTCAGTATACACTAGCATATCAGATACTCCAACAGAGACGAGATTATTGAGAGTGATTGGATAGTGGAAATTATGATTATGTTTCAGCAGAAAAAAGTGATACTTTCATTATTAAATGTGAAGAGGTGGAAGACAGTAGAGGTGTCCTGTGTCCAAACCATGCACGGTGGAGGTTTTGAGTGAGTCACATAATAAATCTGCCACCAGAACAATCCATTCTCATCTACAACCAGCTCCTCCTGCCACTACTCACATGAATATCTTTCTCGGGGACATATCTTTTTAAGATACTAAGAATAAGCCAACTTGTGGCCATAAATTCACAGCAGAAAAAAAGAAAAGAGTGGGCCTTGGCGAAGAAGCAGACGTGAAAACTTTAGCCTTTTTATTCATTTTTTTCTCCTTTACTCATTTTCTGCTTGGTATGAAAAAGAATGAGAATCAATGTCTTCTTTCGCCCCCTTTTCCCTTGCACTCGGCGATCCAGGCCAAAACTGGAGTGGATGTCCATGCCACAGTGAGTGGGGATAGCATTTCCTCTTGAGCATCCAATATGTCTCTTCCCCTGAAAAGGACACGCCAGCATTACACATTTTGCAATCATTATAATATGCTTTTCATGGAGCAGCGGAACTTGAAGGGGAGACCCAGCTGTTCCCAAAAGATTCTCAAAGTCCAAACACAACTTTTCACGCGGGCGTATCATTGTTTTTACCAAACTTCGATATGCTACATGCCATCATGTTATGGGGCGTCATCTTCCCCTCTCATGGGGCCTCCTGTAAATTATTAAAACCTTCGCCGAAGGCCCTTTTGTGAACATATACGACAACGAAACAAACGATGAAAATGACTGAAATGTCGTTACGCGAGGCCAGCCAAAGTAGATAAGCTCGAGTTTGCCATTATTATTCCAAGTGAAATGACATGCTTTTTTATCAGTGTGTACCAGCAGAGTGGTGCTCTGGCCTCCACAACCGTGCACGCAAGACAAAACATGGGGTTGCGGCGATAACCATGAATCAATCGCTTTACATTGTTGCCCTTCACTGTTCATGTCGGCTGCCAGTCAGTTTCATAGCTTGTTTATGCTATTCTCAAGGGCTCAATTCTAAAATACCAATTCAGATAGATATGGAAATATAATATTATATTTATTCATAATAGATTATTAAATTAAAATTTAATAATTTAAATTTTTAAATAAAAAATATAATTACAAATCATTATATTAATTTAATATAAATTTAAATTATTAAATTTATCATAATTAAACATAAATTCATATTAATAGAAAGTTGGAAACATGAGAGAATACAAGCGCATATTCGCTCATTTTTAAGCAATTATGTTGTCTTAATCAGAACCGTTCGCTCCGTCCGATAGATATCCTTTTGCCATGTTATCAATTTGGATTTTTGTTATTTTTTTCTTCTCTAGACTCCAAAATACTGGTTCGTCTTCTTCCAAACGGCTCATTTGGTATTGAGTAGGAAAGACAATGAAAAAAGAAAAAGACAAAAAAAGAAAATAATAGAATAGAACGAAAAATTGTGATGGCAAAATTTGTTTGATAGGTTAAGAATAGAAAGGAGAATGAAGTTACAAACTTTGTTTAATATGATATAGATAATAATATAATGAGAATAATAATAAAATGGAAATACTAAAATGCCCAAAGTATGTGTTTATATCAAAAAAAATTAAATTAATATTTTTTAAATTTATTTTTAGGATAATATTAATAAAAAATATTGAATTAATCATAATAAATATTAATAATATTAAAATAATCACTCTTTTTCATTTTTAAAGTTTTTAACAATTAAAATATTTATTTTTCAATTTCTTAGTTGAAAGTTAAAAATATTAAAATATTTGTGGCTAATTTTTAATTAAAAATATTTTTGATTTAATTGAAAAAAATATTTAACTATTTAATTTTAACAAATGAAAGAATTTTTTCACAAAACGGTTAGCCTGGAGGGTAATTTTGGCAAAAAAACCTCATTCTCAAGAATCCTAAAACTTTTCATAGACCTAGCAATGAAAACCTAAGAATGGAAACCTCTTTCCATTGGCAATCTCTCTCCATTGCACCAAACCTTCAACAACAACTTTCTATTTCTCTTTACTTTTCCTATCATATCTATTCCCTTACACCAAACATTACCTAAGCCACGAAAAAGAAAAACCAAAGGAACTCAATCAAAGTGGGAGATGAAGTTTCTAACAAAGCCTCTTATCTTCCATTTTCTAAACACTGCTATCATCCTTTGATTTTTAACTTGTTGATTCTCTTCATTACCTTCCAATTTCTTATCTTCTTCATCCACGTTTTAGAAACAATATATATTATTGTTGATCCCTCCTTCTTCTCCTCCTTCACCATTTTCACGATCCTCTTCCTCTTTCTTCCTCGAACACCCATTTCTAATTCAAGCTCAATTTTTACTTCCCTGTTCTTAGACTCAGGACTGGCCATATTGGGCCACCACCGCCTTTAGCTGCTTCTTCAATTTTCTTATTAGAAGACGAAAAACTCAAATTTCTTTATTCTTCGTATCCATCTTCTGTTATGAGATTTAATGGAAGAAGCATCCGATAGCCTTTTGTTACACGCCTTTCATCTCAATGCGGTTTCCTCGAAGTTTTGGGCTTAGTCCTTCTGGAAGAAGACGAAGCAGCGTTTTGGGGCGTTAAGAGGTTAAAAAAAAAATCCAAATTGATGCGTGGCAAAAAGATGTCCATCGAATGGAGCGAACGGCTGTGATTAAGGCAACATGATCCTCATGTTGGCGCTTAAAAATGAGTGGATCCGGACGCCCAATGCTAAAAATGCCCTAGTTCATTTCCTGGACCACGTTCAACTACTTTTCTGAGCAAAATTGCAACTAACATGGGCTCAAATGTACATACCCTGACCAATATTGAACTATCCTCGTGAAGCTCTGAAAATGAATGCAGAACTAGTTTCACAAAATAAGTAGTGATGACAATTTTGGATCTCGATTCTGACCACCCAAAGAGGATGCTGATCAAGTCACGTTTCTGTGAAAAAAACATTAATTATTTTTTGTATATTTATGTGTTAATTAATTTTATGTATTAATTTTAATAAAATTATTATGATAAAAGGGTGAGGACTTTTAAAAAAATAATTTTATTAAAATTGATATACTAAATTAATTATTATATAAGTGTATCAAAATTAATTAATATTTTTTTTAGCACTTACACTATGTAGTAAAATTATAAGACAATTTTAAGTACATTTTTTAGACGATCGTATGCTGCAACACTCTTAAATAACACTTACTAAAGTAGGTGCAATAGATAATGGAATCGACCATCACATCCAATGCAGTGAATTGGCTTCTTGCTACCAAAGAATTTCTCAAAATTTGCATTGCCCTATCAATCCTTGCTAATAACTGTAAGCCTTCCTTAAATTATGCTACATGTTACATAAAGGCTTCAACTGAGTAGGATATATATATATATACATTCACGCTCCAACTATGGTGCTGTAAGTGCCATAAACAGCAAAAGCTAAACCAAAGAACAAAAGAATATAGTCCAGGACCTTTTGCCAGAGATGGAGAGAAGAGCCAAACACTTTCAAGTGAATTGTGGCTGGCAAAACAAATGAGATCAATGCACATACTGTACTTCCCACTAGTGACGCAAATACACCAAAGCCTGGCAAGCACGAGGCTAAGACGGCCATCCCAGCCACCACTATTGCGCGGCTGAAGTAAGTCGCCATTTTTCCTTGTCTTATTGAATTGTTATCGTCATTGTGCGAACGCTTCTTGAACCATTTGAGCCTCTCAAGCTTTCCTTCCACGATCTCGTTGACTGGGTGAACCATGATGGGGAATGTGAACACCAACCCTAAGCATAATCCTACCTGTCACCATAGTGAAAGAAACAATAAAATTTGAAAAAACTCAGGGCTAAAGAAACGTAGGTTAGGCTTTTTCAACAATTTCTCAAATGCTTAAAATATTTGACGTTTATGGTATAAAGTGGAGTTACATAGGTGTGTAAGAGGACAAAAAATTAAAGTTTTGTGAGGTCACAGTCACACATAAAAAAGAACATATATAATCCTAGATTGAACTGGCACTGCTTAAAAGTGGTGACAACAATAAAAAGATATGCAAACAGCATAATCTTCTAGTGGAATCTTAAAAAACCAAGCATGTAACGAATATAGCGAGAAGGGCAGGAAACTTATTTTAATCACATTTGACCAAATCATAATGTTATATAGGCATAATCTAAGGATTTTTCCCATGATGCTATGTCAGCAAGTCATAAAAAATGGTGGGTGCGTGCCATATATTTTTAGACTAGTGCACATTATATGTGTATAGTGTAGGCCTAATAATGGGTTGAGTAATGGGTCATATATATAGTAAATTCGAACTCCTTGAACTCAATATTTAATAAGCCAAATTGCACCTTCATGAGCAGGTATATTAACAGAGTCTAAAACACTACTTTAGGGTAGCAATGTTAAGCAAAGATATACAACCAGAAAATAAGAGAATTTACCTTTACTGTAAGAGATGTCCAAGTTCTGGGGAGATTGAGGGTCACAATATCTCTGGTCTCATCGCCATACGCCATATAACCACAGAACCCAAAAAGAACGTACATAAGTGTAATCCCACAAAAGGTCTGAGCCAGCAATCTTGGGAATTTAGCTCTTTCTTGCATAGAACTCTCTAAAGGCAGTGTCATCGCAAAACCTTCAAAGCAAAAGACCGCCATGCCTCCCGCAAATGGCAACCTCTTAATGTTGGACGTTATTGCCGTCCTTTGTCCAAAAGAAAAGTTACCTCTCACTGCTTCTCCTATATCTTCCTTCACTACAATTCCCATAGCTAGCACATTGCAAAAGTCCGCAAAAATGCTAAAAGGTGCTAAAGCAGATAAGCTGGCTATCCATGACAATCCAATTTCAATTGGCACTAACAAGAATATGTTGGACGTGAATGTGAGTCCATGGCCTTGGAATACAGACTGGAGGTTTTGCCCAATGAACAATAGATATGCAACGGCTCCTCCGCTTTGTGATAACAAAACTAGTGTTTCTGTTAGATACCGACCAGTGGTTCCTAAGGTCATATAACCCAAGTCCCCGTATGTTTTTGCCTCCACTAATGATCCTTCTGATGCTAACTTCTCTCTGCACAGAACCTGTTTGCATAATTGTCAAAGCAGAAAGTATTAAGTAAAAGTTGCATCATTTTATTTCTCTTGGTAATGGAATAGTCTAATTTGGAAGTCAAGTGGGTGAATCAATTTTCTCAATAAATTTATGTGCTCGACCATTTTCAGAAGAAAAACAGAGAAAGGCAGACAGGTGAAGATTACTGACAAGGAGAAGCATGCAATAGTAGGTGGTTACGCCGACGATAGCAACTCCGAGTGATCCAGCAAGCCAGCCAGCGATTCGAAAAGCAAAGGGCAAACCCAGTACCCCGGTACCAACAATGGAGACTATGATATTTCCCAGTGTTCGAAGCTTCGAACCTGTTCCAGAAGGCTCAGATTCCAGAAGAGGGGTAGCTATGCTTCTTTTGTCCTGCTCCATTTTCCTCCTGATACCAACGAAGACCTTTCTTTGATCAGTAGTACTTGATAACCTTGCTTCTGCTCTGAATTCAAAGTCAAATTGAGGGTTCACTGTTGGATTAAGAACTTGACATATGCATTTTACAGTTCCAACAAAAATTAGAAAAAATGGGGAAGTAGTTAGTAGAAGAAGAATATTAAATTGATTTGGAAATCTACGGTAATCTCGGATGTTCTGTTAAACTTGTAGTCAGTGCCGCGATAAGCTACAGAATCTTGTGTATCTCGAAAGTACAAGATATTAGAGTTGTGATTAACAAGGTTATAAAATTCTATATCCCTTTCTTACCCTGGCAGAACGTGAAGAATGTGGGAGACAGCTCAACGTCCGCATTCCGGCAGCTCCTGCATCCGCTAGCGGATATTGTAATAAAATAATATAAAATAATAATATTTTATTAATATTAAATTAATAAAAAATATTATTATATTATAAAATCTGCTATTATTATAAGAACAGATCCAAACGCCCGCTTGCTAGCCTCAAAATCGCTGCATAAACAAACGGCGAATACTAAGTTAATTGTCCCTTCATTGTGTAAACTGAAATCTATTTCTCGCAGTGTTGTTTTTTCCTATTTGCCGCTCTCCGTTGGTTAGATTTCAAATTATAATTAAAGAAAGATGAAAAATCTAATAATCAACTTCCCGAAAAGGTTAGCGGAAAATTAAAATTTCGCACAGCATGATTCAATATTGCTGAACTCATATTTAAAATCAAAAGATTGAGTTTAAATTACAATCAAACTCAAATTGAAGAAAAAAAAAACACACCGTAGCAAGTAAATGATATAATAATACTTTTTTTCTTTTATTTTTTCTTTTTTCTCGTAGAAAAACAGTTGGTACCGCAGTGGGCGAGTGGCTGTGAAATTTTTCTTCTCGCCACATGTCGCAAGTCATACAGAACTTATTAAGCGGTGCGATGCAACCCGAGGTGTTCAGCAAGTTTGCACTTATTAGGGTGCATAATAATTTTTTTTAAGAAAATAGATAAACGCAATGACTAAAATAAGACCAAAATTATATATTTGTCCATATTAATTTAGGAAAATTCAAAAGTAATCGAGCAACATGGTCTTCATGAAACGTAGGAAATCCCGAGGAATGCGCGGTTTTTTCTGATTCAAACTCCCTTCCTCAGACGAACGACTGCCACAATCGTATTCTGTTTGGTAAAGCTGTCTGAAACCCTCGTTCCTTCAGCTCTCCGTATAACCAAGCAACACCAACGAACTAATAATTTTTTCAGTTACGTTGGTTTTAGGTGAGCGAGTCCTCGACAATCTAACGATGACTAAACTGATTCTCAGCACTTAATGCCTTTTATTTCTCGCTTTTTCTCACATACACTTAATTTTTTTTCCGACCATGTATGATGTACAATCAATCATTACATGAGTGTGGGAATTTTCTCATTCTTGCTCTGATTTTTTTTTTTTTTTTCTGTGTCGGGGACGGGGTTCTTTAACTAGGGTTGGGAAATTGACGGAAACGAAGAATGAAATTCGGAGAGGCATTTACAGAGTACTTGCAGGAAGGGCGAGAGTGGATGTTGGACAAAAAATGCGTCCATATTGAATATAAGAGACTTAAAAAAGTGCTAAAGAGTTGTCAGACTTGTAAACAATTGCATAATTCCTCCAATTCTGAGCTGCCTAGAGGCCAGTTATGTCAATGTCAAGCTTGTCCATGTAAGTGTTTTCGTCCATGCTTATATTTGACTTCTAGAGCGCATATATTCCAAATAATAATAAGAACAAGAAGAAGAATGATATATAGGAGACGAGGAATTCAAGATTGATTTGTGATACTGATTTCACAGCGATAATGTAAGAAATCAATGAGTAATGCTAATTGAAGATGCCATAGGGAGAAAAACTCATTGGTTTAGGGGTGAAAAAAATTCTCATGGAGGATTTCCAAGAACCTTCGATTCAAAATTCATGTAGTCAAAACTAAACATGAACTCAAGAATTATTACTTTGGTGGAACTTATTTATTAGACAGTACGAAAGATCAATTCACTTACTTGTTATGAGGTAGATGATTCTCTTATTCTCCCTGACAAAGAGGGGTTGGCCTTTGGAAGAGAATGCACAATGAAGCCATCTTTCTATGCAAATTATTTGGTTTGTGCTTTTGGCAGCTGAGATTGGTATTACTCTTTGAACTTGATTTTGCCCTATGTTCTCTGACATTGGGGTCTTGAAACACCTACGTCAATTTATGTGTTTTCCCTTTTCCATTTTTATATGTTTGAACATGTTCCTTAGTTTTTTTCAATTTTATAGGAGCTTGTGAATAATTTGGCTGGTGCTTATGTTAGCTGAGATTGGTATAACTCTTTGAAATTGATTTTGGTTCTAAGTTCTCTGACTTTGGAATCTTGTAACACCGGTGTAAATTTTTTGTGTTTTCCCTAATCTACTTTCATATGTTTGAATATAGTCCTTATACTTTTCAATTGATTGTAGCTTGTATTAGTTGAGAATGCTAATTTAATACTGATGTCTTTCTTATGAAGTGATACTGTATTAATTTTTGGTAACATAATTTTTCTCTTCACAACTTGCAGTGTGTGATCAGATGTTTTTCTCTGAATTGATAAAGGAAGCATCAAATATAGCAGAATACTTCAATTCAAGAGTCAGGCATCTCCTTCATCTTCATATTGCAACAGGAATTCAGAGATATGTGGTACGCTTGCGTCAATGCTTTAGAAATGATCAGCAAGCCTTGGAACAAGAAGGGAAATCTTTAATAGAGTACATAGCAATGAATGCTATTGCCATGAGAAAAATACTTAAGAAATATGATAAAGTATGCAGTAGATGAGATAATAGCCGTTTATTTTCATTAATTTCCCGTACATTTACATCACATGGTTTTAATATTCTCTTGATCACCCCCTTTCTCTCATGTCCTACTCTAGGTACACAGATCTGTGAACGGCAAAAATTTCAAATCCAGGATGCTTGCTGAACACATCGAACTGTTACACTCTCCTTGGCTAATTGAATTGGGTGCTTTCTATCTGAATTCTAATGGGTCAGATGCTGGTGAGCTAAATGGAGTCTATGGTCACTTTTCATGTAACCTTAACATTAATGAAGCTGCAATGACACTGATTCTTCCAGAGTCTATAAACCTTGAGTATGATCTGACTTGTGCAATTTGCCTGGTAAGTTTCTATGGTATGCCCAAGTAAGAAACAGAGACATTTTATATGTCATTGTCAGTATCTCTTATACAGGCTTTGGTCATGACAATTATAGGATTTGGTTTTCAATCCATATGCTTTGAGTTGTGGTCATCTCTTTTGCAAGTCGTGTGCTTGCTCAGCTGCTTCTGTGATGATTTTCCAAGGCCTTAAAGCTGCAAGCCCAGAGTCAAAATGTCCCATATGCAGAGAGGTATGCATTTTGCGTTAAAGAAGTACTACTCTTGTTTATTTTCCTGAAAAGAAAAATGAAAAAATCTGTTGACATTGCCTAGCTAAACAATCAGAACACGGAAGGAAATAAAGTTTTTGAAAAATATTATATGGAGAGAGTCATTGATGCAACTGTGCAGCTTGTATTTGGCCGAAATGATAATTGGAATAGAAATTCCACTATGCGCTTCCATGTTCCTGTAGCATTAACTGGTTCTGTGGTTCTGCTCATTGCCTTCTCTCTACCAACAAAACTAAAAATTAACAGTCATTTAGTCATTTATACTTCCCAATTAACGAAATTGAAGAGATTCGATCAAGAGATAGAAGAAACTGACAGCAGGTGAATTGTTGTCACTGAAGAATCATAAACATGCTAGTCCTCATGCTCTTTTTAGTTTGGAGAAAATGTCAGTAGACTTTGCTACTGATAGTTATTATTATATTTTCAACATTCCCTTGATCAAATCTTAATTGGATGAACTGTTTTTTTTTTTTTTTTGGGGTAAATGCAGTAGATGAGCTTTGGCAGAGTTGTTTCTTGCCTCAAATTATATAATAGTGGAAACAGTTCAAAATAAATCATGATAAGCATATTTATTCCACTTGCAAAGCTTCAGCTTGAAAAATTATAGTGGTTTTTTCTTCTTTTAATTTTCTATGGTTCACAAGATTTATTTGCTATCCTTGACAAAAGAGCAAACAGAGTAAAGCATCTCTCTAGCATCACTTATGATAAGTTCTCTCTATAAATGCGAATGCTCTGCATTTAACTCAGCTTTGGGAGTTGCTTTTAAAATCTTCTATGACTATAATCTTACAAGAACATGAACATTTGTCATTATCAGCTAATCAAAGTTCAAGCGTATGAAGTTCTATTCTGTTGATAGATTATAATCTTCTCTTCTTCCCAGTGTAGGTTGGAGTATATTCTAAGGCAGTGCACATGTTAGAATTAGATCTGCTCTTGAAAAGAAGGTAGTAACTGCTTGTAAATGGTGGAAACCACGCTTCATATCTTATGCGAATATTACCAATATGTAACTTTCAAACTTTTCCAGGTGCAAAGATTACTGGAAAGAGAGGCTAGCTAACGAGCGAGTTGTGATGTTGAAGCAATCTAAGGAGCACTGGAATTTACAGTCCTCCTATACAGTCCACTATGACTGAACTTCCATGGGTACGGCAGGTTTTAGTTAGGTCTTAATTCTTAAGTCCATAGCATGAAGAGGGAACATAGTAAATAAGAACCAAGGAATTTCCGAGACGGCAATATCTTCAATCCAGAAGGTTAGCGTATACTTTTAATTCTCATTGCATTGTACAAACATAAAAAAGTGTGACACCAAATGGATGTGTCTATCATTGTTTTTTATTGATCATTAGAATTTGGTCTCAATTGTTTTTTTATTTTGTTAAATTCCAGATTCTGCTTAGCGGTCGTAATATTGTTATTAGAAGAATTGTGCAGGTGCAACTGTACTCTATACAATTGGGAATACGATTTAAGTTGAAAATGGCTATTTTGCCCAAATTTGAGCAACAAATAGCTAGCCAAATGACCTGTGAATACACATATAAATTGCTGCAAACTTGCTTAAACAATTTTGTTTGATCCAAAACTGCCAATTCAGTATAGTTAGAATTACTGTTTATAAGTTAGAATAAACTTGATGTGCAAATAAAATTTTTTTAGCTATTTTGGCCAATGTGTAAAAGATTTGTGTCAATACCCTTATTGGGTATTTCTGTTCTGGACTATGCGATTTATATAACAGTGATTTGCTTCAAAATTGAGTGCCTTGCATGAAATGGGGGAGAAAAAATTGCATATGAAGCAACATACATTCATAACTACTGTTGTAATTTGTACGATTTTTTCTAATAAAGATAATTGTGGTGTAAAACACCATTTTGGTCCCTAGATTTTCAATTTGGTTATTCACCTAACATTCTAGTCTCAATTTAACTCTTCATTTATTATTTCATTCTCAATTCAATCCCTCTTAATTGATTAAGACAAAAAGATTAAATGTGTTAATTTTATGATGAATGAAAAATTAAATTGAAAATGGACTAATAAAGGAGAAATTAAATTGAGATTGAAAATTAATAAATGATCAAATTGAGAGTAGATTAATTAGTGAAGGAGTAAATTAAGAGTGGAAATTAATTGAGGACCAAATTAAGAATTATTAGATAAGTGAGAGATCAAATACTCAATAATGTAAACGAAAATGATGTAGTCCGGTGATCTGCTGCTAGTTTCACATCAATTGCATCATAGTGACACCAGTCCATAGTCATCACAGAGCATCTGCGTGGTTAGATATATTAGATAAGAGACTCGTCTCCTTCCGCAATTGGGCACTTATATTTAAATATAGCTACTGACTACTTCTTAACGTTTTACCCATTTTCAGCTACATGCACTGGACTAATAGTTCAGGGGTCCATTGCACTGTTCATCCTCTAATACCAACAAATTCTTTTGAAACGGAAAGAGGACAAAACAGTTTGTGGTGGTGCATGCAATTATATGCTACTACTATTCCTATTGTGACTCAGAAAATGGCCTTTTGCGTTCACCAGTATTATTGGAATTTGGAATGGTAGATCCATGATCTGATCTGATCTGATCTGGGCATGACTCTAGCTGGGATTCTATTTTGTTTGCATCTTCCTTTGTCCAAAAGAAAACTTACTCAGGTCAAAAAAGGCAACCATGGAAATGGAATGAAGACAAAACAAGAATAGAATTGACCAAGGTAGATTCTTGAAGAATATATTGTTTAGTTTTATGGAGGTAGAGATCCCCGTAAGATATGCTCAAAGGGGGCGAGGAGCTCTATGTTATGAGTTTGGATTTGTTTATCCACTTAGATTGCTACTAGCAACTTCATGTTCTTATCTCGGAGTTAGGATTAGGTACTGTACAGTACTATGTGTTAAGCATTGTCAATCTTTAAATTTAAAATGATATCATATTATCATTATTAATTATTTTCATCCAACAATTGATAGTTCCTAGCACATGATGTTGTACAGTATTAAATCTCAACTCAGTGAGATAGAGAGGGCAAAGGGTGTAGGTATCTAATTCGGATAATTGGGCCATGCAAATTCCCCACTATTTGATGCTTTGATACATATTATATTTCGTGGCCAAAAGATGATGACTACATTAAAAGGAGGGAAGTGAAGAAAGATTATGTCGAGGAATAGATTTATCAAGAATTTTGTAAGCATTGCACTTAACCATGTTTTATTATTGAATAATGGATTTATGGTACATGTAACATCACTCAAAAGACAAAGGCTATCCTGTCAGCTATTGTTTATTATTTTTGGCAATTCATACCTTTTTCTTGACAATATTGAAGACAAAAGTTTACATGATGGTTTCTTAATAGCGAAAATACTCCTTTCATAGTCACATCGTTCTATTAATTATGCTTGACTATCTTAAGATTTTATATATATTGTAAAAATCCTCTCTTAAATTTCCTTTCTATTAATGAAGTTAGTTTTTTTTTTTTTTGCAATGACATTCTGATTTTATTCTTAATATCAGATAGTGATTTTATTTTAAAAATGATAAAAAATAGTTGTAATGAAAAAATTAACTTCATTGATAGAAAATAAATTGAAAGAGAAATTTTTGCAATATATATCAAACATTAGGAAATTCAAGTATCATTTTTGCAACAAGAAAAGTACCTTAAGAAAAGTTAATATAATTTACTCAAATTTTATCTTGTCTGCAGAGAATAAAAAACACTCAGCTAAATTAATTTTAAGTATATTTTATTTATGGGCCAACGTCCATTTTTAGTGATGCTTCACTTTAAATATTATTTTTTCTTTAACAAATCAAAATAGAAGTGTCTGACGTATAAGATGATGAGTTAGCAATTTTTACCTATCTTACACTGAGTTGCTTTGTCTAGTCATTCTAACTATTTTTTTTTTTTTGGCCATTAATCATTCTAACTTTCATATGTTCATCTTTTCATCAATTTTGTTCATGCATTCCAGTGTAAAACGATGTAGTTTAGGAATGAGTTGGATTTAGGTTTTCACATTAACGTCTTATATATTCAGCTCGTGAAGCTGGATGTAATGCCATATGAAAATCTTTTCTTAGTAAAATTAATAACATCAAGAATAAAAATGATATTAAACTATTCCTAAAAACTTAAAAAATTATATTGAACCAAAATGAATTTCTAAAACCAAATAAAACCTAATCCAATTTCAAGAATTAAAAGTGCACTTTCGTAAGGATGTAATATGTTCACACTAAGCATTTTTTGTTTAATTTATGACTTTTAGCTTCCATTCAAAGGTAAAATCTAGAAAATCTTGGTCGTTGAAAACGACAAAATGAGGTTTAATCAACCCAACAAAAAATTATTATCGATTTGTGTTAGGTTAAATGCGTAAAGTAATAAAACCGTCAAGCAGACTATTATCACCATCTCTTTTTAACTATCATGGTTAATTGATGGCCAATAAAAAAGAACTATCACGGGTAATTAATTAGTTTCGTGATTTTAACTGGAGGCACGAATCCACTTATCGTATGCTCATTGGTACATGGGGATTTTTCATCATGGCATCAATGTTACAAGTTTGAATTCCTTTAGAATTTTCAAAGTAACATCTAAAGTTACTTTCGGTTTTACTATTCTGGTAATGAAAGTGATGTGTATATATGTGACTGGTGGGAGACTTATTAGGTGTATTTGACGTGCATGCGTTAAGCTACCAAAGGATAAATATTCACTACATGGCTATTTATCATTAACTTAGTACAAGTCTATCTTAAAATTTTCCATGATTAATTCATTAGGCAGTAAAGAAGTAGTATATTTTCTGTTTTCCAAGATGGCAGAAAGAAACAATTAATTTGTGGTGCGTATGAAAGCCATTTGAACAGATGCCATTGGCTTAGAACCTAAGTGGCAACCAGATTTGAATTCTTTATATCTAAGAATTAAAATTTATTATATTTAAAAAGATTTAGGTCATTAAATTGTTATCAAATAATTTAGATTTTAACAAATATTAAACAATTTTTAACAACTTTTTATAATCTAGATCATCAAATTTTCTTCAAATTTTATCAAATGTATCAGCATTGGAATTTTCAATTTTACTATATTCATTTTTATGATGAGCATAGAAAAGTAATCAAAACTGGGTTATAGATAGCTGGGAAATCCCATTTTCATGGCTGCTGTGGGCGCCTCCAACACCACTATGAGTATAGTACCACCATATAAAACACACCTACATATGGGTCCAAGCTCTCTCCATGGTCAAAGCCCTAATCACTACTCTTTTTATAGTGTCTTATCTGATGATCTAGTTTCAATTTCCCATTAGCATCCTTTCCCAGCACAAACCAACATTAAATACCAAACTTTTCTGTCAATAATGAAGCTATAGGGTCAACCCAGATTTGCTCTAAAGTTGATACCCAGGAAAATTCCTTCTTTCACTCTACCTAGTATATGTGCCAAGCCTTATTTTTGTGCTGTTTGTGTAGATCATTAATTTGCTTTAACATACATAGTTTCTCTGAGAGTAACTGATATATATACAATCTTATAAGATTCCTATAGAATAAAATTTCTAGGCATGAGATATGAAAGACTTTTTTAAGATCTTCATATCTCTTTGTAGTATGAAAAAGGTGTATAATATTTTGCTATAGTATTAATTAAAATATAATATCGCGAAATATTTCCCATACTTATATAAGATATATCAACACATCGAAAATGAGCTTTTTTCAGTGATCATTTAAAATATTTGAAGACATACATGCTCATACATATAAAAGATTATCACATTCATATCCCACAATGTCTAAAATGTTAACCCTTAATTAAGATAATAATATACCAGAGCCATCAAGCTATAGCAGCTACGGCAATTTTTTTTTCCTCCATATGTCAACAAGGGATAAGCATGCATGTTCCACCAACACATACAATAATTTAAAACTAAAATTACAGAATTATCCTCATCATTCCCCACTATCTCTCCTTAATACCACCACACCTCTACTCTCTTTCTGATCTATATATATCGTTCCATAGCAATGCCTCGTTTCAACGCAGCCAATTACATTGCAATAACCTAACCAAAAACCATTAACCATATAACTTGAAAACACAAACTATGGGTTCTCTTCCACAAATAGTAGAGGACTGCCTGGGTTTCCTCCAGCTCTACAGTGATGGCTCCATATTCCGATCTGATGACATAGATTTCAAAGTTTCACTTGTTGAAGACAACTCTGTACTCTTCAAAGACTGCCTCTTCGACAAAAGATTCAATCTCTATCTTCGTCTCTTCAAACCAAAATCCTCCTCCCACAAGCTTCCTCTCATAATGTTCATCCATGGCGGAGGATTCTGTTTCGGCTCACGCGCCTGGCCCCACCTTCATAATTGCTGCGTTCGTATGGCTTCCGGGCTCCAAGCGGTCGTCTTGGCGCCCGACTACCGGCTGGCGCCGGAGCACCGGCTTCCGGCGGCGATGGACGATTCTGTGGAGGCGGTGAGGTGGGTACAGAGGCAGGCTCTGAGTAAGGACGTCGATGGCGGTGGGGATGCATGGTTGAATCGTGTCGTTGACTTTGACCGAGTGTTCATAGTGGGAGACTCTTCTGGCGGGAATATCGCACACCATTTGGCGGTTCGGTTTGGTTCCGGGTCCGGTGAAATGGATCCGGTTCGGGTACGAGGTTATGTGCTGTTGGCGCCATTTTTCGGTGGGGAGGTTAGAACCATGTCCGAGGAGTGCGCTCGCGAAGAAATGTTGAGCTTGGAGTTACTAGACAGGTAATATATAATTACTGATTGTAATAAAAAAATTAAATATAATTAACTTAAATTATCACTTAATTATAAGTTCATACTCGAATTTTGAAATGTAATATTTTAATCTTTAAAATATCATAAAATGAAAAAAAAAAATAAATGAAAACAATTTTTGAAAATTATATGATTCGTCACATCATATATTATGTCCTCATTATCTCTATTAATGTTTTTTCTTTACACGGTCTATGATATATGTTTTTTTCCCCAAGTTTTATCATCTTATGAAGTGAAGCGTTATGTTTTAATATTTGAATATTTAGTTTTTCTTTAAAAAATAAAGGAACCCAAATTTATTAATGGCCTGTATATATAATTTAACATATATATCAATATCTATGAGATTCAAAATTTTCTTTTATCGTAATAAACAAATTGTACATATATAGAGTTAAATCAGATGTAAATATATATTTATATGAAAAATGTCATTCGTTAAAAAAAAAAAAATTCATATGCAAGCTATACTTGATATTCTTGAATTTCTTTATAGAAAAGAAGTAAATTTGCATATTGAAAAAAAAATGTATCTTAGAAATAATTAAAAAAAATTGTGACCAGGACTTTAAGTCAACTTATCATATATGGATAATTATTAAAAATGAAAATGATAATTTAAAATTTTGGAACGTTAACAAATCAAAAGGGCAATGATAACATTCACACATGTGGACTCTACGAAATTAAAGTAATAACATTTGGCAACTTCCTCTTGGCCAAGTCTTTATATGTCACCCTCCACATGCCACTTCAACTATGCTTGCTCATCAAATTGCGGAGACTGAAGAAACGTAATTGTTATTGTTTGCTACTGTCAAAAAATTATTTTCAATTTTGGCTTTTTTGCTATCAAAATCAATATTTACTTCGTATTTTTTCCCTTTAATTTGAATGGGTTACCTTATAACAAAATTTGCACTATGTTTATTAGTACTAATTACTATTTTAATCTTACACAGGAGATCACCAAGAGCATTAAGCCGAATCCTCATCATAATTACTATGGTATGATGAAGTTGCAAAGATGTCAATTAAAGCAGAATTCTGGCTAATTAAAAAAACTAAAGCAGAATGAGAAGTGGTAATTATAAAACTTAAAGATAAAGATAGTGCAAAGTTAAACCTAACTAATTAAGTTAATGTGGGTGAGGAATATTTGGATAGAAGATTCTGAAGTCGGCCTTTATTAACACTAAGAAACAAGTGGGTACAGTGTACCACACAAGTATAAAACATAATAAATAATTGAATCTGCCATCCATATCCACTAAATTGAAGATGCAATTCTCTTCTCATCCTTAAAGAACAAAATCATTCAGAAACTTTTATCAAAGTGTTAGTGAAGTAATCAATCTTTTTAGATGATATGCCTAATGCAATACCAAATTGTAATCTCTTTATATGTTCTAAATCAATTTTTAGTGATTTGCCGCCATATCCAATATAGTAATGATTCACAACAAAGAAATTCCATTATTTTTTTAAGTTGGCTCAATATTTTCATTATTGATATGGTTGTAATGATCATTGACTTATAAGCAGATTTTGGAGGCTGTCAATACATGTAGGAGAGACTAGAGACCACCCATTGGCGAACCCATTCGGACCTGGAAGCCCTAATCTTGGACAAGTGAAGCTTGATCCTATATTGGTGATAGTTGGTGGCAATGAATTGCTGAAGGATAGAGCAGAAGATTATGCAAGAAGATTAAAAGAACTAGGGAAGAAGATTGATTACATTGAGTTTGAAGGAAGAGAACATGGATTTTTCACGCAAGATCCATACTCACTAGTTGCAGAAGAGGTCATGCAAATCCTCAAGCGATTCATACTTGAAAATTCCAGTTAGAAGATGAAAATTGATGTGTGGTTTGTGGGTAGGAAATTTAGATAAACTTGCCTTTATTGGTAATCTGTGGGCTTAACTGTAGAGATATATGTGTTGGTACAAGTGGGCAATTGTTGAAATCTAAGTTGCTATATATGATCTTTACCCTTTTGTGTCAATCCAATGTTGTTGCTTATGTCATTTGTAATTAGCGAGTGGAATATAGAAAGGCACAAATGAGTGTGAAATCAAAGTCTTGTCTCTTCACATATATGGCATAAAAAGGTTATGTCTTATCTTTATCTTATAATTACATTTTTTTGTGTACATATTAAGAAATTAAGTCTATGATCACTATAATTAGTAATGACCTCTCATTATATTGGTAACGACTTTTGAAATATATATGTTGGTAACATTTAGCCAATGTGTGGTAAGTGGTACTAACCAACACCTTGAATAATCAGTTTTCAGCATGACAAAAAGTCAATACACTAATAGCACTATATTTTGATCATTATTAGTTAATTCGTATATTAATGAAATTATTACTTGTTATGCTGATACATGTAATTTCCTACCATAATTGGCCTCTAATGATGGATCCACTGAAAATTGAAAAGAGAGAACATGCAAATTATCTACAAATCGAGCACAATTTTGGATGAGCATTTTATTGTGATCACTTTCAAGTTGATTGATAAATATTAATGTGTGATCCAATGATAATTAAAACTCAACCTAAAAATATTAAACAGAGTCATGTTTCAATTTAAGAATTTTCAAGCCTTATTATATTAACTAGCAGAATATCATTAGCTAAAATTAATTATGCATCACAAAATATGACAATCCATCAGCTAGCATTTGAAGGTTCACATTTTACATTACTATGAAAAAAAATATTTTATTAAATGGGTTGAATAAATATATTGGGTTTGGTTAATGTAAAAAGTCTCAAACAGTACTGATTCATTTACATGTAGTTTATATATAATAAATAATCAATCACCAATAAAATTAGTGAAAGATTATTTATTGTACCTATTATAAAAAATTATAAATACTTATGACTAATTTTATTGGTTAAAAGGCTCTTGTTAACAAAATCTTATTTTTATTTGCTAAAATACAACTTTTGGAAAAAAAATCTGAGGCAATTTAAGATAACTTACATAATAAAGTTAATTAAGGCGAGGTGAAGCTAATTTACAGTCTAAGTGACTGAAATTTATATATAGTTTATTCATTCTCAAGAGGCCGAAAAAAATGATCTCGATTGTCAGTTTATAGAAGTTCTTAATCAATAAAAAATCACCTGCTCCTTTCTTATCCAATTGAGGATAACATATATATATATATATATATATATATATATTTATGTTACCATAGGCCGAAAAGTCAGCTAAATGAGTGCTTAATTAGCCAAAACCACAAGATTAAAAGAAGAAGAAAGAAGTGGGATGATGATTGATGAGTGACTGGCATAAAAATGATCAAAGTGTGTGGGAAATCCTCTAGGCCATATGAGGCACATTCAGTGCAAGAGGATGACGAATAACACCATTAACATCAACTAATAAATATAATGGCTTTCAGTTTCCTTCCTTCTTTTAAGTGTTCGAACTTGTGTTGAATGACTTGCTTTATCTGAATTAGAGTATAGCCCACCAGGCACTAACCATTCTTGTTCGTCTTGTCTTTTAAGTGGAATGCGAATAAAAAAGGATATCGATCCATACTACTATTTGCTTTGGCTTAATCATTATTTCATGGAAACTCCGACACAAAAATATCAGTCATGCTATAAATACGTGTTAGATCAATTTTATTTTACATTTTTTGTTGTGTGTGCGCGAAGAACTTGTCATACATCTGATAAAGCTAAGACCCACTAAATCATGCATCTGAGTCAAATCTCCATCAGAGTTCAGAATTATAGCCAATCATAACCAAGCAGTCATGCACATACAATATGCTGTAAACATATATACAGTATTTGTTTATTGAAAAAACCCATTATTAAATTAGCCCAAATCTTGAAACAGACAAGCATCCACGTATGCAAACTTCTATATCATTTGAGGAGGAATTAATGTACATTATCTCAACATCAATATCTTTTTTGCGAGGATTTGGTGGGTCTCAAACCAGGATTTATAATATGTATTTATCTTCCTATAAATTTTTATAGACGGCAAGGACCATGCATATTTTACTGTAATATGTTGATTTGTATGTAGTTTGGTCCTTATCCCTTCTCCAAAAGACAATGGAAAGAGTAATTTAGGGTCTCATTTTCTGGGTCTCTGAATCATTCTTCCAGAGACCATGAGAGATTCAACGAATCTGCTTCACTCACATAGTTATTGACTAATTCAAAGGTTTCAAATCAACAAAGAATTCCCCGTGATCACTACAACGCCTTTGGATTTTCTTTCTTTCCCAAAAGAGAACTGGCTTTCTTTTTAACCTTGATTTCTTTATTTGGACTGCTTTAGATTGATTTGGACAGCTAAACAAGTGGACAAACCCTAATGTCCACTACAGTATTTATTTAGGGTTTTGGCTACAAAAGTATTTTGGACATGTGTCTGGTTCTGGTAACATGATCAGCATTTCACGGGAGGCTCTACAGTCAGACTGTTTAGGAGAGTTGTGAGTAAGATAAAAAATGTTGTCATGAAAAAAAATAATAACAAAATTTAAAAAATGATATAAAATGTGATTTGTTCCAAATGTCCTCAATGCCCCTCTTTTTCTGTCATTTGAAACAATAACAATTTGTTGAAACCATTTGTGTAAAATATTTTTTGTCATTTCTTTATTACAAAGTTTTTATTTTGATCCCTCATACATTGTTGCAATGCCCAAAATAATCTCTTATTAATTGAAAAATATTATATTTGATCCCCTAATTTCTCAAATAATACTATATTTAGTCTTTCTATTAAAACTTTGAACCTAAATTTAAGGAATTAAATATGGTATTTTTTAAAAACATATATAATCAAGTTTAACATCTTTTAATAAGTAAAAATTATTTTAAGTTTATAACAAGTGAATAAGTAAATGACAATTTTACAATAAGTAAAAGACAAAAAAATAAGTAGTTTTCTCAAACCATTTCATTTTGGAGGATTTTTATGCCACACGATCTCTATCCACCTGAGGGAGGCAAAATTTTTAACGAGTCAAACATGTTCTTATTTGGCTTTTTTGGATACATAGGTTATTTAAACAGGCAATTAGAGAAAGCTAAACAAAACAAGTTACGTATAGGTGGTAAGTAATAACTAATAATATTGGGTTGACTATTTTTTAAGGGTAAAATCATTAGTATACTTATAAATTTGACTGTATCAACACATCTAATTATAATATAAAAACATAATTATTTTAAAACTTATTTTGAAATTGGAGATTTTATTTTTTCCCTTATTATAGAGAGTTTTTCAACCTTGAAGTAACCTTATATTTAGGAATGACAATTTTGTGAGAAGATGATAGAAAGTGTCTTTTCCTCGCTCCTCATTATTCAGAAAATTTTCCTCTTGTCCCCATTCTCTATGAAGATATGGATCCTTGCAAATTGTCACTGTGACTTTAAATTTAAAAAATATATAAAAAAATAAAAATATTAATAAATATGAAAAAAAAGAACATATTAAAAATAAATAAATTTAAAAATTAAACTCTTTGTTTATGTTATCCAATAAACTCTAATCAAATTTTAGAAAAAAAAACTTGAAAAAACTACAAATGACAAGTTTTCAATAAATCTTGAAAATTCTAAAAATTTAAAGAAATAATAACTTCAACAAATTAAAAATATTAAATTCAAGTCCTAACATTAAGACATCTTTTTCACTATGTGTAAAATTTTTATTATTGTTTTTCCTTATACACAAGTTAGGTATTTTAATTTATTTTATTTCCATCATCTTAATATATTAAGAACTTATGCATTTGAAGCATTAATCAATATATGTTCATATAAGTAGTAGTTTAATTATGACTTAACATTATTAGTTGAAACAGGTTTTTTTTACATATTATAAATAGTTGCACCTCTAATTTTCTATCTTCGAAATAAATTTACATTTGTTAAACTTGAATATGTAACAAAATTACCACTATATATATATATATATATATATAAAAGTTAAAATTTTAAGGACAGAAACCTTATGGGGGTGAGGAACATGTCCTTGTTCTTATCCCCAAACTATCTTTAGAGATATTTTTTACCTCATCCCTGTCATCTTCATCATAGAAAAACAATTCTGAAATATGAATTTCTAAATAGAGCATTCTCCATGGAGATTCCCAAATACCAAGACTTTTTGCCATCTCTACTTATGTCAAACAGACATTGAAACAGGTTTTTCCATTACATATATTCTTTCATTTTATTATGTATTTAATTTTCAACTATGTTTCCATGTGACTCAATTCAATATTGCTATATGCATATATGTATGCAGTGCCTGAAGCTAAGAAAAATAGTCCATTTAATATCCCTAAATTAAAGCAAGGATTAACATAAAATTAACTACAAAATAAAAAATAATTGATTCAGAAGAATTACTACTGACTACAAAAAATCTCATTTTTTTTCCCTTAATTTTCCCCTAAATGTTAAGTTAGTCGGTTTACTTAGTTTGATTTATTTCCAGTTAGGTCCCTCCATTTTGCTCACTCCTCGTGTTCTCCATTTGGCATCAAGAACCCTAACGCAAATCCAGCTAAAAGGTGCAGCAAAATTGATGAACACGTACTGAGCAACAAAAAATTAGTGATGAGGCAAAAATGTGTAAATGTCTCGGGTCTGAAATATGTATGGTCATTTTGATGATATCTTCAACAAAGAACACGAAACAAGCCATTTTTCTAGTGAAATGCCAACAGCAGAAAAGAAAATTATAACTGATTGCACCTTATGGTCTATCTAATCCATTTTTTAGAGAATATTGAAATATTTTCTTTACTAACAACCTAGTTTTCACATTTTCAAAAAAATCACAAAAACAGAAGTCACTTGGGTTGGGGGGAGTACCCGTTAGGATCAAGGTTAGAATTAGATTTATTAGATGCAATTAATTATATCTTTATCATCATATTTTTCATTTAAAATATAACAAGTGTACAATTTTTTAATAATAATATAACAGGTTTATGGTTTGATATCATACACTTGTCTGTAAAAATATTTATTATATTTTAATTAAAAATCATGATATTAAAAATATAAAGAACTATATATGTATAAGTTATTTCCCCATGTTTATGTATCTTGAGCTCACATTCTGGGGAAAAAAATGTATTGCTGAAATTCTAAGTCTTCTTCCTCGGCACAGGATTCTAATGAAAATGATCTCTCCAAAATACGAAGTTGGCCTGGATGAACTCCTATTAATAAACAAGGTATATTCAGGTACTTCGCTGTATATTATATGTAGAGAATTTCGATAAAGTGAGAGGAAATATAACTAGGCCCTCCTTGACGTAGTGATCATCTCATATTGAGTATGATTAAAAATTTAATTTTACTATTTATAATTTTCCTACAGTTAAATTAACTTACCAAAAAGCAGCTTGGATTCTATTTGCGGCAGGTGAATAATAATCTTCCAAAATCAGATTCTTTTTTCTTTCACCAAAAATTTCGAAATTAACATGTTTTTAAGATAAATGACACAGATAAAACTCGACATGGTAAAATGTCTCTTTTACCCCTTTCTTTTAATCCTTAAAATTTCTGTCATTTTTATTGTTGTGTGTTACGATTTCCGACAGTTGAAGCTATCAGAGAGATAGTACACTTGAATTTCTGAGTGTTCAGAAATCACAATGGATTCCCACATGCTAGGGAGCCAATCCAGAAGAAGCATTGTTCATTTTCTGACAGCAATCATGACATGGTTCACTTATTGACGCGACAAAGGACTGTTGGTGGAATATGAGCTGGCTGGGGACTTAGAGTGGCATGTCATAATAGCACAGTAAGTGATCAGAAAGTTAAAAGTAATGGCTACGCTCCCAGACTCAGTAAATTGGTATACCAAATGCAAAAGACTAGTTAAAACTTTATATATTGCCAAGTATTTGTCTACTGTCATGTCACGTATAATAGCCTTGGCCAGACAAAAGAAATCCAGGAGGGCCTAGCAGAATAAGATGGATCTTGAAAGTTCCTAATTAATCCATGACCCAAAGATAATTTTCCAGCGTCAGGTCCAATTATAACTTGCACGGAAATGGGCTTGTTTCTTTGCAAACGTCCAGCACCATCAGTAAGATATGAATGAAATCTACCATTCCAACCTTTTTTTTTCATAGAAAGTAACAGATATTACAAGAGGTACGTGTGTCAACCTGGTTGAAGTATTCTAGGTACAAACTGAGGAACTAGACCTAAAACCTTTCCTAACTGTTTTTCTTGAACCAATAAATTGTAAGAAAGAAGTTAGTAAGAAACTAAGAATGTTACGTATATCTTCTTTAATTATCATCCATGTAGATTCTGATGATTTCCTTGAGTAGATCTTTGGGACTTGACTAAGATTTTCAAGCAGAATCAGGACATTACTCTCAGGTAACAGTAAAAGGCCTTGAAAATCACATACGATTAAACCAGAAAGGAACCACCTTACTGTGAACTGCAATGACAAAACTTTTTTCTTTCATGCCTTCGAGAGGAATTGTAATACTCCTTTTCCAAAACTTTAACGGTATGTATAGCCTCCAGAAGATTTATAATCTGATTTTTGGAAAGGGCCTTGTTTCTTGAATTCCAAATAATGCTAAGAGTAAACTATAAGAAGTCCGGTGTGCTCCCACAAGGTATCAAAATTCTTTTCCAACTTCTGAAACCATAGCTTGAGCCATTATTAAATGGAATAAGTATTCGAAGTGTCAGTTCTGATTGTGAGATGAGCGGCAAACCTATTAAACGTAGCAAAATGATAGTCCAATGAAATATGATACAAATTTTTCTCCTGACAGAAACTCAAAGTGGGCAATTAGTATTAACTTGCGTGTGATGATCTTGCAGTATAGTTGAGATAGACAGTATTATCATGAGTTTCCAAATGAACAGAATCTGCTTCTGTGGATTCCTCATTACCCAAAGCTATAAAGGAACCAAGTCACCGAAAAAGCTTTTAATCATACGCGTGCCTGGTTTGATTTTATATAGTAGCAACAATGCATAGAGTAAACTTTCTTCCATCTCATTACCTCCAGTAAACAAGTTGTAAATGAAAGTGCTACCTCCAGTAAACAAGTTGTAAATGAAAGTGCTGGTCCTTTGGTTGGCCCTTCGGAGTTCTGAAGTTGAATACTAAACTAAAACCCAGTTATTAACTAGGGCTAATCAAATCCAAAAGAGACAAACAGATAAAATGTTGCAATTGATCAATACTTGACAACTTGAGGTGAGAGGTGAATGTCGGCTAAAAAATAGTTAGACAGAGAAAGGATAATCAATTGTTAAACGGAAAAATCCATGAATATGTTTCATTTCATCCGAATTTATTAATTCTTTCTATACAGATAAATTATATGTAAATATGTATGTATTTGTCGACATATAAAGTTCAGAGTTTGTCCAAGCTGCCCGCTTAGAATATGAGGTTCAGAGGTTGCAACCACATTGCAAAATTGCCATGTCAATATATACATTATCCATTGACAAGCTCACACTGATCTTCAGCGGATACGGTTTATATGAGCAAAGGGCTCAGGATTAGCCTTTGGTGTAGGTTTTGACAGTTCTGGGGTTCCAAACACATTCCAAAATCTGAGAGTCTCATCCCCTGCTGCAGAGGCCACAGTACAGCCATCTGGACTTTGAGTCATATATAGCACTCTTGAGGTATGACCAGTGAGCTCTGCCATCTTTACCATAGAAGGATATTTCCAAAGGGTAAGCTGGTTCTGGGTAAAACCATGCGAGCTAAGCAACTCGCGCTCATTCTTGTTCCATAATAACGCACACACCTGTGAGCCGGTGTTCACAGAGTTTACGCACGCACCCGTATGGGTGTTCCAGAACTTGATGCATTGATCACCTCCACCTCCACCAGTTGCCAGTAGATTTCCCTGGAACGGACACCAAGCTAGGGCCTTGACTGCAGCTCTATGATCCTCAAGCCTGTGAAGCCAATGGGTAGGTGAACTCGAAGAAGTCATAGAACTGTCCCAAATGTGAACAAGATTATCGTTGCCTCCACTAGCTAATTGTTGTCCTGAGCTTGACCACTTCAGTCCACACACCTCTTGTTGGTGTCCCCTGAACGTTTCAACAATGTGAGATCTTACTCTGACATCGTTGTTAATAACTCGACCGTCCATTCCTCCTGTTGTGAGGATATAATCTTTCCAAGCTAGTGAACCTACTCGAGATCGGTGTCCCCCTTTCAGTGTTCTTAGCTGCATTTTGCAAAATCCCAGAGAAGAAACGCATCAGAATATGAATGAAGCAATGAACTTTTCAATGAATACAAAAGATGGTCCAAGGATTTACCAGCCTATTAGTAGTAGAATCCCATAGCTGGATATGGGAGTTGTTCAAACCAATGGCTATATGACGTCCATCAGGTGCCCAGCAACGCTTGTGACAAGACCATCTTCCTCATCAATAGTGACAAGTTCAGAGGTTGAGCTATCCGTAGCATTCCAAAGATATACAGTCTTTCCAAGGGCAATGGAAAGGACATTGCTGCTTCCCCAGTCTAGTAGATTCAAGTAAAAATCGTCTACGATGTCAGGAGCATCTAATGTCCTCTCAGAACTCTAAAATCATATTAAAACTAAGAATTAGAATGTGATAATACTTAACAACTAGTAATACTATTCACACAAAACTGACACATAATTGAAAGTTAGTATGAATGAATGTAAGCAATTTATATACCTGAGGAATGTGTCGTTTGGGTTTAGTGGGTTTGGATTGAAGAGGGGGGTTGAGGATGTGGTCAGGGAAGAGTTCAACTGGCGTTGGGGGCTTGTTCTTGAAGGCCAAGATTCGGGTCCTATTAATGTTGAGTGCCTCGGCCAATTGCTTCTGGTAGGCTTCTCGTGATGGTGAGCTTACAATTGGGCTATCTTTGCCCTTCCTTCCTTCTGTGAGCATGTAATGAGCGAAACTGAAATCCATGGCTGATCTATTAGGAATAAACCTGTCCAACTGTTTGCCAAAAATGAAAAATCTCATCAGAAAGCTAACATCAGTGAAATTAAATGTCTGTTTGGTTGCAAGAAGTAGACAACTAAACATAATTTTGCATAAGAACTTTCCTTCTTTCTCTCTCACACACACATACAAAGTGCATAAAGCTACAAGAAAGTCAGAACACACTGATATAATACAATAAAAGTAAAAGAATATTAACGCAGACTAATTGACCAGAATTGCGTAAATTCGAAAACCATATTGCCTTTAGTTTTCCAAATTTGCCAAGATAATGCATAAGAACCCAAAATTCCTGCTCTCTCTCACACACACACATACAAAGAGCAGAAAGCTACAAGAGACAGTCAGAAGATACTGATATAATACAAACAAATGTAAAAGAACATTGATGCAGACTAATTAACCAGAATTGCATAAATTCAAAAGCATATTGCCTCCAATTTTCCAAATTTGCCAAGATGTTTATCTAAATATAGATTGCACATAGTCATCCAATCCAAATATATTAAACAACCCAATAAGCCTCCAGTACTTGTAAACACCAAAATTCGAATTAAGAAGAGAAGAATAAATTGCATTAGTCCAAGTAATAGAGATAGAAAGAGTCATTCACATGCAAGCTAGAAATTCCTCTAACACACTCCCAAACGGGTCTTGAATAATTACAAATACTTTTCTTCTCTTTTCGATCAATCCAAACCGGGGTGTGAAGATTTAGAAATAGTATATGATGAAACAAATTTGTAAAGGAAATGGAAAGGGAAGAAATTGAGCAATTATCTTACGTTTTCTCTAGAGATTTTTCTGCGGATAGATTTATCTTGGAGAGGGGACCGAGATTTGGTCTTGTTCGAAGAACTCTGTGACCATGATCCAGAATCCATAATTAGAGATGAAGATGGCACCAAGATAGAAGAAACAACAGAGAGAACCTGCAAATCACAGAATCTGATCAAAAAATAGTACAAAATATATAAAAGAAACAATAAACTGAGAGTGAAAAAGAGAAAGAAAAGAATGGCTGTGAGTTTGTTGATCTCTTATCCTGAGAAAATCAAATCAGGGTTTGGAGATTCTAGGAGACGTTATCCGGAAGTCACAGATCGAAGGTTTGAGGTTTCATATGTTGGTAATGAGATAGGTATTTGCTCTGGGAAGAAGTTACAAGCTAAGCTACAACGGCATGCTAGATTTTGAGAAGTACCCGTTGAGAAACAGTTGGACGAAAATATCCCTCTCCCAATCTACCAAATAAAACGAACGGAATCTTTAGACAGTAAAATTAATCCATTTTGATTGTATTATGTGCTTTATATATATATATATATTAATAAATATGATATGTTATAAATAGTTGGACAAAAATATCCCCCACACCAAATCTACCAAATAAAACGAACAGAATCTTGAGACTGTAAAATTAATCCATTTTGATTTGGGTTTGTATTATACATTATTTTCTTATATTTTAATTAATATGATATGTTATAAAATGCAAACAATATTATTTATACATCATCCCATTAATTGTTTGAAACTTTTTATAAGTTTTTTTTTTGGCCATCAACTTTTTATAAGTTAAATCTATGAAGTTGACCCATTTAATCTATTTTAACAATATATTTGATGCAAATTTATTTAACAAAATCATTTCATTCTGATTCATTGAACTTATCAATTAAATGGATTGGTTCACTTAAATTATTATTTTGTAATTTTTTAATATTAATCATTTTAAATATTCAAATTATATTAAAACTGTTATTATAACTAATAAAATTTTAAAACAAAATTTGAATGTCACTAATGATCTATATCCAAAGTTTTAGGACCATGGTGCCCCGCATTATTCGACCAAGGTTTTATCTAACATATTTAGTTTGAATGGCAAATTAGTCAAAAAAAATTTTATTAGCTAAAAGAGACTTGGTTAATTTTCAAATTAAATTAAAATTTAAAAAATGTAAAAGTAAAGGTATTGTGCATTTACAATTTTGAGTGCATCAATACATCAAGTTATAATGTGAAAATATAATAGTAATAATATTATTATTTGGGTAGATATTATTATAATTATGTTCCTACATTATAATTAAGTGCACTAATGTAATCAAAATTATAAATATATCAAAGATTTTACTAAAAATAAAAAATAAAAACTAGTTTTTCTAATGAGAAATTAACTTTTAACTTTGAAATTCAAGCGATTAAAATATATGCTTTATATAATGATTATAAAAGTTGACTTAATGATTAAAAGATCAACCTCTCCATATTAAAATTTAAAATAATATGAGAAAATTAAATTTCTCTACAACATAATACTATTTTTTTAATTAGAACAACATAAATAATTAATTTAATGTTAAGCTAACATGACATATAAAATAATTATTTTACTAATGGAAATAAATTAATGGGAGGTTTTATAATATGTGTTGAATATAAAGAAAGTTGAATAATATTTTTGAAAGAATAAAATATTAAATATAGTTTAATCATATTACAATGAAAATTTATATAATTTACTTGATAAAAAGGGTGTGGCTAAAATAAATTGCCATATTATATAACACATGTGACACATTATTGAGTTACCAATAAGAAGGGCATGTTTGATTCCCAAATTCCTTTTTGACTAGCAAGAAAATATTTAGAATCATTATTTTAGAGAAATTGACAAATCTATTATATATAGGTAAAATATATTCTCATTAATGTGGGAACTCTATTGATTGACAAGAAGTATCGATTAATCGAACCTCCAACTTTTTATGCAATTACTCTTTACTTTTTTTATATATGTATCGAGAATATTTTGAAATGTATATATTCTTCTTAGTCAATGAAAAAAATTATGAAGTAATTAATTAATTAATTAATTTCCTATTAAATAGGACATTTTGAGAATTTTTTAAAATTAATGATAAAATTAATGTTTTCATTGACAATGAATAAAATTATGAAGTAATTAATTAACTGCCTCTTAAATAAAAAAATTCTTTGACGTTTGAACATATTTTAAAGTCAATGAAATATAACAATAAATTAAGTAATTAATTTTCTCTTAAACTTTATAATAAGAAATTATAAATATAACTGAAATGATTCAAAATTAAAGTAAAAGCTACTTTAATTAAATATAACTTGACATGGTTTATTCTATGGTTTAAATTATTCAAAGTAAAAAATAGAGTCAAATGTAATTCCATTAGTTTATGATATCTTATAGTTCTTCAAAAAAAGCAACAATAAGAATTGTTTCCTACATCAAAAAAGATCTTTTATAATAGTGTCTTTTTTATGAATCTAATAATTTAAAATATATTAACTATAATAATACAAATTAATTTTTCTTAAGACCCATGCAATACGAGGACAAATAAACTACTAAAATATACAGTCAAGTTAATATAGTGACCCTGATAACACAAGACTTTATGTAAAGTCTAAATCAAAACATATGATGAGTTTTTTTCTTTCTTTCTTTCTTAAATGATGCATAGCTTGTAAGAACTTATATGTAAAACAAACTTACAAATTTGTCCATAACAAAAAAATAATGCTATAAAAATCATACCTCTAGCCATTGATATTGATAAAAAATTTTATAAATGTTGGAACTATTGAAATTGAAAATGAATGCTTATAAGCTTTTGTTTTACACTATTTAATAATGGTGTGTGAGTTGAAGGTGGTAAGAAACTAGACAAAGGAACCTAAATTTATAAGAAAACTTAAGACAACCACTATATTAATGGTTATGGTTGAAATAGTGGATGTAGATGAGGAAATATGCATGCAACCATTGTATTCAAGATGAAATTCCACAATGGTATCATATTCAACCTAACAAAATGGATCATATTAATGCAGTAGTTGCCAAAGTTGACATTTGCAGCTAGGAGGCTAACATTCTCCTACTTAGTTTGTTATACTTAATGATTTCACTATCTTTATTCATATATATTCCAAAAGAGAAAAGTTGAATCCACAAATCACAACAACAAGTCCTCTATGAGTGAGTATTACATTTTATGTATCATAGTGCATGTTGCTTTTTCTTCTTACAGTAACTCACTGAATAAGCCCAATGCTTATTTTGGGTCCTCTTGATGTTATTTATTCTTTGAATATAATTGTGCACACAAAATGAAAAAAATAACTCAAATAAATAAGAACTTTACAAGTGATAATAATATACAACAACTACTTAATATGGAACCAAGTCCCATTTTAACTACATGATCCTTAAACTTCATAGTTGGCATGCCTTTTGTTAAGAAATTAGCAATCATCAACTTGGTTCTTATGTGTTAAATGGAAATTTTATTTTTCTTAACACATTCCTAAATGGTTAAATACATAATGTCGATGTGTTTGTTCTGATTTCCACTTTTATTGTTCTTAGCTAAAAAATCTATAGCTGAGTTGTCACAATATATTCTTAATAGTATTAAGATATAATCTAAAATTCTAATACCAAAAATAAAACTTTTAAGCCATATACCATGCAAAGTTGCTTCAAAATAAAACACGAATTTAGCATTGATGAAAGAAGTAATAATAAAAGTTTGTTTTGCACTCCTCCAATACATGATTCCACTAGCAAGTAGAAAGATATACTCGGATGTTTATTTATGTGAGTCTATGCAACTGACAAGATCTAAATTGAAATAGCCAACTAATGCAAGGTTTTCAATTTGCTTGTACTATGAACGCCGTAATTTGTCCGAATAATATTAAAAAAAGCAAAACATTAAAATAAAAAATACTATAATAAAAATATGAAAGATAACAAAGATAATAATGAAATAAAAAAACAACAAAAAATAGAAAAAAATGACAAGAAATTTATAAAACAAATCGAGAAATCAAGAAATTAGAAAGAACCAAATGTTGCATATTCACTCCTCCATATTCGGTGCTTCAAGTGAGGTGGGGACCACATTCTGTTTTCAGTAGGGTTGCCCAGGTAAAAGATAAAGGGAGAGAGAGAATGAAAAATGAAATGGAGAGGGACCACTCTTTCCTACAGACACCACACCGCACACCACGGACCAACACAAAAGCTGAGAGGTGAGTGGGGACAAGAAAAAAAAAAATGCATGGAGCAACAGTGGAGACAGATCACACACTACACCTGTAACACCACGCACACATTACACCTTTAACACCACGCACACATTCCAAAGGATAACAATAAAAATGGGGGGAGTCTGAGAGAGTATAGAAGAAGCAGAACGAAGAGAGTAGGGAGAACAGAGTAAGAAAGGATTCAGAGAAAGAGGTGAGACCAGCATGAGAGAACGAGAGCTAAACACACACAAAAAAAAGAAAAACCGAAAGGAGAAAAGAAAGAAGGCACCGAGAGGGAGGAAGAAGCAAAAAGGACCAAGAGAACAAGAAGGAATACAGCGGTCTGAGAGGAAGCAAGGAGAAGAGCATATGGAACCTGAGGACTGCATTATGTAGCTTGATCGTTGACCCCCCTATTTTTATTCTCCTGATGTTCAAATCTGAATCTACATTATGTTTTATGGAGTCATTTGAATGGCTGCATTGTTTTCATTTTAGCGTGCTATAGATGTGGTTGAAATGCTTCTCTGTTCGCTGCCTAAAGGTTACTTGGTTTCTGTATAATTAACTTTTCTTTTGTGGTTAGGACTAGTGTTGAGGTTAATGTATGTTTTCTATTTTTGTTGCGATGAAGTTAGAAGCCTGATGTTGCCTATTTCTTTCCCTTTTGCTGTCAAAAAATAGATCTCTGTTACTGCGTGTTTCTCCCTTTCACTGCCATGCAATTGAATTCCTTGTTTTATTCCCAATATCTTCATTATTTTAGGTCGGGTCTTCTCTGTTTTTGTTGCTGCATTATTTCCTTTTGATGCTAGGGAGTCTGTTGGATTCCCTATTGCTTCCATTGGCTGTCAAAATGTGCTGGAAAATTTTCTGTACAATATCCACACGTTTTGCTATCAACTTAAACTCAAAGTTTGATGCATTATATGTTTTCATTTTTTGCCAACATTAGCTGAAAGTTGCTGCATTATATGATCTTATTTGTTGTCAATATTGGTTGAAAATTTGCTGTGTTATATGCTTTCATTTGGCTGTCAATTTAGGCCGAAAGTTTAGTGCATTATGTTCCTTTCATTTGATGTTAACCTTGGCTAAAACTTTGATGCATAATCCCTCAAAACACGCTGGAACTTTGTCACTTGATTGTTCCTCTTTTGCTGTAAAAATAGCTGGATTGTTGCTGCACATTGTCTTTGTTTTTCAGTCAAAAACGTTGCTGAAAAATTACTACACGTTACCTCAATCTTTTCCATCAAATGAGTGTTAAAAAACTTGCATGCTTGTTTCATTTATTTTAATTTTAAATATGGTTATAAGTGTGTGTGATTGTATATCTTTTGCTGCTTTTGCTGCCTAAATGTGAATGAGAACTTGATGAATAGAATGCTTGAAAGCCATGGTTAAATTGCTTGCAAACCAAGGTGCAAAGAATAACCTAAACAAGAATGACGAATTGGAGGCAAGACTAGTAAAATTAAATGATATAGTTGATTGGGGCAATTGTAATTTGTATGTTCTTTGCATTTTACCAATGAAGTATAATGATGGATATCTAATAGGACACTCACACACAAACATCTATGTAATGCTTTATTAGACACCAACACACACCCACACCCATGGATAATTGATCAAAACATGTACTCACTATCACATGTATGATTCTAGAGTCGCCACATAAGACTTAGGGTAGTCAACCGATAAGACCATATGAGACCTTGCATCTTCTTAAGTTTTATTCAATACTGGTCAATTATGTTTTAATAAATTTGGGTTCCAATAGTCTATACATTTTCAAAAAAAAAAATTAAATTCCAATTAAATATTTTTCTATCTTTAAATTTTTTGTTTGATCTCTTCTTTTCTAAAGTTATAAAAATGAAAAGAAAACAAAAAAAAAAAAATAATGGAAAATCATTTTGTTAACAAATCCTTTTCCATACTACACACCATTTTTATTTAAAATTTTGATTTTGTTCTTCTCCTTTTAACTTCTACTATTATAAAATCCAAAAAAACAATTAGAAAAGAAATCACAAAAAAAAAATTCTCTTTTCTTTTGAAAACCCTTGTTTTAATTTCAAATTAAATTAATGAATTTAGCCTCTAAAAGTTCCAAAATCCAAAAAAAAAAAAAAAGACAAGAAAGAAAACGAAGAGAGCTAGAAAGTGAGATTACATCGATTTCATAAATTAAAACACGTCAACCAAATTTTAGATTTGTTTTGTTTACAAAAATATATTCGATTTCAACTGTCTTGTTCTTTCACAAAAAAAAAAAAAAAAGAAGCAAAAATCACTAATCAACATACATGCATTTTTATTCGAATTATGTGGGTTTTGATCCATATTGTAGGGTATATTAGCTATAAGCTATGATCTTAGGTCAAGTCTGCCTTTGTAAGTATTTTTTGTCCTTTATTTTATTTTTTCAACTACTTTATTTCCTTTTTTTTAATTTATCTTTTGCATGTGATTAGTAAGATTAATCAAAATTAAAATTAAGGCCATACATATTTTGCATAATCAACTTTGGGTAATCATTCTTAAGAACAAGTGTTGTGGGGTGTTTAACACCTTTCTTACACATAACGGATTCCCGAACTTGATTCCTGGTTCGCATATCATTTTTTTTTTTGTATTAACTGATTTTCCAAAGTTTTTCCTCTAAAAGTTCTAGTGGCGACACTTAAATTTTGGTTTTCTTTTTTAAGCAAAAATTAAAATTCCTCTTTCTATTTGCGCCTTCACGATTACATTTCAAGTGTGACATGTACATTAGAATGTAATCTTTGGTATCTTTGAGAAACCTCATAACCTTTTTCGCAACTCTTCGATGATCCATCCCTAAATTGTTCTGATATCTACCTAACATTTCAACTACAAATGCAATGTCATGTCTTGTACAAACCTGAGCATACATAAGGCTTCTAACAGCTGAAGCATATGGAATGTTATGCATTTGTTTCCTCTCTAGATTGTTTTTCGGGCATTGGTTCAAATTGAATCCATCACCCTTTGCAATAAGTGCTACACTTGATGAATAGTCTTTCATTCAAAATATTTCTAAGACTTTATGAATATAGGCTTGCAATAAACCTAAAATACATTAATTCTGTCTCTATGGATCTTAATGTTAATGACATAAAATGTCTCACCTATATTCTTCATATCAAAGTTCTTAGAGAGAAATTATTTCACCTCATATAGAAATGTTTTATCATTAGTCACAAGTAATATGTCATCTACATACAACATAAGAAAATATATTTTACTCTCACTGACCTTTTGGTATATACATTGGTCCATGACATTCTCCACAAATCCAAAAAAGGAGATAATTTCTTGAAACTTAAGGTACTATTGACAAGAAGCTTGTTTCAATCCATATATGGATTTTTTAAACTTACAAACTAAATCTTCACCAACATTAGAGGAGAATCCTTCAGGTTATTTCATATATACCTCTTCCTTTAGATTCCCATTAAGGAATGTTGTTTTCACATCTATCTGATATAATTTGAAATCAAAATGGGCAACCAATGCTAGTATAATACGGATAGAATTCTTTGATACAAGAGAAAATGTTTCCTTGTAATCGATTCCTTCCTTTTGAGTAAATCTTTTGGCCACGAGTCTTGCCTTGTATGTTTCAATGTTGCCTAATGAGTCACTTTTTGTCTTAAAAATCCATTTTCTATCAATGGCCTTTAAGCCATTAGGCAACTCAATGAGATTCCAAACTCCGTTAGACACCATGGAATCTTTCTTATCCTTCATTGCATTGAACTACAACTCAGATTCATTACAATTATGGCTTGTGAAAACGTATCAGAATCATTTTTAGCTCCTATATTATAGTTAGATTCTTGAAAGTATACAACATAATCACTAGGAATTGCTAACCTCCTAATCTTAGTCAATCTTCTTAATGTTGAGTTAGCAATCTCTTGGGGAGCATGTTCCTCAACTGGTTGCATAACATATTATAGTGGTTATTGTACTACTAGATCAACTTGGTCATGCACAACAGTTTATGGTTCCTCAATTATTAGTTTTTCAACACCCCTTTGTACTTGATGGTCATGAATTATAATTAATCTGTCACTTAATATAGGAGTTTGAATTCCTAAATGATCATTTTCAAAATCTAAGTTCTGAGTTTGACCACTCCCACTGATCAGGTTATTCTCAAGAAAGTTAACATTTTTTGACTCCACAATTCTAGTATTATGTGATGGAGAATAAAACATATATCCCTTAGACCTTTTGGCATACCTAATAAAGTAGCAACTGATAGTCTTTGGGTCTAGCTTATTCTCTTATAGATTATCAATATGTACCTCAGACGGGCATCCCTATACGTGCATATGTCTTAAACTTGGTTTCCAACCTTTTATTAATTTAAATGACGTCTTTTCAACATCCTTAGTTAGAACTAGGTTAAGTATATACATAGTCATCTGAAGGGCTTCAGTCCCTAAGAACTTTGGAAGTTTGGAGCTGTTAAGCATGCTTTGCATCATGTCCAATAATGTTTGGTTCCTTCTATCAAAAACACCATTATAGTACGGAGAACCAGACATAGTATATTAGGTAAAAATCTCATATTTTTTAAGAAACTTTGTAAATGGACTAAGTGTTTGTCCATCCTTGGTGTATCTACCATAGTACTCAACACCTCTATTTGATCTTACTATCTTAATTTATTTGCCATATTATTTTTCTACTTCTACTTTGAAAACCTTAAAAGCATCTAATGCTTGATTATTATTATTAAGTAGATAGAGATACATGTATCATGAGTAATCATTAATAAAGGTAATAATGTACTTCTAACTACTTGAGTCTATATCTAACTTACATATATCCATATGTAGATAGAACTCCTGTTAGCATTTTTCTTTGTCTTATTAGTCTACTTGTCCTTAATGCAGTCTATACAAGTATCAAAGTCAATGAAGTCATAAGTATTCAATACTCCTTCCTTTACTAGCCTCTTTACCCTCTCTATTAAGATATGACTAAGTCTATGGTGCTATAATTAGAGGAATTTTCATTAGTAATATATCTCTTTATATCTATGCTATTGAAAGTATGCATTGTTTCATATGATGAACTGTCTTGTAATTGAATTCGAAAATGACCATCACCAATTTTAGCATTTCCAACAAGATTAGATTTGTAAAATAACTTTAACATATTATTAGAGAATTCAAAGGAATACCCCAATGGTACAAGTTTTGAAATAAAAATCAAGTTTCTAGATAAACTTGGTATATAAAAGGTCTTATCTAAAATCAAAACAAAGTTAAAATTCAAGACCAACTTGTAAGTTCCTATAGCCTTAAGCCCATCTTATTTCCTAAATAGATGTATTGCTCATGTCACGCCCCGAATTCCCTGGGATGTGACCGGCACAGATCACGAGGAAATCCCCATGACCTGCAAGCCTACACTAAAGGGACGATCGTTAACATACATTTTCAATATCCATAATGTCGTTGCCTTAATATATATGGTGAGAATGTCGATACAAAACGAGGCCTCCTGTAGAAATTTCGGCAGCACCTCCCCAGTAATTAGGACGTCCCGAAATTTCTACAAGGTCCTGCAAGGCATACATAAATAGGGGAGCTCCGCTCCCACCAGCCCAAATCCACAAATACAACAAAAGACAAAAACCTGGCGGGTCCAGCTGTGGTCACAAAATAATCCCGCGAACGGAAATGGCTACCAAACTAAATATATATATATATACATCCCAGAAGAAAATGTCAAATTATACTTAAACAAAAAGGGGCACGTCTCGCACCCAAAACAAGCGGCTCAATGCAGCTCCCTGGTCAATGCTCCGCCGGCTCCAGAAGATCGCCTAACTCTCTTTCTGGGACCAAAAGTTTTCCGGCAGATAGCACCCCAAGTCAGTAAACCATTTCATATATATAAACGGAAGCTTTAACAAAAATTAAGGAGTAGTACAGTGCAATAGTGTTTAAATCCATAAACTTGCAATTTAACAGTCGAACGAAATAACCATTTATCATAAACGTCAAGTCAACAACCATTCTCAGTTAAGCAATCAATTGTGACAAACAATCAGGATTAAGACTGCTAAGAATCAACGGGCGAGGGTACACAACCCTCGAAAGCATCAATCAACAAGCGGGGATACACAATCCGCGAGGGTAACTAACCAACGAGCGAGGACACCCAGTCCTCGAGGGTAACTAACCAACAGGCGAGAACACTCAGTCCTCGAGGGTAACTAACCCACAGGCGAGAACACTCAGTCCTCGAGGGTAACTAACCCACAGGCGAGAACACTCAGTCCTCGGGGTAACTAACCAACAGGCGAGAACACTCAGTCCTCGGGGTAACTAACCATCAGGCGAGGACACTCAGTCCTCGAGGGTAACTAACCAACAAGCGCGAGTTACGTCTCGCGAAAGCTTATCATTCGTCATTTTCCAAATCTCAAAGAATTTACATCATGCATGTATACGAAGATGAAATTATACGAAAGTTTTCTGTGGTTCTATTATATCTAGCTAGTAACCACCTTTAATCCCATCACAAATCAATTACCGTAATTACAATCATTCAACACATGCAGAGGTCCCTTGCTTTAAATCTCCCAATTCGGTAAGGCAGAATCAGAAAGAATTTATTTACATATAGAAAACAATTAAACAAGAACAGCCCAGGCAATAATAAGAGTTTCGGGGTGCTATCTGCGCACCTGAACTCTGATCAACGCAAGCGGTATGCTGCCCCCTCCTTGGGGTGCCAGAATCGGCCTTACGATCCACCTGTACCGAAGTTCACACAGGGATTAATCGCCGTTCGGGCCATTATCCTAATTTAGGACCTAACTCCCCCATCTCTTTAATTCCATATCTTTCATTCCTTAACGTGTGATTATTTACACTTCTGCCCCATATATTTTCCAGATTTTTCATTCTGGTCCCTGTTTCAAGCCCTAGCCTCCATTTTAATGCAAATCCAACAAATTTCTTAGTTCTCATGCCTAACAGTTTAAGGGTATTAATCTAGAGAAATTATGGATCAATTACAAGTCAGAAATTTTCCATTTTCTCAAGCACCCAAAATTTTCGAAAATTTTCACTTTGGTCCCTGTCAGCCATTCTTCTTACAAGCAGCCAAAATCCATGATTTTAGAGCTCAAATTTGTTGTTTAAGGGCCGAAAATGCTACTTCTAAGCTCAATCTGAAGAGAAAACTAGCTTAAATGTACCAAATCGTCCCAAAATGCTCAAGATTCGAACTCCTCCTTCTCGCCGGAAAAGCGACTCCAACGGCGGCCAACTGAGCTCGTCTTCAGGTGGAAAGGACCGGCCAAGACGTGAGGCTCACAACCTGTCCAAGCCACGCCGGGAAAACAGCCCACCAACGGCCAGGAGAGCTCGCGGTTCCACGGTGGTTTTCGCCCAAAGGAGTGGCGGTTTGCCGGCTGGAATGGCGGAGAAGGGTGGCCGGTGGTGCTCGGGGTGCAGCTCAGCTCAGGCGAGGTGGAGGCTCAACCACGGCGGCCCTCAGCTCTCTCGCGAAGCTTCTCTCTCTTCTCTCGCTCTCGGCTGCGCGCAGGAAGAATGAGGAAGAAGAAGACTCACGAGGGCATTTTCGTCTTTTCACTGTGGAGGGGACACGTGGCAGCTCCAGAAAAAAAACACTGGAGGTTAGCTTCCCGGTCTCGAACCCGCGTCCTGAGGAAACGCAGCCTGAAGCCTGACCACTGAGCCAGCCTCAATCTCATTATATTGATTCACCTAACAAAATATTATACCATCAGTTGCATTTAAAATTTTAATTGCTTGGGTTATTACAGCTCACTTCCCATCGATTTCTTTTGACTTAGAAAGCCTTGTAAGGTATTTGAAATATGGATTATAGAACCAGAATCAATCCACCATGTGTTACTATTATACCGTATCATATTCATAACAAAAGAGTGAGATTGAGTTACCTTTCTTTTCAAGTCAAGCCTTGAGTTTGTTATAGTCTTTCTTCATATATCTTTTCTTCTTATAAAAAAAAAAATACTTTGACTTACTTTTAATGTCATTTTGGACGGGTGCTTTACCCTTCCACTTTCCCTTGGCTTGTCTTTTATCTTTGCTTTAAGTTGCGATATGTGCACTTTTTCTCGATTCCGTTAAGAGTCTTTCTTCCTCTTGAACACACATGGTCAATACTTCATTGATCGACAATTTTTGTTTATATGTATTGTAAAAGATCTTGAAGGGCCCATATTAAGGTGGTAAGGAATATAGAATGAAGTACATTAGGAAAGAATCATGAATTTCAACCTCAAATGTCCTTAATTGAGTTGCAATATTCTTCATCTGCATGCCTTACACACCTTTTAAACCATTGAGCTTCATAGTGTATAACTTTAACATTTGGGTACTTGGTAAAGTTTTTTCAAATGATTCAAATTGTGCATCAATGACTTTCAGCAAGTCACAAACATTTTTATGCTCTCCAATTGATCTTCATATACTAGCAAATATCTTGGTTTTGATGTACATCATACTGAGACAATTGGATCGTTCCTAGTGTTCATAGTGATTTATTGGAGATGTACTGTTAGTATCTGTAGGTATAATAAGTACATCTTTTCTTATAGCATAGTCAGCATCCATCCATCCAAATTAGAGAAGAATTCTCTCCTTCCAAATATTATAATTATTCCTAATAAGTTCGAGAACTTGAAATAAAATTTTTAGTGGTTGAAAAGTTACATAAACATTACATGCATATATTAATATTTGAGATAACTTTGAAAAATCTTTATAACATGTTCTACCAATGTAAAGCATATAAATTAAACATGAGTTTAGTAACAAATAAGTCTACTTATGGGCTAAGCTTTAATTAACTAGGATTATATACAAATTATGACGAAACTAACAAATAATACTTATTTTTCCTTCATTCATGTGGATGAATGAAAAAAAAAAGCAAAAGAAAAATTCACTATCCCATCTTAATTAATCATATGTGATAATATTTCTATGGGATAATAATTATCATATTAAAGATGATTAATTCAATTTGATGTCATTTTTCTTTATGTAATTTTAAAATTTAATGTATAATTTTATAATAATTAAAGGTGCTATGACTAAACTTTAATAATACCAAAATCATACTAATCACATGTCATCCAAAATTTTCTAAATGCTTGTACATAGTCACGCAAAATGCACAAACAAGCAATTTTCATTATAAAATTTTAAACAATTAATTAATTAATTAGTCAACAAAATCAAAATGTACAAATTAATTAATTAAATATCCTCTTCTTAAAATTTAACCAATATGCCTTGAATATTACTTAAAATTATTTGTCAAGAAATTAAGTACTCAATTTAATGGCATAAAAATTTAATTTTGCAAAATATTAGACACAATATCAACCAAATATTGCCTAATAAAACTTAAGTTGCTCAAAATAAATTTTTCAAAATTTGAGCAATTTAAATTAAATATTTTGAACAATAATATATAGATATGCCCTTTCTGTAAGTTTAATCAACTTGAGAATAATCCCTTACATAAAAGTGTTTATTGGTTTAGTGGTTTGAAGGTTGGTCTAATACACCTAATGGTAGGGGTTCAATTCTAGTCCACTAGGACCAATTCTAATGGAGCAATGTAGGCCATAGCCATGCTTTAGAGGAGTGGTTAGCATGCTAACCCATTATGCAAGGCATCTAGTGTTCGAATCACATGACTTGACCTGATCCAGAACGAATCCAGTTCAAGACCTAGTCATATTTTACGTTTTAGATTTTTGTTTTTAACATTTCAAAAGTTAAAATTGGTTAACTTTTCATTAAGATTATGTTTTTGAAGTAAACAAATGCAAAACCACGCAAAAACATAAACAACTTGGTTTTGAAAGTTTTCAAAACTTTGCGAGGCAGAGGTTTCAAGTGCTCTAATACTAAATGTAAGAGCTTATACGTAAAACAAAATAACAAGTTTGTTCAAAACAAAAAAAATAATATAATAAAAACCATACATTGAACCATTATTATTGATCAGAAATTCCATAACTGTTGGAACTATTGAAATCAAAAATGGATACTTTTACGACTTTGTTTCTTATTTTCCGATGATGGTATATGAACTAAAGGTGATAAAAAACCAGACTTGAGTACCCAAACTTATAATAAAACTTGAAGCAATCACTTCATCAATGGTTATGGTTGAAATAATGGAAGTAGACGAGGAAATATGCATGCAACCATTGTGTTCAGAATGAAAGTCCATGATGGTATGATATTCAACCTAAGTTAATCGACCATATTAATGTAGCAGCTACCAAAATCGACATTTGCAGAAAGAGATCCTCTCCCATAATTCTCTCCAATTTTTTTTTCCAGTCAAATCACAGCCGTCCATTTTTTCTGTAGCTGAGAGATGTACTGTTTCTGTCAACAAAATGGACGCCTCAGATTTCACTGGAGAAAAAAATTTGAGAGAATGATTGGAGAGGATCCGAATCCGTTGGGCAACATAGCTATGTAATGTAATTCTCATATTTAATAGTCAAAGTGAATATTTAGTATGCGGTTAAAACTGCTTTTACAAATTCAAATTCTAATGCTTCTTATTATCTTATATGTTGTGTTCCATTGAATCCATCACACTATTATCATGCTAGATATTCTTCTATGCAAATTACAGTTTTTTTAATAGTTGTCAGGTTCTAGTTCAAATAGGATAAAGAACGAAAAAACCAAGATTAAATTTTGACCTTATTAGTCAGATACTTAAATTGGCCTGGTCAAATTTGTACATAAACAAATGGCTATTATAGTTAGGAAGTTTACTAGTATCTAAAAAAAGAATAATTATTAGTAGCATTTCTCTTTTACAGCTCTGTTAACATCATATGAACTATTTCTTTCTTTTTGTTGTTTACACCCAGAAATCAATCATTTTTGTTTTAAGTTGATAAAAGGTAACATATTCAAAATAAGCCCAAAAAAAAAAGGAGTAGTGCAAAATCCAAAAATATATAAAAGGATTAAGTTGTAAATGCAGCTTCCACGGTAAAATCTTACAAAGTAAAAACTTAAAAGAGAGAAAATAGAAAATGATAATCATATAGTTGTGAAGCCAACGAAGCTCCGCCACCGTGGAATGGGTCAGTCACACGTAGGCTATACCCAAATCTCACTCCTCGACCGTACATCTCTCATTTTCTCTCTCTGTGTGAGAAAGAGAGATCAATTAGCTGAAAAATCATCACGGAAATCTAGAAATCCTAAGCCGGCCGAGGTGAATAAATAATAAACAAACCTAAAAATTTTGAAAAGGAAAATTACAAATAGATTAAAAAAAAAAAAAAAAAAAATTCTTGGGCTTCCAAAATCATCCTTTAATCATTTGCTCTCCCTCTGTTATTTTCTCCCGTTCCTTCAATTTTCCTTCCCTCCAAACACCGTTCCCGCTCGTGCATTCTTTCCTTCAACAAAGCGCGGGGACAAGTGTGAAAAGCCTTTGAGGTTCGGGTGTATGCGGTTGTGCTCTATTTGTCCTTTGCCAGCTCTTCTTGATTCCTCAGAGCTACTTTTTCAAGGTGAATTTTCGATCTCTTTTTTCGATTTTTTTTCCTCCATTTCTTCCAAAAAAAATAATTCCTTCGGAAATCCCGAAATTCATTTATCTGGTAAGGCTTTGAGTCTTTGTTCCGAAAGGTAAATTAATTTATCAAACGATTTTTGGAACTGGCATTGGAAATTATTTTCTTGAGACTGTTTTATAAGTAGTCGTCTTTCTTTTATTTGGTGTAGGTTTGGGGGTGATTATTTGATCTGAGGGGAACAAAAAGGAAAAGGCCCACTTGGCACGGAGAGAGGGGAATGAGATAATTTGTTCTCGTACTCTTAATTTACAAATTGTTTGGGCTTGGATGTTAATTGGATATGGATTCGAACGCAACTCCACTTTCCAACAAATTGGCAAAATGTTGCAACTGTGGGTGTAGATGTTCTTTGATAGCTGAATCTCCAGGGGCTTGGATCCGTTCCGTTAAACGGAAGCACGATGAGTTTGAACGGGGTAACCAATTGTTTCTACCTGGTTTGGATTACTTTTCAGTTGCACGGGTCCAAATTGAGAATGAATGTGCTGCATTGCGCGAGATAGTCAGCAGTCAACAAAAAACTATACAAGATTTATATGCTGAATTGGAGGAGGAGAGAAATGCTTCATCAACAGCTGCAAATGAGGCCATGTCAATGATATTAAGGTTGCAGAGGGAGAAGGCAGAGATTCAAATGGAATCCCGGCAGTTCAAGTCTTTTGTGGAGGAGAAGATGTCACATGATCAGGAGGAAGTTCTAGCATTTGAAGATTTGTTGTATAAAAGAGAACAAGCAATTGAGTCACTTACTTGTGAAGTGCAGGCTTATAAACATAGGATGATGAGCTTTGGGCTTACGGAATCCGAAGCAGATCGTCTGCTTATGGGAGATTTTGACTCTGAATATGAACCTGCCATCTGTGAATACCCTCCATTAAAGTGTAATTTAAATGAGATGCATGCTACCACGGATGCTGATGACATAGATGTTGACAAATATGCATGTGGTGAAACCCCTCGTGATCGTTTGAGGAATTTGGAAAATAGGATCTCTCAAATGGAAAGAAATCCCACTTATGGCCAGGTTGATGGGGATATTTCAGGAAAAAATATTCTAGAGAAGGTGATAGTTGGGCAGTCTCCTAGACGAACTAAACATTCAAGGAAATTTTCAAGTGATTCCATTTCATTTGTTGGAATGGGTGGAGAGATGGGACCTGAATCATTTGTGGATTCTCCAAAGCTCAGTACATCCTTGAAGAAGATAGATCATATCTCACAGCCAGAGGACCCGTCCAATTTGAAAAAGGTAGATAATGCATCAGAAGCTGGTGATGATTCAAGTGACAAAGTTTATACCATTGACTCTATTCATAATGGGGCACCATATAATGGTTTCAGAGACTCGAAACCTGTATCTAGTGTTTATGAAGACTATGCAACCACTCCGAGGGTAGATAATGTTGTTGGATATGAAGACCCTGACATTAAAAAGCTATACATGAGGCTTCAGGCACTTGAGGCTGATAGGGAATCGATGAAGCAGGCTTTGATTTCAATGAGTACTGATAAAGCACAGATTGTGTTACTGAAGGAAATAGCTCAACATTTGTGCAAAGAGATGTCACCACAAAGAAGAATGGCAGTGAGAAAGCCATCTATTGTTGGCAGAATATCGTCAGTTTTTAAGGTAAATACAACAATAATTTCTACGAATACAATCCCCATGTTTCTGCTATATATCTGATGTTTCATATTGTACTGCATATATTTGGTTATCCTTTGGTTGAAAATTTATTGCTGGAAGTTCCTCAGAAACAAAGTTGCGATTTTTAAAAAATTTATAGATGCCTTTGAAGCTAATTTATCAAGTGAATGCATAAGAAATATGCATGTTGGCTATTTTCCTTGCATATCTCAGTTTTTTTTCTCTCTGAAATATATCACTTGATCAACCTTTGCTGTCCACGATGACCCATCCAGGAAAAAAAAAATGGGGAAAGAGAAAAATTCCCCTGTACTGCACCATCATCTAGAAATGCATGCCGTTTCACTGTTTGCATTGTTCAAAACTTGCCTATTTAACTTTTACATTACTTATATATACCTACCACTCACGAGTTAAGATTTTTATATCCACTCCTTTATCACTTTCTTTTATGTGTTCAGATAATCACAGATGCTGTTTCATGGAGAAAGAAAGCACGCCAATGCAAGTAAGTAGGCAGTAACACTCTGTTAGGAAGGGGTAAAATTGGAGGGAATGATTTTGGGAGGAATGATTATTAGAGGCGAAAGTTCGGAAAACAAAGGAAAATGAAGTAATAGAAATGAAGAGAATATTTAGCCTAGATTTCACCAAAATTCTTTCCAAAAGTGGAGAAGTGAATAGAAATATTAGAATGTGTGGTAAAATGTTTTTTTTTTTTAAATAAAATTCCCTTCTTAAAATATGATCCTATGGTCCTAACAAAAGTTACTTTATGGGTAGGTTTGTAATTAACATTTTCTCTTCATTTGCATGTCCTCATTTATATACGTCTAAATAAAAGAGGAAATTGTATCGGACAGCATCATGTTTTCATTCTCTTACTCCGCACTTTCGTTCTATCATATTCCCAAAACAATGGTTAACAGTCGCTGATGTCTCAATATATACTAATACCTGACGTAAAACAATTCATATTTCTGTCTCTATCAATCGAGTAGTATGCTGATACATGAGCAAAATCAGGCACGAACTCTCACAACCACCTTAACAAGAAATTGTTTCAAAGAGAACACTGTACTTTAAAATTTAAGCAGCCAATGCTCTTAAAGCATCATATGACATTTTACACCTAGACATGCACCTCTTTAGTTTTGAAAATTCACTATTTGCCTTATTAAACTTTACATGGAGTGGCTAAGATTTCAATGCATTAAGTATGCTTGACTAGCACTGGATTAAATGTTTGACATAATTAATAATCTTTTGTCAAGAAATCAATTTTTGGTGTGCAATAATTACCAAATCAAGTGAGTCGTTGAATAATGAAAGAAAATATAAGTTAAGGGGACTAAGGGGGAGAAAAGATGCTTAAGCCTGTGCTGGAACTTCTGTGCTTGTATCCAAGAATTGGTGATTGCTTTATTGAAACAGTAATCTCAAAGCATAGGCATTTTATCCAAATGGCAAGTTCACTCTGTTCATATCTTTTCTGTTTCTAATTAGCGTGTTCTAAGTGTATAATTGTCACCTACAACTCCGGGCGATATGGGGAAGGAAGATAAGCAATTGTTAAATAAGTGTACTTTCTAAATGATTGTTTGACAAAAAATTTATCCATTATCTGAATTGCATGTGATAGCAGGTATACATTTGGGCAACCAGGCAACGGCGTTGGCTTGCAAACGCTTCTGGACAATGGTCCCCGTGTAAGGCAATGGAGATGTCTTTCGAGCACACAATTGAGAGGTTAGTGCTTGAATTCCTGTATCAGCTTGCAGGGCAAAGCTCATTAGTGGAAGCACCAACTAACTTCTAATCACACTAGTACGCCGAGACATCGCCTTTTTTTTTTCATATAGATTTTTCTCGTGGAAGGTGTGGTGTTTTATGCATTGTTCTTTTATTCTTATGTATATTATTCACATGAAATTGGTTGTAATTTGTTGGTTGATCTGTGAAAATGATATGAGCATGCTTGCTTGAATGGTGTGTTGGAGCGGACCTCTGAGGAACATGTCTTTTGACAGCCCTCTCTCCAGTCCTGTACATGCATATATAATATTCAATTGCAAGTTTCATCACTCCTTCAGTGCCTCTACTTTTCTCAAACCCATTTACTGATCAGCTCGTTAGGCCCTTGTTCATATTGTGTCTTGAGAACCAAACCATTCACGCTAAATATTTCAGATCAGAATTATATTAGCAATATAGCATTTATGCGATTGAAATATTTCAAATTTTATTATAACTATTGTTGTTGAATAAATATTTAATATTTTAAACATATCTAATGATGTTAATTAAACACTTAATTTGGGCCCGGCTGAGGGAGATGCGGAACATTGAAATAGTGGCCTGTAGAGATTAACGAAGAGTAAACTGTGGCATGGGAAACACTTAATAGCATCAAAACCGGTCGCGATATGCAAGCTCATAAGCGCCGCGCAAGCCCGAATACGACACAATAAAAAGCCCACACCCAATAAAGCATGACCCTTCTTATGCTAGTGTAACAAAGGGGCTTTAATCCCAATGAGTCTCAATAAGCTTTCGTGAATGCAGAACTGCAAAAGTAATAAGAAGATTGAGATTTGTTTTCAAACATAGCGTGGTTAAAATATTAAAAATGATTGTGCATGATCATTATTTTCATATAAACTGCAATTACAGTAACTATAGAGAATTTAAATAAGAACTTTCATGGGATTTGCCTACTCTATCGGATAAATAAAACCTTTAGTTAATGAAACTCCATTAGCATCTCTGGTTCAGCCAAGCCATTGGTATTAACTTTAGCTCAGTGCATGAAAGGATAAATCCAAAGCATGTCAGTTATTTGCTGTTCTTGACAAGCCATACATTGTGTTTGGATGAGTATATAAGGAATTGTCTTTGCATATTGAAATAAGAGTTTATCTTTAAAAATAGTTTCATTTGGTTTCATATTCACTTTCTTTTAAAATTTTGTACGTTCTCCAAACTCAATTTGAATGGTCCAAGTTTGTTTGCATATTAAAATGAAAATTTGTCTTAAAAATGATCAAGTTTGATTTAGTGTAAATATTTCTTATAAATTATGATTTAGAAATTATGTGTATCCTCTAAATCATAATTTATACATGAAAAATGAAATTGTTTATGATGACCTACATTGATAATAAAATACTTTTTAAATAGGATTTTCAAACAAATCACGATTATGTACATTTTTATTTGGCTAAAATTAAATTTGCAAATTATGCAGATCCAAAATTAAGTTAGTACAACTTTAATCCAATCGAACACTATATGGACAAAAAGTTTAAATACAAAACTTTAGTAGTTGTTAATAAAATGTTATGCATAATTTGTTAAAAAAATTGATAATATAGTGTTGAGTTATGGAAAAAAAAGATTATATTAATTTGATAAAGAAAACCTAATAACATAATTTAATTTGTAAGAAAATAAAAGTAAAAGTACAAAGTAAAATTGAATTCCTTTATGAATTTTTTTATAAAAATTGTTTAATATGAAATTGGAAAGGAGAGAAGAAACCAAACTCAGTCGGCCAAGTGTAAAACCAGGCAAAATAATTTTGAAAAAGTTATCAGATCAATCCTTGTTTTTACAATTTATGTTAATTTAATCTCTTATAAATTAATAATGACAAAATTAATTTTTTATAAATTTTATTTTATGTATAATTAATTTTTTTATAAAATGATTTTATATAAATTTAAATTTATAAAAAATTAATTTATCACAATTAATTTGATATATAACAAATTATTTTATATAAGAGTAAAGAATCAATTTTATTTTTTTTCAAATATTTTCAATAGGCGTTTCTGTTAAAATGTCGTAACGTTTCTATTGTGAATAGAAACGCGTTTTCGGAGTTACCATCAGCTTTCTTTTAGGTTTTGGCACCACTCTGACTACAACGCTCGAAACCTCCACAATGCTTAGCTTCAAGAGCTTATTGTCCCGTACTCGAAGGACCAAGAAAAAGAATACAAACAAGCGCAAACTCAAACGTCAATTTCCTTTGGGCAAGCGAAACTGCATTTCCCATAAAATTGAATTACCAGACCTAGAAGAAGAAGTAATAGAAGATACTGAAGGTTTCAGGCTCAAAAGCTCTGCCCCATCACACGCATATGGGGTTCAACCTTTGGGCAATCTTTATCTCAACCCAGGTTCTATCAACTCCAGAGATACAGGTTTAGGTAGTCTCCATTCACTGACAGATGAGCTTGTTCTTGAAATTCTGGGATTGTTGAGTGGGAACGACTTGGGGGTTTTAGCGACTGTAAGCAAGTCTTTTTATGTTTTCACCAACCATGAACCCATTTGGAGGAATCTTGTGTTGGAAAATCTTAGTGGTGGTTTTCGGTACGAAGGATCTTGGAAATCTACTTATATTGGTGCTTACTACCCTTCATTTGATATCTCAAATATCACTGTTCAGAATTTGAAAGTGAGAGACTTTTATTCTGATTATCTTTTTCAGAGTTGGCTCTGTGCTAATCTTGAAATGAAACCTGAATGGCTGGTAAGAGATAATATAGTTAGAAAGAAGGGCATTTCAGTTGAAGAATTTGTAAAGGATTTTGAGGAGCTTAATAAGCCGGTATTGTTGGAAGGATGTCTTGATAATTGGGAAGCATTGAAAAAATGGGATAGAGATTATTTGGTGCAATTGTGTGGTGATGTTAAGTTGTCAGTCGGACCAGTTGAGATGAAGCTTGAAGACTATTTTGGGTACGCGGATCAAGTGAGAGAAGAAAGACCATTGTATTTGTTTGATCCAAATTTTGCTGAAAAAGTTCCAAATTTCGGTTCACAATATGATATTCCAGCACACTTCCAGGAGGACTTGTTTAGTGTCTTGGGCAAAGAGAGACCTGACTACAGGTGGATTATTATTGGACCAGCTGGATCAGGATCATCTTTCCACGTTGATCCAAATTCGACTTCAGCTTGGAATGCAGTAATCAAGGGATCCAAGAAGTGGGTATTATTTCCTCCTGATGTGATTCCACCTGGAGTTCATCCTAGCCCTGATGGTTCAGAGGTTGCATCTCCTGTTTCAATAATTGAGTGGTTCATGAACTTTTATGGCGCAACAAAAAGTTGGAAAAAGAAGCCTATTGAGTGCATATGTAAAGCTGGGGAGGTTGTCTTTGTGCCTAATGGATGGTGGCATTTGGTGATCAACTTGGAGGAGTCCATAGCTATAACCCAAAATTATGTCAGTAGGTAAGATTATATACTGCTTTCAGTAGTCTTCTGAAGTTTGATTCATTAAGAGTGTCATAATAATTAGTAGATTATTAATCAATGAAAACTAATTTGTAATCCACGTCTGCGTTAGTTAATTTCTTGAAGTTTGAATAAGCTGTGCTTTAAATAAGGAGTGTTCTGGCTCATTTGAATTGGCTTTTGCATGTACTTGTGGTAGTAAAATAGTGTTATACTTTTTGGTCATTCCATTGAATATCAAAGAAAAATGTTTATAGGCTTCTAGATTCCTTTGTGCATTGACTTTTGTCTTTTGCACCTAGTAGCAGTGATGAATTGTTCTATTTTTTGGTTATTCCATTGACTATCGAGGAGAAGTAGTAGTTCTAGCTTGATAGAGGTTAGAATTTTGAATGGTATGATGAGCATCAAGCAATTTTTTGGCCAGTCAAGTTTTGCACTCTGAGCAAGCAAGTGCTTGATCTTAGTTGAATTTGCTGGCTATTATATGATGCAAAACCTAAGAATCTTGACAGAACTGGGTATTATTACGTAGAGTAGCATGTTCGTCCATAAAACAATTTGTCAAAAGATACGTTTTTACTTGTTAAAATTATTTTGGCATCTCAGTGAATTTGGTTCTTTACAAAATTATAATTAAAGTCGAACATGGAAAATATGTTTGAACTCATTGCAGTGAAGATCCCAGGTAATAGCAAGTATCTTTATTTCACCTTTTCACGTTTGGTTATTCCCTTGTATTTGCAATGTGGATCAGGTCAATAAGGAATTGTCACGTGAAACTATGCAGTAGTACATTAGTTAGATGTTGGGCTAAGTCACCTATGGCGCCGGCTTGAATGCCAAAGTGAAAGAGCTCTCTTAAGACACTAAGTGTATACTCCTCAATCTTGGTCATGGGCTACAAGAAAGTTCTCTTTTGTCGCTGTATTTTTCCATCTAATGCTCAAAAACGGGAAATGTCATATTCAAGCTGATGTTTTTATGTCTCTTCTGATATAGGTAGCAAAATGCATATTTTATTCACTCTCTCGTACTTTTAGTTGTCTAACTTGAAAAATGATTAAAACTCATGAAATGAACTCAATATTAACAATTTAACGATACATTTGTGTAGAATTTAATTTGGTTTCACCTTTGTATTTTGCATGTGGATTTTGTAATCTCAAATCTTGCAGGATCAAAATTTGACAGAATTCATTGGTGGTCAACTGTTGCAGGAGAAACTTGCTAAATGTCCTGGATTTTCTTAAGAGGCCAAACGCAAGCGTACTGGTATCTGGAACAAGAGATCGAGTGAATTTGTACGAGAAGTTTAAAAATGCTATTGAGGATTCTTTTCCTGGGATAATTGATGAAGTGATCCTAAAAGAGAATGAGAAAAAGATCCAGCAGAAGAAACTTTCCTTCTGGGATTCTGTCACAGATTCCAAAGTCGGAGCATTCAAGTTTTCTTTTTAAAGAAATACAGGAAGCAAAAAGCAACGAACAATTGATATTGCTGATCCACATTTAGACAGATAATATGAAGTACCATTTTGATTTGTTATTCATTCATGGTACTTTCATTATTGTATGTTATAAAATTGCCATTGTTAAGATTATTACCAATTTTGGGTCACTTGCGTAAAAAATTTTGAAATCCAGTTCTTGCATAATAGAAATTTAGTTATTCCTACATTAAATTGTCATTACGCTATTGCCTCACTATAATCCATGTGTTTTTATTATCTTAGACTAATTTATAAGTTCAAAAAAGAGTGTTCAATGTTTGCGATGACTCAAAGCTAAATAGAAGTTACATATTCAATTGATGCCCTGGGTTTAGACGTACACTACCATCAAATGAAGTTATGCTTTCAAAAATCCCACTTGATATAAGATACAAAATTTTTGTTACAACGTGTTCCTCAAGGTAGATTTTAAATACAAAGGTATTCCTTTTATGCCGAGGAGCAAATGGCAAGGGTTAAAATATTTGGACAGTTACATGTTCAAAAGGATATGATCATACAGGCGATAAGGAAGCTGTATAAGAATCATCAGAGTACTTTAAGCCGTTTAACGAACATGTCCACATGCTGGGGACGACAACGGCTCCAGGAATGCCAAATGTATCGCTGCAGTTTCGCAAGTTTTTACAACCTGCAGCTTGAGATTCCGAGTTCTCACAAGTTGATTTCAAAGCAACATTCAAGCCAATTGAGATAGGTTCTGTCACAAAACTGTAAGCCACAGAAAAGAAGTAATCATCATCGAAGGCCAAATAACGAATCCTATGACAGATATTCTTAATTAGATAGCAAGTATCGTGAATTCATCACATCACCCTTGAGATAGACCATAGTTATGCTAATAATGCTCGTGAAATTCAGCTTATTTATGGAGCTCCTGCTTACTCAGAACAATCAGTAGGTTGACACAAACCTTGAAACCCCAATATGAAAGGATAAGCTAATAAATGCAGCTGGGAGATGGGGAGGGACTACCTAACGTTGCAGATCATGTAAATCTATCATTCTTTGTGCTGAATTTATACATGTATTCCATGCATGGATCACCTACTGGTGCTATATCATGGTACTGACCACACGAATCTTGTCCTTACCAAACAATTCAAATATGTAACAAATATCATCAGGCTAAAGCTATCCATACCTTGCCTCAAAGTTTATTGCTTCAGAACCCATCAATGAACATATACCAGAAGTAATCCATGGTGGAAGAAATGTGTCTTTAATCTCAATGCTACAGCAAAGGCCATCTGATGAACCTTGTTTGAATTCAACACCATTCCTATCAGATTCATCGTAAGAGGCAGCAATTTGTTCAGCTCTTCTCATCTCCATGCATTTGATCTACAAAAGACTAATACTTACATTCCAATCATGTGTTGTTTCAAGCAAGCCAAAGAAAAATTACCAATACATTGCAATTGAGTTGACTTCTCTATGGGTAGCATCAGCATGGTAATGGAAGTGAGCTAATAAAAAACAAAGAGCATAACTGGCTATTGGGAGGATACTGATACATCTCATCTACACTAGTCCAACACGCAGATACAGGAAATTATGCAGCTATTCAAAGTTATATTCGAAGTGTTGTCATAGGCTTCCGTATGGTGCTTATTGCCCAATCCCAAATCAACCATGAAAAAATTCCATAAAATAAGTGCTAATATCTTTTCTTGCTCAAGTGATGTAGGTAAAATGAGAAGCATGACAATTCAACAATCTACTAAACATAAAACTAGAAACTATAACAGAGTACAGAAATAGAGGATGACAATTATAGAAGGAAAAAAACGGAGGTTGAGTACTTATGACATACATGAGGAGAAGAAATGGCAGCATTTTGAAACGGCACAGGAGAACATAATACAGGGACATCCATACTGGACAATGAGGTAAAGAAAGATCTGCAGACTATCAGAGTTAGTCTGTAACAAGTTAGAAAACTGAGTAGACATCAAATTAGTCTAACCCCATCACATAACATAGAAAAACTGGGTAGGAACCAACAAAGAAAGCTAACCATTAATTAGTTACATAGTCACCTGTAATTTAGTAAAAGGTCATATAAACCATGTACATTCATGTTGCCACTGAAAACCAGCAAAGATTCTGGGGTATTATCAACATCAGAGAAGGATCTTAACCGTCGAGTCTGCAATATTTTCACATAAAGCACCAATCAACTCAAAAATATAAAACTTATGTATGGTATAGTTCACTCAAAGATTTGCGTATTGGTATACAAGAGGGACAATCATTTCAACCAGAGTAATCCTTAAGTGTTGCAATATACGACTCACTAGCAGATAAAGAAAAATTTGCAAACTTCTATTAATGAAATTGTCAGACGTTGTTATCAGATAGTCAATACTTAAATTGAAGCCAATAGGAAATTTGTGGAACCAGTGTAGACTTATCAACGGAATCATAAAGAAACCAGCATGCTATGTACTAGTTATAGCAAGACCATGTTCCACATGGTCACAGCAAGCGATTAATCAGGCATCCCTAGAGAGTAGATAAGAAAAAAAAAAGGCACAACATGAATAGTTTATGGATTCAAACCTGCCCCAGATTATGCTTCTCTATTTCTGAAAGCTCAACCAGATCTTCAGTAGCAACTTGCTCCACTTTATTAGAATGGCAGAGAGGCATAGAGAAAGAAACATCCTAGTCAACAGGGTATACAACCAAAAAATAAGTTCAGAAATAATCACAAATAATATTGAGGGTACATTTCCAGTATAAAAACAAAATGAAGGAGTATCTTTAATTTCACAAAAGGTAGTGCTTTGATTTCTAGCTCTTTGTTGATCCCAAACTAGAGAGAGAAAGGATACTTTTAAACTTAATATTATAATGAAATTAATACAATCTATTTTTTAAGTCGTGATACTAGTTTAACCACCAAAAGGGGATAACTTTTTAGTTTTTGTTTATCTTTTTCATATATAAGTGACAGATAACTGATAAGCAACACCAATGCGCTGAAAACTGAAATGATTACAATCTCAATCTCTAAAATTGAGATGAGGGTTAATCCCTTCCTCCTACCCTTCCCCACTCCCCTCCCAAGGTCATGGACCTCCAATTTAACCCAAAAAAAAAAAAAAAAACTTAATAGTCAGTTTCACCAAGATTTGCCCTGAAAATATTCTATCAAAGGCAAATTACTCTTATCCTCGGCAAACATTACAGGAAACAACAAACTTTGAAAGAAAATTATATTGAACAGAGTGAATAATGGAACTGAGCAGTGACATTTAAGTACAAAGCACACATCATAATGAGAAATTCATGAGTATATTCTTACATGTTCTCTTAACAATGATCTCAAACCTCTTGTTGATTGAGAGATATAAGCAGTGCACGAAGATTTGGGTCTATCAGAACCATCACCACCAGTGAACATCACCACAAATTGGGAAGTGCAAACTAGAAGATGGAGGAAATAAAAATATATTAATACTAATTTTCTATTGAAAAAAAACAGTGAAACTAATGATAATTTAAAAGGCAGCAAAAGGAAAAGAGGGGGGCAGGGGACCTGTAAAATGAATACATTACTGAAGTCTTTCTAACTTAAGCTGACCCAACAAAAAGTGACTAGGGTATGTAATCACCATAAAAGATGCCACATGTATTAGTTCGAAGCAAGTAATAAAGATCCCGGAAAGATTCCTCCCAATCCACTTGCCGTTTCCTTAAGAACTCCAACTCAACTGTATAACAAAAAAAAAAATAACATCAGGAAAATGGAAGGAACCAGGGAAGAGAGGAATGGGAAAAGTTACAAGCTGCCTAACAAACCTCCATCTGCCAATGATGAGCTCAACACTGATATAAGAGAAGGTGGTAGGATTGATTGAGGATACATCCATGAATGCAAAACTTTAAAGCCTTGAAAATTAGATGTGAGATGTGAATGGCCACTCATATATTGACCCTTGAAAGTACTATGTTGGAAGGTGAATTGAGGCATAGTACAATGCATAAATGACCTATGAATCCTGAAATTTGGAAATCAAAATAGCATATACAAAATGACAATCATGAACAACAAGGATAGTTGAGGCCAAATAGTAAACAGGCAATAAACTATCAATACAAATCACATCAGTGGGTAGTGCATCAACAATGTAAAAATTGTGCTTCTTTTCCAATGCACTGGATTCCCTCCATCCTCAAAGCCAATATATCAGTCAATCCTATGTACTCACCTATTCACGGAAGAAGTTACCACACGCATACAAGTTTTCAGAGTAAGATCCAGTGGAGCCTCATGGCCAGGTACATGGCACTCAGTGACAAAACTGCCTGTAGTGGTTGATGTAGCATCTCCACGTCTTCCAGATGCATTGGCAGCAAAACCATAACTTGCATGTGGTTCAGAGGCAGCTAGTCCTCTTAATGCTTTACCCTATGATTGAAAACCTATTCAGAAACGGTATCCAAAACTAAAGTACTTTAAAAGAAAAGAGGTCTGCCAATGTATACCACATCAATAGCTGCCAAGCTCAAAGATCTATCAGCAGATGATGAAAGCTCAGTTACACTGAGAAACTTTCCTTGGCTGCACTTTTCCATTGTATGACAAGATTCCAATATACCATCTTTGCTAACTTTGCTTGAAGCAACAGTATTCTCCAAGCTGACAGAAATTATGAATACATTCAACACAGGAAAATTTTAATTTTGAACTAAAGAAAATACATAGACAACAAGGCAAACCATGATATCTCTTGCTGTCTTGTGGCGGTGGAATTAGAAAAAACATAGAGATTCTTCTCCGCAGATGGATTCTCCTAAACATAGGAACAAGATTACTTAGTTCAATCTCAAACATGTTAGCAATCAGAGATTTGCTATCTAATGAAGATGTTAAAGTGCAGAAACTCAGTTTAAGTCATATGAATTGAACAAATATAATAACCTTTGCATTTTCTTTTCCTGAGATCATTCTAAACCTGGACTTTTTGGCAGGAAATATGTCATCAACACGAGTATCAATGTACTTTGGGTTCCTTGACAGTCCTGGTCTTTTAAGCCCATTATCCACCTCACTGGCGGTGCAAACATAAATCAAGCATGTTCTCAGCAAAATGGCATAACAAATTGAAATAGAATCAGGAGAAGCTTACTTTGATGTACCACTCAAGTGGGATGGAGATTCATCAATAAGGTCCAGAGCACTAGCCCGCTTCAACTGCTCTCCCTGCCAAGCACATACAGATGATATAGACATGAGAATTTTTACCTCTGCAACAGTTCAGTAAAAGTTGTCCATATGAATGAAAAGATGGTTGGAAACCTGAATGAGACTATGCTGTGACTGTGACTACATGTGGATAGGAGCTTTAGGGTAGAAAGTCCATTTCACTTGAAATGGGAAATTAACATATGTACTACAATCGTTCATTCTGATATGAATTTATAATTTATAATAGACTAAGAAGTATTTCTCATGACAAAACGGGACAAAATAATAATATATAATGCCTAGGAAATATTTTAGTCCAAAGCAACCAATTCAAAATAATCCTGAGACTTAAAACAGGATTGCAAGCAAACAACTGAGTAAGCAGTCCCAATGAAAGCCCTATTATTAGCAAACAGATAACTTAGACGTGTGATGACACAATTTATATGTTACAAGACCCTACCAGAACATTGGTAATAACTTCACATTCACACATTAGCCACTTTACCCACACCTTTAATGTTGAAGACTCAGAAGAATTGGACAAACTAAGCATTGTCATAGAATCACGCAATAGAACGCTTTAATGGATAAATAAGTAGAAAGTTTAGAGATTTACCCTCAATTCTGATGGTGTCTTTCTTTTAACCATTGTGCCACCATTTAGAGACCCTGGGCCAATTAGATGAGAGCTATAAGGTAAAGAACCTGGTGCAACAACTTTTACCATGCCGTGATTTCCAAAGCCACGGTTGCAACTTCCTTACCAATCAAAGCACATCCTAAGATTAATTAAAGTAAATTTACTGAGGATGCAAGATAGATTTCAGGAAATCATAATTTCCACATTCAAAGAGTAAACAATGTAAACCATAGTATATCCGATTTAAGTAAACGAAGCCATGATTCTAAATGATATAATAGGCGCAAAAACACTCAAGATAAATACCAAGATTTTTCAAAGGCGTATATATCAAGACTGGAAACGATTCGGGAACTAAAGAATCGAAAGGTCAATCTCATCTTACCCCCATTTTGTCGAAAACCCGAAGTACTCTGACCTGAAATTGGGTAAAGTCCACGATTTCGTTTAAGTGTCGCCCGAAGTACAAATTTAGGGCATACTCTGACCAGGGCTTCAGAGAGGAAGAGGAGAGGGACTGAACTCACTGAACCAAGACGGCAGGCCACGTTAAAATTTTGCGGCGAAAGTGGATTGCATTTAAAAACAATATGATTTCCCTCCTGTTTTTTGACGTCGTGAGCGATGCCGTTTGTGACCGTTTATCGTTTCGTAAATGTTTGGGTTTGGACTTTGGAGAAATGACTATGGCTAGACAGATCTTCCCATGTTTTGGCCAAACTTTTACAAGGGAAGTAGATTTTTATTTTTCAAAAAATGTATTCAGTTGTCGCTTAGGATAATTTCTGAAATTCATTTTTTCTGTCGGTGAAGTCTGAAGGGTTATTTTAAACTTAGTATAACTCGAATTCTACGATTTAAAAATCGATTCTAATACCATCCAATCATACTAAACCTTTTAGAGTTCAATAAATAATTATTAAGAAGTATTTATCCAAAAATAAGAGTATTGATAGAACATTATTCATACAATAATATGTTCTACTGCTTTCTTATTTTGGCAAAGTCAAGTATTACTCAAGACCTACAAGAAACAGGTTGGGTTAGGGTTTCAACCAACCAGAGGCTTGCTTGACTCAGATTAACTTAGATGACGGAGTCAATTTTGAGTTTATTTATATTTTTTTATTTTGCTATTATGGGTCATTCAAAATTAAAAAAAAAAAAAAAACTGCATCAAAAATTATTGGCTCAGACTCCAAAAACAAGCTTCCCCTTATATTTAATTTTTCTTTCCTAATTAAACCCTTAATTAATTACCCAATTGTAAAATGACAAATCCATACATCTCAAATGCCATGGTATCATTACGCCCACCTCTCGAATATGATGCCCTTGAACCTGCAATATTAGAAATGAAAAGAAAATAAAAAAAAAAAAAGTTTATGGCGCACAATATATCAGGAACAAAGAAAAGCTAACTTGATACAGATAACTGAAGAACAAATGAGTTACTGCCCCCAAGGTTGTAGAAAAAAATAGCAACAATCTAGATCCTTGTAAAGATAGAAACAAACTGACACAAAAATTAAGTTCAACTGTCCAAGGAGAAGCCTTACCTCTTTTAATTAAATTAAAACTAGTTTATTTATCACGTATTTTAGAAAAACCTAGTTTTTTTTACTATATAATAATATATTTTAAATTAATAGAATTTGTAAGTGTTAATAAGAAATTAAAGTTAGTAATATATTGTGATATAAAAAAACATAATAAATTAAAAAAAAATGTATAATATTGGTAATGTGAGATTGGTGAGTAAGGAACGACGACAATTGACTTATTGAAAGAACAACATTATAAATTATTCAACCATATATTATTTACTTTTACTTTGATTTTGGATCATGTCAAATTACATTTATAGTCTCTCATTAGAAAATTTAAAAAATAATTAATTCATTCATTCATTATTTTTCTTGTTGACTCCAAAAAAAATGTTTAAATTTTAAAAAATTTTTAATTTAAGAGGTAGTTAATTAATTTATTAAATTTTCTTATCCATTCTAAAAAATTCTTAGACTTTGAAGAATAATTCATTAATTTTTTTGTTAACTCTAAAAAAATTCTTGAAATTTGAAAAAAATCTTAATTTAAGAGACAGTTAATTAATTTATTAATTAATTATTTCATTATTTTTCTCGTTGACTACAAAGAATTTATGTACTTTAAATAATTCTTGATACATGTATGAGAAAAGTAAGAAGTCATTGCATAAAAGCTGAAAGTTTGATCAACAAAGCATTTACATCGGTCAAACAAAGCTTACGCGTTAAAGGGAGTCTACTTTACTTACATATATAATATATTATCATAAGACAATGTTCTCACAATATGTGGAAAGCTTTATTTTTCTAGTAAGACCATCCTCCAACAAAAAATTATCCTTTCAGCAATGACGTTATGTTAATATTATCCATCATGCACATTGTGAGTTATTATCTATGGAATTCATCAAGTTCACCATTCATCTTTGCTATATTGTGCTGGGCATACGTATCTTATAACAACTTCTTTGTTTTCTGTAAAAATGTGTCTTTGTTAAAAACTAAAAAGGAAAATTAAGCACCACCAGGAGAAGAGAATAGTACTATGAACAAGATATGATAGAATATAACATACATGTCCTTCAATAATATTACTAATGTACTATCAAGGATACCTACAAATAAATGCAAGAATAAGGCAACCAATTGTAAACAAGAAAGTAACAGAGGTACCTATAAAAATAGCAAAATTCAAAAGCATTAGGATAGTACACTTTGCATATGCATATGTTACATAAAAGCACCATCTTAATTATGATTCAACTAAAAATGGAGACACTGATCTACCAAAATAGAGTGAAAAAAGGGAGTAGCCTCTTATAATGGCTGTGAACACCCCACCCAAATTAACAATAATAATAATCATGGTAATAATAATAAATAGAATTAAAAATTCAAAAAATTAATTATTAAAACAAAATTGCAAGAGGCAAAAAAATAGAAGTAATATGGAAAAAAACCAAATATAAGAATAAAAAATATTAAAAAGAAAAATTCAAAATATATGTTTGAAGAAGAGACATGGTAATCATCTTGTAAAGAAATAAAATGAATAAGGCCACCTAATTAAAATAAAATGGCAAAACACTCTCCCTTGCTCACACTCACACACTCTCACATGCTCACTTGCTCTCACAAACATGTCACACATCACTCTCACACACTCACACTCTCACTCACGGACACACATCCTCACACACTCACACTCACACTCTCACACACTCTCACCCACGGACACACACACTCACTCACTCCCACATGCATACACTCATGCACACACATACATTGCTAAGGAATAAGAGGACAAGGAAGACAAAAAAGCAAGAGGGAGCTAGTTTTTCAGAGGAGAGCAGAAAGTGGAGCGACTTGTGCAGAGAAAGGAGAGAGTGGCGTGGCTGGAAATGGCAGAAAAAGCAGGGGACCGTGAGCAGTGAGTGGAGTGTCTGGAAGTTGCAGAAAAAGCAAGAAGAAAAGAGAGCAACGTGGCAGAAAAAGAGAGGTTGGCTGGAGTATAAAGAAGAGAGAACCTCGGCTGGAGAGAAGGAGGGGGAGCTGAACGATAGAGGCAGAAACTGAGAGAGCAAGGCAGAAACAACACTAGAAAAAAACTGGAGCTGAAGGATAGAGGCAGAAACCGAGAGAGCAAGGCAGAAACAACGCTGGAAAAACTGGAGCTGAACGAGAGAAGCAGAAACCGAGAGAGCAAGGCAGAAACAACACTGGAAAAAAACTGGTGCTGAACAGGAGAAGCAGAAACCGAGAGAGCAAGGCAAAAACAACGCTGGAAAAAAAACTAGAGCTGAACAGGAGAAGCAGAAACCGAGACAGCAACGTGAAACAGAGAATAGACCGAGACAGCAACAGAAAACTGACCGAGACAACAACACGAAGGAGAAGAAACCGAGACAGCAAGAAGGAGAGAAAACGAGCTGAAGCAACGTCCAAACCGTGAAGAGAAAAGGAGATGAGGTTCAGGCAATTCGAGGAGCAAAAAATGGAGAGTTGGATGCCAAAATGATGAGCAGAAACAAGGGGGCCTAAATGCAAAATGAAGTGGCAGAAAAAGGATTGATAGAGGCTGAACCATGGAGGAGAAAAAACTCTATTTTGAGCTCAGAAAACAAAGGTAAACAGAGGAGAATTTAGGGAGCATAAGAAAGAAGAGAAAGTGTAAAGAGGAAGGGAAGCTTTCAACCTTTGCCTTCCAGCCGAGGAGCAGGGACACGTGAACACTTCCAGCCAGAATTTCCAGCGCTAAAACCAACCAGAATTTCCAATGCTGCCCAACGAAGTGCTGTCCGCCATTTCTGCTTGCTTCCCAGCCAAGACCAACCACTTCGGGACTGTTGAAGGACCATCTACCATACGTGAGTGAGGAGGGGAAGGTCATTCTGCATTGGAGCACAAGGGAGAGGCTGAAATCGCACAAGTACGGCTGCATGGGCGATTTTCTGCATGGCTGTTACTGTTCATGCGTGTTGGTTGAAGATAGTCTCATGCATTCTACACTGTTCATGCGTTTGGTTCTAAGATGCTACTGTTCATTTGCCTAAACTTGTTTTAATTTTGTTTATTACCATTGTTTAAATATTAACTTTGGTTAAATATCGCCATGACGCATAAAATTATTGTGTGAGAATTTTATTCTCCTCGATCACCGGGGGTTATGTGAGATGTTAATCTCCTTAAATCCTTACAACTAATTGAATAATTGAAAAGTGATAATGATATTAATGAAATATTAATGAATGAATGGTGAAAAAAATAAATGAATGATAATTAAATATTAATTTTGATTAAATCATAATAATAACCATAATTAAAATATTTGCTTTAATGAACTGTTTCCCATTATTTGCAAAATTATCGTGTGAGAATATTGTTTTCCCCGATTACCTAGGATCGTGTGAGATATTAATCTCTTTAGATCCCTGAAGTTAGCATACCTTTGTTTTTTTTAAAAAAGCAAAAGAATAATAAATAATAAATAATTAAAAGATTTGTTTTAATTAAACATTTCCTATTATTTACGAAATTATCGTGTGAGAATATCGTTCTCCTCAATTACTCGGGATTATGTGAGATTCTAATCTCCTTAAATCCCTGTAATTAATTCAGAAATAATAATAATATTAATGATAATAATAACAATACAAAAAATAAATAAATGGATAATAATTGAATATCAACTTTGATTAAATACTTATACAAAATGTGTCGTGTGAGAATACTTTTCTCTCCTCGACTTCCCGGGCTCGTGTGAGATTTTAATCTCCATAGAACCCAAAAATTAGCATATATTCGTTCAAAAATAAACAAATAAACAAATAAATAATGGCACTTGAATTAAATTATTTACCAATAATCAATAATAATGTAAAAATGAACATTTTAAATAAGTCAAGCATAAAATTTAATTAATAAAAAAAATGACATGCGGAACTTGAGTCTCCATAATAAACAATGAATTCAAAATTCATAATATATATATATATATATTCCTTTCGTTATAAATTATGCATTAATTCCCGAAATATAAACTTCCAAAACTCCCAAAACTCAAAGAAATAATAATAATAATAAAATCGACAAAAAAATTTAAAAGAGAAAATATGAAGAGGTCAGGAGAACGAGGTTAATCAGATTGTAGTAAATTAAAACATACAAACCGAATTCTAATCCCGTTTTGTTTACAATGATCTGTTTTAATTAAAATCCTCTTATTCTCATCACAAATCAAAAACCACCAACCCACAAACATACCTCTTGGTCGAACTACGTGGACTTTGATCCCTATCGCAGGGTACGTAGGCCCTAGGTTCTCATCCTAGGTCAAGTCTGCCCTTTGTAAATATCTATCTGTTTGCCTTCATTCTTGTTGTTTTGTCGCCTCTGTTTAACAGACATACCTGTCGATAAAAGGGTAATTAAGGTAAATTTAAAAGTCATATTCTATTTCAGCTGATTGGTTTAAGGTAACCGCCCTTATGAACGGGTGTTGTGGGGTGCCTAACTCCTTCCCCACACTCAAATAGACTCTCGAACTCATCTCTGATTTTGCAAACCATATTGCCTTTTTCTTTTTATTTAAATTGGTTTTCCAAAGTTTTCCGTTAAAAATTTTGGTGGCGACTCCAAATAAATTGATTTTCAAAATTTCGTTTTTGGGAATCGATTTTAAACTTTTTATTCTATTCCACCGAAAGGTCGGTTACGACAATGACAAAAACCAAAAGATAGCAAGCAAGCATAGTGTCTAGGGATATGAGGTCTAATAACTCATACATGAACACAAAATTAAGATAGCATTACAAAAATGTCCACAAATCTCATGAATTCATAATTTCTCATTGTCTTTAAGAATATAAAAATGGAAGAGAATACCATATGCAATATTTAACAATCAACCTTGAACCAAGTTCATCCACAATTCCACTTCTACAAAATGAGGCCCACTACAATATTATTTAATCCATTATTAATACAAGTAAATAACACAACACATGTGAATACACACTCTTAATCAAACTTAATCATCATTATAACCATTAATTAATATTCATGACATCTTCAATGACACTCAAATTTAAGCGTCCTAAAACATCTGGAAAAAAAAGAAAAGAATTATTAGTAATAACTAATGAATAAAAAATAATATAGTATGGAGCTTAGCTTACCACTTACAATGCCATCAGACTTCTCATATTAATCAAAATCACGATCATTAAAGTAGAATTGTGCTAAGGATAACCAATTCTAGATGTAAAAGAAGGCTTTAGTCATCTTTAATGACAATGAAATTCTAAAAGGGTTAAGCACATGGCCACCAATGCTAAAAATAGACTTAAAAACCACAGTGGACACTAACATAGCTAACACATCATTTACTATAATTGAAAGCACCCTAAGACCTTGATTGGTATGTAGAAGGAGGTAGGAAATGGAATAGGAAAGAGAAAAAGAATGGAATGGAAAAATTCATTGTGAAAACCTATTTATATTAGGAATGGGAGTCGTAGAATGTTTTTGGTATATTGGAGGAAATGATTAAAAAGGATCAATAATATAGTAAAATGACCATAACATCTGCATTAAAAAAACAACAAAATGAGATAGGAAAATTGAAAGTAGAGGGCAAAAATGTAATCTCTATGCCATCAGTGAAGGAAATTTATGTGTTTCCATTGCCTCATTGAAGGAAGCCCCCTACTAGTATGGACGGGAAAGATGACTCTAGCGGAATCTGAAAGCCAATGCACCAAACATCTGCATTCAACTTTCTAATGCCTTTTCTCTTTCTATCAAAGGCCTTTGCCATACCTCAAACATAGCCTAAATCTTATATAAGTATCTTTCCATCAAGTCAAGATGTCAAAAGAAGCATCAAATGGAACTACGTCATCTTTAAGGAACCTATCTAGCTTTGTTTTCATGTTTGCACTACCTGTATCACTAGCCTCATTAGGTACTTAAAATGTTTCGGTGACATGGCCTTCAACATATTGTTGATATAAACGATACAGAGCATCTTTAACCCTTCTTTTCATGCATTCATAAACTTTAGCATCAATATGTATATCTTTAAACCTTGAATCTAACACCATTCCTATGACCAATAAAGGATTCAAATTATTAGGCTTCCCCCAGTACTTCTTATATTTACTCATAATTTTAAAGTCATTAAGACCTTTTCATTTCAATAATGAGAAGGTCTTTATAACTAGCACTCCTTAGCAACATATACTGCATAATATCGATGTCATGGAAATATTTATTTGACGTTACATACAATGATCTAGAGATTTTTAATGTAATACTATAAATTACTAGTAAAAACTCAACAAACATTGCAGCATTACTCCAATTAAACATATTAGGAAGACCAATATAATTATTATCCTCCTCAAGGTAAATATGAGCACTACTATATTCATTAAATATGAGGAACCAATTTTGGCATTTATTTTAGGGGGAAAAGGTACTGATATAACATTAATGATAATTAAAGTAGTCAAAACAAACTAATCTTCAAAGTTTAATATTCTTCATGTCATGATATTTGATATAAATCTGCTATAATATTCTCTATGTATAGAGGAGAAGATAACAACAAGCACTTATATTGTATGTAACATAGAATAATGCAAGCAACTTAGAATGAAAAATAGCATGCCAGCACAAAATAAACAAATACAATAGCAATAACATAGCATGAGTAAGTGTTTTCCATTGCTAATTAAGATTCAAGAGATTCTTAAATACAAATATAGTTTGCTTTGCCCAACTTTGAGCAAAAATTTAGCCTAAGCATAAGCCCTAAATTAACAAGTCATTTCTAGTTCTTGAAGAAGATTAAAATTAGGAGCAATTGCATAGCCTCAAAATCAAGCAAGAGGAATGTGATTCATACCTTCACAATGCCAAAAACCAAGGAGGAGGGACTGAGTGACATGAATGGTGATAACAGATAAGCCAACACTAGTGACATTAATTGCAATAAGCTGGAGAGGGGCAAATCAAGATGACCAAATGATTTAAAACGGCGTGCCACAACGATAACAATGCGAATGGTGATTGGATTAACTAACACCGTGAAGTGAATGTGTGCAAACTAGGACAGGAAGAAGGGGCAGAGAGAAGATAAAGAACAAGGGCTTTGCGATGTATGTATGGTGGTGATTGTCAGCAGCAAGCATATTTCAAGGTTGAAAAATAGCAAAAGCATTTAGGGGAAAAAACATTAAAAAAATCATTCATTTAATGTTATACTTGAAGATAGTTTATATAAGAAATATATGAAAAACTGAAATTTCATAATCTAATGGGAGATAATAAAACAAACCAATCAACAAAGTATAATAATAAGAATTGTACTTATGTAATGAAATTCCCAAGGCAAACATAATTTAACCAGTATAGATAAAATTTGTTCACCAAAACTTTTTCACGTACAAAGTAAATGAGATAGAAGATTTTAGATAGCCAAAAGAAGTTTATCATGAGTCTTTTAAATTGGAGAAGTAAACGCATGTTTAGAAAATATGATAGTTTTTAAATAAATAAAATATTTATTTTATTTCAATAAATAATTCCATACTTACTCAACTACTTAAATATATAATTGAATAATTAAAATTTTAAACTGGCTAATAAAATCCTCATTTTAATTTGATAGAATAATTACTGACAAGCTTTAGGTTATAAGTTGGGACATCTACCCAATAGGCTTGTAGGTAATCTAATCTATTATTGAATACACACAATTAAATTAGACCTAATCAATTTCTAGTTTATATCAAAATTGATTTCTTAATTAATTAATTAACCCAATAAATTGAACTAATAATAAATTAATGCTAATCCACAACATTTTTTTAAAAATTATTTCAACAATCTCCCACTCGGTAGCATTAATTGATTATTAGTAGAATTAATTAAAAAATATCAATTAAAATTAAGCAACCAACATATACACAAAACCATACAAAGTTGAGAAATGAAATAACATAATATCATTGAATCCAATAAGTAAACAAATGATAGTCATATAAATATAACACAAGATCACTGAATCTTATAGGGAAACAAATGATATAAATATAATTATAATGCAAGATGAATGCCCAAACATAGATCATAAAATTAACATTCAAGATGTCACCTTATATTACAAAATTCCTTTAAAGACTTAACTTAAACTCTTACTAAACCAATGCTACATAAAAATTGTTGAACAACACATACACGACGTACATGATTTTTAAATACTCCCATAGGCAAGCCTTTAATCAACAAATTTGCAAGCATATGTTTACTAGAAATATGAATCAAACTAGTTTGAGATTCAATAATCTTTTTCTAACAAATAGGAACTTAGTATCATAGTCTTTTGTATGATTAGAGTTCTTGTGGTTTAGAAAATCAAATAGCAAACAAACTATTGCAATATATGGTCAGAGTTTGTAATATGAAAATCAACAAAACGCATGTCAAATATCATTTTCTTCAACCATATAGCTAGGCAAGTAGCCTTATAACAAGGTATATACTTTGTGCTTGTTATTAACATAGCCATTATTGATTACTTAGCATTGTTCCACGAAATAGCTCCTCAAAACATTATAAAGATGTATCATGAAGTGGATTTATGATAATCAATCATGGTGCATAGTCTGAACCTAAATATCTTATAATTTTTAATGAATCAGATTTCCTAAAAGTCATCATATGATGTTTTATAGCCTAAAGATACCACATGACTTTGTTTGTAGCCCTCAAATGATCATAACCAAGATCACTTAAGTACCTGCCAAGCACACCGATTGTAAAGTCAATGTCTAAATGTATGCATACCTGAGCATACATAAGGCCACCAACTGCAAATGCATATGGAACTCTTTCTATTGTAATCCTCTCATCATCATTTTGAGGACAATGTAATTTTGACAACTTTTCATCTTTCTATACAAGTGCAACACAAGGGGTGCAAGAGTGTTTATTTTACTTCTTTAGTACTTGAACAATATAGGTTACTTGAGACAAACCTAAAATGTCACATGATCTATTACGATGAATTTGAATTCTCATAATTAAAAAAGCTTCACCTAGATTTTTTATAACAAAATGACATGACAACATATGTTTTGTCTTATATAATAAACTCATAGAATTAATGGCTAGTAGGATGTCATCAACATAGAGCACAAGGATTATAAAGTTGCTTTAATCAAATTTATGATAAATGCTTTAATCTAAGACATTCTCAATAAACCTAAGCGAAGTGATCTAAGAGAATGTCTCTATATAATAAATACCTTCTTTTTCATTATAACATTTAACTACGAGTCTGGTTTTATACCTTTCAATTTCACTATTAGCCTTCTTTTAGTATTAAAGAATCAGTCATTCTTTCCTTAATTCTACAAATGCATTAAGTTACTTCATGTATACGTCCTCATGCAAATTTCCATTGAAAATTGCAATTTTCACATTCATCTGGTAAAGTTTAAGGTTGAATTATGGAACAAGAGCCATGACTACCATGGGAGCATCCTTGGTAGATATAATAGAGAATGTCTCTATATAATCAATACATTTTTCCTGATTATAGCCTTCAGCTACAGGTTTAACTTTATACCTTTCAATTATACCATTTACCTCTCTTTTAATATTAAAGACCCATTTGCAACCAATATGTTTATGTACATTTGGTAATTTAGTAAGTACCCAAGCATTGTTATGATACATAGAGGCAATCTCTTGATTCATAGCCTTTAACCATTCAGATAAATGAGGCCATATCACTGCTTCATTAAAAGAAATAGGGTTTATGCCATTAACTACATTATATTCAAACTATTATAAGTAAACTATATAATAATCTAAAATGGTAGGTATACAAACTTTTTAGGACTGTCTCAATTCAACTCTAGGAATAAGTTTCTTATGATGAAGATTATATGGTTTTACCTCTGCTTTATAGCCCCATACACAGAGATGCTTTAAATTGGGCTTTTTACTAATAACTAGTTCATACAGAGTTTTTGGAACTATTTAAAGAGAACCTAATTCAAAACGTACATCACAATCTTTAATCTCATCACCCTATAAAAATTCTAGCTAAGAGGAGTGGTTGATTATGCTTTTGACATATCCATTAACGTGCAATTGCATCTTTTAGCAATTTCATTCTGTTGAAGAATGTTAGGCATGACATACTGAGTTTTAGTGCCATGCTATTGCATAAATAAGGCAAATGGAACAAGAATTTTACCTATTTTAGTATACTTGCTCATTTTAATATACCTATCATAATACTCACCTCCCCTATTTGATTTGACACATTTAATAGCCTTTCCATTCTTCAATTTAACTGCTGTTTTCAAGGCATATAATGACTCTAATTTCTTGTGCAATAGATCAGTCTATCCATACTTAGAATGATTATATGTGAAGGTGATAAAATACTTGAATCCACCCATTGCAACAAGTGTAATAGACTTCCTTATATCTATATGGATTAAGTCTAAAATGATTTTAAACCTATTTGCCTTTTTAGTTTTAGCTCTAACGAGAAGTTTTTCCTTTATACAATCAACACATGTTTTAAAATAAGAGAAATTCAAATCTCATATATTCTAATCTCTTTCTAGAAATGTAACCTAAATGTTGGTGCTACAACAAAAAGGAACTTTCATCAAATCTTTTGCGTTTGTGCCCTATTGTAATATTAATAGGCATATTATGAGACAAATTTGGACAAGTATTCATATCCAAATAGTACAAAGCATTTAACAAAGAAGTAGACCTTATCACAACTTTATTAATCTATATTTTTATTTCCTTGCCAAAATGAATAACCATGTCTATCCAATACATAACTAGAAATCAAATTCCTCCTTGAAGAAGGTACATAAACAATGTCATTTAAAATTAAACTATGTTCAGAACATAAATTTAAATGGTCCCTATGCTATCAATTGCAATTGAACTTCCTTTTACTTTCAAGATGGTCATTTACCGTTCACTTGGATTTCTACTGTTTTTATAGCCCCTACAAGGAGTTGTCACATGAATAGTTGCACCAGAATCCATTCACCAAGAATCAAGTGAAGGTTCAAAACTGTTCAAATTAAAGCATACTAAAGCTGTAGTAACATCCTAAAAATGTACATAATTAGAGATAAATGATCTTTATAAGGCTATAAATGATAGTACAACCTCCTAGATAAACCTAAGATGATTTTACAAATAACATTAAAGAAATAAAATAGAATTTTAAAGGCAAAAATGTAATAAGAAAATAATGTTTGGGTAGAAATTATAATTTAATAGGGACTAAAATGAAAAAAAATATTGTCTCAAATAAAATTACAGTTATAATTTTTTAGAAAATTAGCGTCAGCAAGTTAAAAGGACTAGAGTGGAAGGAGAAAATAATGTTTAGGTAGAAATTATAATTTTATATGGACTAAAATGAAAAGAAAAAATATTATCAGAGACAATTATAATTTTAGCTTTTATTAAAAATTTTGTCGAAAACATCTTGCACAGTAACTTGCATAGCAACTTGAAAACTTCTAAATAAAGCACAAATGATTCTTAGTTTTGTTATTTGAAATGAAGAGAAATATAAGAGAAAAAGAAGTCGTGGAAGAAGCGTCTTGTAGGAAATTCATATTTGAACTTGTGTGAGAGGTAGATTATGGATATCCCTTTAATCAGAGTTTTGTTGTAGAAATATGGGATCTCTATTATCGATCCCCATCGGTGAGTGTATAATTAGCAAAGTAACACTTTTCATTTTACCAAATGTCTTTATTTTCTTTTCCAACTTTCAATTTCCTTATTCCATACTCAGCATTTTATGGGGAAACAAATCTATGTTCGTTTGAACTTTTCAACTACCATAAATGATATAATATGTATGGATATAAAATAATATGATGATAAATGATATTACTAAATTTTATGAATTATTGCTATTATGAAAGACACTTGGTATATGAGAAATGCTAAGTGAAGGTTACATTATATAAATTAAGGAAAAAATATTATATGAAAGGAGAAAGATTATGGTAAAACTCACAATTATTATTGTTTCCTTTACTTTACCCACATGTTTCATATTGGTATTTTATCTAAGTTTATTTTCTATGATTGTTCCATTTTAATCATTTATATTATGATCACTTCTCTCCTAACCACTTGTTATTTTATTTTATCTTCAAGATTATTTTTATTTAAATTACTTTATAGTAATAAATATGTTTAAATAAATTTATTTATTTATGTATCTTGTTTACACAATTTATTTATATTAATTGGATTTTATAATTTAAAGGATGGATGAAAATTTATGTAAGAACCTCGCAACTGTTAGTGGGGCTAATGACCTTGGTGCACCTTGTTAAAATGAATTATCGTGACGTTTCCGATAAAGAGACATGGATAGAAATTATTGAGACATATTAGGTGAAGTGATATAAGTATCTGGTGAAGGGATACAAGTATGAGATATTGAGATATATCCGATAAAGGGATACATGTATGAATTATTGAAATGTATCCAGTGAAGGGATACAAAACATGATATATTGAAACATATTTGGTAAATGAATATGAGTATGATGATCTTAGTTCTTTCTTTGTTACTCACTTTATACAAAGTTATAAGATTTAGAACTGGTGTTTTTATTTTATCAAAAATTGTTTATTTACCTAAATAAATGTTTGTTAAAACCTTTAAAGTCTCTATTGTTTCCCCTTCCACTTACTTTGTAATTTATGCATTCACTAAGTCAGTGGTAAACTTACACATCTCTTTTTAATATTTTATAGATTAGTGTGTGATAAAGTAAGTTAGGACTTTCTTGTCACTTAAACATTTTAATGTGTCATTTTGGGTTAATCATCATGTACGTCTGACTCTAAATTTGTGGCTACTAGATGTTGGATTTTGGGTTTATAAATATTGTAAAGTATTATAAGCCTTGTGTACTTTATTAATATCATTGTGATATTATTGAAATATGATTGGTTGTACAAGTTTGGAAACCATTAATTTTGAAAAGGCGAGAAATTTCATTAAATTACATTTTAAAGTGTGCTTAATATGTTTTATTGATATGTTATAGACTTTGTAAGAATGTTATTTTAGGCTTGCTAAGTTGGTTTAGCCTATGTGCCGGTCATGACCAATGAGTTTAGGTCAGGACAAAAGCTAAGGGGGAAAATTAAAAAGAAGTACCTTCTCTCTCACATTTATTTGTCAACTTGATGTAATCGGATATCTTGTGACCAAGGTTCTTATAGTCACAGTAATCACCTTTGAACATTTTTTCTTCTAACTCTCATTATGCTTTCAATTCTTCTTGGGTCTATGTAATGTCTTAACACTATCTCTACTTTCATACTTCTTTCCTTTTTGTTTCTCATTACTAGCCTTGATTCTTGAACCATGAGAAAGATAATGAATGGTCTATGTGTGAAAGTTAACTTTCTTATATGATCTTTCCTCCTAAGTCACTATTGAGATCATCTTATCAACATTTCACTCAACCTCTTGAGACTTATAAGTTGTCCTGAAGACCTTATATTCAGCAAAAAGAGATTACAATACTCTATAAACTAGGTAACTCTCCACTATGTCCATATTATATGATTTTAGCTTATTGTAATAGTTGATAAGTTATATCATATGCTCACACACACTAGAAACCCCATCATAACGTGTATTATTTAGCAAAGAAAGGTAATGGGCTTTCTGAGTCTTTTTCAAATTTTTTGAATATTTCATTAACAAACTTTATATGTTCTATCGCAGTATCTTTCTTGGAAATGCTCTATTTGATGGTCTTATTAATAATGAACTTTATAACTGTCAAACATATTTTATTTGACTCATGCCAATTATTGTGAAAAGTTCTATCAACAGCACTTGACTCAATAGTGGATTTTGCTAGTTTTAACACTTTCATAGCTAAATCTTTTTTAGTGATTGCTAACTATATGTCCATGGACTCACTTTAGTCATCATAGTTTGTCCCATTAAGAGTTTTTATTGAATATAGTTGCTAGAACGCTGAAACTAATTAAGATAAAATGGAAACATTAATTATGTCTAAGAAACATAATTATGAAACAAAATTTCCTTCACAAAACTCAATTTATGCAATTATATATACAAGATTGTTTATCGTAATCTTGCCAAAACGTCCTGGAGTATGATAAACTAAGAAAACTCATACACATCAAAAGGACTTCTTATAAGAGAAATCATATAAAAATGCATTCATTACTTTTGCATCGATATAATGCAAGAAACTATTAAAGCATTAAAATTATTCTACTAATAGATCAAAATAGGCTTAGTCCTTGAATTTTATATTAACAATGTTATACCAATAGGGCATGTCCATTGCCAATATTAAATAAACTCTTTGAGCCTTACCTGATGGTAAACTTTACCCCTAATAATTACAATTAAGTTATTTGAAGGTAAATAGTGATAATTATGAATTATAATTTATAATTAAAATAATAAGGGGCCTTAAACGTGATATCATTATATTGGGCCCACGATAGATAAACATTCAACCACTAAGTGCATAATACCCACTTTGGTCACAATTAAAATTCCATGCATTCATCCATTAAATTTTGCACAAAATATGAATAAAATTCACTAATTATGCAAATAAATCCATTTCAATTTCCATTAATGCAATTAAGGAGTGTGAGCAATATATGTTACTTCTTACTGTGCATATTTAATGTATAAAATTTTCTAAGTCAAAACATTGAGACTACACTAAATCTTTAAGCCTTAAAACTTCAAGAAAATTTAAAACTTCTATTTCCAAGGTTAAAAAATTCTATAAAAATCATTAAAAAAAAAAATGGGTGTGTAGAGTTAAACTATAACAAAGTCCAAGGAGCAAAGCACTAATGTGTGAGTCACACTCACTTACACGTGTGTGACCCCACGAGTGGCCTTAGTCTCGTACACCCCTCTTTGTCCCTGACCTTAGGATGGGTCTAAAAACGAGTTCTTTTGACTTGTTTTTTATCTAGCCTTGCACCTGATGAAATTCAAAATTTTGAAGGACAAAATGGGTGTCAAAACATTTGTCATTTTATTATTTACAAAACCCCTCAAATTAGTTTTGAGTAAAACACCTCCATTGACTAATATTTTAGATCGAAAAATTTTGGGGTTTTTTCAAGTTGAAGCTTCAATGAAGGCCATAAGAATTCTTACAAGGTTTAGGGCACAATTTTGGCATCATATTGTTCAAAATGTCTTGATATGTAAAATACTTAATATAATTTTGAAATAACCCTTGGATATTAAATTTCATTAAAAAACAATCAAACATTTTCATGTTTGCATGTTCACATGTTTTAAAGCATGACTTTAGCTTCACTGTGTTTGAAATTTTATGGTTGACAATAGCCCTAATCTAATTTCAAAATCAGCCTTTAGTGTCTAAATGAATGTCATATCGAAAAAAAATAGGGTTTGTTGAGCATGGCTGGAAACCAAGAGGGGGACGAATTAGGTTTTATAAAATTTTTACTATAAAACTTCTTTATGAACAAAGATGATAAAATCAAACAATGAATGCAGAATGTAAAAGGAGTAAGGGAAAAGTATAGACATAGAGATTTATCTTGGTTTGGCTTCTACCCAAGCCTACATCCATTCCCCAAACCTCTTAGAATTTTTCACTATCTCAGAAAATTAATACAATTCCCATGAAAACATCTCCTCAATTCCCAAGCTCTTATAACTTGACTCTTTCAAGGAACCTCCTTAAAAACTCTCTTAGGATTATACTCCCCCTAAACCCAAGCTTTCTCTTAGCTTGACTTTTTCAAGGAACCTCCTTAAGCTTCTCTCTCATAAGAAAGAAATAATTACAAATGAATAACTCTCTAAATAGTGTAGATAATACAATGAAGTACTATATAGAGCAGATAAGTAAATGAAAGCAAATTTATATAAACTCTCTTGAATGTTTTTCTTATTATTTCAAAGTCCATAGGTCGAGTTTATATAGATTGAGGTCCAATAGATCCGTTGGGAAGGAGTGGGGAAATAGAGTTTTCAAAATATATCCGTTATGCTTTCTCTACCACTGACTAGTCGACTTCTCACTCTTTCCCTCTTATAATTTTCAAATTCTAGACCCTAACAGTTGACTGCTCACTCTTAACTAATCGATTAGTCACTCACAATGAGCTCTCAATCGATGGTCTTAAGGCTAGCAGTTGACTGATGCTTGATCTGGGTGTGCCTAGTCAATTGTTCACATGTGGCTAGTTAATTGCTCATTTACAGAGAGCTCTCAGTCAATCAAGCTTGAGTTGTCAGCTGACTAGTCTCATCCAAAAAAGTGACTAGTCGACTGCTAGCTTGTGACCAATTGACTGTTCACTCACAGAGAGTGACTGTGAGTGACCAGTCAATCAGAACCCAAGCTGGGAACAGATTGAAGGCTTCTCAAAGGGTGACCAATCGACTGCTAACTAGTGGCTAGTTGACTGTTCACTGATAGAAAGCTCCAAAATCAGCTTTTCTCAACCTTTAAGACTTGGGATTACTTATACATTTATTTTAAATTATTCCTATTAGCTCAATACCATTTACAAATATTCCTAAGACATGATTAAACATTAAAATTGTATAGAACTTAAGTAATACATGAGAAAACTTTTCTTCTTATGTTGTTATCATCAAAACCTTGATCTCTCAGTAAATGAGCTCAATAGGGTTTTCTTGATTACATTTCTTTTCTTTTCGAGTTTGAAAGAAAATTAATAAAGATTTCATATTAGCATGTTGAAAACTACACAAGTTATAGCAACTAAAAATATTAAAATTAATAGAAACCTCGATGTATTAGAAGTCAAGGTAAAATAATTCATGCAATAAAGATTGTTGGAAAAAATATATTTATATGGAATTATACAAAAATAAATTGATCAGTTATAAAACCTAAGACTCTCTTATACCAATTGAAAAACAAATTCCATAATCTAATGAGAGATAGTAGTATAAATAAATCATTGAGTATAAAAATTGAAATTGTACTCACTTGATGAAGATTCCAAGGCAGCCATAATTTAACCATTAAAGATAACAACCTGCTTTACCCATACATTTTCATGTACAAAGTGAATGAGAGAAAAAACTTTAAATAGCCAAAAGAAGTTTTATGAGCACGATTTGAAATTATGGTAATGCAGCTACAATATTGTGGATGTGGCTTAGATCAAATATACATCAACCCGCATTTGTAAAGTGATAAAAAATCTCAATTTTGTGTCATAACATTGTTCTGTTGCAACTTTGATATATAAACTTCAATCCCAATAATAGAAATAGTGATATTGAGAACGGAGAACAAATTTTCATATCCAAAACAACCCTAGTTCATTGCATCATCTGATAGCAGTTCCAAGTACCTTTATGAGTGATAAATTTAAGAAAGCAATCAGCACTCACTTAGCAATGATATTCAGACTCATAAAACTACATAAGAGGAAACTTGGTTTTTTTTATCATTTGTTTCAGACTTTGTCTTTTTCCTGTGGTTGTGATAAAGTTTTGTCCATCTCTGTAAGGCATTTTTCATTTTGCTTCGTTAATCTGTTATTTTCTTCATGTGTCGCTATCCCCATGTTCAATTTTCTTACTCTGTTTGCTTGTGACCTTGCTTTGTTCTATGAATGATTGTGTGAGTGCCATCAATGAAAAAAGTGAGAAGAGACAAGAGAGCATATGTGTGTTAATCTTCAATTTTTGTCAATTGAAATGTTTAATTTCTTTGGCCAAATTGTCAAAGCCTTGATTTCCTTTTTGCTTGCAATTGGTTAATAGTTATGCTATCGTGGGCCCATGGTCATTAGCTCTGTTAAAGCATAGGCCCATATACATGGAAGGTCGAAAAATATAAAAATTGTAATCAATTATTATTGCCAACTGAGGTGTGAGAATTAGTTAGTGTATATACTGCACAAACCACATGTCATATTGATAGTGGTAGTCATGTAACAGCCTTGGTTATTTATTTACAATGAGCTTAGCACCAAAGGCAACTAAGCATCATTTCTGCCCTTTTTTTTTTCATCATCTTTGCCTTAGTTATGTTTTCTTGACTTGGTATCAGAGCTATATAACTCGCACTATGGCATCTTAGGGATTTTCCACTTATCTTGTTTCAGCCACCTCTACCCTTCTGACCATTGTTCTCAAAACACTAACATCTTCCCTTGCCCTAGTCAATTATATGTTGTTAAGCTGGACAGACATAATTATTTGCTATGGCAGTCATTGGGGTTACCCGTTATTCATGGTAACAAGTTAAGAGGCTTTTTGGATGGAATAAAACCATGTCCACAATAGTTTCTTCCTGATGTTATAGGAGAAAACAAGCTGAACCCAGAGTATGAGGAGTGAGTAGCTCTTAATCAACTTTTGTTAGAATAGTTGTTTAACACTCTATCGCTTAATGTCACCATTCATTTTCTTCACTGCACCACATCTAAAGATCTCATACTGCTACAAAAGAGTTGTCCACTATGCATACTCACTCTTGTATTACTCTATTTAAAATAAAATTCTAGAGACTTCACAATGGCTCTTTCTGCACAACCTTACACTAGTTAGATCCTGGCTCTCTTTGCCTGACTTGATCACTTAAAAACTAGCTGGACTTTATGCAAACTTTAATCCGATTGTCATCACTCTCGTTGACAAGAAGGGTCTTAAAAGGGTTAAGCTACAAGCCACTCTTTTGAAAGTTGACTCGATCAACTTTATCAGCATAACAACTTACCTATTGACCATCTTGTTGCTTATCTTACAGCCTATAATCCTTGAAATGACTCAAGATCTTCACAGGGTCATCATGGAGGTTGTGAGGGTCATAGTCGAGGAAGAGGAAGTAATGGCAACAAGCCAACTTGCTAGGTGCGTAGACGTTTTGGCCACAGTGCAGCAAACTGCTTTTATTGTTATGATATATCGTATATGGAAAGCCTACCTGAACAATTAAAATATGAAAAGGTTAATTCTGCTAATTTGTAACTTCATTTACTATCAACAATTATGCCTGGAATATAGACAGTGGTGCTAATAGTCATGTAACCAATAATGCTTGCTTTATTCATGACTCCAGTAATAATGATGGTAAGCTACAATTGACTGTAGGCAATGGACAAAAATTAAATGTTATGGATGTTGGTAGTTCAGTTTATCCATACTCATAGACTTCTGGACTCTGCGTAACAGAAGTTCTCTATGCTCCTAATATTACTAAAAATCCTATAAGTGTTTCTAAATTAATTAATGATAATAATATTGTTGTTGAATTTATCTCCTTTGGCTGTTTTGTAAAGGACCTATGGACAAAGGTAATTCTACTTCAAGGGAAATTGTGTGATGGCCTTTACCAGTTACTATAGATCATTCTCTTAACAAACTTTGCTTTACTATGAATAAAACTTCATCACATACTAGAGCCATTTGGCATAAAAAGTTAGGCCACCTTTCAAATAGAGTTCTAACTTAAGTGTTAAAGCTTTGTAATATACGAGTTAATGAAAATGACTCTGTTGAATTTTGTGAAGCTTGTCAATATGGCACATGCACTTCCGTTTCGAAATTCTAAAAAACAAGCCACTGCTGCCCTTGAGTTAATTCATTCATATGTATGAGGTTTAACACCCTTTCAATCTACAAATGGCTATAGGTATTATACATACTTCTTGGATGATTACAATAGGTATATGTGGATTTAACCACTTAAGCACAAAGTTGAAGTATTGAGGGCTTTCAAATAGTTCAAAACGTTAATAGAAACACAATTTGATAAGAAAATCAAGACTATCTAAACTAACTGGGGGGGGGGAGAATATAAAGCCTTTAAAGAGATTATGAAGACTTTTGGTATTCATTTTTGCCACCCTTGTCCCCACACTTCTGCACAAAATGGTAAAGCTAAGAGGAAACATAAGCATGTGGTAGAAATGGGACTTATTCTTTTAGCTCAAGTAAGTATGCCATTAAAGTATTAGTGGGAGTCCTTTTTTATTGTAGTACATCTAATAAATTAACTACCCACTGATGTTTTGAAAGGAGATTCACCCTTTACTTGTTTATTTAGATCTATACCAAATTCTACAGCCTTACAGACATTTAGGTGTGTATGCTTTCCATATTTGAGAACTTATAACAAGAATAAAATGAAATTTCATTCAATTAAATATGTGTTTCTTAGCTATAGCAATAGCCACAAGGAGAGTCTATCTATCAAGACATGTTATGTTTAATGAAAAGGATTATCCATAAAAGGGCTTCTTTAATACTTGTTCAGAAGAGATTACTTCCACTAACGAGTTCTTTACTTGTCCTTTGCAAATTATTCAACCTCCTAATAGCATTGGTAATGCAATCCAATCTTCCCAACAATATGACAGAAGCCTTATTCCACCAAATACATAAACTATACAATAATGTTCAAACCCACCTTCTGAACACTTGGAGCAGACCATGGAGGAACCAAAATGGACTAATAGAATACATCAGATGACAACAAGAAGCTAACAAGGAATTTTTAAAACCAGATATCCTTTCACAGGATTTTCCCAAGCATAACTCCCAAAAGAAGTTAAACCAGAAACTATTGAGAAGGCCTTATAAAAACCTCAGTGGAAAGCAGTTATAGTAAAGGAATTTAAAACACTTACTTGCAACTAGACTTAGGTTCTGGTACCTCACATTAAGCAAAAGAATGTCATAGACAGTAAATGGGTCTTTAAATCAAAGTTTAATGTAGATGGTACCTTTCAAGGACACAAAGCTAGATTAGTGGCTAAGGGGTTTCAACAAAGCCTAGTAGTTAACTTTAGAGAGACTTTTAGTCTAGTTATCAAGGCCTCAACTATTAAACTGGTGCTCGCTCTTATTGTGTCATTCAAATGGAAGATCAGGCAAGTTGATATAAATAATGCCTTCTTAAATGGGGAGCTGTACAAAATAGTGTTTATGAAACAACCTAAAGGATTTGACGACTCAAGATATCCTAATCACATTTGCAAGCTCACAAAATCTATCTATGGCTTAATACAAGCTCCAAGAGCTTGGTTCAATTGACTCAAAACTACACTACTCAGCTGGAAATTCATGAATGTAAAAGGTGACAACTCTCTGTTCGTATTCAAGAAAGATGTACTAGTCATTCTTCTGTTAATCTACATTGATTATATCACTATGACTAAAAGTAATGTAGAACAGTTATATAAGTTTACAAAGAAGCTTGATAAAACCTTTTCACTTAAAGATTTAGGCCCGCTACGTTATTTTCTTAATGTAGAAGTGCTTAGAGATGACACAGGTATATATTTAAACCAGAGCGAGTATGTTCTTGACTTACTCAAGAAGTATGGGATGTTAAATGCTGCACCTTGTCCAACCCCAATGGTTGTGGGAAGAACAATCTCAAAAAATGATGGTAAACTGATGCATGAACCTTTTTTGTATAAAAGCTTAGTTGGAGGCCTCTAATAACTGACTAACTTGAGGCCAGACATAGCTTACATAGTCAATAAGTTAAGCCAATTTTTTAGTACTCCTACTGTTATTCATTAAAAGGCTGCTAAGTGTGTACTAAAGTACCTTAAAGGGACAATTCACTATGCTTTACATATCAAACCAGTACAACATTTCATCTTGATAGGCTTCGTTGATATAGATTGGGTTGTATACCCTGATGACAGGAAGTCTATTACCGGCTACTGTGTGTTTCTTGGAGATACTTTAGTTTCTTGGCCATCTAAGAAACAAAAAGTCGTCTCTAGGTCTAATACAGAGTCTAAGTATCGTGCCTTAGCTCATCTTGCTGTTAAACTTGCTTAGGTAAAGTCACTCCTAAAGGAGATAGAATTTCCAGTTCCTTATACACCTATAGCTCAGTGTGATAACATGGGTGTTGGAGCTCTAGCCTCTAACCCAATATATCATGCTAAGACTAAACATTTTTAGATAGATGTCCATTACATTAGAGATCAAGTGCTAAATAATCAATTGGTGGTTAATTATGTTCCTATTACAGATTAAGCGGTGGATTGTTTAACTAAGTCACTATCTCAAACACGATTTGAGCTACTGAGAGACAAGCTTAGAGTGATCCCTTCACCCTCAAGCTTGAGAGAGGGCGTAAGAGTATAGGCCCATATACATGGAAAGCTGAAGAGTGTAGAAATTGTAATAAATGATTATTGCCAGGTGAGGTGTGAGAATTAGTTAATGTATATACTATACAAACCACATGTCATATTGAAAATGGTAGCCGTGTAATAGCCTTGGTTATTTATTTACAATGAGCTTATCACCAAAGGTAGCTAAGCATCATTTATGCCATTTTCTTTCATCATCTTTGCCTTAGTTCTATTTTCTTAACTGGCTCATTGCCTCATCTAAGTTAAATGTGGTGCAATCATGCAATGTAGTATTTTTTAAAAAATAATAGGAAAACTTTTTTTTCTTTGGTCAGAAATAGCCTTTATTGAGAACAATAAATCAGAAAAGTGACAGAAAACAAGAGTAACAATATTTTTCAATCTTGAGAGTTGAGATTGTATATATATATATATTTATATATATGTATGTATGTATATATATATATATATATATATATTAGACTTACTACAATGTTTTAGATTTTTATTATAAATTGAAAAAAAATAATACAGTTTTATATTATAAAAAACATTCATTACAAATTAATAAATTTAAAATTAATATTTTAATACTTTTAGGTGAACACTTCAAAATATTTTTAATTGGAAAATAAAAACTAATTATATTTTCTTTGACAAATAAGTTCAAATGACAAAAAACAAAAATTAACTTCAGATCAAATAAATTATTCATCAATTAACTAAAATCTTTATCAATTCTTCTTATAACCTTTTTATGAAAGATAATTTACAATAGCAATATGAATATTGAGAATTAATGACTCATAACAAGGTCATAATAATACGGGTAAGCCACTTGTAACTTTCTACCATGTGAATGAATCTTTTGTATACCTGATTATTTGTCCATTTGCAAAGTTATTTCAAATGATACGAAATGCTACTTTATCAAATTGAGTTTAGCATTATTTAGCTTACTGGCTATATATATCCCCTAGGTTCTTTATGTATATTAATATTCTTTGGGCAAAAAATTCGTCATTTGACTCAGTTGCAAAAATTTCTTTAGTTATATATATAACTTTGAAATAACATTTTAAAAAATTTTAAACATAATTGGGAATTAATATATTATTCTTATCCTTAATTATTCTTTGAAATAACATTTTAAAAATTTTAAAACATAAAATGAAATATGACACTTGAGATACATGGTAATTATATATTTTTTATTTTGATTACTTGATAAAACATATTATTATTTTTTTGAACAACTCTTATTTTTATTATCAACAAGTACTATAAATTTTAAATAATGCTGTCAAAAGAAAATTTTCCAACGAGAAGATTGTAAAGTGCTCCTAGTGAAGATCCTGGATGGCATTTGGAACACTTGTGATTGGAAATCAAAACAACATAATTTGCAAATGTTGTGGCAAAAGAGTAAAAGGTGGAATTACTCAACTGAAGCAACATATTGCACATTTTAAAGGTTTAGTATCTAGTTGTCCAAGAGTGACAACTTCTATTCGAGAAGGTATGATAAAGCTTCTATTAGATACTAAAACTAAAAAAATTGATACAAAATAAAGGAAGAAGAATTTGAAATAAGGTTGAGAGGTGATGAAATGGAAGACTTTGTTGATAAGCAGATGAGGCAAGCCACCCAAGAAAGTATCACATCATGAATGGGAAGATAGACAACGGTTCAAACAACAAACAAGAGGGAATCAAAATATGTATAAAGAGGTTGAAGGTTATCAGGTAAGGGCTAGTGGATCGCAAGATAGTCCATGTAGTTTAAGGTCTTAAAATGTTGATCTTGTAAATAGTAAGAGTATAAAATAGCCTAAAATTTTTGGTGGTTTGATGAAAACACTAAAGAAAAAATTAAGAGAAGCAGTATCAAGGTTTATTATTTATAAGTGCCTTCGTATGAGCTTATTTGATTTTCCATGGTTGCATAATTTAATTACTACAGCTGTTGAGATTGGCACAATAGCAGTTAAGTTCCCTACTCCATATGAGATTTCATATGTGTATTTGGAAGTTAAATATCAATCCATGAAGGAGTAGATAAATGGATTAAAAGGTGCATGGAAAGAGTGTAGAGTAACAATAATGTGTGATGGTTAGACAAATAGCATAAATCACATACACATAATGAATTTTCTCGTTTACTGCAATAAGGGAACAATTTTTTTAAATCAATTGATGTTTCTTTTATTGCTAGCAGAATTACTAATTTCTACTTTCAGTTGCTTGATAATGTTTTTGAAGAGGTTGAAGAAGAATATATAGTCCAAGTGGTTACTGATAATGAGGGGGCTTTGAAGGCATAAGGCAAAAAATTGATGGAAAAAAGACTACATATTTATTGGTCACTTTGTGCAGCTCATTGTCTGAATTTATGCTTAAAGGACATTGGATAAAAGTCTAATGTACAAAAGGTATTAGAGTATGCAAAGATGATAACATCCTTGATACATAACCACATTGGACTGTGAATTTGATGAAAGCATATACTGGAGGTAGAGAAATTATTTGTCGAGCTATCACTTGCTTTGCTACATAATTCTTGCAACTGCAATCTCTTGTGTAGCAAAAGCAAGCTTTAAAAGGCAAGTTCTCCTCAAAAAAATTTTGGAAGTCTAAATTTAGGAAGGTGAAATCTAGACCTGCACATGATGTGAGGAAAAAAGTAATGGATAATAACTTTTGGACTAAAGTTAATGAAATACTAAAAGTGTTTGAGCCAATTGTCTAGGTTTTGAGACTAGTCGATGGAGATGAAAAACTAACTATGGGTTTTATTTATGAACCTGTTGATAAGGCAAAACAAACTATACAGCAAATTGTCATCATCACACGCAATATAATGACATGATAGATAGAAGGTGGAAATTTTTACATACAGATTTGCATTTTATTGGTAAGTCTATGTGTATAATTGATGTTGTCTTAAAAATTTACATGTTTGTGCATTAAAATAATTTAAATAAATCTTTTATTTTTGTAGGTTATTTCCTTAACCTTCCATGTCAATTTGGAGTTTAACACGGGCAATCAGTTTATAAGGAAACATTTGAGGGAACCCGTAAGTGATATCTAGATTCCAAAGAGATGTTAATGATCAAATCAAAGCTCTAAGACAGGTTAATATACATGAATTAAAATTTGTTATAATATATATTCATAATCTAATATTTCATATTTTCATAACATTAAATATGACATTACCCAGTTAATGCTTTTTCTATATAAGAGAGAAATATTTAGGATCGCATAAGCTCAAAGAGCATGGTCTTAAATGGATCATGGTAAAATTTATTCTCTTTTTGTCTTTAAATGTAAATCATATAACTTTATTTAGTAAAATTTAATTACTTGTATTCTATTGTTTATTTGAATAGCTAAATGATGAATCATATTTGGCTTATGTGTTCCTGAACTTCAAAGTATTGCAATAAAAGTATTGAGTCAAACAACTTCAGCATCAAACTGTGAAAGAAATTAAAGCATATTTAGTTACATTTATACAAAGACAAGAAATAGACTCAAGTACAAAAAATTACAAAAACTTGTCTTTACCTTCTACAATATGAAACTACACATGAGGTATAATAAGAGAAAAAGTCAAACAAAAAAAGATTGAAAATAGTTTCAATCCAATTAATCTTGACTACATATTTCAAAAAGATGATCCTTTGTCTCCATAGGTGGAAGAGAGAGAAGGCTCATTATTAGATAGACATCAAAATTCAGAATGGCTTCCGAGAATGGATACTGACGAGGAAGAGGTAGAAATAGGGGATGATTCAACTTCAAATGAAGGTGATAGTCAAGGTGGTGATGGAGGTTTAAGTCCACCAAGCAACAATAGTGGTGGTGGTGCAGTAGAAAGAGATGATAACATAGATGAACAAGACCCATATCAAGAAATTCCATATTCTATGTGTGGTCAAGGTTTAGTTGTTAATATGACATTGTTTCAAGATATAGGCCTTAATGATAATAGAAGAGGCAGTTTTCAATCAGGAAGAGGTGGAAGGTAACAATTTGATCCACTAGAAGATTCTTCCTCTTCCAATTTTTCACATAGTTTTAGTGATTTTAGTATTGGTGAATCATCTCAAAGTAGTCATAGTCATTACTCACCATTCTATCAACAACCTTATTATCAGCCTTATTGTCACCAAGTACCAAATTAATCTTATCATCAGTAGCAAGAGAACACAAATGGTGGATTCATTGATTATATCTTTGGACATAGAGCTAGACAATGTGACAATGAAAGTGAAAGTGTAGGCTATGATACTCCACACCATTCTACAATGTGGTGATGAATATTCTTTCTTATCTAACTTGTTGACATATTTTCCTTTTAAATTTCTTAATGGACATTGATACGTTTGTATAAAGTATGTATTTTCTTATTAATATACATGTTAGATTTGGTACATTATATCTATTTAAGAAATATATAAATTATATATGAATTTTGAACATTATGTCCAAGTTGAAAAAAAAAATCACAGCCACAGTAACCACAACTCACATTGTTGCATCCACAACACCTACAATTGTAACAATCGCAACCGTAGCGCAGCCACAACCGCAACTGCAACCGCAGTTTAAAACCTTAATTATGAGTTCTCATAGTTGAGGAAGTTAATGTTGAACATGATTGTTTTTAAAATAAATAAAATATTTATTTCATTTCAAACAATAATTTCTAACTTCCTCAACTACTTAAATTTATAATTGGATAATTATAAATTATAAATTGGCTTATAAAATCATCCTCTCATGATCAGTTAATAATTTGATAAGATATTTACTGACAAGTTTTGAGCTGCAATTAAAGCCTCTACCTAATGACTATTTAGGTAATACAACTTATCAATGAATGCCCACAATGAACTCAAACCCAATTCATCATTGATTTATGTTAAAATTGGTGTTTAATTAATTAATTAACTCAATAAATTAATGTTAATCTACAATATTTTTTAAAAATTATTTCAACAATATATATATACAATGTATCAAATTAACTTAATTTGTAAACTTGGCCTTAAGTCTTCTTCAACCAGGAAGCTGAAAGTCAGTCATTTCAATTCCTTCTCGAGTTATTTCAAACCTAATAGAACAGCAGGTGACTGGTACGTGTGTAACTTACACACAAAAAATGTTAACTATAGCCCATGATGGATGTGCATATAATACACATATTTGTTTAATTAGTAGACTATATTTTGGGCAGTACAATTCTGCATTAATTTATCTGAAATGGGAACAGGTGCGATTAAAAATAATTTATAAGTCATCACTACTCAACACGTATGAAAGAAATTCCTTTTCTTCTATCTTATAATAAATACAACGGTGAGTGACAAATTCATTCTATCACACGAAGTATCATTCAAATGACTTAATTTGCAATGGTTTCTCTTTTTAATAATAAGATGATAAAGTCTATATTTGAGAGTTTTAACTTGATTTGTGCATTTAATCTTTACCAACTATAACGCTTTGAAGAAATAATATCTTTTATATTGTCAATTCAAAATGATCTAACATCTTTTCTTGATGACGATTATTATACAAAATATTCATCTAAGTTTCTTGTCTTCTACAAAATCATATTTAGATTAATCATATTCTGATTTCAAAAGGGCAACCGTTGTGGCAAAATTATCAGATTAATTAAAGATGAACAAGTCATATGGTATAGTTAACATTCTAAAAGGATTTTTCTCTTCCGAGTGCAAATAGAAAATTTAGACTCTTCTTAAATAAGACCTATGAAATTAATTACGAAAACAAAAAGCTAACTATAGAAAACGCAATACAAATATTAGAGATTTCTACAACTATACAAAATATTTGGCTCCATTCAATAAGTTTGAGTTCAGGACATAGTACTCAGTTAGCCATTCAGGCTAACTTTTGTGTGTATTTCGTATCTTTAAAATATAATTTTTACTCATTGTTCTTCAATTCTGTACTTCTTCGAAAGCAAAGATGTAGTCTCTGAATTATAATTATTTTTTACCCTCTCTATGCTTGTGTCAAAAAATTCCATCTTCTCTCTTTCATTTAAACAAAATGAAATAATAATAATAATAATAATAAGATCAGTAAAATGGGGCTAATGTTGTCATATTCAAGCATAATCGGATTAGGAAGGAATTCACCCATTACATGAATGCTTTGACATTAGAGCAACTTATATATCATTATCGCCACACCATTTTATCTTTAAATATAAAAAAGAATCAAATTGGATAATATTAAAGGCTCAAAGTTCATACAAAATCCACAAATTGCATAAAAGCATGAAAGTCAGTAGAAACGCCAGCAGGCCCTACCCTACCAGTAAAATCCTCAAACTGGGCGATCTGGTCCACAGTGCCCTTCTCCATTTCTGGACGACGAAACTTATTGCAAGAATCAGAAGAGGAAGCAGCAGATAGTGAGTTTGAATTCCCAGTTAGGTGCTGCACGAGACCCATAAATTCTTCAGGCCTCACATGGAACACCTTTGGTGATCTCAAATATACCACAACTGGAGAGGCATGCTTTTGACCTAGAACCTGCTTCTTCGTCTTCCTGGAGCTCTTGCTAACCATAAGAGGTCCAGGCTTTGGACCCTGCAACTTCACTCTTCTTGAGAATTCGGATTGGGAAGCCATGTTGTGTGTTTGGGATGCTTCTTTCAGATTTGAGTAGATGTTTTGCCAAACGAGGCTTAATTTATAGAGGAGGTCGCTGGGAAGGGAGAGAGAAGGTTTAAGAATTTTTTAAGTATGCAATAGTGGTGTTAGTTGACAAAAGACATGCTCTTATGGTCTACTCTGATTTCGCCGTTTCTGTACTATATTTCGTGAGTGTGTGAATTTTTTTTTTTTAATTTTGGGTTCGTGCTTTTGGACTTTTTAGACTATGGAAGGAATTTTGCAGTTTATTGTAAAAGTTGCCGGCTGCTGCGGTTGAAAAATAGGTATGAGAAGTGAATAAATCAATTTTTCTCGTTCCTTTTGTTAAAAAGTGATAGATAGATAAATGATGAAATTTATTTGTGGTAAAATTTTTTATACCTCATTAAATTTGAGGTATTAATATATTTAATTATAACATAAGAATGTAATTATAATATTATTGTTGTTTTGATTAATATTATTACTATTATATATATTCTTATATTATAATTGGATGCACTATTAAATTTAAAATTATGAATATATAAAAATGACACGATTTATTATTTAAATAGATCCTATATATTCAAATGTGGTTAGATAATATTTCTCTATGTTTACCTAACCTGAGAAAATTCAAATTCACGTAATTATTCGTCAATATTCATTTGAAAAATTAAATTAAGAGGTTAGAATGTGATAGAGATAGCACGGTCAAAGTCATCATCTGTGGACATTTTCTTTTCCTTGACCATATGCTCGATTAATGAATTCTTGAGATTAGTATGACCATTCAAAGCGTCGGTTTTTTTTTTAATTATTATGAGAAATTCAACTTTGGACAGTTTGATATACTTTAAGTTAACTTTATAATTTTTAATGATAAATGTTAATTAATTTTTCATTAAATCTTGTTATGGCAAATTCTTTCCATGCGTGTAATTTAAATAAAAGTTGTACAAACTTAATTTTTGATCAGTATAAAACTTGATCAAAAATAAATTTTCATGATTATAATTTATGTTTGGAAATATATATATATATATATATATATAAATTTATTGAACATATAGTTCATTAACACATAAATTTTCTTAACTTTTATGTAAATTAGCATTTGAATGAAAAAGCTTTCTTTTAAAAAAATTAATGTTAAAATAAACACAATTATTTATAAGATAAATCTCAATTTTAATAGGAATTTTAGACCTTTTAAACATCAAACCAGTCACACTATCGTCGGTTGACAAAACTGGAATTAATTTTTGGTACGTCATTTGAATTCTACTCAATTTATAATTAAATGAAATCAATACTATTTTTCAGCATGAACGACTCTTGATTATAATTAAGCATTCATTAACAAATCTGGCTTAAAAACTAATAGACTCCCAGGTCATACATTTTTAAAATGATGTTTGCGAATGTTGACACAGTAAAAGCAAATTGAATATAAGGTCAGTCTAAATAAAAATTATTGGACTGACAATATAAAAAGTCAAAATACTTTTTCTACTATCACGTTTTACATAATATATCGATAATATTAAATTAGTCAGTAAAAAGTCAAAACAACAGGAATTAAAATATAGAAACTCGAAAAAGAGGCATCAATGGAACAGATTTGAACACCTTAGATTCCATGTTGGCTTTCTTGTCTTCGCCAAGTTAGATCTTGAGGTGATTTTTCTTGTTGCTGATATCATATAGAATAAAAACCTGAACGTTCTATCACGTGAGGTCCGAGACTTTGATCGATTTCATCGTCAGTTTCCTCCACATTATCACTTTCCTCCATTGTTCAACTTTCCTTACAAATCATTATCAAATTGCCACACACTCTCATGCTGTGGCCTCTCATTAAAAGAATTAGAATAATATATTTTGAACTGTACAAATTTGATAATGAAAGACTTATGGCTTTTTTTTTTAATAATATATATATATACTTACATATGAGATTGTGTTATATTTTAATTCAGCTTAAATTTCTACAATCAAAACCAGTAGTAATGATATTCAACTTGTTACATCATTTATATATACTAAATATGAAAAATAATTTATAATTTTATTTTATATATAAAACCCTAAAATTGTTGGTATGCTAGTTATAACTAATTTATTGTTTTCCATTTATGAATACAAAAATAAAAAAAGTCTCCATTCTTCTCCAGTTATTCAGATTTTACGTCAATAATCATCCTCTCACTGATTCCCGTTTCGATAAAATTGTTGGATCGATTCATACATTCTGGAGATCCTGGAGCTTGACTGAACGTGAGTATAATTTAGGTGCCATTAGGGTATCCAGAATCGATGAGGTTCTCTTGGACGGAATCGTTTCTTCAAAGTCTCCGTATTTAACGTCAATGGAATTATCGGACATCAATCTGCGCATTCGGAGGCCGTGGAGGAGAACGCCGCGAAGGATATAATTAGATGGGCAACAACTGTGTGGGACCAAAGCTTGGTGGGAATGGGTTCATGCAATCTGTCACGGCCTCTATTTGGAAAACCCGGCCGCCGGAGGGCAGGCTTCCGCCGCCTAACGCCGTCGCGGAAAATGCAGGTCCTGATTCATCCAAAGATTCTGATGCTCCCAAGCCAGTTCAAAGTACACCGCCTGAAGTGATGAAGATTCCCAGTGTTGAAAGAAAACCGCCGGAACCCGAAAAGCCTGTTGAGCCGGAGGTCAAAGGACCTGTATCTAATACTGCCGATGCCGGGAAAGCCGAAAAGCCTGTTGAGCCGGAGGTCAAAGGACCTGTATCTAATACTGCTGATGCCGGGAAAGCCGAAAAGCCTGTTAAGCCGGAGGGGGTCAATGAACCTACTCCTAGAAATACTACTGATGCCGGGGAAGCTAAGAAACCCGCTCATATTAAAAGGGTATCGAGTGTGGGACTTCGAATAGAATCGGTGTTAGGGAAGAAAACTGGGAATTTGAAGGATATTTATAGTCTGGGGCGGAAGCTTGGAGAAGGGCAGTTCGGGACAACATACTACTGCTTAGAGAAGGCAACTGGTAAAGAGTTTGCTTGTAAATCAATTGCCAAGAGAAAATTGACCACACAAGAGGATGTAGACGATGTTAGAAGGGAGATTCAGATAATGCACCATTTGGCAGGTCACCCCAATGTGATTCAAATAGTTGGTGCTTATGAGGACGCTGTAGCTGTCTATGTTGTTATGGAACTTTGTGCTGGTGGGGAGCTTTTTGACAGGATAATTCAGAGAGGGCACTACACTGAGAAAAAGGCAGCCGAGCTTGCAAGGTTAATAGTTCGTGTTGTGGAGGCATGCCATTCTATGGGGGTCATGCATCGGGACTTGAAGCCAGAGAACTTTCTGTTCGTCAACCAAGAGGAAGAGGCACCACTTAAGACAATAGATTTCGGGCTCTCAGTGTTCTTTAGACCAGGCATATCTATCTTATTATTGACTTTGATGATTAATTTTTCTTGACTTATTTCTATGCTGCCCTTGGAGTTGAAAATGGATTTGCTTTTTTATTGAGCTAATCATACTGATTCGATTTTTTATCATTAGTTTTTTCGTCTACTGAGAATAAAGACATGGGTAGGACAATAATCCATAGGCTTTTGTTGTCGCAAAGATTTTAAATCTTTCTCTTGATGTTTCAGTGTTCGCTAAATCAATTAAAATAAAGAAGACGCTAGATGGAAAATAAAAATAATTAAATATGATGGTTACTTCCATCATTTGCTTCTTGGGTGAGGCTATTTAGTACTCTTATTTAGTTATTCTCACTTCCACTCAACTATAATTATTTCAAATCCTTCAAACCCCCTCCCCCACAAAACCCCCCGGGGAAGCTGTAATTCCCTCGAGTTGTACAGCCTACAGCAGAAAATCACTGTTTTATATCTGTTTCGGAGTGCTTATTCTTAATTGAAATTATTCTCCTTCAAATTGAGAAAAATATTGATCCTTTCAGGTGAAACATTTACCGATGTGGTTGGGAGCCCCTACTACGTGGCCCCTGAAGTTTTGCGGAAGTTCTATGGTCAAGAATGTGATATCTGGAGTGCAGGGGTGATCATTTATATTTTACTGAGTGGGGTTCCCCCATTTTGGGATGGTAAGAATGCTATGCCACTTGACTCTGCCATCTTAAGCCCTTTGCAATATTAGTTTGTGTTTGTAGAGTGTATTAATTACATATCAATTCCTGATGTTTCATTGATGGATCAGAAACGGAGCAAGGCATATTTGAGCAAGTTTTAAAAGGGGAGCTTGACTTTGTCTCTGAACCATGGCCTAACATATCTGCAAGTGCAAAGGATCTTCTTCGAAAAATGCTTGTCAGAGACCCTAAGAAGCGACTAACAGCGCATGAAGTTCTTAGTGAGTATCCATGTCTTGTCATTACAGATCAGTTTGAACTTCTGTTTTACGTAATTGATCTGGTTATACAGGATAATTTAATTTTGACAACCTGTTATTCATAATGCCAAATTATCTTGTTAGTAATGCATTCAACTGAAAGCTGCACTCATGCTGCATAGTACAGACGGAGAGCCCTTCTACTTATTAATAGAAAAATATTCTCAGTTGTTTGCATCATCACGATTTTTATATGATTATTCTCAATAATTACGATAAATTGTGTTCTGTTTGGAATATATGCATGGTCATCTTCTAATAACCAAGTGCAATAAGTCAAGCTCTTCTTGATGTGCAGGCCACCCTTGGGTCCAGGTTGAAGGTGTTGCTCTCGATAAACCTCTTGATTCTGCCGTCCTAACTCGTTTGAAGAAATTCTCTGCCATGAACAAGCTCAAAAAAATGGCCATCCGAGTGAGTATATGACTAAACTTATTCGATTTTCCCCATGGAAATCTTATAAATAATCTTATATATTTGCTGTGATGCTGTTCAATCTGTGTGTGTAATATTTTTTGGCATTTATAAGAAATCACAGAATTACAAGCATTTTTCTTTGCGCTCAAGACACCATGGCATTTTATTGTTGAAATATACTTTTCCAGAAAAGTTTTACTGAAGCTGTCTCTAAATTGCTTGAAGTACTTATCATTTGAAGAATAAAGCGGACACAAGGTTGTTATTTTTTCTTCTCTTGTAATATTGGAAATTTAGCAATTTAGGATTTGAGTATGAGGTTGGTGCTGTGGTCAGCAAATGGCAGAGCTATTTGTATTGCTTGGTGGATCAAATTAAAACACTGGGATGTCACTTAGATCGTCACTTTAGCTGTTGTACTGATAGTACTTGGTTGTTTAACATTTGGTACAATAATATTTCTATACCAAGTCCCTTGGAGATCATTCTGAGCTATTGTCTTTTGTTGTCATTTATATAAATATATTATGACTTGCGGAATCATCCTTTCACAGGTAATTGCTGAAAGTCTGTCAGAAGATGAAATAGCAGGGTTGAAAGAAATGTTCAAGATGATAGACACCGATAACAGTGGACATATTACTCTTGAGGAACTGAAAGTTGGTTTGGAGAGAGTGGGTGCTCTTCTCAAGGATTCTGAAATTCATTGGTTAATGCAATCGGTAAGCGCTGGCTTGAAATTCAAATTTGCTGCTTTATTTAGGCATTTTTCTAGTCCAACAAAGATGAGCAGCCCAGACACGGGGGAAATCATTGTTTGCACACACACACACACACACACACACACACATATATATACAATGCCTGTAACAGATCGAGATGTACAAGATGCGACTAATTATGGCTTAATGCTTTAAAATATTAAGGATCTTAGTATGTGTTCTTTCTTTGCATCCTGTTATATGCTAGATAGTAACTGATAGTGGAAGAAAATTTTTCTCCTGTCTCTCTGTTTGGTATCTTTTAGGGAAATTACATTTCTGACTAATAAAGTTAACTCTGCACCTTGAATCTTGGTGTTGTAGAGATGCACTGTTGTGTTCAACCCAATGATTGGTTGGTTCTGTATTGCATTTGCATCTAGTTAATCATTTTGCTTTGTTCATTAAAATTCAGGCAGACGTTGATAATAGTGGTACAATAGACTATGGTGAATTCATAGCAGCTATGCTTCATCTAAACAAGGTCCAGAAGGAGGATCATCTATATGCAGCCTTCTCCTACTTTGATAAAGATGGTAGTGGGTACATTACGCGAGATGAGCTCCACCAAGCCTGTCAACAGTTTGGTCTGGAAGATGTTCAATTAGATGATCTAATACGTGAAGTTGACCAGGATAATGTAATAATGTGCTCCATTCCAATGATTTTCCGTGGTTCTTTTCCACTTCCTCCTCCCCAACAAAGAAAACACGATGGATGTTCCGTTTTCTGTATATAACATCAAAATGTTCTTGCTCTGTTTTCAGGACGGACGCATTGATTACAGTGAGTTTGTTGCAATGATGCAAGACACTGGTATGAGCAAAAATGGACTACAAAACAGCACGAGTAAAATTGCGGATACCATCAAGCGTTAATTAGTGAAGTGTAGGCCATGCCAAATGAGGACTTGATAGTGTGTTTCAGCTAGCATCCTCTCTTCCACGTGGTAGATTATGTAAGTGCATACTCTTGTATAAACTGGGGAGAAGGAGGATAATTAATCTGCTAAGTAGTGCTTTTTCTAGTGATTTTAAATCAATCTTTTGTTGAATATATCGTAGTGCATTAGATGACGGTTTTCCTCTGAATTTGTAGCCCCTTTATTTTTTTCTGAGGGTGGGGTGTTAGTTGTTAAACATCTATGAATATTACAATTTGTCAATAAGTATTTATACCATTTTGTCAGTCAGGCTCAAACTGTAGTGTTTGCAGCCCATGCTGTTGTATCAACTCATTTGATTTGTTAATGATTTTCTTGGGGTATACACACTCTAATCAGTTCCTTTTTCTTTTCTTATCTTTTTAATTATTTCTAATCTCCATTTTTGCTCGTGTGAGTTTGATCAGATGTAAGTCTGTACACTCTTTTGTTACAAAGTTTGTTGTCTCACCCTCCCTGCATGTACTTTGTCCCTCCTAGTATAGTATTTAGTAATTAATTCTCAACGAGCCATATCATATTTGACCGAAGTTTTGGCTGTGTTGGATTTTGCCACTCGTCATGGTACGTGAGTTATTATATTATCAATGTCAACAAAAAAAAATGACAACTTGCTTTCGAATTTATATAAAGAAATACGTCAATTCTCTTTTTGAAAAATAAACTGATTGAATAGTATATGTAATTATCAATTGTAAGTCGATGCAAGCCATCGGACTACTTATCAAGCAAAACGTAAAAATAAGTAAGGAAATATTGTTTGGAATAAAATTAAATTTTGGCTTTTTATATATGTAAAAAATTATAGCAAAAGTAGTTTTCACGTTTATGGCCTTTTCAAGCTTTGGGAAAAGCAGTCTTCTAAAAATTACATTTTTTTCTCCTGCAGGTTATTTTGGCTATAGTTGAAAACTATATATATATTAATGAAATGAAGAAAGGCTATATGCAAGGGATATCCGTCAATTGCCTTTGTAATTACGAAAAAGGAAGAAGAAAAACTAGCCGTACTTATATATAGTCAAATAAATAAGTGCCTGGTTAGATAATTATTTAGCAACCTTGAGTAATTGAACTGTCTACTCCAAGTTCCAGCGTAGGTGATAACAACGGTAATGGTTTATTCCTCACGTGCAAGCAAGCAGGAGACACAAAAAAGTCCTCATGAATCACGATCTGCATCTGCACACAGGTTTTCAATCAAAGAAGATCATAAACAAGCAACGTGTAACCAAGCAAAATGGAGTTCATTTTCGCCTTTTTCAATGCAGTAATATTCACCTGCAATACCCTTTTTTCCTTTTTTCTAAAGTACATGACACTCTAACTAACAGAGACGCTGGATCCACGCTGTAGCAGAGTTTTCTTCCTTGGATTACGGACGATGGATGATGATGACGTGTCATTTCTGAAAAACCCCTTTTTGGAGGAGGAGAAAAAAGTGGCGTCGCGTCAGTTTCATCCATCTTTGCCAATCCATATATGGTCCATACATACTTGCTTCGCTTTTCAGAATCCAAAACAATTGATAGGAACAGGATGGGTTAATGGATGGATGAGGGCTGAGCTATGCCTTTTGCTCGATTGATGCCTCCTCCTCCTCCTCCTCCAGCTTGTGGACACCATATGCCGATAACAGCTTCATCATCGTCTACATGTGCTTTGTTTCTGTGTCATATGTCAAGTCAATCTACAATAATCTACATTGCCCAGCTGGTTCTCTTGTCCTCTACCCACCCTCTGTCTCTCATATCTCTCTTATCAATGTTTCATTCTCAATGATGAATTATCGCTATTTTTAGTTTCTATAAACAATAGCAAAAACAAACAAGTATTTTGTATTCCATTTGTTTTTAAATTTGACTGCTATAGGTTCAGCTACTCTTGCGCCCTACTCTAGTCCGTTTTAGCTTTATTTTTTTAGGCAATATTCATTATTTCAATACTTATGATTTGGAAGTAGGTAACACTGAGTATAAAATTTACATAATAAATATGAATTAAATTAATTATAAATATACATATAAATATATTAAACAGTACATGTGTCATTTAAAAAATTTACTTCATAATTTATTCATCTAATATGTTTAATCATAATTAATTTATTCTAATTATTTTAAATGAATCAAATATCTTAAAACTTTATCTTTTCATGTTATTTAGGATAATGAACGAATCAAAATGTCCACACAAAAAAAAGCATATTCTACCCTTTTTTTGTTTTTACTTTTCTTGTGTTGTGAATTGGGCTAAATCAAAAGTAGCATATACCTGTTTTTTAAATTCTCTTGTCCACTTGAGTTGGGCAAAACCAATAAAAGATGGGAGGGTATCAAAAAACGTGATGGTAAGGGGTCCACGTGGAAGCAGAATGTGAGGGGGAGCGGTGGGTATATGACCCACGTGTCAGTGCAAGATCTGAGCTGTCGTCAGTGGATTCTGGACGGCACACGTGGAAGACAAAGACGGTGGGGCTCAATTTTCCATTTCCACTACACGTAGTTTCCTTCATGCGGATAATGAAATGATTAGTTAATTAAATTAAAAATCCGTTATGAAAAGCACTGAGAGTTGTGGACCAAACTGAGACACACTGCGTCTGTCACGATCACGTCCTTGTCACGTGAGTTTCCCTCCCACCGGGGGCACCGCCCCGTCCCCTCGCTTGCAGTGAGACGCGCACACACCTAGAGAGAGAACGGGCTAGATCGTGATGTGCCTCCTTCTTTTAATTGTTCCCTCAATCCATTACTATAATTACTATAATCATTATTGTTATTAATCTTTATTTTTACCTTGACTAAGACGAGCATTAGTCATATTTATTTTCTATATATAGTTGAGATGAATGGCGGATGAGTTGTGTTGTAGCAAGAGGATTAGAACACGTTGCGATGCGGACTCTAGTGAATTAAAATCGTAAAAGTAAAAAAAGAAAATTGGCGGAGAAAGGTAAATGGAAAAGGACAAATGGAGGAAGACGTGGCGAGATGTGGTGGAGGGAGAGCGACCAACCGTCCACCAGCGATGACAGTTAGAGAGCTCCTTTTTCATCGGCAACCACCAAACTTCGCCTTTTCGCGCCACTCTCTTCTTTCCACCACTCATCCTCCTCCTTTCTCATTTTACTTTCTTACCCTTCCCTTCTCTCCTTTACTACCTTCTCAGCCTTACCCTGATTAATGAATCCACTTGATGAATCCACCAACTACAATATTCATCTTAAAATATTAACTACATTCTACTTTGCACCTTAATAATATTTTACTGGCAATGATTATATATATGTATATATATATACATGAGCATATCTATAAATCTAATTTCACTCTGTCAATCTTGTAAGTAGTGGAGTTGAAATTAATTTAAAACATCCATTTTCTCTTCAACTATTTAATTAATTTGAAAGAACAATTTTATTATATCTTATGGTTATTGTAAAACACTAGAAATCAAAAGGTTTGGATTAGTAGTGGTAAGGGAGATAGGCATTTAATTACTAGAGCTTATAGAATTCTAGTTGAAGGGAAGCAAGTAAATAAAATTGAGGTAATATTTTCACTTGACAGTCATACACAATCTAAAAGAATTGAAAGACGAGATTGGTCATGTTTTACAAATAGAGTCATGTTTGCAACTGAAAAAAGATAAATGTATGACATAATATTTAAGAATTCGAATGAAGAGATTATTTACTTTATATCTAGTTTTTATGATAGAACTTATCAAGCAAAAATAATTGAAGCTCTTGCCTTGAGACTTACAATCCAGTGGATCTCATACAACTTAAATTCTAATGATGTGTTCTACTCATACCCAAAATTTTATTAAGGCATTGAATTCTTTTGATGAGGACACATTTGAACTAAGCAGCATAATTTAAGATTGCGAATATATTTTACTCTCCGGGCATGATTACTCATGTGTATAGATTTTATGACACCTCAATTTGGATGCTCACAAATTGGCTAGAAACTTCTTGTATTATTGTTGTTATCAAGTTAGGACGTATATTCTAAATTATCCTGGTTTTATGGAATGAAGCATTTCTTAAAAAACAAAAAATGCTATTTACAATTACTTAATTAGAGATGATGAAGGTTTCTTACCTGCTGACTAACTATTTAGAATGTCGATCAATATATAATTAAATACGGTGTCGATGACCATATTATCTTTAACTGTTTAAATTAATTAACTATACAAAGGCATTGACTACCAACATTTTAACGGTCATTATCCGCAGCATAAGATGTGCATTGAAAACGTACCAAAATTAACATTATTGAAATAATGTCATTAATTCTTTGTTCTTTCAAATAAAAAAGGGTTAATATATCTGCTCAAGTCAAGGGCCTTAATTTAAATAATAATTCAATACTCAGTATATTTGCTTTTCATTCTAGCTAAATGCCAATTTGCGAATTATATATATATGTATGCATTGATTGGATGTATTCGAAGAAAAGCCCTTAGAAATTAAATTTAGAAGTAAACCTTAAAAAGCTTAAGCATTAATTAATTTGATAGAAAAATTCAATTGAAACTTCCGTATCGATGTAGAGCAGAAATATTCATTTTTTCCATAGAGTCAGAAATATTCATTTTGTGAAGAGCATTAATTATATAGCTATAAATGTTACAAGTTGTGAATCATCAATTAAATTGTGGGGTTACTTAATTACGGTCCCGAGAATGAATGTCTTTATATGTAGTGGTACCTAATTTGATACTTGATTCCCCCACAAGCGAGTACAAGAATATAACGACACTAAGTTTGGATGTTTATAGCATCATAGCTTTCAAGCAAGCTTCTAAGAAATTTCACAAAACTCAGCACGATCACAAGTGAATTCATCTTCAATTAAATGGATATATAAAAAGAATGGGGAAACACGATGACGATTTCGCTTATGACAATACGCCATCATCGATTCCGTTGTCCTTAAACAGTATCATTCTGAGTTACAAAATTGCACAAGTAGTTAACACACGCGACAGCTAGCTCTAATCCACAACCAAAGCGTACACATCTTCTGCATGCAAAATTCCAAAGCCTTTCCCTCTTGTACAGGTAATCTAGGATTTGAAAGCAAGACCTCAAGCTAGCTGGTTCAAACATGCAGGCCCCTTCAAATGGCCTTTTATTTGTCTGCATTATGGCTACTTCATTAGCCGGCACATGAGCCAGGAGCCACCCCCATATAATGTTAGAACCATTAATACCGAAAGTTTGCTTCACGACGTCAAGTTCCAACTATTGAGTATAGAGACCCTCATCGTCCTAAATCCTAAACACTCAGACTCGCATGGAAAATGAGATATATGTAACGTTGCAGACACGTGTACGGCGTGATGGCCATGTGATGGAGCCCAGCTCCATGATGTATATCTGATAATGTGTCAGAGGTCTAGTTCTTATCGCAAGGATGCAATTATATGAGGAGATGATATTTGCTAGGGTACACAAGGGTAGTTTAGTAACTTTGTCTGGGCCTCCCATATTTATTGCCCCTTTATAAGAGGTGAATGCTCAACGGGATGGGGTACGATTTTGAGCAGGTCTCTGTTTGAAAATATAATCATATCACAGAAACACGGCTTATCTCTCTCTCTCTCTCTCTCTCTCTCGAGGTTTTGTCTTCTACTTTGACCAGAAACGGTAAGGATGAATTCAATGATCTTCTCGTAGTATTTCAAAGTGTCTCCCTCTTTTATAGTTTAATAGTAATCAATTTATCATGCTCAACTATTTTGTTGCAGTACTATTGGAGTACATTATGATATGGTTCACTCTATCTTCCGCTATTAATTTCACCATTATACCATCTCCGCAAATTATGTAGAGCCTCATTCATAACCTTTCTCTCCTCGTCTTCTTCATCTTCATAACCTAAAGAAAAAAAAAAAAAACATATTCATTATTTTCTGGTATGGATTTCGGCTATAATGTATAAATTATTGTTCAAAATGTATCAGAAAGATTACAGATATGCCGGCATTATTCTAGAGTGCAGAGTAAATCAGGTAAAAATATTTATATTTGCTTATGACAGGTTTGAGAGGTGATCATGGCGAAAGCAAATGCCTGTGGGCTAGCAAGAACGAAATCGGATCAGCTGGTGGAGTCGGTGGCGGCGGCTCTGAAGTCGCCATCGTCAAGTGAGTCAATGGGAATGGTGGAGGGAGGGAGTAGCGCAACGCCATCGAGGAAGTCGAGCCGGCGTATGACGGGGGTGTCGCCGGGGAGAAGCGGAGGAGGGAAGAACACGCACATAAGGAAGTCGAGGAGTGCTCAGTTGAAGTATGAGCTGGATGAGGTCAGCAGTGGGGCTGCTCTGAGCCGAGCTTCCAGCGCCAGCCTGGGGCTCTCTTTCTCCTTCACTGGCTTCACTGTTCCTCCCGATGAAATCGCCGACTCCAAGCCCTTCAGCGACGACGATATTCGTATGTTTCTTTCTTTCTTTCTACTTTCGTCATGTATATTTTCGTTCATATACATTTACCACGTTCATATTAATCACTTTTGCTTTTACCGCACTATATGGAAAGAGACATTTATTAGCCTTTGCTTTAGTCGTTGGATTTTTGGAGATTTATGTCATAATAGTATTATATTATGAGACACAAATTTTAAAAATAATCCGTAGTTGAGAGATCAGATTCTAAGAAGCTCAAATTGTCGTACATTTTAGTTACTATACTCGAGATTGAACTAAGGGGAAAGTTTTGGCACTTTCAATTTGCACGGATTTCATTTGGTTTGAGATTTTAATCATTTCATTGATATCTTAATCGAGTGTATTTAGATTAGAATTAGAGTAGAAATAATTTTAGATTAATTTTAATCAAATATGATTTTTACTGGCACAATTTATATTTTAAAACTTTTATATAAAAACTTTATTATATAATTAATACATATTATTCAACGTATTTTTACAACTATACAAATTAATCAGGATCATGTTGTACAATCCTACTCCAAACCAAAAAAAAAATTCAAACAAAATATATTTTTTCAAAAAATTTCTAGAGCAAAATGTTATACAACATATACAGTATTGTATCTGCTCTCTTTTGAGGAGGTGGATAGATTGTTTTTCCTTTTGCCAGTGATGTCAAACAAACAAGTTCAGATCTTTTACTATTACAAAAATTATTGTGCTTGAGAAATAACCATACACAATTAAATATAGTATAAAAATAATTGCGCGTGATATTTTTTTTACTCACAGTATATCTAAATTTACAAACTAGGGTCATTTACTCTTACTGTTTTCAAACAGAAAGACAGAAAGGGTACTGTCCTTTGTCTTTTGTTTTATTAGGAGATACTGTAAAGTACCGTGTCTAGTGGTACGTGTCCGTGACTGCTAAATAGGCCGCCCACTGCTATCGCTTCAGTGTACTCGGAGGCTAAATGAAGCCACTGAAGTTAGGTCCCCATAGGTCCCAACGATTTAATTCATTTTTAAATTAGGTATTTTAGTTTTGGTTTTTTTCCCTGCTCGTCTGATTTTCTTTTGAGAAGTCGCTATGATGACAATTAAAACACAATATTAATGTACCTTTGAATATTCTCCGCTATAAGATTTGGTTGCAAGTCCTTGCAGGTTAAACTTACCACAAAAGTAAAAGAAAAAAAAAACAAAAAAGGATGAACAAAATTTACAAGGTGGTGCAAATATATATATATATATATATATATGTATGTATATTAATTTAAGAAGATGGCGTTGTAAGATTAGGCTAGTCGTCTTAGGATGTTGAGTTGCATTAAAAAGAGATGGGAAGTGAAAGATGATGTAGATGAAGGACTTGTCAAAGTGGGGTCCAAGTCCAACAACCTCTACCCACTAACCCCGTGATTAACGGTCCAAAAAATGAGTGACTCCTGCTAGTTCCCACCAGCCAAAGAACTATAACAGTACTAATGCTTTTTTCTTATGCACCACTTGTTCTCTATGGTCCCCTTTATATATTGACATCCTTTCCGATTAGTCCTCATTATTAATTATCGTCTAGTTCGTACCACCAAGTCTCCCATGACACATTCAATTAACATACGAAACTTCAAATCTAGTAGGTTGAGGCGTTTATAACTCTAACCCCTTGTCATGCATGTCCATTTCTCGATGATCTGATTCATGGTTGACCCTTTATTTGCTTGGCATAAATAACTTGTGACTATTGAGTACTGAGGTCACTATTTGACCAGAAAAGAAAATGACTTTATATGATTCGTAATTTTGGATAGTGGTCGGGGTGACATGGGTTATGTTTGGTTGGGCATGGTGAGAAATATACTACTCCAAAATTAATTGGTTTCCTGTCAACCTACACATTTTGAGTTTATACGAGTTGGAGTTCATTAGTTTAAGTCACAAATCATGTTTATTTTAATATATATATTTTTAGAAACTTTAAACTTGATATCAAACCGAATAAATTCAATTTTTAACTTATAGTTTTATCCGTACAAATCCGTAAACTGTTTCAAACTCGACAGTAATCACGTTGATTTTTCTTTTCACAATTTTTTTTGTGGGTTCGCACGGATTAAAGTAGATAATAGATTAATAGACTATGTACATATCTAATATAAATTCCCTATGTCAAATAAAATGCGCACCATAATTAAATTTTTTTCTTCCGCAATAAATTCATGTTGTCGTAAATGATGGTTATCTATGAAAAATTATGCCTCTCCACACATTACAACCGCGTGGGAGGGACAAGACATGGCCCATATGTTTGACCTACGGTCTTAAACGGCAAATGGGTCGCACTAATTGGTCCTTTCACTTTTAGCTGCCTGTCCATTCTGTTTTTTAGCTTCCTATTTTGCGGGAGAGCAAGTAGTCTTCATGGTTGGCCCCTTCATTAAAAATGAGCTTGACCTTATTACGGTCATGTGCAATAGCTTGACTTACACTGTCAAGTCTCATAATGTATATATATATATATATACAATCATGCGGTGTCAAAGATATATGTGAGAGCCCTTCTTCAACCATCATCCATATCCATGCACTTTATAGAGCATACTCAATAATGCTATAATTGAAACCATTTTTAGTGGTGAAGGAGCTTCTTTCATCTCCTCATATTATATTGCACAAGGAAAGGTAACTTACCTATGTATATTGCAGCGGAGGATATTGAAGCTGGAATTCATAAGCCAAAGCTTCAAACAGAGCCCACTCTGCCAATTTATTTAAAGGTAATGCAATTTATGTGCGAAAAGTGAGTTGTTCTTCTCCATTATATCAGTGTCTGCATGCGCCTATATATGTATATACATATAAATAACCTCTGCCAGTGTTGGAACCTTAAATAGCAACATACATGCATGAGATTGATGTGGTACTACATTATGTATTTGGGCAGGCAAGGATGAGGCTTCATTTAGCGATCAACGCCACCAATAGAACATACATGGCCAGCAATATAGCATGGTCAGGTTCAGTCTTGTACAAAGTCTCATTTCGTATGACATTGATGTACAAGACTACCCCCTTCTTTCTCGCTTGACCATTAATGAAAATTAGTGCACTAGATATATATATGCCTAGCTTTGGTACTGAAATTTTAATTTGCTTTTGGGTGTGTCTAGAACAGAGAGATGAGCATATCCCCGTAAATTTCTCATATACTTGAAAGACATAGGGCTCAGGCTTGAATGAAACTCTGCTGGTTTTGAGGCTTTAGCCATGAGAGTGGGGCTGTATAACATGGTTTTGCCGAGAAAGAAGGGTATGCAGTATGTATAGATAGTTAGATAATTATTTCCAAATATAATTTTCTTGGTGCCTTTAGCTCACTTTTTATGCCCTATTTAATGAACAAAGTTAAATTGCTTCTCTGGAATGTGCAGTTCAAGGATGTGAGTTACAAGGTGGTGATCAGAGGCATGGCAACAACGGAGGAGAAGGAGATATTGAATGGGATCACTGGTTCTGTAAATCCAGGAGAAGTTTTGGCATTGATGGGTCCTTCAGGAAGTGGAAAGACAACTCTCCTAAATCTTCTTGGAGGCAGGCTAAGTCAGCCCACCATGAATGGCTCCATCACTTACAATGATCAACAATATTCCAAGTTCCTGAAGAGCAGGTACTAGGAGACGGCAAGTGAATAATAACAAGTTCATTGATTTATTAACAAGTCAAAGGTTATAGCAGGGCTCGTTCTTAATCTCAAATAGTACAATCATACTTACATATGGCATATGACAGGATAGGATTCGTGACTCAAGATGACGTTCTGTTTCCTCATCTCACTGTGAAGGAAACACTGACATACGCAGCCCGCCTGAGATTGCCGAAGACAACCACGAAGGAGCAAAAGGAAAAACGAGCTTTAGATGTCATTAATGAGCTTGGCTTGGAGAGGTAATTCCTTCCATCCATGAATATTAAAGACCAAAATTGCTGTGAGCTCAGAAGTAGTAATCATAGAAAGTGCGTAGTTAGAAACATAACATATAACCAATATAACAAGGGCTGAATAAGATATTATTGACTCACTACTTGAGAGGTTAAAGTCAATCATTATAATTTGTCTGTTTCTAAAAAGGTGCCAAGACACTATGATAGGCGGTTCCTTTGTTCGTGGAGTATCTGGTGGAGAGAGGAAGAGAGTTTGTATTGGCAATGAGATCATAATCAACCCTTCTCTTCTGTTTCTTGACGAACCAACGTCTGGTTTGGACTCTACAACAGCCTTGAGGATCGTTCAGATGCTACAAGACATGGCAGAGGTACGTGCTTGTTCACATTCTTCCCCCCAGGACTCGTAAGGTTCATCTTATGGCTCGGCCATCATCACTAAGCTGTAAATAATATGGCAGGCTGGTAAAACAGTAGTGACAACAATCCACCAACCGTCTAGCAGACTCTTCCACAAATTCGATAAGTTGATCCTTCTAGGAAAAGGGAGCTTGCTTTACTTTGGAAAAGCATCAGAAGCAATGATATACTTCCAATCTATAGGATGCTCACCTCTTATTGCCATGAATCCAGCAGAATTTTTGCTTGACCTTGCCAATGGAAACATCAATGATGTATCTGTGCCATCAGAGTTAGAGGATAGAGTGCATATGGGAAATGCAGACTCTGAAACCCGGAATGGGAAACCACCACCAACACTTGTACATGAGGTAACTTTTTATCAGTTTTAATATCACGTAAGACGGGGAAAAAAAAGGTTCCCAATCTGACTATGGATGAATCTTTACAGTATTTGGTGGAGGCGTATGAGACCCGAGTTGCAGAAACGGAGAAGAAAAAACTATTGGATCCCATCCCTCTCGATGAAGAAGTGAAGTCCAAAGTTTCTTCTCCTAAAAGACAGTGGGGAGCGAGCTGGTGTGAGCAATATTCAATACTGTTCTGGAGGGGAATTAAGGAACGAAGACACGACTATTTTAGCTGGTTGAGAATCACCCAAGTTCTGTCCACCGCAATCATCCTAGGATTACTTTGGTGGCAATCAGATGCTTCCAATCCAAAGGGTCTCCAAGATCAGGTAATGTGAACTATTTCTGCCAAAGTATAGTTCCTAGCCTTAGGAGGGTACAACAAATTCCACCTTCCTTAGTTAACACCTCAACCTTTCTGGATTGCAGGCAGGGCTGCTTTTCTTTATTGCTGTGTTTTGGGGATTCTTTCCTGTGTTCACTGCTATATTTACCTTTCCTCAAGAGCGAGCCATGTTGAATAAGGAACGTGCAGCTGATATGTACAGACTAAGTGCATACTTCGTGGCTAGGACTACAAGTGACCTTCCATTGGATTTGATATTACCAGTACTTTTCCTCCTTCTTGTTTATTTCATGGCTGGATTGAGAATGAGTGCAAGCCCCTTTTTCCTCAGCATTCTTACTGTTTTCCTCTGCATCGTGGCAGCTCAGGTATGCATTTCAGTAACTTCTAAGGCAATCGTAAACCGAAGATATATAACCTATGATTGTAACTTTTGCTGTTTGTGAAGCAGGGACTTGGACTTGCCATTGGAGCTACCCTAATGGACTTGAAAAGAGCAACAACACTGGCTTCAGTTACTGTGATGACATTTATGCTGGCTGGAGGATTCTTTGTGAAGGTAAGCATATCCATTCTCCTATAATCGATACCAATTTGATGGTCAAGAAATTGAAGTAAATAGCCCCTGCAATCTAGTGGTAGAATATAAGTAACTAACATATGCGCTTAAATATGGCAGAAAGTCCCTATATTTATATCTTGGATTCGATACATGTCATTCAATTACCACACGTATAAACTACTACTGAAGGTGCAATATGAGCATATGACGCCGCCAAGCATAAATGGAATGAGAATTGACAGTGGATGGACAGAAGTGGCTGCTCTCATAGCCATGGTTTTTGGTTACCGTTTCTTGGCTTACCTTTCTTTGAGACGAATGAAACTCCAATGAATTTGGAGCCTAAAAGTCAAACTCAACCATCCACGCCACTATTAACAGGCCTGTTTTAAAACGTGCACTTCCACTCTCCTAGAACGAGTGACTTTGAATGAATGACCATAAAGAAGGAGGATTTGAGAGTGAACTGCAAAGCATGGATGGGCTGCAGATTTCTGGGCTATTTCAATTTAGTATTTGCAGTGTAGTATTTAATGAGGATTTTGAAACACCAAAAGGCGTGTTTGATGATATCTTAGGAACATATGGATGATTCCGGAGATGCGGTTTTTTTTTTCTTGGAAGATTTTCTAACTCATAGACAGGCACCTTTTCCTGTTAGAATCTTTCTTGTCAAATTGTAAAAGAATAATGTTAGTATAGTTCAGCCCTCAATGGTTGTTCTATAAAATATATGCAATGCCCACATAATAAGTTAATCGACATGAGTAATGATCATTTTCTACAGTTACATGTCCCCTGGGACTTATACGTGGCAATACATAACATTAACTGCAACCACCACAAAGATAAAGACATTTTTTTTTTTTTCGGCTTTGATTTGATCTGTGAAAAGAAAGAGTGAGAATGAAAATGAAAATAATAGAAAAAAAAAATGAAATCTTAACATTTGGTATAATATTTAAAAAAGTAAAAATGATAACAAAGATAAATCAAATTATTAACATATCTTTATTTTAAAAATTATTTTTTTATTTAATAAATTTTTTTAATTTATTTTCCCCTTCTTTCATCCATTGTTATCTTCTTCCTCCTCTTCTCCGATCAACTTTGCCGGCGCTATTCACTGTGTACATTCATCTATGTCTTTTCCTCCTTCTCCATTGAAGATCCGGTTCTGACGGCGGAACCAGCCATGAAACAGAAAGGGGCAACGCAGGTCGACCGCAAACCTTGACAGTAATTCAGGCTACGAAACCGGCCACAAAATCGACAGAAAAAGGCGGCACACAGGCGACGGAAAGGTGCGGCAATGCAATCGACGGAACTGGCCATGAAACTGACAAAGGGGACAGCAACGCAGGCGACAAAATCGAACACATGACCGGCCACAAAACGCTGATCGACGGCAACCTCAGGCAATGTAGATCGGCAGCAATACAAATCGACGATGGGTGGCTGGATTTCTTTCCTCTTGGACGAACGATGGAGCAATGGCCTAAGAGGAAGGAGAGAGCAGGAAGGAGAAACATGATGAGAGGAGGTAGAGGTAGCAGCGCAACATTGTCATTTCACATTGCATTCTTATGGAGGGGCTGAGATTCCTTCAGATTTTGGAGGGTCATGTGGGAATTTCTAAGAGAGTGAGACTCCCAAATCAGTTTGCAACCAAACAAGGGAATTATCATTCCCTGTCTCTCCTCAATTTCTTCCAACCAAACAAACCCTCAATGTTTTCGTTTCTTTTGCCTTCGCATATAAAAGCTCCATAAAATTTTTAATTTTTCAACTGAAATGTTCTGCAAGTGTGTGGGCACTCTCAAGTGAGTGGGTTTGAATTTGATGAGTCAGGATCAATTTATAAACAAACTGGTTACAGAAACAAGATTCTCCCGTCCAGTTATATGCATTATGTATTACTATCAACAAGAACAAAAATAAATTAACTGGAAATTGATCATTTACACTTTAGCAAATCCAATCCCCCCTCCCGTCCCCAAAGTAAAATAAAATAAAATAAAAATTGGAAAAAAAAATCTAGAAATAGAAAAAGGGAAAAAGTCAATACATAGAACCCTCATAGTCTGTCTCCAAATTATATTCCACTGGGCTCCGCTTACCATCAGTGACGGGCTGTTTACTCATTCAGAAGATGTGGACCAAATTTAACCTTCATACCTGTAATTGCTGTAACTAAAGCAAGCTTGTTCTGAAAAAGGATGATGACTCTGCATCCGAACTTGTTCCTATAGCATATCTCATGCCAATGTTCTTAACCAACTAAGCGTCCGTAGAAGCATGGCATCCAACACTGGTGACTTCTTCTCCAGCCCTGTTAAATGAAAGATTCAAGAGGGAGGTAGAAAAATGTAATTTGAAATCATCCACCAGTCTCGGTAGGAATTCAGCCATTTATTACTAGATTATACTTCATGACATCTCGTAAGTCTTAATTCGCAAATACTAAGAAGGAAAGTTTTCACCTGGTTCCATTATATAATCTTACAATGTATTAGAATGCAAGCAAACATTCAAACTAAAGCATAAGCTTTGACTAATATTAAAGCATAAAAGCTTATCAAAAAAGTTGTCTGCTAATGTGAAGTCCTTTGTACATTCAAAGGAAAGCTATAGCTTACCAATATCCGCAGCTACTCGGTGAGCGCACATAACACCTGAAAAAGCGACTGCAATGACACCTTGTCCCGGAAAGCAGCTATCGCCAACACAGTAAAGACCATCTATGCCCTGAAGATTTTATTAATGTATGGCTGGCTTTAATCAGTATGCTCTACTAGCATACATAAGGTTCTGAAATTGAAACTGTTTGTTAATTTGTTGACGTGAACCTACTGTGGTATTAAATGGCATTCCCAATAACCCCTTTGGAATGCTGCGTGGCATTGGTCCGTAAGTTCCCTTGTCACGAGCCAAGTATCTCCGGTGTGTCTTAGGTGTCCCTACCTACAGTGGCTTTAAATTTCAGAACCAAACATATAGTCATAAGGAGTCAAAAGCCAAAAACCACAGGAAACTCTAAAACCATTACTTAGATAAAGTTTTGTCAATCTAGAGAGATCATTTAAACAATTACATTTGTAGAAAGAATCATGTAAGTGTATCTTGCCTAAAAAACAGATTGAGTATTAACAGATTATTTCTCGCTTCAAAAGGAAAAGATTACTTAACCATACCAGAGACCACAGTTTGACATATCAGATCTGCATGGTTCCATATTATATATACAGAGATCTATAAAACCAAAACAAATGCACTGCCAAACTACAAAATTTTATTAAAATTAAAATTCTCCAGCCAATTCAGACTGAAATTTTGTGTTGATACCTGCACAGTAAAGCTTATAAAGATGCAGCCACACAATTGAAATTAATTTCTGGTTTGCTTCAGAAAATGTATGGAGTTGCTGCAACATTGTTTAGAAATATGAGGTCATAGCTCGCACCTCCATAAAATCAATGGATGATCTGAGACCAGGAAACAATTTATTCTCTAGTCTGCTTATGATTTGATCAGCTATAAGCTGCTTCTTTGCCTCATATTCTGCCCTTGACATTCCCTGGTATAGAAGCACATGTTAATTAACATAAGAAAAAAGATAGAACAGGAAAAATCAGGTTGTTTTTAAATCATACAGATGCAAGTATCCAGTTTTATTTTGTCAGTACTCAGCGTTGCCTACCTCCCAGTCCTCTATGGAAGAAGTTGTGAATACATGAAGAATATGGCGGCCTTCAGGAGCCAATGATGAATCAAGGGCAGTTGGTATACTTAAAAATATACTTCCATATGGCTCCTCTAATCTGGTCCAGTCACTCTAGGGAAGTACCCAAAGGCAATAGCAGAAACACATAAGGTTGATTATTTTCATTTCAAAGCCACTAAGACTATTAAGCAATCAAATTGATTAAATTTCAAATGACCTCAAGCATAAAATGGTGGCAATCTGTATCCGGTGGCAGAACCTCAGCTTTAACTCCGATGTGAATTGAGAGAAAAGATGGAGCTTTGACATAAACTTTCTGAAAGTTCTGTTCTTCTTCTGGAAGGGGTTCTCCCTTTAATAATTTTCCTATAATGCAACAGTATGTAATTAAATATTGGTAAAAGGGCTAATCAAAGCAACACGAGACAGCAAGATAACAATTCAAAGATTAACAGACAACATTTCTTATCAAAATCTGAATTAAAACCAACCAAAGGTATCCCATCTAGTAGCATTTGATATAACGGTTTTGGCAAAGAACTCCTTGCTATTAGAAAGCCTCACCCCTACCTGCAAAGAGCAGATTATAATTTCTAAGAAACAAAGCACATCACTTCTGAATTTATCATTCTTGGTTCTTTACTGTTGTCTAACTTACTGCTTTGCCTTGCTCCACTATGATGCTAGTGACGTTTGCCTTGTAAATTATCTCACTACCCTGGTTAACTAGACCTTCTGCTAATGACTTTGCAATCCCACCAACACCCCCAACGGGGTAGTTAATCCCACCAAAATGTCTGTCACACAGAACCTGGCAGCTAAAAAATATAAGCAAAAGAGGAGGAAAGACACAGCATGAAACAGGGAGGTAAACAATGAAATGGGCCCTATTACTTATCAGTAATGTTTCTATTGGCCCTATTACTTACTGTCTAGTCAGTAACGAAAACACCAGATACTATCAGAAACAAGTAGAAGGCATTCCTTGAACTTAAAGAAAGCAGAAAGCTATTTGAACAGTTTACCATGCTAGCATTGATCATTGGTGTCTGCAAAGCGTTGACTGTGCTCACAATGAAACACTGCAAACACAATTTGCATGGATGAAAATATCAATCATGTGCAAATAAAATGAATTAATTGAACTTTTGACTGAATCAAGTTGCATCACCTCTGCATCTATGAAAGACAACAACTGTGGATCTTGAATGTACTTTCGAGCTATGTCTCCAGCATTTTGGGGCAAATAATATGCTGCTTAATAATAACAAAATCAGAGAGGTTGATGGCCAAACCAATAGAGAATCTTTAGTTGGGGAAGGGGGCGGAGGGGATAATAGAACCTCACCAACAGTTCACTGATAAGGCATTTCATTTTTTTCATTAATAAAAGATTATTTACCAACATGACGGTTGTACAGACAAAATATACCAAGCATAATCATAGACAATAACACCCTTTCCTCTTTACATGACAAATTTCTAGTAGGGGTTGAAATGATAAAATCTTGGCGTATCAAATGTTTATCACCACAGTACAATAAAAGAGTTTAGTATACAAGTTACTATAGAAGACTAATTGAAAATTCAAAGGCCACCCATATATATATATATATATATATATATATAACCACTAACCAGCACTATATACATATTCTCCTCTCATTCAAAAATACTTGGCTGCATACATGTAGTGTAATTCTCAAGGGTACCCATATTCTGGCAGTTCAAAATAAATTGAATGAGATAGTTTCACAGGTATCAAAACTCCAATCTTGCCTTGCATCTTCACGTGTTAAGGCATATTAAAATGTGTTAACTAGCTATTAAACTTGCATATTGATTTATTCGAGCAGATTGCTTTCCCACATTGCATCCTTTAATTTATACATTAATCTCACAGCTAGAAATCTATAAGTGCTTCCAAGTTCCAAGCAATCAAAATATCATTCACAAACATATACCAAGCAGATCTACAAAACAAAATATGTCGAACAACAGTTAACAAAGGTACCTAATGTCAGGCATTCAAGTGGCTTCTGAAAAAATTGTCCAAAAAGGTAGAGTGGCTCCTCAAGTGACTTCAGTTCCAATGAATTCAGGGAATTGAAAATCTAGCCAACATGCATATAATATCATAAGTAATCAAGTACAAGTAAAGGCAGAAAAGCCTTGGGGGAACTGCAATCACTTCTATTAAAACAAACCTTCCAGCACTCACTGTAGAACTTGATGATGCCCTCCTTTTCATGGGGAAAGTTACTGGTTAGTTCTTCGATAAATTTACCATATTCTCTGTGCACTCGGACAGAAAGATTATTGGGTAGATGGAAATGGACAGTTGTTGGATCTGGTATCACCTGCATCCGACAACCAACTGCTGCCAATGCTTGTGTAATCAAATTGAGATTACCCTGCCCAAGTTTGAGGTACAAGATGTTAGATTATCCTTGGAAGAATACCATTCAGCTATATTAACTCAGGGAGATATAAGAAGGGAGGGGTTTTACTAATTACCCAATTACAAGAGTTGAAAATTAAAGCCAGAGGAATTCTTGGCTCAGGTATTACTAAAATAAATTAGCAAACCAAAGTTATTTTAAGCTCGATAGATCACAACATCACGCTTTCTTGAAGCACCTTATGAGAAACATCATAGAAGAAATAACTTTCTATATATCCACGGATTTACATGTGATGTGGTGTAATCTTGTGTCAGGTTCACTAAAGAAGAAAACTAGATGCAGTTGTCATGTTCAATGTCAACTGGTAAACTTCGGAATATTTATACAAGTACAGAGTAATGCCTATTTTTAATGCATAGCAAGTTAGCAACCACAAATAAGCAACAAGCCCCTCTCATTAGTAATATATTCACATTTCTCCACCGTAACATTATGTCATTCACCATTTCTTGCATTATTGACCATCCATTTCTTTTCAAGTCATATACCATAAACAAATTTGCAGTATAAAAGTCAGCTGAACAAAATATGCACAGAAATATATTGACCTTATCGCTGAAACCAAACATGACAGAAGAGCCAACATCAAAAGTATAACCATCCCTCTGGTAAAACCCGGAGCTTCCTCCGGGAATCACGTATTTCTCCAAAACCAAAACTCTCGCACCCTTCACCGCCAGCTGGGTCGCTGCAACTAGCCCACCAATCCCAGACCCTATCACAATCGCATCGAATTCTTTATTACTACTCAGCCCTCTTCCCCCTCCTTCAATCTCCACCGCTCGTTCGAAATTCGGCGCAAATTTCGACCGCACCCTCCATCCTCCTTTTCTTAGGTTGGCCCGCAATCCTCCATAGCGAGAAGCTTTTATGGGATCACCTGCCAAAAATGCTTGGGTCTTGCGTTCCAAACAAAGGGGAAGCTTATGAGAAATGAAGTTCTGGGTTAGAATCATATGATGGTGACTAGGAATCTGGGAAGTATAGTTGGGAGACTTATAAGAAAACCCATGCTCGGTAACGGAGAAGAAGGGAGAATTAAGCATGGTGGGGATGATGGTTTCAAAGAAATTTGAGGTGGACGTCGAATTGTTTTCTCTGCTATGTAGTGGGATAAAATAGTGGGTTATTAGTTAATGCCTTCATGGTGTTGATTCTACTCCCCTGTAAAATTGATTCCCTTTTAAGAGAAGACAAAGAAAATTTTCATTCCTGGCGGTCTGGAAGATGAGTAATTGCTGAGTAAAACAGTTGCATAGTTGTTGAATGGAATTGTGGAAGCTATTATGCTTACCATTAGTCTGCATGTCAAAGAGCATGCTTAGTTTGGAATTTTTTGAGTTTTAAAATATGTTTACATATAAAAATAAATATTTGAATTATAAATAGTATCATTTCGTTTGAAATTACTTTTTTCCCTTTTTCGTTTACATAGACTTAATTTTAATCAAATCCAATTTTATAATTTACATCAATTGAAAAATTAAGTTTGTATAATTCTAACTCAAGCACACATTAATTATAACTGAAATTCTACTATCAGGAGTTAAAATTAATTATTTGTTCCAATAAGTTAATGCTAAAATATCTTGGAAAAAGACATTAATATTTAGGACTAAGCAGTTGACTATTTTAAAAAAATGGATGGAAGCCATTGACGTATGTATCATCAAAAGAAAGAAGATTCATGACTCACAAAAATTTTATATATAAAATCAGTATAAAAACCATCTTTGAGAAAAGAAATTTTGAGAGCAATAATACGGTAGAAATAGAAAATGAAAGCATGCATGACATTAAATGCATGACTTCTTTAATGGAAAATGAAATAATCCTTAACCGTAAACATATATACATTGATAATTTATGTCTTTCCGACAATCGTACAACAACATGGGAAGAACATGTTCGTTTCACCGTACCAGCTGCAACGAATTAAGGCGACCAGATATTTTTAGTTAGGAGCTTGAATATTTTTTTAATAAAAGGCCAAAACTTCTAAACGGAAATTAGGGCCCAACCGGGTTCGAACCGGTGACCTCTTGATCTGCAGTCAAATGCTCTACCACTGAGCTATGGACCCCGGTTGCTCAAATTTGGCTTCACAAAATTATTAATAACATAAAATTGTGAAAGCTCTAAGAAAATTTTTCAGTTGATTTTAATTTGAAGGTGGTGATTAGTTAATCCTCTGCGGCCCTTATTCCCAAATTAAGATTATGTTTGAATGGATGATTTTGGAGGGAATGGTAAATAATGGAATAGCCAAAATAAGTTAAACTTATATTTGAATATTTTTTTAAAGTGGAATGGGATGGTAAAGAAATAAATGGTATAAGAAATTAAATTATTAATATACCCATATTTTATTACTTATATACTCATTATCCACAAAGGATCATTTTAATTGTTATAATTTTATTTAATTTTTATGGTCTTAGCCTATCTCTTTTCTTTTCTTTTTTAATTTAAAATTTTAAAATAAAAAAGAGAGAATGAAAGAATCTACAATGTAAATTAGTTTCATCTATTTTTTAAAATTTTGGTTGGATCAATGATTTTTCTTTTTGGCTTTCTAAGTTTATCTTTCAAAATTTGTTAAAACAACATAAATATTTTGTAATAAATGTATTAAATAAAAAATATAGACAAAATAGTTAGTGAATAAAATGAAGAAATATGGACAAGAGAATAATATAACATTATGTATTAAACAATAACAAAATTATTAATCATATATTTATATTATAAGAAGTAATATCAAAAAAATAATTTATAAAACATTTCATTCAATTCATTTTATTGTAAAATCAAATTGATAGTTGACATTTTCTTTATTCATTAAAATTTTTAAATAATATATTTACTTAATTCATTTTTATTTTATTTTATTTTATTTTATTTCATGTCATTCTATCAATAAACACCTCATTTCATCCACATTCTTATACTCCCAAAACATAGGACAGAGAAAATGGAGCATGCCACTAATTTCATTCTATCTTCCTCAGCATTGTAACTTACAAATGCATCACAAAAGTAACTACCAACAGGTTGAAGGATTGTATGTTAAATCAGATCTTTCCCTTTCAAACTTGCTTTGTGCTAGATACATCTGTATATCTGAGACAACATAAGCACTGTCAATAAATGCTACATTCCATGACAAATCTGAGGGAAAGAAACAGATTTATGGCCATTGCAATTGACTTTTAAAAAGCCTATGATAGAGTAAGAAGAAATTTTATAGAAACGATCCAGTCTCCTTTTCCTGTTTCTTCTCTCATTTAGATAAAGCAGAAACGATGAATCTGTATGATGAATATTGTATAATTATTTTGTTGTAAATGAATAGTATGAGATTAGAAGATGATGGCTCATGAAGTGTACGCCAAATCTGACTTCGCACGTGTCAATTATCCAAGCCAGACACGTGTGGGCGCGCGTGATTTGAAAGTCTCAGAACTCGGAGAATCGCCATATCCAAATCTTTAGGGTTCTGTTCGAAAGCATGAAATCAAATCCCTCAGCGACCTATGGAAGTGACAAGGCGAGCTTCGAATTAGAGTGGGAGATGATCAAATGGGAAGGCCAAGGGGAATTAGGATCGTGTACGGGCTGATGTTCCTGTCCATTTCATACACCTGCATCATGTTGCTGCATCTCATGCTTCGTCCTGTCTCCTACTTCACTTCTTGATCCTCCCTCTATTACAGTAAGATCCTAGCAGCAACAGATCTCTTCCTCTTGCTCTTCTCTTCTCTTTTTAAATCTTTCCAGATACTCCAATATTTAACAGAACGAATTGTTACTTGGAAGTGGAGATGATCTGTTGGATTTAAACATTCCATGGTGGGTTTCTGGTGTCTATGATCCCACCTATTACTTGATATTTGATTTCTGAATTCTGATCATGGAATAATTAAGTAGCGTGCCTCATTTAAAAGTTAATTTTTCTTTTGAGTGCCCATGTTATCCTCAAGTTTTGTACATTATTTCTTTTTGTGTATCCTAACTCAATTTTACATGGGATTAAAATTTATCTTGTTCAATCTATACAAGGCTTTGTCATGATTAAAAAGGAAAACCAAACTAAGATTATTATGAATGTAGATAGTTTTTATTTTTCTTCATCAATGTTTCTCTTAATTTAAAAACAATAGATAAAAAGTAAGTTGAATTTACTTAAATGGGATGTATTTGAAGTGTAAGTCATACTTACTCTATATTAATTTTTCTCTAAATTTACAGACGATGCAAATTTGATTTATAGCCTGTCTTTGTGTGATCTGAAAATGCTATCCATTTTTAAACAAAAGTGCTCAATATAGACATGAATCCAGGGGATGGAAGGTGACAGCTATAGAGAGAGTAAAAAAGAAAAGAATGAAGTAAGGGCAAAAACCAGCGTTGGCAGAATAGAAAAACCGAACAAGAAATAAGAACCTTCACTAAATAAGGTTCTTTCTTTTTTACACAAACCGTCCCTCAATTTCATATGTTACAAATAGATAATCAAATTTCAAAAGCGACTCTTCCTTCTGAAGGCTGTCCATTTATAAGCACAATCCATTCTACTTTGGTTATTGCCCCTACAATTTATGATTCCCTCACTCTCTCTCCCTCTTTCCAATTTCCTTCGCTTATCCTTCTCCATGTACCGCATATATATAATGACTGTATATAGTTGTGTGTATCTGAACCAAACCCAAAGCATGATTGTTTTGTGCAAATAACAAAGAGAAAGCAAGAAGGATGGAGGACTCTGTGAGAGTAGGATTCATGGCCGTGTGTGCCGTATCAGGAAGCATGGTGTTCTTGGTTCATCAAGTCCATAAGCGTTTGCTCTCTAACTTCATGAAGAAATTTGAGCTCGAAATGGGTGGTGTCTTGCAGAACAATCTTAGTGGTATCACCGTTTTCTTCCCTGTACTTGAATTTATATAGTGGATAACTCAGAATCATAATTAACAGTTTTCGTGTTATTCTGTTTTGACAAGTTTCTCGTCATAAACATCAAACAAAGAAGAAGGTGCGGTTCTCTGAAGTTGCACCAGAGAACAAGAATTATCGTAGAAAGGCGACGAAGGAAGGGCAGGCCATTGATGGGAAGGTTTTGATGGTGGAGGATGGTCAGAAATGGAGGGGTGGGCCCAGATTAGAGGACATCATGCCTCCTAATAGGGCAGTGCTGTACAGGGGGATTATGAAATATAGGACCCATAAGGGCAAATTTAGTTTTTGAGGCCCTTTTTTTGGTTTTTGTTGGGTGACTTTGTCAAAGTTTTAACTATACATGCCCCTGTTGTGTCCGTTGTATATATATATATATATATTATTTTTTATTTTACACTTTGTATAATATGGAAGTAGGTGGCAATACGTACTTGTAATTAAATCCAGAAATCGTTTGTGTCGTGAATGTGAATGAAATACTTCTTTTCTTTCTTCTTTTGGTTGAATTTTTTTTCCCCTTCTTTAGACGGCCTTTCTTTGATGTCTGGAAGTAGGAGAGAGTGTATATGTTCCATGAAAGTCCCCCACCAAATTGTTGTTAGGTTTGTTTACCTCTTCCGCAAATTACAATCTCTGCTTCGAAGAGATTCTCCATTTGTATAATCCTTTTATTTATGCTAAAAATTATACTTTTTTAAATTAAAAAATACTTTGATTTTGATTAAAATTTCTTGTATAGCTTATATAATACAATAAGCATTAAACATGTATTTAATTGACCTAAAGTAACAAATTTATTAAATTTATAATAAATTAAACTTATAAATGTAAAAGATTTTTATAATTTGTTCAATAAACTATATTTATTGTGTCATATTTGTTATGACTGTAAAATTAGTTACACCAGTATAATTACTATATGGCATATTATGAATAAGACATATGACAATAGCATATCAAAATATACTGATTATATGTCAATTTAAAATAATTTGTATATTTATATTTTGACTTTTATATTTTTAGATTTTATTTATGAATTTAAAACTGCTTAAAAAATTTTCAATTTTTTCCATTTACTTCTTATTTTTTAGTAACTTCACAAAATATTAATTCATAAATTGAAAATAAAAATAAAAATATGGAGTTATAGAATTACTAGAAAAACAAAGAGAGTACAAGAATGAATTAATAAAGTTATAAATTAATATTTTTGTATGAATTATTAAAAAATAAAAATTATAGGTAATAAATTGGAACATTCAAAAAGAATTTTGGATTTAAAAATAAAACATAAAAATAATAAGATTAAAATAAAAATATAATAAGTCATTTAAAGTTGTTATATAATTAGCATAATATGACATGTCGTTATTAAGTATTTTTCTTTTAATGCGCCATGTAACAATTAGATCAGGAAAACTGATTTTATAATTGCGTCTAATAATTTACTTATATTTATATAACAAAATGAATAAATCTATAACTTAAAGCTCTAAAAAAAAAAAAAAAAGTGAGAGGGCGTAATTTATGCATCCATTTATAACCATTTGCGCTTCAAAGTTGAGACCCATGGGCTTAAATACCGCAATGGACCAGATAAGGAGAAGTTTTATGGGCCCCAAAAGGAATCATGGCCCTTTTCTGTTCTTCTTCTTCCTTCTAACCAGAAGACAACAAAAAGCATCTTCTTCCTTCTAGATGATGAGCATAAGAAGAACATGCATCCAGAAACCACCCCCCCAACCCCCAAAAAAAGTGTGGAAAGGTGCAAATGTACTTGCAAGTTGCAGTCTTGTTTTGACTTTCTCCCAACACACACATTTGCAATAAAATGCATTATTTTATTATCCATAATAGAGATCTGGGGATCTCTTTTTCTCTATATGTCTCTTCCGTTGATTTACACTCTGTAATTTTAAGAGTGAAAACAATAAGGTTTTGATTATTTGTGTTGGTTTCTCATTTTTCAAGGATTTCATTAAGTAGGCCCTTTAATATCTTTGGGGATTTTTGAGACAGATATTGACATTTGGTACTCGGGTAAGTAAGGATTAAGTAACCATTAATAGCGTGTGAAGATATTTGGATTTATAGTCAACAACTTTGAGTTATTATAATGCTAATTAATCGTATACACCCTGATTCTATCTGTGACTTGCAATCGATGCCATATCAGCATATATATATATATATATATATATATATATATATATATATAATTAAGTTACGTGTTCTATATAATCTGTATCTCTATTTCAGTTTGGTATCCATAAATATCATGTTCATCATCTTCGTCTCTCTTTTTATATTCCTCCCAACATATCGTTTCTCACGTGCTCTCAATTTGCCCTCGAGCCAACATAAGAATAATACCCATATTTATATTATATTCTAAAATAATATTTGTTTACATATAAATTTTAATATTTTATAAATATTTCACCCACCCTTACAACCAAAAATGGGTTTAAGACTCCTGGCTTTTGTTTTTTGGGTTGTAAAAAGTAGGAGCCGAAGCCCAGAAGATAAATCCAAAAAAAAGAAGAGGCCAAATTATTTATATAATGGAAGCATGTTATGTAAGATTATTATTTGCACATAATCTAAAATTTAAGGAGTTATTTGCATTTAATTTAAAGTTAAAGAAAGTTATTTACATAAAAAATAAATTCTTGAAGGGTTCATTTAATAACAATGGAATTATTTTGCACAAATATAAGGTTATGACTAGTAGTTTAGAAGAAGATAGAATGAAATGACAAATAATGAAAGAGATAATGGAAAGATATGTGTGAAATTCTTGTTTATAAGTTTGATAAATGGAGGGATGATGATTATTATTGAAATGAAATGATTTAGATATTACATTTACAATATTACTCTTATAAATAAAATATTATACTATAAAAGTTTTAATTAAAGAGGATACAATAGTAATTTCATCATTAGGTTACTTTATTTTATTTTTTACTCCCAAATTTGAAAGGATAACGAAAATGAGGTTTTGGATAAATTGGTCTTAAAATCTCTCATTTATCATTCTATTTCATTTCAAAATAGACATCCAAGTAAACATTTACCATAAATTAACCATTCCACACTTCATTATTCTCATCTTTGCCATCTATTCAATCATAATCTAAAAGTTTAAAGAAATTAAATATCAAGTTTTAAAAGTTAAAGAGATTATTGGCACATAACCTAAAGTTTAAAGATGTCACATGTTATTTAACCCGAAAAATAAAAATGTAGAGGAAATCACAATTCATGTCTTATTTCATTAATTTTCAATAAGGAAGGAATTGCTTCACTAAAAGGGATCTATTTCTCAAGTAAAAATATGGAGCTCTCGACGTAAATTTTTTTAAAAATAAAAGATAAAAATTAATATTTTTTAAATAAGATATATTAATTTTTTAAATCTTATTAATAATACATGATATTTTCTTAGAAAGAAAAAAGAAAAGAAAAGATTGAACCACTACTCAATAGTGTATTTCACACATCTTATAGTGTAAAGTTATCCTTTTTTTTCTTTTATAAAACATCATCTTGTATAAAAAATTAATATATCTTACCCTCCTTTACTGCGTGAACCTCTAGCAATGAGATAGACAAGGAATGCGTAATAATGAGTTACTCTAGATACATTTGAGGTTAAATTTCAAAAACTTTGCATTTAAGAGTAAACACTTGAAAGCTTTTGGAGCTTGTAAAGGTCAGTGTTTTTAGTGAAAAATTTATTGAATGAGTCAAAGGAATTAGATGTAAGTATTTGATTTGGTCAAACTAGAATAATTCTTTGTGTTTGCTTATTTGACCCTTATATTAGCATTTTTTATTTATGCATTTTAGTTCACTATAATTTTATAGTTAATTGTTTTCTTAAAATCTCTTATCTTTCTTAAGCAACTCATTTTACTGTAAAATTTATAGTTAGCTAATTTTTTATTTCTCTTATAAACTAACTTTTAAAAATTTCAGTTAACTATATTTTGAACATAGTTAATTGTTTTCTCAAAATTTCACTAACTTACAGGGTGATCATGTAATTTCACTTGACTGATTAAAATAAAAATAAAATAACAATTTATGTTTTTCAAAGATACTTACTTGGGGGGGTGAAATTTATACCAGCCTCAGTTTTATAAATTTTCCTACACTAAAAAAACATATATGCTTAGTTTAGGTATAAAATTACTAAATGTTACAAGGTACAATTTTTGAAAGTTAAAATCACAGGAAATTCTATACTTTTTAGTGATATTTTCCTCTTCTAAATTATTTAGTTTTTCAATTAATTATTTAATGTTATAAAGCATTTGATTGTGTGGATGTCCATAAACCTCAAATAGTGACCCTTTAGGTTCATATTCTCAATAACTCTTAAATTATTGCCAATTATGTAGATTAATTTATAATTATGTTAATGTAACCTATAGGTCTACTTTTACGGACTAAAAGCCTATAAATAGAACTATGTACTAAGGATGATGTACTAAGAAATAAATGAGAATACTTATCTTATTTCTCATCTCATTTTTCTCTTTTATTCTCTCATTTATTTTTCATTAGTTTTATAACACGTTATTAGCACGATCTTGCTCCAAGTTCGCAGTCCAAATCAAATTTGTTCATTTTTTATTTGATTTGTGGTAATCTCTTTATCCCTCTATTTTATTAAGATATTATATTGTTGAAATGATCTTATAATGGTTGAATTCATTTTAGGATTTAGTTTTATAATATTATGTATTATACATGTCGACAAAGAATTTATTCTTATAATCTTTTTCCTATATACATGGTCATGCATCAATTTGATAATACTCATAGAAAAATTATAAAATATTATTTTGGTGGATAATCAATCTATTAGAATTTCTCGTCATTACAAGGTAAGAAGGTTAGAATTTTTGTTCTTACTCTATATTATTCATAGATTCAATATGTTTATCTATGTTTATAATATGATATTACAAAATGCCTTGAAAATCAAAATGCTACATATGATTGAATTACCAGCAGCCTAATCATTTTTTGTTATTTTAAAGCCAACAAATTTATCTTTAAATGGATAATGCTTATAAAATATGTGTATCATTTTTTGATGACTAGAGAGGAAGTAATGTGACTATAAATTTTGTTTACTATAGCCCATAAAGCTTTGTATTTTATGCCACTAAATAGTATTATAAATTCCCAATTTCAATATGTTTATGAGCAATATTGACCATTTATGACCTATGAGCCAAAGGGGTATTAAAAGTAACTTATCATGAATATTAATATATCATAAACTTATTTTTATAGTTAATAGTTATAATTTATAATATGACTGGAAGTCATATGAAAAGTCGAAAAGTTATTTTGAAGTTTAAAAGGCTATAAAAGGTTTAATGGAAATATTGTTATTGTAATATATTTTATTATGACAATTTATATAGTTTATGAGAATTTTATCTTAATTACACCTCTCACATATTATTCATGTCATGCATAAATAATAAATTAATTATAATATATTTTTATTAATTAAACTGTCAATTGCAACTTCTTATTTACTTATAATAATTATTTATATGTAACACTTAAAAAAAGGTACCTTAGTTGCATATTTGTTACACTTGTATTAGAAAAGTGTGTTTTTATTACTTGTTTATGTGTTATTTTATTTCTTACTATTATTAAATATGTTTAAAAGAATGTGTGCAATATGGGGACAATATTAAAATGATGATACATTTATTGAATTTATTTTTGGTATACCTATTCCCTGAAGTGAATAATGTATTATATCATGAGACTATTAATTACTTGTGCTACACCAATTTCCGAAAGCAAATTAATACATAGGTTTTTGTTTGCATATTCCATGTAGTGAATATGCATGTAATAAGCAAGAGAGAAGGAATTGTATTCCTTAAAATTTTAAGCAAATGATGTTGAACATCTTATATCACACATAAACATTTCTTAGAGAAAATGTCAATATTTCATTATATTTGACCATGGATGACAATAAAATGAAGATTTTTCATAATTTCCACCTCAAGTTGAATAATGAGAATCATTAACGAGATTTCACATGAATACGAGATATTATCAAAGTTTGTGAACATAAGTATAAAGACACAAGTATTATATGTCAAATTTTTTGGTATTTGTGAATACCAAAGTGGAAGGAAAGAACATTATTATAACAAAATTGAAATTATGATATATGATATTAAAATTGAATGTTCAAATCATAAACTTCATTTAGTCATATTGTGATGGATTTGTGTTGTTGTGATAAAATTGATCAACTCAAGCTTAAGTCCAAACATAAAGGAAAAATTATCACTTCGCTTAAATTGGATTTTACTAATCCAACGGTAATAATCAGAGTGCAATAAAAGCACAATTTCACAAGAAAAAAATAAAGCTCCTCAAGAGCGATTATGTTTACCATGTATTATATAAATATAGTTCCAATTTAAATTTAAATGAAATCTATTAAGAAATTTATTTCATAATTATTTAATGTGAATAACATGGATGTGGATATTGAAAAAAAATAGATTTTTCCTTAAAGATGATATCACATGAGAGAGTAAACCAGAAGTTTATAGATGTTTGGTATGACCCGTTAAGCCATCTCGAGTAAATGATGTGAAAAGATTAAAAATTTACATGAATTTTTACTTGAGAACGTAAAGATGATTCATTTAATGAATTTTCCTAAATTACTTGTTCTAAGGGCAAATTAATCATTTAACCATCATAGTCAATGTTGCGATTATATCTCTTGTATATCTAAAATATATTTGATTGATAATGAGTTCATTCATTCAATACTGATTATTGAAATATTATAGATAGATGCATTTTTAGAATGTTTATATAATTTTTATCAACTTACAACTTGAAATTTACAAGAATATATGTGCACACTTTTTAAATTATACAATGAGAAAATTTTTCATTAACAATATTGGTGAAATTATATCACAATTGCTGATTAAAAGTTTAGTGGGATATTTGTTGAAAAGTCTAAAATGTTCGTGTTTTCATATTTTTATGGTCTAATAGAATATTTATTTGATGCTTCCAGTTATTCTTTTAAATCAATTCTTATATAAAAACAAGAATTTATAATTATTTTGAGAGCATACTATATACATCAAGCCAACAAGTTATATTTGAAAAATCTCCTTAATAAAATTGAGTTTTTGGGTTATGTGCCACACTATTACCCATTTAAGAATTTTTGAATGTGTAATTAATAAGTTTGTTTGTTCACCACAATGCACAAAGATCAGTCCTCATTTGATGTTAAAAGAAAATGTTAGAATAAATATCCAAATGAGATATATTTATAGCATTGTTTGACCATTATTATTTGGTTATTTCAAAATTAGGGGGCAAAAATAAGCAACTAAAGAAAAATATTATGTTGCATGCATTAGTATTTTGTTTTGTGATCCTCACATACCACAAATTAGCAAATGATTTGTCAGATGCATTTGTTACCCTAAATGAGGTGTTGGAAGTGCTTATCAGCTACAAATGCTCTAATTATATTGATAACCAATTCCATGAAAATTTTGGAAAATGAAAATGAGCAAATAATTAAGATGGTCAAATTAATAAGGTATATATTTTTGAAGAGACATTGACATAACTAAATCTCTATAAGAGATTCAAGTATCTAAAAGTGGTATGTGAAGAAATCTCAATAAATTATGTCATTAAAAAAAAAATATTGAACTTGGAAAGAAATAATTGTCGACAACATAATAATATAATGCATATTATTATGGAATTAAGTGAGGATTATGAATTATTAAGAAGTATTGATATAAAAGTACTTAGCCAAAGTAGTAGAACACAATAATATTAATATGTAAAAGTTAATTAAACCTGTAGTCAAAACACTTGAAGATGTAAAGCCAATAGAGTACAAATGATATCATGACAAAATAAATGAAAATGGTATATTATGAATTATTACACAAAATTTTTAGAAAGCTAGGCATTTGATTATGGGAATATATTATTTTGTAGTGGATATGACTACTTAGTCCAGCAGTACATGAATTATATATTGTACATCAGATAAATGTGATCACAAGTTACTTACACTAATTATTACATGATATTATGTAAATGAAAATTCCTAAAGGATTTGAGATGCCTGAAGCATGAAATTTAAGCTCTTGATATACTTATAAAGACATTTATAGATACAAGAAGTAAAATTTTTAAAAGAAAATCATAAATGATTACATCTGCCCATGCCTTTTACAAGGAACTTGAAAACCGGTTATTTATTATTGTAAATTGATGATGGAATTTTCAGAGAATTATCAAGGAAAATAAATTATTTTAAAATAAAAATTTTTAGAAAACAAAGTTATATGTCAACTTATAGATTGAACTCTTAACAGATGAAATTTTTTTTCATCAATTGAAAAGAGATTTTACATTAATAAAGCACATTTATTAAGTACCCCAATAATTGTGAAATGTTTTTTATATAAATAAAGATTCATTACAATCTCAATAAGATAATAAAGAATTTATTGATCCTTAAATATCATATTTTTGTACAATTGATATTAATTTATTTTGTTCAAATTCTTGATCTCCACTAACTGACTATATAGATGCAGATATTTGTTTGATATATATAAAGTTTAATTCCAAAAAATTTATTTTTATATATGTGTGGGAATATAGCTATGTCATGAAACTAATAAATTTTAGCTACTATTTTCGTCACATCATGCTAAATTGATACATGAGATAGTTCAAGAATATGAATGGCTCAAGTTACTGACTCAACATATTCAAAAGATATGTGGTTTTTCTTAAAGAAAAGTTTCTAATAATATTATACAAAGATAATGTAGCATGTAGAGATCAACTAAAAAGATGATATATTAAAGGAGATAAGACAACAAATTTCAAAAAAATTATTGTTTATTGATTATTTTCAGAAAAATGACAATGTGCAACAAATTCATGCATGTGACAATCTAGCACAGTTGTTCACTAAGGCATCACCAACAATCACATTTGATAAGTTGGTCAACAGTATTGGGAAGCACCGAATCGAAGACATTAAATGATGTTGTCATTAGGGGAGTAAAAGACACATTGTATTCTTTTTTCTCAATCAATGTTTTCCTCCATTGGATTTTCTTTAGTAAAGTTTTTTTAACAAGGCAGCTTACAATAAATGTTACAAATATTGTGCACTATTTTTCCTTCACTATATTTTTATCCTATTGGATTTTTCCTATTAAGGTTTTAATGAGTCACATTATTTGTTAATGGACATCCAAGGGCAATGTTATACATCATTTGACTATGTGGATGCCTATAAATCTCAAAGAGTGACCTTCTAGGTTCATATTCCTAATATCTCTCAAATTATTGCCAATTATGTAGATTAATTTTTAATTATGTTAATATAACCTATATGCATATTTTTATGGATTAAAAACCTATGAATTAAACAATTTACTAAAAACGATGTACCAATAAGTGAATGAGAATACTTTTCTTCTTTTTTATCTTATTTTTTCTCTTATTTTCTTCTTTATTTTTCAGTTTTATAATGTTTAATTTATTTTTAGTTCTCTAAAATATTCCTTTACATATGTATTGGAAGAGAACAAATATGACACAATTAAAATAAGAGATTAAATTAGAAAAATACATTTAAAATAATAAATAATTTAGTAGACAACAAATAAATAAACCTGAATCTAAGAGCCTACCATGAATCAAAGCATAAACTAATTAATATTAATTCAAACCATACCAGTGCAAGAAAATTTATTTTTATTGTTATTGTTATTTTGACCCTCTATAAAACTTTTTTTTTTCTCAAAACAGTCTCTTAAAAATAGTTTGTCATAAAAAATGGTTCCTCTATCTGTATTTGGTCATCTAAATGCTAAGGTGGCACATCAACTAATGCTGTGCCATATTAAATGATGACATAAGCAAATAAGACACGAAGACTTTAGGAGCTTCATCAATGTTTGAGGTTTAAGAATTAAGCTTCTCGTTCCTTCCTTCCTTCTGGCATCCTTAGACTCGTATTCAACAAAAGTACTCTTCGGCCATGTCTCTTATCCTTTCGTGTGCCTGGATGGTTCTGGAATATGATAAAAAACAATATATAGTGTAAACTATTACAACAAATATATCATTTCTTATCATGACGTAAAATTCTACATTATGATTAGAATTTTGGTTTAAGAATTAAGTTTCTGACAATAAAATTTTTGGTCAGTGTTTAAACTTATGTTAACAAGACTGAAATCATAACAAAATATTTTCAATAAATACTAATGAAATTATAAGTTTATAGAAGAAAAATACTGTTTTCTTCATATGTTTATTGATGTTTATAAAAAAAAAAAACTCTAGAATAGATGGTTCTAAATTCTCAAATAGTCATTTAAGAATATTAAAATTCGAGAAGACCAATGAGCGGTTGGCGTGATGCAATGGCTTAGGGTTTCGTTTCATCCAAACCCACGGTGTGACGTGGCGTCTATTTATTTATTTTTCATAATTATATCTTTCATGCTAATTAATTTCAAAAAGTAATTGTATATTAATATACGAAATTATTTATATTAAATAATTTTGTTTAATTTTTGATTAAAAAAACTACTTATGTTATATTGGAAGCATATAAAATATGTATCGTATTAATTCTTTCGTGCACTTATTACACATATATTTAATAATTAAAATTTAATTTGCAGACAAATCTCACATATAATTTAAAATTTAGATTACTGAATATATATATATATATATATATATATAGATACAGAATTATGTGTTATATATATATATACACACACACACATACAAGACATATAAATAAAACAACGAGATATAAACATATGAAGGTGACATATATATAGCATTGAGAAATAGCTTTGAGAATGTTGTGGATACAAAAGATGTGATTTCTAAATTTGATGTAAGGAGATGAAAGTTTTTGAATTAAATATTTAAATAAAATAAATAAAATTTTACAATTTAAAAGGACATATTTTTATAAATTAAATAATTAATAAAAATAAAAAATAAAATTACATAATATATATATATATTTTAAAATTTAAAGGAACACAGCTCCTCTCGAACCTCCTTCAAATCTATGCTGCTTTGAGGCGTGAATATTTATTAGGATTTCTAAAAATGCAAATTTTACAAAAATAATATATCTCTCTGATTCAGTATTCACACTCCCATATTTGCCGACAACAATTATTTATGCGTCATAAAATTTCGATGTCTGTTTCTCTGGAATTGTGTTTGCCGTTTGGTTTTATGTATTGAATTGCTTCAAAAAAGAAAAAAGATAAATGGATATTAAGCTTTTATTTTAATTTCGAGGTTTTGTTACATTACGTTTAATTATTATATTTGTACAGAAAACCTCAACAATAAACTACAAGAAAATTAATGTAAAAATCACTGTATATAATGTTGATAAAAACTAAAGAACAAGGAATGCAAATGCGTGCATGATGTATGATGTGGGTTCAATACAGTGCCTCGATATATTAAATTCGGAAAGTAATTTTTTTACATAAGTACACATAAATTACGTAACCGAACTTAAGAAGGTTTCCTATTAAAAATAAATGAAATCAAATATAATTTGTATATCTCTTCTATCGCATTTTCTAATAATAAAAATATAACACAAATTATATTTTTGTCTTTATAGATGCTCAATTCACTTAGTCGTACAAATGTCTATTTTTTCGTATATGCATTTTCTAAATTTAATTCTATATAAATAAAATTTTTATTAATAAGTATTATTAATAACAATTTTACTTGTAACAGACAAAAAAATTTATTTCCAAAAAAATTAAATTAAATTGACTTTTTGATAAGGGAATATATTTGGAGTTTTTCCTTTTATATTAATATAAGATTTTGTTCATGATTTTTACAAAAGAAATATTATTTTAATTCAAGAGATTATATATAAAAAATTAATAACAACAATTTATAATTAATAAAAATTATTTTAAAAATAAAATAATAATTTAATAAAAGCATAGGAAAGTATAGTCTCAATCGTAGAAAAAGGCCCGATGGTGCGTTTTCTTCGTGACTTAGTGAGTGGTGGCTATTTGACTAAGTCATCCAGGAAGGCGGAAGGATTTGAGTGCAACGGGAGAGTACATTTGGCGTTGAATGCGTTTCAAATTTGGCATAACTACGTTGTCGGAACCAGTAAGAGAGATAAATGCCATCTCTTTTCACACGTTCATTCTTAATGTCTAAGACCTCCAAATTCCACCAGAGAGACGAAGAAAGAAGCCAAGCCACCCACCCCTCCTCCTCCTCCTCCTCCTCCTCCTCTGTATTTTCCTTTTGGGGAATCCCACAAACATCGCAAACTATATTTGGGGACTCCCTCAAGTCTCTCCCTTTCTTTCTTTCGCTATATCCCCTTCTCTTCATCTACAAATCCCCTTCCTCTCCTCTTTCCCTGTCTCTGATTCCTCAACTGTCTTCTCCAGCTCCAACAATGGAAGCCAAGACTCCTGCGCTCTGATCTTTCTTTAAACAGGGTGTCGGTCTTGGTCTTCCACCGACCTCTATTCCGCTTGTACCGTTCATTCTTCATGAATCAAGATCCACCCAGTCTCTTGATTTTCCCGGAATTTCGTCGACGATTTTCTGAGTCTTGGCTCCCCTGTTTTCCTCACCTTTTTCCTTGCGATTCCAATCAAGAATCATAGTATCCATTTTTTCCCAACTATGTCCAGGAGAATCGTGCTGCGGCCGGCGAATTCCAGCCGCCGGCAGCCCCTCCTCAAGAGCAATAGCAGCCGAGTCGGCGAGTTCGTGGGAGGAACCACGGCGGAGTGCGCCGCCATATGCTGCTGCTGCCCTTGCGGCCTCGCCACTTTCCTCGTGCTGGCGATCTATAAGGTCCCCGCCGGCCTTTGTCGCCGTGCCCTGAGGAAGTCTCGGAAGGGGATGTTGCCTCCGAGGCGCCGCCGTAGCTCGTGCGGTTGCGACGACACCGAGAATCACATTCACCCCAACTGCATCGTGGACGTGTCCGAACTGCAGGCATCGCCGGAGATAGATAAGGAGTTGGAGCAACTGGAGAAGGAGATGTGGGAAACGTTTTACGGTACTGGGTTCTGGAGAAGTCCGTCCCAGAGAGAATCCTCCAATACGATCACTAAACCCAGACTCCCGGTTTCTTCAACCTGGGAAATCTCAAAGGTTAACTACGTTTGAAATCACATCCTCAATTCTTGTCAACATTAAAAGAAAGGGATACAGTTACATACATACAACTCCGAATATATTGTTGTTTCTTTTACCATTATAGAGGGATTGGGGGGAATATGCAAGGTTATGTTGTATTACTGTTTTTTGTCATGATACACTGTTCATCTAACTTGGATATTGCTGGGTTGGGTTGATGAGTCTAATGTAATGAGATTTTCAATTTAATCCAATGAATTCGTAGGAACTCTGAGACAGCGGTTTGTGTTACAATATATCGAATTCATGAACCAAATGAGTGAAAGAAACTGGCTCAATTCTTCAAATGAGTGAAAGAAAGGGAGAGAGTGTAAAGTGTCAGTTTTGAGGCATAGTTCCCACCAAATTGGATTGTACAACCTTTTGGCTGTGGAGACCGGTAGATTAAAGGTGGGTCTCATAAAATATTGAATCTCACTTAATCTAACGATCTTCTATTGCATAGTCAATAGACTATGCAGCAGAGGATCTGGGTTTTAGTTCCCACCCGTGAAGCGTGGGATTTTGCAACTGGTGTCATGGAAACTATGTTGCCATTCTGTCTTTTTTAAATTTGTCAGTTTCTTCGTTTCTTTCTCCTACCGACTGCATATGCTCTTGATTGTCCCACTTGCTTTGGTCCACACCGTCAAAATGCAAAAAGCCTGGCATCAAAATAATGCCCACCAAGCAAGTAGTGCGCATAACAACTTATAGGACTCCTTGCTTTTCAATTTTCTTGGTTCTCCGGGCCTCCCAATTGGGGCTTGCATAGCGAGGTGAATGCACGAGTGGGTAATTGAGCCATTATGTTCCAGAACCTGACAGTTATATTCAAGAAAGATACAGCCTGAGAGTTGAGACTTATATTCAAGTCTTTTCAATTTCTTCGATGCCATGAGATATAACCGGTATATTAAAAGTAACTTATTCATATTATTATTCTTTCCAAAAACGTATGATAGATATAATATATTTTAAAGTAAATTTAGTATACATACATCAAGTTGTCAATTTAGATCTCTAATATCTTTAGTAGATATATTGGCTCAATTTAAACTTTTTCACAAAGATATGAGTCCAGTGGTCCACAGAATGGCTAAAAATTAGATGAGGTCTTTTTCTTTTTAAAGGAATTATTCTTCTGGTCCAAAGAAGGATATGGGACTCATAAAAGATTGGAAAATTTATAAGTCATGCTTGAGGCACTGGGACCAGACGAAGTAAAAAATAGCGAAGGTTCATAGGGCACTTGCGTCAACAAAAAAAAAAAAAGAAAAGAAAAGAAAGAAAAGATACCTTTGTATTTGTCAATATGTGAATGTGTGGATTATGGTTAATGGTCCGTTTTAGCGACAGGTTTGGGTTGCCTACTCAATGGTATCTTAGGCTCAATCTATCTATTTAGGACTTCACGCGCTATGTAGACGTGTTAAGCTTAAGATACACAAATACACTACTTTCGGCTCTCCTCCTTCCTTTTTTATTGTTCCACCTTTTCGTAGGTTGATTCTCTCGTGAAATTCACGAGCGTTGGGTAGTTACAGGATGACATGTGTGACTTCGTGTGTGTATCGCGTAAATTTTGGCTTAGATTTTTATTCAGATTTTGTAGGCCACATCACTATTAGAATTAAAGGTTTTGTTCGAGAATAAAATCAGATAATAAAAAAAATATAGCAAAAAAAGTTGGAGAGGAAAAAAATATATATAAAAGCTGAAAAATGTTTTTTTGGTTAAAAAGAATTCAAAAAAAAAATGAAATAGATATTTACATTGGGTTTCTTTTGTTGAGAAAGACATTGTGTGTAATTTAGAGTAATATGATTCACGGCATGGGAGATATTAAAAAACAGAATGGAGCTTATTCTGACAAGAAGATGATGTGTTGTGTAGAGTATTGGGCTGCTCTATTTTTTTTTTTTTTTTACATAGGGTAAAAGAAGGAGCCATCCTTAGCCCAACTTAAAGTAATACATGTAGTACGGAAAGAAATGTTCAGTTTGCATTGAGATTTCTCACTTGGTTATTTTTATATCCAGTGAGTTTTTTGCGATGTGAAAATACTTGATGTGAATTGAATTATTCTCGGTGTATGAGAATATTAATGATAACAATATATCTTCCTTTTTTTTTTTCTTCGTTATTAGATAAAATAATTTAAGCTGAATTTATTTAAAATATAAAGAAAACAATGAGTTTTCTTATGGGTTTTATTCTTTTGACAGTTATATCGTTACACATTGACTCACTTGTTAGGAAAGTATCAAGGGATGTAGAAAAGGGTAAATTTAATGATAAAAGGGCCTGCAAGTTGACATAGAATATGCTTATCGGTTTCTTTCTTGGTATAGCATATGCTCATCTACTTTGTGTATTCATTATATTGGGCCAAGTGTAATCTTCAGCATATTGAAGGGCCACTTTTATTTGATTTTTGTTTTTGTGTTTTTGGCCAATACTTTTGTTTGATTCATTACTAATGGACTCTGCATTGGCACAGCCTAAATTAACTTATGTCCTACTTCTCTATGAAATATCTGCTTGCTAACATGTTTAAGCCTACCATTTGGTTGAATATTTCATCCACATATTTGAGGCTTTGACTGGGCCCAGCGTGGTTTAGAAGCCCAAATGTTGGACATGGCCTGGAACGTGTAATTTGCATTATTTGTTCCTCGTAGAAATACTATATATATATATAAAATTGGGGACAATTTGCACGTTGTTTTATCAAACCTTTTGCATTTAAAACTTTATGTGTAAAAGCAGAGACGCACACATTTTTTTACTTTCGCTTGGCGGGGATTCTTTTCTTAGAAGAAAAGAAGGGAAGGAAAAGTGAAGATGACAGAGGAACAACCGTCGGAAGAAACGTCGCCGTTTGAGGGTTTTAAATTGGAGGACAGACCATTGAAGGTCAGAACCCAAACTTAGAGCAAAATAAACTATTTATATTTTCTATGGGTAATTTTTTTAAATCTAGAGAACAAATAACATAATAACTGAGAGTGAGTATGATGTATACTATTTTAAATCGAACTTTTATCTTCTTTTAATTTACGAAGAAGTAAACAATCCTAATTCAACTCAAGCCCAAAAAGTGACGTTCACGCATGAGACGGCGCTTGAAAAACGACGTCACTATTTTATTTTGTAGCTTAGCGTGGAAATGAGGGCATAGTCCCACACCGACGCTTTGCTTTCCCACGCACGTGCTCCTTCTCTTCAAGTTTTGGCTTGGCTTCAAGCTCGTTGAAGTTTGGAGCCTCCACTCACATCACATGCTATTTTTTATATTTTCCCTTTCTCTTTATTATTTATTCTTTTGGCATTTACTGTAATATTTAATCTTTTAATAAGACTTGGACATGTTTAAAGTCTCCGCGAAAGAAAAAAAAAAAATATTCCGATAATTATTTCTTTTCTTATTCGATTTTCGTACGTGGGAATGAGGTCCTCGAAATTATTATATGTACGTGGAGTTTGTCTCTCTGAGTCCTCAAAATGTTCATGTTTGGTTTTCAATTCACATATACACGTCATTATATATTGTACGGCTTAAGATTTTTTTCATTTAAAAAATAAAAAATTATGTGATTAGACTACTTTTTCAATAATCACAAAATATATGTCATATAAGGAATCTTCACAATGACAAAACCCGCAGTTTAGTTACAAAGCAACGCCCTTATTATTTGATACTAAATATGTGTTTGTAGCACGTGAAAGTTATCAAACATTATTTTCTATAATTCAATTATAGTTTATTAAGAAAAAATTATCAAACTTTTTTTAATTACATCACTAAACTTCATATATCTTTAAAATGCAATAAACAATAAAATGACACCTAACGTCTCGCTGTATGAATCTGCTATGAGATTTTTTTATAAAGATATTATTCCTTTATTTCTTATTATATATTTAATATATTGATATGCAGGAGCAAACTTTTTTTAATCGTTTTTTTGTTGACTATAATTACTACACACATTATTTTTTAAGAGTAAAACACTATTTGATTACTCACTCATTAATTAATTTATAATTTGGTCCATTATTTATCTTTATTTTCAATGTATTTCATTATTTATCAATTTATTTCAATTTAATTCTTCATTAATTTTTATTATTAACTTAATCACTTACTAACATATAAATTAACATATTTAGTCCCTCAATTTCATTTTAAATTTAGATTAAATGTATTAACATTTAAATTAGTAAGAGATTGAATTAAATAAATTAATAAATAATGAATCAGATTGATAATAAAAATAATAAAGGGACCAAATTTAAAATTAGCTAATAAATGGGAGATAAATAATATTTTTCACTTTTTTTTTTTTTCATGTATCTTGATTGAAATGTAAAAATATATTTTTTTATAAAGACGCATGTGGTTATTCTAGATGTGCGCAACTATTGAGATAAAAAAAAACGTATTTTAATTGAAATAAAAAATATTTACATTAAAAAAATTTTCCTCCCATGATTCTTTAATTCTACCGAATCCTTATATAATTTAAATTTATATTTTACAATCAAATATTAAGTGTCTAAATTGATTGAGGCATATTATCCTTAAAGCAAAAAAAAAAAAAAAAAAAAAAATCTAATCTAACATTGTTCGATCTCAATGGTTATAATTGTTTGAACGCTATGAAACCACGACAACGTGATTCATGAAAATTTCAATATGAGAATATTATGCTCAATTAGTTTAAAAGAATAATTTTTTAGTCTAAAATGAATAAAAAGATATATATTTTTTAAGAAAACGATAGGTCTTAAAATGTATGAAGAATGAGTAGATTGAATGAAGATAAAGAAAAGTATCTTAATATAAATAAAATCATTTGAATTAAAAATTTTCTCTTTTCTCCATTCTTATTTTTTCTTGTAGTACTCGTATGTAATAAAAAAAAATATATTTTACACTTAAATTATATTTGAAAAAGCATCTGAATTAGCTACAATATCATATCACTAAGTGAAGAAAATGTTCAAACTAAGTTGGTAGAATTATATTTTTAAGTATTTAAAATAATTTAATTAATTTTAAAAAGTTTGTCTCATTATTGGTCAAAATGGACACGCTGAAAAAAAAAATTTGGTGAAAAAAAAGGACAAGAAATAAAGAAAAAAAATGTAGTGAGTTGTCAGTAGAGAAAAGAAATATTACAGATAATAAAAAATGAAATAATATTGTAATACCAGCTGTAGGCATGAACTGAAATTTGGGTAATGAGGGTAGGGGTGGAGCGTGGGCGCGTGGCTTGACAATTAGCTTAGCACACTATCTGTGAGCGTGAGCGGTGGCTAGAGCCAACTCGACACGGACGCTGGTGCTACCTTTCTCTCTCTTTGACCCCACATCCAGCCTGGGTCTTCCATTTTCTTTCCTTTCCAATAATACTCACCCATCTCTCCTTTCACTTTTTCATCTTCCCCTTCGACTCTCAACTCACATCTCACCACCAGTCTCTGCCTCTCTCTCTCTCTCTCTCTCTCTCTCTCTCTCTCTCTCTCTTTTCGTGAGCACCATGGATTGTCCCATCTATGGTGTCTCAATTCCATTCCTCCTCTGCTTTCTTAATCTTTTACCGTTCCTTTCCGCATTGCCCCATAGTCCCCTTCACAATTCTTCTTCTTCTACGAGTTCTGGTCAAATAAACTCCAATTCCGTTCTCGTGGCGCTTCTCGATTCCCATTACACTGAGCTCGCTGAGCTTGTGGAGAAGGCGCTTCTATTGCAGAAGCTTGAGGACACCGTGGGCAAGCACAATATTACCATTTTTGCCCCCCGAAATGAAGCTCTCGAGCGCCAGCTTGACCCCGAATTTAAGCGTTTCTTGCTTGAGCCCGGGAATTTGAGGTCCTTGCAGACCCTTTTGATGTTTCACATTGTTCCCAAACGAATTGGCTCGAGCGAGTGGCCCGCTCGGAAATTGGGGTCTATTCGGCACCAGACCCTCAGCGACGACCACGTGCATTTGATGAGCAAGGGTTCTGGGAAGAAGGTTGTTGACTTGGCCGAGATTGTTCGCCTCGACGACGTTGTTCGTCCCGACGGTGTCATTCACGGGATTGAGCGTTTGTTGATTCCGCGATCGGTCCAGGAGGATTTCAATCGGAGGAGGAATCTACGGGATATCTCCGCGGTGCTCCCAGAGGGTGCGCCGGAGGTGGATCCCAGGACTCATCGATTGAAGAAACCCGCACCAGTGCCTGCGGGGGCTCCACCTGTATTGCCAATATACGACGCCATGGCACCAGGTCCTTCGCTGGCTCCTGCGCCGGCGCCGGGACCCGGTGGTCCACACCATCACTTTAACGGGGAGCGCCAGGTTAAGGACTTCATTCATACCCTCTTGCATTACGGCGGATACAATGAAATGGCCGATATTCTGGTGAACCTGACATCTTTAGCCACCGAAATGGGAAGGTTAGTCTCAGAGGGTTACGTCTTGACCGTGTTGGCTCCCAACGACGAGGCCATGGCCAAGTTGACCACAGACCAGTTGAGTGAACCGGGTGCACCAGAGCAGATAATATACTATCATATCATACCGGAGTATCAGACAGAAGAGAGTATGTACAATGCAGTGAGGAGGTTTGGGAAGGTCCGGTACGATACCCTGCGGTTGCCACATAAGGTTGTGGCTCAGGAGGCTGATGGGTCTGTGAAATTCGGGCAAGGTGAGGGGTCAGCGTATCTATTTGATCCTGATATATACACAGATGGGCGAATTTCGGTGCAGGGAATTGATGGCGTTCTTTTTCCACCGGAGGAGAAGCCCAAGACGCAGCGGAAAACAACACCTGTTGTTAAAGTTGCCACCAAACCAAGAAGAGGTATAGTGACTCATCTATCTGATTGATTTTGTTTCGCTTCTTAGTATTTAATATAAATGCTTTTTTCATTGTTTGTATTATCATTTTATAACTGCTTATGAGATTCTGAGTTCATGAAATATTGGGGCAATTATATTTTTTTGCTTAGAGATAATTGATGATTGAGGACCACGCAAGTATAATTATTTGTTGAGGTCTAGACTTTGTACGAATAAAGTTGAGTTAGTGAATTATTGGAATTACTAACCGCAATGCCGCCTATTGAAATAAGCATATATGAAGCTAATAGAGAAAGAGTCTCTTGTGTGTATGGGGAAAGCGGAAATCCTGACACTTTGGGTTAAGTCAGGTCCAAGCAAGCTAGGGAAAAGCTCTCTCGATTAAGTAATTGGCAACCCTTCCCCGGTGGCAAGCCGTGGGTTCGATAAGCTTTTAGCGTATAGTTTCTGGAAAGGTCGGAAGCAACCGTATCTTGAAATAGGGAGCCGGGGCTAATTGAGGAATACCGCCTGAGATAACTATTAAGCCATTACTTCATTTGATTCTATTTTAATTGGCTTCTATTTTCGGGGGCTGAGAAATTGTGCTCATAGCACTTGGTTTTCATAATCTACCTACTTTATTTGAGAGAGAGGGAGAGAGCTTCCTTTTGCAGTAATATATGCGCTTTAGAACGAGGATTGCTCATAGGTTGAGGTCCTAGATTGTGGAAGCCGCGAGGAATTTGCCTAGTTTAAGGTGTTGGTAAAAGAAAGGAGTTCCCGAATGATTTTACGGTTCCAATGAGTCTGTTCCTTTGTCCCAACTTGCCCACGTGAATGGCAAACAATAAAGTATTCAGGATGCCAAGCTGTGATTCACATTCCACTTACCCAACCACCATTAATTTGATGCCGGAATAGTCTGTCTGACCATTTTAAACTCTTGACTTTATCGTATAATATCTTCTATGTATCTTTAGATATCTATATCATATTATAGTCAAATGGCATCTTTCTATTTGAACTTCAAATCATGATTTTTTTAACTTGAATAAAATTGGTTATATGATACACCTTTACGATAGACAAAATTCATTTGCTTCAATCAACCCTTGACTTTTAACCTTTTAAAAGCGCATAATTGTAATAAACGAAAGTGGTCCAATGACTTGTCATTAGTTGAGTTAACATATTATCTTATCTTATTGGATGTCGCAGGGAAGTTGCTGGAGGTAGCCTGTAGTATGCTTGGAGCTTTCGGACAAATATGCTAATGAAGTCGTTTACTCAACTAATCGCTGAAAAAATAAAAAATAAAGAGTAAAGTTATGTAAACAAATATAAATGGTAAGTGTACCCACCTTTCATCGCCTAATTTCTGTCTGGCCTCATTCATTTCCTTGGATGAAGAATGAACGATATTCTTCTTCTGTTTTTTTCATATGCATTGTACAGTTGTAGGAATAATCAGTTCAATACGAAGGATTTATCATGAATCTACGATCAGAGAGAGCGATTAAGTTGCAGAATTTTCGTGGAAACTCGCAGGGCGAAATTTTATGTCTTTTTGTTTTACATACTGTAATTACATATCATTTTTTTTATTATTTTTATGTTGATCCTCTGTCTCTGTCTCTGTAATCTGTATGCATAAGTGGCCTTGGAATACACCCTGGAATACGACACACTTCACGGATTCCATACTTTTTCTCAGTTTGAGTGAGTCAAATTCACAGATAATCTACTTCTTCCCTAAGATATGAGACTTTTTTATGTAACTTATCATTAGGTAGTAGGCGCTTAGAATATTACTATTTGCTTACAACCAATGATGAAATGGACCTTTCAGCAGAAAAGGAAATAATAAATAAGTGGAGATGGAGATGGACCATTGCTTGGGTTTAGTGTTTACTAATATTCTTTTTCTTCTTGAAAAATATGAAGAGCACTTCATTGAAAGATAAATAAATGGTGGTGGCAGGAGGGAGGTTGTTGTGGGATTTGATTTTTTGTGCGAGTGAGACAGCTAGGCCTGCTAAGTGTCGGTCACTGTTTTATATTCGATAAATTCTTCCTTGATTGTCCGACAATTTTTTCCCCTTTCCCACATTTTTTTTCCTGGGAAACAAAAGGAAACATGTTGATAAAATGTTAATTCTTTGAAAGATTATTTTTTAACTTAATTTTTAAATATAAAATATTTTAATTTAGTCATTAAAAGACATTTTTATTAATTTAATTATTTAAAGACAAAAATTTTGAGTGTTTTTACTCAATTACTATGATCCCCTGTTAAGTAGATAATTAATACGGTATGATATATCTTCAATTATTAAAACAACGTCATTACATGTTAGAGCTAGATTTTAATGTGTAAGACAACCACAAATGCTCAAAAAGAATATCAGAGATTAGAATTAGACACGAGTGACGGAGTGAGACTCTATTAGACATGACCCGGCCCATTTTGGGGCGGGTCATTGGCAGTCAGAGTCTTAGAGAGCGGAATAGAATTTGAGCTACAGAAACAAGAACAGTTAAATGGTTGCAGCTCAAAGAAAAATGGTTTGTAATTACTACCCATTACTAAGACTATCATGTACATCGGTTCATGAGCTGCACATTTTTTTTTTTTTTTTTTTTGCCATCACTATAATTTTTTCTAAGAAAAGCCTCCCCATGGTCACCGTACATACTGTGTAGGCTAATTTGCACTGTGACTCACAATCCAAATGACTTGGTCAAACAGGCTCATAGGCTAAATTAAAGAAAATTTACATTTAGAAAGCTAAATTGAGAGAACATATTTTTTAAAATTTAAATTTAAAGAAAGAAATAAATTAATAAAGTAATTTTCGAAAATTAAATTATCAATGTATTGTAAAATATAACACGGCTGGAACCAAATCTTACGGGAAAAATTGCTGTTCGTATATTTTGTTTGCAATTCGCAGAATGTTAAGAATATGTTTCAAGAATTATCTTCCTAAATGGACGTTAACCTACATGAATACCTTGCTAAGTAAGAATTCGGTTTAACTGAATTGGGACCACCATTAGAACTAATAATATACATAAAGAAATAAAATTGCAATAACAAAAGGAACTTAAAAAGACAATATTCCTCAACCTAAAAGATGAAAAAAGGCAATTTAAGTACCCGAATTAATTAGGTATTTCTTAAGATACATCATCAGAGGTAACAGTTCAAAGCAAGAGACAAGTATATTTATTTGCAAAGCAGATATACGATGAGGAACAGGCAATCTTTATATCTACAAATATGAAAAAGAAAAAGAAAATAATTGGAAACATGGAATCCTAAGCTCACGTAAAATATAAGTGGGGCGATACGAATCTACACTCCGACAGTAACCTCATATGCCACAATCTCAGGTGTTGGTGACTTCGTGACCTGTGCACTGTTTGGGGCTATATTTTCTTCACATTCTCTCGCTTCCGATGGGTCTCGACCACACTCTCCATTGCTCTCCCTGCACGCTTTACCATTTTGGCTGCATTTTGCTTCACTTTTAGTGGCTGCACTTTCCTCAGATTGCACCTTCCCTTGAGTTTTTCTGACTGGTTTCTTTGGGTTACCATCTTTATCGTTCTTCGTCTTGGCCTTGGTTGAATTATTCTGCTGCTGTACTTTCCCATGTGGGCTTGAACAAGATTTTTCGTCTGAATTATTGGTCACTGCAGAAGAAGCTTTGTGCCGTCCAAGCTTTGGAGATTTTGCTCGGGTCGTTGGAATCTGATGTCATTCGTAGAAAAATTCATTTACTATATGTATTTAAGCAAGAAATGATGTAACAAGTGAAGGTTCACTGGCTGAGGAAAATATGGCATAGAGTGGTACCACCTTCTTGAGTTCAACTTTTGGAGGAGGTTCCTTATAGAAACTTGGCATTGGAGTGGCTTTGAAAGCCATGCTCTTCCTCAACTGCTTGATCTCTGCCTCCTGGTTTTCCTGTCAGTCACATGAAAACCAGAGAATAAGCAGTTAGTGCAAAACCAAACCAGAAACAGAAATCTTCCCAAAAGTTTATTTTAGTTGCTAGTGGTGGTGATACCTTTGATTTAGCTTGCAAATCAGTTTTCTCTGCTTCCTTTGCCTGGATTTTCTCTTCTAACTTGGAGAAAAACTGATCAACGAAGGAGGATTAGTACGCAACATTTGTGATAATATGATTAATAGGGTGTAAGGCTGCAGCAACTACCTCCTTCCGCTTTTCAGCCCGTTCTTCCAATCTGAAGGAAAATCCAACTCCATTGCTCTTCCTTCGAGGAGTTGTACTTCTGATAAATCAATACAGAAAAAACTATCAATATCAAATGCTAAAGGAAAACAGGACGAGCAAAGGTGACATAATTTCTGGGGCTATTAGGTTATAAATCATACGAAGTTGTTGAAATAGCATCCTCCTCCTCTTTATTTGGCTTTGCAGTTTTTGCTGAGTTTGAATTCTGATAAACGGTTCTGCAATAATGTCAAAAACTCAATATAATCCGTTCAACATAAATAATTAGACCACTCTCCTGAAGCTTTAGTTTTCCCTAGAGGAAATTGGGAACTATAACATTGAGGTGTGACTTACGGGAATGCCTCAGATGTATGGCTTTTAGCAGCTGTGTTCACCTGAGTAGTTCTTCCAAACTTTTAAACAATAAAAGACAAATCTCAGACACAAGGAGACCAAAGCAAAGAAGCTATTAAACTACATTGAGAAAAAGAAATCTCTACCACAGAGCGTTTGAAGCTAGGCATGTTTGTCAAAGAAGCTCTCTTGATAACACTTTCAGTCTTGGCCTTTACTTCCTTTGAGTTCACTTCAGACTTTGTAGACCTGCTTGATTGACGAACCGAAGCCTCAACTTTAATTTCACTACCATCAATGCTTTTCTTCATATCTCCCCCACGGGCTGTTTTGGCTGGGAATGAAACACTCTGAGAAAGGGTTGGCCTCTGTTTTTGAGGCACCGAAGTTGAGCCTGAGCCTTTCAAATTGGCTTCATCTTTGGCAGATTTATTGTTCTTTGAAGCAATACCAGTTTCCTAAGCATAATAATTTGGAATTAGCAAAGACGCCCCACCGTGTGTCATGTGATCTAACTGGAAATAATCATTACAGCAATAGATGGGGACAAAAATTCTGATTCATCGTATACGGTACCTTGGCACGTTTTAAGGTTTTACTTGCAGAAGAAGTTACAGAGGCTTGGACTGCAACTCCAGCACCAGCGGATCTGGGGCCTTCAGCTTCTTTAGATGCTTCATTCTGGGTCTGAGTTTCTGTACCATTGCAATCCTTGTGGTCTTCCTTGTTCAGATTCTCCTCACTTATTTCTCCTATAACGCGTTTTTCTTCCTCCACAGCGACCCCGTTTTCAGATTCCATTTCGTTCTAAAAGCTCAAAGTTGTGGCACGATCAGCTGGAAAAAAGAATAGCTAAATATTATTCCGAGTCTCTGAAATACATGACTGATTAAATCCTTTAATCATGAATATGAACATTTAGTAATGATGGGAATCAAAGGCTCCCAGACATAATCACAAAATTTGATATGAGAATTAGGCAATAAATGACTTCCAGTCAAGGAGTTACAGTCCAGAGGACATACAGATTGCTTCATAAACACAATAACCAAACAATAATATAGATGTATCTTAGGACTGGAAGTTTTCTCTGCGCTAAAAATGTCATTGTCTCTATGGAAGCGGTTCTCTGAATAAGACACACAAATTTTTTGCTAAAACGGAAACGATTCAAAGAAACAGCGTCCTCTGCTCCGCAATAATGGGCATAATCTGCAGAATTTTCTTTCTTGAAGCCTATGTTACGAGATCATAACATAGTTCTAAAAATTTCCAATACAATGTCAACCTTCTCTATTAATGGACCTTTTCAGGATTGTATTCTTTACAGTGTCTGGCACAATTTCTGTTCCTCATTAATCACCCACACCATTCTAGCATCCGCTTGGTGATCGTTAGCTTTTGAAATGAAATTATTCAAAACAAGACATTTAAAATGCATATGATGACATGAATCACTCTTACATAAATTTCGTTCTATTCTCTACTTCCTGTAGTTCAATCCTCAGATTCCTATGCGATATTTTCTCAGTAACAAGACAAACAAAGAATGACAAGGAATCTCTATCTCCTGCAAACTTTTAACGCAGACCTAGATGAGATGAGCACGATTATTATTCAAAAACGCACGGAATCTAATAATAGAATGTCAGTAGAATCCAAATCAGAACAACAGAAAAACAAATTACATCCAGAAAACAAACAAAATCGTTGGAGATAACAAACTCTTTACAACCAGAAATGATACATCATACCTTAGAAACTTGGGTTCTTGAATATTAGTCTTGAATCTTGATTTATTAATAGGATTCAGTTGGGAACACAGAGAAATGGGGATTAAGGCGTAGCTTGACTAATTCAAAGACCGAATAATGGTGAAGATGGAAAGTGGACAGAAGAGAGTTGAAGAAGGTGATGGATTAGAAGCACAAGGTGGGGTGGCTTTTAAGTGGTAATTGAACAGAATCGAAAGTTGAAGATGAAAGCTGGAGTTGGTGAAACTGAAGTTTTCGTTGGAGATATGCAGAAGGGAGATTTGTGGAAAGAAAACTCCAAGTTGGACGAGCTTTCAATGAACTGGAATAGATAGATTAATAGGAACTGCTCATAATGACTTTTCTGCCACTTGTAACTCAGTAACTGTCAATGGAAACAGTTATTTTCAAAGGAATAAAAAAAAAAAAAATTAAAGAAATGTCTTGTGTGCTGTTTTTGGTTTAACTGTCACTTCAAGCATTTTGAGGTGAAATTACATGGATAGAATCGAATATGATCGGCAAAATGTGACATTTACCCTGCTTCTGTATTTAATGATTGTTGATAGATGATAATTACTTTGGCCCAAATGAAAAAAAATTACTCATCAGGCCGCTCTCTTATGAAATCATCAATTATTCATCACTGATTCGAATTAATCAATCATTGCATTCATATGAGATTTTATGATTTGTGTTAATGAAACCAACTTCCCGAAAGAGTATGCCAGCAAAATTTGTAATATAATATTACAAAAAAATCAGCGAATAAGAGAGAGAGAGAGAGAGAGAGAGAGAGACATAGCTGAAGTGTATCTTTTACACATTAGCAAAAGAAAAAGTCATTTTAAATTACATTATGGAGATTTTGGCATGAACCACGATGATTGTCCAGAAAATGTGACGTGAGGTGAAACGAAATTAAAGAAAAAAATAATAATAAACGACGAAGAGGAGGACAACGTTGGGTTCTTGGGATTAAAGTTCAAGAAGAGAGGTTTGTCCATATTTACTGAATTATTTTTGTCTGTATGTATTTAATCTGATGCATGAGAAATCACTATAAATTTTTTAGTGAACTCATGTGATTATGAACATTATTTAAGGAGCGAACTGCAAATTCATTATATTTTCACCGTCACCAGAATATATTATAGATAATTATTTCTTTTTTTTTTTGGTCAGTATAGATAATAATTTCGTGAAAAAACACAAGTTCAAAGGGTGGAATTTAAATAATTATAAACCGTAGTTTTAGTGGATCGGGAATTATATCATTAATTTACTTAAATAATTCTCTTAAATTAATTGTTTTTTTTTCTGCACCCTGACTTTTGGAATATGTACAAATAAGTTACTAAATGTTAGACCATATGCTGATAACCTTCTTATATATTATATTTTTGTCAGCAAAAGAACTGATTAAGGGATGAAAGATTTGCTTTTTAAATCTTAAACTTTAAATACAACCGAACAAAACAACTTAGTGTTCTTAATTGTGCATATAAAGGATTGTTTACACATAATTTCAAATTTAAAGATTATGTCATTAAATTAGAAAAATATATATCTGTGACTGAGAGTCATTTTAACCTTAATTGTTTATTTGGGTTGCTTAATAATGGAGGAAGAAGGTGTAGTAGTATGGTGAAAATAGGGAAGAAACCAATGATTGAAGAGGCAACAGAAGGCACTGTTAGAGAACATGGGAATGTAAGGAAGGAGGGACAGCGAGTGCTCCGAGGGGGTGAGTGCCATGTCTCTCTTGCACTGACGTGGCTCGACCCAGCAACATGATTGGTCGCACGTTAGGCCAACCTTGACATCTACCCCACCAACCGCGCGTGAGCTGTCAGAACGTGCGGCAGGTTCCATGATCCGACGGCTGTCGAGATCATAACCAGAAATCTCGTCCGTCCGTTTAGCTTCCACGTTTCGAAGGCGGGCCCACGTAGGAACAGAAATATCATAAGCTTAATAAATGCTTGAGAGAGAGAGAGAGAGAGAGAGAGAGAGAGAGCATGAGTTTATTACTTATTTTGCTTTATTGTGTATATGTTTTGGGATTTTGTGGGTGGTACGTTGCATTCAACGCCAAGCCTCCTTTGCTTTGCCTTGCCCATTATGTCCTCCATTGATTTAGCTGCCCGTCGCGTGTGTCGCACGCGCAAACATGGCACCCTGCTTCGCATGCCTCTCAACGTGGATAAGAATATGAATCTGATGGACCGACCTCTTTCCTCGGATCCCTTTCAAGGCCATACGTACACATACAACTCTCTCCTCACTAATTACATCCTATTCCTCTAATATTATTTTATTCAAGTTTCTTTTTTTTGAATCTATATATAGAATTTCAAGTTTAGGATTTGATCTGTGCATGTCAAATTTAACGTAACAATCTATCCTATTCTTAAGTGGGGTTCAGTATTTGGTCTATATACGAGAATTTTGTCGTCCCAATTAAAAGTTCAAATGTTTAGTATGTATATATGTATGTCTATATATGTATAGTAGGCGCAATCAATACTTATACGTTCATAGATTTTTAAATAAGTTGAATTGTAAATCTAGTTTTCATTTAATTTGAATAAATTGAATTTAAAATTTTTGTAATATTAATAAAAATCTAATCTAACTTGAGAGACATCCCCTTTTATATTATCCTAAATTTTTTTAGATCAAAGATTGAAAAATAAAACATGTAACACGAATAGTATTCAAATAATTTGAATATTTTATTTATACACATTTATATACGTTGAAATCTACATGACTTGAAGCATGAAAGCGCCGACTGCTATAGTACTCTCACACTCATATAATCTTATTTACACAGTTATGTTAGTGCAAATTGTTAAAATAATTAATATAATTAAAAAAATATAATTTTGATAGTATACTTTTGCCTTAAAGATTTTAGTATTTTTAAATATAAAAACTATCAAATTAATATTCTAAACATAAAATTCTTTAAACAAATAAAGATTTTTTCTTGTGGTTGAAGGGACCAACTTAGTTTACACTTTTATCTTTAAAGGATCAATCAAATATTAAAAGTTAGAAACGAAAATTACATTTTTCTCAATATAATTACTTCTAATATCATTGTTAAAATTAGATGGGAGGCCATAAAATTCATTCTTCACCCGTAACATATTTTGGGGTCAAATCATTATAATCAAGACAGATTTAATTAACTCTATATATATATATATATATATATATATATATATAAGGATATATACAAGTGAGGTGGGTATAGTGCTATCTGTAATTGATACAATACGAGGCGGTTGTGCATGGGACGTCTTAGAGTAGATTGATTTAAAAGATTACATTGGAAAATGAGGATGAAAATTGGAGGTTAGCATATTAATTAGTCAGAATAATCCATAAAGTGATTAACTTTGTTTTCTGAATTAAAGTTGCGAGTCATTTATAGCAAAGACAGCATTATTTGGCCAACGATGTGTACTTGAAACATCAAGTTATGGCTTTGCTGTGATTTTCGTAGGTCCATACTTCAAGGTCGCTTTAAAGGATAGAATAACCCTTTCATATTTTTAAACTTCTATGTCAATCTTCTCTTCATATTCAAGGGGTCACCTTAATAAACACATAATGAGCATAGGTATTTCATGTAGGATTTGCCAAAATAATTATCAATTTTTGTAAAAATATAATATTACAACTACAAACTTAATTACAAAAAAGGGAAGAAATTTTTCTTTTTTCTTTTTTTTAATTTCTTATGAGTTCCTGTTCACATTCTTTGAGTGTGAAATTAATCTTGTTTAAAGTATAGAAATTAACCCTTTTAAGTTTTTTCTTTCCGAGCTTGAATACTTAACATTCTTTTAATTATTGAACTCAAACTTACTTATCACTTGATCTTATGAGCCAAAAAAACAAAAAGAGGATGGTGGATTACTTTACAACACGGTTTCCTTCCTTGCTTTAACCAAAAAAAAAAAAACTTCTTTGTTTTTTGTTCAATCATTATTTTTAAATGTGATTGATGATTGCCGCATCACTTTAAGATGTATTCTTTGATACAACTTTTGGGACATCTGATATCATTTACAAAGATAATCTAACTAATTAGGTAAGTTAACCTTGATAGTTAATCATAATTGCAACTTGCAACTAGAGCATTGTTCTTAAATTGAATGGACTATGAAGCTGGAATTTGACTAGGTGATAGTTGACAGTCACCAAATCCTCTAAATCTTTCAAGACAAACTCAATTAAAGCCTAATCAATACATAATTCAAATTAATAATCTTAGCTTAAAGATTGGATATGCCAACTTAATCAAAGAACAGGTTAATTAATTAGACAGCCAAATCCCACTTAATTATGGACCCCCAACTCAACAGCTAGCTGCATAACAAAAGCAGACATGCATTATCATTCAATTTCGTGTAGCCATCATAATAATTTGGAAGCCTTCCTTTCATGGCGCTTCCTCAGTATATATTTTCATATCTTTGGAGGAGCATTACCAAATCTTTATCTATCTCATCCAGATTTGTAAATTGAGAATATATAAGAAAAGAGGTTAAAGACAAAATGTAAAGAGAACAAAAGGCGAAACAGATTGAAGAAAATGATGAAGCAAAGCGTTGTGAAGAATGACAAAAATAAAGAGCTATATGGATATTCATGGAATGAGTTGTCAAATTGAAGACATTGACTAGGCACAGTGTTTTCTGCCCTGATCACACACTCACATGGCTTCGGAAATAATTAAATAATGATAAAACAAGAGTAAAAGACAGAGTGTATATGTTTCCCCACATAAAGTGGAATGTGCATGGAGCAAATGAATATATCAAAGACAGGCTGCGCATATCAATTTTGTCCAAAAATAGGTCCATATTATTATTCCGGAATTTTTTTCTTTTTGCTTTGTTGTATACGATTAAAGTGTGTGTTTAAATTGAAATTATGTAAACTTTACTGTGAATCAATATAATTTATGAACGTGAAAAATGAATTTACATGATTTTAATTTATATTTAAAAATTTTGATCTAAAAAGCAAGTTTTGGTATTAATATAGTTTATCTAATATATAAACAATTTGTTCGTTTTATTTTTGTATAAAACAGGAGCTTAGAGCATAGAAATAATTTTAAAAAATCTAATATCGAATTACATAAAATTATTTATAAGATAAATTCTCAATTTTAGTGTGTAACTGAGTTATTTTATTTATTTAAATATTAAACCAAACAAACTACCTACTATTATTAAAATGACTCTCGAGTTGGGAGTGAAGTGGGCATTATAACTTAGTGGCCCAAATCTTCTGCAGAAATAATCGAGATGGTGATGTTTTTGACAATAGGGAAGCCATTATAAAGCTTTGAACCCTAAGAGAGAAGCATGGCAGGCCCCTTTTGAAAAGCTCTCCTTACCAACTTCATCGTCAACGTCAAGTCACTCTTTCATGCTAATCTTGAATTGAATAGTCCTACTTCATAAATATTCATGCAAATGCAATTCTCTCTGTATTAAATGCTAGCTACTGCGATTCCGAACAATAAAAACCTATTGTTATATTCATGTTTCCTTCCATAATTTACATTTCATGGCAAAGCCCATAAAAGCAACCTATCCAACAATATAAAAAAAAAAAAAGGAAAAAAAAGGAAGAAGAAAAAGAAGATAGTTATCCACTATGTCTTAGCATACCGATAATGCTTCCCTACCTGCAACGCTAATACTATTGTTTTTCTTTACACCCTTCTTACCCAAATCTGCATTGCCTCTCTGCATCATAGCCACAAATTCATTGTAGTCTATTCGGCCATCCTGAAAGGGTAAAAGTAAAAACATTATAAACATAACAAGTTCTATTGTATTCATCAAGCATGAGGGTTTTGTAATCACTGAACTTATGAAAGTACACTCACATTATCTTGATCAGCTTCACGGATCATCTCCTCCAAGCGCACATTCTCAAGACCAAATTCTTCACAAGCTCGTTGAAGCTCATCTTGAGTGATGTAGCCACTTCCGTCTTTATCAAAATATTGGAAAGCAGCAACTAAGTTATCTTCCCTCAGTACTTTGTTGAAATGTAATGTTGCTGCTATGAATTCTACATAGTCTATTGTGCCACTATTATCAACGTCTGCCTGCAATGTTATTAAACAACACAACACAGGGATAGTCAGTCATAAAGGACTATGTAACAATATTCTAATGAAGATGTTCATTTTGTAATGTGAAGATACTTACAGCTTGCATTAGATCGTGGATCTCAGATTCATCGAGGTTTGCACCAAATCTTTTCAACCCATCCTTGAGTTCTTCAAAAGAAATTTGACCACTGTTGTCTGTGTCTATCATCTTAAAAATTTCTTTCAACCCTGCAATTTCTTCTTCAGACAAGTTTTGTGCAATGACCTGCGCTAACCCAACAATAAGCAAAATTTACAACCTAAGGAACAGTACCACTGGTTATTACTATTTACTATCACCTGAGTTATGTGATGCAAAAATATCTTACTCTAAGGGCCATTTTTTTGAGCTTGTTCATTGCAGAGAACTGCTTCAAGCGACTCAGAACTGCAGGGTCAAGAGGCTTATCAGGAGCTGCTCCATCAACTTGAATCCAAGGATGACCTGCATAAAATCACAACATTATATAATTTACAATAACATTGTAATGTGCCTCTAGTTCTTTTAATCATGATAATTCTGAAAATACAATGCTGCATATTTCATCCAAAATCCTTTGAAATTAATTTCCATTTGTCTCTAGACAGAAGATTATGTTCATCACGTAAATTTTAAACCGAATTATGAGAGAGAGCATAGGGGGCTCACAAAGAACTTCATGGGCTGTTATTCTTTTGCTAGGATCTCTAACAAGCATCTTCCTGACCAAGTCCTTTGCACTTTCAGAAATACTAGGCCAGGGATCCGACGAGAAATCAAGTTGACCATGCAATACCTCCTTAAATATCTCTTGCTCCGTTTCTGAAAATTACAAATGTTAGAATCCGTAAGAAATTACAAATAAGCCAAAAAAAAAAAAAAACGATTGGATCATCATGTGCCAGACATGTCACATGATCTCTTACCAGCCCAAAACGGAGGCACCCCACATAACAGAATGAATATGATCACACCAGCACTCCACACATCAGCTTCTGGACCATAACGCTTCCGCAGAACTTCTGGTGCAACGAAGTATGGGCTTCCTACCACGTCAGTAAATATATCTCCTGCATTGCACAACCAACCATTCATATCAATGTTATAAGTAGAATCAATAATGGAGATAAATTTTCGTCTTTCACATCAGTCATTTTTGGAAAGCCTGTAAAGCATCTTAACCAACACAACATATAGACAAGCCCGTATTTTAATGTTCAAATTCACTTGTTTCTTATTATAGCAAACAGCCAGAGAGAGACATTTAAGTGAAGGAAAAAGGACAGTTAAGGGCAAACCTGGTTTGAAGAAAGTAGACAAACCAAAATCGATAACCTTAAGGGGCGAATCTTCCTGCTCATTAACGAAGAGAAAATTCTCTGGCTTAAGATCGCGATGCATTACTCCAAGTGAGTGACAAGATTCTATAACACTAACTACAGTCCTGGCTAATTTAGCTGCTTTTCTCTCTGTGTAATGCCCTCTCTCCACAATCCTATCAAACAGCTCACCCCCTGCACATAACTCCATCACAACATGAACAGCCACGGCATCCTCATAAGCCCCTTTTATGGATACCACAACAGGGCACCCTGCCAAGTGATGCATTATCCGAACCTCCCTCCTCACATCCTCTACATCTTCCTCTGTCACCAATTTCCTCTTCGCTATTGACTTGCAAGCATACTCTTTCCCTGTGTCCTTCTCCACACAATGGAATGTCGTCCCGAATTGCCCATTCCCAAGCTTCCTTCCCAAACTGTAGAACTCCTTCAGATTTCCTGTTTTTGTTTGCAACACAGACTCTGCTTGAAGCCCTGCCGCTGCTTGCCTCTTCACATTGTGGGGCTTCTTTGGTTCTGCACGTGCCTTATTGTTTTGAACTGTTGTTCTTGGAGCTATTACCCTTGGCTCCTCCACGTGCCTTAATGTTTCTGAAGATTTACTAGTGTCTGGGACTTGGTCCTTCTTGGTGGGTTCCTCAAGTACTGGTTTTATGTCGTTCTTCTCAATTTTAACTACCTCTGGAGGCTTGTTTTGAACAGTGTCTGAGGCATTTGGCTGATTATTACTTGATGCTGCACCCGAAGTTGCTTTGCGGGTATTGCAAACCATAACATTTCTCAATGGACTACACCAAGTTGAACTCGCAACTGTGGTAACTTTTCTATCCTTTGAAGTTCTCGATCCAACACAGTTATTTCCCATCTCACGCCCTACGTGCTCTACTCATCTAATTACAACAAGAACAAATTGAATTTTAATAAACCAACCAAACGAATCTCCTTCAATACTCTGTGCTATTGTAATTAAGTAAAGAGAAAGGTAATGAATATTCGTTTACCTTATTAGCTCAATTGGCAATTGAAAACTCCAAGTAGCAACGGATTAAAATCAATTTTCCAAGGCAGTTTGATGCATTTCCTTAGAATAATCAAACAAAAGCATCAAACATAAAAAAGTGAATATTTCAAGAGCCACGGAAACCGAAGATGGCCCCCAAAAACGTCCAATCCATTAGGTTTCTAACTTGAATTTAGAGAAAGGAACTGCTAACGAACCCTATCATGGAATAACCAGAACGAGATCACAAATGCAGGATTTGAAGGCGTAACGGAAGAACCTTCCAAATGATTGAAGCTGAAGGTTGCAATAGGAAAATGACTCGTGAACCCGAAAGAAGAAAATATGAAAAAAAGAAAACTGACAGGAAAAGTCGTGGGAAATCTCTTGATTGTAGGAACAACGTTAAAATTCTTCTTCTTCCTCTCCCGAAAGATACACGCGCGAATTAGGTAAGAAATTGAAGAACAAGGAAGGAAAGAAAGATAGAGGAAGGATGGTGCTACCGGTATTTCTGTTAGGGAGGATGTTTCAAAATTTGGAAGGAAACGCGTACTAAGGCATGAGCTAATCGGACGGCTATGGGATAGCTTGACTGGACGGTCTAGATTGTTCGTAAAACTTCATATTTTCATATAATAATTTTAATTGCTACGATGTTCATCCTTGATTTAGGGTCAATCATTTCGTCACCACACGTTCACAATAACCAATGACATCTATGTCCAGGGTGGTCTTTTTGTTTTGTTAGTTGCTTTAGCATCTTAAATATGCTAATATTGAAACTCTTGTGTGAACTAACCCCTCCTCTTGACAGCAAATATACTTTAAAATCATCAATATAATTTCATTGAATTCAAACCTCCTTAACTGATATTTGACTAGTGACATTCAAATTTCATTTAATGATCTTTTTTATATCAAAAACTAAAAATAAAATCACGTGACATCTAAATAGTGTAGACGTCCTACTCAAATTCCATTTGATGGTTAATAAAAGTTGAATCAACATATTTTAAATATTGAAGAATCGATATTATTTGAATTAGTAATTGATTTCTTTCCTCCTTTAAAAACTCGAAATTTCTTGTAAAAGAAGAAATTAAAAGGTTGTCACAACGCTTTCTGAAAAGTAATAACTGATCCATAAAAAAGATTACATTAATCAAAGGGATCGCGCAACTTGATATCCACTTCAGTAGAAAGAGTCATACATGTTAATCTTCCAATTATAATATATTAGCTGCTATTTAGTGTAAATTAAGAGTGATTAACAACAATAAACTTATACCCTGCATACCAATACTCAATCCAAGAATATCCTTCAAAACCAAACAATCTGAAATTTTGGGGAGAAAAAATATAGAAACTCGGTTTTGCCCCTCAGACTCGATATCAAGCATCACATCAGTCAAATGTAAAGAAAATCTAAAACGTGATATTAAGAATCATACTTGTAGTGCAGGCATTCATAATTTATTAGGGTCAGAAGATTTTTAAGTTTCTATTTCATCTATATCCAAAACTATTGACATAATTTTCGGTAAGTGGCTCAAATTAAACGTCCTTAGCCAATGCTGATAAATAATCATCGATTGGTTCATCATCCTTTGGTTTAGGAGAGGCTTCTGGCCTAGGATTTTCATCAATGGGTATCCCTCGCCTCATAGAGGGTGAAGATGATGCCTCTCCATCAAATATGCGTGGAGCCTTTGCAAGAACATCGAAGAGGCCATTCTTTATTTCTTCAGTTGCATCAAAGAATCGAGTGAGACCACTGATGATGTTCTGTTCCATGGCTTCCAAGTCACTTCTCAGCCCAGGGAAGTCAAACACCCCAGCATCTGATGAACCAAACCTTGAAGACCCTGCTTTAAGGACCTCCTCTGTAACATCATCTTCTGTATACTCTTTGTTAGATTCCAACACTTCAACAGGCCTGAGATAAGGGGATACAAAAAGCAAGCCATCAGACCTACCCAGTTAGAGTAAGGTTATTTTCATAAGTTATAATCCATCAAAGAAAGAAAATTAAGAGAGACAGTGAAAAATGAACGGAAAATAAAATATAGGACAAACGAATATGATGAGACTTGAGAGGAGTTCACAGGTTTCAAGTTTCACCTGTTGTTTCTATTTCCAGAAGGATTCAGATGATCTAAACTATAGGAGTAAATTACTTTTGAGTTTTACTAAAATTATATGGAATTTCTTTCTATTTTCGATATATAAACTTTGGTGAGCCCAATTTTAAATTTTTTGACTAAATATCCTGCATAAAAAGTTGTAAGAGGGCATTTTAGTTGAAAAAAAATCATATACTTGTGTTGAATTTTAATAAATAAATTAGTAAAAGTATAGCACAGCTTTTTATATCAAAGAGCAAAATTCGTTTGGAGAGTCTAAAGTAAACTAAAACTGGAAAGTCAGGCTCTATAAGATCAGCCATCAAATATCACCTCCAGATCGAACCACAATAAAATACTCAAGTGCAAGACTCGAGTAGCCATAAATACTTCTCCACACTATCATTATGCCTACAATATAAGAGCAACCAGATACCCCCCCATACAGTAGAAAATGATTTCCATTGGCTCTCTTGGAGCTTAAAATGATATCTTACAACAAGCATGGACGAAGGCTCTACATAAAGCTCAATTCTGAGCCATCATCATACAAAACCAACTTAGATTTAAATTAAAAACAGATGCGTTATGATTACCAAGAAAAAGTCAACTGGGATAAAAGTAGTCCCAAATAGTTATGACTAACCATTCAATTATAACTATATAAATCAAAACAAAGAAGAGTTGCGTTTTCTCCCTAAAGAGAGCAAAAAGACAGTAACTTCAAGTGATACCTAGTCTTATGTCCTGAATCCATCGTGTCTTTGCTTCACCATATCCCTCAGAAACCATGTCAGTTGCCCATAAATCTTGCCCTCTGTCTTATTATTAATGTAAGAAAGATGGCACTAGACCTTATTCCTACGTTGCTCATTCGGACACAGGTAGTCTTCTGAGTTTCTAGAGTTTAAGCATAATACGCCAAGGTATCATAGTATTGTTGATATACAATGGACGGATAACCAGAGTTGATAATTGCAAAGTTACGCATGCAAATAAAAGGCATAAGAATAAAATTAAAAGTAAAGCAACAAACCTAATGTACGAAATCTTTTTTATTTTTCCATTCATAACTGACCGAAAAGATAGAAAAAAGGGAACAAAACTAATAGTAGGACACAGTGAACCAGGGGCAACATGTTTGAGTTTAAAATCTACAACCATGGATAGTAAAAGAAACACCCATTTACCTAAATAACTCTATAGGAGAAAATCGAAATAACAAAATAGAGACAGAGGGAAAAGAAAAATACTAACTTTCCGATACAATCCCTGAGAATCTCTTGGGTTTTCTCGCATTTCCTGACGAACTTTCCAGGCTCAACCTCCTCCGTTCTGCACTGGGATTTCACGACCTTTCGGGTAGAGCATGGTCCCCCAAATCGAGGGTTGGTGCTCCCGGATTCGCCACTGTCACGAGATGATGTGCGGAGTTGATCATCTTCGTCGTCCCTCCAAACCCAAACCATTCTTCGATCAACACAAATGCGTCTCCAGAAGCTTAGGTCTTAAAGGGTGCGTTTCGTTAATGCAGCTATATATGTCAGTAGTTTACTTTCTCTGCAAATCAGCGGCCGCTTCTGACATGTGGCTCCATACTCTCGTAATTGGACGGTCTTGTCATCTTTCGGAGGCGGTTATGGCATTTCGAGTAAAATATCATTTTATTTTTTTTTAATCATAAAATTATTATTTTAATTTTTTATAATATTTAAAATAATTATTTATTTATTAAAAATTTTATATTTAGTTAATATTTTAAAAAATTTTACATTCAATTTAGAATTTAAAATTTAATAAAAAAATTAAATCTAATATTTTTTCAAAAAAAAAAAATTTGATATTTTTAAGTAAATAAAATATTATTTTTAGATATTTAAATAAATAAAAAATTAAAATAATAATTTTATGATAAGTAAAAATTAAAAAAAATTAAATAAAAATATTTTAAAGATAAAAATAATTTTGGTAATAAAAACACGCCTGGTGGGACTCGAACACACAATCGTCTGATTAGAAGTCAGACGCCTTATCCATTAGGCCACAGGCGCATTCCATTCGGACAATTAAAGAATTATAATATTCTAGTGTCTTTTTTAACTTTTTTGTCCGCCTTGTAAATTCTGACGAAGGTGCACAAACTGTTTCAAAACGCTTGCCATGAGAGCAATAAGCTCCCTTCGATCCCTTCGTTCAAATTTGAAATGTCGAGTTTCACAATCTCAAACATTATACTTTTCCAAAGTCTCTGAGTTATCAAAGCTTCCCCTGCCGCAGGAAGCCCAAGAAATTTCGGACAAGCCGCCACACACCACTAGCGTGGGTGCACTTTTCAGCGAGATTACCGAGATTTTTGGTGCTAATGACTTGATTCCAGATGAGCCCTCATCTGAGATATTGAAATCCGGGGAAACTTGTAACAATGAAGTGGGCTTTGAAGTGCACTCGGCTTGTAGCCAGGTTGTTTGTAAAAATGCCGGAGAGAATTTCTTGCAGGAGAAAGAGATGAATATTACGGTTCTAGGAAATGCCCAGTTGGGAGATTTGGATGAAGACGATGTCAGCCGATTAGTCGGTGAGATAACAGCAATTGTTCGAGCGGGAAATGATTGGGCTTCCCTGGAAGAGCGGTTAGATAATTTGAATTATGGGTTGAAACCACTGATTGTTGAGAAAGTGTTGAAAAGGTGCTTCAAAGTGCCTCATTTGGCTGTAAAATTTTTCGAATTTGTGAAGCTCAAGGATGGTTTTAGTCACACAACCGAGATCTACAATACCATGTTGTACATTGCTGGAGAAGCAAAGAAATTTGGGTTGGTTGAAAAGTTGGTGCAAGACATGGATAAGTATTCGCTTGACAGGGATCTTCATACGTGGACCATTCTCATATCCCAATATGGGAAGGCGAAGCGAATCAGCGAAGCATTGTTGGCCTTCGAAAATATGAAAAAGTCTGGTTGTGAACCAGATGCTGTTGCCTATAAAGCGATAATAAGTTCACTTTGTACTGCTGGGAAAGGCGAACTTGCCTTGGAGTTCTATAAGGACATGGTACAGAAGGATATGGTGCTTGATATTAGAGTGCATAAGACTCTAATGAACTGCATGGCAAGATCAGGAGATATTGCCGCTGTTCGTTCGATTGGAAATGACATGATTAGGTTATCTCTGCTTCCTGAACACTCTGTTCATGGTTGTGTGCTGAAGAGTTTTTGCAATTCTGGGAGAATTAAAGAAGCTTTGGAATTGATCCGTGACCTGAAAACTAAAGATTTTGCCCTTGAACATGAATATTTCGAGACCTTGGTGAGAGGACTGTGTAAGGCTGACAGAATTAGTGATGCTTTGGAAATAGTTGAAATTATGAAGAGAAAGCAAAATGTCGATGAAAAGGTTCATGGGATCATCATAAATGGGTATTTACGGAGAAATGAGGTCCAGAAGGCCCTTGATGTATTTCAAGGTATGAAAGAAACTGGCCATGTTCCTACAATTTCCACATATACAGAACTGATGCAGCGTGTATTTCGGTTGAATCATTATGAAGAAGCTTGCAAGCTGTATGATGAGATGCTGGGGAAAGGAATTAAGCTCGACATTGTGGCAATCACGGCTATAGTTGCAGGTCATGTTTCACATAATCGAATATCTGAAGCATGGAAACTCTTCAAGAGGATGGAATACCAGGGCATCAAGCCCACTTGGAAATCATACTCAGTATTTATTAAGGAGCTTTGCAGAGCTTCCAGGACAGATGACATTGTCAAATTATTAAAGGAAATGCAGGCTTCGAAGATTGTAATTGGAGATGAAATATTCCATTGGGTTATAACTTATTTGGAGAAGAAGGGGGAGCTTGAGGTGAAAGAAGAAGTCCAGCACATGTATAAAGCATCTAAACTTGATCCTGAAACATGTGAGGAATCTGGAAAACAACCATCTGTGAGAACCAAGGTCGATTTGGACGTAATATCTCACCAATCAAGGCCCGAAAAAGCAGATTACTCCGTAGTAAACCCACGAGTTATGACTTATAGCGAGCAGGATGTTCAAGTTGTTTGTAGTATTCTTACAGCCTCCATGGATTGGTCCTCCATCAGACAAAAATTGGAGAAAAGCACCATTAAATTCACTCCAGAACTTGTTTTGAAAATCTTGCACAATTGCAACTTGCATGGTAACAATGTGCTAAAACTTTTCTCTTGGGTGGGAAAGCAAGTTGGTTATAGACACACTACAGAAACTTACAACACGGCTATCAAAATTGCAGGATGTGGGAAAGATTTCAAGCACATGCGCAACCTATTCTTTGAAATGAGAAGAAACTCTTATCCAATAACGTCAGATACATGGACGATCATGATAATGCTTTATGGCCGAACAGGTCTGACACAGATGGCTATGGATTGTTTCAAAGAGATGAAAGCTAATGGTTATAGCCCAAGTAGGAGCACATACAAGTATTTGATTATTGCCCTTTGCGGGAGGAAAGGTAGGAAGGTAGATGAAGCAATAAAAATCCATGACGAGATGATTTCTGCAGGATGTGTTCCTGACCAAGAATTGGTTGAAACTTACCTTGGTTGTTTATGTGAAGTTGGTAAAATATTGGATGCTCGAAGATGCATAGATTCTCTCAAGAAATTTGGCTATACAGTTCCTCTCAGCTACTCCTTGTTTATTAGGGCTCTTTGTCGAGCTGGCCGAGTGGAAGAAGCTTTGAAATTAGTTGATGAGTTCGGAGCAGAAAAATACACTATAGGTAAGTTAACTTGTGGAAGCATTATTCATGGTCTATTACGCATGGGAAGACTAGAAGAGGCACTAGCAAAGGTAGATTCCACGAAAGAGGCAGGCATAACTCCTCCCATCCATGTTTATACATCCTTGATAGTTCATTTCTTTAAAGAGAAGCAGACAGGAAAAGCTATTGAAACTTTTAAGGAAATGCAACGGTCTGGTTATGAACCAACAATTGTTACATATTCTGCACTAATACGTGGGTACATGAATGTGGGGAAGGTTACTGATGCATGGAATATTTTCTATCGTATGAAATTGAAAGGTCCGTTTCCAGATTTTAAAACGTATTCTATGTTCCTTACATGCCTCTGTGGGGTTGGTAGATCTGAAGAAGGCTTGCAGCTGATATCTGAAATGCTGGAGAGAGGGATTGTTCCCAGTACTATAAATTTTCAAACTGTATTTTATGGGTTAAACAGAGAAGGCAAGCAAGAATTAGCTCGTGTTGTATTGCAACAGAAGTCAGAATTGAAAAGAAAGCGCAAGCTGATAGTTTAATTTTTTTAATCAATTTTCGGAACTGTTGAGGTTACCCGTTTGGAGTTTGGACTTTGAAGTTTTAATTTTTTTAATCAATTTTCGGAACTGTTGAGGTTACCCGTTTGGAGTTTGGACTTTGAAGTTTCGCCAACTAATTACTTCCAGCGTGTTCTCGGTACATTTTTGAATCTTGACATCCTCACAATAGCCATTCACTAAAATATGAGACTTGTGCTCACGAGAACATGAATCAGAACCTTTAGGTAAACATCAATCACAACAAGTGCGTGGATCTTATACAAGTACATGGTTAATTTACTATTATGTTTATTCATAAACACAAATTGCATTATCCCAGATGAATGTATTCCTATACTTCCCTTGCTGTAATATCAGGAAGAAAACAAGGGCAAACTGAATAGCACAAAAAAGAAATAGTAATAATAAGGGATACAGTTTTGCGTAGTAGCCAAATGCGGAAATTGTGCAAGGCCCTCAATGCTCAGGGTGCATAATGATGTCACGACAACATTTGTAAACTCTCATCATCTGCATAGCCGCATTAAGGTACTTAGAGTCTCTGACACATAGTTTGGACGAGTGACCCATTCAAATTCTTCAGACCGATTTATCATGTACCACAAGAGAAATGGCTCAGTCCTTGAAGCCTGCACTAAATAATATGAAAAATACGGAATCAAAAGCAGGACTAAAACGGGCAACTTATATCGCACTTTTGATGTAATAAACTAAAGAAAGAATATATCACTGTAGTTTTAATAGTTGGCGACTGGGAGATACATTTTATTCTAGCAGCATCGCAGCACAACCGGCAGAATGGTTATTGAATTAATTAAATCCTGGCAAACAATTAATGATAATGTCAGCAGATTTTTTATGATTAAACAATATCTAGATCATAAAGATTGCACAAGCAAGCAAGACATATTTCAATTTATATGGTAGAATTTTGGACAACACGAACCATCCCACACTTCCAACGTCCTTGATTTGATCCTGGTGATGTTGGAACTTTTAGACGCTCATACATCAGCTTTTAAAATCAACAATAATAACAATCAAGCAGGTCAGGCCTAAGAGACCTGTGCTTGTTTACACGAGCAGAAACTAAAATATTATTATCTACTTGACAAACTCAAACTCAACCTCCAATAAAGCTTTGTGATTGGTAGCATGGTTTCAGAAGAACGACAAATTAGCAGAGTCAAAAGAGAAAAAAGTGGAAATTTGCAATTGACTGCACTTCCTCTTGCTTGATAAGAGTGAAAATGGAGAGTTCAGACATGGTACCCTTCTAGAACTACTACAATCACCGTCTCATGCCACAAACTTCTATAATAAAGGAACAAGCTGGTCAAGTGATAATAAAGTTTGAGTTGAACAATGATTGTTTACCTTAAACTCCCATTCTCATCTAGTGTTCACCTCAACTGGGGAGGATAATTTTGGCAACGAAATGTAATAGAAATGCAAACCACTTCATTCTTATTTATTAAATCTGACCTTCTATCTAGCATAAATCACTTTTCACCCTGAGCATCAATTATTCAGTAGTCTTACTTTCACCTTGAGGGTAGTCTAAGAAGTTAACTTAACGAAAGAAATGATGATATTACCTACATCAAAGCTTCTTTACTACTTCATCAATTACACGCTCATAGTATGTCATTCTCTGAATTGCAGATTTAGCTTCTTCAAAGTTCTGGCTTTGTAATGCATTAGCAAAGGCATTAGACCAATGATTTAGCTTGTCCTGCATCTGGATGAAATGAATGGCTTGACATCAGGGTGATGAGAAGAAGCAATAGCAAAGTAATCATAATTCATATTGATAACCAATAACAAAGTGAAAGATTATGGAAGAAATCTTCTCACAGGATTTCGGCTCACTAAATTAGAGCAACCAGAGTTACCTCAGAGAGAATGTGATTCAAAGCCTCAGAGTCAGCAGCTTCTTCAACTGCTTCCCTGATTTCTAAAATCTGCAGTAAATTCAGCAAAATAATGGATTGAATATCAGGTTTTCCCGTGGTAAAAGAGGGTATGATGCGCATAGGAGACAGAACAGAATATGCACTGCATGCCATAAACTTTACTAAAGAAGATTTAGTATTCTGTTGAAAAATCTGAAAGGAACGCCCATTTATTCAAGAGAGGAAAAAAATAGGGGATGGGGGCCCAAGGAGAAAGGAAAGAAGAGCTCTTTCTAAACCCAAACAACCCCATTTCAGACTTCTTCTCCACTGTTGCCTCTTTCATTTTGAATCCACATACACATTGCTGAAACATATATTTTTTTATATGATATCCTTAAATTAATTTAATTTCATGGCAGGTAATCCAGTGTTCCAAAAACTTCACTTATTCCATCTAGTTTTCAATCTATTAATAATTGGAATTGACAAATACAATATTTGTTCCCAAGTTACAATTGCTATGAAATACAGTAACCAGTGATCTCTATTATAAATCAAGTTTTAAAAACGTTATTCACAATAAATACAGATCAGGCTACTTAATTACCTCAGCTAATAGTTCTGGCTCCGAAACTGTCTGTTCCTCATCAACTTCTATTCCCTCAAGCTTCAACTGAAAAATAAATGGCACAATATTACTTAATAACCTCGCAGAACGAGGAACTGAACAATAAAAGGTCAAGATTTGATAGAGGGCCTATTTATGACATCCATATAATAGTCTTTATCCCACTTAAATCTTTTGCTTTTTTCCAACAGAACAGATTCTGAGATACCCACATCAGACTCATGAACATCTTCCATCAGATATAGAATATTTTCATCATAATTATATTGTCACCTTTGACTCACTCCTTTTAGCTTTTTCAAGTTATACAGAGACTTCTGTTGCTGAAATGAAGAATGATCATCTTTGTAATGTAAGGATGAATATATGCTTACCATGTAAATCCCTCTTGACAAAGGCCTGGCTAGCGTACGATATGCATCAATTACCCTAGCAGATTGCTCAGCAGCAAAATCTCTTTCTTTCTAACCCAAAAGAAATTGTCAAAAAAATATATATATTTCTCAGATTAGATATTCAACTTGCCCACCTCGTTCAAATAGATTTGTAAATAACAAAAAGAAGAAATGAGATCCATCAGACCAACCTCAGATTTTGAATGTACTAAATCAGGGTGTAGTTTCTTTTGCCACTCTTTGTACTTGCCTTCCAAATTCTTAACCTCTATGTCATAGCTCTTATCCCTGTAGTAATTTTTAGAGAATGAAAACTAACTTCTGAATTTCTCCACCTATCTATCAAATTTGTAAGAAATAAATTTTCTCCTCTTTATTGGGTAATCTAGCAGCCAAAGTGATAAACAAGGACCAAATTATGCTTCAATTTTACAAAAAAGGAACCATCAACCGTGTCCAGAACTCAGGAGATTATCATACATAATGGCATACAATCTTCTCTTTACTTGAAGGGAGGCACTATATACGAATATACATTACGACACTAAAAAAAAAGGCAAATCATCACATGTATTAAAAAAAGATAGCAATTTCCTCACAATAATTGCTTCACCTCACTAGTCAAATTTATCAATTTATTTTCTTTGTTTCAAAACAGAGATAAAAATCTTCTTGGTTTCCAATTTGTTTTCACTATCTCAGAAACCATTATAGGTGAAACTGTGTTATTCAATCTTTCATTTCGTACGAACCCATAAATATATATAAAAAGTAGAACTTTGTCAGAAGATTAAGCATCAAGAGCAACACAATTCCAGATACTTACAGTCCGAATATTTCAAAATAGTCCACGGACTTATCAACGGGTTGAATGCTCCTACAAGACTCGCAAACCAGAAACGGTGCTGATTCGGTCATAGCATGGCAATTCCAGCACCGACTTTCAAGTTTCTGGGAAGATATCGAGCATACATTTTTAACGGAAAACCTGGGATTTCCAAGAAAATAGCAAGAGGGGTCTTGTAAATGACGATCATATGGAGAAATGGGCGAAGTTGACAGTGAAATATAGGTGGAACATTTTAGTTGAGGAGAAGAATTTAACGAAGAGCTAGCTGGAATCCATGTAAGGCGTTTTCTCATGAAGGTGGAAAGAGGCCTCAGGAGCTTCTTCTTCGACATAGTAGGAAGGCACAGAGCCGAGCAGAAGTAGTTTCCCTTTGGGGCCTATTATTAACAAGTCTGAACACCATATATCATTTTCAACTCATATTCATATAATGATTTAAGATGGGGTAGAAATTTTAGAAATTAATTGTTTTAAATATAAATAAAAATGATTAATTTATTGATTCTTACACATCTTATTTTCATGAATATTTTTTAAGATGTAATTTAACTTGAAATATATATAGTGTATTTTATTTAATGATTCATGTATTTAAAAATTTGTTTATACATTTGAATGAGAGTTTATTTTATAAATATTGTTGCTTGTTTTAGTGTTTAATTTTTTAAAATTAAATTTATTTTTTAAATTTTGTTTGTACAAAAATAAAAAAATAATTATTTTTTTGTTGAATAAATTGTATAAATGATAATCAATTTTTAAACGAAAATTTTTACACATAAATTATAGTAATACAAAATTATGTTGAATCAAAATTAATTTTAAAAAAAATTAAGTTGTTCTAAAATTAGATTAAACTAACGCAAATTCAAACATATACATTAACAGTGGAAAGAAGAGAAACTAAAAATAAAAAAAGGTTAGAATGATACAAGTAATAATACTATTTAAAGGAACTCTTGCATGAAATTATAGGAAAGAGTTGACATTTAAATTATCTGGTAGAATAAAGAAAGAATTATTGACGAAATAATTTACATTTCGACAATAGATTGCATAATAGAATAACTAAACGCAGGAATAGATTTTGTGAGGAAAAAAAAGATGAAAAATATAAGAGAATTAATGGCGATACCCACCCAATCTCATCTCTTCTCATTTTTCTTTTTTACTAAATTTACCATTACATTTAAATACTTAAGGCAAGGAATTTGAATGGAATTAATTGACCAGCAAATAAATAATCTAATGGATGGCTGGTGGAAAACTAAAGGGAAGAGAATATTCAAAGAAAGAAAATGTGAGAAATTTGTTGGCATATATATCTTGTAATAAAAGTAATCCATGTGTAAGATGTTACAAAAACTACTCCCAGTTATGAATCCCAGGTTGCAAATCAACATGAAGCCTCAAAAGACCTTCTCTTTGATCTTCTATACTTGGCCGCTTAACTTTTTCTTTTTCAATTGTGACAGAAAACAACAGTAGTTGTACTTTCCGTGCCTGCTTGACTTCATTGGTTCATCTGAAGATTTATCTTGAATTACAACAGTTGGCATATTATCTGTTGCCCCATTCTTGAAAGCACTTAAGGCAAACTGCTTCGCTTCATCAGGTCTCGAAAGATTCTGCTCTGTTGAAGCTGGTGCTACTTTGTTATAGTTTACATCCTTTAAATTAGGATTTGTTCTTGTCAACCTGAAGGAACCAAAAAAAGGATAAAAAAAAAAAAAGAAAAAAAGAAAAGAACATTCTGTGCTATATGGTTTATATTTACAAAATAAAACCACATGGAAGGAAACTCTGGTTCCTTCTACGAACCAGAGAAACCGTAAAATAATCAACTTGAGTTATGAATGTCAGAGATAGTCCCAGGTGCTTCCTGTGAACGTCCCTCCAGTATATCTTTGTTTGAAAGTTCAATACTAATTTCGCATTTTGAACATTGTTGACTAGGTTTTGGGGAATAGGAACCAACAGTGTCACCCTTTTCCTTGCCCGAAGACTCATCATTGGCGAAACCAGAAGAGGACCTGCGGGAATGGAATCTGTATTTTCTAACCAATGAAATGGCCTTCTCTAGTGTGTCTAGGGCCTGTGCTACCTCTGAACTGATGTATACATTCCCTTTGTCCTTTAGTAGACTACCCGATTCAGCTTCTTCATTTAATATATCATTTACTTCCATGCCATTGTCCTTGAAGTGTATAGTTTCTTCACTATCTAATTCCTCAATCTCACAAAATGCTTTGCTATTCTCTGGTACTACTGCATTCATAGGCGTGGACTTAATTTTATCCTCCTGAAATACACCTTTTGCCTCTTCTTGCTTACTTTTAGGATCTTCACCTGGGAGTATGTTTGCACTTTGCTTAAGCTCTTCTCCATCCATAGCCCTCTTTGATATAACAGTCTCATGTAGAGCTTCACGAATTCTAGCATACAATGGGTCCCTCATGGTCTTGCTAAGTTCTTTATCATGGTTCATCATAGAAGCCACTGCCTGTAACAAAACCAATATACATAAAGATAATGCTGTGTACATAGCAAACAGAAAATGGCAAATCAGCTTAATCCTTTCTTACCATTGCATTCAAAACCCTATCTCATGTTAAAGGCTATGAACTCAAAAATCCATGGCAAATACTATTATACAAGTTAAAATATTATTAAAAAATCCAGGGTATTGATGATTTAATTAGAACTTGATGCATCCTCACATATATAACTACATCATTTATTTCTTAATCAAAGAATGAGTTGAACTCATTGGTAAGCTGCCAAGAAAGCCATAACACAGAATCCTTGTACAAAGCCCAGCAGTATTATAAGAATCTACAACCTTCTGATAAAGTCTGAAACCACTGCCGATGAGCTGCCTCGAGATGAAGTTTATGAGGGATGGAGGTACAAAATCCAGCTTAATATCCATGTTTACTATCGTCCTACAAAATTAATTTAAGTAACAGAATCAGGTTGCTAAGTAAAATCCCTTTCTTGCGGTAGCCTTTTATTTTTCCCGCATGGTACTGAAAAGTGAAACCATACAACTAGTCTAGTTTGATCACATCGTGCTTTTAGAAACTAGAGAAAGCAATGAAGGGGTAACTTATAATGAAGACATAAGATCATTAACCGATGGCAACTAGTAAACTCACTTAAGATAGGAACACCCCTCACTATCACAAAAACGATTTGCAAATTTGGGTAAATATTAGTATTCATCCCTTACAGTCCAAAGACATTAGTTAAATATTACACAGTTGGTTTGCAAAATTACACAGTAAATCAGAAAACAAAACCATGTAAATCATATACTGTTATATACAGAAAATTCAATTCCATTCTTTTGTTTCATCTTTAAATTAAGCAGATCCTCTATGGAGTCTACTTAGCTCCCACTACAGTCTGTGGTTGATGACTGTTTTCTCATTTTATTCTATCAATCCATTCGAGTCTAACAGTCACATGGAAACTCACCGAAAGTAACTTCTTCCTGATGCCACCTTTTGCAACGCAAAGCCTCCCATCATATCAACTCTCACTGCATCCTTTGGTTCAGGAATTTCTTCATTCTTGAAACCGTTAATGGTCCGATTAATGCACTTTGACTCAGGGACCTGAAAGCCAATTCATCAAAAAGATCTTGAAGCTTAGATCATGTTAAATTAATTTTCAAAATTATACATAAAAAAATGGTCCAGGTGATTACCGTATTCATAAGAACTACAATCAAGTCATCCTGAAAGTACTCAAATAGATAACAATGCATGACAGCCTCCCTTGTAGACAGTGGCCATGAAACCTTCACCCTTTCTTCCAAAAATTGGAGCAAAATAAGAATTCCAATGAGACAATTTTTAAAATGATAAAAGCATAGAAGTGAAAATTTTATGCTGATGCTAGCGGAAGCAGGACAAACCTCACTAGTGATATTTGTTCTCCTGTCCGAATCTTCTGCAAACAGTCTGATTGCATAATTTTGAAAGTGGGAACAGTAGACTGAGGCCACCTGTGAAATGAAAATTGTAATTCATCCTTGGTCCAGCAGAATGAATGATAATATTTACATTCAAAGTTTACTGTGTAACCTATTCATGCCTTTGCTTGTTTGCAACTTAATTTCCCCCTCTCCCCTCCCTCCTCTTCCAAAAACAGAGGAGGAAGAAATTGAAATACTTTGATTCAAGTACGAAGCCTCAATCTTTCAGTTAAGAATGAATCCAATTAGGGATATCAGTGAGACTTTTTTGTAGTGGTAGATGGTACTAAATTTTCAACTTCAGAAAACATTACTTAAATTCAAAGCATATTAAAATTATACAGGAACTTTGAAGACCACCTCATAACAAAAATCATAAATCGAAATACTGCAGAAAAACATATCTTGCTTCTATAACGCTTCCAGCACCCCAGTGCATTCCAAAAGGAAGCAGCTCTTTTCCTTAACTTGTATAACTATCGACCATATATAGAAATTCATCAGAATAATGAGGTTGAATCCAATTCTCACCATTTCTTGTAAAGGGCTGTCTCCCATGAGATACACAAACCTGTTATGATGAGTGGATGTCATTACATTTAATTTCATATGTTGAAATCAGTAATATTACTAATGTAAAGAAAAGGATGACATAGAGAATTTTGGTCGTCCCAGTGTGACTTACGAACATCTAGAGGCCCATCTACATAGCCTTCAACTAGCAATGTATGAAAGGGAGTTCCCTCTGGTCCTTCACGATACATGACACGAAACTCTTCAGTATCTTGTTTCAACTGATGAAAGAAGTAAGATTATAATAAGATTTGTCTCAAGAATTTGATTAAGAAGGTCATGAATTCACTGACCAACATAATCAGAAATCAGAATACAAAAGTTATATAAGACCACATCAGTTCATTCTTATCTCAACAACAGGGGTACTTTTGAACTAAAACCATGTCTGCATTATATTCCTCACTTCTTTGAAAGGTAGTTATTAACTCAAAGTATAAAATAAATAATAAAAAATAAAAAATTTCAGGAACGAAAGGAAAAAGAGATGATTTTGGCAATGTGGAAAAGTTTTGATGAAGGTAACGTAACATTGAGAAAACTGAGCAGACTAGATAGCATACTTTCCAATCAGCGTGTGCAGTATTAGATCTTTTGCTATCATCCATAGAAGTACTCCTCAACATATCAAGAAATTTAGATACTTCTGCAGTCCTGCTTTCTACTACTTTCTCCTTATATCCTGCTCGAGAAAATTATAGAAACAAAAAGTAAGGACAAATTCAGTGAACTAACATAATAACTACACTTGGTACCTTTTCTGCCTAAATGAGTTCAAAGGAAATTAGGGAAGAATGTTATTACCTTCTGTTTCTTGCTCTGAAGAATGAAGGAGTTGGTTTTTGACAAGGGTTTTAAGTATCTCCTCATTTGTCAAATCAGGAGAGGAAAGGGTCTTGTCCAGCCTCTCCCGATATTGCACAATTTTTGGTTTCTTTTCCATCTTTGCAGCTCTAATGAAAGGAGAAAGAGCCATGACTCAGAGTCATGTCTGAAAGTCAGGCTTCAAGCATTATTGGGTTCGGACACATCATAAATCTACAATCATTAAAGTTCGCTGCGGATAAATAAAGCCATTGAGGCATAATTTACATCTCATCATGCACCATTACTAAGACATCACACACTGTTCATGCAAAAATGGACGCAGAAATGGCATGCCTTTGACAGTTCTTGGTTCTTCATCTCAATGTTCAGTTAATTTCAGCTTGCAAACCATGAAAGCCAATAAAATCATTATATGTCCAACATAGCACTTCTGATTGAAGCTCTGATATGCACCCTGTTATCTTCGTTCTAGACATATGACATTACTAGAGTTCAAAATCCAAAGCCACTTGCTGACAGAATTTTGACAGTTGCGGAACTCCAGACACAAAACTAATATAGTTTTGAAGAAAATCACATGCACTTTCCATTAAAATTGACTAACTAAAATCAGAACCATAGTTTAGGATATGAGTCAATACACTCTATCAGTTCCATGACAACCTATACAAGATATAGATATCAAAGGCCACAGACGCAACTTAAAAGTAAATTATCAAAATCCCACTTACGTTATGCTTTCTGCAGTTGTTCTTTGACTATGCTGGACAGAACCCAGAATCAGCAACTGAAGTTCTCAGATAGAAATATTCATCACCGGTGAGATGAGACAGAGTCACCTGATGTGAGAGCACCTAGACGGATATAGAACGTGCCCACTTCGTTTTCGAAAAAAGAAACTATAAATAAACTTTGCAGACAAATATGCGTTCTCAGAGACGAAAACTAAGTTTCAAGCGTCAGAGCTTTGTGGGAGACCAAATTGAGGCAGGCACACTGCTAGAATGAAGACAGGTAGCAATAAAACATTAAAAAGCAAGGCCGCGAATCATCAAAGAGAATAATTGTGAGAAAGGTTAAGATTACAAATACTGGAAGCTCGGGGAAGAACGACAGGTAATCTATTTTTGGCTGTTTCAGAATGAAAAAAGTAATGCACGCTCCTCATTCGTACTCTTCCTTTCAATTAGTATAACCACGTAAGGGCTACGGTGATACTCGCGTTGTGCTCAATCGGATCGATGTCGCTAGATTATCGTGCAGCGGCAATTCCATTCTTTTAAGACAAAAAAATTAACTTTTTTTTCTATTTAATCAGCTAACTCTTGACTTGAAATTAAAATTAAGTATATTAGCCTTCAATTAATGTAAAACAGGAAACCTGACAAAAAAAATATGTACATAGATTTTGACAAGCTCTACCCTTGTGAAATCTTGAACTACCTGTCTGACTTTTTACTTGTTATTGATTGTTTATTTGAATATTCAACACCAAAAAAACAATAATGTTAATCAACTGACCCCTTGACTAGTCAAACACGAGTAGATGAATTGAATTTTTGGGTCATAGATCTGTCATTGCTGACCATGCAAAATAAAAATTAATCAAAGTCTCTCTTTTTTTTTTTTCCATAGTAATACAAATTGTACATGTTGTATAGAAATGTCTGCTCAAAAATGGTTGTTCGCATAGAATAAAGAACAGAAATTTAATGTTGTGGTTCACTATCAACGTTGGCATTGGCGCATGGAGGTTTTCACCCTTGACTTTCCCTGATTTCCTTTTCACGACCAAGTACCTTGACTGCTTTTTATTTAAAAAAAAAAAATTGTATTATTTTTAGAGAGAAGCTACCCAAACAAACTGTCCTGATTACATCTCTTTCAACTACTGATCAATAATAAACCCGCGCAGTGCACGGCCTGCTTCCTCCCACAATTTGCAAAACAGTTTCAGAAGTGAAAAAATGTCTCGTGTATGTGTTTATTCTTCCCACAATCGTGCAGGTGAAGATATCAAGAATTGTGAAATGACCATTCAATATTAGATCAATCAATCAAACAAATATTTCTGGCGTTACAGGCTGACCTGACGAAGAAACGGTCAATGAGAAAGCTCTGTTCAGTGTGATTGATGAATTTCGCGCTGGTTCATCTGCAGTCAAGACTCTTAATTTGTCTGAACTTCATGCAACACATCTCGTAGCATGCGTTTTCGACATTGTACCCCCACCACATATAAAAAGCTAGAGCTTTGATGAGTTTGCCTTTGTCAATATCAAGAAGAGTTGGGGATAATAAAGCAAAAGGCTATAAATTTCTTAACGTTTATAACATCCAAGGCAACAAAAGCACTCCACGGAGCCTTCAAGGCTATGTACTATTCGGGAAAAAGATAATAACATTTGGAACCAGGCTTTCAAACTTATGACACTGAAGTGAAGAGAAGTATATCAGAGAAGATTGACAAGAGTTAAAAATCAAGTGTTGTATCAAATGAAAGTCCAAGACATACAGAATATCAAGCAGTAAATTGAAGTACTAGTTTTGCACATCGCTTCTGTATCTAAGGATCTCAACGCCTAAGTAATCAACAGGACCTTGAACTGCCACATGAGGCTTCCCAACTAACACACGAACAGCAGATATCTGGGGGTGCTTTGTCAGAGTAGTAGTTGCAATTTGTTCAGCTGCCGATTCCAGAAGATTATGAGGTGACCCTTCAATAACTTCTTTAACTATACTGCATTCAACAATTCTTCTTGTTAAGAGCAGTCACATATTAAGTAAATAACAATTACTTGAATGGTTAAAACCCTATTTTGGTTATATTTAATATGTCATGCTGGTCATTAAAATATGTTTTGTTTTAAATAAATCCACAAGTTTCGAAAATGTTTCAAACAAGTCCGGTAGGTTAACATCAATACACTCTTGCCGTTTCAAATAAATATACTTTTGGGAGCCAAAAGGGTTGAGTTTGACCTAACTTAAAGAGCATCACTATATATTCTCCCTCAGATCAGCAGATTAAATTGTAAAAATTAAAAGCAAAACATTAGAATTACAGCACCAGAAATACTAGGACCTGATGGGTTAATTTGTGGAAAATATAGATGAAGAGATTAACTTCATGCTCACCGAAAGATATCTGTGTAACTAACTGTATCTGACAAGTCATCAGATTTACCAGCTGCTCTGAGATCCATCCAAGCATCCACATCTACCAGAAATTTCTGACCCAGCTTCCTTTCTTCTGCTTTAACCCCATGATTACCATGGAATGTCAATCCCCTCAGTATGAGTTTGTCTCCCTTCGCCTGTGCATTACCTTCCATTATTGCTGAAATGAGAATAACTATTGTTAACAGAAGTTCTAAGAATAGAATGCTTACATTCACATTACGCATAAAATTAGAGGAATACAGATATGACATGGTCATCCTCATTAATCATGCTATGCGGCCATGGGACAATGACTCCTCACAGATGGAAGCGTTCTAAATTGCGGATCGCATCATCTGAGTGGCCGCCGCAACCGCATCACCCCGCAAGTGATTGTAAGAATTTGGAGCTGCGTTTTTATTTTCTGGGTTGGGAGTGATTTTGTCTTCGAAGTGGTTAAGTGGGAGGGTCAGAAAAGAGAAGACGTAGAAGCAATAGAGAAAAGTCGATGCCTGATGGGGAATGTAAGACTACACTGTCACACCCGTTCCCAATATGAAATTTAATCCAAGTAAATACCTGAAGCTTGGTGGATCGTGATGGTCGGATATGGCAGTGAGGGTGTGCTCGATCGGAAGAGAAGACCAAGATGGGGTACGTAAGATCATAAAACCAGAATACAGTAACTACAGCATAAAACAACAGAGCAAATAGGGTTTATGTCCTCCAATTCTAAATCTCAGATTATCAGGTGCATCAAATCAGCTTTTAGAGAATAATAAAACCATTAAAAGAAGAGTTTAAACAAACTAAAAGAACATGAATGATGAAACTCGACAAACAGCAACCACAGTCCTCATCAGAGATTTTTTCAGAAGAACAAAATCTAAACACCTGAAAGTTAAACTCTTACCCCAATTGACCAAATACAAGTTTTCGCAGTTCTCGACGTGGGCAGTGCTAGCAGATAATGATGTTTTCAGTTCCCTCAGATTCATAATCAGAGGGTTGGGTTTGGATTGGCTATTTTATTTTGGAGAAAAATATATTTTTATTCTATAAAAAATATATATATGTCACTCTTTTATTTTGTCGTTGGTTTTTGTTCGGCTTCACTTTTAAAACTTGGGTTGCCTTCACTTGATCTCGGCTTGTTAGTTGGGTTAATAGGCTAAACTCAATAGATTGGACCCATTTTGGCTTCAGCAAGTAACTAAACTTGAAAAGAAAGGCCACTGTGTAAATTCTTAACCCACTGGAACCAGAGAGACGTCTGGCCCAGAAGCCAGAGGAGAAGAAAAGAAATGTCAGAAGGACACAAATTAGCATTGGAAAAGCTTAGAGCTATGAAAATAAGCCAGGACATTGGGCAGGCTGACTTATTCGAATTGGCGATATAAAACTGGCTAATCCATTTAACTTATTTAAATTTAGTGGTTTGAAAATAAAACTGAAAATATAAATAAAAGAACCTCTCTACATATTTTTTTTGGGCCAAGTATATATTCCATACAACCCTAACATAGCAATATCATAAAAACTCCAAACTAAAAAAAAGGCGGCAACACCAACCAGAAGAGCAAACCAAATGGCATACACCAGAAGAAGAAGAAGACGTCAACGCCGTCGATGCCGAATCGAGAACTTCTGTTCCTTCTAATGTTTAAAGGAAACAAAGGAACGGTTGAGTGCTGCTACATCTCAGATCTAAGATTGCAGTTCCTTCTCAGAATGAGAGTTCGGGGCAGACAAAAGATAGATGAGATGAGAAGAGATAAGCGGACGACAGCCTTTGCCTCAGCCACGGTTCAGAAATCAGTTTTTCTTAAATTTTTTTTGTTGGCAAAAATACATTTTTAATCCTTTAATTTCATTTTAAGTTATTTTTTAAATTTATTTAGTTCTAATTTAATTATTTAATTTTATTTAACTAAAATTTTAAGCAAATTTAAGAAATTAAATTAGAACCAAATAAATTTAAATGATAAAAATAAAAATAAAATTAAATAAAACAAAAATAAAAGTTAAAGTGAAATTAAAATTAAATGAAATTGAGAAATAAAAAATAAAGCTTCCAATAAAGAACCAAAATTTCATTTTGCCAAATTTTTTGAAAAAAGTTTGGCGTTTGGACTAAGTTAGTCACTAGTGTGTTGCTATTAGGGTAGATTTTTCTTGTGTTTGCTTGGATTAAAATTATCATATTAAATGGATTGTCTAAATAATTCTAATACAACTCACCTCTCTAGTAAATTCGTTTTGACAATTCTTAAAAAAATTTGAGTCACACAAAATGAACCCGAAAAATACAAACATATAATTTCCTATATATTCTGGTAAATAAAAAAAAAAAAAAAAAAAAGGTTAAGGTTTCAGACAATTTCCATGATGCGTCCAAACGATTAGGACAAAGGAGGAGTTTAAAAATTTTGAAGATGTACTTAATCTCAGCAAAATATGCAGTGCTGTACAATTATAGAATTGCATCTAAACTCTCCTGTAGAAAAGAACATATGCAGCAGAAGTCTTTATCATATCCTCTATGACAAGCTCAACACTGCTATCATCAAACTCGTACCATCTATTATCCCCATGCTGCAACATACCAAATACATAAATCAGGTCAGCTATTTTGTACAAACCTCCTACTTCACACTTCTTATAATTCAAGCAACTGTCAATATCTTGATAAAGGCCAAAACATATATTCACTGATATACTTTATATACATATATATATATATATATATATATATATATAAAGTTATTATCAATATGAAACAAATTTGATATTTATCAAATAATATATATAATATTATTCATATAAATTTAATGTCAATATCATTAAACATCTAGCATTGTATAAATACACACATTTTTCCAACTATAATAATCAAGAATATGCATCAATAAAATGAAAATACAGGATAATTAAACCAAACATACTCATTTTTTTTTCTTTGAAAAAATATTATTACAATGTTGACAAAACATTAACTAATAATAAAATAAGAAGTAATAAGAGAAACTACTATATATAGCAATTAATCCTAGAACAAGGAGGATAAAAAAACTTGTAGTATAGTAGAGAAAGTCATCAATATGGTATAGGCATATAGCATTTTTGTACAATGTGAAGTAAAGTTTTGAACAAAAAATAAAGGTATTAGGCATAAATTACAAAATTGTACCTTGAATTAATAAACAAAAAATTTATATAATACCCAAAAATGAAGTAAAGGTATCAATCATGAAATTTTTAAATAGTCAAAATATTTGAAAAAGTAGCAAACTCAAATAATAAAAAATAGACTAAATTAAAGATGAGGTGAAAGTATGAAACGCGAATAGTTATTGAATTTTGAAGTGTCTACTTAAAGTTGTGTCTATACTTATAATTAAATAAAAATTCAAAAATAAAAGTTAAATATCAAAAGTAAATAAAAAATTAGTAATAATATACAGATATGATTAAATAAAGTTAAATAAAATAACCTAAAATGACTCTAAAGGAACAAAGAGTAAAGATTGAAAAAGTTTATCATTTATATAGGGCATAATCTTGATTACACATGTATAAATAAAAGGAGTCTTGGGGAATCTTGGCACATGCTTGGCCCCTACTCTCCGTCACTAGTTGACATCCTTGACACTATATACTGCAATAGTCTTAAATCACAATATAAGTAATGGGTAACTGAATACACAATTTGTTTTGCTTTTTATTTTTGTGGGTAAACTTGAAGAATTTAATCAAAAATAAAGATATGAGGATTAATTCTGATGTTGTAACAAAGACTCTCAACCAATATGAGAAACTTACACGAACAAATGCCGTATAATGACCTTCTCTCAAGCTACCATTGTGGCAAGTTACTGCATACAATACATAATGGCTGGATGACTGACTATTTTTGTTGGCTACATATGTCGAGATATCCAGATCATCGATCGGGAAGTCAACGAATGTTTCTAGCTTGTTCCAGGAGTAGAGGCTGCATGAGAACCTCTTCAAATGAACAATGAGAATTTCAGGCAATCTCCAAAGATCTAACTTTTTAGTTGCTTGCTGTGATTTTTCGCAGCTAGGACAATACCTATAAGCACACCAAGTTCAAGATGGAACATCAAACACTAGAATGACTGTAACATGTCTGGACTTTCAAGACGTAAACAAAGGAAATGATTTCAATTAACATATATTTGCTCTTAAAAGACTAATATATCAGATTTGCTTAATAAATTAAAAAAGTTTACAAAAGTGAGAGGATCTTCATAGATAAGGTAAAATGCTTTAATTTCTACTAACCACATGTTTTCTGCCCCCAGAGGCTCTTCTTTCAAGAAGGCTTCAAGGCAATTGTAAATAGAGTCTACTCCTTGTGTTCCCTTGGTGAAAACCTCAGGCAATGAGCAGAGCAGGGATGTGTCATACTCTCTAATCATTTTTTCTGACCATAAGACAGCCACATCCAGTTTTGTAGGCAACACTGTGAAAGGTAATGGTTCGTTCATTTTTATTTTCACATTCTCACCTCCTTCCCTCGCATGTAATCTGAATTCGAAGTCAACCTTCGAATGTATGTCATCCTCTGTTCCATTGCATCCACCGGCATCGCATTCTAAGGCTACATCATCACCCAACTCATTATCTTCTGAAACTACACTTACCAACGTATCTAATATGTCTACATTGCACCGCAGACATGGTCTAATCAACTTCAGATACTCCCTACGAATGTCATATCCACAGGAAAGACAGGGCAACCTTGCTACAACTGGAATGCCAAATGATCTTTCCACAAAGATCTCCGCCGAAAAGATGCAATCCCTGATATAATAAATTTCATACAACAAGTAATTAAGCAATTCCAATAATTAGCAAAAAGAAGACAAACAATTGATGATAGAAATACAACAAAAAATTGAGCCCATTCATCAACTTAAAATTAGATCTAATTATAATTTAAAAAATTTATTCAACTCAATAAATTTGATTTGAGAAAAATAAAGTTTGAACATAAAAAATTTAATTTATAAAACGGGTTAAATTTGGACCTTTTTTTAAAGTTTGACCTAAATTTAAAAAGTTTAAATAAATATTTTTTTAATAAATAAAAAATTATTATTTTAAAAAAACTTAATATAGCATAACATTTTAATAAATAAATAAAAATTAATACTTTTTATTTAAAGAATTTATGTCAAAGTACTAACTCATTTATATTTACAATTTTTTTATATATAATCTTATATGTAATAATAACAATTTATCTCAACTCTTAAATATCAAATTAATTTAACTATTTTTTACAAAGACTGATAATTATAAATAAAAATTTAATTAAAATATGACCTTAAAATTTTTTTTTTTAACTTGAATTCAAATCTAACTTTTAAAAACTTGACCCTAATGAAAGTTTACCTAAAACATCAAAATTTTAACTATGAAGTTTTACACCAAAATTTGCACCCTTTGTTTTTAAAAACCTGCAAAAGCTATAAAAATAGGCTAAACTACAGTACATTTTGATGGATAAGTTAACAGCGTCAAAAGCATCTCTAATAGTTAAATTTGGACTTGCGTTCAGCGAATTCTTTGAGGCGGAAAGGTTGTTGACTTGATTTAGCTTTTGAAAATAGAGGACAGGTTAACGGAAATGCTAGAAAATAGAGTAATTTCCTCCAAAATTTATATTTTATGCCTCCATGGTTATTGTTTACAGGTTTCAAAGTGCCGCAATTATCATGTAAAACCCTTGTTGGACAGTAAGAGAGCTCCTTTCTTGAAGCGTCAGTAGCATCCAGTGTTAATAAATGGCATGTCTATTCATATTCAATGTATACAGGCTTAATTTGTATAATGTTGGATCAAGGTGAGCCACACATATCAACATGGGTCCATCTTAATCCAACGATATACGCTGCACTATGTTATATCCATTTTCAATTTGTATAGGCCAGAACTCCGGTCAAGAAAAGAGCAGAAATGGGCGCAGAAAGCTTACTTTTCCACTCGTTTATGCGTAAAAACAACCAAAGGACTAGCTTCATTGTCAGTTTGTAATCGATAAGCAACAAGTCGGTCTTCATCGTTAATTAAGGCCAATGATTCAGAGGGATTATTCAGCAGCCGAAAGATGCGACCCCCATATATCTGTATATCACTCCGTAAAGTCAGTCTTAAAATTAGAATACACACACACACACACACGAAAAATTTTTAAACTAACCCAATAAATTATAATTAATAAAAATGTCTCTGATAATGTTCCATTTCACCAGCCATCCCATGCAATACAATTCTAATAAAAAACATAGCAGAACAAGATGTCAAGATACCTCTGCCACCAGGAGGGTTTCATCGTCTGTTAAAGAACAAGCAGCACCTAGGGACTCAATAAGATTCTTTAATGTAGAGCATGCGGGTACTGTCACAGTAAATGCTGACGGTGATGTTATCCCGTCAGTACTCAAGACAGTCAAAGTCATGGCCCGCGTTGTACGAGGTACCGGCAAAGATAGGTACATAAAAGGGTCATACTTGATAGAGTCCTTCTTGCAAACTGAGCATTCTAATTTCGACCGGAACTGACCCTACAAAGTAAAAGGAACAAAAGAAACTTTGAAACAGGGAGTCACTAGCAGCCCAGTATCCAAATTCAGACAAAACTAAGAGGATAGTGCTTGAATGGAATGAACCTAAAAACAAAATTTACAAATCTTTTATCCATATTTTCAACACATCTTATCTTTCACCAGAAGCTTAAGAGGATGGTGGTTATCCAAATTGGAGAGCTACAGATCTCACAACTCTGGACCCATCAATAGAGGAGCGGTAGCTAACAGTCAAGAGTAAATTGGCATAACTCCTTTATGTAATCTGACATATGACAAATTAAAATTTCTCCCAGGGATAAACAGTTGGGCTTATTCTATCAAAGTTCATAAGCTTTCGATATGTCATTGTCACCGATATTAAACCATAAAATCATTACATACAAGATTAAATGTAAAGGCTAAAATACTCACTTGGAATAAATCAACTATTATGGAGTCATTACTAGCCAGGTAATTTTGCCAATATTCTTCAGCCACCACTTCATCTGGACGACCATCTGCAGCCTTAACGTCATGATTTGCATTGCGCTTTACACGATTAAGATCTTCATGGAGTCCATCCAACAAAAAAGCAAGCAGTTCCTGCATACCAGACTCTTAAGCATGATACTCTAAAATTATTCTCCACCCCCTCCAAAAACAAAATGTCTATTAATTTTTAATGAGTAAATCACTTGATGAACAAAAGAAAATGAGGTAAGAAGTACGAACTTGAGAGTCATGCTGGCTACTATCCTTAAACTGGGGAGCGAAATTAGCCAGTTTCTTCTTGAACATTCTAGGAGCCACTGGCGTTGTTCCAGGAACCCATAGCCATCTAAGTAGAACTCCGAAATTTAAAGCAAGCTCTCCCTTAGGAATTAATAATAAAAAATTTAATTAAAAAAATCAACAGTAGAGAAAAGTATGATGTCTCAAACATGACTAAAATGAGAACGTGACACCAAAAATAAAAGGAAAGAAGACAAATGCAATACCTTCGTGCCCGAGGGATTTTCATAATTTATCTCTTCCTCATACTCTCTCATGAAAAAATCAACGAGTTTTGGGGTGTGAATCAAACACTGAATTGCGCTATTCATAAAACAAGTATTTCCAAGATTTGTTAATCCCCTCATGCCCGAAGAGTCAGTTGCCCTACAGCTAAAGCCACGGCGAGAGGAACGTTCCATCTGAGAGCCGTCTGAAATTGTCTTTTCTCTCCCATTACCACTGATAAAATCTGAAAGTCCTTGAACTTGAAGCTCCAGATGAACCTGTCTCAGCATGGACAAGATGCTTCTAAATAGAATGAATAAATTGATTTATTGTATTAATGACTATCAGGTATCGATGACTTTATCAACAGATGTCCAACATTCAAAGTTATCATGCGGTAGAGTTGCGAGGATACATTTGAACTAAGTTTTTAGCACGATGTAGCCTAAGGAAACTATGCCAGAACACTTTCAAAACTGAGATACTTCTACGAGAGAGAATACTGCAAAAGTCTTGGTATGTTGCAAGCTAAATCATTCATCAATAAACAATTTTACCTCAGCAAATATTTCAATCTGGGAAATAGAAAGATTTTGACACAGGTATACACCTCAGATTCACTAGCTAATAAGTACTTCAGTCAATTCCAATGCATTCAATTATGCCTTTCTAGTGCTCAATTAGATGGTCTCATCCTACCCCAAAAATTCATATAAATGCATAGCATCATAACGCCTGTCCCATTCTAGATTTCTGCTTATCGGCCGTCACAACAAACAAGCACTAAATGGTGCTTACAGTCATTGAATGTTTCCACTGATTAAAACATCCCCCAATGCCCAGAGTCTGAAAAGTGAAACGAATTATCATAATAATCACCAAAGTATTGATATAAATACTAAAATCAACTAAGTACACTCTTTAATTTCTATATCCAACCATCAATAGTAAAGCTTCTAGCTCCTCCCTAGGCTCATGTCCTAAAAAATAAAAAAGAAGAAAAGTGATGAATACTGAACTTACCTCTTTTCCAGATTGTTCCAGAAAACCGTTCGGCACATCAAAGTCTTCATTTATCTGTGTTGTCTGCCCTGTGAAGTCCCAAATATGTATCTGCACAAATGATATATCTTAATTATCATATCATCAACAGAACACGGACAACACCTAAACATAATCAATTAATTGTTAGCTCGCTCACTGGGCTGTACTCAGCACTGAAAATATCGCAAGCTTTTTGGTAGAAATTGGCCGCGTTGCCCTGAAACCATGGTGTCTATCGTCAATTACTGATTATGTAAAGCTACTTTAAACAATAAAAATAGAATCTAGACTCGACTGTTTTACAAGAAAAATAACAAACCACGGCCAAACACCAATCAGAAGAAAGAAAGCAAGCAAAATACCAATCTGACCTTTGGGCTTATCTTTGCTACAAGTGAATTTGTTCCGAACCAAAAAGAGATCGATACTTGCAAGAAAAACAAATCCGGCAAAAAATCTTCTTCATGGAAGCGGCTTCGAATATCCTTCAGTGCGTTACTAAGATCATTACACCTACACAAAGAATCAAAAAATCAATTTTCAAATTTTATGGAACATACTTGCTTATAAAGAACTACGCAGAAAGATTACATTCTCGCTGACTCACCGCTCAAGAGCACGCAACCACATCTCTTCAAAAATTAAGGCATATTGATGGCCTGAAGACCCCACCTCAGAAGTTTCACTTTCATTGTGGTCGTCTCCCTTCTTTAACTGGAGCACAATGCCCGAGTCAAAATCAGAGTTCGTAGACGCTGTGAACATTACACCTTCTATCCGATCCGCTTCCCCTTGTGCTTCTTTCCACCACCTTCACTCCAATAATAATGGATAAAAAAATGAGAACGGTGTTGGCCCAACTATTCCATATTTGAAATGAAAAAAAAAAAAAAAAGAACGAAAAAACATCGGGCGTAACTGACAAATTTTAACGTAAGCAAGCAAATGAATCCAACCTTTAAAGTAATTCAGCTCTAATATACCCGGCGACAAATATCCCAATTGCTTAGGGCGCAAGAAATCACATTTTCGTGATTTCTTGAACAACACCCCGACTGACATATCCACTCCTCTTAAAAACATCCAGGAAAGTGGAAACAATAAAATGAACCATACTTCTTTCCAACCCATCTTCCTTTTACCTTTTTTTTTTAAAAAAAAAAAATGAAAACTCAGCGACATGAGGAAGAGAAATGGAGTGATAGATTCACCTGTAAGGAACCAAGTAGACCCTCTCATTCCAAATGTCAGGCTCCTCTTTTTTTTCATCGTCAAGGCTAGGACAATCAAGGTCACATAAGTTATCGTCGAGATAGGCGAAGCTATTACACATGGCGAGCAGTTCCAGATATTTGGAGACCAAGAAAGGAGCAAAGGACTTGCAGAGATGAAAGAATACTGGAGATAGAGATGGGGAGGGGAGTGAGCTTCAGGGATCGAATGCGAGTCAGTGATGGACATGAAGCATCTCAATAAAATAAGTCATCGCGTTTAAACTCCTCTTGGGTCACAAGTCGCGCGTTTAACGGCAGATTATGGAGTTACAAAATTTATTAATTAATTCGCACGCATTTGAACAAGAATTTGGGAGGGATTCTTGGGAAACATAGCAAGCTTTCATATTGGGTTAGTGCATGATGGATTGGGCTCTTTTCTATAGATGCTTTCTAATTGGGCTGAAATTTGGGATTATAGCCCAAGCCCAAGCCCAAGGGCTCTGATTATGTATTTGTTGGGCGTTGAATCAAGATTTGTTTACTCTATTTAAAGAACAAGAGGGGCAATACAATCATTCGAATGACATGCAATACAATCATCTAATGCTGTCGTTTGAATACACCTTATTATAATTTAAAAAATATATTTAATTTAAAGAAAATAAACTTGAACAAAAAAAATTTGATTTATAAAATAAGTTAGATTTAAATTTTTTTTAAAGTTTGACTTAAGTCTAAAAATTTTAAATAAATATTATTTTTAATAAGTAAAATCTTATTATTTAAATAAAAATTTAGTGTAAAGTGACACTTTTATAAAGAAATAAAAATTAATATTAAATAATTTATATTAATAAATAATTTATTTATATTTATAATTTCTTTATATATAACTTTATATGTAATAATAATAATTATATATGTTATTTATTTCAAGTGTTAATTAACAAAATGATTTTGTCATTTATATAAAAGTTTGATTGACTTGAAAAACCTAAAAAAAATATAGATAAAAATTTAAATAAAAAAATTCAATTAAAATATGAATTCAAACTTTTTAGAGTATGAATTTAAACCTAAATTTTAAAAGTATGACTCAATAATCAGATCTATATCTGATATTTATAAAAAAATTAAAAAGCACGTTAATTATTATTTCAAATGATGTAAAACATTTACATTCAAATCTACCATAAAAACTATTTCTATTCTTTATTTGTTCATATTCTGGATTATTTATATCCGTGAATTTTTTGTATTTATATGAGCTAATTTCAAAGTTATAATTATTCAAAATCCACAAAATAATGTTGGTTGGTAAAGCTCTTTCACTACGTCAATCATATTAATGCTATGAAATAATAAGTAACAACGTCACGATTTGGTAGACTTAACTAATATAAAGATACGGCTATGAACTTAGAATATGCGTCGATTGGAGGTGAATGGGGTAAAAAATTGTGATAGATTTACATATTGGGCTTTTTTATTGTAAATCAGCAAAAGCTGCTTGATGTTAAAATATGCTTACATGTCAATAAATATAAGGTTATATTTAATTATAATAAATTATTGAATGAAAATTTAATGATTTAGATTTATATTAAGAACTAGATGTGATCATATTAATTAGTATAACTAAATGCAATTTAAACTATTAATCTTTCATCTAATAATCTAGCATAATTAAATATAATTTTATATTTCTATCTGAGAGGATTCATATTGATATTAGAATATTAACAAATTGTGACTAACGTATTTTAATAATTTATGCCAGCATATGCAAATTGCATTTAACTAATTTCTCAATGTGTTGTAAAAACTTCCGTTGATTATAATTTTTTTGGTTTTTAGTTATTTATCTTAATGAAGGGCGAACATAGTCAAAAGGCATGATCAAACTGAAGAGAAAGTTTCTTCAGAGAGTAGATTTTCAAAGTGCGTGTGCAAGCCGTTGATAGAATTGGCATTCAACTTTTGTGTATGAAGGCACGCATGCTTAATATTTGAAACTTAGTCCACGATCACTGCTATTTAGAGTGCCATCCCTCCTCATCGAATGCATTCTTCAACAATTCTCCCGTTTCCATAACCAATCATCTCTCTTGTTGGTGGATGTACCGAGCATGATCCTGTGCTCTATAATTTCAAGTCACCCCTTTTCCCTTCACCACCAAAATCTCTGCTTCACATAAAATTACAAGTCTGTGTCTTTGCCAAATCCTAGAGATCACACTACATAGCCGTCAATTTCTTCTCCAATTCGGTTAACGCTAATAGACAAATGGACATATAAGTTTTTTTATTTTTTGGGGGGTTGGGACTCAAAAAATTGACCAACAGATGGCTATTTATATATGCGTGTATCTATATTCTCATTTAATATTTGCTTTCTCTGATACAGCGAAAAGCTTGCAAGTAAACCAAGATTCGAAAAAAAAAGGAGTTGGATGGGGCAAAATGGTGGCCATGTAAGCAGGGAAAGGAGTTTGTCTTTGAATGGGAAGGCATAATTTCTGGGATTCCCTCAGAAACGCTTGAGGTTGAAAATCAAAGTGCAACATGTGGACCTATCACTGCCTTCCCATCTTCCACCCCCACTAATCAACTATCATAATGCCTGTATACATTACATTTCCAGGTCAAAACAATCCACCCATCTAAAGATTTCTTCTCCGTCATTTATATATATATATATTTAGAGAAAGTAAAGTTGAGTTCTTGTGAACGATTGGGTTACACGTAAAAGGCATGGAGATCAAAATCAAAGATGGAAATCAAAAGTTTATGGAATGTTTGAAAGGTGAAAGTGCCACCTTATTGGGGGTTGGCCCATGATCTGCAGCCACATAATTTTTGGTCTTCGCTGATTTATTCTCCAACTTGGTGCATGCCTCAGAGTCTGAAAGATTTGACAATCACTATGGGCTGGCTTTAGAAATGGTTCTCAATGGGTGAGAGCATTCTCCCAAAGCTAAGATATGAAACAAACTTTATTATAGTAACTCTTTACACCATCTTGAACACTAGGAACAAGAGAGTTTACGGCACAATAGCTCCCAATCCTTATGTTGCTCTTAACGAGGTCAAATACCTTGTTTTCACTTTTAACCTGTCCTGAAATGAACTTACCCGGAAGTCTAGGAATACTTTGGCTAACTTCCCTACCTACAGGGTCCTCGGCCTCTGCCATAATTATAATTGCACCTCCTTCATTCGTTGCAGGAAACTTTTTAGGAGAACTTCCATTCTAATCATAGCCAAATCCTTCCTATAAAGGCAATATGTGGGGAGGAATTGGACCTGGAACCTCAAAAATTCTAAGGATAGGAAAACATGTCTTTCTTTTGCTTACAAGGAAATTTTGAATTAGATGAGAACAGAATATCCCTTGAACCAAACAACAGACAAATCGATACTCCGACTTTTTATGAAACCAAATGACTAACGATGCTATGCCAGTGGCAAGGTCTACTCCATAGGCCCAAGCAATTTCGACAAGGACATCAACATCATGGAACCTCACTTCAAGGAGGTCTCTATTGCAATCCTAACTCAAAAAGACAAAGCTGCTTGAACAAGACACTTCAAAAGCTTGGAGCACTCTTTTTTAACTCATAACATTTTGATTTAAACTTGTGTTATTCAATAAAAAAAAAAAAAACACTTGGTGCGTGCCTCTGTTGAAATTATGAGCCTCTGAAGTTGGCAAGTTCTGTTTGCTTTTATTGGTGACTTTCATGAGCTCCCAAATAATTGTGCCTCACTATTTCATGAACATGTGTACTGATGCATGTTCGGATCAGCGATTCAAGGTGGAGACAAAATGTGATGTTCTTCTAATTAATTATAACTTTTTCTTCAAATTTGTCTTCTCACAGAATGCCACGCAAATAAGTTTGTTTGCCACTGATGGATCAGTTAACATTTACCGCATGGTTTTTAGTGTCGATAATTACTAATTAGCTTTCTTTTGCTACTGACAATTACCTCTAATTAATTATTGTAATTTTATTAAAATTTTTAGCACATTCATCCTTATCTTGACTTAAATCCTTTTAACTTTTCAAGTTAAACTTACATTCATGTTTTGGGATCAAGGAACAATTCTATTACTACACGTGGGCACCCCCACCATGTCTGACACTCGTGTTCCGAAATTCGATTCATTCCTTGATATTGTTTTCTCTGCTTTCACATGAACTTATAATACATTTACTAGACATTTTTTTTTACTTATACGTTACTGCTAGCGTGTAATTAGACAATAAATGAAAAATTGTATGATCACTCTAAATTTTAAATTGTTAAATGAATAATCGTGGACAGTCCATTATAATTGTTAGCACAGCACACTGGGAGTGTGGACAATTTACAAATTCATCATATTTTGTATTGAAATATAATTTCTAATCATAAAAATAGTCACTTAATCATGCAAACTTTGATAACTTAATCTCAAATCAAAGGTCAAAGTATATGTAAATTATATAATATTAAGTAAAACTTCATAAATTACATATTAGGGTGTAAAATCTAAATTTCTTACTATACAATAAAAAAATATTATGATTTTTAAAATTTTAAAATAACAATAAAATAACTGCATCTAGTTATTTTTTAATTTAAAAAATCATCACATTCTCTATTATAGAGCGTGAGATCAGATCAGATTAGCAAAATAATAAAAGAAATTAGTTAGGTAATTATAAATCTTTTTAGTGCTGAACCTTAATGGAAGCTGTCAAAGTGGGCTAACCTAACCTACTTGAATTGACTCATCCGAGTTGGTGGGTTAAACAAGTCAACCTGTTTAACTCACCATATGGTGGTGGGTTGAAAATCTCAATACACATAACTTGATGGGTTAAACGAGCTAACCCGTTTAACCTACCAAAAAATTAAAAAAATAAAAATAAAATAAAAAATTATAAAAATTTAAATGTGACTTTTTTAAAATATATGTCTTATTTAATCAATCAATTTCTATATCAATATAAATAAACAAAAAAAAATAACTAGATAAAAAGCAAGTTTAAATGAATTAAAACAAGTAGAATAATTTAATAATTCAATGATTCATTAATAATAAGAATATGATTATGAGCAGAATATTTAAATCTGACAAATTATAAAATAATATAGACAACACAACACATATATTATAATTAATTTTTTTAAATAAAAAAGTATAGTAGGCTAGAGCACTAGATTGAGTGAATGAAAAATTAAAAAAAAAAACAAGCAATCTATTTAACCTGCAGGCTGGTTCATTTAAATCATAGGTTAAACAGATCGAATTAATAAAAGAATACTAAACAGGTTTTTAAAATAACCCTTCAATCTAACATACTTCTTAAGTAAGTTAAACAGATTTAATCTAACGAGTCAAACTTGTTTCGAGGGCTCTTGATGAAACATTTAAATACAACAGTAACATTTTTGTCTTAACGCTGAATTGAAAGTGACAAATTCGATCAAAATCAATAGGCATTAATGATGCATGGCAGTCTTTGGCAGAATAGAACATCTATTCATAGAATTGATTTGTCTTGCTGAGTTGATAATTATGATTTTCTTTTTTTTTTCGGTGGTGCCTTCAGATTTGTCCCTTTCTAGGGTTATAATTTTATTTTGGGTTTTGAACTGTTTAAAAGTTATCGTCATTGCATCAATTATCTAACCGTTTGAAATGTTTACAATTTCATTTAGCATGTAATTAAACTCTATACTCCAGCTTCGTTTTTCTGTGCTTTCAGATATTGTTTCACTTGTGTAGTAATTTACTTTGTTCTCCTCGTCTCATCTTCCTTTGTCGGTAGATACGCAAATCTCTTAGCTCCTGAAGAAGAAATAATTTATCAGATTGATATTAATGCTTGTTCACCTCGGGGAAATAAAAGTAAAAATAGGTGATGCCATCAACATGCCGATTTTAGAAGGCAGAAAATTTGATAAAATAATATCCAAGTCGATGCTTTTGAAGATATATAATGACCCAAAATGGAAGAAAAATAAAAAATGGAAAATGTACAGGGGTTGAGTGAGGTAAAGGAGGAGGGAGCAAAAACGACAAAGAGAGTGCTTAGCTAATAGCATATAAGTGAAATCATTGTTTTAAATGTTCCTATTCTAAGAGATAAGGCTTGGGAGTGATGACCTTGCCAATTTAGCTGTTCCTTGCTGTCTTTGTACCGGAGCCAGCTCAATGCTCAACCCACCAACGTTGTACTTGTATTACTGATTTTTACGATGCTCGATCACACATTTTTATTTTCTTTATTAAGTTAATAATTTTATTTTAATCTGAGTTGAATATTTGAGCTGACATTTTCAATAAATTTGCGATGAATATCCAATGTCAGAGGCCGGATAAAAGTCTTTACCGTCTAGTTTTTTAACAACTTGAATTCTTTAAATTGAGAAAGTCATTAATTTAAAAAAAAAAAAAGAAACAGATCATTGTATAAGATATATATTTAAATGATGTACTCTACTAGTTTATATATTTAAAATTATCAATATTTTTAACTGGATTTTGTTTATAAATTCAAAACTTATTATTTCAAAATATTTCTATCTCTATATTTTTATTTCCAATAAGTTTTTAAAATATCAATTTATAAACTCGTCAATTCATCATTTAACTTTAAAATTTTTTCAGTAACTCAATTTCTTACACTTATTTTGAATTTAAAAATTAATATTTTTGTTATTAGTTATAAAAAAACAAAATAGACGTTGTCAAATCAAAATAAAAAGACTTTAAATTCATAAATAAAATTTAAAATTTAAAATTAAAATATAAATATAATAAATTAATTCAGTTATTACATTTTATTACGATATTATCTTATATTTTTTAATATAAAACATAATAATTTTATTAATGTAATAATGTGTTTTTTTTTTCTGGTCGGTAGTGTAATAATCTGTTATAAAATTTGGTTTTCATTAAATTACAGCACAGGTGGCAGAAATCTATTGGTTGTCCGTTTTCACGTCACTTTGTTTTTTTGCTGGCTTTTGAGAAATGGGAACGGAGGGTGGTATCCAAAACGTAAGCGATTGTCACTTAGTCATGTGTGGTTGTCATTGGGTACTTTTCAGTGGGCCCACTCGTCCTTTTTCTTTGATTTGTGGCCACCTTTTCACGCGTTGCTTTTCGTTCCAGGCTTCGTCGCTTTTTGTTTTACGGCCTTTCTTTTTAGGGGTTTTTGTTGGTCGTCCAACCAATTAATTTGCTTAATTCCATTTTAATATATATATATATATATATGTATTACACTCATTGTTTACATCAATTGGTCTCCGTCAACAAAGCAAAACCGTACCGTTATTTGAAAGTGGTTTACTGTTAGTTCTTAAACTCCGTTTTTCTTCCGATACCAGCTTCTTTTTCAGTTGTTCATTACTTATCTATAGAATTACAGAAACGCACCAATTAAGTTAACCCCGTTCAGTGGTTAAACTATTGAGTATTTTCGTGTTTGGATTTCAACTCTTCAGCACTTTGTAATATCAAACTCATTGGAATGAACCATTTTTTTTTTTTAATTATGGAAAACGAAACAAATAAGTAAATTTTCAAGACCCATTGGAATTGATCTTATTATTAATATTATTAAGGAAATTTATATACAAAGATAGAAGGGAGCGTCATTTTTCTTGAGCTTTTAAAATATTAATTTTATTAAAATATCAATTCAAATTATAAAATTTGTCTCGTTCAATTCAAATTATAAAATTTGTATTATGCATGAAATAATTTTTTTTAAAAAAATTTATTTTAATTTGTTTATATTTTTTTATGTTATTTTTCAATTATAATATAATAAATATTTGATTGTCTAATAATATTATGATATGTGTATGATTATTATAAATAAATATTTTATTTTTAAATTAAATTATATATTAATTAATTTTAAATTTTTGTAGTTAAATTAAATAACGATATAATAAATATAAAAAAAAAAAACTATCTATGAATTCAGAATATACAATTTATATATATCAAAGGAAAAATGTTCAACTGCTTATATACGGTCATGCCAGTTTCTGCATCATTACCATTGGTTTCGACATTGAAATGAAGATGAAAAGAAAATAAATGGAACCAGAAACTTCGCATTGACTTTTTTTTTTTTTTGGCCTGAAAAAACTCGCATTGACTTCGATGCAGCGGGAAATAGATATATATATATATATATATATATATTTGTGTGAATGTAAGATTTAGTCACATGTTTTTAATTATAATTTATAAAAGAGCAAGCTTTGGTGCCCTATACAAAGTTTTCATCGCTAACCGAACAAATCCACGTCTTTTAAACAAATGTATTCGTCTTTAAATTAGTGAATTTAATAATTTGGATTAAATAAAATCAAAATTAATAGCTGATAATTGTTCACCCTTGTGATTGCATCATTGCAATTTGCAAGTCAATAATATGGTTAAATTCTACTGGCCAAAGGAAAATATAGGTGGTCATTTATCTTTTTCAGAGACACTCTCCTACGTCACACCTTATCTTAAAAAGATGCTTTGGAAAATCCATCAAAATGGTTAATTGAAACAATAACCGTTGTTTTTAAAGGCATGAGCCAAGTCCACAGAGTAGTTGAGACCTTGCAATCTCGCTAGTCAATGGATAGAATACAATGGAAACAGTTTTCTAAACAAAACATGACCCATAAAGGTGAAGACTTCTATGAAAGAGTTTGGTTCCCACCAGGCTACACATCGCTCTAGTTTCACTTCAAAATGACACCAGATACAAAATTATAGAAGGATGTAGCTTTAACCAGATTCCTTCTTAATTTTATTTTTTTTCAATTATCATTCGTATACCATTAATTTATCATGATATTGGGAAAAATAATTGATAGCACTCAGATTTTGCATTGTTATATATATGTTGTTTATATTAATGAAAGGTGTTAATTGAGGAAACGATTTTTTAACAACTCCACGAAGAAAACTGTTAGTTATTAAATCATGTAATTCATAAATCTGAATTATTATATTAAAATTTTTGAATTATATGCAGTTAAATAATAAAATTTGTAACCACGTGTGGTTATTATTTTAAATTATTACATTATATATTTTTAATATTAATTATTAAATTTGTACATTTTTCACTAAACATAAAAAAAAAAAATCCATTAATCGAACCAGTGGATTTGAGGGAGGTTATCATAATTGCCTAATGCATTGTTGGCTTTGCTTAAATCAAATTCCATCCCCTTATCCCCCACCCCCACCTATCAGTTTTTCACAACTTTTAATGATTCACTGCAACTAATTATATACATGGACCCCAATGATATATAACATCATGTTATCATGATCTAATTCTTCGATAGATTATACTATACACTTTAGAAAAAACAAATTAAACAGTAACAAAAATTGATTTTGCACATAGTCATAAACAATTGAGTAATTATATATTATGTTCTATTAAAAAAAAGATTGATTTTAATTTACTATTATTTTGATTACTTCATTAATTTATTTTAACTTAATTTATCATATTTTTGTAATCTTAATTTAATTATGCAACTTTCAACTTGTGTCATATGTATCTTCTTTTTTCGTTACATGGAACATTTTAAAAAAGAATCATTTAAAAAATTTTAAAAAAGTTAAAGAATCTTTTTAAAACACTAAATAAAGTTAAGGTATAAATATAATACAGATTTAAAATTAAAATAATGAATAAATAAATAAAAATGATTTAATTAAAAGAAAAAAAATGAAATCGAGTCAATTTTAAAAGAACCAGATTACAATTTTGTGCCATGACTTGGAAAAGCTTAGTTTTTCTTATCACAGCGATAATACATGAAATGAGATCCTTTTTTCCAACGCTTTTACGAGGAAAAAAAAAACATAATTTTAAATGGATGCCAAATTGTAATAAAGAAATTTGTCTTGAAATTAAGAGGAGTGAAACCAGGGAAAGGGATATAAAACCAAAAGGCAAAATCTTGTAGGGATGTTCGTCCCAAAAGCCAACCTGTAAAGCACTAAAGCTAGATTGTCCCACAAACGATGAAGACTCCTCTGTCGTCGTTACAACGGGCGTGAGTTACGTCCACATACTCTGCACCTGCCTGCGCACGATCACAGCCAATGCTCCACAACCCTCGAGTGACCATGTGTGGTGCACACTGCTCACCCAAAGTCAAATTAAAATAAATAAATAAATAAATAAATACATAAATATAAGGTGCATTTATGATATTATCTTCTCAAAGGTTGACTTTACAATCATGGTGTATTTATAATTGAAAACTATATGTGATGGTCATGCATTGCTGCTCATGCCACCACTCAAAGTGGAAATTATCAAACCCCCTGCTTTTTCAAATCTTAATTAATTAATATGACTAAATTGTTATACATAGGATTTTATGGCTGGGTTGCCTTCTCATAGATATGATGAAACCCAATTAATTAAAGCCATGTAAATATACAACACACAAAACCCAATAGGGGTGACACTTATATTTTAATTGTTTAACCTTCTATAGTTATTCAAATGTTTTTAGAAAATATTATGAATATTTATTTTTTGCTTGGTCCCCCCAAATAACTCATGCTTATTCGCAAAGTAAGTGTGAAAAGGAGAGGAATAGTATTGGTTGGCTGGTTGTTATGATGATGAAACCATCGATTACAACTTCAGGCCGCTACTTCGCATGTAAACCACGTTAACAACTATTTTTTGTGAAAGTATATATACCAAACAACGTGCGAATTGTGTGAAGGATTGTCCATATGTTCTCATTAATGCCACTGTTGGAGCTTGAGGTTTAAATTTATTGACCTAATGATTTTTAAATAATTTCACCCAAAATGGCTTAACAAGATCGAAGGCTTTGAGATAAGGGATATGAAAAAGAGTTGAATTAGGTGTGGGAGTAGGTTTGTTGGATGTTGCAATTGAATTTGAAAGAAATTATCCCCACTTTATTTGGATTTATTTTGTGCGTAACTACTTATCTAATGATTTAATCATAAGGGAAAGTAAAATGATTCAATATACCTTTTATTACAGTATAAGTAATTGAAAGAAATTATCTTTTTTCCAATTGGTTGAATATGTCAATTTTTATATTAATTAAATAATTAACCGTGCGATTTATTTCTATTTTGTTTCTTTTGATTTCTTAACTAAAATCCATTTCACTTCATTTGGCTGAGTGCATCATTTTTAGATTAATGAGGAAAGACAATCCATATCCATTGTAATTATTTTTGGGTTATAAATTTTAAAGGACCAAATTAAATTCAAGATTCGCGCACATCGATGAAATGGATATGGGTGGGAAATGGAAAGAAGACAAAAAGAAAGAAAAACGGGAGAACGGAGAAACCTCGGGGGTGGTCTGTGGAGGAGTCAACTCAACGACCTGGATGGTGCGATGTTATTTCACCTGGAATACCCGTTAAAACCTGAAACCCAAACTTAACCCTCATCTCTAACCCTTACTCGGTTTTTTAACCATGGTTTGATTACCCAACTCACATCCCCCTTCCCTTTTTAACCCAAAATAACGGCAGATTTTCTTCCAGTCTCTCCCTCTCCTCCTTCCCTGCGGAGATTTTCGGACAAAAAATTTCCCACCAATTTCCTTCTTGCATTTTCTTCAACTCTTACATTAAATTTCCCAAGATCCCTTTGTGTGTCTTGTCCCATCTGATTCCCAGATTCCTCAAACCTATCTTTTTTCATTTTCTTATTTAAAGTTGAAGTTTTCTGTTCGGACTTGTGCCCGTCGTTATGGTGGTCAAGATGATGCGGTGGCGGCCGTGGCCGCCTCTCTTTCACCGGAAGTATGAGGTGAGGCTTGTCGTGAGGAGGCTGGAGGGTTGCGATCTGCTGCGGGAGTGTCCAGATAAAGGGACTAGTGAAACTAGATTGACGGTTGAAATTAAGTGGAAGGGTCCCAAGTTAACCTTGAGCTCCTTGCGGCGCGCGTTGGTCAGGAACTTTACCAGGGAGGTGGAGGTGGGGGTGGTCGGTGACACCCACAACGGCGTCGTTAACTGGGACGAGGAGTTTCAGAGCTTGTGTACTCTCTCGGCCTACAAGGACAATGTGTTTCATCCTTGGGAGATCGCTTTCACTGTCTTTAATGTGAGTCACTTTGTCTTTCGCTTCACCCACCCCTTTCTTTATTTCTTCAATCCTTCTTGGTAGAAATTATGGTAATTTATATTCGGATTTCCAGAATATTTAAGATTATAATATAAATTGTTGGTTTTTTCATTTAATCAGACGAAAGTTAGTATCATTCATAGTTTTACTTGTTTTTGGGAAAAAAAGCAAAACTATTTGGCTACCTTAAATTTAGTTTTGTTCTCATTTCTTTCCTTTTTAAAAGCTTTTTCAACGAAAAAATTGTGGTTTGGTATTGAAACAGGGCGTGTTAATTTGTATGCCTGTAATACTGACACTGATAACTGACTGAAGATTGAAGATTTCGTTAATTTCTTCACAAGCTTTTTTTTTTTGTCTTTTAATTCACTACTGTTGTTGGTAATAATATACTTTTTTTTTTTGTATGGTTCTGATATTTTTAATCTGGATTTCGATTGTTCCGATTTATCGAATTGAATTTAAATGAATCGTGTAATGCAGGGATTAAATCAAAGGCCAAAGAACAAGGTTCCTGTTGTTGGAACGGCTTCACTGAATCTTGCTGAATTTGCAGCAGCAGCTGATCAGAAGGATTTTGATTTAAACATCCCACTCACACTCCCTGGAGGTTCTGTCGACCCTTGTCCTTCGCTTTGCGTATGTCTCTCTCAACTTTTGTTCCTGATTGTTCTACCACTCATGCCATATTACTTTTCTATTTATCATGCTTTGTTTTAGGTTGGTGCAATTGACAGTTGTCTTCTTCTGATTTGCGCTTTCTATAATATATTTCTACCTCTCATAGCATTTCTTGATATTGCAGATATCAGTTAGCTTAGTGGAGCTAAGAGCTGCTCAAGAAAGTACGGAGCTAGTTCAGAGAAGTATAGTACCTGTCCCATCACCATCCCAGCCAGGAGAAACTCCTTTGGCAGAGAAAGATGAACTTTCTGCAATCAAAGCTGGTCTTAGGAAAGTAAAGATTTTCACAGAGTATGTATCCACCAGGAAAGCAAAAAAGGCATGCCGCGAGGAAGATGGTAGTGAAGGCAGGTGCTCTGCCAGAAGTGAGGATGGCGAGTACAATTATCCGTTTGACTCTGACTCACTTGATGATTTTGAAGAAGGAGATTCGGATGAGGGAAAGGAGGATTCCAGCGTTAGAAAGTCATTCAGTTATGGAAAACTGGCATATGCTAATGCTGGAGGGTCATTTTATTCCAGCATGAGGGTAAATGCTAATGATGAGGACTGGGTTTACTACAGCAATCCCAAGTCAGAAGTAGGGTGCTTGCAGATGGAGGATTTAACAGTATCATCTACTGAGCCTTCTCTGTTACCAAGTTCAAAACGTAGCATACTGCCTTGGAGGAAGAGGAAGCTGAGTTTCAGATCTCCTAAAGCCAAGGGGGAGCCCTTGTTAAAGAAGGCATATGGAGAAGAAGGCGGTGATGACATAGATTTTGATCGTCGCCAACTTAGTTCTGATGAATCCCTTGCCCTTGGGGTAAGAATTTGCCTCCTAATTGATTCTTTTCCATTGACTTTGTTATAATGTTTCTGTTAAAAAAATTGCTTGCTGGGTATTTTGAAACATGATGCTAATGGTGAGTACTGACTAGAAATCCCACACTTGTGGACTAAAAAGGTGCACGTTTAAGTTGTGAACCTCGTCGGAAATTTAGCTATTGTAAATGTGCTATATGCCAATTAATTACCCATACATTCTGTAAGAAATTAGTCAAATCAACTTTAGAATCTTTAACTTTTGTTGCACATAGTTGTTTAGAAATTAGCTTATCAAGACTAATGTTCTACCTATCTTCCAGTTGTGCAAGACTGAGGATGATTCATGTGCTAATCGATCATCAGTCTCTGAATTTGGGGATGACAATTTTGCCATTGGGAGTTGGGAGCAAAAAGAAGTAACAAGCCGGGATGGTCACATGAAGCTTCTGACTCAGGTCTTCTTTGCCTCTATTGATCAGCGTAGTGAACGTGCAGCAGGTGAGAGTGCATGTACAGCTCTTGTTGCTCTAATTGCTGATTGGCTTCAAAACAATCATGATCTCATGCCTATAAAGTCTCAGTTTGATAGTCTAATTCGAGAAGGTTCGTTAGAATGGAGGAACCTATGTGAAAATGAGACCTATAGGGAGAGATTTCCTGACAAGCATTTTGATCTGGAAACTGTCATTCAAGCCAAAATACGTCCTCTTTCAGTGGTTCCTGGGAAATCATTTATTGGTTTCTTCCATCCAGAAGGAATGGATGAGGGAGGATTTGACTTTCTGCATGGTGCTATGTCTTTTGATAACATTTGGGATGAGATTAATCGTGCTGGACAGGAGTGTCATAGTAATGCCGAACCCCATGTTTATATTGTCAGTTGGAATGACCATTTTTTCATCCTCAAAGTTGAATCAGATGCTTATTACATCATTGACACTTTAGGGGAGAGGCTTTATGAAGGATGCAATCAGGCGTATATTTTAAAATTTGACAACAACACCGTAATAAACAAAATGAAAGTCGTTGATCAATCATCAGATGAGAAAACGACTAGTGATAAGCAAACTGCTGGAGCAGTATCAGAGCGCAATAACAGGCAGGTCCAGCAAGTCAACAGTAAGGAAGTAGATTTTGGAGTGGAGCCAGAAGAGCAGTTGAACGGTGAGCAGGAAGAGGAGCTTGTGTGCCTAGGGAAGGAAGCTTGTAAAGAGTACATTAAAAGTTTCTTGGCTGCAATCCCTATTAGGGAATTACAAGCAGATGTCAAGAAAGGTCTGATATCATCAACACCGCTTCATCACAGACTGCAAATTGAGTTCCACTTCACTCAGTTGATACAGTCACATGTTGTAACTCGGATGACCCATGCATCCGTTGCTGCACCTGAGACTCTTGCCCTTGCAGTAACTGAGGTTCCGTCATAATTCCTAACATAAATTTAACCAAGTGCGTAGCTTTTATTTGTCTGGAATTATGAGTGTTTTCTGATTTGATGTTGACTAAAGAAAAGCCTATTAGTGAGCTAAGCCGGTGTCTGTAATTTTGCGTGGGCGCTTGCTTGTTTTGCCTAATCTTTTCTGGGAAGGGTGTCCTGTAAATGGCTCTGTAATCTCTTCTTCGAGTAAGCGCAAACTTTTTGTATCTAACATGTCATTCTCGAGAGAATCTGCTCGTTAGTGGCTTATAGCTTTTTGCAGACTCTTACTAGCACTCTCTGATTTTATGGTTCTGATTTTTTTATAACTTTCTGTTCGGCAGATTCTAGATTTTGGCTTTCTTTACGACTGTCCATCCTGTTCTTAGGAAGAGCAGTTTTGGTTTTCTCGACTCTTGCAAATTTATTACGCACCAATCACCACCACGATGGTTAAGAGTGATAATAATTAAGAATGAGGCGTGCCTGAGACCCATGCTACTGCTATCAACAGAAATCAAACAAAGTGAGACATTTCCTTTGTGATTATCTGGTATTGTTTATGTTAAAGAGGCATGTCATTAGGACCATAAATACAAAATTTGATGATTTAATGCCCAAATGCAATGCAAACTGAAGAAGAAACTCATTGCAAGTAGCAAATTTTTGTACTCTCATATATTTATGGTTTGTCAAGTCATTCACATATATGGTCTGACATGTTTACAATTTACAAGGTCATAAACTTTAGGATGGGTAAGCTTTTAATGTATGATTTCATATCAATATATAACCATATAATCTTTCTTCTTTGAAGGAAACAAATCCTATTGTCCCGGCCTGGATCTATAGAAACTGGAAAGTTTTCTGGATGATTCTATATTGGTAAACAGTACCAGAAAGCTATGAGGATTCAATTCTATGTACAAGTAAAGATGCAAATCCTCAGAAAAGGAGAAAACGAGACATTCTAAGTGCTTCTTTTCCACCTGTGTCAATACTTGACAAACTGAATAAATTCTTTTAATACACACAAAGAATTTACAATATCAATCAAATCAAACCAAACAAAAAAAAAAACACCACCAGAGCAGAAGGTAAAAGAAAATCCTCTAGGAATAAATGCGTCTTAATTTCATAAGCTAATAATGATGACATCATAATGTGGCAGTGATGGAAAAGCATTTCAGAATTCTGATTCTGATTCTGCTTCTAGCAAGTCTACCTACTCCCTACAATTATGATACCCGCATGGCGGCCAACGGAACCACCTCGGCGAGAGGTGTTGAGAGTGGTGTTGGGATAGGAGATGTTCTGCAGAGAGGACATGTTGGATGCAGTCTCAGCCATGGGTCGATGCACTTGAGGTGGAACACATGTCCACAATCAGGTAGCTCTCGAAGCATATCCCTGCTTTTATAATCTCCTAGGCATATGGAACAGCATGTAGCTATGGAATCTGACTTCTGCAGCTTGGCCTCAGAATACAGCAGTTTGGGGTAACTCAGAATGGTGGCTTCATCTAGCCCTATATCGACTACTGTGTGCTGTGGTTCGAGGGATGTTGGGGCATTTCTCTGAGCAGCAGATGCAGCGGGAGTGGATGGTGGTGACTGAGTTCTGGTGCAGAAATAGGAAGTGAGCGTGATGGTTGTGATGAGCAGCAGAATCCCACTTGATATTCCTATGCCATACCCGAATCCACTTATGTTGTTGGATCCTAGGAATCCAGAAGAATTATCAGTGGCGTTGTTGTTCATCTTGTGGATGATGATCTCCTCGACGGAACAGTAGCAGCAGCAGCTTTGGTTGCGATCGATGGGATTTCAGCAAGGGTTGGTCAGCCATGGTGGACAATTAAGCCAATGGATCAAATTAAGGAATTCTGGTTCTTTGGCCGCAAGATGATTATGTCAAAGTCAACGGTTTCATGAGGGAGAAAGGGTAGCCACGGAAGCAAACGTTTCAACTTTAAATCGAGGGAAGATGAATTTGAAAAAGTACAACACAAGACAATGAGGATGCAGGGCATGGCGCATGTGAAGCTTTCTCAACGTTAAATTAAGGTTAGCTGGAGGTCAACGGTGCTTTCTAAGTTAATTCATAGTGTTTCTTTCGAAAGGGAGGCATTACTCGAGCACGTTGCATGCATTACTAAGGAATTTGTTCGATTTAGTTTTTCAATATTTTTGTGTGGCCGTTTTAAAATTTTAAATAGTACGCTTCTATAGATGCTACATATTTTATATGAAAAACTTTTTTTATTTACTCTTATCTTTACCTTTAATTGTAATGTTTGTCACTCTAAAAAAATAAAATATATTTAAATTATATTTTAATATTCCTTAATTTGAGCTCCTCTTCATTTTCTCTAACCAATTTATTTTAATATTAATGACTTTTTTATACCACCTCCTCTTATTCTTGCAAGTACTCTCACTTTAAAAATTATACTCAGAAAAATACTTAACACGACCACGCCTGCCTACATTCCTGATAATGCTGTGGTGATTAACTTTCAATTGCTAGCTTTGCAAGGCTATGAAAAGTTCGGAGTTATGGAGTCTAATCGCTAGAAGCCTTCGGCTTCGTGTATTTATTATGATCGAGACACTACATGCAGTACTGTGGGGAATTCATATATTTTTTTCCATGGAATTTGTCAGAATATGCAGGTGCGTTTCTGTGATTTTTATATTTTAACTGTATTTTTCGAGAGAAAAGTTTTTTGAGCACGGAGTACTTGGCAAATGTAGTGAAGGTAGAGACCCAAGTGAATTTATGCATGATAAGAAGAAAGTCATGGTACTTAAATAATTTGGTTAATAAATGAATTAAGGAACAATTTTTTTTTTTACATTAAGTAGTATATTAATAATTTCACACGATTAGATTTTTAAATTTAGATAATAAAATTTATATTATAATATGAATTTCCTCCCCTCCTCGCTCCATCTCGCTGAGATCTTGAAATATTTAATTATTCAGTCCATTTTCCAGCGTTTTTTTTTTTAGGAAAGTCATATTGCATTCGACCCACTTGAGAATATACAATTAAACAGAAATTATTTAACTGAATACAATGAAAGCAATTTTCAATTTTTTTAAATTGTTTTATTGAAAGTGAAAAATCTAACTCATTACTTATTCTTTGTATGATTACATACAGTACACCCAATTTAAAATCAATAAAAAAAGAATCCAGTCTTCAAACACCCACACATCATGAGGCGTACTTAACGAAAGAAGTGGAACTTGAAAATCGCTAGGTAAGCTGAACAGCTGCATGAGCCGGCACAACCATATGCTAAATTTTCTTAGTTGTACATTCCTTCAAATCTTATTGATTTTTTTATAAGATTTTAACATTTCAAAATTAAAATAAAATTAATTACATTAGTGACAAGTCATACAGACAACGTAGAAACTAGTAAATGAGGAGTGTGTTAAGGTAGTTAAGGTAATTAATAGCCCTACCTTCTATCGTAGTGACCCCAAAAATAGGCTTTAGCTCTATCTCAGCCCGAATCCATGGTATTCGAAAAACGAACACTTAACGACATCTGCTCTACACGACTAACAAGTATCCAAAACGGAAACGACATCTCTTTTTCTCCAAACGGCGAAACTTTACACCAAACATTTCCGCCGTGTGTCTGAAGCCGAACCAATCTCGTACTCTTCCATGGTGGTTCTACGAATACTAGTGACGTCGTTGTGTTGGCTGTTGCGGTGAAGCCTGTGAATGCAAGCGACGCGAACGGAGTATACTCTCCCTGCCTGGACGCCAAAGTGGAGAGATCCGATGGATTCAGCTTTGGAATTGCGTTCGCCTCGAAGGACAACTTTTTCTACAACAGTTCTGTTCAGTTGTCCCCGTGCGATAGCTTGTTATCTCTCTCGTCTTCCAATTCTGAGATATCTGTTTTCAGACTCAAGGTCGACGAGATATCACTCCTAATTATCAACTCCTCCTCCTTCTCGCCGGTTCGTGCTTTCCCTCTCGCGCTTTATTCCCCATTCTAAACTTAATACACTAATCGTCACGGGTTTGTCGTTTTGCAACCTTGATCAATCGTAGTTGTCTCACTTGCACTTCCTATTACTTGTTCTATTATTATCTTGGAGATCAATATAAATTGAATTCAATTAGGGGAAGTAACTTCCATTTCTAGGGTTGGGTCAATCTGTAAGTAATTATGCATGCTTTTTTGTTTTTTTTTTTTTATTGTTGTTTTGCTGTTGCTGTGATCGATTTATGAATACAAATGCTATCATTAGATTTTTCTTTCTTTCCTTTTTTTTTTTTTGGTAGCTGTTTTATTTCGTTTTTATTGGTGTTACTTAGCTTGTGGGGTGCTAAAGTCTTTGGATTATGATGGGATTGATGACAATGCAACTCCTTTACTCCTTTCTTCTCATAGCAATGACTATTAAAACATTGATCCACCTGGATCAGATTATCTTCACTGCAAATGTTAGTCATTTATCCAGCTGCCAATTTAGTTTTTAAAAAAATTGTATATTTTTGGCTCCTTGCATTTTGGACACTTCCCCTGTGATCTGCTAATTAGTCCTTTTGTTTGGTTCTCTTTTTGTTTTTAGCCTTTGTGGATGAACTTGTATCATGACTATTTGTTTATGACACTTTGGGTATCGTATAATCTTTTTCTTTGACCAGGTCTCTAATGGATATATGGTAGCATTAACCAGTTTACCCTTGTAAGGAGATTAAGAATAATGTAGTCCAACATTTGTGTTTTCCATTTGATTGTATCCTCGTGCAGAATCAACTGAGATCTTGCTGTGCAGGTCCTTGAGTTTAAGAAGGGCAGGCTGCAGAATTTATATTGGAAAAGAGATGGGTGTGCTAAATGCTCAGGAAATTCCAACTTTGTTTGTCTCAACAAGCAGGATTGTGCATTAATGACATCCAGCTGCAAGAGCCGTGGATGAACTGTGGATTGTGATGACCCAAAAGTAAATGCCCCAAACTTAAGTTTGATTTATGACAAACTAAATATTAAAAAATTAGCCTAACTTATATCAGAAAAATAAAAGTTTGAACACTTCTCCCAACCCATAACAAAAGCCTAAAATCAAATTAGAAATATGAAATAATGGAAGACAGCTCATTGATCCATCTTACTAACATAGTACATAAAAGTTGTTCTGAATAAACAAGGCTCAGCATTTCTCTTATACCCTTTGCTACATCCTTTCTGCGCCCTCTGTTTTGCCTGGAATTGTTGACAAAAACTGCTATTAATGGCGTTATCATCTTACCAAGAAGAACTGTGCACAATAGAGTTAAAATATGTACTTTGTGACAGTCAAAGGAGAAACAATTTGAATATCTCTCTTATCATGAAGATCTGCAGCATTTATTGCTATCCAATGACTATTTTTTAAAAAGCTATATCTATGTGGAACCGATGCCTTCGCGAAGCAGAGAGAAGAAAATTGAAGAAAGAAAAAGTTATGTGATATTCAAAAACCTTCTTTCTTAAAGCTTAATTTATGGCTTATTTGTTTTTAAGAGCATTTTGTGAGCTGTCAGTGAAAATCCAGTTTATAAGGATTCATAAAATTTATATTTTTTGCAACTGGTGTTGAGCCTCTATCTCAGTAAAGAAGATGATTGTTTTAGAGTTTGAGGTTAAATTTGAAAATCTTATGTTTAGAGTTAGCATGTAAAAATTATATATGAAGTTGTAAAAGAATCATTTTTAGTGGAAAATTCCTTGGAGGAGTCAAATGGACTAGAAGTAAGTATTGATATTGGCTGAATCAAGATAAATTATTGTGTTTGATACTCTTTTCTTGATCTTTACATTTTTTATTTATTTTTAGTTAACTGCATATATTATAGTTAATTGATTTTTTCACTTGTCATCTTTCTTCAAGTAACACAATTCACTGAAATATTTACAATTAACTTTCTTTCTTACTTTCAGAGTTAATGAACTGTTAGAAAACCCAATTGACTATATTTTATCACAGTCAACTATTTATTATGATTTACAATCAACTAAAAATATTTACAACCAATTGTAATTTTAAAATCAGAATTTTCTTGAATTTTTAAAAGTACATATTCACCCCTCTCTATGTGCATTGTCAATTGGTATCAGAGTTTTGATCTCACTTGATTTATGCTTTACAACCAAGAGAAAAGATCTATTTTGCAGAAAATGACTTCACAACACCTTAAGGGAGCTTATTTTAGTGAAAGAAACTTCACCTCAAGGCTTCCATACTTCAATGGGAATCATTATACATGCTAGAAAGGAAAAATGAAGATCTTCATACAAGCCACAGATTACCCAGTATGAAAGGTCATTGAGCAAGGTCCAAAATTTCCCAAAACAGAAAATGAGGAACTCAAATATATAGAGGAGTATGATGAGGATGACATCAAGTTAATTCAGGAAAATGCAAGAGTCATAAACATTCTCTATTGTGTTGTTAACGGTGAAGAATATGATAAAATTTTAACTTGTGATATGACAAAGGAAATATGGGACAAACTTTAAATCACACATGAAGGAACAACAAACTTGAAGGATTTGAAAATAAGTACTTTGCAATATAAATTGGAGCTATTTGAAATGAAGGAAAATGAAGACATATAAGCTATGTTTAACTGGTTCTCCCAAATTCTAGGTCAATTAAAACTACTTGGCCAATCCTATACCAGTTATAAAACAGTAAAAAAAGTGCTAAGGTTTCTCCCAGAAAGCTAGAAATCCAAGGTGGACAATATTGAAAGCAACTCAAGGTTTAAAGAGTTAACTTATGATGAGTTAAGAGGAATTCTTATAGCTTATCAAAACAATCATCTCAAATACTATGAGCTCAAAAGGAAAAGAAATATGGCGTTAAAGGCTGTAGCAACCTCTAAATAGTAAGAGGATGATGAAAGTGACATAAACTTACAATACCTAGCCTTATTCTGAAAGAAATTTGAGAAATATGCTAGACAAAAAGGCAAACTCTTGAAGAATAAAAGGAACTTTACAAGAAAGGAGTTCAAGAAAGATGATCAAGGGAAAAATACTATAATTTGCTATGAATATGGAAGAAATGGTTACATACGTTCTGATTGTCCATTCCTAAAGAAGAGATTCAGCTAAATATCAAACAAAAGAAAAAGCACTTGCTGCATGGAGTGATGATGATGAAGATGAAGATGAAGAAGAAGAAGATCTAAAACAGGAGATAGCCAACCTATGCTTCATAGTCATATCTAAAAATGAGGTAATTGTTGATCCCTCTAAAGAAAATTTACAAAATATTTTAAACGAAATGTTTGATGACTTTGAGAAATTATTTTTTAAATACAGAGATTTGGAACAATAAAAACAAATGTTTGAGACAAACTTTCAAACTCTAAAAACTGATCATGAAAAGGTTTTGAATGGAAATAAGGATAAGTCTTTACTTTAACTAAAGATCTAGCAAACTTTGTCCAAGAAGAAGAAAACTTAAATCTGATTTTGGGAAAACAAAAATGCAGTTTTGACAAATCTAGTCTTGGTTATGATAAGAATAACTTTGTAAAACTATACAAAAATTTATTTGTAAAATCTTCTTCCAATACTATTTGTATACACTGTCAAAAAAGAGGACATGCTTGTTATAAATGTAAATACCGCAAAGATAACATGATATGAATTCCTAAAAGCACTTATGCTACCTATACTAACAAGAAAGGATCCAAACAAGTCTGGGTACCTAAAACAAAGTGAATTTCTTTGTAGGTTTGCCTTAAGGAAAAATTTTTAGAAATCAATGGTTCTTGGACAGTGGCTGCTCAAGGCATATGATAGGAGACCCTTCCAAGTTTATTTACATATCAATAAAGGATGGAAGGTTGGTTACCTTTGGAAATAACAGTAAGGGTAAAATTGTTGGCATAGGTAAGGTACAACTACTCCTTGATTGCTGTATAAAAAATGTGTATCTAATAGAATGACTCAAACATAATCTTCTTAGCATAAGTCAATTATGTGACAAAGGCTACAAAGTAATGTTTGAATCACTTCATTGTAGAATCTTTAATGGTGACAAAGTACTTTTTGTTCGTCAAAGACATGAGAACATTTACTTCTTAAGTTTAGAAGATTTATCTTTAAAGAATGTTACATGTCTTTCATCTATTTGTAATGTCTCTTGGGTGTGACATAAACGACTAGGTCATGCTAGCATGTATCTCATTTCAAAACTTTTTAAACTCGACCTTGTTAAAGGTCTTCCAAAATTAAACTTCGAAAAATATCATGTATGTGATGCATGTCAACTTGGCAAACAAACTAAGTCTTCTTTCAAACTAAATGAATGTGTCTCTACTTCTAGACTACTCCAATTATTACATATGGACTTGTTTAGACCTACTCAAACTCGAAGCTTTGGTGGAAAGAGTTATGCTTTTGTTATCATTGATGATTACTCAAGATATATTTGGGTATACTTTTTAAGTCATAAGGATGAAACTTTCAAATTCTTTAAAATATTTTGCAAACAAATTCAAAAGGAACAAGGGTATTTAATATCAAGTATTTGTAGTGATCATAGTGGTGAATTCGAAAACAAACTTTTTAAAAAATTTTGCAAGGAGCATGGATTTAACCATAACTTCTCTTCTCCTATAACTCCATAACAAAGTGGTGTGGTAGAAAGGAAGAATAGAGTATTACAAGATATGGCTAGAACTATACTTATTGATAATGATCTTTCTAAATACTTTTGGTCCGAAGCCATAAACACTGCTTGTTACATTTTGAATCATTGCTTAATAAGGCATATTCTCTTGAAAACACCCTATGATCTTTAGAAGGGAAGAAAACCCAATACTAGCTATTTTTATGCTTTTGGTTACAAGTGTTTCATTCACAATAATGGTAAAAACAACCTGGGGAAATTTGATGTCTGCAGTGATGAAGGTATTTTTTTAGGGTACTTTACCTCTAGTAAAGCATATAGAGTTTACAATAAATGTACACTAGTTGGAGAGAAATCTATTCATGTGGTATTTGATGACTTTAACTCAACTTCTAAGAAATTTGTAGTCATAGATGATGATGATGAGACTGCACCCATCTCTGTTCCACACTAAATTCAGGAAAATCCAGAAAATGTGTTTGATTTAGAGGCAAATCAGAAAACCCCAATTGATTAAAATTTCAGTTAACTGGAAAATGAACATAGTTAACTAAACTCCAATCAAAACATTCCTATTGATCAAAATTTCAGTCAACTGGAAAATGAATGCAGTCAACTGGAAAAATTCAGAACATAATAGAGACTTTCAAAAGAATGGAAACATTTGTCCACCTATCTTATGCAATTCATTATGGGAAATCCGTAAGAAGGACTAAGAACTAGATCATCCTTCAAGTAAAACAACCATTTGGCCTTTCTATCACAAATAGAGCCAAAAATAATGGATAAGACACTAAATGATGAAGGATGGATCCTAACCATGCAAGAAGAGTTGAATTAGTTCAAATGAAATAATGTATGGACTCTTGTTGAAAAACTTAAAGATGCTTCCATAATTGGAACTAAATGAATAGTTAGTTGCTAGAAAACTAAATCTACTATAATTTATTACAGTCAATTATTTATTACGATTTACAGTTAACTAAAAATATTTGCAGCCAACTGTAATTTTAAAAATAGAATTTTCTTAAATTTTTAAAAATATATATTCACCCTCTCTATGTGCATTATTAGATTGTAGTATTGGGATACAGTTAGCATTCTCTGGGACGGATAAACATCTTTCAATTCTCAACTCCTGGTATAAAGTGGAAAACCTTCGCCAGTATTCACTTTATAGTCTTTATTTAAATATAAAGGATTCTCTCACTAGCCAGTATAACAAGTTTTTCTAATGCCTTTTAAGTTATTTGTAGATTTCATTTTTGATCTTTCATGATTAATCTTATATTTACTTTCTTCACTTATTGCCTTTTGGAAGTAGTGTCAAATCAATTTAGTAAGGAACTGAGAGCCGTGGTTTGTAAAATTGTATAATTTTGATTATTGTTCTGACAATATTGTAAAAGCATTTAAAACTTATTTCTTGAACGGTTTTTATTTTTTCTTCCCATATGCTTAAAAGTATGTTTTAAAAAAATTTAATTTTTTTATTGTGTGATTGCAAGTCATAATACCATCCGAATTTTCTGAACATGCAAATTGCACTCGCATTTAGAATAAAATGTTTTATTTTAGGTAAAATTCTATTGTTGGTCCTTTAATTTTATTAAGAATTTTACTTTAGTCCCTTGATTTTATTTAATTCTTTCATTTAACTTTACATTTTACTTTTATCTTTTTATTTTAACTAGTTTTAATTTAGTTTCTTAATTTTAATTTAGATTTCATTTTTATTCTTTAAATTCATTAAGTTTCAATTTGGTATCTTAAATTTATATTAGGTTTTACTTTTATCTCTTAATTTTATTTTGTTCCAATTTTTTCTCTTAATTTTTAAAAACTTCTTGCATTCCCATATCAATAGATAAATGAAAAAAAAAATAACAAGTGGAAAAAAATTTTGAGTAGTTTTTTAAAATTAAGATCAAACTAGAATAAAAGGAGATTAAAATTCAAAAAAAATATTTAAGATAAAATTAAGGGATTAAATTGAACAAAATAAATTTAAAGGACGAAAATGAAACTTAAAGAAAAAGTAAGAATAAATTTACTTTCAAAATTATTATTATTAAATTTTACTGAATTGTGTTTTATATATATATATATATATATATATATTATAAAACAAAAAATTTTGAACATTAATACGTTGTAATAGTTAATTACATTTTAAAGGAATAAATTTTATTTTGAATTTATTGTTAGTAAAATGTAATTGAATTTTTTATTTTATTATATATTATAAATTTAGACATAAAGCATCAACCATAAAGGCAAGAAATATTAGAACATTAATAAATTTAAATATTTAATAAATTTGTCTTTATTATATTATTTAATCTATTTATTTCAACCATATTCATCAATATATTACTTTATTACAATATTTTTTCCATCTGACTTCAAAAATTATAAGAAAGAGGTTCATATTTTCACTTGTTTGTTCATAATTTTTAACAAAAGATTAATGTTTAAATTTTTTTCGTTTCACTTGTCATTTTTTAATTTATCTATTGATATGCACAAGTTTCATTAATTGTAATGTTTATTATGTTTAAGTTTAATTCTTATCTTATACTTTCACATACTAAATTGATTGGTATTTAGTAGCAGAATTTATTTTTCATCTTTTTTTTTCTTCATTTTGGTAGTCCTTACCCAATTTGTTTTTTGGTAGTCATTAATTTGATGGTGTTAGAGGGGGAAAACCACATTTAAGAAGTTTTTAAAATTAAGGGAAAAATTGAAATAAAATAAAATTAAAAGACAAAAGTAAAGCCTAAAGTAAAGATAAGAGACCAAATTAGAATCAAATAAATTTAAAGGACAAGAGTGAAACTTAAGTTAAAAGACCAAATTGAAGCTTAAAGTAAAATTAAATGATAGAATTAAATAAAATTAAGGGACTAAAGTGAAATCCTTAATAAAATTAAGAGCCAATCAAACTTTTTACAAAAATATCAAATCAATTTGTTACTTAAAATTTGAGATAAATGATATAAATAATTGTTACTATTACATGTAAGATTATATATAGAAAAGTTGTAAATACAAATGAGTTATTTTATTGACATAAATCTTTTTAAATAAGAAGTGTTGATTTTTATTTTTTTTTATCAAAATATCATATTACATAAATTTTCTTTTATATAATAAGTTTTTGCTTTTTAAAAAAGTATTCATTCCAATTTTATGGGCTTGGATCGAGCTTTTAAAAAAGCCTGAGCTTAATCCGTTTTATAAATCAAACTTTTTTTATTTAGGCTTTTTTTTTTGGGCCAGACTCATTGAGCCGAACAGACTTTTTAAGTTATAATCAAGTTTACTTCTTATACATTTTATTATATTAAATTAAAATTAAGGGACTAAAGTGAAATTCTTAATAAAATTAATAGCCAATCAAACTTTTTAAAGAAAGATCAAATCAATTTATTACTTAAAATTTGAGATAAATAATATAAATAATTGTTATTATTACATGTAAGATTATATATAGAAAAGTTATAAATACAAATGAATTGTTTTATTGACATAAATTCTTTAAATAAGATGTGTTGTTTTTATTTCTTTATCGAAATATCATATTACACTAAATTTTTTTTTATATAATAAGTTTTTGCTAATTAAAAAAATATTCATTTCAACTTTTCAGGTTTGAACTTTTAAAAAATGTGAACCTAATCTGTTTTACAAATCGGACCTTTTCTATTTGGGCTTCTTTTGTTTACGTTTTTTTTTGGGCCAGACTCATTGGGCTGAACAAACTTTTTAAATTATAATTAAATTTACTTCTTATACATTTTATTATATTAAAAATGGGCAGTTAAGATCTGAGTTTAAATCCCATTCAAATTTAGAATTAACAACAAAAAAAGAGTTTGAGATGGTATACAAATGCATGGATCTGGATTTCCTCTTATAGCCAAGTTACTGGAGTTCTCCATTAAAACAATTTGCACCATCAGATTTCATCTTATGGTTCAAATTGTTTCAAAAATGTTTTATTTTAATAAAAATTATTTTAAAAAAAATAATGATGATATGTAAAGATTAATTAATATTTTATATCTTTTTTATATAAAATTATAATTGAAGAAAAAACATAAATTATAAAATAAATTTTATTTTAAATTTATTTTTGGGTGTGAGTTAATGAGAAGAACGCCTGGCTTCACTAGTTAAGGTTTGGGCTAGAGACTACATCAGCCTAATAACTCAAATGTTAGTACAAGTTGAAGAAACTGGGCTGCCAGTTAATAGTACTCCGAGAACATGTTGTTTGGTTTTACTTGAGTGCAACAACAACCATGCCCACTAATACTTTGCCTAACCCAAAGATAAACGATGATTAATTAGTACTACTTATTTTAATTACATATAGCACAGGAACACAATGGCATATTATTTATCTCATCACTTGTGCTTCGTTGTTGCCTCTATCACTAGAAGATTCTAAGGTGGATTTTTTTATTTTAGAATGTGTAAGAAGATTCTACTAAGAATTGTTTAGTATTACTTATCAAGGAGCATGTCTAATTTAAGATCTAATCCCTCTGGTGGGGACGACAAATGAACAAGAAACGCAAATCCACTTGCTTAAAGCTTAGTGGTAATCCCATCTCATCCAAGCCCATCCTACTATTTTCATCAATTGCTCTACAATGACAAACAAATATCCAACCAAGGATCTTTACATCAAGTTATAAAGTATCAGCCAAAGAATTTATACTTACTTACATCTCTCAAATCTTATGGTAATTATTTGATTTAATTGTAGTCTAATAGCTTCATGATCTGAACTCGGGAGATTTGTTCCAAAGTCAATTAGATATGGATTTGCCATAATGTCCCACCACCTTTTCGTCAAATGTCATTTTCCCCTCAGTTCATGATCATGACTTCCACTGAATCTTCACTATGAGTGATCTTTTCCCACAAATTAAATCTGCCTCTTGCTTGTAGTATGTTCAAAATTCTTAAATAAATCATTGCTTGATAATCTCATATGCTTCCCCTCTTCTATGGTTATAGGCTGTTAATTACCCCATTTGTTACTCAGTGATTTGAGGATATCACCCACTTTGCTTGCCCTCCATTTAGTGCCAACTCAACCCTGCTTGCTAGCTAGCTAGCATACACACACACACACACACAGAATTTGATTGTGCAGTAACTAACCCACCCAATTTAGGCTTCCACTATATATAAATTTGTATTTCTGTTCATTTCTTCTCAATTTGAGCTCAAGGTCAATGCCTATCCAGACTCCTCCTACCAACTACTATTCTAAAACCCAAACCAAGCTTACTATGGTCTCATAAATTGTTGGTGTTGCAATCAGTTTAATTTCGACCCGAAAAAGCTATTAATTAGTTTAAAGGTTTCCACTTTCTCCCCAAACTGCTTTTTATGCAACTTGATCAATTGGGACGGTCAGATTACATCTGAACCTGAGCCTATATATACGGATGCAATCCTAATCAGTTTATATATGTATGCCTTTTTATCTATTATTATTCACCTTAATATCTTTCTTTTCATACAACGTTCATTAAATTACTTTTACAAGTAATTGATGATTTGGCACGCTGAGTATCATAGCAAAATGTGATTATAGTGACAAAAGAAATATTTGTATGTTGATCCGAGATAAAGTTTTTCTGTAAGTGAAAGCATGTTTATAAATCACCTTCAATATTAAAGATTCTCCAGTATTAGAAAAATCATTAAAAATTTATTTTATTATACTTTAATATATGTATTTTTAATTTAATATTAATAAAATATTAATTTTTTTTATTATCTCCAATTATTGGTAAACATCCAAATTCGTGAAAGCATATATTTAACTAATTGTGCCATTTTCACCAATAAATCTTTGAGTTTATTGAAAGGTTATTGTTCCTTGGTTTTAATATAATTGTTTTGCTAATTAAATAACTAAACAAGTAGAGGACACTAAATAGAGAGCGTATAAGAGGTTACAAAGGATCAAGTGATAAGAAATGGGTCTATATGATGTTAAACTAATTAACAATTTCAGATACGATTTTCCATGTTATGAAGAAAAGAAGGCCACCTAATTTTCTGACCTAAAGTTGGTGTTAAGTTTTGGACCCCTCTTTTATAGTTTATACACGACAGAATATATGCTTGCTTGTAATATATGGCCTTTGGAAGGGACATTGATAGAAAAAATGAGCACAAACAATGGATTTGAAAACTTTATTGAAGCAACTATAGTTTAAAGAACATGACGAGGTTGAAATAGCACGAGAACAATTTTTGTATGATTGAGGTTATGCAGTACTCAAGTACAATATATAATACGGAAGGGCGTAATGCAAAAGTTCTAGAAAATCACCCTCTAAAAAAATGAATTTAAACATGGTATACAACAAAATATTTATATCACGACATAAGTCAATAGGACGTGACTGACATAAAAAATGAAGTATCATTCATTCCTATAAACTTATCAAATATCACTAGAGAGCAAACTTAGCAAATATAGATACTCGTTGAATAAATATCAAGACTTATAAACTCTTCATGCAACTATTAAATAAATCAGTTTAATCTCTATATAGAAGGTTGGACAAAGTATTCTCTGTATTATGAACCTTTCAAAATTTTTATAATAGAGTTATCTAACATATAGCAAATCGAAGAACTCTACTTTTCCACGCATATTTATCACATAGTCCACAATCATAGTAATACATCAAAACATGTAACTTGTATACAACGAAGCAACTAAACCAAATTAATAAATAAGAAAAATCAAAGTTCTAACAATAGGCTAGGCTCATTAAGGGGTAAAAACACCATGATTCCAACGCCGCAAGTGGGTGTTTAGGATCAGCGTTGGAATATGAAAAATATTAAATAATGGGGTGAGTGGAAACTCAGTGGACAGATAATTCTAATATTCCAAAATAAGGAACAGACTTACAATAGTACGTCCTTTCGTAATTTAAAAACAGATAACTTATCATCATAATTCAATAGTACCAAGTGGAAAATAACTATTAACAGAATACATTGAGAAACTCCTACAAAATCAGTCAAAATTTCAAAATATAGAACTAGCTCAAAACTAGTGAAAACATATCAAAACAATTACCCATTTTCAACCATAAGCTCTACATAATTATAATAATGGCCTTAGGCCTCAAACAAAATATGATGGTAAGGATATCATACCCAACGATATCAAATTACCAATCACAATGCTTTACAGCTAACATCTACTGCTGTTAGTTACAGGGTTCGGTTTTGGACACATTCCCAAATTTCGAAAATATATAAGCATCTGTATTCAGAACTCAAAATTTTAAAGTCATACCACTTCAGAAATCAAATTTCAATATTTTTAGTAGTTCAAAATATAGAATCATAATACTCATGAACCAACAAATTCCCAGATCTCATAATATGGAATAAAAATTTATAAATTTTGAAGTTTAACCAAGATATCAGAGATAACAAACATTTAAAGTGAAAAATGGATAATTGAAATAATATTATGCACAATTAAAATTATCTATTCATCTAATAGGAGTATACCAACCTCCTCTTATCCTTATTTATAATTTCCCTTGTTGACAATTTTTTTTCTAACCACCTAAAACATTAAATAAAATACTTTTAACATCCAGTCCTTATGAATAATTTCAATTATTTAATCTTATCACCGACCTAATTAATTATTTCATGTTTGCTTTTAACTAATTACCTCTTCAACCCAATTTGGTCCTCTTACCTCACACAATTTTAGGAAATTAAATTTTTGGGTTACTTTCCTTAATAATACTTCAAAATACTTATGGCCTATATATATATATATATATATATATATATATTCAATTTACTCTATTATACACTTATTAAATTTCTAACATCTACCATCAACACCAATGTCACATAGGGGTTATTGAATAAATTCCAAAATTCTTCATTTAACTTCAATTAATGTTTGTTATTATTTAATCATGCCATACTAGGTTTCTCATTCTAATTTCCTCCATTTCTCTTCATGAAAAATCTAGGAAAATTATGAAAAATTAGAAATTCATCTTAAAATTCAAACTAAAATTTTTGAAAATTCTAAATCACTTCCTAGATGCATAATAATATTTAAGAAGCCCGAAAAAAAATTCAAATTTCTCCTCAACCTAAAATTTAGAGTTTTTTCAATCCGGAGGCCAAAACTCACAATTGATCAGTGATTTCAAAGGAAAAGGATGCGAAAATCATCTAGGAGGTGAAACCATAACTCAATTTGATAAGATTACATCGAATTAAGCTCAATTTCATCACTTTCTCGCATAAACGTGATTTTCACGAATGAATAGTGCTAGCATTGGGGTTTCTTCGATTTGGGACTGTTTTAACCAAATTGATTGGTGTAAATGAGGGAGAAAGGTGTAAAATTAATGCAGAAAAAGAAGCCCTAAGCTAGATTGAAGCAAAACAAACCAATTTTCTCAAATTTAAGCCACAGATCGCGTCCCTTAAAGCTGTTAGAAATTCGTCAGTTTTCCTATGATATGGCTGGCGGTGGAGGTCGCTAGGAGGCCAATGGAGCTATTATGGTTGAGAGGAGGCATCGGCGACCCTTCACGGTGGCAGAAGAAGCCTCGGTGGTCGGTGGATAAATTTGCATAGTAAGGAGCGTGAACTGGACAAAGTGCCAAGGAGATGATGTTTTGATGGGGTTTTTAAGTTATAATTTATGTATTAAAATAATATGAGTGGGGATAGTTGATATGATTAGGGTATTAAATTAATTTAAGTGGGGATAAATGTTATAATTAGGGGTTTATAATATTATAAATGGGGAATATTACACTTTATCAAATCAAAGTTTTTTTCACAAATACTTAGTTATCATATTCTATTGAATTACAAATGCTAAAAATGTCTAAGGTAAAACTTAGGTACTTACTTTGGTTATAATATCAAATAAAATTTTATCTACATCTACATTTAGCACTGGTTAGGTTCCCTTTTTAATATCCTTATTGAGTATTACTTTCATGGGTATTATAATTCAACCATCCAACTGCTTTACTTAGACTAATGAGGGAATTTACATGACCATACTGTCTCCGAAAGAATATTTATCTATTAGCTTTTAGAATTGGGGAAGTCTCACAGCCGATCCCTTCTTCACACTGGAAGCTCTAGTTCCATTCAGTGTTAACTTGAATTACAATCTTTTAAATTTTAGTTCTGTAAATTTTATTTTTTTTATTTTTATAAAGAGAGAAGAGAGAAGAGACAATAGAGTTAGTATATGAAACAAAAATTGAACTTATATACACTTTTATTTTTGTATATCACTCTCTATTAAATTTACAAAAAATTTGCAATATATATATGTATGCTTGTCACCTTTACCACCTTTTGCTTTGATGACGACCCAATGCATGCAGATATACATGCCCTGAGCAAATTAATAATTATTTCTTGTTATTGTGTGACCCATAATTAAGAACACTTCAATATTGATCATTTGTGACTTTCAGCCTAAATGATCCATTTTTTGCAAATTTTATGAAAACTCGTGAGTTTAATTACCTGCACTAACCAAGGGAGAAAATTCATAATTTAATCAAAATAATTTTACTTGTATATCCGCGCGGATATATATATATGTGTGTGTGTATATTCACCCTGTGGACTTTATTAATTAGATTAAGCTCACATTAGCACAATATTTTTGCCTATAAAGCATGAAGTGGTTTCTTTAGCTGGCAGATATCATGGATGTTAATTTGCAAAAGCACCAAAGTTGTTCAAGACTGTGCTGTGAGTACAATTAATGAAACAAACAAAAATTTCATGAATTCAGGTCCACTTGAATTGAACCCACAGGGTGATGCAAGCCATATATATCTTTATGAAAAGGAGGTCCCTTTCTCCACTCCACCACAACCACCTAGTTTGTTCTTATTTGATTAACTAGTACCCCAAAAAAAAAAAAAAATTAAAAACGACCAAGAAAAGCAATGTCTTCACATATCCACAAGAACTCAATGGCTTAATTACAGGTGCAAAATAAAAATACTTTTAGGTTCCTTAAAGAGGAAGGACCAATTTTTCTATGTAGTGGTTCCTTTCCATTTATACCAAACGCTGTACCATTTTTAAACATTGTATTGCACTACTTCGGAATAATGACAACAAGAATAAAAAAAGAAAAAACCAATTTATATATGTTACTTATAAATATAACTAGTTTGTTGAGACTTGCATGACTGATCAGTAGGAAACATCAGATGAGGATTGGAATATAAAGTTTGTTTATCAGTAGTGTTGAAATATATTCACTTCTTGGTGTTGAGCTATATGAATTAGTCGAAATTTGGTTCTTCTACTTTGCACTGTCTCTTTTTCAAAGGCAAATATTCTATTATCTACGTCCATGGATAAAACATGTTTGGTAGAACTTTATATGAGCAAACATTGACTAAGGACTATAATGCAAAGAAAGGAAACGCCTTATCATTTTCACTCCCAAAAAGTATGAAAAAAATAGTGATAAAATAAAGTTTAAAGTGATCTATAGCCCAAACAGGAAAGGAAAGGAAAAAAGGAAAATTCAGGGACAATAATTAACCACCGAGTGCTATTACTTTTTCCAAACAAGTGAGATAAATAGGGTTTTGCATCTAATTATTAACTTCATGACCACGCTAATTCAATTATTTAGATTAGACAGCAATACTAATGAATTACACATATTTCGCAAGTTCGGAGAAAGTAATACCGAAGTTTTCTTAAGCTCCAGAAAAAAATTATATCAAATTATTATGAACCTTGAGAATTGTAGGTGTTTGATAAATCTAAGTAACTTTTAATGCTTGTAAACAGCCAAGGATGAAAAAGAATAAAAAAGGTGTTCGGATTTTCTAGTAATAAGACAATGAAACTAGTCTTTCTCAATCAATTCTGGGGTGTCTCGTGAATCATCATCAAGAATCCAGTTCATATTCGTTGCCTTTAATTTATTTGTACTTATTATGATGGTCTAGGTTTCTTCAACTAAATCATTGACTTATTATTGATTAAGCACTATTATTTTATTATTTAATTAAACTGTGATGACACTTAATTAGTATAAATTACTAACTAAAATGTCTTACCTATCTTAATGTTCCCTTTCACATCGGCATAACTGGTGGTTCGCGAGCATAGACGTACGATGTGTAAATATTTTGTGATTAATTTAAAGCAACATTTTTTGGTTCACATTATTGCTCAATTAGTTACTGAACATGTTTTTTTCTTTTCTACATGAGAAAATTAAATGGTATTTTTTTTTATTATTACTATTTCATTCTTGGGAAAAGAAAGAGACAAAGCATTTGGACGATTCAGATCGAAGTTAAGTTTTGTCATTTTGGGCAGATTCTATACAATGCGTACATAGCAATCCTGAGTTAAATTAATAAGAAGTTCCATGCAATACCAAAATAGTATATAATCTAATAACGAGAGATTAACTAATATTCATAAAATTGGCCCCCAAAAAAAACTAATATTCACAAAAGATTACGAGTTTAATATTTTATGTTGTTGTATATTATTAAAAAATAATAATAATCGTTTTATTATATATGATTTGTTCAATTAATATTTAATATTATATTAATTATATTTTAATTTAATAAACTAATTATGTGAATGTTTAGACAACAAATATTTTAATTGTTGAAAGCATGTTTTATTTATAGTTAAACGATTTTATTATTTTTCAAGTTCATAATTGAATTCAGTCAATTAGTGTTTTTTTAATTCCTTAAAAAAGTAGGGAAAACATTAAGAAAAAACCAGTGGATGATGTGAGATTTCTTATAAACAATGCTTTTTTAAAGCTTGATGAGCAAGTTCCATGTTCATGCTTATCTTATGTAGCAATAAGAAATAAAAAAGAGAGAGAAACTCTCAAGAGCATTTGATCGATCAGCCAAACCTAAAGCCATCCAAATCATGAAAGCAAAAACAATTAACGACTATATATATGCAATATAATATAAGTCTATGACAAATCCAGCACATTCACAATGTGGTCCTTGCTCTATCTGACTCTTTACTTGTTGTTCGTTCTTTATTTATTTCCTTTTAATGAACGTTTAACATATGAATTATATATATAATGTAATTATTAGGGACATAGAAGATGTTCATTCTTATCAGAAAAGAGAGAGGAAAGAAAAGTAATAAAGAGGTGAAATAGGGATGGGGTCACAAAGGATCTTTATATCTATCCTATAATTTTATGGCTAAGTAAAAGTTATACAGAGAGACAGCCACTTTAATAAACAATCTAGTCTTACTCTTAAGCATAATTAGCCGGCTAATTAATGAAAGTGAAGCCACAAGTATCTATGTAACGTGAAGGAAGAATCTGCATATATTACTAAATAAAACACACTAATGGATCATAAAGACAAGTCCCAAAAAGATGCCATTAGTTCAACTTTAATATAAATGCAAGGAATAATGTATGATAACAACTCTATTAAACAGTTTTTAGTTAGAGTCACAACCTATATGTTTTTTTTTTTTTAATGCCACATGATTTAAAAAATGACACTTGTAATTCGATAAACAAGCAACAAGTGAAGGAAATTGACTGTAAATAATAAATAATTAAATTTATACGTTACTTTTTTAAATTTCATCTACAGAATGCATCCTTCTCAATGTTAAATTAGAAAACATAAGATAGTGCATAATGAAATACATGGGGGGGGGGGGGGGTGACAATCCAATTTTAATTTCTTGATATTTGTTGAATGCATTCTCATTTTAAACTTATTAGGATGTTAGGATTATAAAATTAATATTTTTTTTGATAATTTGTTCAAATTTTTATTTTTCTATTCGTTTCTTTCTATATTACTCCATTGAAAAATATCCTTGAATTTCACTAAAAGTGATAGCTATCTTCGTTGGTTTTCTTAATTTAATTTTCAAAGGGCTTGAATGGCCGATTAGATAAGGGTACAATTTATTCATTGCAAAGTACTCGGAGAGATAATCTAGAAAACAATCTGAGTGCGAATTTTTCTATTCTTTTTAAAAGTATAAACTTCTTTAAATATTTTAAAATAAGTTATTAGTTAAAATACAGGATGTGGAATTAAAAAATATATATATATATATTATGTTAAATTTTTGTAAAAAATTTATTCGTCATATTTTTTCCAAAAAAAAATGGATAACAAATAATAGGAAAATAATACTCAATAGGTTTATTCGTATAGTAAGATAAAGGTGCTCCTAACTCACTTTTTATGAGTCCCAAGCCAACTAGTTCATTCATAAAGCCAGGACCACTTATCAACAATCAAATATCTAAAACATTGCAAGAAGCCACTTCTTTTGTAAAATTGTTATAAGAAGACAGTTAAGAGACATTACCACAAATAGATGGGGAGGGTAATTAAAAATTGCCATAGTTCGGCCACCTTCCCTCAATATTTTCTTGCATACAGTAGAGAGAGAGAGACAGAGACAGAGAAAAATTAATGGAGAAAATCAAGTGCCAAATTTTGGATCATTATAAATTAGAGTGAGAAACGAAGTGATGGAGAGTTGAGTATCACGAAAGCCTATGCTCATTGGTGGTTTGCCCTGGCGTACCATTACACTTGTACGCTTTCATCGCCTTCACTTTCTCTCTCTCTCTCGCGCTCTCTCTCCTTTGAGTGTGTGTTCTTTTGCTTCAAATTGTACCGACATGGCTCCAACCTAATGGGGTTTCTCTGCTTCTGCATAAAATTTCATACTGCTCCTTCATCTTGTACTTCTACCACTGGGAAGTGAGTTCTCTCCCTTTCTTTGCTTCTTCTTAGAATAAATGGGTCACATCAATTCATCCTTTTGAGCTTCACTTGTGTCTCTGTGTGTGTTCCCCCGGGGGTGGGGGGAGGGGTGTATTGAGTTTCTCAAGCTTTTTCATATATCTGTAGCTCTGATTTCTGATCTCTGCTGATTATAAACTTGGTTTATGCTTCTGGAATTTGTATTTCATGCTCATTTCTGATACACTGTATGGATTGAAATTTGGGTTGTGTTCTTTTTTGGTCAAATAATTTCTTATCCCAACTTTTATGTCCCTTTTTTCACTTTACGTTGTTTTAAATTTTACAAGTCTTAACGCTCAAGTTATTTTTAGTTGGGCTTTCTACAACAATCATTATCGTCTTTCAAAGATTAAGAAGCTACGAAAATTGAGTTCCTCTCTGCTTTTTTTTTTTTTTTTCTAATATAAAAATTCAGCTCTTTACTAACGCTTGTGTTGAAGACTGGGTAAATTCTGAGTACAACAGTTTTAAATTTATGCAAGTCCCATCTTCCCCCTTTTCTTTCTTTGGTTTTTCTTTTCACTTGTCCAACAAGATGAGTGCTTGTACTGATAGTAATTTATATACAATCCTTGCTTACAGACAGAAAGTAATTCAAACAAACAAGATTAACTTATAAATCATCGTTTGGATCATTTTGGAGGGTATATATGGCCATGCAAACTGTTAATTTCAAAGAACACGATGGAATTTTCCCCAATTCCGTTGGGCAATTGTCAGCTGTAACATCAGCCCCCTGGTGGACTGTCGTTGGATCTCAATCGGTCCACCAGGAGTCCTGTAGCCAAATGAAGCCTTTTTCATTGGAGTTTCCCGACTATGTTGACCAACCTACTGCCTCAAAGCAACCAGGAAGAGCAGCTCATCAAGCGTTGGATAAAGGACACACAACGTTCACTATCTTCCCGGGTAATTCCTTTCTCTTATCCTGGTGATACTGTTAGATGCATCTCTCTGCTGAAGTTGCATAGTTTCACTACTTGTGCTTATTTTAATATGATATCAACACTTGAAAGCTTGCATTGTTTCACTACTTGTGCTTATTTTAATATGATATCAACACTTGAAAGCGTAGTGACCATTATAAAAATATATCAGAAACAAGCTCCCATCCTTCTTTTTGTCCTAAATAATTTGGAGATGGATATCATGAATGTGATCTATGAAAAGAAAATATGTAAACGATTCATGACATATCCAAGAAAATAAAAATGAAAGGAAACTGCAGATAAGGATGGCCTTCTTTTTTTTTTTTCACAAAAACAAAAGTATTTGAATAAATATCCCTTCATATAAATTGACTTCCATTTTGTATTTATTTTAATACTTTTCTGTTTGTGTCTTGGTAGCACCAAAATTACTATCAAATCTCCAGAATAGCATATCACTTTTGGAGTGATATCAGGATGTCTAATGGGTTTATGGTCTTATTGCAGCAATAATTTAATGATCATCTTTCGATGGGTTCTAACTTTAGCAAGGGAGTGGTGGTCTTTGAATGAATAACTAAGAACGTATAGCAATGACGGAAGCATTGCATCCCACATATTATTTAGTACAAAAGATCATTGTGCGCCCTTCTCATAACATTGAGTAATTTTTTAAACTTGTTCTAGGAATAGAGTAGGGTTTTAAACTACTTTGACCTAATCTAGAATATAATATCCAGCAGATGAATCATTAAGTAACTAGTTTGAGATACAAGTGCCATAGTAAAGATATATATGTGCAATGCGAAAATTTGAATATGATTCTTAGTAGCAACCATATGCGAAATGGTTGGAAGATGAGAAATGGGATAGAGAAGATAATTCTACAAATAATGATTTTTGACATTGTAAAGTGAGTGGTATTCTTTTAGATACTCAGCACTGGCACTGCTTCCAAACATTGTGCCAGAAAAGATTCTTGCATACAACTCAAAAAGCACTTGTGTCCTACATAGTGTCTCTTTCATTTTGCTTTTCTTCTAAGATGTCATTCTCAGTCTTTTCTGAATTATGATTTCCCTATCAGTATTCCATATTAGAGCTTTTTCTTGGCTTGAATATACTTCTCATATTTTGCAATAGAATTATGGGTTCTTTCCTTCAGTGTTCATTTCAAATATCTCCTCTTAATAACTCTTGTTGCAACCTTCAATTTTTATTGATACAACTTTCTCAATAAAATTATGTTGAATCATCTGATATTCATTTGTCTAGACTCTAGCACTGATCTCAGCATGATGTAGCCATTCTTCTTGCACATCCCTTATTGAGGCATTTGAAATTATATAACAGCAGACGTTGCAATGCTAAAAGAGGCTTCTTGAGGCTTTGAGGAAACCATCTTCCACAAGTACCCCATAAGGGACTTTCATTTTTCCATATCATGTTTAATGAGGTTCAATAGCTAATTTACTTTGAGAGGAAGTCAACAGATTTGGTAGTCACACTCGAGGGAGGGGAAAGTAATTTAGAAAAACCGCATCTATCCTCAAGGAAATGTCTTTCAAGGTGAATCAGATGGTAGAGTTTAACATATTGGCAGAGTATGACGTAATGTATCTCTATTAGTTTCAGATGCGCTGAAACATACCAACAGTTGACAGTCTTTAGGAGGGAGATTGCATCAATAAGAAACATGGACCCAAATTTTACCTACACAGCAGCAAATAGAGAGGGAAAGAGAAGAAAATTGAATTCGTGTCTTCAGATCATATGATTCTAGATGAAGTGAATGCTGGCATGAAGAATGAACCTCTCCCCTTCCCCCCTTTCTCTCTCTTTTTCTTACTGACTTCCGTAGTTCCTGTGAAGGCAAGGTCACTGTACAAGGTGCTTGTTACCAAATTATCAGAATGTTCTATACATTAGCTCATCCAGCGGATAAAATGAGATAATCCATTATAATCTTCTGCTGCCTATAAAATACTTGAAATTTAATCTTGCTCAATGTTTGTTTGGCCCATGGTTTGAATCTAATATTGATGAGACCCTTGGGTAGAACTCATCTCCAAAAGCTAGCTCATGAAGAGAGGGTGCCCAAAGGTCTTATAAACCCCCCACTTGGTGGTATGTCATCCGATGTGGGACTCCCAAGTTGCCTTGGCTTGTGGTTCCTAACATTTGTGCCCCCTTAAATAGCGACGTCCATGGTGCTGGCGGCTGGTGCTCAAGCCTTTCTCCCCTTTTGCTCCTCTCCAACCACCGCCGCCACTACCCGGGATTGAAATTGCTTTAATACCAATTTTGATGGAACCCAGAAAAATGCCTTTATTACAATCTAGGATTAAAGAGTTAACTACCAGTGGTAGCTTACAAAAGCTAAGCTTTCAAGGCAAAAAACAAAAAAACAAAAACAAAAAATGTAATCTACTCACAAAACAAACTCACAATTGCCCGAGTTCCTAGCATTCAAGAGCTAGGCCTCTCCTACTCTTACTACTCGCCTAATTCCCCCCCAAGCTCCAGGCAACTACCAAAAACTCCCTCCAACATGTGCAACCAAGCGGTGAAGCGGTGGTCATCGCCCACTATTGCCAAACCTTCCCATTCCCTTATGTTTAGTTGTCTCTCTCTTATTCCTCCTAGTGTAAGTAATTAGAGCAAGTGCAATAGCATGACCCACTTGTTGATGGACCGGTCTATCAATACCCCCGTTAACAAGCTGAACCTTGTCCTCAAGGTTAAAGGATGGAAACTGTACAACAATGATGTCAAACTTCTCCCAAGTACTATTACATTCTCGTAGGTCAACCCACTTGATCAAAACTTCACACTGTCCATCCGTGAGGGTGCGTCTTTAAAGAACTGACTCAGGTTGAACCTGCAATTCCATGTCCTCGGTCAAGACTACAAGGATGTCATAGACAGGCGTGGGGTGAAGGGATTTCTTGGGTTGTGAGACATGAAACACTAGATGAATTCTAGCATTGTCAGGCAGTTTAAGATGATAGGCTACTGCTTCATACTTTTCTACAATCTCATAAGGTCTATAGAAACGGGGGCTAAGCTTTTCAATAGCTCTGTTAGCCAATGCTTTCAATTTGTAAGGTCTCAGCTTAAGACACAAATTCTCCTACTTGAAAGTTAACTTCCTTGCGATGTTGATCAGCCTGATTTTTCATTCTCTCTTGTGCTAGTACTAGATGGTCCTTTAATTCAGATAACACCTCATTTCTTTTTCTGATCTATTCATTGACACCTTCTACCGGCAAATCTACATCCTCCAACTTAAAGAAAGTTGGCGGATCGCAACCATAAAGAGCTTGGAAAGGAGTTGTTCAAAGGGAACGATTGTAAGTGGTGTTAAACCAATACTTTGCCAATGGTAACCATTGAGACCAACTCTTTAGTTTGTCACCCACAAAACAGTGTAAATAAGTCTACAAACTTCAATTAACTACTTTAGTTTGACCATCCATTTCTAGGTGATTCCCATAATTGTATTTAAGTGTGGTTCCAACGACTCTAAATAACTCTTTCCAAAACTGACTAATGAAAACTCTATCTCGATCTGAAACAATAGATTTGGGAAACCCATGCAACTTAACTACTGCCTTCACAAATTCCACCGAAACATACTTAGCAGTGAAAGGGTGTCGTAAAGGAATAAAATGAGCATACTTCGTGAGTCGGTCCACCACAACCATAATAGTGTCAAACCTATTTGAGGTGGGAAGTCCTGTAATGAAGTCCATACTAAGGTCATCCCACACATGCTGGAGCACAGGTACGGGTATTGATAGACCGGTCCATCAGCAAGTGGGCATATTACTTATACTAGGAGGAATAAGAGAGAGACAACTAAACAGAAGGGAATGAAAAGGTCTGGCAATAGTGGATCATGACCACCACTTCAAATTTTCAATTCTGCACTCCATTCTTGTGATGACCATACCCAACAGTTCGGGAACATATAGCTTATATACCAACTTGATGAGACCCTTAGGTAGAACTATCCCCAAAAGCTAGCTCATGAGGAGAGGGTGCCTAAAGGTCTTATAAGCCCCCCACCAAGTGGTATTCCACTTGATGTGGGACTCCCAAGTTCCCTTGGCTTGTGGTTCCTAACAAATATACTCTGTTAGAATAATGCTTTGCTTTAAATTAAGCAAGAGAAAACCTATTTATTTATTATTTGAGCCAGTTATTGCAAGACTTGATACTTCAACTTTTCTTTGGCTAACCATTCACTTTTTAGAACTGTCTAGTACATTGGTATATGAGTATCTTAAATTTATTCTTCAGATGGTTGCGAAATGTCGGATGATGCACAGAAGCATCAGGCAGCCTTATCACTTCACTCATCACCTCCTGAACCCCGCAGTCATTTTGAGCTAAAATTTAGTCAGCCTATGGTATAATTTCTTACCAAATGATCCCTTTGATGCTTCATTATTTTACTTTTGGACAGTACTTTACTTTGTTATCTTTCTCTTTGTAGATCTGTTCAAAATATCCTTATATGGATCAATTTTATGGGCTCATCTCAACTTATGGACCTCAAATTTCGGTTTGTCTTTACTTTAGCAAGCTTCTTAATCTATATAAAACATGTGATGCTTTCAACATGTTTACATGTGAATCATATTTATTATGGAATACACGTATGACAAAGCCAGAAAACAATTAAGAACTGTCCTGCCAATTTTTTATGAATCTTATCGAAACCTCTAAGATATAATAATTGGTTATGAAATATTTCACGTGTGTCTGCACACATGTTGTTTCCATTTTCATGTGGCTATCCATTAGCACTTGCACATAGAAGCATTAAGATTAAGCTATTATTCGAAAAATGTGGCAAAAAATGATTCAGTTTTAGAAAATACATATGGAATGTTATAAGTTGTGACTTTAAACCTCAGAGTAAATTTCTGAAGGAGTTGCATGACTTTGGACCTATGATAAGAAAATGAAGAACTTGTCGTATATTTAACACTGTTCCCATATTCACATTCTGCCAGTGGATTTTTTCATTGCAATATACCTACCAATTTTAATTAAGTTGATTTTTTGTTAGCAGCCATGTTATGCTGTGACGCTAATGCATTGGTGAGCAAGGGCAACATTCATTATGAGTAACTTCTCGACAAGTGATTTGGAGACTTTATAACTGAATAATAAACAAGTAATTAAAAAACAATTAAATTTTGAAAGTGAAAAGTGAAATGTCAATACACGAAATGGAAGAAAATAGGAATGCACACTTACCTAGAACCTCAACATTCCATTACAAGATGCAGTCTATATGTAGCATTGTTTGTTTGCCTTTAGTTATCATATGGTGATATGCCCCAAATATTCTACTATCTACTGATTCATATATGTAACCATCTGTGATAAATCAGGGCCGTATAATGCTGCCACTTAACTTGACATCTGATGATGGGCCAATTTATGTAAATGCTAAGCAATACCATGGAATCATCAGACGTCGGCAGTCTCGTGCAAAAGCTGTACTTGAGAATAAATTGACAAAACGTCGCAAGGTATGATTCTCCATGTCGTAATCCACATTTTCGTGACCTTTAAATGGTGAATATTATGATATTTCAATACAGTGTTGCTGTGATAGGATGGCCTGATCAAGTTTATTTGTAAAGTGGTACATTATAATTGTCACGGTGCTTCTATACCCAAGACAAGAGGCACTAAGGGAAGAGTTCTTAGTAGTTAGCTGTATGCTGTAGTAATGCAATGTCCTTTCTGTGCGTTTGAGAATGAGATAAAGTGCCTCAACTATAAGTTGAATATTATTCTAAATGATATTGCTTTTATTGATGAGGCACTACACAATCAAGAATCCAAGCTTAAGTAAGCATATTGCTAATGTTTAACATCAAAGTGTTCCTTTATTCAGTGAGCACTCAAATGATAAATCACTTCCCGTGACATTATTTGGTTATTACTCTTGAATTATTTTTTGTTTCCTTTGCTCTTTTTATATATACTCAGGCTGTGTTTGTTATAATTACAGCCCTATATGCATGAGTCACGTCACCTCCATGCAATGAGGCGACCAAGAGGATGCGGGGGTCGCTTCTTGAACACAAGAACTTTGAAAAATGGGAATGGTGAAAGTGGAAGGGCAATGAATAAAATTGGTGAGGGTCTATTTCAGTGTAGTGGCTCTCAGAGTTCTGAAATTCTGCAATCGGAGGGTGGAACTCTAAATTCATGGAAGGAAAACAACGGCAGCAGTCCAAATGTTTCAGGGTCAGAGGTGACTAGCATGTATGCACGTGCAACTTTTGATGGCTTTGCTATCAATCATGCTGGATCTACTGTCCACCCTCTAGCGGATATGATAGATAGTGGAGGTGGCATTGTCATGCCTGCGAAATGGGTTGCAGCAGCAGCTAACTGCTGCAAACTTTGAGGTTGATTGGCAGGAAAACCATCCTTGCTGTCACCAGATGAAGAGGTTGTGTAGCGGTTTCTTGAGTTTCATTCTGGAGGCTTGCTCCACCGTCTGGTTTGAAGGCAAATCATCCTTGGCTCATTAGGCAAACCATCCTTGGCTAATTAGGTAAATCATCCTTGGCTAATTATATCTACTATAGTACTGTCTTTGTCTTTCTGATCAGGCCTGTCTTGGCATGGCTAGGCATGCCAATGACTTGATGTCCTGATCTAGTTGATCGTATTGTGTAATAAGAGTGTGATCTTCTAGTTGACTCTGCTTTTAGTTATGTCTAGGCGTGGTTTATCCTTGAATTTCTGAGTTTAGATTAATGTATCATAAAACTTTGGTACTTGATCTTTCCTTCTTTCCCTTTTTTTTTTTTTAAACTTAAATCTGTTGCTCCGCAAATCTCACATACTTCATTTTCCTTAACTGTTGACGTGAGTTCTTGTATGTGGGTCTGTTTCGATTAAAAGCTTATTTAAATCTGTGATTGATCAGTATAAAAAAAAAAAAAAAAAAGGCTGAATTAACGCAAGCTTCTACGAGCAATTTATTGTAAGTGAAAACATATATAAATACAGAGAGAAGGCACCAAATTTTTGTACAGTGGGCTGCCAAAAATAGGAAAGGACAATTGTGCGACATAAACAATGGATAACTCACCACACATCATCAAAGCTATTGAAAATTTCCGAGACCCTCGACATGTTCCAATAAAATAAATATTTGTAATAGGAAAAATATTAATTAGTCTCGTAATAAAATTATAAATCATTAAAAAAAAAGTAAAAATTATTAAAAAAATAATATTATTAAAATTAATACATCAAATTAACTACCAATTTAATAGTACAAAGACTCATCGATATTTTTTTCATTTGTAATACCTAAGTAAAGTGCTTCGGCGAGGTATCTCCTCGGAAGTAGGCCCCATCAGATTCTAGAAACAAGACTGCTCAATCTTCAATCTTCAAACTTCAAACAGATACTAATAACAAGAATAAATATAGCAACATGCGACCAAAAACAAAAATAATAATTACAAAGAAAGAAGGGCCATGATCTATTCCAAGGGTGAAGGAGGAGGCGTGAGTTGACTAATTCAAAGCCGCCATGAACCCGAACCCATTTTGTCAAAATCTCATTTTCTTAAAACAATTGGGAGAACTATGACCAATATGATAATGAGCAGTATTATAATGCCAATGCAGGTCCATTTGCGGGAGTTCTTCTGGTGCTTCCTCGCAACCTGTAACTGCTGCACCCCACCTCTCACGTACGAATCAGCCCTTGCCACGTGGCTCTCTATATCATCCAGTTGTTCCCCTTGGGATTGGACCAACACTGCGATGTCCAAAAACACCTGGTGCAGCTCATTCAGACTTCTCTCTATATCCTTCACCGCGTCATGCCTCTCTTGAATCTCATGGATCGTGTCCAGTACGCTAGCTCTCCCTTGCTCCTGGATCGCTTTCTGTAGGAAATTCTCACTCTCACCTGATCAACCCATAATGGGCATCAGAACCTTCTTGTAACAATAGAGGAATGGCATGCAAAAATATCTAATTTTATTGTACCACTTTTTCTTGGTGATAAGAGGGGAAGTTTTATTGCACAATTTCATCATTTATATCATACTATCCATTATGCACAATTCCTCTATGTGACGTGAGGCTAGTTGAATCGATTAAAAGACAACTAGTTTTGCTCACCAGTAGAGATGAGGAGGTCAATGGTTTTGTCGTCAGGGTTCTCGCCGGTGACAGTGTAGTACCTACGTTGTACTGTCTCCCTGTACTCGGAGGATATTTGTTGCCTGAGGTTGTTGAAGCTCTCCATGGAGTCTTTCAACTTCTTTCTCAACCCGTTGACCACGGAGGTCCGAGTGCGGTCCGAAGACGATCCGGGTCCGCAACCCGGCATGCTACGGCTAACTTCGCTGGAGCGGTCCAGTGCCTCTAGTCGAACCTTGATGAGCTTGGCTTTCTTGAGAGCCAGAGCCACGTCGGCGTCCATCCGAGAGCGAAGGTCCTTCACTGCCTTAGCCTTGTGAAGTGTCTTGCTCTGTTCGTGAGAGCTACGCAGGCTCTGGTTCAGGCTCTCCAGCTCCTGGAGCTCCTTCTTAAGCAACTCCACTTCCTCAAAAAACTTGTCCAGGTTGACGCCGTCTGTCAACTCCGTCATCTGGATGACATGGTGGCGGTTGTCGTCGGGCGACACTTGCTCGCCGCGGGCGTTATAGATGGAGCTGGACAACAAGTCGTTCATGTTCTGCGATTCACCCAAAACAGAGGACACAGAAAAGGAAGGATTTTTTGGGAATGAATAGGAGTGGAGAATATATGCTCAATCAGAATGAAGCACAAAATAAGGAAATGGGCTTTTAACGCTGCTTTTGGCGACTTATTATTTTCTTAATGAATGGGAGGAAGTAAGCGAGACTGGTCAAATGGATGTAGCAGACGGGCTGGAGAAGAAGGAAGTCAAGGAATGGCTAACTGGTCAAAATGGTTGGGGAGAACAGGGATTCAACCTATGGATTCCTGCTTTTTTTTTCTTCCGGGAAGAAAGTACGAGGAAGATGCACATAAATATCAAATTGGTTGAGAGAGCTCCAACTTTTCATTGTTGAATCTTTTTTGAAATTTGTGATAATCTCGTAGATAACAGTTCGGGATTATCTTTCCGGTATAATTTAGGAGAGTTTGTTTAATGTTTTTTCAAAACTTTCGACCAACAGTTATAAATGCATTTATTATTTGCAAATATGGTAACATTATTCTTCGAATATTAAAATTTTGAAATTTACTCGTTGTCACACCTTAAATATGATCCGGTAGGAAATAAACTTTGAATTTCTTTTTTGAATAAAAAACCCAAAATGACAAGAAAATGTCAACCAATCTTTAAGATAGATTTTAGAAAACAATTATTATTTTTAAAAGAAAAACTAATAGCCTACGAATAAAAAATAAGTAGAGTTGGTTGTGTGCGAAGATGATGTTAGGTGCCTTTTAACATTCATTTCTAAAAATGATTATCTTTTAGACTAACTGTGCAGATGAGTATGACATTAAATTTTATTTTTATTGCTCTTATTAATCACATGTGTAAGAAAATGAAAACAAAATTATAAAAGTAAAATAAAATAAAATATTTACAAAGATTAAAAACATAACTATCAAGATCTGGAATTGGAGCAGTAAATTAAACAAGAAATTTAACAAAATATATTGATCCACAGTACTTTGCACGTGAAACAATCAAGCACCAAATTCTCTTTTCTAAACCATGACTAAATTGGAATTGGCCTCGTGGTGTTCCAAAGGCACATAAAGGATCGTTTGCAACTAAACCAATCCAAATATGCAACCCATCGTCAATTAAACTCTGCACATCCTTTAGATTAATTTTTAAACTTATGGGTATGTTTGATATGCAAGAGATGAGTTTATGGAAAGGGAATAAGAGAGATGATTTCTTTAAATAAGATGTGTGGTATGCAAAATATAATTTTCAGACATTTTCTTTAAGAGACGAGAATCTCTCAAATATAGTAATTAATATTCTTTCATTAAATTTATGAAATATGAAAACTTTTTTGTGGAATGAGTATTTTAAAGACAAATGTAATATAAAACTTTTTGATGGTTCATTGAAGATGTTATTGGAGGTATTTTAGATATTAACCTTATTTTGTTTTTTCATACTATTTCATACTAAACATAAATTTTTTTTTTCAAAACATATTTCATTCTTTTCCATACCAAACATATATATATATATATATATATATTCATTAATCACTTCCATTACATTCTTTATTCTTTTTTTTTATTTTCATAAAATTCATTCCTACGTACAAAAAACGTGACCTATATATATTTCAATATAGCTCATCCTAAAATATGACCATGGAAGATTCACCATGCCCAAAATCTCCAAGAGCGAAGGAAGCAGCTATATATTTCATTTGGCATTTTGGACGCAAATTAAAATAAAAAAAAATTATTTGAAAAAAAAAAAAACAGAATAAAGTTATCAACCTAGCATCTCAAACTCGGAAGTAGCATTCATGGCTTAAATGGACAACTACTAACACAATTACTACCATATACTTCTTGGGAAGATTGTTAAAATAATATTTTATTTATAAAAATAATTTATGAATTATTTCATTTCATTAATTATTATTCTTTAAAACTTGCAAATAATAAAACCACACTTTTATTTTATTACACTTCTTGCCATTTTATTTTACTTCCAGGAGTATGGAATAGTCATTAATGTGGTATGAAAGATAAGTCACTTTATTAATTAAAAATTTAAATAAAAACTTTAATAATATTCTATTTCATGATAATGTCATTAATAGGTTAGGATAGGGTAAACTTTTTATTGTAATCCTTGTGGGTACATAACTCTTTAAAATAAATTAAAAAAAAAAAACCAAGTGGATATAGTGACAAAATAGATGATAAAACCATAAAGAATGTAAACTATTTAAAACTACTCAATCGACAATTATTTGAAAATTGAAGTATGCGATAACTCTCTTAAATTTTAAACACCCAATCAACAATTAAACTAATCAAATTATTTAAATCTACCCACTCCCCTTTGAAACCAATATTCCAATCAAGCTGGATGCGTAATACAAGATAACTATGTGTTCGTTGTCGAAGAAAAAAAGGATAAAAATCAAGTTATGCGATATACAAAGGTGAGACACAAGAAATATATTTTCCAGGAAGAAAAAAAAATTGGCCGGGTCAGAGTGTATGTATGGGTTTTCTCACGGAGATGACTAAACTTCTATATTTGGTAATTATTCACTACGGTGCGCGGGGAGCATTTTTTCAATCTTCAAATCGAGTGGAAGGCCAATATTCATATTCTATCTATTAAGCCCCAAAGATCTTTATATTAAACTGAAAACTGCAAGAGGAAGTAAGGCAGAACCTAAATTTGTATATTCATATTCTAGTCTGATTCAGAAGTTGAACCTGAGGTGAGATTTCATTTTTTTTTTAATTGCATGGACACTTCAGAAAGTAGGGACATTTGCAGCTATCCTCTGCCTCTTACTTGGCTCGTCCAATGGAGATTCACTTTTTGTTTGGCATAAAATAAAAAATCAAGAATACGGTAAAGAATACATATAAACCACCAATAATCAAGAATGCAGCTGCTCCACCCGATAAAATACTTACAGGAAAAGATTGTAACGCCCAAAATAAAACAAGGGACAGTCTATTTCAACAGAAACATCGCCCTTCACCTTCCCAGAATGTAGATATAGAATCATCATCCCACTTTTTATGTAATAGCAAAGCCATTAAGCTGCAGGAGGAGGAGGTGGAGGTGTTTGAGATGAAGTTGGCTGATTATTGTTACCACCACCACCACCATTATTCTGCCATGGTCTAACAGTGAAGAGAACCACAAATAAGATGATTACTAGGAGAATCGTAATAGCGTAACAGGTCCATTTCCTGGTGTTTTTCTGGTGCTTCCTTGCAGTCTGCAATTGCTGAGCTCCACTCCTCACAAATGATTGAGCTCTCGCCACGTGGCTCTCTATGTCATCCAATTGCTCCCCTTGAGATTCCACCAACACTGCCATGTCAAGGAACACTTGATGCAACTCCTTCAGATTCTTCTCTATCTCTTTCACAGCACCATGCCTCTCTTGAATTTCGTTGATAGTATCCAGAATCCTACCTCTACCTTGCTCTTGGATGGCTTTCTGAAGGAAAGTCTCGCTCTCACCTGCATTCATGTTCAACTCGCAGATTACAAAACCAGTCAAATTTGTACTGAATCAGGTTAGGATAGCTGAATCTCACCTAAAAGGATCTGGATGTAGGACATTTACATTTTAACTAAATTCTAAACACCCCACCTTTTGAGGTAATATTCTCCAACCCTACATGCTATCTTTAAGTAGTGCATCCAATTTTAAAATTTGGGGGGCCAAGTGGAATATTGAAAAATTTCCATCTGATTTCTAGGAATCTTTACATAATTTGTTGGTTAATTGGTTCAGCAGGCAACTTCTGTAAACAAAAAGAAATACATGTTCATTTCAATTACATCTTAATTGTGTTCAGTAACAATTTACAAATGGAATATGGAGTATTCATTTTCATTGAATATTATTCCATCATCCCATATTCTCCAGATTACCATCCCTAAATTCATTTCAGAAGCCAGAGCATTCTTCGCAAATTACAACATGGATAGTTTTATAACCAAAGAAAAGACAGAGAGCGTTGCTAATGTCACCTGTAGAGATCAAGAGGTCGATGGTCTTCTCATCGGGGTTCTCGCCGGTGACTGTGAAATACCTGCGTTGTACAGTCTCCCGGTATTCCGATGAGATCTGCTGCCTGAGGTTATTGAAGCTCTCCATGGAGTCCTTTAGCTTTTTCTTCAACCCGTTGACCACAGAGGTGCGGGTTCGGTCCGACGAGGATCCGGGCCCGCAACCCGGCAGGCTCCGGTTGGCTGCGTTGGATCGCTCCAGGGCCTCCAACTTGACCTTGATGAGCTTGGCTTTCTTCAGTGCAACCGCCACATCGCCGTCCATACGAGACCGGAGGTCCTTGACGGCCTTTGCATTGTGAAGGGTCTTGCTCTGCTCGTGAGAGTTCAGGAGGTTCTGGTTTAGGCGATCCAGCTCCTTGAGCTCGTCCTTGATCAACTCCACGCCGTCGAAAAACTTGTCAAGGTTGACGCCGCCGGTGGACGTCGTCGACGTCGCTGCACTCATCTCGATTACATGATGGTCCGGCGATGCCTGCTCTCTATGGAGGCGAGAGAAGGAGCCGGAGAACAAATCATTCATTTTCACAGAACAACTTTTGGGGATTCAATGAGATGCGATTAGGAAGTAGAAAAAAAAAAAAAAAGATTAAATAGAATAATTTTGAAAATACAAAAGTAAATTGAGAGCTACAAGGTGATGGGTAAGATTACTGGGGAAGAAGAAGGGAATTGTCAAATGAGTCATTCAACAACTGCGTCTATGGGATTGGTTGAGATTAAAGAGAGGGAATGAGTAGAGCGGTAGCTCGTAAGTCAATGGGGGAAGGAGACGACATGGACGCTGACGTGGACGACAAAGAAGAAGACACGAAGGAAATATGAAATATCTCGGAAGGGAAGGTGACCGCGTGTGACCCAGTGTGGTTTTGGAGGCTGATTAAATACGCGTGGAGAGTCATTCATCCCCTTAGCTACTCCCAGGCTTCTTTCTAGATATGCCGGATTTTGCTTAAAGCATAAAAGTTTAAATTGGATTCACATTTTATAAGATAAGACAATAGAGGGATCTTTAAGTTAAGGTTATTCTGATGGTTGGTTTTAAACCAATTAAACCACAGAAATTGGAGCATAATTTTATCTAATGGGGAGTCCCTCGTCTGCTCATTTGTATTTAATAGATTTAGAAGTATACTTCCCCAACTATATGATTTTTAAGCTTTCTTTTTAATGACTAATTATTTATTAATTTTTATAGAGATAAAAGTCAATAACTAAATAGTTACACTACTATAAAATTTCAGTAACAAGAAATATATTTGACAAAAATAGCATTTTATTTTGGATTAAATTTCAATATTTTAATACTTTATTTATATCAATTTTATCTTGCATCTTTCTAAAAGAATTTAATATTATCCTCATAGCTAACTGCATCCAGAAAATCCTCTCCAACGTCTTCGTCATCCAAAACAGTCCCAACATTGCAGCTTGATCTTGTCACCTCAACATCTTCTACCTCCACCTCTTCCTGTAGGATTTTAGAAAAACCCCAAACTTGAAAATTTCCCTCAAGTATTTTATATTACATCAGCAAGAAGTGGTCAAAACTCGCTGGAACCTGTCATTACAAACGCTGAAAAGACTGAAATTCCTAACCACAGGAACCTAAAATTCCCAAATTGCATGGTGTCTCCAAAAAATTAAGAAAAAAAAAAGTTGGCAAAATTGATTCTTTCGCAATGTTCAAAGGGTATAGTAACAACGTGCTTCTAATTCTTTAGCAAGTCTATAAGCTATAGAATTTAAGAGTTGGAAAAATGATGAAATTGAGTAATTATTAATAAATTGATATAAAATAAAATAACTTAAATAGATATATTATTTAAAAATTTTAATAAAAACATAAATAAACTCTTATTATTATTTTTAAGAAGTTAAAATAAAATAAAATCACTCATTAATTATTTATTATCAATATTAATCTTTATAACATGAATAATAATATTATCGTTATTCAATACATAATAAAAGATATAATAATATTTTAAATTACTAAATCACTCCATATCATTATATTCTTTTTTTATAAAAATATTAAAACATACATTTATTTTAATTTAATCATTTCATTCCGTACCCTATAATTCCAATCATTCTCAAGAACCAAAAGCAAAGCTCTTCCCAAAAAACCTGAGATTTGACATTGTCATTGACAATAAATTATAACTATGTATCAGATTCTTCACAACCAAAAGGTCTATGCTTCTCTATGTAGGTGCAAGACTTATATTATTTGAGAGCAAGTAAGAAACGAATTTTCTTTTAAACACGGACCACTCAAACAGTAGGCTAAAGCTTGAATTTAGAGCCACTTCCCTCATATTAGTCCTTGTCTTTCCCGGCTTACCTTCTATTTGATGTTTCCGTTCGAAATAGGGGGCGATTGTTCAGTTTTAGGTTCATTCTGAAACCCTAGAAGAAAGAGAGCAGGAGGAAGTAGAAGATGATGAGGTAGCAAATAGAATGGTAATGGTGACACCATTTAAAGTGACAGATTTCGCATGGGTATTTGTCTGCGACGTCCACATTTCACGTTAATTATTTGGATTCCGTTATTGATCTTTCACTTTTGGCGTAGTTTTCTTAAACATTTCAAATAACGCTTGCTATATTAAATGTCAAATTGTTCATAAATTGAATTCTCTTCGGTGCTCCATTTATCATCAATTTTAAGCATTCAATAAACACTACGTTCGAATACTAATTTGTTTGCCATCATGTTCAATCTCAGAAGGATAACACGGGGCGTAGTTGCAGTTGTAGCAAGTCGCAACGAATAAGTCACAATTATTATTATTTTTTTTTTTTGGCCAATAGTCACAATTAGTTGAGAACTATCCAAAATCAAAAACTTGGCGGTAAAGCGTGGTCCACTCTAGACTTACCATCCATCAAATCTACCGGTCCAAGATTCTCTCTCCATTTAGGAGGTCATATAACTCAGTCGTGTTACGACCATTCTGTCCGCTATTTTCCTCTTCTACAATGACAAAAGAAACAATCATGGTCCTGAAAAAAGCTCGAACCAAGCAAGAATGACCATATGATTAATTAGTTACCCACCAAACAAAGACACACAACTTCTCAGTTGGTTGGGCAAGGACTTAAGAACTGAGTCTGACTTATTCATTTCCATGTCATGCCCTACCAAGACTGTCTTGGTAATCCCATGTCAGTTCCCAGTGAGCTGCTGACTCAAAACATATTTGTTGTATCTAACAATGATTTTCAATGACTCAAATTCAATACCTAATCCAAGCATTAAAAGTACTACCAAGTACCAACCATTGTTTCATTTCCCCAAGAAGAAAAAAGATCGAAAATATGCATTACATGCAATAATCTTTGATGTCAGTATATACGTGATGATTATAAGCCATTTCAACAACCAAAAGTGACAAAGGACCCAAATTTAAGAATATCTTAAACATCTTTTAACAGGGTCATTTGATAAACCTATTTTCCTGGTAATGCATTGGTAGGATCTCATACTAGAAAACTAGAAAAAAAGAAGAAAATGAGGGCAAGAATCTTAAACACTCATGCAGTCCATGTGGAGAGGACTAATCTCCATCAAAGTTTCATCTGAATAACTCCATACCATTCAACAGAACATCTGACACATTTATACAATACAACTAGGTAACTACCCTCTAAGGCAGAAACTAGAAAATAACTATCACTAACTGTCTGAGTAACCACCAAAAACTACCTTCTTAGACACATAAGTAACACATTTAGAAAACAACAAAGACAATAACAGACAATAACTAACCTATAACGTTCAGATAGCAACAAGGACAATAATTGGTAATGCATTGGTAGGATCTCATATTAGAAAACTAGAAAAAGAGAAGAAAATGAGTGCAAGAATCTTAAACACTCATGCAGTCCATGTGGAGAGGACTAATCTCCATCAAAGTTTCATCTGAATAATTCCATATCATTCAACAGAACATCTGACGCTTTTATACAATACAACTAGGTAACTGCCCTCTAGGGCAGAAACTAGAAAATAAATGTCACTAACTGTCTGATTAACCACCAGAAACTACCTTCTTAGGCACATAACTAACACATTCAGAAAACAACAAAGACAATAACTGACTTATAATGTTCAGACATCAACAAGGACAATAACTGACCTATTACAAACAAATATAATTATTACATAAAATAATTAAGTCAGCAACCATTGTACGATTTCCATGCTCATTTTCTACCTAGTGGAATTCTTATTCTTTCTAGAATAAGTCTTCAAAGGTGGTATTATATCATGCATACGGTTTATTCATAAGTCATAACTTTCCCATAAAAGATTAGTGGCTGTAAAGAATAAAAGGAGTAAAAGGGAAGAGAGAATACTTTGAAAGCCTTGATACTAAGGGAGACTTGTATTACATATTTTTATAATAAAACAAGGTTGTATAGCTTGAGATACAACCAATGTGGCACTTCTATAATCTAACTAAACAAAGAGAAAAGACAACACTAATACTATATTCTAACACCCCCCTCAAGCTGGAACATGTAAACCAAATGCACCAAGCTTGTTACAAACTACGCAACCCTTGAGATTAAAAGATGTCTAGTAAAACCTAATTAAAAAGAAAAATTGTTCAAATAAAAATAACTCAATAATAGATACTAGCTGAAAAAACTCCTTGACGACAAATTGACTCTCCTGACAAAAGGCAGCCAAGAGATGACTTGGAATAAGGAACTCATTAAAACAGCAAGGACACTAAAAATTTCACCATGTGTCACCAAAAAAACTCACCATGGAGGTTGAAAGACAACACTTCTGGTATAAGGAAGTAAACAAACTGGTCAAACACAGAGCAAAAATAAATAAAGGTTGGAGAGTGAAATGCAACTGGCAAAAAGCTCTGCAGGAATAGAGCAAAACGATCAGAGTGACACACAACTAGAGTAAAGTGGCTGGAATGATGCTCAACCATAGAGAAGCAGCATTGCTAAAACCAAGTAAACATGCTAGTATAATGCACAGCAAAAAGAGTGATTAAAGTGACACGTAGCTGAAGAAAAGCTCAACCAAAATAAAGCACAGTAGGAAGGGCGTCTGGGGTGACACACAACTAAACGAAAGGGCTGCCTGAATGTTGCAAAGTGGGAAGAGCAGGTGGAGAGACACACAACTGAAGAAAAAGGCCACTAGAAGAAAGCACAGTGGGGAAGAGCTGTTGAAGTGATGCATAGCCAAAGAAAAGTGCCACTGAAATAAAGCACAGCCAAAAAAATAAAAATGGCAAAAAGAAATGGCCTAAGAATGAGTAGAAAAGTTTAAAGTGGAAGGAACGTTGCCAGAGAGGGTGGCCAAAGGACAGTCAAGAAAATGGCTAAAGGACTGCTGTAGAAGGTTGCCGAACATCTGCTGGAGAAGGGGGTTTGAAGCTCCATTGTAATTGTGGGTAAAGCTCTAGCCTATAAACTCTCAAGGCTTGTTTTTCTCTCTCCCCAAGCTTTGATACTAAGTAAAGAATGAAAGAAAGCGAAAGAATGCTATGGAAAGCCTTGATATTAAGGGAAGCTTGTGTTACATATATATATATATGTATAAATACACACACACACACACTAAATAAAGAAGAAAGACAAACTAATGCTATATTCTACAATGGACTTAACATTTATCTCTACCCAAATCACATGCCTTGATTAAAACAAATATACTACAGCTTTAATCCATCATAAAATTGATCATAGTTAATGATATTAAAGTCATCAATCATGCTTCTGATGCCTAAGATATGAAGTATCAAAGTACATGAATATTAATGAACTTTTATTTTGCTGTATAATTTTCTTGAAAGCGCCAACTTAATCAGGAGAGGCCAAATTCTACATAACCAGAATAACAGGAGTGAAAAAGCTGAAAGTGAGGCAAAGAGAAAAACAGAAGGGGCCATCTAAAAAAAGACAGCAACTTACAGTAACAATGTTTGCTCAATAACCGCACACCTTTTTCACAGACCCCTGCCACGTTCCAATAGAAAATAAGAGGATAAAAATTATACAAAGAATTATAGGAAGATGAAATACTTAATGTGAAAATCACAAAGGTAATCAAAAGAAAACAGGGCATGCAAAAGTGAATAGCCTGTAAGATAGGCATTAAAACCTATTTGCCCTTTGAAGCTATCCTGATTTACATACTTCAGTATTCAATGAATAATAACTGTGCAAACATCTATATATGTTAAAATTTAAAACTGTAGCAAAAATTATTACTTCACCATGACTGGGCCAAAATTGCCTGTGAATTTAATTACGAAACAAGGCAAGAAGCTGAATGCTTCCACATCAATCCCTCAATTTCAGAAAGACTTGGTCATAATATCAATTAAAGATATACTTTTACCATTAGTTTGAAAGATGCCCCCACATGAAGTATCTTCTCCATTCAATGCCAGGTTTTACACATGATTACCAAAATACCATTACATCCAAGTATAGTATTAACTGGTTCGAACAACAACAAATCCAATAACAAAATTCTCAATATGTTCATTATTTCAGGAATCCCTTAAAAACAATATCTCAGAAAAAAAGAACGGAGGTTAGACAGAGAAGCCTGAGGCTCATATGGGATTCTGTTGTCAATATTTTACATTAGGGACCATTTTGCAATAGCGAACGAGGTAGCGTTTTGACGTAAAATCTTTTGAAACCCCGCAGGATATATTGACAAATTGAACTAAGATCGTACATTTAAAGATTGTTAAACAAAAAAGGGGAATGCAGGAGTCAAAGTGCATATATTATGCCATAAAGTTATTTCTATGGAAGGAGAATTGGAATTGGACATAGGACTCTAATTACCTGACTTTCTTGAGCAGAATGGCCTTAAGTTTACGAGCAAGGTCCTGCGATCGGATCTTCCGCTCCAAGTTCTTTCGGGCCAAAACGCGCTTCTCAGAGTTCTTGATATGGTGTCTCTGCACCTGCCTTATCATCCGCTCCATCCCACTTGATTGCATCTTACGCTGCATGATTGTCAGTGCCTGTTCCAAGTCCCCATTTTCAACCTTTACTCGTATGCCTCTGCATTGCTGAAGCTGCTGAACTTGATGATACCCATTATTCAGCGGTTCAACGATCCTACATGGCTGTCTTAATAGGCTTGATACATGCCGTGCAATTGAGTTCATATTTAGGGGAGACGGGTGCCGTCACTACCGCTAACTTTTTGCTATCAAGAACTGGTTAAAATAGCCAGGATAAAAATCAAATTTCAAAACAGATACAGAATGTTTTGAGTATAGAAGGATTGTTAAAAGAGGAAGGAATAATAGAAATTATGCCTTTATGATGAAAGAATAATAGTCTCTAAGAACAGGAAAATTGAATCTTCGAGAAGATTGATAACGCATGCATAGAGATAAACTGAGATCGAGACTTTTGAGTTGATAAATATCGAAATTTCAGAGTTGGGAAATTCTATAAATAGGAAAAAACAAAGACTTTACCAACAAAATCAATCTCTCATAAATTCTGGCTAGCCTTCCCAACCGTAACACTCCGTGTGCGAACTGAGAAGTGGAAGGGATCCCTGCAGTAGGGTTTATGCCAGATCAGACTGAAGCGGTTCTAGGCTAAACGCACAGTTTTTTATTTTATTTATATTATTTTTGGCCTTTTTGGCAATGAAACGCACAGTTTCAAAGAAAACTTGGGTTTTTTTAATTCTTTATTTTTCCTTGAAATGTTTTCTCCATAATATCCTTATCAGACTCTTATTTTTGTTTACCCCTCTTCCCATACTCAAGGTTATGTTTAAGAGTCTAGGGAATGATGAGATTGAGTGGTCATTAATGGAATGATATGAAATAAAATGGAATTGAATGAAATGACTTGAGTAGATATGTTGTTTAAAAATTTTAATGAAAAAAAAAAAAGAAACTCCTAAATTTTTTGTTTGGAAGTTATAATTAAATAAATAGAATGGAATGACTAATTGATGACTTTTTCCAATATTACTCTTTGTAATATAAACACAACCAATAAATTTTATTTTTGTTGAATATATGAAATAAGAATTTGACTCATTTTTTTATTCATCTTTTTTTACTTTCTTTTACTAATTTTTCTATTTTCACTTTCTTTTGATTTCTCAACTCACAAAATGCAACATAATTATGAAATAAGATTAAAATATATATGTATATATCTTATGTAAACAACTTATAATATAAAAAAAAAATTTCTTATTTTAAAGTTATTTTAAATAAATAAATAGGTACTCTCAATTTTACAAACTCAGCTTCATCTAATGTTTGCTCTCATCTTACGAATATAAACAAAATTCATTAGTCATAAAATGCACAACAGACTACCATCAAAGGTATTATATCGACGAAATATGCATAAACAAGAAGAAATAAATGATATATAATCAATAAAGTAGGCATACATCATATAAGATAATACAAACAGAGTACAGGCACTAATAGAAAATAGGGGTATAATAGTAATATTAAATCACTGAGTTACTCCTTTCCACTCTTGATCCCCTAATTTGGGGGGACAAAAAAAAAAACTACTTTTGATGGTCAATGAGGGTCTTGGAGGCCCTCCCTTGCCATTTCACTCTTTTTATAAAAAAATCATCCAAACATACATTTTGTTTGAATTGGTCATTCTATTCTTTGCCCTTCCATCGATGACCCTCTATCAAAATCAAATTTAGGCCCTCGTAAGGGCTAATACAATAGAAATGTCATGGAATAACTACCTTTATTTGAATATTCAGAATGACACATAAATATTATTACACACACACTCTTTTTAAAGATAAGACGACTAAAAAATAATTTCATAATAATAAATTTTCAATCTAATTCCATATGTTTAGTTGTCATGATGAATAGGGTGTTGTATAATATTGATAGTGGTCATGTTGTCATTGTAAGTAAGTATAGGGTCTTATGTGGGAATTTTCAATTCTCTAAGTGTACGTTTCAGCCATAAACCTTTATATATTTCTTGAGATAATGTTTTATAATATATCTTTGCATTGCTTTTGGCTACCATTGTCTATTTCTTTCTCCTCTAAGTGACTAAATTGTCTCATACATAAGTGCAATATCATAAAATGGATCTTATGTCAATTATTGACCTAGTATAATCAGCATCTATATATATTTTGACTATTCTCTTATGTTATTTTCTTGAATTATATTCCTTTTTGGGTCATCTTCAAATATTTTAGAACTCTATATAAAGTCTCTATGTGCTTGAGTAGATTTGTGCATGTATTTGATAATTACACTAACTAGGAAACAAATATTAAATCTAATGTATGAAAAATATATGAGTTTTCCAACTAACCTTTAACACCTTCCAACATCAACCAATCAACCAAGGGGCTATCCTCTTTTAGTCTAGACTTATAATTAGTTTTCATGGGTGTATCAGCTAGTTTACATCCAAACATGCTCATTTCTTTTAGAAAACCTAGGGTATATTTCCTTTTAGAAATCACAATCTTCTTCCTAGATCGTGCTACCATCATACCTAGGAAATACTTCAATTCACCAAAGATTTTGATTTAAAACTCTGTTGCTAATGTTTGTTTCAAAAACTTTATTTCTTCTTTATAGTCACTTGTAACCATTATGCCATCAACATAAATTATTAAGATGGATAATCTACCATCTTTTGTGAGGATTTTGTAAATAAAGTATGATTTGTTTGTCCCTACCAATAACGATACCCTTTAATTACTTAAATGAACATTTCAAACCTTGCTATGGGTGATTGTAAGCCAAAGAGGACATCCAATAACAAAAACACTCCATATGGTTGATGTTGACATTAAGGGTATGTTTAAATTGATAGTCAATAATGGAATGACATAAAGTGGTGGCTAATTTAGTGTATAATTATGTTTGGAAACCTTTTTTTATGATGAAATGACATGGTAAATGAGGGGTCCAAGGCTTCTTTTTGTCATTCAAAAACTTTTTTCTTTTTTTTTTACTTCAAATTGGAGGATTCAAAGGGGATGACCTAATAGTGTAATTACTATGATACTTGATTTGGTTGAAAACTTATTACAATAATATTTTATTTATAAGAGTAATATTATAAAAATAATATGCAAGTCATTTTATTTCATTAATAACCCTCATCTCTCATTTTATTAGACTTTTAAACAATAGAATTAATTGTATTTTATCATTCTACTCATTTTCATTATTAGCTATTCTACTCCACCCTTACAAATACTCCTAAACATAACATAAGTGACGAAAGCTAGGAGAAAGAAATTCGAAAATCCAATAGCCATAGTTAGAAATGATGGATACTAGGCATTGTGAGTTTTTTATTTTATTTTATCATGTTGCTATAGTAAAAAATACTATTTACCGTAGCCATAAAAAATTATGCATCCATATACTACAAGTGTACTTTCTTTATTAGAAAGGTTTAGAGTTTAGAGTTTTTTTTTTTTTTTTTAAAAAAAGATTGCATGGTATTACGTGTTTTTTCTTTGAACACTTTCAGATTTTCATGAGTCGGTCCTGAGAAAGAGAAAATATGAGGGCGAAGGAAGATGGACTGCTTGATTGCAAAAGCGTAAGAATGATGAAGGAGGGGGTATGCTTTTTTCATCATCATTTTTTTTTTTGTTGCTTTCATCTTAGTTTTTAATTTTATTGGTTTTCGTTGTGGATATCCTTTTAGTTTATCATAATACAGCCTAATGATATATTTTAATATTTCTTCATTAATTTCAGATTTGTGATATCTCATTAAAAAAGAAAAACATGTTTAGTGGTATTTGAAATATTATAAAAAATATAAGATAGTATTTTTAAAGAAAAATATCAAGTATTATTCTAAAAATTCATAATTTCATATTTTAAAAACATTAATATATTTTACTACAACATTCTTTCTTTTTATTAATTTTAATATTACATTATCTCAAATTGTTACAATTATAAATATTACAATATTTAAAATTTTAATTATGAAATTATGAATTTTTAAATAATACTGGATATTTTCTAAAAATATTATCTTATATTTTTTTATAATATTTCAAATGCCACTAAACATCTTTTTCTTTTTCTGATGAGATATCACAATTTGAATTAATGAAGAAATATTTAAATATATCATTAGGCTGTATTATGATAAACTAAAAGGATATCCACACCTAGAACCAATAAAATTTAAAACTGAAATGAAAGCAACACCAAAAAAAAAAAAAAATTGATGGAAAAAGCATACCCATTCTTTCAGCATTCTTGTGTTTTTTCACTCAACGTGTCTATCTTCCTTCACTTTCTCATTTTCTCTGAATTTAGAATTTCTACATTTTATAATTTAAATTTATTGTATTTTAAAATTTTAGGTCATTTAATTTTCATCTAATAATTTAGTTTTGAAAAATATTAAGCACTTTTCAACAATTTTTTAAAATTTAACCCATTTAAATTTTATCAAATTTATCTATATTTAAATTTATAATTTTTCTAATTTCATATTCCATTTCCTCTTTCTGGCATGATTGACAAAAATTTGTAAGTATTAAAAAAAAAAAATCATTACTGCAAGACGCTATCCTATTTTAAAATAAAAACCCCCAGAATCGCGTGGTTAGTCATCACGCAATCCTCATGATACCTTACCAAAGAATCCTCGTAACACCCTACTAAAGAAAGTACTTTTGTAGTATACAGATGCACCATTTTTTGGATGCAGATTCTTTGTATTTAAAAATATAAATTTATTATATTTAATAAAATTTGGATTATTAAATTTCTATTTAATAATTTTAATTTCAATCAATATAAAATAGTTTATAACAATTTATTAAAATTTGAATCATTAAATTTTTATTTAACAATCTAAATTCTATTAAATTCACGTATTTTTAAATTTTTAAATTCATTAAATCAACTCCCCAATTTTTTCACACCTGCGCATGTGTCAGTGAATAATATTTTTTGCATTAGCAACAAAATGAAAAGCTTGGTTTGCATATCAACTTTGGTAGTGCTTCCGTTAAGTGTCCAAGAGGAAGTACATTGGCAAAACTTTTTCTTCAATTCCATTTACTTTCTGACAATAAAATTAAATTCTTCGCAATATGAAAATGTAGTTTTTACTTTTAAATAATAATAAAGCTATTTGAGCTAATGTTAGGCTTCAATATAAAAATACAATTTTATTATTAATATAACAGTAAATACAATTATACAATTTCATATTTTTGAAAAAAATTTCATCTAGCATAAAGAAATTTAATTTACTGACAAAAATTAATTAAAAAAATTAACAATACATATAAAATATTAAGGAGGTTAGATTTTTTTATAAAAAAAATGTCATAACAATTTACATTTTGTTTGGATTAGCACTTGAAAATTAAAAAGCTCATGTGCACACCAAAATAAGATTTTACCTAACAAATAACTTTGTTTGGTTTGGCATTAATTTTTTGTCCAAAATCAAGACTGTATTTTATGCCTCCGTTTGTATATAAATAAATAAAAATTAATTCTATATAAGATGAATTACATTGATAATAAAATTAATATTTTAGATAAATTTTTTAGATGTAAATCACGATTATACAAATTCACTTTTAATCAAAATTAAGCAAACTCATGACATGAATTAATCTATAAATATATATAACAGATCTATAATCAATTTGGATTATAGTGGACAAGGAGCTGTTAGCGCATCTGGCCATTGGATTGATTAAAAGATATAAATAAATTTAAAAATAATAATTTAATTTTAATAAATATTAATTTTTTAAGAAAATTATTATAGAAAATTAATATTTTAAGTAATTTCATATACAAATATTTTATTAAAGAGAATACAATAAATTGTAAGTTGTTAGAAATTTTTTTTTACTTCAAAAAGGAATTTGTTTATTTTTTTGACTCTTCATTAAAATATCGTCTTGTATAAAAATCATCTGAAAAATTAATGTCTATAATAATTAATTTTTTAAAAATTAATATTTATTTATAAGAATTAAATTATTTTCTAAAGTTTTATTTATATTTCTAAATCTGCACTGTTCAATTTTAGATGGGCCAACAACACTTTCGTCACATTTGGTTGCTAGAGAATGACTAAGGGATTGGATCATTTGTGTAGATTTTCTTATGGTTCCTACCCTCATGTTTGTGTGAAATCATCTGGCATTGATCGATTTAATTGCTGTGAGTCTTGGAAACTGGCTGGTCTTTGCTGGTGAGGCTACAAGTAGGAATCTAATATATATTAAAGAAGTTTAATATATTTTGAATTAATTTGTAATCGTGTATCTATACATATTTTTAATAAATTATATTAAATTAAAAATAAGTTCTATTAGGTTATAAATATATCAGTATTAAATTAAATTATTAATATATTATATATTGAAATATATAATAATTTAATTATATGTTATTTAATTTTTGCCAGGATTATTTTTAATATTTTCAATCTCAGTTCATTGCTTTCCTTTCTTGATTATTCCTATCAAATAAAAGGACTTATATTATTTCCATTCCTTCCATTGATTAGTAGTGAGAATTTGAAAATTGACTATGATAACGAGGACATTGAATGTGATGGAGAAGTGGATTTTAATTTGCCAGTTAATTTTTTTATCAATTTAAAGATGACTTTGCATTTTTATTATCATCTAGATACTCCATGTCAGCATTATTTGTTAAGGGATTAACTAACTCTAAGGACTGACTTGAAAATTTTTAAAATCACAAGGATTGATTTTAAAGAAAATAAAGTGTAGGAATTAATTCACAAAATTATGTAAAATATAATGATTAATTTTCCTTAAATTGAATCTATATGGCCATCTCCAATCTATGTGGATTCCGAATAGTCCTACTCAAAAAGCTTGGTACCCACAACGAAGCATTGCGTAACTTGAGAGAAAGAGAGAGACAACAACGTTGAGATTGCTGAAATGCTCCCTATAAATACTCTCACATTTGGGTGCATCAGTGCTCTTCCATCATTTTCACCTTGAAACTCCAAAAGTATAGCCACACAGCACAAAAATCATGCAGTTGGGAGCTATTCTCACTCTGGCCATTACACTCAAGTTCAAGGTTTGATTATTTCTTCCAATATCCACTGGCTACTATTTTTTATAACTTATTTGATAAATGAAATTTTTACTTAATACTTATTTAAAATTTTGGAAGAAATTATCATTACCGGTCGACGTTTATTTTTTTCTTTAAACTTTGATTATAATATTCTCTCTCAATATATTAAAAAATTATAATTAATCCCTTTATATATATATATATATATATATATTACACACGCCTCTCCATTTGTTATCATCACCAATTTAATCACTTTCACTTCCCTCATCTCTTTATTTCTATTCTCTAAGTGATCAAAGAAGCATGTTTTACTTAATTAGATTTAAATTATGATTTGTTAGAAGGCACACTTAAGATCAGGATGTTCACAGAACACTTGAGTTATTAATTTTTAACATTCTTTTAAAAACTATTTATCACTAAATTTTTTTGAAAGGTATAGAGTGCAAAAATAATTGTTTAAATTAAAAAAAATTGTGTATCGGTACTTGGAGTATGAAGAAAAAAAATTTATTCTGAAAACATATAGCACTTAAACAATATAGAATTAAACATGATGCAAAAGCTTTTTTTTAAGTAGACTAAAAAAATATTATATATTCTCTTCAGCAATTCATTAATTTGAAGTAGATGTAACAAAGTATCTCAAATGAGAATTTGTTAATGATTCAAGTGAAATATTGAAGTAATGTTTGCTTCTGCCACTCAAGAAAATAGGACGATTTTCAATGTTTGAACAGGGCTATGCTTTCTTGACGAAGGAATAATAGAGGTAGCCACTTTAATGAATGAGTCATTAACGATTCTAATTGCCATCATTTGTGGGAGTGAAAGAAGAGTCTAAGAGAAAAGGGAATAAACAAAAAAAAATTTAAATTTAGTTTAATATTTGGAGGAGTTGCATATTGTGCACATTTATTAATATAAAATAAATCAAAAAACTGCAACATATATATATATATATATATATAATGTTAAACAATTGAATAAAATTTTTAGAACAATAAAAATATTAAATACAATTTAGTTAGAAGTACCTACGGGCATTTGATCAGAATTTTTCGAAAGTTGCTTGGAACCCCAATATATTCTTTATCTATTCTTTTTTTTTTTGTTTTAATTTTATTTTTTGGTCAATGTTCATTTTAATTTTTTTCAATTCATTTTGTTCTTCTTTACATGAGAGATCTTTAATTATTAAAATAAACTTTTTATATACTACAAAAAATGTACTCATTATTCGTGGTTTTTTCTAATATTGCTACAAATTCTGAAGGTTTACATGCATTTTTTTGAGAGTTGTCAAATCACTGGTAAATATTTGTTTTATTTTTATTTTTTCCTCTTCTTGCACTTAATTAGGGATCGGACCAACCTCTTTGATTAGCATTTTCTCTCGTTTACTGAGTAATAGAATCCGACATTTACATTGGCGTCAGTACTGGAATGGCAAAACATTACCATTTGTGGATGCTTCTCCTTTATATCTTCCACCCTCACCTCAACTTTTGTTCTTCTCATTTTATCCTAAAGACCACCATAATAAGCCGAGGTTGTTGCTGACGTCGAAGGATTCGATGGAGGTGATGCCAAGGGAGGTGAGGTGATGACTGAAGATACAAATTGTGCAATTTGCTTGGAAGATTACTATAGGTAGGTCAAAGTTGGTGAAATGCCCTGCAAGCATAAGTTTCACTCAGGTTGCATCAAGAAGTGGTTGAATATTCATGGTTTATGTCCAATTTGTTGATTCTCCATACCCATGGTTGGTATGAATGGAAAGCTAAACAGTGGCGAAACAAGTGAGACGCCAGAGAGCAGTGATGACCTCACCGATATGGCGAGCTAGCCGACTAGGTTGTGGATGCTCAAACCACCAATCGTAGCTTCTCTTATACCACAAAGCATTATTATTTGACTACTTGCTTTTTTGGGATTTTTATTGGTTCTGCTTTATTGAATTATTAGAAATATAAAGACTAGGAAAAGATAACTGAATCTGATTCCATTGAACTCATGATTAGTTCTTTATTAGCAGAACACTCATATATATATACACACACACACATAAGTAATTCTCATAAGTTATAACAGAAAGAATACAGTTCATGCCTCACTTCAATTGCAATTATAAAACTAACTCTAACATATTCACACGTAAAGCAAGGCTCTCTAACACTTCCCCTTAAACTTAGAGTCAATTTTCTAAGACTCTAAGTTTATCCCTTAAAAACATGAATCTAGTTTCTTTACAGTAGCTTTGTATGAATGTCAGCCACCATATCAAGAGAAGGAATATCTTTTACTATGAGCTATTTGGCTGCAACATTCTCACGAATGAAAAATAAATATAGTTCTGTGTGTTTTGTTTTGTTATAGGGCACTAGATTATGTGAGGGTAAAATTGTACTCAAATTATCACAGTAAACAATTGGTACAATTTCTTTCAATCATTTGAAGTTCTTGCAACAAAGTTTTTAGCTATATAATCTCTGTAGTTATATTTGTTAAACTTCAATATTCAGGTTTTATTGTTAACCTTGCTACAAGAGTTTATTTCTTGCTCCCCATGAAACCAAATTCTTTCCTAGATAAATACAAAACCCTAAGGTTGACCTTCTATCATCAGGGTCACTTCCCCAATCAGCATATAAGAACCCAATTAATTTGAGACTATCACACTTACTTAAATGTAAACCAAAGGATTGAGTACCATTCAATTATCTAAGAATATGTTTGACAACTTTCTAGTGTTCTTCCAAAGGTTGATGCATAAACTAACACACTTTATTGACACTACAAGAAATCTCAGGTCTTCTAATGGTTGCATACTGAAGTGCTCCAACTATTAATCGATACAATTAAGGATCTACCATAAAATTGTTGCCATGTTTTGAAAGCTTTAAACCTAATGTCATAGGTGTTGGCAAGCTTCTTGAATTATCCATTTTTTGCCTTTTCCAAAAGATCATTGATGTATTTCCTTTGTGACAGAAATAATCCTTTATTTGTAGATTTTTCCACTTCAATTCCTAAGAAATAATTCAGCTGACTAAGATCCTTCAATGCAAACTCTAAATTGAGTTATGTTTTCAACTTGTTAGTATAACCTTTATTGCTTCCAATGATTAGAATATCATCAACATATATCAAAATAAAAGTCTTGTTGTGCTAAGTTGCATGAATAAACTATGAAAGGTCATATCTACTTGGAACAAAGCCATATTTCTGCAAAGTAACTTTTAACTTTTCAAACCATGCCCTTGGAGCCTACATAAAACCATACAATGCCTTATTAAGGTTGCAAAGCAAAGTCTTGTCCTCAACTCTAAACTCTGGTGGCTGCTCCATTTATACCTCTTCTTCAAGCTCTCAATGAAGAAATGCATTGTTGACATCAATTTGATAAATTCCCCATTGATTAGTAACAGCAATAGAGAGTAAAGTTCTTATAGTTGCAAGCTTCAAATAGGGGAAAAAGTTTTTGTAAAATCAAACCCTTGTTGTTGATGGTAGCCTTTAGCTACTAACCTAACTTTATACCTATTGATTGTTCCATCATAATTCTCTTTCACCCTAAACACCTATTTACACCCTATGGCTTGTCTATTTGCTGGTAAGGATGTAAAAGTCACAGTGTTATTTATTGCCAATGCATTACATTCATAAGTCATAACACGTTTCTTGTCAGGATCAAGAATTACAGTTGAGTGATGTCGTAACCGACCTTTCGGCAGAATAAAATAAAAAGAGTTTAACTTGATTCTCAAAAAATGAATCTTAAAAATCAATTTATTTGGAGTCGCCACCAAAATTTTTAATGGAAAACTTTGGAAAACCAATTTAAAATAAAAAGAAAAAGGCAATATGGTTTTAGGCACCCCACAACACCCGTCCATAAGGACGGTTACCTTAAACCAGTCAGTTGAAATAGAATATGGCTTTTAAATTTACCTCAATTACCTTTTTATCGACATGCATGCTTGTTAAACAGAGGAGATAAAACAACAAGAATGAAGGCAAACAGATAGATATTCACAAAGGGTGGACTTGACCCAGGATAAGAGCCTAGGGCCTACGTACCCTACAATAGGGATCAAAGTCCACGTAGTTCGACTACAAAAGTGTGTCTATAGGTTGATTGTTTGTAAATTTTATGATGAGAACGGGAGAGTTTAGATTGGACAGATTTCCATAAACAAAACGAAACTGAGGTTTGATCTGTGTGTCTTAATTTACGACAATCTGATTAATCTAACTCTCTTGACCTCTTCATTTTTCTTTTTACAATTTTTGTTCATTTTTGGACTGTTAATCCTTATTTTAAAATTTAAATGAAACGAAATGATTATACAGAAAGAATTTGATCGCGTAAAGAAAAGAAATTATTTGATTAAGACGTTTATTTTTGTAATATTGTTATTATTGTTATTATTTTATAACAAATATGTGTTGGTTTTGGGAATCCAAGGAGATTAAAATCTCACATGATCCCCTGCAGTCGAGGAAAACAATATTATCACACGATAATTTCGTAAATAATAGAAATTATTTAATTGAAGTAAATATTTAATTATTTTATTTTATTTTTTAAAAAACCAATGTGTACCAAATTTAGGGATCTAAGGAGATTAAAACCTCACATAATCCCATACAATCGAGGAGAGCAAAACTCTCACGCGATAATTTCATAAATAATAAAAATACTTAATTTAAGATCAATATTTAATTATTATTTATATTTTTTATTTTTATTTTTTTAAAACAAATGTATACTAATTTTAGGGATCTAAGGAGACTAAAATCTCACATAATCCCATACAATCGAGGAGAATAATATTCTCATACGGTAGTTTTACAGATAAAAATATTTAATTAAGATCAATATTTAATTATTATTTATATATATATTTTAAAACAAATGTATACTAATTTTAGGGATCTAAGGAGACTTAAAATCTCACATAATCCCATACAATCGAGGAGAATAATATTCTCACACGGTAGTTTTGTAGATAATAAAAATATTTAATTAAGATCAATATTAAATTATTATTATTATTATTATTATTATTATTGTATTGTTACTCTTTATAGCAAGTATGTATTAATTTTTAATTAATAATTTTTTCTGGAATCTAAGGAGATCCAAATCTCACACAATCCCAAGACACCTGAAGAGAATAATATTCTCACTTGATGATTTTCTTAGAACTTTATTTATAAAGCCAAAATTAATCTCCTATTGACACAAGGGTAACAATGTTACATATATCTATATACATTTATACGTACACACACACATATGTATATATATATATATATATACATACACATAGACGCATATAATAATACATACGAGTATGATAGAAAAAGAAGAGCAAGCTTAAGGGAAAGACAGGAAGCATATATCTATATATCACCACACATATTTATATATATAGCTACACACACACACACGCACACACACACACACATATATATATATATACATATAAACACATGCATAATATATATGTGTAAGAAGAGAGCGAAACTCAAGGACGACAAGGGAAGCATATACCTATATATATACACACACACGTACATATACATATATACTCCCACATGCACATATGCACATAACTACCTATATATATACACACATACGTATATACATATATATACTCCCACATACAAATAGCTATGTATGTATATATAAGGAAGGAAAAAAGATTTCACTCCCACGGCACCAGAGAGATATAAACACATGCATAATAGATGTGTAAGAAGAGAGCAAAACTCAAGGAAGACAAGGGAAGCATATACCTATATGTATACACACAGGTACATATACATATACTCCCACATGCACATATGCACATAGCTACCTATATATATACACACACACGTACCTACATATATATACTCCCACATACACATAGCTATGTATGTATATATAAGGAAGGAAAAAAGATTTCACTCCCACGGCACCAGAGAGATATAAACACATGCATAATAGATATGTAAGAAGAGAGCAAAACTCAAGGAAGACAAGGGAAGTATATACCTATATGTATACACACACACACGTACATATACATATCTACTCCCACATGCACATATGCACATAGCTACCTATATATATACACACATACGTACATACATATATATACTCCCACATACACATAGCTATGTATGTATATATAAGGAAGGAAAAAAAACAAAAAGGTTTCACCCCCACGGCACCAGAGAGAAGTCTGCAGCGATTTTAAGTATATATGCATCTTCATACAGCTACATATATACACACATAGGTATATATATATATGCTCCATACGCACACAGCTGTATATATATAGCGAAGGAAAGGTGAAGAAACACACATAAGAAATCAGCGAACTCATACACACACGCCTATGTGAATGTGCACACCTCTTGGCCAGAAAAAACAAGCAAGCATGAAACGAAAAAAACACACCAGCATCCTCAATTTTTTCGGCCAAGCTTACCTCTGTTTACCCCTGCTCACAGCATCCAAAACAGAGCAAATGGAATCTCAACCTCAGCACGTCACTTTCTCGGTTCCAGCTTGGTTTAGATGACTGTGCTGCAGCTCAGTTTCTATGGCAGTTCTCCTTTCTCAGTTCTTGATTTTCTCGAGCAATCCTCAGCCTCTTCTTGGTTCTCGGTTTGCTCCATTGCTGTAAACTTCTTCCTTCAATTTTCGGTGTCACCAGCAGCTCTCAGCCTCCTCTTTGTTCTTGGTTTGCTCCACTGCTATAAACTTCTTCCTTCAATTTTTGCAGCAACTCTCCCTTTCCCTCTCAAGTCTTCTTCATTTCTTTCTTTGCCTCTGCCGCAGCTATCTCCGTCCTTTTCTTCCTTTTCTGCAGCCACCCTCTCGGCCTCCTTATTAGCTGAAGCTTCCATCATTATCCTCTGCTCCTGTCATCTCCTCAGCCAAGCTACGGACTGCCACCACAGCTACGAGCGAGTTGCCCACTTGCAGCCAAAAAAGATCACTGCCAAAAACTACCTCTCCTCGAAGCTGCCTTCTCTTGCCTGCCTAAGTAATCCTTGTTTTAATTTATTATTATTATTATTATTTTATTATTATTATTTTTTATTTAATCCCTTGTTATTATTATTATTATTATTATTATATTTTATTTATTTATTGTTATTCATTTGTTTTTTGTCATCATCCCCATTAACATTTATTTTTGGATTTTTCCTATTTTGTATTTTTTATAATGATTTTTTTATTTTGATTTGTTATTATTAATTCTTATTTTCCAATTTTGTTGTTTTTTTTTTCTTAAATTCCCTCATTATTCTTTTTTGAATTTTAATTTGTTTTTTGCTTAAAAATATCATTTGAACCACTGTCCTTTTTATTTTCCTCATTTGCTTATTTTAAAAATTGATTAACGAATCCATGATAAATTTAGATAGAGATAAGGTGTTCACAAGTGAGAAGAAGGTAAAGTTTTAGTGAGTAAACCTTGGGCTTGAAATACTAGACTTTCCCTTGGTTATCATAGGATGAATGTTTGAAAAATTAGTAAACTTATCAAACTGAAAAGCATTATACTCAACTGCAGAAATCTGTTGACTAATAGCACCACCATTATCACATAGTTCTGCATCCTATGTTTGAATAAGACCTTTAGGCTATACAATCTAGTTATCACCACTATGAGAAGTTACAAGAGAAATAACTGTAGTAGGTGTGTTAAAAGAAATAGCTGCAATAGAAGTATTGTTACACTCATTAAGTGCTACTAATGTAGAAGTTTGAGGTTGATTTGGTAAAGATGTTATAACAACAAAAGTTCTTAATGTACCTGTACAACATTGATATAAAGAAATAGAATTAAGCGTAGGTAAAATATAAACATTATGCTGATGAGCATTTTGGGCATCATTAACAGATAAAGGTATATAAGATAATACACAAGGAATATTTGCATTGGTTGAGACAAAAGATGAATTACTATGTTTGAAAGGAAAATAAAGTTCATTGAAGGTAACATCCTGAGAAAAATAAATTCTATCATTTGAATCAAGACACTTGTACCCCTTATGCAGAGAACTATATCCAAAGAAGGTGCATTCTGAGGTACGAAAAGAGAATTTGTGGCTATTATAAGGTCTAAGCCAAGGACAGCATGCACAGCTAAACACTTTCAAGGCTTTGTAATCAGGGTCTTGTTGAAAAAGTTTAGTGTATGGTATTTCATTTTGAATAGAGGATAAAGGTAAGTGATTGATAAGATGAACTGCTGTAAAAAATGCATCTTCCCATAATTTTAGTAGTAATCCAACATGTGATAACAATGTCAATATAGTATCCACTACATGTTTGTGTTTTCTTTCAATAATTCCATTTTTGATAATTAGCATATGGACACGTGAAACGATGTATAATACCATGCTCAGTAAGGAATGATGTGAATGAACGAAATTCACCACCAGAATCTGTTTGTAAGGTTTTATTTTTGAATTTAATTGAAGTTTTATCATGCTTTTGAATTTGATAAAACAAAATAAAACTTAAGATTTTCTTTTCATAGGATAGAGCCATGAGAATCTAGAAAAGGCATCTATGAAAGCTATGTAGTTTAAAGATCCATGAGTAGATGTGCATGGAGTAGGACCCCATACATCTGATCAGATCAATTCAATAGGTCATTTATAAACATTGGATGATGTAGCATTAGGTAGCTTATAAGCTTTACCATAGCAACAAGCAGTGCAAAAAGGAAAGAACTCTTTATTCTGACACTTGATGTTACAACTTTTTAGTACTTAGGCAACACTAGATGGATTAAAATGTCCTAATCTAGAGTGCCAAAGATAAAAGTCTGAACTAGTGTGTGTATTATTAATGGAAATAGACTTAATAAAGTAACTATCACTTTAAGAATTCAAAACAAAAGAATTGGGATTTTTTGAAGTAATAACAGAAGATGGCATTTTGCTGGCATTGAATGAAGTAGATGTGAGATTGATTGTATTGTTATTTGAATGTTGAATATTGTTCTAGGATTGATGCAATAATTAAAGTGAATCAAAGTTATATAGACCATCTGATTTAACTCTCTTTTCCAACAACACTTCTTTGCTGTCATGAGATTTGACAAAGCAAGAAAAGAGATGAAACTCACAAAAATAATTTGTTGTCTCGAGCAAACTGAGACACATTTATTAAATTCTTAGTAATATTTGGTACATGAAGAAGGTTGGAAAGTAAAAGAGGTTTTATGGTTGCTGTGGGTGCAGTGATAAATGAATGCAAAAAATGATTAATTTGCAAACCTGTCCCATTGCCAACATGAATTTTTTTCTCCACTAGTGTATTGTTTGCTATTCATTAGGTTTGATGCAAATGGAGTAACATAATTTGAAGCACCTGAATCAGCAAACTAGCTTGAATCATATGTAAATTTAGGTTTTGGTGATGATCTAGCATGAGTTATAGTAAAATCTTATGAAAAGTATTGTTGCTTAGGCGAAATTGCAGCAATATTCAGAGAAGAAACTTGAATATTTAGATAACTAGATAATTAAAGAGAGGAAGAATTCATTGTAGAACCATATTGTTGTGGATAAGCATAATGTGAGTACTAATTGTACTGATGTTGAAAATTTTGCTAATATTTAGATTGATGTGGCCAAGTGATATCAAATTTATAAAAACAATTAGAGGTTGGATGACCTCTCTTTCCACAAACTTGATAGAAAACACTGAATCTTCTACCATTATTGTTTCATCCTCCTCTGCCTCTATATCTTCCACGAGATCCCCTGTACTGTCCTCCACCTCTAAAATTTTGATTATGAGTTCTATTATTTTCTTCAACATAGTTTGTTTTACTTGTCTAATCAGTGCTAGTTATATTCACTATAATGGATTCTCCTTGTGTAGTTTCGATTTCTTTTCAATTCTTGTTTCTTGAGTCATCAAGAGTGACTAAATCTCACTAATAGGATATGGCCCTTTTTGTATAATGATAAGAGTAACTAAAGCATCATAGTCATTTGGAAGTCCTTCCAGAATAATTCCATCATGCTTATCTTCTAAAATTGAACTCCCAAATGAAATTAATGCATCAACTAATACTTTGATGTGTAATAAATATTCAGAAATGGATCGAGTACCTTTCTTTGTATTTCTTAACTCTGTTTTATATTGATGAATTTTGGCTCTTGTATGGCTAGCAAAGAAGCCTTGTATTTGTTCCCATACTTGACTAGTTCTTTCACATTTGACTAATCTTGTAAGCATGGACTCAAACATGGAAGATAGAAGCCAAGAAAGTAGTAGTTGGTCTTGCTTTTCCTAAGTCAAATATTCAATAAAGATTTTACCATATTAGAAATATAAAGACTAGAAAAAGAGAACTGAATCTGATTCCATGCCTCACCTTAGTTACATTACAAAACTGACTTTAACATATTCACATTTAAAGTAAGGCTCTCTAACAACAATGGTTTGATCTATTTTAGCTTATAGGTTCAAATTTCCAAGAATTCAACTTCTTTGTTCTTTAAAGTATATATGTTTTCTTAATTTATATTCGCACATTTTTTCTTCTTTTTTTCGTTTTCAGCAATGACAATTCTTCAATTATAATGTAAAATCAGAGTTCCTATATGGATTACATTTCTAGTCCAAATTCGCTAGCTTAGGCATAACTATTCTTCAAGTAATAGTCTCTGATGACGATTACTCCTATATTGATTACACTTCATGTTGCATATCTCCATAACTAGGGATATTAAAATGGAAAGTGTAGAAAGTTACTAAAATGATGTAAGCTTTTGCTTAAGGTTGGAGATGTGTAATGACCCAATTAATTATGATTAATAATTTAACTGATAGTATATTATTTTGTTATGTGGATTCTTACAATGAGATTGAGGCAGGCTCAGTAGTCAGGCTTCAGGCAGTTACTCAACAGGCCATGGGTTTGAGACCTGGCGTTGTTAACTTTCTTATTTTTTTAGGAGCTGACACGTGTCACCCTCATATGTGCAAAGACCAAAATGCCCTTAGTGTTTTTTTTTTTTCATCTATCTTCTTCTCCTTCCAGCTGAACGCGTGTAGACAGTGAGAGGGCTGAGAGTGACGTCCATCGTAGTAGGTCGTCCACTCGCCGGTGTTGCAGTACCTCTTCCCCCTGAAGGTTGTCGGCCTATCATTGGCCAGTTACCGTCATGTCGCCGGCAGAGGAGCTCGATTTTTTCGTTGAACACCGCGAGGAGACACGAGCTGGAACGAAGCTCTGGTGGCTCGTTTTCCATCGCGGTTTGGGTGGGTTTTGCTCCCCACCCCCTCGCTGTCACTTTCCGCCTGCCGTCGAGCTCAGTTGGCCGCCAGTGAAGCAGTTTTCCGGTGGAATCCAAGGAGCTCAACACAGTGACGATTTTGGGTGAATTTGGTGAGTTTTAATCAGTTCTTTCTTGATATTGAGGTTAAGAGTAGCATTTTCGGCACTTATACATTGAATTTGAGCTTTGAAACCATGAATTTTTGTTGGTTTTGAGAAGATTTGCTGATAGGGACCAAAGTAGAAATTTTTAAAATTTTGGGTTCTTCAAAAAATGGTGAAATGTTAACTTGTAATAGGTTCAAATTGATTCTAGATTAACACTTTTAAGTTGGTGGGCATGAAAAACTATGATTTGTCTTGAATTTCATTGGATTGAAGGCTAGGGCATGAAATTAGGGACTAAAATGTAAATCTAGAAAAAAATATGTGGGGTAGAAAATGTAAATTTACCACAAGTTTGGAAAAGTTAGAGATGGAGTCAAGGAGAGGGAGATAGGGTCCTAAATTTGGATAATAAACCGGAAGAAGAATAATTCCTACGTTCAAATTGGTGCAGGTGAATCGTAGAGTGATTTCGACACTCCAGGAAGGCAGTGAATTGCTCGGGACAATCGGCGTCCAGGTGCGCAGATAGCACCCTTAAAACTCTTATTATACTTGGGTTATTCTTGCTTTAATTGTTTTCTAAATATAACTAATTTCGTTGTAATTATGCCTCACCGGATTAGGGATTAGGAGTAAAGGACCTTCTGTATATGTTGAATGACCTTAACTACAGCTTTGGACTCGTGATATGTTTAGAGGTGATCACTAAATAGTTATGATCAGAAACACAGATGATTTCCCGCATATTTCCATCTTTGTATGCATGTTTGACTTAAATCCTTGTTCGTTGGGAGGACTGACAAGTGATAACCTTCGTGAGATATACTCACGCTCGTTGGTTAGTTGCCCTCGAGGATTGTGTATCCTCGCCTGTTGGTTAGTTGCCCTCGAGGATTGTGTATCCTTGCCTGTTGGTTATTTGCCCTCGAGGATTATGTATCCTCACCTATTGGTTAGTTGCCCTCGAGGATTGTGTATCCTTGCTTGTTGATCCTTAGCAGTCCTTCCCTCGAATGATTCTCATAAGTTGTTTGCTTCCCTGAGATTGACAATTCGATGTGGTGTTTTGTAAAAAAATGGATTATTTAGCTTGAATTGTTGAATCGTAATATTGATTTAAAAATTACTGTGTTTTATTAAATTTTGAGCACATTTAATTTCTGTTTATTACATATGAATTGTTTACTAATTTGGGGTGTTATCTGCTGGAAAAATTTTGGCCTCAGATAGAGAGATAGACGACCTTCCAGAGCTGGTGGAGCACTGATGGGGAGCCCGCTTGGTTTGGTGCGAGGCGTACTCTTTTGTTTAGATGATATTGATGGTGATCCTTTTTGGGATGTATATATTTAGATTGATAGCCATTATTTGTATATTGGGATTATTTTGTGACCACAGCTGAACCTGCCACATATTGTTGTATGTTGTAAATTATTATTGGATTGGGCTGGTGAGAGCGGAGCTCCCCTATTTATGTATTGCCTTGCATGACTTTGTAGAAATTTCGGGACGTCCTATTTACTGGGGAGGTGCTGCCGAAATTTCTACAAGTTTCCTCGTTTTGTATTAGAACTCTCACTTTATATTAAGGCAAATGGTATTCATATGGATTAGAATGGCATGATATTGATTGTCCCTCCAATGTTAGGCTTGCAGGTTCAAGAAATTTTCTCGTGACCTGTGCTGGTCCCACTCCAGGGATTTCGGGGTGTGACAAGATGTTAGCTATTAGCCCTTGGAAATTCAGATGAGCCCTTTCAAGTCAATTAATTTTTCTTTTTGAGAAATGAATTTTTATTAGAAATTTATTTCATCACCTGCTATATGTGTTAAATCTTCAATGCCGATGACACTAATTGCCTGTGTTTGGTTTATTTCGATAGCAAATGGTTCTTTGGTGCCACACCGCATTGTAGTTGGTGACGCCATGTTAATGAAAATGATAACTATTACATGGAAAGGTAACTTGTTGTATTTATAAGTTGCTTTGATTAAATTGATGATATTTTCAATTCATTTTAGCATAATCCTTTTTTATTTAATTAAAAAATATCCTACACAGTGGATTTAGTATTCTTAAAATATCATATGTAAAGTTAGAATGATTAATCTATCATACTTAGTTGTAATCAATCAAAACAATTGAAGTGCACTGTAAATTCTTAAGTTATTATACAACTTATCAATGTTCCATAATGCTTAAAACTATTCAATTCCTTAGTAGTGGCTAGAGAAAGGTTCTCATCACCTGCACTATCAATTCCATGTAATCGATATATAAGCTATAATTAGTCCAATACACTTTTCTTTGCACAGTTCACGGTTTTGCTGCAGTCAATCTGAATTTGTACTCCTTCCTTTACTGATATATTAAATAATTATTCTAATTGACAATTCAGGTAACTTCTTTTGATCTTGGTTTAGTGATTCTTGGAAAAAATATTGATCTTGGACTCATTTATTCTTGACATATGCTTTAAGTTCATGTTGGTAAGGTATAATGCTTAATTTTATTATCTTCTATTTTGTTTGTAGCATTTTTTTCAAACTCTGGAAATTTAATTGAATTTAGGAATTGTGAAAGAGCTTATTCCAAAGGGATAACATACCATGAAAATAATATTTTATAAAGTGCACATGGCGGCACATAAATCAAAAGACGCCATATGACAATGACATTATTAAAATGCACTATAAAAATTAATTATGAAAATTATGATTTGTTGTTCACATGTGATTCATTATGTTTGATGAGCAAGGCTTGCAAGGTTGGTTTTTGCAAGATGGTAGCCACTGGCAAGATATTCCCTCTATCTCTTTGTTTGGTTCTCGGATCACTGCAAAAAAGGCTACGGTGAATGCAAGGTTAGCAATTGTAACTTAACTTTCTTATATTTGCCAGATCACTTTATTCCTTCTCGATGGCCTGGAAACATGTTTCCATTTTTTTTTTTCATTACAAGCTTAGTTACTTTAGTGTTAATATCTCTATATTTAATAATAATATGAAGTTTAAATATTGGTTATTTATTTATTTTTTAAAAATTATTTTTTCAGCCCCACAAAGTGCAATTTTCTATTTTATTTTGTCAATGTTCATTTTGTAGGGATTAAAATCACTGGAAAATGCTTAAAATAACTACTAGAAAAAATAAATTTTTTTGGTAGTGATGTTACAATGGTCACAGTGCATTTAATTCTCAAGATAAAGTTGATAAGCAAAAAAAAAAAAAAAAATATATATATATATATATATATAATAAAGAAATGCAACAAAGTGAAGAGGAGACTAAGATTTTAAATTTATAATAAAATAAATAAAGCAAGGAACAACTCAGTGATGATTTTAATAAATAAAAGAAATTAAAATAATAAAAAATTAAAAATTTTAAGAGCTGAATAAAATAGTATTTTATACATTGAGGTGTTTTTTTTTTTTTTTAATTTTAACATTTTATAGCATCAACAACAATTTAATCATTGTTGTTGGCCTGACAATATGTTATTAATCCATATATTATAAGACACTAGTGTCTCCCATTTCCCCAAATCACCAAAGAATCTATAAATTACAATTAGTCAAGGCTTGATGAACCTACTACATAAGTGACACATTGGCCTACTATATAACATTATGTGACTCAAGAAGAAGAGAGGCAGAAACCTTGAGATAAAGATAGAATCAACGATCATAGTTTAGGATACTTTCCCTTTCCTTAAACGCCTTTTCTTACACCTTTTTCTCCTATTTTCCTTTTCATTTATTATCTTCTCCAAGTCATTTATGTGTCAACCATCCTTTTACTTATCGTCGTAGTTTTGAGTCAATCCCAAATTGAGGGTTAGAAATTCTAAACCCTAAATTTATTGGCTTTACTCTTTTCTTGTGATTTCCTATTTAACTTCTATGTGTAACATTCCAAATAATGACTCTTATTTAGTAATAGGTACAAAATTATTTTGTTAAGATAATAATTAAACCAATGAAAGAGGAAATGATAGAATTGAAAAGCCAAAAGGATCTAATTGAAAAGTTTTGGTATAAATTTAGATAAAAGTGTGATTTTTGTAAAGTTGCAAGGCATGTTAAAAGTTAAATTTAGAACTTTTAGAGGATCCAAAAATTATGATTAGGGAATTTTATACAATTTTGGATTATAAAATACTAAAAGTGTGAATGAAGGATAAAATATCTAATTTTTACCAAATGATTTTTAAATTTGACTTTTCTACCTACCTTTCAGCCAAATGAGGGACAAAAGGGACATCTCATCTTCTTCTCCATTATATGTACGACCAAGGAAGAAAAATAAGGTGCAAAAATGGTAAATAAAATGATAAAAGAAAGAAATATAAAAGTGAATTCTTCAAGGTAATTTCCTCACTTTTTGCACTCATGGTAACAGGAAAAGTTGTAGAGCTCACTTAGAGCTATTTAATGATCTAAATACTTTCTCTTATAGTGGATTTTTGCCTATACGCAGTGAAGGATTTGGTTGATTTAAGTAGAGAAAAGTGAAGTAAAGGAAAGGGTAAGCTTTCTTATATTAATTTCTTAAATAGTTTGTAGAAATTTCAAGTTGAAATAGATAATCCACGGTTAGGAACCATGAAGTTTCAGCTCTTCCTCACCATATTTCTAATCTAAAGCTTAGGTGAAATTATAGCTAGAAAATGGAGAAACAAAATGGAACCAAGATGCCCAAGTGGGTCTTTGATCTACTGGCACCTAGTAATGTAACAAGATATATTTCTAAGTAATTTATGATGCAATTTGGAGTTGTAAATGGAGAAGTATGGTCAAAGCATTTAAACTAATAATTATGATAGTAATGAATTATATGTGCATAGAGATTGGTTATTGCCAAAAGAGCTATCAAGGATTGAGTTTAGAGAAGAGATATTGTCATTCCAAGGGAAATCAATAAAGAAACTAGCTTAAAGTAGCAAGGTAGCTTCTTTTCCATTCCTCATATTCTATGTGTGTGCTTATGCCTAGTGATTGCAAACATGATGAATTTTTATCCTTTATATTGCTATATGTTGATGTATGATAGTGTGAGATCTCAGACAAAGTTGTAGTGGCTAGCAATAGATGTTATGTATGATGACTTATAAGGTTTAGATATGACGATCTTACCTTAACCATGATATTTAATATGATGTGGTCATAAACCAAAGTCAAAGGTGTTAACTCTAGCATAATTTCATAAGCTATGTTCATGTTATGATGATGTGTACATTACTTTATTTATATGTGATATACTATGTATAAAATATGAAGTTAGTTATTAAGACTTTTTGTCTCATCATATCTCAAACTAACCATTTTAGGTGGATCCAGTAAGGATAAGCAATAGGAAATAACATCTTAAATCTTTTAAAGGAGCAAAGCCAAAAGACTTAGTTAATTGGAAGTTATGATATTTTGATGTATATAATAAGAATTCAAGGGACAAGATGTATTGTCTTGTAAATTAGAAAATATGATGATGTAGTGGAAGATTATCTTTCTATGTGTATAAATTCCCACATGTATGGAGAGATGACCAACCAAAAGTTTTAACAAATTTTAATATGTAATAGAAGACATCTTGAAGCATAAGTATGAATGAATGAGGCTAAACTTAAAATTTGATATGTTGGAATCCATTTAGTTAAGTTTTAGTTTTAAGAAGATATAATTTTGTGAGAGAATAGAAAATGTGAAAAATTAAGTTCATAGACTCCAAAAATTAATATATTTAGTAGAATTAATCTTAATATATCAAAGTTGATTTGAACCAAATTTGTTGAATTTTAAGTTCAATAGCTGCCCTTTTTCCATGCTTAAAGTATGAAGAACTATTCAGAAAAGTTTTCTGTTATACATAAGGTTTGGTAACACCTGAGGGACTAAACGGATGAATTATGGGCTAAAACTTAATTTGAAAGTCCCTGAGATACTAATGAAGTATTCTAGAAATTTTCATGTCATTTGGATTTTATTTAAGTGGGTTTTCCACAAAAAATAGTAACAAAATTATGATTATGCATAATTCCGTACAACTAAGATCATGGATTTATTTGAGGGGACAAATGAATAAATCTTGAACTAAAATTTGGTGTACAATTAGCTATCATGTTATTTTAGTTTCTAGAAAAATTTCACAAATTTCAGAACTTCCTTGAATTGATTATGAATTTTGAAATTTGGCAAATTTACTATATAAACAGTACCTCTTCAACTAGAATGTGCCTTTTCTATTCAGCTACCATCTCACCATATTTCCTTCATTTTTATCTCTTGATTAACTCCAATTTCTTGTGAACACTAACTATTTGCCTAAAGAATGTTATATATTATGGTGTGCCACTATGTGAATTACATAATCCTTAATGGGAATCAAACCTTTGACTAAAAAAAAAAACGGAATTAAAACTAATTAGAGAATTCTTCATTTAGGCTAAGTTGAGGGAAAAAAATATTAAAGTAATGCCTGCTTCTGCAACTTGAAAAAAATAATTTAGGATGATTTTCAATGTTTGACCAGGGCTAAGCTTTCTTGAGAAAGGAATAATAAAGGTAGCCACTTTAATGAATGAGTCATTAACTATTCTAATTGCCATCATTTGTGGGAGTGAAAGAAAAGTCTAAGAGAAAAGGGAATAAACAAAAAATTCTAAATTTAGTTTAATATTTAGATGAGTTGCATATTGTGCACATTTATTAATATAAAATAAATAAAAAATTATTATATATATATATATATCAAATGCTAAAAAATATTGAATAACATTTTTAGAACAGGAAAAATATCAAATACAATTTAGTCAGAAATTACTATGGGTTAGAATTTTTTGAAAATTGCTCAAAACCCTATATATTCGTCTTCTATTTTCTTTTTTCTTTTTTGCTCTTTTTTGGTCAATGTTCATTTTAATTTTTTGTTCAATTCTTTTTGTTCTTCCTTCTAATCAAAAATATTTTATTAGTAAACTAAACTTTTTATACTATAATGGTTTCAATTCACTTAAATCTTAAGATAAAGTTGATAAGCAAAAAATCTATATATATATATATATATATATATATAAAATAAAATAAAATAAAAAAAATGCAACAAAGGAGAGATAAGACCAATATTTTAGATTCATAATAAAATAAATTGAGTAATGAACAACTAAGTTGTGATTTTTATAAATAGAAAAATTATAATAATGAAAATTGAAAAATTTTAAAGCTAAATAAAATAAATTTTTAAATATTGAGACCATTTTTAAATTTTATAATTTCATTACATAAACAATGATTTAATCATCATCATTTGACCTGACAACATGTTAACCACTAAAAAATTTACTTAGGGTTAGTCAAAAGCTTGATGAACCTACTCTATAAAAGACGTATTAACCCACTACAAATCATTGTTTGACTTGGGAAAAAAAAAGATGGAAACATTGAAATAAGACCGAGTTAGAGATTACAAGTTGAGTTTCTTTTCCATTTCTTAAATCCATTTTATACTTTATTCTCAACCTATTTCCATTTTTATATTTTATCTTTTCCAAGTCTTTTATATAATTTTTGGTTCAACTTCTATGTTAATTACTTAATCCTTAATAGGACTTTAACCTTCAACCAAAAAATGAGAATTGAACTCAATTAGATGGTTTTTCTTTTGTAGTTTGAAAAAATAACTTAGAATGATTTTGAATGTTTATGCTTGACCTTTCTTTAGATCGCAAGTTAATTTTGCTTTACCATTTCTTAAATTTATTTTCTCCTTCATTCTTCTCCTATTTCCTTTTTTTATATTTTATCTTTTTCAGGTCTTTTATATGATTTTTGGTTTAGCTTTTATGTCAATTACTTAATCCTTCTTAGGGACTTAACCTTCAACCAAAAAATGAGAATTGAACCAAATTAGAAGGTTCTTTTTTTTTTTTTTTTCCAGTTTGAAAAAATAACTTAGGATGATCTTGAATGTTTATGCTTGACCTTTCTTGAGAAAGGAATAACAAAAATAGTGATTTTATTATTCATGGTGATTCAAAACATTGGTAATATGATGTTATATGATATACAACCAATGTTGAAGTTGGTGTAGTGGGCTAGGTTCAAAATTTTGTTTAAGAGCATAGATGGTGCATGTCGTACTCAAAATTTTATAAAACTAATTGCAATGTTAGAGCTTATGGCAGATAGAGATATAAAGTTTCATAATTCCTATTATGGAGGGATTTGGGGAAGATATCGTTTGAGGAGATTAAAATGTTGAAACTCATTTAGAAATTGCCAAAATGTTTTCCCCATTTTAGAGCCCCTACAATTATTCCCAATGACAAATAAAATGTTTTTGCTACTTGAGATTTCCCCGTATGGAATCAAACATTTCTAATTCAGGAAATTGTTACTTTTGAAGATCAATTACTACCCTTAGGTGGTTTCATAGAAATTACATCTAGGAGAGTAGCAATAACATAATTCAAACTCACATTTCAGACTATACAAGGACTTAGTAAGTTTACATGCCTTATTTTTGTCCCTTTCAATGTCAATTCCTGAAGGGATTTCCATATAGACCTCTTTATCTAGGTTACCATTCAAAAAAACATTCTTTACATCAAATTGATAGAGTTTCCAATTAGGTTAGAAGCTAAGGAAAATAAAACCTTAATAGTGTTAAATTTTGTAGTAGGGGCAAGTGTTTCCTGATAATTAATCTCATCAGTTTAAGTGAATCCTTTAGCTATTAACCTGACCTTATGTCTATTTATACTTCCATCTAGATTATATTTTATTGTGAAAATCCATTTTGCACCCTATTGGTTTTCTTTTTTGTTTCAACAAGATCTATGATTATATATGTCCTATTCTTTTTTAAGGCATTCATTTCTTCTTTGATCACCAATTTCCATTCAGGCGTGTTTCAAGCTTTTAAATACTTTAAGGAATTTTTTGATGAGATATATTAGTAGTGAAATTGTAGAATTCTGGTGACAATTTTTCATAAGATATGAAATTGCTAATAGGGTGATGAGTACAAGATCTTATCAGTGAGAGAACTTGAAGAAGGATCGTGGTTGTGTTCTTTTGGAATAATACTTGCCTTATTTGACCTCTTCCTTCTGGAGTACACCTACAATGGTTTTATGGCACTATCTGCATGCTCTTCTATTGTTTTTTTCAATTGTTTGTGGGTTGTTATTGGCCAGTTCATTTGGTTTTCCAAGTTGTGTGTTTTTTAAATTAAGCAATGGGATTGAAAGGTTAACATTTGAGGTATTGTAATGGGTTGGTTGTGGGCTTTGAAGTTTATTTATTGGCAATTGTAGGTAACGCCATGAGGGTCGAAGTTAAGAAATGAAAGTAGGGATGAGTTTAAGTTTGGTTGGTTGTAATGCCCATTCAATGTCACTTTCCCCTTACATGGTATATGAGTGAAATAAGGCTTTATTTTAAGGAAGGGGACATCATTTATGAAGTAAAATTTTTTCTTAGCAGGACAGTAGGATTTGTAGCCTTTTCATGTAGTTGAAAACCTAATAAAAGCACATTTAATGGCTTGAGGATCTAGTTTACCACTGTTATGGTCATGAACAAAAATGGTATAACAAAAATTTTTTAATGGTTAGCCAGTGAAAAATGTTGAAATCGTGGGATAAGTTTTTTGAAATTTTTGGATGGGCGTTTTGTAGTGCAAGGGTTTTGATGGCATGCAATTTATGAGGTATATGGTAGTAAGGATTGCTTCCCCCAGTAGGTTTTAAATGTGTTTGAGTTATGTAAGAGAGTCATAGTAACTTTTAACAAGTGTATATTTTTCCTTTATGACACTCCATTTTGTTTAAATGTGTTTACATATGAACTTTGTTGAATGATGCATTTAGCTTGGAGAATTTTAAAAGTCAGTGTTAAAGTATTTGATGCCATTATCTAACAGATTTTTATGGTGGTTTGAAATTAATTCAATATCAAATTCTAGAAAAAATTGAAATATATGTGGTACTTTAGATTTTTCTTTCATATGAAATGTCTATGTGAGTCTAGCATGATCATCAATAAAAGTAACAAACCATTTTGCATTAGTGATGTTTTAAACTTTAAATGGGCCCTAAACATCATTGTGTATTAAATTAGATGGTTAGGAGGATACATGAGTATGGGAGGGATAAGAGAAGCATGTATGTTTTGATTGGTGGTATATCTCATGAGAAAAATTAAAAGAACTTTTATTGAATAAATGAGAAAACACGTTGTTCCTGTACATTATACATGAATGCCTAAGTCTATAATGCCACAATTTGAAATGATCAAAAGAATTACAAGAGGAAAGTGCAACAATTTTGTGCGTGGTGTCTCCTTGGATAAGGTAGAGGCCTACATATGCCTTAGCAATGCCAATTGTCTCCTTTGACTTTAAGTCTTGAAAAATATAGCTACCAACAAAAAATTAAATGACACATTTGAAATCTTTGGTAAGCTTACTGATAGATAATAAGTTGTAATTGAGGTTGGAAACTAACAATACATTAGTGAGAAGTAATATGTAGGACAATTGAACTATACTAGTGTCAATAACTAACAATACATTAGTGAGAAGTAATCTTTAGTGATCTATTAGCAAGTTTAAATTATATGATGGCTATATGGGAAACACTTTGTGAGACAAGACTTATTACCTATCATATGGTTAGTGGCTCCATAGTCAACCACCCAAGTGTTATTTTCTTGAACTTTAATGGTGAGAGTTAAGGGTTGAGTATTAGAATTTGTAATAAGGCTAATACTTAAATTCAAGAAGGAACTGTGCTAAAGCTGGTTGCCAATCATCTTCTGCAGTACTTCCAATTGTCCCTTGTTGAATGGGTGGAAATTAGGTTATGCTTATACCTGATTATCGGGTCGAGTTTTTAAAAATTAAACTTGAATTTGGGCTAAAAAACTTAAGGCCATATTTTAATCAAGCTTTTTCTATTGGATCTTTTATCTATATTTTTAAGACTTGGCTTATCAAGCCTATTAGATTTTTTAAAGTCATGATCAAGTTAGTTTGTTGTTTAAGACTTGAGATAAATAATATAGTTAATTGTTATTATTACTTGTAAGATTATATATAGAGAAGTTATAAATACAAATGAGTTATTGTGTTAGTATAAATCCTTTAAATCATAAGTATTAGTTTTATTTCTTTCACAATATGTCACATTACACTAAGTTTTTCTTTAAATAATAAGTTTTCTTTTATTTAAAAATATTTAGAAGTGGGCTTTCCTAATTGGGTTTTTTTTGGTTGGGGCTTTATTTGTTCGGGTCAAACAGGCTTTTTATGTTATAATTAAATCTAGTTTTACCTTTTTAACAATTGAGTTATTAAAGCTAGGCAGTTTTGACTTATGTAAATGATCATTTTCCCTATGTGAATCAGACGTTGTGCTTTGTCCTTTATTCCTATTAACATTGACGTCGACCCAAATTAGATTGTTGTTGCTCTTATACCATGTAGAAATGTCAAGCAACAAAGTAGTTATTCTGTTATTGACTTTGAATATTCAAAATCATACATAAACTTGATAAAGGTTCCTTCTTTTAAAGATAATAAGGTACAAAAATATACCCCTAGATATTGGGAGCTACTAATTACTTGATCTCTTTATTTGAAATACAAATAAAATCTTAAAAGATAAAGGCTAAGATGATGCTAAGATAACAAGCTAACATCTTCTAAAAAATCAAGAACTAACTAATTGAAAATATAGCAAAGAAACCAAAATACATAATTTAGTAATTATTTTCAATGAGCATATCTTTTAGTGACCTCTAACACTTTCCCTTAAGCTGCTGAGTGAAGGCTAATCATTCCCAACTAGCAATCAAGTTCTTCAAATTGTGCCTTTGAGAGGGCCTTGGTAAGAATATCTATAACTTGGAACTATGAGGGTGTGTTAATAAGGTCAATAAATTCATAAACAAAACTACTACTTTGTTAGATGTTGCTAGAGCTCTCTTACTTAGCTTAAATACTCCTAAAACATGTTGGGAGAAGCAATCATTATTGCCATATATCTTATAAATCACATGCCATCACCCTTGTATTATAGAATGATCGTCCAAAAATTTCAGGAAACTCATCCCACATTTTCAACACTTTCTTCTAGCTTACCATAAAATTTTTTTTTGGGTTATACCCTATTTGCTCGTGAATGTAACAATGGTAAACTAGATCTTTAAGCCATTAAATTTTTTTTTATTGGGTACTTTGCTACACAAAATGGCTATAAATGTTGCAGCCCCACTAATGAAAAAAATTTATGTAACAAATGAAGTCACCTTCTTAAAATAAAGCCTTATTTCACTCATATACCCATTCAATAAGAGAGTGATAAGGAATGGGTATTCCAAACAACTAAACCTAAACCCATCCCCATTATCATTTTTGAAATTCCACTATTGTGGCCTCTCCTACAACAGCAACTAATAAACTTGAAAGCCCACAACTAATCCATGACAATCTCTCAAATAATGACACCTTTAAAACCCACTACCTAATCTAGAAAACACATAACTTAAAAAATTGAATGAACTAGCCAATAACAACCTACTTATAATTGAAAACATATTAGAAGAACATGCAAAAAGTGCCACAGAACCATTGCAAGTGTACTTAAAAAGGAAGAGGTCATATGAGGCAAGCATTATTCCAAGGGAACACAACCATTATCCTTATCCAAGTCCTCTTTCTAGTAAGGACAATTTGGAACACAATGATTTGCATATTACTCTTAAGAAGGGGGTAACATCTTATATTCATCACCTTTTAGGAATTTTATATCTTATATGAAATTGTCACCAAATACACTTTCATTGCCAATATATCTCATGAGAAAATTCCTCAAAGTATTTTGGAAACTATAAACATGCCTGAATAGTGATTAGCAATCAAAAAAAGGTTAAAGCCTTGGAAAAGAATGTGACATGGAAAATTGCAGATATACCTGAAGACTAGTATGGTGCAAATGGATTTTCATAATAAAATATAATCTAGATATGAGTACAAAACGACATAAAGCTAGGTTAGTAGCTAAAGGATTCACCTAAACTTATGGGATTGATTATCAGGAGACCTTTGCTCCTATTTCATAATTGAACACTTTTAAGGTAATCATTTCCTTAGCTTCTAACCTAGATTAGAAACTTCATCAATTTGATGTGAAGAATGCTTTTTTCAATGGTAACCTATAATAAGATGTCTATATGGAAATCCTTATAGGAATTAACATTGAATAGGACAAAAATAAGGTATGTATACTAAGTCTTTGTATAGTCTCAATCAATCACCTAAAGCATGTTTTGAATGGTTTACAAAGTAATTAAGGGGTATGGTTATTAGCAGGGACAAGTGGATCATACTTTATTTTCAAAATCCTCACAAAATGATAGTTTATTTATTTTAAAAGTCTATGTTGATGACATAATTGTCACATGTGACTATAAACAAGAAATAGTTATTAAAACAAGTCTTAGTAAAAGAGTTTTACATCAAAATCCTTGGTGAACTGAGGTATTTCCAGGGTATAGAGGTAGCAAGATCTAGGAAATTGATCATGGTCTCCCAAAGGAAATATACTTTGGATCTTTTGGAAGAAATGGGCATGCTTGGATGCAAACTAACTAATACACCTATAGAAACCAATTACAAGTCTAGATTAAAAGAGGACAACCCCTTGGTTGATGTTGGAAGGTACCAAAGTTAGTTAACTCATATATCTCACACATTAGACCTAACATTTGTTTCCTAGTTAGTGTAGTTAGCCAATACATGCACAAACCCACTGAAGCACACATGGAGATTATATACAAAATAATGAGATATTTGAAGATGACTCATAACAAAAGAATATACTTTAAGAAAGGACATGAGAGAAGTATCTAGATATCTATAGATGTTAACTGGGTTAGGTCAATAATTGACAAAAATGTCCATTTCAGGATATTGCACTTATGTATGGAGCAATTTAGTCACTTGGAGGAGAAAGACTTGACATAAATACAATATTATGCAATGTTTAGTGTGCACTATATTATATTACAAGATACTACTATTCTAATTTTAATGACACATTATATACCATTAAATAGGGAAAAAATTAACTATTTTGACATAAATGTCTTTTACTTTGAAAAAAGTTATATTCATCAAAATGCTCAGTGAAAAAGAATTCAATGCTTTTTTAGTATTTATACACATTCATACTGCTAGTAATTTATCAATATACGTTTAAGGTGGAATTAAAGAAAAATTTAAATTTGAAATAAAGAATCAATGAGTAAAACCTCATTTTGGGCTATCGTATATGGAAGGTAATACTTGCAATAATAGTACTCGAGCTCTTCATTTGTCTTCTTCCTTTAACAAATTGACACCATATCTCGAAAGTACATAGTTAACTCCCAAATAATGATTCCCCATTATTTGAAGCAAAGACATCTTTTTCTGCTACCATACAAATATATCATTTTTGAACTAGTTATTCTTGCACCTGAGCTAGCTTATCAAGCCCTTGATTTTGTGGCTCTAACACCTTTGCTATTGAGCCCCAAAATGTGATGATGTTATCTCAAGCAGTCATGTTAGATAAGCTTTTTGACTCTCTCATATTACTCATCACAAGGTTGACCACATGTAAGCACATTTTTATAAGAAGATTGATACAATATTATAAGAAGTTGCTGAAATGAAAGGAGATTTGAATATTTAGATTGGAAAGTTTAACCCTCATGGCACTATTGGCAATATACCCTGGGATATAATAGATCTTAAGCAGACCTCATAGGCTAAGGGTAATGAGGTCATAGATGTTGTCAAATAGATCAACGCTAGTGTTACTGCTATCATTGGATCCATGGTTCACAAAGTTAGTTGCCTTGGAAATATTTGTGAGACTGTCTTAAGACTTCTTAGACCTCGTCCATAGCTAGATTTCTTACTGACATAGCCTGTGATGACCTCCTATCACTTATATTAGCTAATGGTTGTGCTCTCATTGCTTAATTGTTTTTGTGATTACTATGTTTTTTCCTTTTTTTATGGTTGCTTTCTTATTATGACTTTGTGATTGTTACTTTGTCTGGTTAACATTATCTATGCATGAATGACATTACTATTACGATATATATGGATTATGATATTGTCTTTGGCTGGTATGAGATCATAAACAGGGAGAACATAATTGATATTGTCTTTTATTATGTGTTGTCTACCTTTTAATAATATAAAAAAAAAGGAGAACATATAACGTATTATTGACTTAATAAATTAATGGAAAAGAACAAATAAAGTGAGACTGAGTGATACAAGTTTATATCAAAGAAAACTCCCTAAAATTATGGTCTAATTTGGCATTTCAATTGTAACATGATTATTTTCTTAAATTGAATTCAATACTCATGAGTTAGTATAAGCCTTTAATTTCATTATAAGAATTTGTTGACTCTATAAATTCTTTGACCTTAATTTAATTCCCTATGTTTTTATGAAAATCAAAATAAATAATTGTATTATGAATGACTAATCTAAATTCCGCTAGTTCAATAGTTATATGTCTATCTTAAAGGCAAATTAAGTTAATTCAAGCAATTAATTAACATCAATTTAACGATATTTAGTCTGATGACTAAATTTAGGTTTTTCTTTTAAGAATCCCCAGATCCTCAACATAAACCTTAATTGGTGACCAAGCAAAAAGGGAACAATGTAAAATTGAATTAAATAAACTCATTTATGAAGAAATTCAAGAAGAAAAGTAATAATAGTAATTAAATTAGATGCCAAATAACCATAATCCTAGATAAAGGAAACCTAGCTTAGCATATTTAGAAGTACATTCAAACTCAACTTAGAAAACTTGGTAAAGAAGAAGAAAAAGATAAAATGAAGAGAAGAAAATGTTATTTCCCTCACTTCAATCGGTTCTTTTCTTGATTTGTCTACCTAGAATGTCATATTCCAAGCTCTAAGTTGCCCTCCAAGTTGTCGTCCTTCATGCCTCTCTATCTCCAAAGTCTCGTATATGAAAAACACTTTTTTTTTTTTCGCTACTTAAAGAGCCAAAACATCCAATTACAAAGTTGCCTTCAAATTTTTTTCTTTTCATTATGGCAACAAGGCTTCACTAGTTGAGGCCTAGACACCACAAAATAAAATTTATACTAGGTATATCTAGTGCTTAGGCTTCATGAGTTTAGGCCTAGGTGCCAAGTCTTTAGAAATTGTACTATATTGATGCCAAGGTTCCAAAATCCTAAGGTCTTGGTTTCACTAATTTGTTCTAATACAACTTCTTGTTTCTCTAAGATTTGAACATCATAGAAATAAATCAACATTAGTAATTTCAAATTGCTAAGATTTAAGTATGTAAATCATCAAAACAACATTAAACAACTTAAACAACCATAAATCTAAACTTCCAAATGCAAATGCCTAAATTAACAAAAATAACTCAAACTTTAACTAAAACTAACAAAGTTACATTATGACAAATCATGAAAATGACTTGAATAAATCTATTTTCAAAGACTTATCAAGTCTCTCATATAATGTCTTTTCAATTTGGTCCCTCACAAATAAAATATTTGTCAATTTGGTCTTGCACAAATAAAATCATTATCAATAATTTCTTTCATATTTTTAAATTAACTTATTTTTCAAGGATGCCGTTGATAACAATTTTTATTTGTGAGGGATCAAATGGATGAATGTCCATGTGTGAGAGACTAAATTGATTTGAAAACTCTAAAAAGGATCAACTTGAAAAATATCTTATCTGTGTGGGGCTAAATTGAGAAAAAATTCTTATGAGTTTGTATTTTTAAATTAACTTATTTTTTAATGATATTATTGATGATAATTTTATTTGTAAGGGATCAAATGAAGTAATGTATATATGCAAAGGACTAAATTAAGAAGACAATTTTATGAGAGATCAAATTGAAGAATATCTTATATGTGAGGGACCAAATTGAAAAAATTCATATGAGTTCATTTTTCTTGAATTAATTTATTTTTTGAGGATATTATTGATAACAATTTTATTTGTAAAGGATCCAATAGAAAAAATGTTTTGATGTGAGGGACTAAATTAAGAAAACAATTATGCAAGTGACTAAATGGAGAAGACAACTCTATGTGTGATTAAATTAAAAATATCTTATATGTGAGGGATCAAATTGAAAAAAAATTATTTTATGGGTTTGTGTTTTTTAAATTAATTTATTTTTTGAGGGTATTATTGATAATAATTTTAATTGTGAGCAATCATGTGGAGAAATATACAAATATAAGGGACTAAAATGAGAAGACAAATTTATGAGAAATCAAATAAAAAAATCTCATATATAAGGGACCAAATTAAAAAAAATTTCTACAATATTTTAAAATTAACTAATTTTTTAAATTGAATAGAAAAAAATATCTTACATATAAAGTATTAAATTTAAATTGATAACAATTTCATTGGCCAATCAATACATATTAATACATTTAGTCCAAATAGGTTGGATTAATAATAAAGTGCTAAATTTATACAATTTAATATACACACTAAATATATGATAAAATTAGATTATATTATATAAATTTATATAATCCAACCTTAAAGGACTCGTGTTTCCAACAAAATGTGGTTAAATAAATAAATAAAATAATAATCATAAGCTAATTAAGAAACAAATTTTTTATCCTCTCACCTTAATTTTATTAATACAACAAGCTTTTAGTTTCAAAAATAAAACCATTTGTACCAAGTTTTGAATTAATTATACTTTCAAAGTTTTTATTTTTTAAAAACATTTTTCTACAGTATAATATAATAATGTTATTCAGCCACAGGTAATGGGTATCATTTGATAAAAGGAAGGATATAATAGTCTTTACGCCTCGGAGATCGGCGGCGAGGCTGAAAGCCACAAATCTCCTGAAGCGCTCGAATGCGAGGCGCCATAAACCCTAGAATCCGAATACGGGAGTTTTTGGCGCATGTTCGTTGAGGAGCTCGAATTCAAACGTTGAGAGTTCCACATGGGTCGACCTGAACCATGCGTCCTCTTTGCTCAGACTTTCGTTCACCCCCATCTGGATGAGTATGTCGACGAGGTAATTCCGCATTTACTTGTCATAACTTTTCATATATCTTTTGAGCTTTATTTGCTCGCTGAAGCCCCATTGGACTATAATCCGCAGTGTAATTTTAAAATTCTGGTAAGGTTAGCTGCCACTTATCTTTTGTTGCCCCTCCGCAGTTTCATGTCTTGAAAGTTAGAAATAATAAACTTCAATTTCTGTTTTAATAGTGGTGTACTTGGTTGGTACATCATTTGGCTTTGCTAGATTTTAGTTGGCTGTCATCATGACACATTCTCTCTGCCCCCAAAAATTTGCAGGTGATTTTTTCAGAACCCATCGTTATTACTGCCTGTGAGTTCTTGGAACAGAGTGCGTCATCGGTTGCCCAATTGGTATCTCTTGTAGGGTATGTGATTTGTGTTTTATTTGTGCATTTCGGTTGTCTAAATCATGATTTTTGTTTTTGTGATGAAATGTGTTTGGTGGTTACCTGTAATCTTTTTATTCCGTCACGCACTGCTAGCATTTTTTCTTGGCCCAGAGGAATTTATTTTGTGTAAATTGTTTGGATGCCTGTTGAATATTTTGTAATCAATTACCATTACTTTTTGCACTTTTGCAGGGCGACATCACCTCCATCATTTGCTCTTGAGGTATTTGTTCATTGTGAGGGAGAGACGAGGTTTAGGAGACTTTGTCAGCCTTTTCTATATTCTCACTCTTCATCAAATGTACTGGAAGTAGAGGTATTACTACATTTTACATTAGTGCTCATTGCGGTATCAACCATTTTACTTGGATATTTGATTGTGCTAACTACTTTTATTCAATTTGGGCGGAGCTATTATTGTATTATTAGATTTCTGTCAGATCTGTTATTTGTGATGTGTAGTTCTTTGAGTTCCGATTAAACAATTATAGATAGATGTGAAAAATAAATATCATAAAAAGTAAGTTTTACGCACATGAAACACTGTTTTAGTAAAATTGATTGAAAAATTACTGATTAATATTAATAGAAATATGTTTAATGCTAAGGGTATAGGGAAGTATGGCTAACTTTTTGTCCAAGAACTATAAAATATTAAAAATTATCATGGTATTATAAAAGTTACATATGAATGTACTTTATAAAGTGCAATTAATGGTTGGAGCATTAATTGCCATCTTAACTTGTTCTTGATTTTCACTAAGTAGCATACTCATAACTTAATTAGTGTTTCACTGATTGTTCTCTTTAGCAGGCTGTTGTGACTAGTCATCTAGTTGTGAGAGGAAGCTATCGAAGTTTGAGCATGGTTGTCTATGGCAACACAGCAGAGGATCTGGGCCAGTTTAACATTGAATTTGATGACAGTGCATTGACTGATCTTGTTGATTCTTCTGAAGGGAGGCTTGAAGATCTGCCTGTTGCATTAAATTCTGCTAATTTGACTATGGAGGACACAATTTCTTCTTTAAATTTATTGTCTATTCCAGTTCCTGCAACAGATGTTTCTGTTGAAGTCAAGCTCTTTCTACAGATAATGTTGAAGATTTTGGAGTTTCCAGAACTTGGGGATGCTGGACATAAAGTTGTAAGCACAGTAGTATCAGCAGTTTCTTCTTACATTTCCACTGAAATATGCAAATCAATCAGAGGAAGATATCAGATGTCAAAGAGATCTGAGAACTTTGAACAGTTGCAAAATGTTGTTAATGAGGCAAGAAAAGAGCTTCTTGAAGTTTATAAAGTCCTGCAAAACAAATCAGGCAGTGCATCTTCTGAATGGTCATCAGAGGGCAGTTATTCCGAAATGGAGGCTGATACGTTGGATTCCAAAGAGTTGGTGGATATGTTTAATCGGTTCTTTCATTTAACAAGGAGATCTACATATATAGGAGATTGCTGTCTTTCGCGGGTAATCTGTTACTTTTATTCTCTTGTATTCCACAAGTATCTCCTTATTCATTGAGATAGTTAGAATCAAAGAAATGTACTTTCACCTTTCTCATTTGTTTGCCTCTTCCCTTCTTTGTCTTTTGCGCAACTTGCTTTTCTCTACATTATTATTCTCTTGTACTTATATGCAGAGTGAGAATGTCCTTCTAGGATTGAGCATGTCTCTTCTACTGTGTTCTGGTAGAGAGAGTTGCTTTCATTTCGTTAATGGTGGAGGAATGGAGCAGATTGTGATGTTCTTTCCCAAGGATGTGCAAAATTCAACTACTACTATGCTCCTGCTTCTTGGTGTTGTGGAGCAGGCTACCAGGTATTCTGTTGGGTGTGAAGGCTTTTTAGGCTGGTGGCCACGTGAAGAGGAAAATATTCCCTCTGGCACAAGCAATGGTTATAGCCAATTGTTGAAATTGATATTAGCGAAACCTCGTCATGATGTTGCTTCTCTTGCAACCTATTTGCTTCATCGTCTGCGGTTTTATGAAGTTTCTTCAAGATATGAGGTATTGCTTTCACAATGTGCCTGATATAAATGATGCTTTGCATTCCAGAACTTCATCTTTTGCTTTTGGTAATATAATCTTTGCCAGTCTGCAGTTCTGTCAGTGTTGGAAAGCATCAGTACTATTGGCAGGGTTACAAATGTTGCTTTGAACATGCTTACTACTGCAGAAATTCAACTCAAAAAGCTCCTGGTTAGTTTTAATTTAATTGATTTTGACTTTTGTAGTAGTATAATCTTGTCATAATATTTTTCTTATCTTTTGTTCTTTTTGTAGTTTAGATAATGTTATTTGTTTTAAGCCAGAATTTCCAACTTTAAGATTCCTAGTTAATATTTGTTGACAAGTACTAATGCAGAAATTGATAAATTCACGTGGTCCAATTGAAGATCCTTCTCCCATGGCTTGTGGAACCAGATCATTGATTACTGGTCCAACAGATGGACTGTTGTCATATAAAACAACTTCTGGCCTGATTAGCTCTTCAAGTTGTTGCTTCTCAGATTGGGATATTGACCCACATTTATTGGGACTTTTAAAGGTATATAATTTAGTTAGGACAGTACATCAATATGTTCTCCAAAATTTTGCCTGCTTTTCAGGTTTGGGATGCAGCTTTTTAACATTTTCTTTCTAGTTTATTGCTCTGTGATCTGTCATGTGTGCCCCTATTATGTGGATGTGAACAATTTTATAGTCATGAATTCTTGTCAGCTTTTCGGTGAACATGAATGCAGGAATTAATTTTCATTCGAAAATTTTTCTTGTTATGATTTATATATATTCACATGTTATGTTGGAGGCAGGAGCGGGGATTTCTTTCTTTATCAGCTGCACTGTTGTCGTCATCTTTGTTGCGTGTGGAAGGGGGATATGCAGCGGAAATATTCATGGATATTGCCTCATCTATTGAGGCTGTGATTCTATCATTTCTTTTTTGTCGATCAGGTTGGCTACAATTACTATTAATATGTAAATACATATACATGTGTATTTACACACTCACTTGTAGGTGGATCTAGTATTAGAAAGAAGCGAGTGATATAATCAAGTACTTATTTTCTTTTGTTCTCTCTTTCTTTAGGCTTGATATTCCTGCTACAGGATCCTGAACTTTCAACTACCTTAATCCATGCCCTTAAGGGTGGTCATGTTGTCAACAGGGAAGATTGCATTCCTCTCCGATATGCATCTGTTTTGCTATCGAAGGGTTTCTTATGTAGTCCTCTGGAGATAGGGATGATAGTTGGTATGCATTTAAGGATGGTTAGTTCCACTCCATAAACTTATTCCTCTCCACATTTCTCTTTCTTCCTCTGCTCTTTCAGCTTCTGATGCTTCATTTTTTTTTTTTTTTAATGGTTTGCATCTAATTGTGATTATTCTTGGCCTAGGTTAATGCCATTGATCGTTTGCTCTCATCAAAACCACACTCAGAAGAGTTTTTATGGGTTTTATGGGAACTTTGTACTCTCTCTAGGTGGAAATTGCCTTTGTCTTTTTGTCTGAATGTATCTTATATATGCTAATAGTTGGAGTTCTAAACTGAATCTGCTGATTATTTGCAGAACGAATTGTGGACGCCAAGCTTTGTTTGCTTTGGGATATTTTCCAGAGGTATACCCAATATTTTGCTACTAGAGATAGTGACCATATATTGTAGTGTTGGACTGTTGGGAAGTTCATGCTATTTGAGTGGATAATCCCAAGGCACACTATGAATATGAAGTGATGAATTATGATATTTTACAAATGAATGTACTTAGACCGATGATTTTATTCTTTCTCCCTTTTTTGGTTCTGTGAATATGATGAAAGCAGAATAACCCAACCTTGGGCTCTATTGGTTTTGGCTGAAAATACTCTTTCTGTGGACACTGTCTCTGTGCATAAGGCTTTCTGAAAGAATGAATTGATCCTGTTGTTTGGAAAATATAATGGAAGGTGTTTTCCCTCTTTAGTGCATCACAGGAAAACATTATCTTTCTTTTAAGAATTTATTATTTATGTAGAGATTTAAATATATATTCTTGCTTGTACAAACCTATCATACCTATAAATATTGATATATGGTATTTTGTTATAAATCAGACTCATTTTCTTAATACAAATTAATTTAGATTATAATTATTGTAATTACTAATATCAAACTTAACTTATTTGAAGATAAAAAAAATTAATGAACCCTTATGTGAATTAAAATTATGGAAGTTTTTATGCTTGAAATTCCCTTCCTATAACCTTTAGCATAATGTACAGATTAATATAAACAAACATGCAAGAAGGATAAGGGCTAATCTTGAAGGTAAGGGGAGTATATTTGAGAGAGAAGTATGGGCCAGTGTTATTTAATATGCAATTGTATGGTATTCCTATGGAGCATGCAAAGCCCGCCAAACTGGAAAATGACTTCTGCTTTTAACAAAATTGAAACCATTGTGTCTCCTTGGATTATTTTTTATCTGTGAAAATAAATATTTGCAACAAAAAAAATCACTTTCAGAGAAGCTGAAATTTTAGCTTCTGAAAAAAGCTGTCTTCAGCTTTTTATAAAAGCCTCCATTTTCAACTTATTCAAAAGTGCCTTCTTTACTGTTTTCTTTTCTCAATAATTGAAACATGGGCAAAACAACTTCTGGAATCAATTTTCCATCAAAGCAAACTAAGCTTTAAAGTGTCTACTTCTCCATGATATAAGTTTTTTTTTTCCAATTACAGAATATAACTTCTAATACCCTGAATGTCAGTTTTATTATCACATAACTAGAGTATTTATTTGCTGGTGTTGTGTTAGGTATTGTGATATGTGAAGGCTTGCTATGTTTAAATATTTTAATCGTATAATATGACTCTTTCCTTTCTTGTAGGCTGTTTCCATCATGATCGAAGCATTAAGTTCTGTCAAGGAATCTGAATTTGTTGGGAAAAATAGTGGTATTCAAGTTATTCTATTCTCTCTCTTTTATGCAGTTATGGCAATATTTCTTGTTTAGAGGAGATTTAAAATTCTTGTGCTTACCCTGTTGCATTCAGGATCGTCACCAGCAAATCTTACAATATTTCACTCTGCTGCTGAGATCATTGAAGTCATTGTTACGGATTCTACAGCATCTTCTTTGGGTTCCTGGATTGGACATGCTATGGAACTCCATAGGGCCTTGCATATCTCCTCCCCAGGGTCCAATAGAAAAGATGCTCCCTCACGGCTGCTGGAATGGATTGATGCTGGTGTAGTCTACCACAAACATGGGGGTATTGGTCTGCTTCGTTATGCTGCTGTATTGGCTTCTGGAGGAGATGTGCAATTAACTTCAACTAGTATCCTAGTGTCAGATCTGACCGATGTTGAGAATATAGTTGGAGAGTCTTCTGCTGGCTCTGATATTAATGTTATGGAGAATCTTGGAAAGTTCATATCTGAAAAGTCTTTTGATGGTGTTGCGCTCAGAGATTCTTCCGTGGCACAGTTGACAACTGCATTTCGAATTTTAGCATTCATTTCTGAAAACCCTGTATGCAATAGTATTCTATTTTGAGCTGTTTTAAGAATTATTTTAAGTTCTTTCTTGTTATGAATTTTGTTGGCAGCAGCCTATTGAAGTTTTGAATCTATGTAGACTATTGCTGCTACACTATATGACGAAGGTGCTATAATAGTGATCTATGCTGTTTTAGTCAACTGTAGATTCATGCTTGAGCGGTCCTCAAACAATTATGGTGAGCTAATTTGAATTCCCGTTATAACTAGTGGCTTATATGATTATGAGCTATCATGTTACTTAGTGTATTAAGTTATGATCTGGCCACCCTTCTTAATATTGGTTTGTTAATGCTAAATGTAATGGGTTTCAGAATATAATTTTCGAACATTTTATTTTCCAATTTCTTCTTTTTCCTATTACTAATAGTATTTCTTAGTATTGGTTGATTGGATATTCTCCAATATGTTATATTCACCTTTGATCAATAAGATAATTTTGTTAGTTGACTTATAGTTGGTACAAATGTATACAACTCTGTATATCTTCATAGGTATTCCATATTACAATTATGACACACCTCATGATTTTCTGCTGGTTGTCTCCTGTCAGTGTTGTAACTGCATGTTGTTTTATATTCTATGGTTTAATGTTTCACACGGACTTGTTGATGTTTTTCTAAAATTTACCAAAAGCAATTGTCCATTCTCTTGAACAGATTACCTTGTAGATGAGGGTACAGAATGCAATACTACATCAGATTTACTTTTGGAACGTAACCGTGAGCAGAGTATAGTTGATCTTTTGGTTCCTTCTCTGGCTCTACTGATCACACTTCTGAAGAAATTACAGGTCTGTCTTGTAGAGGTCCTGTCTCTTCTCACCATGGTGCTTCTATGTGGTGAATGTTCCTTGTTGGAATAATTATATTTGAATTGAGAACATGTATTTTAATGACTAAGAGAGCATAGCAAATTTCTTTTTATCAATTTTACAGTATTAATTTGATTATGACACAGTGTCGACCAAATCTCAGATTTAAAGAACTTGAGACCCAGTAGTTTGATGAGCCCTGAATACAGAATATAAAGAAAACCATCCATGAACCGACTTTCTTGATCTCAAACAAAAGTACAGAATATGAAGGCTTCTCCTAGTGGATTTTGTTTTACTGACAGGCTTTTTGTAGTGGGAGACAGAGTGTATGTCAGCTGTTCAGTACTTCTGTTTGAGATCAAGTGAACCTGTCCATGGATGGCTTTCTTTATATTCTGTATACAGTTACTGAACTAGTGATGACAAGCCTGTGGAAACTTACTGAGAAGAGGCACTTTAAAGTAAAATTTTTGGAACTTGTTTGAGTAATTATTGAGAAATGTTTGTTTTTCCCTGGTGTCTGTTTATGTTCTCCTTAGATAGTGCCCTATATCTTAGGCTGTGTGCTTGTATCTATTATAATAGCTGAAGATAAAGCAAGAGAAAAATGTTTTCCCAGCACAGCTACTATCCGTTACATAAATGAGATGATGTAAAGGTTAATCATCTTGTACTTCAATAGTTGGTTATGTTTACCATTGGATCTCCAACGTCATGACCTAGCTTTTTGGGTATAGCTCTTTTGGAGAAATCTATCAATGTTGTCAGAGTTTGACCTTGTTTCTTCACACGCCACAAATAGAAAAGGCTACCTTGTAGGTTTGTGACTGTTAAGGTGGTGAGTGAGCTGCTATAAGTGGAGTGGCATTAGGGGAAGGGTTACCCAAGAGGACTGCAACCAGTAAGATGACTGGGTGAGCTGTCTAGGGTGAAGTCGCCGTGGTTTTGACTGTGAAGAGCTGAGCTTTGTTAGGACCCATTGCAAGGCGTAGGACTTGGGCCCCATAGGAAGTTTGGGATTCTGATGTGGGGTTTATATGGACCTTGGGCTCTCTAACCTCATGAGCTAGTTTTTGGTGTATGGTTCTCCCTAAGGTTCCTATCAATTTGATCCTAGCATTCATGAGGCTAGCACTCTCCCTCAGGCCTTTCTTTTAGATTCTCCACTCCCTAGTGACAGTGAACCGCCTCTAAATTACTCTAACTGCCACTTTTCTCTCTCTCTCTCTTCCCGTTTACCCCCTCAACTTCTTTAACTCAGGGAGTCTTTTTTTTTTTTTTTGAAATTTCCCTCTCTTCTCCACTTCCATCCTCACCTCCTTTGACTCCAAATTATCATCTAGAATATACTGGGGATCTATCAGTTACTTGTGATGGCTATTGGTTTTTCTGTTTCTGGGGTTTGTTGGGGATCAGTAATCCATTTCCTGAAGCTGTTTGGTGATATAAAGGCATGAGGAGGGAGAAATAATGTGCTAAGGAATTTTCTTTTATTTTTCAAGTGGTGTTGGGTTGAATGTAATTTCAGTATTTTCAGGAGTAGAAGAACTGGATAGATTTGGATTAGTTGTTCTGTATGTTGTATCCTAGGTTGTTTGTGAGTTAGGATTATTGTTTTCTTCTCTTTTGGAGGTTTGCTGGGGTTCAGGAATGTATTTACTGTTTAGGAATGTAAACTTATGAAAGGATGGGGAGGAAGATTGGAAATTTGTTCCTTCTTTTATGTGGTGTGTTCGGTTAAAGGATTCCTTTTCATCCATTGTTCCTGGTGAGTTTTATTTATGGGGTTCTGTATATAAATAGTTTACATTGGACATTTGTAATAAATCTAACTATCTCCACAGCCTATTTTCTTTTATGGGGTTTTTAGTTTTTATCCTCGTGGCTCATGATTATGCATGGAAGGATCTGTTTGATGCACATTAAATGAGATAGGAAGATGAAAGGAGAAAAAGAAGGGGGGGTGGGGGGGTTGATATATGATACTCTGTATTTCAACTTTCTCCTCTCTTTTCCCTAAACAATCTCTATTATCAAAGAAGTTGGAAACTGAGAATCTGTATGAAATCAATCTGATGGACTTAACCTTTTGCAACACAAATTATCAAGGATTTCTATTTTTGACTGAGTTTGTTTGGTTGCAATTAATAGGAAGCAAAGGAGCAGCACCGAAATACAAAATTGATGAATGCCCTTCTTCGATTACACAGAGAGATAAGGTATTTCTTTTTTCAGTTTCATTTTGGTTTGTGTTTGGTTTGAGAATCATGTTTTCTTCTTTAAATTGATCAAATTCTGGTGATTGCAGCCCCAAGTTGGCTGCATGTGCAGCGGACATATCCTCTCCATATCCTGATTACGCAATTGGTTTTGGAGCTGTCTGTCATCTCATTGTGTCAGCCCTTGCTTTTTGGCCAGTATATGGCTGGAGTCCGGGTCTTTTTAATACCCTTCTTGCTAGTGTTCAGGCTACTTCAGTGTTGGCTTTAGGTCCTAAAGAAACATGCAGTTTGCTTTATCTTTTGGTATGCATAACTTATTCACTATGCAAAACTATGGTGTGATGGGCTGCCATGTTTTTTCTTTAAATATTTATATAATTTAGTGCTTATAATATGCTTGAAATTTATTATTTTTGTTTTTTTAGCTGTGTAGTAAGATTCTTGGGCTTTATATATGAACAATTTTTCTGCTTTTATTGCTTTTCTCTTGCAAGAGTGATTTATTTCCTGAGGAAGATATATGGCTTTGGACTAGTGGAATGCCTTTGCTGAGTGTCCGCAGAATGTTGGCTGTTGGGACAATAGTAGGGCCTCGTATGGAGAGACATGCCAACTGGTATCTGGAATCTGGACACCTAGAGAAGCTGCTTTGCCAGTTAGCACCACACCTTGACAAAATTGGCCAGATTATACAACATTATGCCATTTCTGTATGTAATTTCTGCTTATATGCTGAACTTAGTTCTTTTGTTTTCTATTTCTTGCTCCAATGGGATTGGGGTTTGATGATGTGGCTTATATAAATGCTTGTTATCTTGTGTCATTCTGATTTCCTGAGCAGGCATTAGTTGTCATTCAAGATCTGCTGCGTGTTTTCATAATTCGGATTGCCTGCCAAAACTCTGATTATGCCTCTATGCTTATACGGCCAGTATTGTTATCAATTATTCATCATATTTCTGAATCATCTTCTCCATCAGATACAGTTGCATACAAGGTAAAATACCTTTTCAAGCCCAAAAGTTGGATTTGGTAATTTATCTAGTTTGACACCGTAATGTATAATTCTTCTTTTCTTCCAGGTTTCCAGGCTCCTTGATTTTCTTGCCAGCTTATTGGAGCATCCACTTGGCAAGGTAAACTTCTGGTCCTTTGGTATAATCATAATTATTAGAGTATTATCATACAAATGGCGATAATTGTTTATATAATACAAGAATGGCCAATTTTCTCTATGTCAGGGCTTATTGTTAAGGGAGGGTGCTCTTCCGATGCTAACAAAAGTACTGGAGAGATGTTTTGTTGTTGATGATGCAGATGGAAAGCAAACTGCAGACAGTAGAAATTCTGCCAAGTGTAACTTTTGTTTCTTTAGTTGGTGTCTCCCAGTGTTCAAGTTTATCACATTTCTTTTTCATTCAGAAACTTCTCGACAATTCCCCAGGATACAGGACAAGTGAGTTGATTCTACATCCTAGTCACTTTTATGTTATGCTTTTGCCTAACAGCTAAGTAATGAACTCTGGTTGTTTGTCAGTGATACTTTTGAAAAATTGACTACTGATGAGTGTGCGCTGATTTTGCGTCATCTCTTAAATTCTTGTCAGGTGACTTTCTGATCCTGTCCATATATACATGTAGATCTATCCTGAATGTTGATGTTGGTTTTTAAATTCTCTTATTTATGCATATAAACAGCACTTATTTTTGAGAAAAATGACTTTACAAAAAATTCTGTATATCAAATGTCAGTATAATATAAAGTGAAGTGTTTTTTTTTTTTTTCTCTTTCCAGTTCTTCCTTTATGGTAATTAAGGATTTTATTATTTCAAGGTCCTGCCTGTCGGAAAAGAGTTAGTTGCTTGTCTTACAGCTTTCAGAGAATTAGCTTCTTGTAGTGAAGGTCAAATGGCTTTTGGTGCTATACTTGAACCTCAAAATCATGATAGGGATGTCAATTATCACATTCATAGTGAAGCAGAATGGAGAAAATGCCCTCCTTTACTTAGCTGTTTGATTAAGTTGTTGAGATCAGTTGACACACAAGAAGGTTTGTCGACTTGTGTAATTGAAGCTATCAATGCGCTGTCAGTGGGGTCTCTGCGGGTTTGCATGGACAGGGAAAGGTTAGTTTTGCTATTGGTTTCTGCATCGATGCATTTAGTTAACTTAATGCTCATGCATATTCACTTGGATTTTCAAAAGCTGCATGTAAGGAATTTATTAAATAAGATCTCTGAGTAATTTTATTGGCTGTCTCCCCTTCTTTGGTTTCTTGATAAAGGTGGGAATGATAATTTGTTGAGTTAGTTAACGGGGAAATCTTTGGTGGAAGTGTGCTCCACTACAATGCAAGGAATGATGACTGATAGTTCTGTAACTCCCAAAACTTGGGTAACTAATGTTAGGAGATGAGTGTTACCTGGCCTCTTACCCTGAGTGGGAAATAAAACCCTAAATCTTTTCAAATAGACTTGTTAAAGGAAATGCTTAGTGGAAGTTCTTAGCCTTTCACAAAGATTAAGTGTTAATACTAATCCTAATCAGCTAGTCAAAAAATGATTTATGTGTATTTATTGCATAACACTCTGAAGACAAATAGCCTTTAATTTGATGAGCTAGAAGCTAAATATTATGTATGAATAAGGCAAAGCAACAATGCAAAAATTTTGAGTCTCCGTACCACATTAATTTATGTATGCAAATGGAAATTCATGGGAGATTTGGGGCGTCATTCATGAATATGTAATGTATAACTGAAGAGATTTTATCAATGAAAGCTTCATATCTTTCTGTGTATAAAATTTTGATTTTATAAATTGAAGTCACTTAGCTTCTCCTTATAAAAAGGAAGGATGTGTTATAGAATAATATCCTATGTAGTTTCAGTTTTATAGTGCTATTTTTTGGGACAATCTAGCACATTGGACTTACAGTTTATTTGTTGGTTAGTTTGAATTCCAACAGAGTAGTCGTATTGAAGTACCTTTTTGGGCTTTCTGATGATATGGCAAGTTCAGCTGGCTTTCCTGAAGAAAATATTAATTACATAGCAGAGTTAACTGCTCTGTTCAGCTCAAAGATGAATGTGGACAACCATTTAATTACCTCTGACTCACAAATCTTATATCAGGTATCATTTTATTTGATCGCACTTTTCTCTTGCATAGTTATTTCCCTGCGATTGTTTTGTAACTTCTGCTTGTTTATACCTGATTTGAAGGTTTCCAAATCTGTCAAGTTGTTGTCCTCAGTGTTGCAAGGGCCTGTTGGTTCAGTCAAGGTGGATGATGTTGCTTTACCTCAAAATGATATTTTTGTTTTTCCAAAGACACATCATATGCTTGAAACCAGTGCTGAAAAGATTGATGATCATCTAAACTTTGGAGGACTTGGGGACAAATTTCTTTGGGAATGCCCGGAAACATTACCTGATAGATTGCCCCAGATGAATCTTGGTGTCAAAAGGAAACAGCCATCAATGGATGGGAATGCTAGGCGTGCTAGAGAAGGCTCACAGGCTGAGATCTCTGCTCAAAATGCTTTTTCACGGGGTGTAGCACAGTCTACTGTTTCTTCTGGTCCTACTCGTAGGGATGCCTTCCGGCAGCGCAAGCCAAATACCAGTAGACCACCATCTATGCATGTGGATGATTATGTAGCGAGAGAAAGAAATGTTGAGGGTGTTACTAATGTAATAACAGTGCCACGAGCAGGATCTACTGGTGGAAGACCTCCATCAATACATGTAGATGAATTTATGGCTAGGCAAAGGGAACGTCAAAATCCTTCTGTAACAGTAGTTGGGGAGGCTGTGGGACATCTAAAAAATGCTCCTGTGAATCCTACGAATGGGGAGAAGTTAAGCAAATCCAAGCAATTAAAAACAGATCTTGATGATGATCTTCAAGGAATTGATATAGTTTTTGATGGTGAGGAGTCTGACCCGGATGACAAGTTGCCCTTCCCACAGCCAGATGACAATTTGCAGCAGCCTGCCCCAGTTATTGTTGAGCAAAGTTCTCCTCAGTCAATTGTTGAAGAGACAGGAAGTGATGTTGTTGAGAGTAGTCAGTTTTCACATATGGGAACTCCATTAGGGTCTAACATTGATGAGAATGCTCAAAGTGAATTTTCCTCAAAGATGTCAGTTTCACGTCCTGATATGCCATTAACTCGTGAATCAAGTGTTTCATCAGACAGGAAGTATGTTGAGCAGTCTGATGACTCAAAGAATGTTCCTGCTAAGACTTCTGGGGGATATGATTCTACAGCATCAACAAATAGTTCAGGATTTCCACCATCACTTTACAATAATCTATCCACATCATCAATGCAACCATCAGTTGATTCGAGGATGGCTTCCCAAAATTTCTATTTAAAGAACAGCCCACAACACGGTGGTAATGTTGCAGTTGTTACAGGTTCTCAAGGACTGTATGACTTGAGATATTTGCCTAACCAACCTCCTTTGCCCCCAATGCCGCCTCCACTGACAGTCTCACCTATTATATCACATGCTTCTGATTCAGTTCCTAGCCAGTCTTCCCCATTTGTTAACTCTCCAGCAGACACACAGCGTCCTGTGCCATTCCAGGTTAGGAACTCTGTCTCCTTGGCATATATATATACATATATATTTTCTGGCTTCCGCTTCTGTTATATGAATCTTTTTTTCTCCTCATCATTTGTTTCTCCTTTGCCAGCACCTGCCTCTCTGATAATGCTTTTTATTTGCAGGTTCAGACTGACTATTCATCTCCATTCAACAACAGTTCATCTGCAATGTCATTAGGATCTTCCCTTCCCATTCCAGATTCAAAGTATGCCAGGACTTCTGTATCTTCTCCTGGTGGACTTAATAGGCCTCCTCCCCCACTTCCTCCTACACCACCTCCTTTTGCATCTAGTCCATATAATTTGCCAACTGGTAAAGCTTCTGCTCCACAACCTTCTGCATATAATCAGACAAGTATTGGGACAACTGAAGTTCCCCAGGCCTCTGTTGCACCTTCAAATGATGCCTGGTTAGGCAGTCATACTGCATCAGGGGCTAGATTGTCGTCTTACCCTTTAAACCCCTTAATGGGATTCAGTAGGCCAGCTTCCATCCCATTGAATCTGTATGGTAATACCCCAAATCAGCAGCACAGTGAGAACCAGCCAAGCATCATGCAGGGCATCTCCATTCCTCCAGCTTCCTTTCAGTCAATGCATTCTGTTACTCAGTTGCAGCCCCTGCAGCCTCCCCAGCTCCCACGCCCTCCGCAACCACCTCAGCACCTTAGGCCACCTGTTCAAGCTTTACTGCAGTTGGAGCAAGGAATGGGTGTTCAAAGTGGGGTGCAGGTGCAATCGTTACAGATGCTGCAGCAGCCGCAGGTTTCTTCAATGCAGACCTATTATCCCCAACAGCAAGATTTGTCACATGGTCAACAGCAGAAGCAAGTTGAATATACTCAACAGCCAGGGGATGCCCAATCACTGCTGCAACGAGATTCAGGGATGTCTTTACATGAGTATTTCAAGTCTCCTGAGGCAATTCAGGTAATGTTTTATGCATTATTTTTTATTATGTAGAATGATTGTCACTTGGCCTTGCTTTGATCCTTATCGTTTTATTGCTCTTCTGATATGGCAGTCTTTGTTGAGTGACCGTGACAAACTTTGCCAGCTTCTGGAGCAGCATCCTAAATTGATGCAGATGCTTCAGGTTGTCGTTGTTTTTATTTATATCTAATTTGTCATATCTGCTTTTTAGAGTGAAAGGGGAATGGTTTTTATACAATGTAATGAATAAAGTTCAATGCTCTTATTTGTCCATCACCTCTTGCCTATATAGTTTTATGTGTCTTTGTGTGATTGTGTTTGGAAAGTTGGGATGATGGATGGGGTATTTATGTTAGACGTGGTAACAATGCCTGTTGGTTTGAGTATATACACATATGCACCCATAATATATATATATATATATATATATATATATATATATATTATGAGTATATATGGGATATTATGAAAATCATTTGACGATATTTCTTGTGATGCACTAAGACTGAACTTGTTTTTGTACTTGTACAGGAAAGGTTGGGCCAGCTGTAGGTGGCAGCATGATGTCCAAGTAGACCCGACTTGCATAATTCATTTTTGTATATGTACCAAGTCACATGATCCACTCGATGAGAGCTGCACTTTGTTTTGCGTTGATTTGTACTTAAATATATTTTTATTGTACATAATTATTTCGTTGCTCTTCTTTCCTAATGTTTCGATTTTGCTCGAGGATCAATTTATTACTAGGAACAGGTTCCATTGGTCAACAAATTGTAAGGGAAAAAAAGACATGGTAATTAAGGGATAAAAGGGTAATCAGTAAATGTAACTAAAAATATTGATTCACTAAACCACCAAAGCAGTATACTAATAAATTGGAGACTGAATAACCAAAAGCATAGTGAGGACCAAATTCCAGTGTACACAAACATTAGATTTAGAAATCCGAACAAGGAAAAACAAGGAAACCATCAATGGGCTTTAGAGGAACATAAGAATCATGAAGGCATCAGAAGAGATTGTCACCGAAGAAGAGCATAATTTCTGAGTGTTAAATAGGTAATATCAAGATCTGTACCAATTAGGGTTTCCAGCACGGTTGGTCTATGCTGTCTTTACGAAGGAAACAAAGACGCCCCAAAGAAGATTAACTATTTAACTGCCTTGAAATTTTTGAAAAGGTCTATGTTATAATTAACATAAATAAAATAAATTGGAATAAACTTAAAACTTATCTCGAACTTAGGGGACAAAAAGAGTATTTCTATTTTGAAAGATGATATTATTTTAAATGAAATAAACATTGCTCTTTTGTAATATTTGTGTATTTAAGAATTTAAATTTGGTTTAGATAATTTGTATGTGGGTATGAGTACGGACAAGCAGTAAGATACGAGTGTTAGTACACGTGTACTATTACTTGTTCATCCACTTAGTGTGTGCTTATAATGGAAATGGGCCAATATGAATTTAAATTAACGTAATTTATAAATTTAATTTTGATAAAAAAATAAATTTGCATGATTGTGATTTAATTTTAAAATTTTGCATTTAAGAAGTAAGTTTTGTGTCCATCCATCTTTATTTTTGTTTGAACAAGAATTAGAGGATGAATATGATTTTGAAAAAAAAATACAGAGTTAAACGAAGCTATAAATTGTAAAGCATTGATTTGAGAAAAAATCTTTTACATTGTCATTCGTTGTCTACGCCATATAGAAAAAAAAAAAAAAAAAAAACGCTTGCTTGCCTTGACCGGCTTCAAAATCAGTCATTTCATTATTATTTACTTATTTATTTCTTCGGTGGCTTTCTGTATTAATCTTCAGGATGTATACATTTAATAGGATGGGAGTTGTACGATCCAGCCTTTACTTTATCTTTCACGATGACAATTTAGCGTGTAGGGGTAGAGAGGGCGTCTGATCTCTACTTTATAATTAATTATATATTTTATCTTTATCCCTCAGTTCTTGTGGAGATATGATCCTCGTCGATTTTCACAGAAATTTTAATTTTTTTTATAAAAATTAAAAAAATAAATTATATATAAATTTAAATTTAAAGTACAACATTCTTATTTATATTATTTAACACACTCTAATTAAATTCATAAAAATAAAAATATGTAAATAATAAGTTTTATAAGTTGTAATAGATAACGTTTCATAAGATAAGTTAATTTTGAGAAAAAAGGTTTAACAAAAAAATAATTAAAGTTAAAATAAAAACATTTAAATAATTCTAATTCATACATTTATCCTTCATTTTAATTTACAAATAATTAATATTAGTTTTCCTAATATCTAATTCCTATTCTCTATTATAATGTGATTATAACTTGAGGTATTTTGAAAATAATTCTAGTATATCATCCAAGTCTTAAGGAAGTTAAAAACTAATATGTAATGAGTGAAATTATTTTGTTAAATTAAATTGATTTTTTACTTTATTTATTATAAATGCATGGTGTCATCTTTGGTGTAATAGTAAAATTAGTTATATCGGTGCAATCACTACGAGACATACTAAAAAAAAAAATGGCAATGATATGTCAAAATATATAAATTGTATGCAAATATAAAATAACTTGTTATATTTATATTTTGACCCCCAGCACTTTTAGATTTTATTTATAACCGAAAACCTTCTAAAAAGTTTTCAATGTACCCCCTCTATTTTTTATTTTTTACTAACTCTACAAAATTAAACATTTGTTCGAAAATAAGAATAAAATTAGCAAGTTGTGGAGTTGTTGGAAAAATTGAAAAAGTATAAGGATGAGTTAACAAAGTTATAAACTAATATTTTCATGTGGCTAACTGAAAAATAAAAAATAAAGGGGGTAAATTGAAAAATAAAAAAAGAATTTTGCGTTCATAAAAAATATCTAAAAATAATGAGGCCAAAAAACAAATACAATAAGTTAGTTTAGGTTATTATACAATATAATATGACTCGTCATTGCCACATGTCTTCCTCTTAATGCGACATGTATTAATTGCACCAGTGCAATTAATTTTATAATTGCACCAAAGAATTTACCTAAATATAAATAACAAGTGAAATAACTAAAAATATAAGAATTAGTATACATACATGTAACATTTTATAGCCTAACTCACTTATAACAAGAAATGTATTCATTCCTCAGGTTAAAACATAATATTTATACAATAAAATCACTTGAAGAACTAGACCTTTCTTCCTATTTCTGAGCTAGGAGTCTAAATCGTGCTTTGATACCAAAAAGTGTCATACTATAATACATAACATCCTCTAGGCAAGTAGTCCAAGTGTTCTTAAGAAATTGGAGTTAATCCAGTGATAAAAATGAAGGAAACTTGGTGGGAAGGTAGCTGAATAGAAAAGTAAAGTTCTAATTCGAAGGTATTATTCATATGGTAAATTTGTCAACTTTGAAAATTCATAATAAATTCTATGAAGTTTCGAAATTTGCAAAATTTTTTAGGCAACTAGAATAACATGATAGCTAATTTTCTTCCAAATTTCAGTTCAACATTCGTGGTTGTACCGAATTATGTAGAATCAGAATTTTATTACTGATATTTAGTGCAAAACCCACTTAAATGGAATTCAAATAACATGAAGCTTTCTTAAATACTTCATTAGTACCTCAAGGTGTTTCAAATAAAATTTAAGCCTAGAATTCATCCGTTTAGTCCCTTAGGTGTCACCAAACGTCATGAATATCAGAAAACTTCTCTCCATAATTCTTTATACATTAAGCATGCAAAAATGGCAGCTACTAAACTCAAATTCAATGAAATTTAATGAAAATAAAATATGATATATTAAGATTCAACCAACCAAAGAACTTAATTTTTTTAGTCCATTTACTTAAGTTTTCACATTTTCTCTTCTCTTACGAAATTACATCTTCTTAAAACTAAAACTTAACTAAATGGGTTTCAACATACCAAATTTTGAGTTTGATCTCATTCACTCATCCTTATGCTTCAAGAAGTCTTCTATTACATATTAAAATTTGTTCCAACTCATTGGTTATTTCTACATGCATGTAGATGTGCATACATATATAAAGAAAGTCTTGCATTACATCAACAAATTTTCTAAGTTATATAACAATACATATTCGATGCTTAAATTCTTGTTATATACATCAAAATATTATAGCTTCCAGCTAACCTAGTCTCTTTGGCTTTGCTCCTCTAAAAGATCTAAGAGGTTATTTTCTTTTGCTTATCCTTACTAGATCCACTTGAAATAGTTAGTTAGAGATTGGATGAGACAAAAAAGTCATAATAGCTTACTACACATTCCACACACACAATGACACACATGAGCAAAGTAATATACACATCATTATAACATGAACATAGATCATGAAATCATGCTATAGTTGACACCTTTGACTTTGGTTCATGACCACATCATATTAAATATCATGATTAGGGTAGGATTGTCATGTCCAAACCCTATAAGCCATCATACATAATATCAATTGTAAGTCACTAAGGCTCCATATGAGATATCATACCATCATACATTGACTTATAGCAGTATAAAACATAAAAATTCATCAAATATGCGATCACCAAGCATAAGCATACATATAGTATATGAGGAATAAAGAATGAGTTACCTTACTACTTTAAGCTAATTCTTTTATTGATTTACCTTGCAATGGAAATATCTCTTCTTTAAACTCAATCCTTGATAGCTCTTTTGACAATAACCAATCTTTATACATATAGGATTCATTATCATTATTATTATTATTATTAGTTTAAATTCTTTGACCATACTTATTTCTCCATTCAAAATTTTAAATTGCATCATAAATTACTTAGAAATATATCTTGTTACATTACTAGGTTTCAATATATCAAAGACATACTTGGGCAACTTAATATATATTGTGAACCATTGGTAATAGCAGGCTATGCCGTCTTAATATATAGATCGTGAACCCTATGAGTTCCTTAGCAAAACATATACCACATTAATCCTATAATTTATAATAGGTTATACTGCCTAAATGATTGTAGGAAAAATGATGTTATTTTACTTCTTATGCCACAACTTAAATTTTGAGATCAATGGTAGATTGTGCCATCTAAATGGTCTCAATAAATCAGGAGATGACAAGAATTTATCATTACTGGGAATATCTTGAATTAAATTTACAACAATGGGATTCTTAACCGTCATAAGAACATTAGTGTTTAAAGGATTACAAAAGAAATCATAATAGTTCTCTCTCAAACTAATCTAATCTTAACCACATGATGGCTTGGATGACATATTAAAATAAAGATTATATTGCTTAACTTTGTCTTGGGTACCAGTTGGGGGACCCTTAGCTATAGGTGGGGTCACGTTTGCCAGTCATGTGTCATATATGGGGGTTTATGAGACTCGATCACCTAGGTATGACAGTTATGTGCTAGGCTTTATGAGACTTAAATAACCCATATATGACTTCCAATTGCCTAATGGTTGAGGACATTGTCTATGTCAATTTGCCATATATTTGCTAATGCATATTTGTATGTTATGATATCTAATATCCATACATATTTTATAAGGAACATAATTTAAAGTCAGATTATATTCCATAGATATTTTGAGTATCGTATATGCTTTTTCATGTTATTGAGAAACTATTTTCACCATTCTATTGATTATGTTTTTAGATGGAAAATTACCAAATTTCTCTTAAAGTCCATAAGAAATGGGTATTTGTCCAACTAATTGGGAAGTGCTTGTTATTAAGATTGTAAGACGTGATATACCCTGAATGAGTACTTAACACTAGGTCTAATTTTGATAGGTTCAGATATAGATATAGATACAAGTCTAATACCCCGTCTTTCAGTTTTGTTAAATTATCTATATGGCTGTATGAACAAGTGGATTTATGAAATGTTGTTATCTATAATTATACTATTAGGTTTTAGATATTCTAATGCATTTTTCATAATTCTTGCTTCATAATAATTTTGACTGAAATTTATAATAATTTCCATACTTTGTAAGAAGGGTGTTACATTAATCCACCAAATCTTTCACTACATCTAGGCCAAAATCCGCTATATGAGAAAATCTTTAGATCATTAGATAGCTTTAAGAGAGCTTTACAACTTTTTCTTCTACCATGAGTTCAAAAAGTAAGGAAATTACCTTAAAAAATCCACTTATATGTTTATCTCTCTTCTACCATTTTCTCCACCATTTTGGCTCCTTATTTTCCTTCCTTGGTTGTGCATACAATGGAGAAGATGGAGAGGTGTCTCTTTGGCCTTCACTTCGTTGAAGGGTAGGTGGAAAAGTCAAATAAAAAAAAATCATTTGGTGAAAATTAGACATTTTACCCTTCATTCACACTTTTGTCCTCTTTAGTGGTATTTTCTCATCCAAAATTCTATGAAATTACCTAATCATGATTTTTTGGATCCTCTGATAGTTCTAAATTTAATTTTCAACATGCCTTGCAACTTTACAAAAAGTACACTTTTACCCGTATTATATAAAAATGTTTCAATTAGGTCCTTTTGGCTTATCAATTCGGTTCTTCCCTCTTTGATTGGTTTAATTATTATCTTAACAAGGTAAGCTTACACTTACTACAAAATAAGAGTTATTATTTAAGATGTCACATTTCACCCTTTAAAGAAAAGTTTGTCCTTAAAATTTAAACATACCTTAAGCAAATAAGTGGGAGTACTTCTTCTTGATTTCAAATTCCATTTCCTAGGTGGCTTCTTCATGTGATAGACCCTTCCATACCACTTTTACCAAAAGGATTACTTTGTTCCTGAGATATTTAATCTTCCTATATACGAGCCTATCTGATGTCACAACAAAAGACAAATTGTCTTGTGACGTAATATTTCAAATTTAATGATACGTGACAGCTCTGGCTAATACGTTTTCAATTAGGAAACATGGAAGACATCATGTATTTAGGTTAGGTTAGAAGGCAAGGCTAAATGATAGGCTACAAGTCTAATTCTGGCTAGAATTTCAAATAGACCAATATATTTGGGACTGAGCTTTCTTGTCTTCATTGATCGACCAACCACTATAATTGGAGACACTTTAAGAAACACATGGTCTTCTATTTCAAACTCTAATGGCCTCCTTCTCTTATCTGTATAACTTTTTTATTTACTTTGGGCTATAATCAAATTTTTTTCCTAATAGATTCAATTTGCCATTAGGTTTGGTCAATGTTCTTAGGTCCTATCAAACTTCTCTCTCCAAGCTCAACCCAACAAGGAGGTTACCTACATTTCCTCCCATATAATGCCTTAAATTAGGCCATTCCAATGCTAGATTGATAACTATTATTATAGGCAAATTCCGCTAAAGGTAAACCAAATTTCTTTTAAACTCTTAGACATAAGCCCTCAACATGTCTTCTAAAATCTGATTAATTCTTTCTGTTTGCCCATGAGGATGGTAAGCTGTGCTAAAATGTAATTTGGTTTTAAAGGCTTATTGTGAAGACCTTTAAAAGTTAGAAGAAAACTTAGGATTTTTGTTTGACATGATATTGCTAGGAACCCCATGAAGCCTCACAATTTCTCTGATATATAACTGGGCTAATCTATCTAGAGTATAAGTGGACTTTATTGGAAGGAAAAAAGCTATCTTTGTTAATCTATCCACTATAACCCATATAACATCATTCCTAAAAGAAGTCCCAGGTAATCCCATAATGAAATCTATGGAGATACTATCTCATTTCCACACAGGATTGTCTAAGGGTTGTAATAGTCCAACTGGCTTCTGACACTTAATCTTTTTTGGCAAGTTAAGCATCTAGCCACATATTCAGTAATATCACCCTTTATAACAGGCCATTAGAAAACATTTTTCAAATCATGATACATTTTGGTAACACTAGGATGAATGGTATATACTCTTGTGTGCCTCATCCAAAATCTTATTCTTTAACTTTTTTTCATTTAGTATACAAACTCTCTTGGGTAACCTAACCAAGCCATCCATTTTCACATTATATTCTTTTGCCTTTCCTTGATTCATTTATTCTTTTACCTTGAGTATATACTCATTTTGCTATTGAGCTTCTTTAATTTGTTTGATGAATTCACTTTCAATTCTTACTTCATTGAAAAATAGTCTACTTAGTTGCATTTCTTAAGTCAAGTTCATATCTATTAAAGATTCAATTAACTTATGTTCCTTAGTCATCATTATGGCTATATGGATCAATTTATGACTAAGTGCATTGGCTACCACATTAGCTTTTCCTTGGTGGTATTTTAAAGTAACATCATAATCTTTCAAGTATTCCATCCACCTTTTTCATCTCATATTCAATTCTTTCTGGTTAGATAGATATTTCAAGCTTTTATAGTCTGCATAAACTCCAACTGTGGCACTATATAAGTAATACCTCAAAGGTTTTAAAGCAAAAATTACTGTTGCTAGTTCTAAATCATGTGTAGGATAATTTTTGTTCATGTGGTCTTAATTATCTTAAGGTATAAGTTACCACTCTACCTTGTTGTATAAGTGCACATCCCAAACCTTTTTTGGAAGCATTAGTATAAGTAATGAAAGTATATAGTGGATCTAGGATGATAAGAATTAGTGCAGAAGTGAGTCTTTGTTTCAATTCTTAGAATCTATTTTCATGTTCACTGTCCCACACAAATGGTCTGTCTTTTCTGGTCAATCAGTTAGCGATAAAGCAATTCGAGAAAAGATTTTTCTATAATAGCCTGCCAAACCCGGAAAACTTCATATTTTATAACTGTTTTAAGCCTCTCCCAATTTAAGATTGCTTCAACTTTCCTGGGATCTACTGTGACCCTTCATGAGAGAGAAGATGACTTAAGAATTTAACTTTTGTGAGCCAAAATTCATATTTACTAAGTTTAGCAAACAACTTCTTTTCTTTCAAAGTTTCTAGGACTATTCTTAAATGCTTTTTATGTTCTTCATGGTTCTTTGAATAAATTAAAATATCATTTATAAAGACCATAACAAACTTTTCTAAGTAAAGCCTCAAAATTCTATTCATGTAATCTATAAAAATAATTGGTGCATTAATCAAACCAAGTGACATAACTAGGAACTCATAATGGTCATATCTTGTTCTAAAAGCTATTTTAGGGATGTCTTTTGTCACACCCCGAAATCCCTGGAGTGGGACTGGCACAGATCACGAGAAAATTCCCCTGACCTGCAAGCCTAACACTAGAGGGACAATCAATATCATACCATTCTAATCCCTATGAATACCGTTTGCCTTGATATATAAAGTGAGAGTTTCAATACAAAACAAGGAAACTTGTAGAAATTTTGGCAGCACCTCCCCAATAAATAGGACGTCCCAAAATTTCTACAAAGTCTTGCAAGGCAATACATAAATAGGGGAGCTCCGCTCCCACCAGCCCAGTCCAAAAATTTACAACATACAACAATATGTGGCGGGTTCAGTTGTGGTTACAAAATAATCCCAATATACAATAATGGCTACCAATCTAAATATATACATCCTAAAAAAAATATCGCCATAAATGTCATTTAAACAAAAGAGTACGCCTCGCACCCAAACCAAGCGGGCTCACCATGGGCTCCCCGTCAGTGCTCCGTTAGCTCCGGAAGGTCGTCTATCTTTCTATCTGGGACCAAAAATTTTTCGGCAGATAGCACCCTAAGTCAATAAACAATTTCATATATAAACAGAAATTTAAGATAATCAAGATTTGAATACAATAAAATAATGTTTAAATCCATTTTCTTGCAATTTAACAGTTGAGCTAAATAATCCACTTTTCCAAAACATTAAATCAAGATGCCATTCACAGGAAAACAATCAACTTATGAAAATCATTCGAGGGAAAGACTGCTAAGAACCAACAGGCGAGGATACACAATCCTCGAGGGCAACTAACCAACAGGCGAGGATACACAATCCTCGAGGGTAACTAACCAGCAGGCGAGGATGCACAATCCTCGAGGGCAACTAACTAACAGACGAGTATACACAATCCTCGAGGGTAACTAACCAACAGGCGAGGATGCACAATCCTCAAGGGCAACTAACTAACAAGCGAGGATACACAATCCTCGAGGGCAACTAACTAACAAGCGAGGATACACAATCCTCAAGGGCAACAAACCAACAAGCGTGAGTATATCTCACGAAGGTTATCATCTATTAGTCCTCCCAACGAATAGGGATTTAAGTCAAACATGCAAACAAAGATGGAAATATGTGGAAAATCATCTGTGTTTCTGATCATGAATATTTAGTGATCACCTCTAAGCATATCACGAGTCCAATACTGTAGTTAAGGTTATTCAACATATACAGAAGGTCCCTTACTTCTAACCCCTAATCCGGTGAGGCATGATCACAACGAAATTGGTTATATTTAGAAAATAATTGAAGCAAGAACAATTCAAGTATAATAAGAGTTTTGGGGGTGCTATCTACGCACCTGGACGCCGATTGTCCCGAGCAATTCGCTGCCCTCCTGGGGTGCCGAAATCACTCCTACGATTCACTTGCACCAATTTCACGCAGGAATTATTCTCCTTCTGGTTTATTATCCAAATTTAGGACCTTAACTCCCTCTCCTTGACTCCATCTCTAACTTCCCCAAGCTTGCGGCATTTTACATTTTTTGCCCCACATATTTTCTAGATTTTCATTTTAGTCCCTCATTTCAAGCCCTAGCCTTCAATCTAATGAAATTCAAGACAAATCATGGTTTCTCATGCCCACCTACTTAAAAGTGTTAATCTGGAATCAATTTGAACCTATTACAAGTCAACATTTCACCATTTCTAAAGAACCTAAAAATTCAAAAATTTTCATTTTGTTCCCTATCAACAAATCTTCTTAAAACCAACCAAAATCCATGGTTTCAGGGCTCAAATACAATGCATAAATGCCAGAAATGCTACTTCTAACCTCAATCTCAAGAGAGAACCAGTAAAAATGCACCAAATTCGCCCAAAATCGCCACTGTTTGAGCTCCTCGGATTCCACCGGAAAACTGCTTCACCGACGGCCAACTGAACTCGACGGCAGGATGAAAGTGACAGCAAGGAGGTGGGAAGCAAAACCCACCTAAACTGAGAAGGAAAACGAGCCACCGGAGCTCCGTTTCAGCTCGCTTTTCCTCGCGGGTTCAACGGAAAAATAAAACGCGTTTTCCTGTCGGCGACGAGGTGGTAATTGGCCGACGATGGGCCGACAACCTTCAGGGGGAGGCGACTCAGCTTTGGCAAGGCCAAGGCACGGTCACAGTGGCTTCCTGGTGCTGCCACTCCTCTCAGCATTCTCACTCTTGCACGCCTCGGCTGGAAGAAGAAGACAAGGAAAAAAAAACGTTAAGGGGCATTTCAGTCATTTCACTGTAGGAGGAGACATGTGGCAGCCTCAGAAAAAAAAAACAAGGAAGGTTAGTTTTCCAGTCTCAAACCCACGACCTGAGGAAATGAAGCCTGGAGCCTGACCACTGAGTCAGCCTCAATCTCGTTGTACTAATACACATAACAAAATAATATACTATTAGTTAAATTATAAATCCTAGTTAATTGGGTTATTACATCTTTAACTTTAACTTTCAATTGATGATACCCTGATCTTAGGTTTATCTTAGAAAATACTAAAGATCTTACTAACTGATCAAGGAGATAATCAATTCTTGATAATGGATACTTATTTTTTATGGGTATCTTGTTCAATTCTCTATAATCAATGCATAACCTTAAACTCCCATCCTTTTTCTTCACAAAGAGAACATAAGCACCTTATAGAGAGACACTAGGCCGAACATCCCTTTTCTAAAAGTTCTTCTATTTGCCTTTTGAGTTTGACTAACTCTGTGGGTGTTATTCTATAAGCTGCTTTGGAAATAGGTCCCACCCTATGTACTATATCAATTGCAAACTCAATTTCTCTTTCAGGGAGTAAGCCATTCACCTTAGTAGGAAAAACTTCAAAGAATTCTCTAACAATTAGTATTTCATTTATTCCCATTTTTACTTTGACTTCCACTGAGAAAAATACTAAGAATCCCTAACACCCCTTTCTTAAGCATTTCTTAGCTTGGGCGGAAGACATAAAGGCAAGCTTAGACTCAATACATGGTATGAACCCACAGCTAGGAATAGAAATGGTTTTACTAGTGCAATCAAGTATGACATTATAGGCAATCATCCTTTTTATACCAATAATAACATCACGTTCATGGAAAGGCATGACAATCAAATCTAAGGTGATAGAACAATGATTAAATTGGATGATACAATTCAAACATGCATTAAAGGTCACAACTTTGCACAATCATATATTATAAATGAGTGGCTAGCACCTGAATCGAACATCGCATTTACAAGACTCTCCCTTGGATCATAGACGGAGGTTGGCTAGCCTTTTGTTGTGTTAGGGCAAAGACTCTCCTTGGGGCCTGTGATTTGGAAAAGGGAACTACTTCCTTCTATTGAGGGCAATCTCTAGCCAAATGGCTTGACTTTCTACATCTATAACATACACCTTACCCTACTAAACACAACCTAAGACCATGATTCTTGCCATATTGAGGACAAGTGGGGTTTTGGAAGCTTCCTTATGTGTTAGGTATCCTCCTCTTTCCTTTAAAATTTTCTCTTCTATGTCATGCATTTCTACTACCTTTTTAATTACCTTTGACATTACTTTTTTCCTCTTTTAGTCTCTTTAATTCAAAGGAAGTTTTAAGCTTGGACTCTATCATCCTTTTCAGATTGTTTTCTATCACTCTTGCCACTTCAACCAACTTATTAAACATTTTGATTTGTTGGGGGCAACTCTATCTCTAATGTTTAGTTTAAACCCCTTCTCAAGCTTTTCAACCTTCCATACCTCATTTTCAAATTTCTTCAAATAGAAGGAGTACCTTGAAAGTTCAATGAACTTAGCCACATATGCATCAACTGACATTTCTCCATCCTCTTGTTTTAAATTTATAAATTTTGTTTCTTTTTCATCTTTGATAGACCTTGGAAAATATTTTTCATAGAATTCTTCTACAAAGCTTTCTTAAGTCATTGGTACATTTCCTGCCTATAAAACATACTTTGTACTCTACCACCAATATGAAGTCATTGTCTATGAGGAACTTACTGAGATGCTTATACCAAGCTCGAAGAGCTTGTTTAAGACCATATAATGCTTTGCTTAGTTTATACACTTGGAAAAATTTGTCATCCATTTCAAATCCAAAAGGCTGCTCGATGTATACTTCCTCTTAAAGATGTCCATTTAAGAAAGCACTTTTTACATCCATCTGCTAGAGTTTGAAACCTTTATGCCATACATATGCCAATAGCATTCTTATTGCTTCAAGTCTGGCTACAGGAGCATATATTTCCTTAAAGTCAATTCCCTCTTCCCAGTTGTATTTCTAAGCAACTAACCTAGCTTTATTTTTTGTGATATTGCTAGATTCATCTAATTTATTTTTGAAAACCCATTTTGTGCCAATTATTGTTTTTTATTTAGGTGTAGGAACAAATGTCCACACCTGGTTGTGTTCAAACTGGTTCAATTCTTCCTGCATAGCTATAATCCAATAGTTATATGTGAGAGCTTCAGATACATTTTTTTAGTTCAATTTGAGTGACAGATGCTACATGATTCATAGTCTTGTATGATGATTATGTCTTCATTCCCTCATTAGGATCTTCAAGGATATATTCATCTGGGTATGTTGTTGAATGTCTCAATTCTCTATGAATTCTGTGTCTTTTAGGTGCAATAACTTCTTCTTGTGAGATGAAGTTGACATATGTGTTTGGCTCATCTTTAATAGTATGTTCTTTAGTGGTTTCTTTAGAAGTTGCTTTAGAAATAGGAACCTTAGCATCTTGAACAATTTTCTGAGGTGACTTAAGAAGCTCATCATCATCATCACTTTTCCCATAAGACACTTGAGAAAGTATATTATCTTCATTAAAAACAACATGAATAGTTTCTTCCATATTGTGAGAGTTTTGTTGAATACTTTAAATGCCTGATTGGTTGTGGAGCATCTAAGGAAAACTCCTTCAAATGTTTTAAAGATAAATTTTCCAAAATTTTCTTTCTTATTATTTAGGATATAACATTTGCTTCCCAAAGCACAAATAATAGCTTATATTTGGTCTCCTACCCTTCCAGAGTTCATAAGGAATTTTATTTAAGATAGGTTTGATTGTACATTTGTTCAAAATATAACAATAGGTATTGACATCTTTAGCCTGCTAACTTTTGGGTAGATTGTTTTTACAAAGTAGAGTTTTGGCCATATCAAAGAAACTCATATTCTTCCTTTCAGCCAAACCATTTTGTTGTGATGTTATGGGAATTGAGAAGTTATGAGTAATCCCTAATTTGGTACAAAATTCATCAAAAATTTTATTTTCAAATTTTTTCCCATGATCACTTATAGAAGTGATGTAGTACCCTTTTTCATTTTGAATAGTTGTATAATAGTTTTTGAAATTTCAAAACATTCATAGTTGTCAGCAAGAAAGTATACTCATGTGTATCTTGAAAAATCATCAACAATGACAAAATCATAGCATTTACTTCCCATGCTCTGAGTTTTGATAGGACTGAACAGATCCACAAGAAGAAGCTACAGAGGTCTTTTAGTACTTATGTGATCCTTTGCTTTGAATGCAAATCTTACCTATTTACCTTGCTGACAAGCATCACAGATGTGATCCTTTTCATATTTCAGTTTTGGTAAATCAGATACCAATTTCTTTGAGCATAACTTTGATATGATCTGCATGTTTATGTGTCCTAACCTTTTGTGCCAGATTCAACAAGAATTGTGTAGTGAATAAAGATATTTAACAAATTCTATTTTATTAGTATGTAAAATATAAACATTCTCATTCATCATTCCTTTAATGATAGTTGTACCATCCTTAGATATTAGCCACTAATTAGAGTTAATTGCCACATCATAATCCTTATCGCCCAACTGGATAATACTAATTAAATTATGTTTTAAACCATCAAGAAGATAAACAATGTCAATAATTAGAAAGGAATTTATAAATACTTTGCCAGAACCTATGATTATTCCCTTTTTGCTATCACTAAAGGTGATTGTTCCAGAATTTCCTATTGTAAAGGAAGAAATGATTTCATTTCCAATCATGTGTCTAAAGCAACCAGAATCTAAGTACCATTGGCCCTTCTTCCTTATAGATTCTGATGAGATATGCAAAATAGTTTAGTTAGTTTTAAATACCTAACATTTCTTAGGCCCTGAAGACGTTAGTATTTTTCACATCAATGATTACTTAGCCATAAAGCAATCTTTAACCCCATGACCTGTCTTCCTACATGCATAACATGCCTTCGATAACTTCACAAACTTCTTTTTGTTAGTTTGTTTGTTCTATTTATATCTTAATCCAGTTTTATCAAGATATTTCTTTTAGGTTCTAGAAGAGCTTTTAGATTTTGTGACATTTGACAAATCTAGCCAAATCATTTGTAAGGTTTTCTACTCTTTAATTTCAAGTTTTAGTTCATTTATTGAAAAATTTTCAATTTCCTTTTCAAGAAGCTCTTTTTCTTCTTTTAAGGAGCTAAGAATTTTTAGACCTTTTAAGTGATCTTTTTTAGTCTTTTGTATTTTAGCATAATTGTATTAGAATCATTTAGTATCTTATCAAAAGCATGCAAAAGTTCATCATAGGTAAACTGTTGAGTTACCTCACTTTCAGTGTGTTCCCTAGGATGATCATTTGTCATGGGACATAGATTATATGTACAGTTATCAGTAGTAGTTTTTGTGCCTTCAGTCACAAATAGGCATAGTTTGCTATGTTGTCTTTTTCATTGTCACTGAAGTCTGAAAACAAATCATCATCGCTCCAAGAGGAGTTTGTCATCATTGCTTTTCTTTTATCCTTTTAAAGTGGACAGTTAGCTCAGATGTGACCAGTTTTCTTACGGCCATAATAAGTAAGTTCGCCTCTTGCAGTCTTTTTCTTGTTCTGGTTTCCCTTTGAACATATTGTTTTGATACCTTCGTCTGTAGAGCTTGTACATTCATTTGGAGAGAAGTACCATTTCCTTATCTTTAGTGTATTCCTAAGGATCTACTTCTTTAAATAGCTTTAAGGAGAATTTTAGTGCAATTCCTCTATTTGATTTATTTTTAAATAGCTTCTTTCATAGGCAATAAGATTGCCTTTGAACTCATCAAACTTCATAGATTCAAGCTTCCCACTTGTGATTGTTGTAGCAACTATGGCTTTTTAGGATGAGTTAAGACTCCTTAGTATTTTTCTGATCAGATCTTCCTCTAGATAGCATTTTTTAAGAGCATCGAGATCATTTATTATCCCCCTAAATCCGTTGAACATTTTTCCTACACTTTCTTCATCAGTTATATGGAAAAGTTTATATTCCTTCATAGGTGATCATCATCTTCTCCTACATTTCTTTAGCAGAGGAACATTTAGCCAGCTTCTTGAATTCATTTACATTCACAACATAGAAAATAAAATTTTTAGCTTTGCAATTTACCTCATTTTCTTTTTTCAATGTCACTCAGTTCCATAATTGTCTTTTCAACTTTTTTCCCATCCACTTCCTTTGTAAATGTGTATGGTCCACATTGAATTATAATCTATGCATCATGAACATTTGATTGAATGAAGATCTCTATCTTTGTCATCCAATAAGTGTAATTTGTTCCATTGAAGTGAGGTGGCTTGTTTATTGAGTGTCCCTCAATAGGCATCTAAGTTGCCGGTCTGTGCAGGATTTTTTCTCTAGGTAGTTTTACCTAAAAATTTTAGAGATTAGGCTCTGATACTACTTGCTAACACAGATATAGCAATATTAAGATTAATATAATAAGAATGTGATGGAATATATTTCATGAAATTCGACTTTTAAGGAAGCAAGTCCACTTGATTCCTGAAGAAGCATTAGTGCATGAATATAAAAGATAAGGGAGAGAGAATCCAACACACATGGATTTATAGTGGTTCAGATCATTGTTGATCCTATGTCCATTTCCTAGCTTATATAGATAGGAATTTCACTAAATTAAACATTTAACAATTACAATGGTCAACCTCACAACACTGGGCTGTCTTGTAACTTTTATACCACTATTCTGGCAACCCACAACACTGGGTATAGTCACGAGACTTTTACACTGACACCTTGGTAACGCATAACGACATTCAGTCCTATAGACTTTTACAACACAATATAAACCACTAGAATTATCCTAAATTCTAGAAAACTATAGTCGATAAGACAAGATGAAGAGAATTCTCTTACTTACATAAAATAAACACTCTTTCACACATAACAATATGTGAATCACTAAGATGCAATCACACAAACTAAGAAGCACATAGGTTGAATTCTATAAATGAAATGATCAATCTTGTTTAGCGCATCTTCTTCTTCGAAATGTTGCGTATTTATTTTGAAGAAGTCTAATGACTAGTTCTTCATTTTAGCAAGTTTTTCAATTCATCTGCCAATTACGGAAACTTCAATGATAGTGCAATCACTAGCTGCATCGATTATGAATTAATGCAAAGATACTCCATATCGGACATCAATATGGAAAGTGAATATGTTTGTTGATCTCTGATCTTTTTGTAGCTTTTAGGTCAGTTTGAATAACTTTGACTGGGCTAGGCCTTTTAATCGAATCTGTAGAAGAAGACAGAGTTCAGTTTAGAACAACAACCCCATGTTTTGCTATCCAAAATGATGCTTTGTTCATTATAATCTATTTTACAAAAATTAAATATTATCCTCCCACCACATGGCCCTCATTATGTGCATTAGTGAAATGCAACGTTTGAATTAATGGGCATGTGACATGGAACTTTACGGGTTGCTAGATTAAACAAAGGGCTGAGATGCATATAACTACGTATGAGCATTTCGCACCTATGAATGTCAACAATTTGAATCCCTTTACCGTGTGACTGTTATAGTTAATGGCAGAGTGTTGCAAACTTTTTTAATTATAAGGAGTAATTTAAAGAAAAATAAAATATGATAATTAATTTGAGAACTTAGATAAAGTATATGGACTAAATAATTAAATTTTTTAAATATTTATTAGAATTGATGGGAATAGGAACCTCACGGGGTGGGGCTGTCATCCTCATCCCCTTAGAAAAAAAATTCTTTAAATGCAGATCTCTAAATATGACCGTCTCCATAAGATTCCCAAATTAAGAAACTTTTTGCCATCCCCATTTTCTCTCTCCTCATGTGAGTGTGTGGTGAATGGATCACCTCCAGTACGGGAGATTCTCCAATGCTAGAGGAGTAATTTAAAAAATATTTTATTTAAATTTAATATTAATAAATATTTTTTTAATTATTTTCTGTTACTAAAAAATCTCAGGTAATCCGAATTCGCGTGTCTATATATATATATATACACGCGCGGGGCCTCAAAAGAGAGTTTTATACATGGAGAAAGAGGGACGAGCCAGAAATCAAATTAATTTGGATACATTAGGACGTCGTAACAGTTATTTAGTGACACTTCCTTCCTCGAGATAGTATTTGAGCCAGAGTTTCTGAAATTTGTTTGATGAGTCATGCATGCAAAAATCTGGAGTATTTATAAAGTGACACTTCCTTCCTCAAGATAGTATTTGCAATTTTTCATAGAGATAGCAGCAAAATCAAAGGCATATTGATGATAAATCTACGAGTTACATGATCCGAGATGACCGTGATCCAAGAAAAAGAGTCAACGAAAAGCTTAATATCAACTTGATGGAGACATTCCTTCTGAAATTGCTTGCTCTTCCCATGTGCCTCTTTCATGCAGAAGAGTCAGACGAGCCATTTGTTCATCGAAGACAAGTGAAGCCAAATATAAGCACTTCACTTCTAGGCTTAACCGAGAAAATTAAGTTGTAAATAATTCATTTTAAACTGTACATTTTGACAAATAATTTTATGCAATTTCAAATGTGATGGTTAATCTTTATAAACTTCAACATTAATAAATAACCTCTATTTAAAATATCATACATACAGAAGTTTTAATTTAATCTAAGAAGTAAGAACACATTTACTGAATTTAACTTTATTAAAGTTGCTACTCAGTTTAGATTTTTCAGTTGTTGGTAAAGAAGTTAAAGATAAATTGTTATTAATTTCTGATGTGTGCATCGTTAATATTATTAGACGAGTTAAATGGGCTTGTTCGATAAGTTAATATTTTGAATGTTTTTTACTTTTTATAAGTTATAAAACAAATAAAAAACTAAATTTATTGGAATAAAAATGTTTAAACTAATTTTTGTATTTTTCTAAATTTTATTTTATTTTATCAATATGTAAATTGTTGCATTGGTTATTATTCTTTAGTCTTTAAAATTTCGATTAAAGTATGTGAAATTATGAAAAACCAGTATAATTCTTGAATTCCGACTTGTCACTCATATCTTTACTATAAGCTATTAATTTGTATAAATTTTTTTTTTTTCATCATTTAACCTCGTTTGAGTGTCTTGCCCAAGCACACGCTGTAAATGAGTCAACTTATTCAGACTTGTTTTGAAATGAGCCAAGATATGTAAGCCTAATCCTATCCAAGTAACTGACAAAACAGGCCAAACCGATTTGACCAGTTTTCATAAGACTACCTATGGTTTGGTACACATAATTTGTCTATTGTGGTTTAAAATGTCTCATTCAATTAACATGGAATTTGTTTTGTTACTATTTGACCACTTATAATATTTTTTTTTTTCAATTTTAGTACAAATAATCATATATATAAAAAATTAAATGTCGAACTATTTTGCAGTTAAACTATTCTCTACTAATGTCTTAAAAAGTCTTATAGTGCTTTTACGACGATAAAGATGACATTTGGAAGTCAAAATGTTAAGTTAATCTTACCAATAACTTGGTATAGTTCAGTAAAAGTATTCAAGATATATACAAACCAAACCAACTAACATTTAAAGAGAAAAGTGTTTTTATGCAGTTCTTTATATTTTTATTTTTGTTACATTATTTATTATAGATAATTATATTAATTTTTAAATTATATTATATACTTGTTATGTTATTATATATATTCATTAAAAAACTAATAATAAAAATATAAGGAATTATATATAAATTTAGTCTATAAAATTAATTATCATTTTAAAATTTTTGTGATTATTAAATAATACTTTCTTTAATCAGTTATTAAATAATACTTGAACAAATGTTAGGGTGTCAAATAATGCATTTTAAACTAAGGACAGCACCAAACTGCATAAAATAATCTGTAATTTCATAAAAAAAATTATATTCAATTTTACATATCCTTATTATTTGATATTTTAATCAAAACATGATAAATATATAATTTTCATCTCAAATGGGTATAGATTTTGCAAACAAGTATAGGCATGGTTGTGACTCACAAGTATAGACAAATTCATAAAAGAGATAGTGCAGTCATAACATAAATTTGTAAAAATTTACATATGTTAATAAATAGAATTTGAAATATATAATTTAATAGTTAAATATAATATACAACAAAATAATTTTATTCAAATAATAGTACCCCCCATCTCTCTCTCTCTCTCTCTCTCTCTCTCTCTCTCTCTCTCTCTATATATATATATATTAACATGAAAATCTACCGTAAGTTGTTAATTAAACAAAGAAAGGACGGCGTGTTTATTTGGGATCTTTAGAGAAGTGAAGTTGTAAATATGATTTTATATGCTTATAATATTCAATAAAACTCCTAGTATTTAAAAATATTTTCATTATGATTTTAACAAAATTGTTATATGAAATTTATCTTTATATTTATATCATATAAATCATTTGCACAAGCTCCTTATTCAGCATAGATGGCGCATGGGAAAAGGCTTTGACAAGTATGAGTCCCAACTCCCAAGTTCAATTTTCTATGTTGAAACTCGTCTTATCATTTATGATGGACAATACACTGTTGGAATAATTTGAGATTTGGTGGATTAACCTTAATGCAATTATTAATTTAATTTTATAATTATTAATTGGGTAATTAAAATTAGATTAAACCATAAATAGATTGGGTTATTATTGACAAAGTAGATAATACATGATATTAATTATGACTCATTTGGGTTGAGACCTTAACAAACAACCTTCTTTCTATTGATCAATAATTATTCTATCAAATTATTGATAGGGAGTAAATAAAGATATATTAAACTTATTTACTGTGTTGAGAGTTTATATTTTATTATATAAAGTCTCATTTTATTACTATTTTAAGGTTACTATAGAAGGGAAGTGACAACCTTCCTCTTCTATTAGGTATGTGGAGCTCTCTCTCTCTCTCTCTCTATACCATGCTACTTGTTTTTTAGTACATTGAGCCAAGTGAGTTGTTTGTCCTATTGATAGTGAGCTACAGTTAGCACATCATTGAATTCAAGTAAGTGTTTGTTAACATGTAATCTTTTGTTTTAAACGTTATTATTGTATAATGTCATTTCAACGTATACTTTTATTATAATAATAAAAATATGAAAAAATTATATATATATTTCAAAATTGGTGAATAATTGGTATTTTCACTAATATTATAACGCTGGAGTGCCTGTGGAATTAGGTTTGATATGATTTCCTCAGAGGGAATTAAAGCTTGCCGAAACCCAAGGGGACTTCTACCTAGATAGGAGCCCCCATCAATGATTAGTAGCAATGGTTTTTACAAAATATGTTCCTGTAACTGTAAGTACATAGCAACGATTAAGAAAGAAGGGAGATACCAAAAATATTACTCTTTTTTCACTACGTACTTAACGGCTGTAACTTGCTAACTGCATATATATGGTAAAATCTTGTTTGTACAAATATGGAATGGGGTGGTAACAAGGAAGAGTTTTCTAGTAGCAAGCATTGGGGATTGAGGGGGGAGTTTGGGTTTGTGGGGATGTGCTTCTCTTGTCAAGGCTGTCTGCTGTTGAAAGAAACCTGAACATCAGATGGTAAAACCGAGGCATTTGCTTCCCCCATTGCCCTCATCTCCACCAATATCGTGATGCCACGTATGCCAAACACCGACACCATCTATACAGAGCTGTGACACACTACCTGGCCAACTTACCCTCATGCATCCTCATGTGCATATGGCAAGCATTAGACATTTCCAAGATTGGCTCTCATCATGTGCAACTCTATACTAGCTAGCTTCAACCCAACGCTCAATATAACTCTTTCTTCACCACTCCACCTTCTCTTCAGTTTTCTCTCAGAGATAGAATTGTTATCAGTATTGTTGATGAGGCAGATGCAGGCAGAGGGAAGAGGTGATCATGGAGAGGAGCGGCTGGAAGCCTAATGTAGAGATATCTCCAAACTGTCCGAGATGTGGGTCTTGCAACACCAAGTTCTGCTACTACAATAATTACAGCTTAACTCAACCTCGCTACTTTTGCAAGGGCTGCAGAAGGTACTGGACCAAAGGAGGATCGCTCCGGAATGTTCCTGTGGGGGGTGGCTGCCGGAAGAACAGACGTGGCAGTAAGACCTCCTCCAGACAATCCATGGATGCCCTTCCTTCCAACATTTCACCTAATGGAGATAACTGCGATCCCACAAAAACTTCATCTTCATGTGGCTCCTCGGGGGTGTCTGATGCTCCAAATATTGATCTTGCACTTGTTTATGCAAATTTCCTCAATCAAAAGCCAGAGTCAAGCGTGCCAAGCACGCAAGTTGTTGGTTTGCCCGAAGATGATCAACTCGGTGTTGTTGGGTGTTTGACAGAACCCCATTTGTGTGAGGGTGATCAAATGTACTTGTACGGGTTCAACTCGATGCCGCAAAATCAAGAAGATGGAATGGATCAGCGGTGTAGTAGTAGTCATGATCCTGTGAATTTTGAGTTGCCACCATTGCCAGGTGAAGAAGCAGCTTTTGATGATATGATGTGGTCCAATTCTTCCTTGCACTCCACACAGCCCTCTCTTTTTGGTGCTGATGCTCATGATGCAGACTTGTTAATGGATAATTGGAGCCATTTCGATTTGTCCAGGCCTTGACACAATACGATTCTCTTCATTGTTGCTCTTGTTTTGCTTTTTATAGTTATATATGTTTAAATTAACGGATCATAATCACTACTAAATAATTTGAAGATGTAAACAGATAAACTCTAGGGCTATATATTAAAGCACCACTGTTCTGATAAGCTCTACTAGCTTTTGAACAAATCTTGATTTCCTTACTATACTCATCGGTTTTGTTTTATATTTCTTGGGTTTCAAATAGTTCTGTGGACCAGGATTTCTTCACGCTCTCAAGCTTGTTTAATGCATAATTTATATTCATATATAGTTTCAAGTCGATTTTGATCGACCATCCTCCAAATTAATATGTTCTCTTGTTCACTTGCACCTAGGAAACATAACCGATCGATTATAGTTTTGGAGTATACCATGGAATCATTTAAGGTGCGTAGGGTTTAACCTGCATTTGACAAGTATACAGGTCAGTACACATGGTCCCTAATTTATAATATTTATGTTATTTATTATTTAGTAGGTGGCTCATAATAAATAACAACCCTCGAAATTTCAAAGATCAACTCTATGAAATAACTGGGTGGACCTGTCACCTGTTTGCAGCTGGTCAGCTAGCGAGGTCAATGTTTTCCTTGTAATCAGTAGCCAACTCAAGCTCAGGTCTCCCTTTCTCTCTTTTTCGATATGAACGGTAATTGCCAAATCAATATTATGTTAACATGCCAGATTCATGAACCATACATAATAGCAAGTTGGCCACGTAGACCAAGCTCACCAGGCGACCAATTTTTTTAATTTTTCTTATTTGGTTAATGGGAAAATATTCAAAGTTTGAACAATTAGACGACTGACTTGAAAGAATAGAATTGGAAAAGAGAGCTACCACCGACTTAAATCTGCGTGCAGCACATGATCCCAGAAAGCTCACGATCCGATCGAGAAACCCCATGCACGTACTATCAACTTCGAGTCAACAAATGTAACCTAGCTAGTTTATATAATATATACAAGATTGAAAAATAAAAGCCCCGTATAATTGAATAGTTGCTTGAGATGCCCTCCAGTGGACGTTTATTTTTACATAAAAATTGAATTATAATATATTTTATGTTTTAAAAATAATAGAAAGAAATAATTAGAAATCAAATAATTGCGCACTGCCCCAGGTACATTTTTTTTTTTTTGCCCGGACCCCCAGGCACATTTTATTTATTTTTCTTTTGAGTGTAATTCTTGCACGTACCCAGCGCCGTAAAATGATCATGGGCGGCGAAACTTAGGAGGGACTAAAGTGGTGCCATTACAATGTACAAGCTGGGCCTTAGCTTTGCATACAAGCATGTGTATATATGTACATAAAAATATAAGCAATTTGACTGAGTCGTAGTTAGTTTGTAAGAATATTTGTCATAAATATAAGGACCCGCACGGCTTCCTGATTAGTCAAGTTGCCTTCATATGCCATTCTTTTTGAAGCGTTATTTATATTCTTCCGTTTCATTACTTATTTTCGGGTCAAACAGGTGAAGAAGTTTCTTCACAAACTGATTCTTGTTTAAAATTTTGATGGAACTAGCTAGGTCTGAGTTCAAACATATTTATGCTCCCAAGGGACTTCTTTTTACTGAAAATAACGATTTGCTATTTAAGAACAAATTCACACTTGTGCATGCATGGATAGATTTTCATTTTGTCTGTGTTTCAGTTGGCTGCGTACAATACAAATGATCTAAATCATCACCATATATGGGTGTGATGTGAGTACTCCAAGTGATGTGTAAAACAGATCTTTGAATAAAAATCTAATAATGCAGAAAACTTAAAGATTACACTCTCACCAGTTATTAATGTAAACGTCATCAATGTAGAGAGCAGTTGCTTCAAAACGGAAAGTAAACTACTTGAATATTGATACGTATGCATTAAATTTGCAAGTTGGATCTTAGCCTGTTAGCAGATGATATGGGGCCAGTAACTTCTAGCGTTGGAAGTTGAAGAGCGAAACTTCTACTGTTAGAAACAGGATGACATTTATACAAGAATCCAAAGCGCGAAATATGTGGGTAGAGGCAGAATGACTAATTTTTGGGCTTAAAAGAAATCATGGAAAAGAAACTGTACATAAGGAAACTTCTTTCCCCTTTTCCTTAACCTGGTTTGGATATCTGAAAAGTTGGACCTGTCATTCGATTGAGGCAACTAGAAAGATGTTCCCATCATGATTGGGTTATGTTTATTATATCCCTTATCATAGGTTTGGTCATCTTCTAGCTATAGCTCTTAATCATCAATTTCTGTTGATGATATCGGAGTAACTAGACGTGTTCAAACCTATCGTTCATGAAATGTCCAAAATAAGGGAAAAAAAAAAAAATTAAGGTCTATGCATAACCAGATCGGCGAGCTGTTGATCTTGCACACAAATCCCTTCCAAAACCTGCTAATGCTATACCACATGAACTTATCTTTATTTGCAATTTGATGCCTGTAGCCATTAATATTATATATATATATATATATATATATATAGAGAGAGAGAGAGAGAGAGAGAGAGAGAGAGAATCATTCTTTCATGTCTAAATTACATAATTATTCTTTTATTATAAAAATAAAAATAAAACTTCTCACTTCTGAAATTAAAAGAAGCAGTAGTTGCCATTGATTTCTTACCGAGTAAAATTTGACCAAAATACTTATATTTCTATTATATATATATCAAGCATTAAATATGTATTGACCAGTGGAAAAATAGTCAATTTTAATTTAAATTAGAATTAATGAAATGTATGGTTTTTACAACAAAATATATGAAACAAAAGTTAAACAAATTTAGTAATTATATTTTTAATAAAAAATATTATTATTAGGAGAATATTTTAGTCATATTTTAATTTTAAGAAAATTTTATATAAAGAATTTCGTAATTTAGACATCTTAAATTCTTAATCATGAGAAGAGTGTGTTATATATTTTTCATCAAATTCATAGAAAGCTGAAACAGCTTATCAAAAGAAATTACATGAATGGATGATCAGAAAAAGGAGTATGAAATTCATGAAACAAAATGGATTAGTAACCTTTCTTGTGTCAGTAATCCATCATAAATGTATACAATTGCCAGAAAACACATAATTAAACCCAATTTGACATCCAACCGACCCTTTATATATGGGCTAAATACTTGATGCCCACAAACATTGTTTCATGATCTGTGCTCCAAACAATTCTGTTTTAATGTACATGAAAAAAAAAAAAAAAAAAGGACTTAAAATTAAGAGAGGAAAGTCAAAAACTCTCCCCAGCGCTCAAGCAAAGTACGAACCCAAACTGCCGGGTATGCATGAAGAATTCCTGCATGCTTGGGCATGCAGTTTGAGAATCTCTCTTGCTCTCTCCTTGGTCCTACTACCACTCTCCATTTGCATCACCAAAGCAAGCTTCCCCACCACACCCAGTTGTATCATCTCCTGCACAACACTTGGAGTCGCAGAGAACTTGGAAATAGACAGCAAAATCCTCACAGCCCTTCCGTTCGCCATCGTCGAAACCCTAAGAATCTTCTTCGACACGACGGCAACCCCTGCCCCGTGACTCAACAACTCTGCCCTTCCCTCGGCACACCCACACAGAATCTCCAACACCACTAGCATCATCTCACACACCTTTCTCTCGTTACAATCCAGAAGAAGTTCTATTAATACCCAAACACCCCCTGCTTTTACTGCTCTATTCCTGTTTCTCCCCCAACGGCAGAGTTGGATTAGTGTTTGTAGCGTCGCATATGTAGCCTGCTGGGAGATTTGATCTTTGAGGATTTGTACTAATTCAACGAATAATTCTTGTCTTGCGTTGAATAACTGCATATGAGCCACTTGGAACATTGAATTCAATAGTTGCACTGCGCAGGCTCGTGACTCGTAGACCCCCCTCTGCATCACTGCTATTAAGGAGTCAATGAACTGTCCGTTTTTGAAAGCTACGAGAGATTTTAAGGTAGCTTCAGACACGCGGAGACTGTGGAGGATAACTAAGGCCTCGTCTTGGTTAGCCTCCTCTTGGGGTGAGGCTGTGGATATAACAGATGCTAAGAACTCAACAGCACCAGAAGCTTCTACGCAGCGTTTATTTGTTTCGCTGTCGGAAGCGATGGATTTGAGTGTCCTGAGACATTGAATCTGGGACTGAGGTGATCGGGAAGCGTCTTCGATGAGTTTGATAATCTGGGTTTTGGTGATAGGAGGCTTGGGTGTGGGAATCCTTTCAATGCCGTGAGAAGCGTTCATAGTACACCAGGCTTGAATCAATCGGCGAAGGGTGTGGTTGGGGGTCAGATCAGTGTAGTCTGATACTGAGAGGGGTTGTTTGGTAACTGGGCAAGTCTTGTTTTTCCCAGAGAACATCCATTTCTCAATACCCTCTCTGTCGTAGGTGATACCGGTGGACACAGTCACTGGGTCCTTCATGATTTCTAGAGATATGGGGCAGATAAAGAAGAGAGGAACATCAATCTCGTGATCCATATCTGATTGGAGTATGATCAGAAATTAGAACCTCAGAAATGAAATTCAAAGATGGAGGAGGCAGTTGCAAAGTTGAAAGTTGAAATGGTTCGTGTTCGTTGGGACTTGGGAGTTCGGAGTCGAGAGAATAGGAGAGGGGAAGTGTTGTTATTTATAGGCCTGCCGTGTTTGAGCAGTGTGAAAGTCGCGACACGCAAAAATCAAAAAAAGAGAGGAAGTGACTTTTCCAAAGGAGAGGGCGGGAAGGCCTCAAGAATGGCCAACTTTACCCAGTCCTAGTCATGACTCATGTGATGTTATAGGATGAACCATATATGCAAATTATAATCAAATAATAATGGCACATGCGGAATTGTCCGTTGGGATGCATAAGCAACCCCTTTTGACTTTATGTCTCAGGAAGCCGTAAATGTATATGCAGATGGTTTCTTAATTAATTCAGCTTAATCAATCCTTGGTTTTGACTGCGCTGGCCGACAACAGTTTTCCACCATGGATCCAAATCTGGATATTAATTCCCTCCTTTGATTCATAGGGTTTCCGTCTTCAATCTTCATTTGCCGATGCCTTCACTTATGTTGACCTACTATGTATATGCCTATAACTATATAAATACAAATTATGATTTTTACTTTTGCGTGTCTTAATTGATTTTGGATAATTTTTAGTTGCATTAACTAATTGATACATATGAAAGATTAATTATGGATCATGCATATCATGTTTCCAAATATCTCAGGTACTAAAAATCAAATATCTGCTGAAATCAGACGTTATCATTAAAATAAATAAATCAATCATGATATATATATATATATATATATATATATGTATTACATTAAAAATTTATACAAATTTGTAAATTAGCTGTTTATATATTTTGCTAAAGTTAATAAAAATTTTTGGAAAAAATACGATAGAAAGGACAAATTTCACTCATTTTAAGCAATATGAAGATATATGTATTGATTATTTTTAAACTAAAGGGACCAAATTGAAATTTTTTTAAATTAAGAGGAAGATATAAACCTTCTTACAACTGCTGATGACGCGTAAACTTGTCCAATGTAAACATTGAATAGGATGAACAGCCCAACTATTTTCAATCATCAATCTTTATGTGGCGAGACGGATTAATTGTCTAATTGAAGAAAAAGAAAGTTGATAACACACGGCCATAGGTTTTTCTTTATTACACTACATGTTCTTTCGCCGAGGGATTATCAAACAAATATCGCAGTTTAATACTTTATGTTATCTCATGGCCCCAGCTAAACAAGATTGTTTGAGTCATGTCCCACTATATGTAGAAAGTAATCATATCCATTGATATAAATGCCATTCCTTTATTGGCTTGGTAGTGAACTTTTAACTTTATCACCGAAAAAACTCTCTGTAAGTTTCCAAGAAAAGATCATTAAAATCAACTAACTTTTTTCCGTTCAAAGCATCGACCCCCATAAAATGGATATGTCGAACGTAAAGCAGCGTCAGTGTTTTTAGGCGTGCTGTTTTTTTTTTTGCCATTCTCACGTAACCATCAACTTGTCTGCTACGATCACTTTTATAGCTTTCATATCTATATACCAAGTCCAAGTTTTTGGGTAGATCAGATAAAGCAAAATGAACAAAAGGAGAATAATACAGAAAAGAGATGGGAAAAAGCTAGCTAAATATTGAAATTAATATACAATGAAAAGAGAACATAATTTGTTCATGGAACTGGTGATGACAAACGAAGCTCGTGTCGTGTAAAATATATAATTAATCGTCGGCCTTGAATTATGCCACGTGCTGAGTATTGAGCCCTCATGCAGTTATAAAATCATACATGTATAATTCCATATCAACAATTCGTCAGGGCATTTATGCTACACGCAGAATTAGACAAAACCACAAACTTATTCGGTCGCTTTACATCTAACGCCCAGTTGCCCCACGTGAATATTATCGTTCATTACGATTTCACAATCTTTTGTTCAAACTTACTGTGCATAATACTTTGTAAACAAATTATATTATTGATTTCAGCCGTTTTTTATTTTCCTTTTTACAATCACAGAGTAAAATTTGCGAGATTGTATCCAAATTTTCACCCACCCAGTTACGTGACAATCTTTGATCATATTCGTCGTTTTATTATAATATTTCACGTAAAATAAGCTTGGAAAACATTATTAGTAATTGTTCAATTTGTTTATGCGATTACGAAAAACAAGTATTTTGAATTTAGAAATGATAATACTATGTGGGTTTTAAGATCAAAGTTGCTTACTTTCCAAGTAGTTTATATTTCTTTTTAGATGCATTTCGGCTTTAGATATTTCAAAAGTACTTTATCTTTTAAAAGTAATTATATATTTTTATAAGCATTAAATTAAAAATTTATAAATTAAAAGTCAATTTATAATTTTTTTTATTGTTAAAAAAGTTTGTAGTTATCGATTAAGGCCTAGATTATATAATATGCTTATTAGTTGGTGTCGTTACACCAGTTGCCTTACCGGTCAATCTTCACTTTAGCATAAGGGGGGAAAAAACGTGCTAAAAATGAGAATATCGTGTACCGTGACAAGTAGTATTGGGGTCCCAATTGTTCGACCAAAAGAAAAGAAAGAATTGGGGTCCCAAGCAAACGAGTAGGGATCCCTTCTCTCTATTTTATCTCTCCTTTTTTTTTTTTTCCTTTATGAGTAATGTTATTGCGTAAATTAATTTCCAATTCTATTATCTTACAATAAATATAAAAATTATATTTCTATCCGATTGGACTAGATTTGTGTCTGTTTTACTTATCTAGCTTTATATATATATATATATATATATATATAAATATATATATATATTCAGTCTGTTTTATCGAAAATTTTAAAATATTTTGTTATTTCTATACCATGATATTTATATCCATTTAGAAGTGAAGTTTCTAGTATGGTCTCTTAATAATGAAATTCAAAGTTATTATGCTTTTAAAGAAATTATTGATTTTGATATATAAAAGCAATAATTGTGATAAGATGAAAGTAATGAGTTTTTATTTCAGAGATTGGATCAATAGAGTTAACGTTCCAGTTGCCCTCTGATCAACAAAAAAAAAAAAATACTAATGTTTGATTTTGATTATGAGAACTAAGTTAACCATTAATTGTTTGTAGTGCAGCTTAATTTAGTGAAAATTTTGAGGTCTGTTTTTATCAAATGAAAGATAAAAATATGAAGAAGCAATACTTGGACTAGCTAGCTATATGATTACACACATACTATAATGACCCAAAAAATTTTAATTAGTGGGATAATTATATTTGATCAATTAGTTAACGAAAATAAGAAGAGGGAAAATTTTTAAGAAATTTTGCTAAGGTATAACATTTTTTGAGATAAAATTATATATTGAGATTGAGACTGATTTAGTGGTCAAACCTCATGTGCATAATCGAAGAGGTTGAGGGTTTGAATCCTGATTTCTCCAACTTCCCTTGTTTTTTAATGTACTGACACGTGTCTCCCGTTGCGAAATGACAAAAATGCCCTTGGCACTATATCACCTTCTTCCTTATGTGTTTGAGCAGAAAGCCAACAGAGAGGAAAAATTTGAAGCACATGTCCACCAAAGTTGCTATTTTGCATCATCGAAGTTGCCCCTTGCCCATGCTATTATTGTCATCGAATCACTAGCCAAAAGTCACCATTTTCTGGCTAGGAAACCTACGAATTTCACTGTTTGGAACACCAGAAATCGCGAAGCAAATTTGAGCACTAGTAAGCATTTTCTTCGATGTTTGTGTTATGGGTTTTATTACTAACCTCATTGTAAGTGTTTCCTTTCTAATCCTGAGCTCCGTCGACCAATGATTGCTACAGATTTCCAGCGGTTTGTGCTAGGGTTTCGAGAAGAGCGAAATTTCAATTTTTTGTCCACTTAAGCTTGGATTGGTGAGTGTTTTGTCAAATTTCATTATGCCTTATTGATTTCTAATGAATTTCAACCATTCCCTACTGTCATTTGCAAGAAATTTGAACTTAGGAAGAAGAATCCCAATTTTGGCCATGAATTAAGGTTCTTGAGGGACCAAATTGAACTTTCTGGAATTGAGGCTTCAATTAGTAGCTTTAAGACAGTAATTGGGATATTTAGAAGTTATTTTTTGAATAGGTATGATGATTTGGTGATATTTTAGATTTTCCTTGAATTTTTTGTAATTATGGAAGTGCTCTAGGAAGGTTAAATCGGTGTAAAAATGACCTATAGTCTAAGCAAGCTGGAGAAATTTAATTATGGGAGTTGTATGGAGAGAATGAATGAGAATTAATAATTTGGTTATTCCTTGATTATATGCTAAAGTGGGAATTCTTGTTGGGTTATATGATTGAGACCTTCATTCCCAGTTGTGGTAAGCCTCTTAGGAGTAGAGGGACTTTTTAGTATTAAATCACATTTTATGAGATGATTACTTATGATATAAGTTTAATGCCAAAATTGGTTGAAAGAAGAGAAAGAGGAATAATTCATTTCTTTTTCTGTTGCTATAAGCATTTCTTAGGGGTGAGGTTGTCATCCAAGTAAAGGTATTTTGTTGATTGTGTTTAATGGCATTCAAGTGCGCAAATAACACTTCCAACACTTTTGTTATATATACTCCATTTTTCCTTACTTGGAAATGTTTTACAATTAAATTATGATTGTGTCATGATTTTATTAATTGGAATTGTAAATTTTGAGTAAATGGATTTTCTTGACATGATTATATAATTACATCATGTATGATTTGATAAAGACTTTTAAGAAATCTCATGTGTCAAGTTATGTACAACTGCTAGATAAAACAAGTATTGAAATGATACTTGCTTTTATGCATGTCTGTTTTATTTTCCTTAAGTATGGAAAGACTAGTTAGGATACTAGCTACAAACAACAGTTTTATTAGCCTTTGGTGCACCTTGAAAACTACTCAGCTAGTAGGGTTAATGAAGGTACTAGTCCTGTGTAACGACCATCACCAAATAGATCATGAGTTATGATCTCACGCTTGTTAGTTATTAACCTTCGAGGATTATGTGTCCTCGCTTATTATGAGTTACCCTTGTGGATTGTGAGTCACACTGAATTAGTCCATAGTAGTCCTTCCCCTTAATTGATATTCAGGAACCTATTAATTCTTTCTTTTCACTTTTTAAAGCATCTTAATTCAATGTTTTACAGTGTGCATCAAATAGCTGGTTGCTGTTATTTATCAATTAAATGCTCTTTTAATCTATACAAATCATGATCACGCATTTTGATTGCGAATTATATATGTATGTTGTTTATTGATTTTGGGGTGCTATCTGTCGAAAAATTATTGTCTCAAATAGGGAAGTTAGAGAATTCTCGAAAGGAGCTGAGGATTGACAGGGATTCCTTTGGGTGAACCCGCTTGGATTTACGAGATTTAGCTTAGTTCATTTTTTATGTTCATGGCATATTTTTGGAGATGTATAGAGATAGTGCTGAATAGCCATTATTTTGCTCATTTTAAGATGTATATTGACCACAGATGAACCTTCCCTATTTTTGTCTTTGATATATTCTGTTTGGTTCATTTTGATGAGAGTGGAGCTCTCTTTGTATATATTGGTTTTGCCTGACAAAATTTTATAAAAATTTCGAGATGTCCTATTTACTAAGTAGACTCTGCTAAAATTTTTACAAAACTCCTTGCATTATATAAACTGCATATCTTTATATAAAAGTAAGGTTAATTTGAAAATAGTGCAAATTGCAAAGATGTTGGTATGGTTAGGGATTTCCATATAGTCTTGGCTTGCAGGTTCGAGAATTGCCTCATATCTTATGCCGATCTTATTGTAGTGATTTGGGATGTGACACATACATAGCGTTATATTGAACTAGGTGTAAAAGACAAAAAGAAGAAAACCAAATCTTGTGGATTGGTCACCATTATTTAATATTAATATATAACTTCCATTATAGAAAAAATGGTATCTATTAGTTTCGGTTAATTTTCACTTAAAAAATTTTTTCTTAAAAAAATTCTAGTAGTTTTTTATATTGAAAATAATGAATTTTGGTTTTTGATTGCTTACTTTTGAAATGATATGACCCCACTATATGGTCAAACTGAATTTATAAAACAAGGACACCATCAGATAATAAATTACTATATTATGCCAAAAAGTAGAGGTACTGGGAACTTTATTTTGTTTAGGAGTGACAAGAAACACACCGCTTAATTACAACTATTTTGTGGTCCAATTAGTTGTCTGAATTAAAATGGAAGAATCGGAATAAGTATGAAAATAAAAATGATAAGAAGAATGATGAGATGCAATGGGAATAGTTTAGTACGTATGGTTAAACATGTAAACAAAAAAAGAATGACATTATTTTTGTAATGTTTAGTTGGCAAAAAAAATATTGAAATGGGAATGATAATGTGTACGAATGACAAATTAAATTAGGATAAGTGAGTTTTTTTTGTCTTTTAGTGAGAGTATTTTAGACAAAAAAATTATTATTTTTTAAAGTTGTGTCACATTCTTGAATTCTTCCGATTGAATCACATTCCTTTATTTCATTTGAAGTAAACCAGAAAATCATGGAAATAGAACGGCAGAACCAAAAATGAGAAACGAAATAAAATACTTTCGGCCTCTCATTCAATTTGTCCATTACCTCCAACCAATCATACTTCCAAATAATAAATGTGGGAGAAATTCAACCCAACACCAAGTTGATGTCTTATAAAATACTTCACCACTATGTAGCAAATATTTAGCCGGTTACTATTTTTTGGTGGTTAATTAGTGCTAGGTCAATAGTATTTACAATTATTTTTTCTTTCAAGTTTTTCTTTTAACGGCTATTAACTATGATAGAACCAACATATTAAGTGATTATATATACTAGGCTATATGTTGTTCTAAATATGTCTATTAAACATAGCTTTTTATTAATATATCAGAAGGTAACGACATTATAGGTATAATTATATCAAAGGAAGCGCTTGATAATTTATTTTGAGGCTTACAAGAGAAATTGCGTTCTACTTCGAACAGCTGCTTGTAAACTTTACTCCCTGAACTGCACCATGATGACCCGAGTAAGAACTGGGCCCATGGGTTGACAAAGGACTCTTTATTCAATCCACGTGATTAATTATAAAAGAAACATCGTTTTCAGTCAATTAAATGCTTTGCAACTATACTTTTCCTAGCATCATATTAAGCAGTGTTTTTTTCTTTTTTTTGAGCGAATTGATTTTTCAGCGTTTAGACATTTCAAAGCTATAATTTGTTTTAATTAAAGCTTTCAAAAGTCAATGTTTCGTTTTCGTTCTTCTAAAAAGTGTATAAATTATTTTAAATTTGTTTTCTCCCCCTTCCTTCTGGTCTGTTAAGGGAGATATATTCTTGATAGGAATTTGAGTAAAATCAAACTATTATCCTACATAGTTTAATCGAGGAATTGTCTATATAATATCTTAATTTGAATCATGCCTGGAAATATGACAGGATACGCACATATATCATACCATAACAAGAGTTTTACTGTGGCTTTCATTTAATGATAGGTTGGAACATATATATGTACATAAGAAAGCCGTGTAACATATATATGAATGGTGTTCACCAAAAATAACACGATTAAAAAGATAGCTAATTTCAATTGCAGAGCTTGAAGCTGAAGATATTGACGAAGAAGCAAGAGGGCCGGAAAAATATGTTATGAAGATGGATGCGATTGCATGCATCTGGATCACCCATGGAAGCTTGCGTAAAAAGAATGGCCTGGAAAGCAAGGGGAAATCGTCCAAACCTCAGAGTGAGACTTCAATATCTCCCTTGCTTTGTGTTTCAGGTATGTAGGATGATCCGCCTGAAGCAGCATACAAAGCTTCGACACCGTTCCAACCTTGAGCATCTCTCCAATCACCGACTGTGTCCCACAAAACTCAGATATCAATGACAGAACAAACACAGCTCTATCATCCACTGCCTGCGATACCTGCATCATTCGCTCCGTTAACACAGCAATTGCTCCCCCGTGACTAACAAACTGGGCTCTACCCTCTGCACAACAACACACGTGAAATAGTATCGCCGACGTTAGCTCCGAGGTTCTCCTCTCAGGTGCCCCCATTTCAACCTCTATTAGTTCAAAAACCACTCCAGCTTCCACCATCGTCGTCCGATTTCTTCCCCAGGGACATGCGCTTAATAAAACATGCAAAGCAGCGTTCATCCCCTGTTGCGTAATCCCATTCCGTAGAACCTTCACAATTCTTTGGAAGAACTCGGGTTTGAGTCTCTCCAAAAAGCTATGGGCAACCTTGTTGATGATTGTTTTGAGCACAAGAACGGCATGAGATCTCACAGTAATAGAGTTCTCAGTTTCACAACCCAAAGTCCAGGTTAGAGCATCCAATACTTGTTCATGATCTTCTATGTCCGCTGGAGTAAGCTTAACAAACTGGAGTATACTGAGAGCTTCTTCAAGACCCTGGTCGATTTGGGCCCTTCTAAAACAAGCTACAATGAAGTCGATCATGGCCTTAGGCACTCCAGCTTCTACCAAAGACTTGTTATTCCTCTGGTTCTGGACTGCGAGCAATTCCAACTCTCTAAGCGCGTTAAGGTTGGAGTGGGGATCATGGAGGTGTTTGAGGAGGTGGAGGACTTGAAGCTCGTTCTGAGGTGGGTTAGAGGCGGGAATGGGAAGGGAGCCATTGTCGAGGCACCAGGCTTGGATTAGACGACGGAGGGTGTGGTTAGGGGTGAGATCGGAGTGTTTTGGGAGAGGGAGTTTGGTGACGGGGCAAGTGGAAGAGGTGGTGGATAGCCAGCGTTCGATGCTGTCTCGGTCGTATGTGATGCCTGTCATGGCAGTTACGGGATCTTTCATGATTTGGAGGGATATGGGGCAGATGAAGTCCTGGGGAACTTCAGTTTCATCCATTGAATACCAGACGCGACACAAAAGGAGGTAAAGCTGTGGAGGAAGGAGGATAACGTGGTAAGAGAATGCGGCTAAAATAGTTGACATTAGCAGAGGGAGACCGTGTCCATTAATGGGGTTGGTCAAACGAAGCGTGGTGGAGAAAGTAGAGCCAGATTCATAGCATACAGTATAATGGGGGTATACAGTTATGTATAGGGGTAATGAAATGAATGGATATTGCATCGTACATCGTATATATTTTTTTCAGGTCCCATTCTTAATTTAAACTCTGTTAAGGTCAGCGGAAAAAGCCACGTTTCAAATGTGATGTTTTCTGGTGTTTCTTTTTTTATTATATGAGCAACTATATATGCCTCTGCACATGAACAAATTAATGCTTTGCAACAATTGTGGGAATCAATCATTTTTAAAACGATAGAATTAATACTATTTCTTACATCCTGAATCTGATCGTGTAAGTTGCAGCTAGCTATAGGAAGTTTCCATTTAATAATATCGATCAACAGAATATTAATAGTAATAGTTTCATATTCCAAATCCAAATTGTTTCACCGTGATCGATGGAACAAATTCCAAATGATTTTTTTTTGGTGGCACTAATTGCGTTCATAACATGAAAAAAATTACTGGACAGATTCTATTTCCCTTAAAGTTCTTTATTCTTAGATTCCATTCCTAAAAGACTGAGTTATATATACTTTGGCACACATTCCCCCCTCTCCGATTATGTCAGGAGAGACCATTTAATGCATCACCCTAGTAAAGTGTATGAATTAAATCATCGTTTGAAATAATCACATCCGACTTGAGTATTTATCCTTTTTATTTCTACTTTTTGGTAATAATTTCATGTTTGATTACTTTTGGGGAAAAAAGTCTAGCACCATCTGCAAGGAATATAAATACAACTGCATTCTCTACCAATTATAAACAGAAGAGAAGAAAAAGGTTACGTCCTACAGACTCTCTCGACCTTTGAGACACTATAGAAAAGATTGGGATCCTAATTGAAAGTTTTGGGTTGCGACAGACTCTGCCAAAGCCCCATCTAGAGAAGAAAATACTCATACAAGTTAATGACTTCTTGATATAATTTTCTTAGTTTTTGGTAGGAAAAAAGGCGGAGTAGAGACAATGCCAAAAACAAAATTATCAAGGGTTGAATATTGTAACATCCACTTTTTAGCATATAAGTTGCCATTGTAGTAGTTTAATATTCCAACTCGGATGTCCAGTCACGTGTTCATCGGATTTGACCCCCTTATGGATCCTGCAATAATTTCTGAACCAAGTTAATTGAACTATCTACTTTCTTTATCAAGTGGTGACGATTTTATACAATTTATATCAAGTCCTAAAATTATTATTATTTTTTTTGTGCAAATATACATTTGAAAAAGATGACAAGTAACAAGAGGCAGAGCGAATCGACCTGCCTTCTCTATGGCCCAAAATGATGGCTGGGTCGGAATATTGATTCTAAGTCAACCTTTGTCTCGGCAACTAGTTTGGGACAGCCTCTTGTGAAATTTTGTAGGCATATACGTCCAACTTAACTTTCCTCCTTTTCAACGTTCAGACCCGTTCTCTTATAATAGATTTGAATCTTACTCTCTAATTTCCTGTGACTATGGTTAGTCTCAATTTCAATCTGAGTGACATCTCCACATACTTTTTTTGGGGTTCATTTCTCTTGAAAAGTATGAAGAAAAGATTTTGCGGAAGAGATTTTTTAATGCAAATTTAGTCTATTCTATTCAATTAAATATCTAGAATTTATGAGCTTTGGTAATTTGATATGTATGAATTCAGTCTAGTGATATAAAAACTCATCATTTATTCACCTATTAATTTTTTAAAAAATATATTCATAAAAATTTTGTAGCACATATTTGAAAAAATTGACATTTATAATTTTATAAAGAGAAAGAATATTTGACAGATTAGGCGGGCAAGTTCTAGTAATTATATGCAAACAAGATGATCATTGAAACTTGGGATAATAGTGTCCTATATATGGGCCTGAATAGAGCGTAGAAATTGGGCCTAGATCCAGTGATATTGAGGAGCCCAACCCAACTTTGTCCAAGGAGATGCGAAGAAAGACAATGATTGGTGCAACAACAATAAACTAGAATAAAAGAAGCCACTTGACGCAGAGATAACAACTGACAGACAGCTTTACCTTCTTGTTGTCGTGGTCGATGGTGCTGGTTGGAGCTAGTTGGATAGTTGCAAAAGGGGCTTTACCTTGCAACAAGATAATGAGAAGGTAGGGATGTTCGGTGCTCTGCCTGTTTCTTCGATTAAGTTGTGTCGTCGTTGCATTTTGGAGAAATCAGTGTTTCGCTTGCCTCTCACCAGCTTTGCTTTGATTCAAAAGTGGGCCCTTCAATCTTCTGCTCGCTTTCTTTTCCTTCGTAACTCCTCCTTTATCGCTGGGTAACCTATTTACCACTGCATCATTTTCATCTACTTTTTTCTTCCTCATGCATAACCTATTTAGTTCAAGTTTCCAATTTCCATGGCTTTCATTCTAAATGATTGATCACTCCCTCCTATCGCGAAGCCTCGTTCAATTTTTCTTTTTTTTAAATTTTCGGATCCTTTTTCAGTTCTTCAGGAATTGATTGAGGATAATGAAATGCAAGCAGAATGAACAAGCCAATTGCAGTTCATTCAGCTTACAACCGCTAGCTGTCTCCTATGAATTTTTTTTAGCTTGTTCTTCTTCCTCATCACTCTGTGGATGCAGCCCTTCTTCCTCCAATGTAAATCCCCGTTGTCTAGTGTTATACCCAAGGAATTTCGCCTGCTTAACTGTCAACGATCTTGTTTCAACATTCTTATTTAAGAAAGATTGTGGCTTTTCACTGATCTTTCGGTCATTAAAAAAAAGAAGAAAAGTTTGCTAATAAAGAATGTGAAAGAGGTTGCATAGTTACTTGAGGTTCCTACATGTGCAAGGGACCCGAAAGTTCCATTGAAAATTTGGGAACTCATACGAACATTTACTCTTACTAATTAGTGTCTATCATGCATTTGGTTTGTCTTCTTTTTAGGCTTGTAGGTTTGACGTGCTTGCTTAATTAAGTAATTTGATTCTGGTATGGTTTTAGTTTATGCTGCATCTGACACTGATGGTTAACTGAGAATGTTTCACTTATGATAACTGCAAATCTAATAGATCTCATAATGATGTGATTTTGGGCTACTTCCCTGTGGATCAGACTCCTTAACTGTTTTATAATTGCAGCTTCAGGTGCTATGATGTGTGAAGAATTTGCTACATAGTGTTCTTGGCTCCAATGGAGTCTACCGTAAGTTCTTTTTTCGCCCTATCTGCGTTTACCCTATTATCAAACATCAGTGGTCCATCTATATAAAGCTCTGTTTTCTCAATCTTAGCTTGCCTACTTTTTTTTTTTTCCCAACTGTCAAATCTTCACATTGTTGTCCATGCAATTCTTGAATTGAAATGCCTCCGCCATAAAAATAGCACATTCTTCTCTTCCATCTCTCAGATTTTGCCACAAGTATCTGGTTTTTGAGTCTCTTCTCTGCAATAATACTATTCTCTTTTCTTGCAGGTTAAAGAAGCAAAGATTACCTGCATGTTGGGTGATCGATCCACCAGTGATGTTGTTGTGAGATTACGCACGCAGGATGGTCAAGATAATTGGCTCTACTGCCACTCAGAAATTCTTATAGAAAAATGCAAATATTTTGCTGACCGGCTGTCTGATAATTGGCCAACATGTCAGATCATTGATTCACGCAGCTGTGTCGATGTTTTCTGCCAAGAGTCAGATTTTGACTACAATGTTAATCTTATACGCCTTCTCTATGTTGTCATAGATGGTTCTGTTGATGACTTGTGGCATGGTGTTAGAAATGCCCTTGGCATTCTCCAGGTGGCTGTTGAGCTTGGATGCCCCCAAATCATCACTGCTTGTGTGAACTACATAGAAGCAGTCGCTTGGGAAGAGTCTGAGGAGGAGGAGATTCTAAAAATTGTACCTCGACTGGGAGTACAGGCTGAGCCTATTCTAGCTAGACTTCAACCAGTCAACCAGTCAGCAATCTTGAGCATCTTTGTCTCAGCCATTCGCTTTGCTACATCATCCCCTCAACCATCATTGAATGATCTTAAGTCTTCAGCTCAGGAGCAACTTGAGTACATGCTAACCGAAGATGACGATGCCCCTCTTTTGACAGCTGATGATAACATAAAATTTGAGGTGAAAGAATGTGTAAAGAGACTGTTTGCCAGGTTTAACAGCTCACTAGTAGGTTTGTTGTGTGATTCCCGGGAGTCACTTTCTGAGGCAGGGAATATTCAGTGGTTCCAATCCTATTTGACCGATTTGTCTTGGGCATGTCAGATATTGAATAAGTTGGAAATAATGCGGGAATTCGTGGAGAGCTGGTTTGATGCATCCGAAAAGATTGTGAAGGTGCTTGAGGTAGGGATTTCAACTATGGAAATCATTGAGATAAAGTTGCGAGCTATAGAAGTGACATCAAAGGTGTTAGAGGCAATTGGTTATGGAACTGTAATACTGCCAACTGCTAAACGCCTTGAGGTAGTGAAGGTGTGGCTTCCGTTTGTGAGGGTTGCTAAACCTATGATTGATTCTGTGACAGTGAACAGTGAGAATGCTGTGGCGCTTAAATTGGATGGTGAACTGTGGCAATCCCTTGAATCAACTTTTGTTTCTATCATTCTGGCATTGCCATCAGGGGACCAGGCCGAGGTTTTAACCGAATGGTTAGCAAATGACTATGTTCGGTATCCCGACCTGACAGAGGCGTTTGAAGTATGGTGTTACAGGTCCAAGGTTGCAAAGAGAAGACTTTCGTTGCTGGGAGATGAGCATGGTATGACCAACTCAATTTGAGGCTTCCTTAAAATCGTTGTCTTTATATAGGACAGTTGATCCAAGACCCCTTCTCTAGTGAAGGCATTTAGAAGAGAATCTTGTCCCTCATTTGACTTAGAAAGGTAATTTTTGAGGCATTTCAATGTAAACCGTTTACTGTAGTTGTAACTGCAAACTGTATAGAATGTAATTCTTGGAAAGAATGATTTGGCAAAGTAAGCATAACCATGATGTATAATTTATCTGACGATCATGCTACTGTCTCGCTGGTCTCGAGTAAGGTGAGTGAATGGCTTTGGTACCAAAAGTCAGAGTCGTTCTTTTATGAGCTGATTTGTGCACCTTTCATCTGATTCTTTCCTTTCTTAGAACCGAGGTATACCGTAACATATTCCTGAGGGCCGGAATACGTTGGAGTGAATTTTTGTTCAATTGTTCATTTTTAATTGGTTTTTAAAAAAATATTTTAATTAAAAAATCAACTAGTATTCGGTCAACATATCTCATATATATATATATATATATATAATTTTACAATCTATACGATTTGAATAAATATATTATTTTGAATATTCATTGTGGTTTTAATCAAAGTTTTATATCTTATTTCTTGAAAACAACATTACAGTAGACATATAAAATATATTTATCAAAATATATTAAGATAAGTACAAGCAAAATTAAGTTTGGAATTTTGATTATGATTACGTGAAATAAGAAGAATACAGGGATTTAGGTCATACAGAAGAGAATCGATAACTTGGCAATTAAATTGAGTGAAGTATTTGCGTGCTAAGAAATAATTTTCTTTTACATAAACAAGATTAAAATTGAAATTTATTTGGAAAAAAATTGTTCATATAAAATCACAATAAAAATATAAAATGTTTTAAACTACTGTTAATATGATTTGCAACTCATATTGCTATTTGGATCTTCTTCATCTTTTATAAATATTATGATCATAGTTATCATACTACCTCGATTTGAATTCTTAAACGCAGACCCAAGTACACGTTATATAAGTATCCGTGTAATGTGAGTAATTTGCTCACTTCTAAGTACATGTTCAACTATCTAATCTTTAAAATTCTTGAAAATATACCCATTTTTTTGTCAAGCTTAAGTTGTGCAATTCTAAAATTTATTATCCAAATAATTAAAGCAAGTATAATTGAAGGAAAAAGAAAAAAGCCCTCTCTCATAATCTCAAGTTCTAAGCTATCTAAAGAACACATGATAAAGAATGCGATAGAGGTCCTCTAGTCACTTGAGCTTCTTAATTATGGCAGAAACCCGATAGCTCCATTAAAAATTTAGGAACTCAAACGAATATTCGCTCTTACTAAATAGTGTCAACTGTCTAGCATGCAGTAGGTTCCTAGTTGCTTGACAATTTTGAGAAAAGTGACTTTTAGACCATACCTGAGATTGGTCTTCTTTCTGGGTTCGTCAGTTTGATTTTCCTACTTGGTTAAGTAATTATATTTGGTGTGTTGCTACATCTAACATTGTGATGGTCGACTGAGCATCTTTTCCTCATGATAACTTTAGAACGCAATTGATCCTTCCAGTCTTATTGATGTGATTTTTAACAACATAATTTAATTGTTTTATAATTATTGTAATACCCCAAGTAATTAAGATTAATAACTCATCTGATGGTATATTATTTTGTTATGTGTATCAGTATAATGAGATTGAGGCTGACTCAGTGGTTAGGCTTCAGACTACATTCCTCAGGATGTAGGTTTGAGACTGGGAAGCTAACCTCCCTTGTTTTTTTTCTGGAGCTGCCATGTGTCCCCTCCTATAGCAAAATTATGAAATTGGCCCTATCTTCAACATTTTTACACGACAACCATGGGAGAAACGCGCAGTGATAGAAAGCTTCACGGGTTGCAGCTGGGAGCCACCATGGTCGTGCCTCAACCTCGCCTAAGCTGAGCCGCACCTCCCCGAGCACCACCGGCCAGTCACCGGTCACCCCTCGCCACTATTTCGGCTGGAAAACCGCCATCTCCTTCGCGAAAAATCGTGGAAAACACGAGCTTGCCTGGCCGTCGGTGAGCTGATTTTCCGGCGTGTCTTGGACGGGTTTTGTACCTTGCTTCTTGGCCGACCATTTTCACCTAGATTCGAGCTCGGTTGGCCGCCGGTGAAGCTGTTTTTTCGGCGGGATCATAGGAACTCAAGCCATGAAGATTTTGGACGAATTGGTATGTTTTTACTGGTTTTCTCTTGAGATTGAGCTTAGAAGTAGTATTTCCGGCCCATAAACAACGAATTTGAGCTCTAAAACCATGGATTTTGGCTGCTTGTAAAGAAGAATGGTTGACAGGGACCAAAATGAAAATTTTCGAAATTTTTGGGTTTTTGAGAAAATGGAAAACTGTTGACTTGTAATAGGTTCATATTAACTCTAGATTAATACTTTTAAGTTGGTGGCATGAGAACTAGGAATTTGCCTTGAATTGCAATAGAATGGAGGCTAGGGTTTGAAATAGGGACCAAAATGAAAAATCTGAAAAATATGTGGCGCAGAAGTGTAAAGTTACCACACGTTAGGGAATGATAGATATAGAATTAAAGAGATGGGGGGTTAGGTCCTAACTTGGGATAATGAACCGAAAGACGATTAATTCCTGCGTGAACGTTGGTGCAGGTGAATCGTAAGAGCGATTCTGGCACTCCAGGAGGGCAACGTACTACTCGTGACAACCGGAGTTCAAGTGCGCAAATAGCAGCCCCAAAACTCTTACTATACTTGGGATTGTTCTTGCTTCAATTGTTTTCTAAATATAATCAATTTCCTTGTGATTATGCCTCACCAGATTAGGGGTTAGAAGTAAGGGACCTTCTGTATATGTGAAATGACCTTAACTGCAGTATTAGACTTGTGATATGCTTAGAGGTGATCACTAGATAGTTATGATCAGAACACAGATAATTTTTCGCATATTTCCATCTTTGTATGCATGTTTGACTTAAATCTTTGATTGCTGGGAGGATGACGAATGATAAACCTTCGCGAGATATGACTCGCGCCTGTTGGTTAGTTATCCTCGAGGATTGACTATCCTCGCCTGTTGGTTAGTTACCCTCGAGAATTGAGTATCATCGCCTGTTGGTTAGTTGCCCTCGAGGATTGTGTATCCTCGCCTGTTGGTTAGTTGCCCTCGAAGATTGTGTATCCTCACCTGTTAGTTAGTTACCTTGAGGATTGTGTATCCTCGCTTGTTGATTAGATGCCTTGAGGGTTGTGTACCCTCGCCTGTTGGTTCTTAGCAGTCTTTTCCCCGAATGATTCTCATAAGTTGATTGTTTACCGTGAATGGCTTCTTGACTTAATGTTTCAGAAAAGTGGGTTAATTAGCTCAACTGTTAAATTGCAAGTAAATGGATTTAAACACTGTTGCATTGTATTCAATTCCTGATTATGTTAAATTTACGTTTATATATGAAATTGTTTACTGACTTGGGGTGCTATTTGCCGGAAAAATTTTTGGTCCCAAATAGAGAGATAGATGACCTTTTGGAGCCGGCGGAGCACTGACGGGGAGCCGTGGTGAGCCGCTTAACCTGGGTTCGAGGCGTGTCCTTTTGTTTAGATGATGATTTTGGCATTATCTTTTTGGAATGTATATATTTAGACTAGTAGTCACTATTGTATATGGGGATTATTTTGTTACCACAGCTGAACTCGCCACATTTTTTGTTGTATGTTGTAAATTATTGGACTGGGCTGGTGGGAGCGGAACTCCCGTATTTTTGTATTGTTTTGCAGGACCTTGTAGAAATTTCGGGACGTCCTATTTACTGGGGAGGTGCTGCCGAAATTTCTACAAATTTTCTCGTTTTGTACTGAAATTCTCATCTTATGTATTAAAGCAAACAGTATTCATGAGAATTGGATCGGTATGATAGTGATTGTTTCCCCTAGGGTTAAGCTTGCAGGTCAGAGAAATTTTCTCGTGATTTGTGTCGATCCCACTCCGAAGATTTCGAGGTGTGACAATTATAGCTGCAGGTGCAATGATGTGTACAGAATTTGCTACACAGTGTTCTTGGCTCCGTTGGAGTGAGTATACTGTAAGTTCTTTTTTCACCCTGTTATGAATCATCAGCAGTCTATCTTTAGATAGCTCTGTTTTCCCAAGCTTCAGTGGACTCTTGTAATGTCAAGTCTTTTCTTTGTTGTTAAACATCAAACTTTCCATCGGTTTCTGTGCAATTCTTGAATTGGATTGACCCCACAGTTGAAACGGCACACTTTTTCTTTTCCATATCTCAATGTTTGCCTCTTAAGCATCCGATTTAGAGTCTCTTTTTCGCAGCAATACTATTATCTTACCTATAGGTTAAAGAAGCAGAGACTACCTGCAGGACAGGTGATCGATCAAACTAGTGACATTGTGAGGTTACGCACGCAGATTAGTCGAGATGATTGGCCTTACTGGCACTCAAAAAAGTCTCTTAGGAAAATGCATGTATTTTGCTGACCGGCTGTCCGAGAGTTGACCAACATGTCAGATAATTGATTCATGCACGTGTCGATGTTTTCTGCCGAGAGTCAGACACTTTGAATGATCTTAAATCTTCAGCTCAAGAACAACTCGAGTAACAGCTAACCGAAGATGACAATGTCCCTCTATCGACAGCTGATGACAGCATCAAATTTGAGGCGAAAGAATGTGTAAGGACACCTTTTGCCAGGTCTAACAACTCATGGGTGGGTTTTGATATGTGATTCCACAGAGTGACTTTCTGAAGCAGGGAATATTCAGTTCTTCTAATCCTTATTTGACAGCTAGTTGGAAATAATGAGAAAATTGGTGGGGAGATGATTGGATGCATAAAAGAAGATTTAACTAGGGGTTTTGACAGCTGAAATAACCAAGGTAAAGTTCCGTGCTATAGAGATGACATCCTGCTAGACGCCGTAAGTTGTGGGTTACTATACCTATGATTGATTCTTTGACAATGAATAGTGAGAATCTGTAGTGCTCAAGTTGGATAGTGAACTGGGACGATTCCTTGAGTCGACTTTTGTTTCTTCTAGCATTCTAGCATTACCATCAGAAGATCAAGTAGAAGTTTTAACTGGATGGTTGACAAATGATTATGTATGACTGGAATCTAGACCTCGTGTTGCAGGTCCAAGATTGCGAAGGTAAGACGATTATTGCGAGGAGATGAGCTTGGTATTGCCAACTCAGTTTGAGGCTTCCTCAAGGCCATTTTTGTTTATATTACAATGCTAATCCAAGACTCTTCCCAGTGAGGGCAGTTAGAGGTAAATATCATATCCCTCTTGGGGATGAGAATGGTAATTTTTGTCGCATCTAAATATGGTGGCATCTGCATGGCCATCAATTTTACGGAGAAATGTATTCTAAGATGGATTGTGAACCATTTACTATGGCTCTAAAATCATACTTTATAAAACATAATTTTTTGAATGGCTATATACAAGTAACCTGTCAGTTAATGCTACTATCGTTATTCTTGAAGGAGAGTTAACGAATGTTTTAGAAGTCAAAGAGTTGTTATCTTGTGAATGTGTTAACTGACTTGTACGCTTTATGTGCTTTCTAAACTCATCAAGGAGCTAAACTAGCAATTCTTTGGTAAATGTAGCTGAAAAAGATAGACATCCAAACTAATTTATTGTTTCTTTCATTGATGCTCTTTTAAGAAGCTGGTAAGAGTTAGAAAAATTTTATTATGACAATTCTTTAAGCAGTTTTATAATTGCTACATAGGATTGGTTTTTATGGTTTTTAAACCTAATACACCTGTCGGCGGTATTGAGGGTGGATGCAATCTATTTCTAGTCCGTACTCATTCTCATCGAGCTCTTACACATGGACACCAAATTAAATGGGGCAAAATTATTTATTTTCCTGAATTTTTTTGGGGAAGAAATTATATCTCTTGCTCTTTGAGTCAAATAAAGTTACATAAAATGGGATTGAGATTAAGACAAAAGAAATACAATGCCTGTCAATTAACATTCTCTTTTATGACCTCCAAAAACATAATTAATAGGATTCCACTGGAAGGTCTTTCAGAAGTGGCAATTACTAATTATCTGTTATAGCAAGAAGCTAAAACAGTGTATACAGTTCTAAATTGCCTTTCTTCAGCCACTATGAAAAGTTATGACAGACATATTTCCGATCAAGATATATTGGTAAAACTTTATGACATCAATCCATCTATCCCATCTTCAAAACCTTACAAAAATAATATACAACCCTCAACCATATAATTTGCAAATTCTAAGCTACCTAAGAACTCAAAAGGTTCTATGCGCGGTATAAACCTATACTAAATCAAATCTCCTTCTTTCTTTACACTACCATGGATGATCCCTTATTTCCTGGCATGATTGCCAGTTTCGGAAGAAATTGTGAGACCCAGAAACAGTAGTATCCATCCCATGCCACTGCCTTTAGGTGACAAAGTCTGGCAACAATTGTGCAGCAAACCTCTTTGGGTTCTGCATGTTCATGTTCTCAAATGCAGCTGAAGAGTGAGAAGTGGAAGGGTTTATGGCTCCAAACTCGTTTGGTTCACCCATCTCCAATCTTCTACCCAGTTGAATGTTCTGGTTTGGGAGAAATGTTTGATGGCTTCCTGATAATGTGTCACAGTGGGGAAGACCAAGAGTCAGGGAAACTCCATTACCTGAAAACCTTGGAGTAAACTGTTCTGCGTCAAACCTTCCTATATCCCCAATTGGGTATTGCCCAAAACCTCCAATAAAGTTTGCTTGGGTTCCCATGAAAGAGTATCCATCTCTCCCCTGCCTCTCATCTCCAAATTTCATTGAAAGCTGTTCATTATTTGCCTCATTGGGCTTGACATCCATGTTTATTGAAGAGTGCAGAATTTCATTGTTTCTTGGTTTCTTCGGACTTCCTTGGGTGATGCCCTCTAGCTCTGATGACCCCATGAAGCTGAACCCAAACTGGTTTCTGACATTGCCCCCAGTCGGTGATGCTATTAATGGTTTAGAAACTGAAACTGTTGGAGTGTTCTGGTTTGAAGACACGTCTAGTTTGGAATTTAAGCTTTTAGCGTCAGATTCAGAGGCAGCACCTGTCTGATGTGGGGCTGCAATTTTAATTGTTGGATCTTCACTGCACTTGCTTGATTTCTCTTCAGACCCATTCTGTTCATGCTCCTTCATCTCCTCCGTATACATTTCTTCCACCATTGGTTTCCAGAGCCGAACTCGAGCATTAATGAACCAATTTGAAACCTGTGTTATTCCGAACCTCGTTAAATAAAATGATTAATTCCATAATTAAGATACAGAATGGTTTACAATTAGAGCAAAGACTAGTCTTACCTGGCTCCTGGTGAGCCCCGTTTGTTTAGCAAGCATGTGTTTGTCTGAATCCTTGGGATAACTGAAACCAAACTCGACAATTTCAGCAAGAAATTGAGAAAAGCCAGAATCTGTGAAGTTTGAAACAAAATGGGTAGGGGGCTTACGGGTGGAGGAAGTGCTCGAAGAGCCAAGCACGAAGAACAGAAACAGATCTTTCAGGCAATCCTCTCTGGGGTCTCCAAGCATTGTGTTGGATCATTCCCAACTGTTGCAGAGCACGCTGTTGGCGCAGGTGATGGTCCACGTACTTGAGCCTCGAACCTTCAATTTTAGCTCCAAAGCAGTCTTCTTCTCCTAAGCTCTTATTAGCAGCTCGAATTTGGGCTGTTATGGCATCTTTCAAGCACCGAAACTGCTTGGAGATTGTTTGCAGCGCAAGGGCAGTGTATGTTCTCGCTGACCCAATTCCCGCAGCTTGCTCAAATGACGAAATCACAATCTGCATCTGCTGGTGATACTGCCTGTACCTCTGCTCCACCTGGACAAAAACCAGATTATCAATTAATTTTATAATCAATGATATGTAATGTGAACATGGACTACTAGTACATCTCCATTAGTAATGTTCATCATTAACGGCGCAATCATTTTTCTCTCATTAACCTATTTACAAAATTATTATGACTCGGTTTTTTCGCCGAAATTAGTAGAATGAAGACCCATTAATATAACGAATTTACGAACGTAAGGTGCCGACCACCAGATAATGGTCCACATGAAATTTATACATATACTTTTCCACTGAAGTAACAATCAGATTAAATAATACCTCATCAAGCATGCTGATTAGCTTAGCCTTCTTCATCTGAATTTCTTGTCTCTCCGCAGCAGATAGCTCAGAGGCACGTTTAGCGCTTCCTTCCCCTCCAGCAGAACCGTCGCCACTAGCTGCTGTTCCAGATGACTCTCCAGTGGCCTTAGTGTGGTTCCCACCACTGCTCTTCTTTCCCAATTCAGTCTTGATGCCGTTGTTAACGTTAACGGCCTCGTCCAGAAGCTCCTGTGCTGCTTTCAAGTATTTGGAGCTCAAAAGCACACTCTGAATCCCCGAAACGCCGTTAACGTTGGTCACCCCAGAAGCCGAAGACGACGACCCACCTGACACCCGCACGTCCTCGCCAGACATAGCAGGCGCTTGAACCTGGGATGCAACGTCACGATCCACACGGAAAGACCCCATTCCAGCTTGCTGGGACGACAGGCTCAGCGACAGTCCCTGCTGAGCGCGTGGAGTCTCACGTGCCACCGCGTTTGGGTCGATTGTGTTCCAGAGATTGTACTGCATGCGGGGCACAAATCCATGCAAGGCAGAGACATCGTGATGGGCGTGCATGGAGTGTTGCTGGTTGAGGTCTTGGGAGGCGGTGGTGGTGGTGGTGGTGGTTACGGGAAGAGGGATGCCCACGAATTGCTGGGTATGAGTGGTTGGCGCGTGGGTGAGGCTTTGGGGAGTGAGCGAGTTGTTGCCAGCTGCGATGGAGTTGAGGAAGACGAGGTTGCTGGGGTGCGGTGGTGGCGGAGGTGGCGGCGTGTCGGAGTAGTGGATGTAGGGGTTCATGAGAACGAGCGTTTGGAGGCCATCGGGTGGTTGGATTTCAGAATTACCATGAAAGTACGTCGCCATCGATTTTTGGGTGAGAGACTAATTCCTTTGGTGTGACTTCACTGAAAATAGACTACGTTAGTTAGGCCAGGCATTCAAACTTCACATCCAAAACATAACAATATCCAAACACACAAAATTCAAAAATGAAAAGAAAAAAAAAGGCTCACAAACTCATGAACTCCCTCTTTATTCCCTCTGGACAATAGACACAAACAGTATGTACTATACCTTCCGACTTTGAGAGATTCTGGGTATTTGAGATCAACCCATCAAAGAGCTCCGGAAAATCGATGATTATGTCACTGTCGCCTTCTCAAAAGAATCCTGAGAAAATTAACAGTGAAGAAGAAGATATAATGAAACCACGAGGCACCTAGACCAGGATCGAAAATTGGTTTTCCGCAAAACCCATCTGCGTCTAAGTATTCAAAATCAATAAATTCTCTTTCACCTAGCTAGATAAAGAGCTATGCTTCAATTCTTGTATGGTTTTATAATCATCAAAGCCTCCATGAGGTTGAAGAGAACGGAAAAGAGGAGGAGGAAAGGGAGCGTGTATGTATGAAGTAGGGCGGGTTTTATAGAGTATAGAGAGAAAGGAAGGAGGACAGAGAAAGAGAGCATAGGGATTGACAGAGACAAAGAAAAAGGGAAAGAAATTCATAATTTATACGAATTAATTATAACATGGTATTAGTAGTACCTGGTGTGATGGAAATTGGAGTGCGCACGTGCTTCATGATCATCTCTGGACTGCAAAGGAAAGAAGGATTTCAATGACCCCAAACCTATGAGGAATGGATTTGGAGATATATAGAGAGAGAGATATAGACAAACAGGCACACGCACACGCACACATCGACTCACCCACCAAAGCAATACAGTTATGGCTAACATACAGCGAAAGAAGGGATACATGGAATCACATATACAGAGAGAGATGCATCAGAGTGACCAACCTCAACCTGTCCACATGTATATAATATGTGATCTATCTATGTTTGGGATTTTATCGCTCTCTTCACTCGCAAAGGGGAAAGCTCTCTCTGTCAGACTCAACTCTCTGCAACTCGACCTCCGCTCAAAAGGGGAAAAAAGGAGTCAAGAGAGAGGTGAGATTAAAAAGACATGGCAAAAAGATACCCATCTTTATTCATCACCTCATTATCCACGCATTTATGGCCATTTTCATGGGGGGGAAAAAAATTTATACTTTTTAATAAAATTTTGAAATTCTGGGCAAGGAAATTAAGAACTTGTCTGTAGACTGAAGTTTACATGTACATCATACATGTGGTAACTCCTTTTCTTCCCGTGGCCTTTTTGGGGAGAAGTACCTGCGAATAGATCAAAACACCGGGGAACTTCTTTCGATTTGACCCGCTCTCTTTTCAAATCATTTGATGCAGCCACACACCCCTTTGATGAGCAACCCTGAACTTTTAGAAGGAGAGAGAGTAAGAGAGAGATGGGTCTGTGCTAAGAAAAGCATATAAAATATTTTAATAATAATAACGAGAACGCAATCAAATTATGTCAGAAGGTACAAACAGCTGAAAAACGAGGAAACGTTAAAAGCTTAATTAATTGTTTTTTGAAAAAGAAAATAAACAAAAAAAAAAAAGAGGATGATGAAGGACAAGTAGAGGGTGGAGGGATCTCATTGCTTATTTCTCCATTAAATATCTCCTTGTCGTTTTCACAATTTCCTTGTTTTTCTTTTCAACTAATTTAAGGATTTTTTGTGGTTGGATGCCTGAGTTTGAAGATAAAGCAATTAAATTACTAAGAAACCAACTGCCAAAACACCAACTTTAATGCCTTCAAAGCTGAAAATATATTTATTCAAATTAATTTTCAAAAATATAACTTACATGTATTTGGCGATAAAATATCTCCTCAACTTTACTCATGGTAATATATATTTTGTAAAATTAGCAGATTAATAGTGTAAATGGAAAAGGAAATAGATAGAAAAAGCAACGGGTCCCAATCAAAGTGCATATATGATGTGTCCGTGAATGATAAGGTCTTAAATAAGTGGTCCCACCTTGCCTCAAGCACTCGACCTACCAGCGGCATCGATCGTCATATCATAATAATCATAAAGAAATAAAACTGCATATTATAAGTCAAGAATTTGCTTATACTACTTGGTTTTTTGTGGTATATATATCTCCATATATATTTTTTTAGCAAAAAAAAAAAAACCACTCATTTCAAAATACTGTTAGTTTTTTCGTCAATAATCTTTGATCACACCCAAAGGATCAGCTAGATGCAGAAAATTCAAATGGAATAATCACAGAGCACAGTTCAACAATTTCTTTTCTTATTTTAAAAAAAGTAAACAAATTTAGAAGGAAACGAATGACCAAATAAATAATTGATAATTAATCTTTCCGGTGTGAGCGAGGTAATTACATTATTCATTCATTTGCATGGAAAGACACCTATTAATTAACTATTAATTAATTAAAAATATCTTGGACTACAACGGCCATTTTCTACATCACCGGCTTGAAAAGTTCGCCATCAACATCAGGAAACCATTAAGTAAAAGAATGAGCATGGAAAAATTTAAGGCCCGTGATGTTAATAGGACTACGTGTAAATGTAGATAAATTAATTAACAGTCTCCTATTAGCAAATAATATACGCATTTTATAGGAATTTTTTTTATTACTGTATCACATTAAAATATATAGTTGTCCTCACATCAAACGTCATTAAATATATGTAACTCTTTCATAATGAGAATTTTTATAATTGATGAGCGTATATTACTAGGTTATGTCTCTCCCTATATATACCTTAGTTATCTTCTCTACCTTCATTTTCTTCATCTCTTATTATTATAATAGCCCTATTATACTAGTTATGAACTAACAATTAAATATCAGTGTATGAGGCCTTAAATATGATCTATGTTGTTGCAAGATTTGAAGACTACCAGCCTCACTGAAGACTATCAAAGACTATCGAAAACCTCAATGTTCTCAAAAATAAATTTATACTTATTGTTGAATGTCACATCGCAAAAATCACATTTTAAGATTGTCAAATTAGACAGTTTATATTGAATATATAAATTGGAGTAAAAAAATAATTTTGTAATGATATATAGAATTAAAACAATTAATAAGTATTATTTAGGCGTAACTGCTCAACTTAATTAAATTCCGTTTACACATGCGAGTCTTAGCTTGGAATTTTGTAAGAGAAAAAATGATGCTGCAATTAAATTGTTAAGGAGACAAGTAAATAGCATAGAAACAATCAGGAAAGAAGTCTTCGCCACTTGACTATGTTTTATGATATTATGTAATTTTATTAGGTAGTAATATGATAATTTCATAATAAAGTCAATAACATCTAAGGATATAAAATAATTTCTATAATTAATATTATTAATAACAAATGACAATTTTAAATTATAAATAATAAAATAACTATCGGTTATTTTAATTAGGGAGGGCTTCCAAACTGAAATTTAGGAACTCGCAGTGGAGGCATTCATTTATGTTGCTATATGGAGAAAGCAAAGCACGCACTAGTAATATGCTATATGGGGTGGTTTCCATGAAAGGCCTTTTTGTAATCAAGCTGTCATTCTCGATCGCATAGATCAATAATGTCAATAGTATTTATTTTATACTTCTCTTGGATTCTTTCGAATGAGCCTCACTGGAACTTTTAGTTCTCACTTGAGTAGACATTAATTAACAACCTGGTTTTTACACCTAGTAAAAGCACATTGGATCTGCCACGAACACTTGTAAAAACCAGAGAAATAAGAGCGTCCTTATTTACTTAAGAATTTTCATATGTAAATGTCAGAAGTATATATACAGTTGCTAATTCAGGTGTGTACTTTGAAGGAAGAAATGATCAAGTTTTTAATGCCGGGGTTCTTTTTCTTTCTTTTTTTTCCTCAAACAGAAAATGTGGCCTTATTGTGGGAGTTTTGATGAAGTCTGACCCTTTCTCTATCTTCCGGAAAGATAAAAGAGAGAAAAATAGTATGATAACTATAATATATATGGTTTAATTCCACTCAAGGTTTTTAAATAATTTGAATCACCTACTTAATGATTTGTTGCTGATAAATAATCTTCAAGGGTGATTACGATGATAGATACACAAATACGTATATATGTATGTGGGAATATATGATTATATCATGTGAGAATTAAAGGAAACATAATCCTATAAACGTCAATTAATCTATCACATTTGAAAAATATTTGAAAAAGTAATAAAGCATTATGGAATCCTAGAATCTAAGGCGAAGGTTACCATCATGACAATGACACAGAATTCAATTACCTTGGATGTTTCCTACTGATTACAACATGATATTATAATAGTTGAACAAATCAAGGGGTTACAATATCTCCTGAGTTTATGGTGTTATATCAGATCATTGAATATTTAATTAATCCAGATTTTATTATAGCAATATGAAATCAGTCTGCAAAACTTGTACAAGCCCGTACTAGGCAGAAGTGGCTCACATCACATCATAATAACCCCAATGGTGTGAGGCATCTTGTGGTACTCTGTCCATCTCTATGGGAGCGATTATATAATTTATATATATATATATATATATATATATATATATATAAAAGGCAATTTGGTAAGTGGGAATGGACCCTTACGAGTGTGCCTCTATCTATTTCAATATAGTTATCATGGGACTCCCATGCTTGTTTACTGATGGTTGTCTCATTCCTTTCTCATTCCAAATTATTTTGTGAAGAAAATGACTCGAAAACAACACAACTCTAACAATTCCTAATTCCAACACTTGCATGTAGTTCGTAAGTGTCTGAAAGAGACCAAGAGAAAGATTGCAAAAGGTGAAAGGGGGGATGGGGAAAAGGATTAGGATTGCCTGCATGCATTTGACATGATGCACATTTGGTGCATTTGTTCATCATTCTCTCTTTATTCTTTTTTATTTTAGCTAATATTAATTTTATAATTAAAAAAAAATGGGACAAATCAATGTAACTGCACTCCAACTGCAAGCTATAAGAATGCAGACAATCTATTTCCTGGGAAAAACGGTTCTACAAGAATAATTAAGTCCTGTGTCCGTACGCACCAATCATGAGAACAAAAACCCAGCTAGGAGACTAACTACTTGTATTATTATTATCATCATCATATCACTTCTGATATCCCCCTCGCCCCAAACCTACAAAACAAAATTTGATAAATTAAGTACAAATTCATCTCAAAGATTACGAAGCTTTTTTAAGATATAAATTTTTTAAATGACACTTGAGTCAATTTTTTTTTTTTTCTTTGGGTTCATTGGAAAAATTTTAAAACTCGATCACAAATAGTAAGGGCGGGAATAAGAAGAAGGGGTAGAGAGTGTGAAATGCTTGTTGAGGGGTGGACCCATGTGGTATTTATTTGCCACCAAAGTGGTTGTTTGGGTGTGATTCTTTTTTCTTCGATGGATGGAAATAGCTGTCCCGAGACGCAAACTAATAATATTGGGTTTTGGTCATAAAGATCAGAAGACCCCTAATTTTGTCATAAAAGTCACGGGGCCACCATTATACCAACTCCTACGGAGTCCTACCCTTTGCCGTCACCATGTCACATTACCACCCTACATACACATACACATTAATTTGCCTATCTTTTACTACGCATAACTGCACGAAAAACACATTTTGTTGCCATACTCTTCTTTATTAAATTAGAATTTTTAATGTTCATGTATGCTTTTATGACCTTCAGAAGCCAGCTTCTCATGGTCCCCCAAACATGTACCAATTAACCACTGCCTTTTGTATTTACTTTGATCTCTAATAATTATGGTCAATTCATTCACAAATGTACCTTAACAATGTTGAAAACTGTGTCAAGTTCATTGAACTACACATACATTAATCATCATCGTTGCTCTTTTCTTGTTTTGTCCTTTTCGCCATCCAATTTCAAACTCGGATTAATATCACAGTAGTTAGATTCTGATTTCAATATCGATTAGTGAGTACTCCTCTGTTTATACATTATGAACATACATGTGCGATGTCATCATTTTTGTTTTTTATTATGGGGGGAGGGTTAGAAAAAAGCAAGAAGACAACTAAGAGATGCAGGAAGTTACATCTCTAAAGTTTTTACTGAATTTCTATTTGGTGATGGCACAGTTCAACTCAATATTAAGGCCTCTGAAATTTGAATAATTGAATAATTAAAGTGTAAGCAAACCCTAAACCTAAGGTAAATAAGTAAGAGCATTAAGCAAATGGAGCTTGGAGGAAGATAAATTAAATATGGGACAGCTTCCGCTTATGTTTAGGGCATGCATGCACCAAAATTATGTTATTAGACTACCCCATAAATGTGACCTACGCTTACATCAAATATGTCGATGAGTTGGGATTACCTATTAGGCAGTATGGCTGTTGTGCCGGCTGCTCAGGAGGAGAAAAAATTAAAAGAAAATCAAAAGTAAATTAAAAAAGAAAAAAAAAAAAGACAACATACTTAGCATATAATCTAAACTTATATGTTACTCCACAGCAATCATTCTTCCTCCAATTACAGTCAAGCCAGGGCATGTACCTCCTGACTAAACTCAATAAGGTTTGGTTAATACCACTGTATTGGAATATAAATATATAGATTTCATTGAGGCACGCCTGCTTCTTTTCCTTACTTTTGTGTCACTTTGTGTTCTTTTTTCCTTGTATCCTTTTTAAATTTTCTCTACTCTTTCACTCTCTCTCTCTCTCCTTAAGGGAAAAAGTTAGATACAGTATATGCGCGCAAAGCATTGTGAATCTTTAATTTAACACCTTTTGACATAGTGTCTGTATGACGGAGCCGATCGAGTCCAACCATCTTATCCCTTGTGTGTGTGTCTGTATTTGTCACGGGAAGTTCAAGAGTCATGCCAGATCAAATACAAACATTAATGATACATATTGATGAATTTAATTTCGAAATATGCGTCGCTTGATATTTTATTGAGCCAAAGTTCAGTTTCGAACGATATAATAACCGGATATAAGTTAAGGATAATCATTTCAAATAAGTGTTATCACCTACAAATTAAATTATATTAATAGATCATTTAACCAATTAACGTCACAGTTACTAACCCTGCAAAAGTACAAAGCATTTGGTTTGAAAATTCAGAGACAGCTATATCTCCTGTAACACAATTATGGATTATTGCAAACCACTGAAAGACCATGCACCTTTACCAAATCCCGAACCACCTCAATATGTGTGTGTTTATATATATATATATATATATATATATATAACTCAATTTATAACCAGCTAATCATAACTAATTATCACCCAAATCCTTTAACACAATATCATATACATATAGCTTTTCATTACCCCGATTTATGTGCTTTTTCACCATCTTCCTTTCGGATTCAATCATATGCAGCTCTCATATATCTCACACTCAATTTTCTAAATGTGAATAGAGTTTTTGTAGCCAGGCAAACCTTTACGACCTTGTTTTAGCCTCATTATTTTTTTATTTCAATCCTTAAATTAGTCTCTAGAAGCAAAATTATGATAATAGAAATTACAAAGGAAAAAACTTTAGAAAACAAAAACAAGGGAGTGACACTCCCAATTAATTAGAGGGTTAAGGCCGAGGGAGAGCCAACATCCAGTGGAAAAAAACCAAAGGGATAGGGTCAAGCAAAGGAAGGGGCCAGGGGTCGTCCGTCTTTCAACTCACATGCCAACCCTATATACATTATATAACATTTTCTCGTCTTGTTTTGTTTTTTTTAATAAATTATATATATTTGGTTGAAGGTTTGTGAAGAAGTGGTCCAGTGGGAGCCACTTCACTGTACGCGTGTCGAACAAATAGCCCTCTTCCCTAGACCCCCTTTATTTGCTTTTTAAATTTTCCTACAGTGGGGTCCCACTCCTTTTAATCGAGGCGTGTAATGCGACGAAGACGGGTCCCACGTGTGAACGAAGGTCAAGAAAACTACCAATCACAAAGAGAGTCAGGTCTCTAGGGAACTGCCTTTTTCTTTAAATGCGCATATATATATGAGCACGTCGTTGTCGGTTTCCATGACGTGTCCATTTTCTATTGCTCCTCACGAACTGCCCCCCTTCCCTTCTTTCTTTTTTCATGATGACGGTTCAGCCCCCTTTTCCTTTCTTCTATTTTTTTTTTTTCTAATTTTTGTTATACCAGATTTTATAAAATTATTGCACCTTCCTTTTTACATTGGGAAGACGTCAGCTTTGTTGGAGCTTTTGCGAGAATGTAGCGCGGTGCAAGATCCTCTTGGATCGCGAACTATTTGATCGTCATCGTCGGGTAGTGTCGGCTAATCGGACGGTCAAGATGCCTGGATGATGAATGCCATAGGAAACGTGGACACGTTGAAGTTATTTCTGGAATAGCGTGTGAGGATAGGTTTGGATGGTGACGTAAGAGGTACGCAGTGCCCAAAACGACAAAAGTCCAAAAAAATTTGAACTTCGGCTGAGTGAGCTAGAGCAGGAGCATGGCGATGTGTGGTGAGCTCACGCGAACGTCATGCGCGTGTGCTGTACGTTGCGGGGGGGTGAAAACATGCATGGAAAAGTTTCAGCTACATGGTACGAGCCTACGTTGCAATTTGACTGTGATAGTATGTGATATTGAATTGCAAATATGAGTGAGAAGATATTGACTAGAAGTAACATAGTTAGGTGATTGACGTATCAAGTATTAGTTTAATTAAATTATAACAAAAAATTAATATAATTTTAATTAACTTATATATTTTTTTAATCATAATTTGATTACCATTTCATCTATCACACCCATTATTCGTTAATGTTATATTAAAGTAAGAAGAGGACACTCTCAGAGCAGAACTAACGAAGTACGAAAGTTTTGTTACTACGGATTTTCGGATATAAATTGTGCGTCACTGTAATTCACGTGTATATAAATAATTTGTTTTCTTATTTGATAATAATTAGCTAATTATAATGATGCGTGGTGATGAATACTTTTTTAAAATATTAATTAGTTACTAATTACTTTTAATAAAATATATATTTATATAAAACTACAGAAGAAAATAACAGTACATGTGATCGGCGGCATGGATGGATACTCCACGAATTGAACACGAAAGTTATGAAGCTTTTTTCTTTTTGTCAATTACGCGATATTACAGTAATTGATGTGAATTAAGGAATTGATTAAGGAGAAAATAGTTTTATAGAAAGGGAGTTGAAAAAGTGAAACATATATGAGAGGGCTTGACATGGTGAAGGGGCAAATGATGAGTTCGAAGGCCGTATCATTTTCACTATCCCATTTGGGATAAATCATAAAGCTATCTGAGTGATGTGGACTGCGCAGTGTAATAAATAAACTTAGTCATTTTCCTATGGTAGGGAGGGATCGGTAACTATGCATGCATCAACCATCATCACCAAAAATTAGAGCAAAGCACAACAGAGCCAATACAAAAGTACATGGACCACCATAACAATATATTTTTAATGTTGGAGTGGCTAGGCCACCACCAGTACCCTCCAAAACCTATATATACCAAGAGAAAATCAAACACTGCTTCGGTTTTGTTCCTTTTTTCTTTGGGGTCCCTCCTTCCTTCGGGACCTTCCCATTTAATACTACCCTACAGTCGTCCTTGCCTAGTTGTTCCCGGCGTACTACCCCTTACTGAGTTAAACCTACCTTATATATATATATTCCCTATGTATAATAAATTATATATATATAAATGAGCGTCGTTATGTTTTTAATTTAAATTATAGTATAATTCAGTTTTTTGGTCGTCAACTAATTGCGTGATGTTTGGGCAGGAAGTTAAACCTCATAATCATACTTATATACATATTCACAACAATCGACTTCTCACCACTGTTTGAGAGTGAGGGGTCAAACTATAATTAAACTGTTTTGACCTTTGAGGAAAGCCTCGAAGTTAGACTCCTACAACTTCCAAGCTAATGATATTTAATTAATAGCAAAATAAAAGGAGAAGGTAATTATCGAGGTAATGCATTTCAGAGGGTTAATAATTACGAAATTATTATTAAAATAGAAAGCCATAATTAGGTTGTTGACATTTCTAATTCTATCAACAAACATGACATAATGGCTTCTAATTCAACAATTATATTAGCTTCGCGCTGTAACAGTGGTTGAGAGATTCCATTTCCACTTTGTGTTCCTCTTACTCCTCTGTATATACCTACCAAACAGCCTTAGCCAAAACAGCGGATTATCATATTCCGATACCATGTTTGGAAGCTGTTATGGTAAACGTGGCCTATTTGTATCCGCGGATTACCAACAACTGGTCTCGAGTTAGGCACCCTTCGTCTTTGACCCTTTTTTTTCTGTTAAAGTTTGTATAAGATTAGGACATGTTCTAGGCTTAACAGTTAAAGTGACATTTTTTAAGGTACCCCACAGACACTTCATTTGGAGGAGGCCACCTAAAAGCTGAATGTACATATGTGTCATATACAAAGTTGGACTTCATTATAAGCAAAAGGAAAAACCTTTTGGGGGAAAAAAAAAAAGGAGGAAAGGCAGACTAGCCTAACTAGTCTAGATTTGAGCTACTTTGATTTACGCTGCGTTTGTTTTCACATTATCCCAATATATATTCTTTCTTGTAAAAGACAGAGGCAAGTATGATAGAGTGCCAGATTATAAAGCATTAGATGGTGACGTTGAAGATGATATCCTAATAAAAAAGCTTGGGACGATAAAAAATGCTTTGTTAATGAAATGATAGAAGGCACTAACATCATTTTCTGAAGTGGTATATTACTATTATAATTAATTGGGGAAGTTTAAGAAGTGGCCATGAAAGATACTTGAGTGACACACTTTACGTCTTTGGATTATGGAAAAAAGATCTCCTAGCATAACGAAGCTAATGAACAAAAACCTTTTTAAACTCACTCAAATTGTGATCTATTGGCTTAGCAGTGCCACGCGCTCCTTGCTGGCAAATTGTGGAATAGAATCGCCAAAATCCAATATTAAATTGAAGTTGCTCTTCAGCTTTTGTTCTGTTTTATTTGATTCATGGGTTTGTAGCATCTTTGTTGTAAATAAACTAGGTTTTTATAAGGCCTAGTGCCTCGAAAAGTATGTACAATTCCAAGTCCTCGGTTTAACATACTTCTCTTATTCCCTTCTAAGCACCACCACGTAGTGTACTTCATTAACAAGCATGCAACTAGCCATCTCCTTTTTGTTCTGATGGGGTAGAGGGTCGTTTTCCTGCGATTTATGATCGTTCTTTGAAGTTCCTTCTGTTTGAACCCCTCAAATTATTTGCCCATATTCTTGCTGCTGAATTAATATCTAATAAACAGATTCATATTATAAATAAGTTTCTGAATAAAAATAATCATTCGTACATACTGAATTAATTTATACAATTTTGTAACTCTAAAAGGATTTGATTCTTTGTGGAAGAAAGTATATGTTCTTTCTTCATAGTCAGTGTTTTATTAATATGGATTTTCCACATTCGATGATTGAGGGAGGGCTATAAAAATGGAGAGAAAGAAGTGAATGAGTGCGGTTGGCCCGGGAGTACCCAACTTGCTGAATTGTGAAACAATAATGGAGAGATATATGGGACCTCTATTGCTGCTATATGCATACCATTGACTGTGTTATTGTCGCTCAATGATGAGATTCCCATGTACATATTAGGGCTGTAGTATCCTACATGTCTTCACACACGCAACTCTTTTCCAAACCCCATTACATTTAATCATTTGCCTCTTTTCCCTTTCGCTCTAAGCTTCAATTTTCAAATTTTCCTTTAATTTTCATCGCATGTTAATTCTTCTTAACTATATATATAAATATACAAGAAAATGATTACCTATATATAAAATGATGATTGATTTCACCCTAATCAATTCTGGATTAGTTGCTTTTTTGTATAGTGGTTTCCATCACTCAACAAACTGGGTGAGCAAAGCCTCTGCGACATCCAATACTTGTATCGGTTTAGATGAAAGTAAAAGCAGAAGTGTAGGATAGGCTCAAAACTGCCAAGAGGTCCCATCAGAAATAATTAAGAGCAATTGGGTTGCGTTTGGAAGTCTTATTCTAATATATATATGATGTGGTCATTTAAAACAAAGTGACTTGTGAGCACCTCTTGTTTACATTTAATTTATCGATCCTAGTAGATTAGATTAATTAAAAAAATTAGTCACTTATATGTTTAATCATTCAGTGTCCTGTTCAATATGTATGTGCCATCGAATAGATCAACTCCAAAAGGAAGTTAAAATTGATATGCTAAATTAATACTAGAATTTGAGAAGTTTTTCGTAAACTTTGGTCTAAATTTGTACCTCGGAAACTGTTCTAAAGTTATACTATAATTTGAGTGCACAAGCGTGATCAGTTCTTTTTCTTTTGAAAGGCGCATAGGGGAAAACGGTGAACTTTACAATCATGCTGATCTCTTTTATACAATCATTGCGTTTTCCATGCCAATCAATCGGAAAATTTTATCATATGATAGAGAGAGATGCATAAATCTGTAAATTGGTCCTTATCCTATCAAAGTTTAGAGGAGATTCAATTTTTCTGCTTTTGTTTTTCCTCTTTTAATGGCTTGAATTTCTTGGAGGAAAACTCTCCTCTTAATTAAATAAGTAACTGGTAGTCTCTACAGTCACTAGGGCTGCTCCAAATGCCTCTATTTTTTTTACTTCCAATACCTGAATGGAGAAAAAAAAACTGATAAGCCCACAAGTCCGCCAGTCATGACTAAATTAATTTCTTTTTCTTTATGTCAAAAGCATTCCATGTCTCAGAAGCTGAGAGTTAGGGCCTACGTCCATAAGTTCATTACAACAAAAACAAAACTCCATGTGTTCATGAGCTATAGGGCCTCCAGTCCGAGGTTGCCCTATTTTCTATTTTGGGCTGACTCGGATGAGAGTAGGTTGGGCAGCTGGTTTAGAAGATCAACTTTCAGATCGGTGACCACGTAGGAATTGAAAAAATTATTAAATAATGCTTTATATATATATAATTGTAGAAGAAATTTGCCCGCTTTTCACTCAGAACATGTTCTGTGTCTTTTTTCTCCCTCCCTACACCTTTCCTTGTTTTTTTTTTTTTTTTAATATTTCGTCCTCTCCGGTGTATAAGCACTTGCCCACCCCTTTAGTCTTTAAATATGGCATGTAAACTCAGTTAGGACTTTAAAAATTTCTTCTAATATGATACAATAATGAAAGAAGTTTATAACAGAACTTTATTTATGTCTACTAAAAAAATCTGAATTTAATTGTTTTATTTAAATATAGCAGTTAAATTGATTTTTTTTTTTTTATATTGCTTGATAACAAAACTGAGTTCTAACATGGAATTATATGGATTCTCTACGAGTTATAGACATGTAGGTAGAGAAAAATCGAAAATAAAAAAAGAGAGTGAGTGATAAAAACAAATTTGAAATTGTGCATTAAACTCACTTTTTTTTCTTAGACTCGCTTATTTCTATGGTGCAAACTTTTTGCCTAAACTAGTGATGCTAGAATATTTAGATCCTACCAAAGTTGTAACTTTATTGTATGAATCCCAAAAATAGGCTTGTTTTTATACACCCAACGATGGATTTTGTTTCTAATTCAAAATGGGAGATAATAAGAACAATAAAAACTGACTTAGAGCTAAAAGAATACCTGCTATTATATAGATCAAAACATGAGTAGTAGAGATGAGCAACCCACAATACTTGAATCAAAAATTGGAGCTTGTCTTTTGAGAGAGCTTTTAGAAGCCACATAGAGAGAGACTTGAGAAAAGAGAGACACAAGAGTAGAAAAATAGAAGGAAAAGGGACAAGAGAGGGATTGAGAATAAATGAAGAAGAAAATGTTAACGTAGTGAAATGAATGAAGAAAAAAAATTTCATGTTGTCTCCCTTTTTTTAAAATATATTTATGATGGCATTTAACAATCATAGAAATATGATTTATTTCAACAAAAACAACCCCATTTACTCAACTCATTTAAATAATATTTTAACTTTTAATCAATAATTAATAGAATAATTATTAATTAATATTAGGCTGCAAATTAAGGTTTCTACCTAATAAGCTTGTAAGTAATCTAGTCCATCACTGATTGCATACAATTACCATAAACTCAATCTATTTTTAGTTTAGATTAATATTAATTACCAATTAATAACCATAAAATTGTTGTGATTATAAGATTAATGTTAATCCACAAAATAATTTTACAAAATTATTTCAACAATCTCTCACTTAGATGACATCAATTAATTATTAGGACAATCAATGAATCAACAAAACTAAGCCATTAATATTTGTATAAATACATAAATATGTAAATACTGAACCATGCCAATTTCAGAAATGAAACTATACAATATCACTAGATTCGATAGGGAAACAAGTGATCTTAATATTATCATAAAAATTAGTTTCAATATTTGAACAGAATAGAGTACAAAATGAAATTGTAAGTATCACATTTCATTACAAAGTCCTTTAAAAGACTTAAGTTCAACAATATCTATATGAGTCACATGACTTTTAAAGACTTTTGCATGTAAGCCTTGGTCAAAGGATCTACAAACATACATTCACCTAGTATGTGAACTAAACGAGTCTAAGATTCAGCGGTCTTCTCTAAAAAATATGAACTTAACATTAAAATGTTTAGTTCAACTAAGTTCCTATGATTTTCATAAAAGTTAACAGCAAGTGAACTATCGTAATGTATAGTTAGAGGTTATAATATATAATCAACAAGATGCATGTCAAATATTAGTTTCCTTAACCATAAGGCCTGGCCGGTGGCCTCATAATAAGCGGTGCATTCTACTTTTATAGTTGTGGTAGTTGTTATTGATTGTTTGCAACTTTTCCATAAAATAGCTCATCTAGACATCATAAAGATGAATTTAAAAGTATATTTACGATCATCAATATATGATACATAGTTCTAATTAGAATATCTCACTATTTCAAGTGGTTTAGACTTCCTGAAAGTTAGCATGTAATGCTTTGTACCCTATAAGTACCTTAACACTTTTTTTACAACCTTCCAATGATCATACCCATGATCACTCAAATCTTTACCAAGCATACTAATAGCAAAAGCAATGTCTAGACATGCGCATACTTAAGTATGCATTAGGTTGCCAATTATATATGCATATAGAACATTTTCCATTGCAATCCTCTCTTCATCATCTTTATGATACAATGATTTAGACTACCTTTCACCATTTAAATAGGTTAGCACAAGGGCTGCAAAAATGCATGTTAAAATCCTTTAACACTTGATCAACATAGGTTGTTTGAGACAAGCTAAGAATGTTGCGAGATCTATCATAGCAAATCTAAATTCCAAGAACAAAAGAAGTTTCACCCAGATTTTTCATATCAAAGTGGAAAACAAGATATGTTTTGTCCTATTCAATATATTCACTAATAGGATCTCATCAACACATAGTACAAGGATCATAAAATTGGTCCTTTCAAATTTCTGATAAATGCATTGATTTGAAACATTATTTATGAATCCAAGTAAGGTGATTACCTAATTAAGTTTCAAATACCGTTACCTTGAGGCTTGTTTTAACCTATAGATGGATCTTTTTAGTTTGTATACCAAGTTCCATCTAGTGAAGTTTAAAATTCAACTGTGTAACAAGAGTCATCACAACTTTAAAGGCATCTTTAGTAAATATCGATGTAAAGGACCCTATGTAATCAATCCCTTCTTTTTTATTATAACCTTTGGCTACAAGTTTGTCTTTATATGTTTTAGCTTTACCATCGGCCCTTCCTTTAGTCTTAAATACCCATTTGCAACTAACAAATTTGCATCTATTTAGTAACTTAGCAACTTTCCACACATGATTAAAAGATATAATTTGTGCCATCAATAACATTTGACTTAAACTCCTACAAATGTGCTATATAATCATATAGAATTATAGGTTTACGAGTCCTTTGGGACCGTCTTAGTTCTATAAATTGCTCATCTACATCAATTGCAAGAGATTCTAAACCTAGATCAATTGGATTCTCAACAAGAACTTCATCCTTATTAGTACGAACAATAGATGAAGGAAATGACAAAATTGGAAATGGTAAAATAACATCTTCATTATGTAGATTGATAACTCTAAGGATATCAATCTCACTATCTAAGTCATCCTCAAAATAAAATGCCCTATCAAACTCAATGAAGTAGTATGAGTATAGCAATAAAATGTGCATCCTTTGGATCAAGAAAAATACCCAATGAAGAATCCACTAATGATCCTAGAATTAAGTTTCTTAAGCTGAGGATTATATGGTTTCACCTCTCCTTTGCAACCTTGTACATGAAAATGCCTCAAACTAGGCCTTTTACGAGTGAAAAGTTCATACAAGGTAATTGCCACTGATTTATCAAGAACTTGATTGAGGATATTAGCTATTATCTTAAAGGCATCACCCCATAGAAACTTCAACAAAGAAGAATAGCTAATCATGCTTCTAACCATGTCCATCAAGGAATGATTTTTCCTTTTAGCAAGAAGTGTTAGGCATGGTATATTGGACTTCAATGCCATGTTCCTGCAAAAATTGATCAAACCATCTAATGTTTCTACCCGTTTTAGTACATTGTCATAATACTCACCACCTCTATGTGATCTAATACAATTTACTATCTTTCCAGATTTTAGCTTAATAGCAACCTTAAATGCCTTGAAGGCATCCAAATATTCTCATTTCTTATGTAACAAATTAACCCATCCATATCTAAAGTAATTACCTATAAATATGATGAAGTACCTATAACCACCCATTGCAACAGGTGTAATAGGTCCATTAATGTTTGTCTAAATCAAATCCAAAAATATTCTCACATCTATTTACCCCCTTAATCCTAACTTTAACCAAAAAAATTTCCTATATGCAATCAACATAGAACTTAAAATCAGAGAAATCAAAGTCATACAATATTCCTCGTTTAATCATTATCTATAATCTCCCTATGAAGATATGACCTAAATGCTGATGTCACAACATAGAAGAATTTTTACAAATTCTTCAACGTTTATGTCCTATTATAGCATTAATAGGAGCACTAAGAAAAGAGTCCTGATTAACATTTACATTTAAGTAATACAATCCATTCATAAAAGAAGTAGATCCAACAATAAAAGAATTAAAGAAAATATTAATCATTCCATTTCCTTGCCAAAAGGAATAACCATATTTATCTAATATAGAATTAGAAATTAAATTCTTAAAAAAAGGTACACAAATAACATCATCCAAAGTCAAACAATGTACATAATGCAAATTCAAAACTACAGTTACTATGCAATCTACTACAGTAAAACATTCTTCCACTCCTAAAATGGTCATTTCCTTTTCACTTGAGTTCATCTTATCTATAAGCCCTTACAAGCAATTAATTACATGAATAGTTACTCTAGAATCCAACTACCAAGAATTTGAAAAGATTTTAAAACTATTGAATTCAAAACAAACTAAAGCTAGAAGGAAAATTTTAAAAGAGATACCTTCTTTCTCACGTTTGTTCTTTAGTTTAAAGCAATATGGGATCTTATAGCTAAACTTCTTACAATAATGAAATTCACCCTTGAATGATTTCTACTTTTGACTCTTATAATTATTGATACTCTTCTTAAGTCTAAATGGTTTCTTTCCATTAGTCTTGACCTCGTACTTCTTTTCCTTCTATTTCTCATTTTCATCCTTGTTATATAAACTCTGAGAAATGTAGTGCTTCACATGGAAATTTACTTTTTTATTGACTCTTCCTCTTGAAAGAGTATAGAAATCATTTGAACAATGGTTCATTTAACCTCTTAAAAATTGTAAGTGGTTCTTAGAACCTTATATTTTGTTGGAAGAGGTTGTAAAACCCAATAGACTAGGTAACTTTCACTTAAATCTAAATTGTATGACTTTAGCTTGTTAAAGTAGTTAACAAGGTTCATTATGTGCTCACATACACTTGACACCCTATCACAATGGGTGTTGTCCAACAAAGTGAGATAATAGGCATTTTGAGTCTTATCAAACTTTTTGAATTTCTTACTAATTGCCTTGAGATATTTTATTACTGTGTCTTTTTCAAGAATACTCTATCAGATAGTCTTCTTAATGGTGTACATCATGATTATCAAACAAATCATGTTGGATTCATACCATTATTTGTGGTAAGCCTTGTCAGTGGCATTCAATTCAACAGTGAAATTTGCTAGTTTAGGTTCTTTCATAGTCAAATCCTCCTTATTGATTGTCAAGTACATTTTGAGAGACTCATTTAATCATCATAATTTGCCTTATTCAAAGCTTTCACCATAGACAGTTGTTGAAACATATAATATGACAAAAAAAATATATAAGAAACATTAATTATGTCTCAAAAACATAATTATCAAACATCATTTCTCACATAAAACTCAACTTAGAAAACTGTATAATAAGATATGTATCAAAATCCTACCTAATGGTCATAGATTATAATAAACCAAGAAAACTCATGTACACTAAAGGATTTGACTAATAAGAGATTCAACACAAAATGCATCCACAATTTCTATATGATTAGATATATATATATATAAAAGCAACCATAAAAGCATTTAAACGAGAGATGCTACTAACAGGTCACAAATAGGCTTCATTCATAAAATTATATTAACAATGTCACACTGATAAGACATGTCCATTGTCAATATAAAATACACTTTCTTGCAAGCTTATCTAATAATTAATTTCATCCCTAATTATAATAACTCATTTAATGAGTAAATAATAAATGATAACCATAACATTAGTTATTCACAACGATGACACATTATGATTAGGCTCACAAAAGGTGAACACATAATCATCAGGTGTAGGTAACCCAAAATGGTCCAAATTAGGTTATATTAATTACCCTTTGAATATATGCTCAAATTAGAAATGAATAATTCATTAATTACATGAACAAATTCATTCAAATCTCTCCCAAAATCATTAGGAAGAGTTAGGAGAATATGTTGCTCCTTGTTATGCATGGTTGACATACAAAAATTTCTATGCCAAAATACTATAATTACACTAGCTTTTAAAGTCATAAATCTCCAAGAAATTTCAAAACTCCTATTTTCAAGGCTCTAACAAAAATTCCAAAAAATCACGAAAATAGAAAATGACATGTGGAGTGACTTTATTCCCATGCACCATACATCATCTTCTTCCTTTATCAGGTTAACAAGTTGGGTCTTTCTAGCCTGCTTTTGACATGTTTTGATACTTGTCGATTTTTGTTTTTAAGGTTTTAGAGAATGAAATAGGTATCAAAATGATCATCTTCTAATGATCTATAAAATCCCTTAAAAATTTTTACAAAGGGCCCTACATAGAGAAGACTTGTTTTTTTTTCCCTAAAAATTTAGGGTTTTACTTGAGCTCATCTTTAATGGCTGCTGAAAGTGTCTTGTGAGCTACGGAAAAAAAATGGTTCCATTTGGTTTGAAATCCTTCAACAAGAAAAATTCTCAAACTTATTTTCAGAAATTTCCCTACAATATTGAGTATTTTAACAAACAAAAAAATTAGGGTTTTATAGTTTCATGCAATTTCTACATAAAACATCATAGGAAGCAACAATAATGGACCAATACATTTTTCATGATGCATTTTCAACATGACAGACTAAATTTTTAACACAGCTCTAATATCATTTGATGGAATAACATACTTCAATATGTTCAAAATGGGATATAAGAACAATATATAAAAACTAACCTAGAGATAAAAAAATACCAACCATAATATAGATCAACTAAAGAGTAGTAGAGGTGAACAACCTACAATACCTAATTTACAGAAGAGAGTCCAAAATTGGAGCTTGCCTATTGAGAATTTTTAAAAGCCAGAGAGAGATAAAATTGAGAAAAAGAGAGACCACGAGAAGAGCAGAGAAATAGAAGGAAAAGGAACAAGATAGGGGTTGAGAATAAATGAAGAAAAATTTAAGTCATCAAATTAACGAAGAAGAAGACAAATCCGACCATTTCAAGTTTCTATTTTCGGCGGGTGCTATAACTCCATCACACAGAGACATAGGAAATGCCCACATGTGTGTGTGTGTGTATTTCAACCATATTCAGCTAGCTAAAGGTAAATTAAAGTTGTGTTATAGTCGGTCAATCAAAATCAAAAGAAAGACAATATATAAAAAATTTTCCTTTATCTACGTATATCAATTCTGGCCGTTCAGTCATTTCCTGAAAGTTCGTAACACTACACTATTTTCATATTTTGGTAAAAGATTAAGTTTAAAATGAGTTGAAGGGTAGAAATAGTAATATTTGTCAGCTTGAATGATCAAAATGAAATTTTTATCTTAAATAGAAATATATACATGAAGAAGAGACACTTCAGGCTTCGCACTCAACTAGTCGACCTTTTATAGGGACATAAATATAGTGAAAGCGTATGATTGAGTCAGATCCTACTCACTATAGTGACTGCTGACAGTGCTACTGGTCCGATACACTGATAAACAATGTACATCGACTTGGTCAGATCATTATCAAGGTAATAAATTGGGGAAATTATATTCCTTGTTTGTTTGGTGGAGATACTTTTAAAGTTTTTTTCCCTTGATGTTGTGACTTTGAGTTCGCAAGTGAAATGAGATAACGTAGAGGGGTCATTATCAACTATTTAATAGCTTGTTCTACTTATATTCTTCTTGTTGCCTCTTACCTGTTCGCCTTTTTTAAATCCTCTGCTTATATTTTGTTTTTTAATCAGCTATTTAACCCGGTGATATGAAGTTGCTCTCACTTTAAATTAATTTATTATAGAAGACATGGAAGTGTGCTAAATAGCAGTTGGATTCTGACTGATTCCTTTTCTCCTTTATCAGTATTTTTTTTCGTTTTCGTCTCACAGTTATAGGCATACACTAGGATTTGTTGGACGTGAGACAATTTTTAATTGGTAGTTGCTTTGTTTTTGTTTCTATAAACATTTATTGGTTCATGAAAGAACCGAGTACCAAACAGCGTCTTAAGAAGTAGATGAACGCTGAATATTATAATGTAGTGTTTAGTTGAACATATATATAGTTCTTCCTTTTTCATTGTAATAAAATTTGTTTATTGAGCCTGTAAATTCATATAGATAGCTCATTAGAATTAGATAAAGATTCATCAGAGATAGATGCTCTTAATTATAAACATGTGGTCATCAGCATCAAGTTAGTGATGAAGTTGAAGTCAGCTTATAAAGTAGCTGATTGACCCACATATTGTAGCCCCATTACAAGAGAAAAAAATATAGTATGGATTAGAAACAAACACACACACACACACTCAGTCTTTTTATTTGTTTTCTTTTCGTTTATTCCAATATTTAATATACCCTTTATCTAAAAGTTCCTTCGGATCCACATCCCACATATTACTTGGGGGAGTTTAAGTTTTTTCCTTTTAATAAACAAAATTGCAAAATTCCTGATTTATACTTCATCATTTTTCCACTTTCTGAGCCATATAATTCAAGCACGCTTATGGCAAGATTTTCAAAGCTGAGCTTTCCATTTTGGTGCACTTATAGAATTAAGTTATGTACTTAAAAATTATTCAGATATAATGATATTTAGGTAATAGCACCTTAAACAAGCGATATCCAATACAATCAATAGTCATTACTAATCCTAGCATAAGGTATATATATCCTACCATTCCCTGTGTATGTCTTGGTACGTCATTCTGACCTTAGTGGGAAGAATTCAAAAAGCTTTATAGTCATGGGCTTCTGTACTTATTATTTACAAGCAACTCTGAGCAAAGTAAAAAGCTTAGTCAGCCACGATTTCAATACATAAGATATAATAATTAATAATAAAAAGAGCTAGAGTTCGATCCAATTAAAGACTAAACTTTTGTTGCTATAAATATGAGCATTGAAGGGTATTGTTCTCAAGCATCTCAATCCTCCTCTCTCTTCAGTCACTCACCACCTCATCCATATCAGTGACTTGGATCCCTTGGTTGCGTTTTGCTGCTTGTGCTGCACTCATTAGCAAGCCATGGGTATTGAATCGACAACACAAGCAAAGGAATGTGGAGCATGTGCGGATTGGTGGGGTTACCTAAAGGCCTTGCCTGAGAAATCCAGATCCAAGTTTATGAACGTCACAAGCAACATAAGTAAGACTGCACAAGCTGACCCCAGACGACTAACTCACTCGCTTAAAGTGGGAATAGCTCTCACGTTAGTGTCCTTGTTATACTACACCAGGCCTCTTTATGATGGCTTTGGAGTTGCTGGAATGTGGGCCGTCCTCACGGTCGTCGTAGTATTTGAATTCACCGTAGGTAATTAAGTTGCTTTCATTACCAAATAAAAGAGTAGTTGACAAGTTCAAGAATATATATATATATGTATATATATATATATATGTATGTATATATCAATGTGTGTATATAATCTATAATTTGTTCTTTTTCAGGTGCAACTCTTAGCAAAGGCATGAATAGAGGATTTGCTACCCTACTAGCCGGTGCTTTAGGGGTTGGAGGTCAACACTTGGCTACTGCTTTTGGAGAAGCCGGAAAACCTTTTGTCCTCGGGACCCTTGTCTTCATTCTAGGTACTCATATATATGGAGTTATACTTCTCTCTGCATACATTGAATTTGAGGCCAGAACTGATCAGTATATTGATCCTATGGTATATTATTTGTGTTGCTGAATTATGTTTGCAGCCGCAGTATCTACGTTTTCCAGATTCTTTCCCAGGATCAAGGCAAGATATGATTATGGCATGCTGATATTTATATTGACATTCAGTTTGGTTGTTATCTCCGGCCATAGGATTGAGAAAATTTTCGAGCTTGCCCATCAAAGACTCTTAACCATTTTAGTTGGAGGAGCAACCTGCATGATCATCTCCTTATTTGTTTTTCCAGTGTGGGCAGGCGAAGACCTTCACAACTTGGTTGCTTCCAATATAGAAAAGCTTGCCAATTACCTCCAAGGTATTTCAGCAATCTCAGACCAGTTATCAGCTTTCGTGATCTTCTTTTTTTCTTTTTTGGTTCTTTTATCTAAATTTTGTAAGTCATATATTTACAGGATTTGAATGTGAATACTTTCAATGCTCAGAGGTTAAAGTAAATCCTGACAAGTCAGTTCTTCAAGGATATAAAAGTGTTCTCAACTCCAAAGCAAGTGAAGAGTCCTTGGTGAGCACGAACGTTTTTCTTTCTAAGAAAATATTTCGACATTTTCACTTTCAAGTTGATGATCATTGATATTATTCTGCACCATCAACAGGCAAATTTTGCAAGGTGGGAACCTGGACATGGCCGTTTTCGCCTTCGTCATCCTTGGAAACACTACCTGAAGATTGGAGCACTTGCTCGAGAATGTGCTTACAAGATTGAAACTCTCAACAGCTACCTTAACCCTGAAATCCAAGTAATACATCATTATAATAAATTTATATGTTGCAATATATTTGATACTATTTTTTCACTCAGGTATCTTCAATTAAAGCTTTATAAGTTCGTTTAACTACATGCTAATATGTGTTCTGCTCACTGCAGGCATCTTTGGAGTTTAAAGATAAAGTTCAAGAATCGTGCACAAAGATGAGCTCAGAATCCAGCAAGGCATTAAAAGCATTATCTTCATCCGTCAAAACAATGACAGACCCATGCAATGCTAAACCCCATTTGGAAAATTCTAAAACTGCAATCGAAGACCTGAAAATTGCACTGGAAACCGCTTCGTTAGAAGATGAAGAGCTCCTAGCTGTCGTACCAGTTGCCACAGTTGCATCAATACTAGTAGAAATCACAAAGTCCGTAGAGAAAATTCATGACTCTGTTTCTGAGCTTTCTCATTTAGCTCATTTCAAGAGTGTAAAACCCAATGTATCGATCTCGCCGGAGAAACCACACCTGCTTCATCGAGGAATCATAAAACCTGTGGCGGAAAGTGATAGCGCCGACCATGTTGAAATTGCCATTGAAGAGGCAAACACTCACCAGAAAATAGACGTGCACCACCAAATTAATCCCAGCCAACTGTAAATATATGTTATTTGAGAGGCTTGTAATTGTCACTCAACTTTTTTTTACCTAGTTGAGTAACATAGCCTCTAAGCTGACTTTATCCTCGTACTTCGGGAAATGGGATACTTCAAGAGAGAAGCACTTTCAATTTCTTCCCTTACTTGGATTGCGTCCCTACATATCTTCTTTACATTCTACAATTCCTGCACGGTGTTACTCAATTTATGCTAGCTGTAGTTATTAACTTAGCAGCAGAAGTATAATGAAAACTAGCTTCTTTTATGTCTCTATGTATGGTTTCTTTCTGCTTTTGGCGCGCCATTTGATGGGTTAGCTTTACTCTTCAACTAGGCTAATTAATTAACCGACCCATGTTATTCGTGAGGAGCTCTCCTACAAGTACTATAACGTGTTATTCAAGTAAGGCCCTTCTCTTTTTCTGTCATCTCTGGTAATCTTCTCTTCTAACTCTAACACAAAGTCATAAGGACTAACTTGAGCTTTGGAATTCATGACAAACCTATCAACTCACTCATGATGTTGATTGCATTCTATTTTGTAAGATTAAGAAGTTTGCTTATCACCTATAAAAGAATATCCTCTCTCTTTTTTCCAAAGATACTAAAACAATTTATTGTTCAAAATCTACTTTTTCAGTGGATGAAGAGCTGCACCAGACAGTATCATCAACAACCATGATTAATGATAATTTAAGTTTTAAAAAAAGATCTAACGATTCACGCTGCACAACACAATAGACTGTACAGTAAAGAACTACATCTCTAAAAGTTAAAGCTTTCTAAGTATAGTTCATTAACAAAAAATTAGATATCTAACCAATTTTTGGAGATTGCCTCCTTTTTCACTGATTAATGACGCCCCAACAAAGAATAGGAATATATATATATATATATATATATATATACACACACACAAGTGACACTACTTGTGGAAATTACTTCGTCGCATTAAAAGAATCACTATTGCATTCTTACATAAACTGACAGCACTATCATTTCATAGCTCAAGGTATATATATCCTACAATCATGTACCATTCCCTGTAGATATGTGTCTCGGTTACATCATTCTGATCGTTGGATAAAATCATAATAGGCTTCTATACTTGTAATCATAAACAAATAGCTCTGAGCAAAGTAAAAACTTCATGATACTTTTCTCAAAATTATTCTTCTCCACTGATATCCTCTTTATATATTGGTAAGGCTGTAATGCATGTAATCCAAAAAAGTGAAAGCTAAAGTAGAGGTAAACATTAGCTTGTAGTGCGTTCAGTTCGTATATATATATATATTTTTTTTCTTTGTTGCAAATCGAATTCTTATATTTTATGACTTCTCAGAAAAGGAACAGTAATAAGACAAAGGTATATAAAAAAGAAATTTATGTGCTAGTGCTCATTCTTCGAATAACACGAGGAATTGCAGAAGGCGACTACAATCCCCATAGCTCAAAGCCAAAATATAGAAAAGCTGACATTCTACTGCTACCAAATCACTTGGATCTTATAAAAAAAAATTGATGTTAACCGATATAATAATATTATTAACAAACAGGTTAAGAGAATATGCACGAAGCAAATAGAAGAATCCAGAAAGGATATGCTCACCGTTAGACTATAATTAATGGCTTATACGATATATGTCATTTGCCTGCAACACCCCAAAATGGAAATAATAAACTTCTTATATATAATTAATCAATACCAAAGTACTTATATAGATATATCAAAATAGAATTAAACCTAGTTATCACAAATTAATTTTTTATAAAATTCCTAACCCTTCAGGACTTGGAACAGATTTCTCTAGTAGTATCAATTGATCATCAATCTCCAATATGAACCTCATGCTCAATTCATAATTCCAAACTTAAACATTAATATTACAGTAGCATTTGGTTTTTTCAGCACATAAATGCAACTTCTCTGTCAAGCAACAATTGTTTAAGTGTATGAAACATGCGTCTCAACTTTATCTCTGACGTAAAAAAGTAGTGGAATGCATTTTCGTAGTAGAAGTAACATACAAGAAGAAGATGAATGATAGTTAATGGAGGAGAAGCAGAGCAAGTATGGGCTTACTGAGATAAATCCGAACCAAAAACTGGAAGATTCCAGCACCTTGCCAGAGTTAGAGCAGTAACATGTCAATCTTCGACCTAAAGCCCAATAACTTAGTCGGAGTTACCAGAACTGCTCAATATGGGAATCACATGCTGTAACTATTGGCAACTTTTACGCCAAAATGGTCATTAGTTAATTAAGTCGCACGTGCACGGCACGCTTGAATAGAAGTTACGTGGGAATTGGGAAAGCGCGCAATAAGGCATTTGTAACTTCTGCTCCGACAAAATTAATTTGACTTGATGTAGAAAATTCGAAATAGAATGTATTACTGGTCAAAAGTTTATTAGTTGAATAATTCAGCGTTTTTCTGCTAAAAACATGTGCATGCCTTGACGGCTTGACCCTGAGAAAAAGGAATTAAAGTGAAAGATATTTTTTAGCAAATATTCAATGCACCTCTTATCTCAGATTATTTAATGCACAATATATATATATATATATATATATATAGTAATTGATTTTACTTAAATTTAATAGATAATATTCTTGAGATTTTGATTTTTTTTAAATTAAGCTCTTTTACTATTTATTGTTTTCAAAATTTGTGTATTTTCTTATAATCATACACATAACCCTTGTATTAATCTACTATTAAAAAATCCCATACCTCCTTAAAAGTTGAACTTTTCATAATGACATCTAATCTTTTTTATATCAAAATTTGAAAACTCATGTAAAGATAGTGGATACAAATATTGAAAATTTGTATGATTTAGATAGTTGTCCAATTTCAGCGCCTCCAATAACACCTAAAAATTTTTCTTCTCTCCTTTCGTTCTGGACGAAATTATTCAAAAAGCTTTTTAGTTCCAATGTCGCTAGAAGGGTTTAATTAAATTTTGTCCAACGAAAATGATCGGAAAGTCATGTTCAAGGGTAGCTACTTAACTCTTGCAATTATAAATTTGATAGCCATCAAATAATTGAAAACATTTTGCTTCTTTTATCTATAGATATATATATATATATATATATATATGTAAAGCTTTCAACTATGTGTTGGGTGATCCATTTCTTTTCATCTTTCAAACCCAAGATCTTATTAATATCCAGCATCATCATCAGCAGTTTGTCTCGATGATAAGATTAAGACGCCAAGTGCGCGAAGTTGCAACAAAATAACCAATTCAACCCTGTTGGCTCCTGCCATCGTCTTGTTTATGATAACTTACCACAAATCCATAATCTGTGTTTCCCACGTCAGACTTATGCATTTTTTTCGGCGTCTTATTCTCATGAGTTAAATGGGAAAAATAAGAAACCGTTCTATCAATGAACACATTTTGAATTCTGGATGTGCGTTTTCACTAACTGAGCTTAGCAGGCTCGTACTTACAACCCTTAACTACTATGCAGAGCAGAAACTACACAATTTAAAAAGTAAATCTACTTACCACTTTCCAGCCACTAATAAAATTTTCTAAAGGCCTATAATGCTGCTTGTCATAGTCATGCGTCCCAAATATTGCTACACTACAAAATTCAAACTAGTCGATCCGCTCACCAGCCATAGATCGGATTTTCTACCTGTGGGGGCAAGATATTAAGGTCTTTAGCGTGTTGCTTCCCGTAGTCACGTGTCCCCGGTATTGCTCCAGTACAGCGTCTCAAGAATTCATTCCCGGTGAGACAATAGTGAGTAAATGCTAGGCCTCCATCTACTAGTTCTGTCAGACTAGGCATTGACACTGACCTTCCAATGAGCTTTCCATTATCTCTACTTAATCTTGCACCATCATTTTCCGTGTTCAATATTCCGCCAAGATCAGAGTATTCCATGAGCCTTTCGGTAGCAGCCTCCCATGAAAGTTGATATCTTTGCTCAGGTGTAAGGGGATGGGGCTCATTTGCTAAGGCTTCTTTTACTTTTGCCACAAAGTCTTCAGATGTTTTGTAAGTCAAGCAGTTTGGAAATGACCTGAAGAACTCGTTTGATGGATGATCTGCGCAAACTACAAACTTTCCCATGGCAAGTGCCTCAGCTGTAGCAGTGCATAGCACGTCGCTAACACTAGGATTTATAAATACTTTGTACCTTCAAGAAACAGGGAAAAAAGTGTCAAAGATGAACCAAATTTAAACAAAGCAACTTCTGTATTAGTGTCCGAGACTTGAAGTGCAAGCCATTACATATCATGAGTAGGTGGAAGAGCATGTATACATGACAAAATGAAACAGAAACCTTTTTAAAAATTGCAGTTTCTTTGACGCACAATCATCTTACTTTATGAAGATAGTAGAAAGAAAAAGACGGCTCAATTTCAATGTATAGATGCAACTTAATCACCTAATTGTCTTATGCCATTTATGTTTCACAATAATGTGAGGGGACCTTTTCCAGAATATAAACAAGGTCCGGTTTTCAAATTATTCTTACCCGTGAAGAGAATCATCAGCATGGTCTCTTCCTTTCTGAAAGCTAAGATTCAAATTCAGCCTTCTAGCTGCGTACTGGACTTCATTAGCATCCTCTCCAGTTCCATAAACATCCAACTTGAAGCTACCAAGGTCACTCTTATGCTTTGCTAATAAATCTACTAACTCCTTATATCCCTTTGCCCATACCATCTTGCCCAAGAAATATGCCCCTTTTGTGAAGGTTTTCTGCCCAAGCTCATTCTCTGCAGCAATCTTTTCTCCAATTTTTAAAAACTTGGGATTCACACCATGAACGTTGCAAATTACAGACCTGGGTAAATCCTGAGTAGCAGCTGAGAGACGAAGAACCTGGATAAAAATCACATATCATTTAGTTCCTTTAGTCTCGTTATATACTCTTCTGATAATCTATCTCCATGCAAAATTTATGAAGGAAAAAAATTAATAAAATATTCTTAATTATCTCAAGACTCAACTTAATGCTAGCTTATATCACAGGAAATATATAACATACCTTGTGGCAGTATGCTCTTGTCACCCAGTTGTTTATGTGTTTAACAAGGAAAGCTTGGAGGGCTCCATTTCTTTCTCTCTTGATGTATTCTAAGTAGTTAGTGTGGACAATACCTACAACATGGTTGAATTTGTCTGTCCAGCGTCTCCCATGATGATACCAATTCAAATGCTCTGGTTCTTCCAAAATAGCAATATCAGCGTCCCTGGACGGTATAAACTGAGAAGTATCGCCAGTGGGTATTATACTTCGTCTATCTTTTGAGAACTAAGCACAAGAAGGGCAAAGACGTCAAAATTAAATGTAATTAGATATGAAACACGGCAGCATATAACTAACTACATCAAAGAGTTACCTTTCCAGGATAAAAGGAAATTTTGAAGTCTGCCTTAAAACCAATCCTTTCCTCAAGCCAATTACGTATATAAACTTCCTGTTCCTCTGGTGAATGAAATGTGAGATTGCTGGGATAAACTTGTTCTTGATCTGATTTACAAAGCCATGGAACCAGCAGAGTGACATTCTGCTTGTCAGTTTGTGAAAGATATGCAGCTCGAAATAATGGATTCACAGCTGTTCCTGTCATCCAAGGCAGACTAGCAGTTGTGACTATTGCAACATGCCTTTTACTGTCCAAGGGTTCATTCTTTGAATGATCCGTCCAGAGTCCACCATCATACCGGTGCCCTGTGCTCTGAAGAACGCTTGCTATTCGCAAATCCAATTCATCACATATATTTTCATTCTCAAGAATAGAAGAGCCTTGCTCGGAAAGGGACTGCAATAGAAGTTGATTCTTGCATTTGCTACGCAAGCTTTTCACTATCTTGTCACATACATCTGCAACAAGATGGTCAAGATTCAAGAGTAGATACAGTCAGCTGTATCCCATTAGTATGAACAACCATGTAAGTGACCTAGTTAGATAGTTGCACCAAATAGGTGACTTTGACTATGGTAATTTGGATTGCCAAATATTGAGCAAGCAACTATATCAGAAGCCAACATTTTGTTTGTCAAGCATGAAACAAGCATAACAGGTACACAAAGTAACTAGCATAGCAGGATTAAAGGCTAAGAGAAGGAAAAAGAAGGTATAAGAGGAATTCATAAAGTCAGAATACATTTGCAATCACAATGCATCAATTCAGTCCACGCAACTACTTTACCACTAACATGAATGAATGTCTACACTAAGAGCTGACCGCAGCTATGCAACACGTTTTGCTAGATTCTTTGCTCCCATTTCATAACCTAGGAACAGAAACTAATAATCATATAACAATCTAAAGGGGGAGGGGGGTGGGGGGAGACCAAATTGGTGATCAATTGAAAAAGAATAATGAAACAGAGAGAAAACTTTCATTGCAAGGGATGCTGCTAGAAAAAATGATGACCAACACAGAACTAAAACATGAAACTTCCAGTGAAGACATATAAAGCAAGATAAAACATGACAATTAAATCCTATGTAAAATATGTATGATTACATACCTCTTTTGACTCCAAGGTAATCCAAAAATGGCCCAGACTGCTTGACAAAATGTGCCAAAAGCTCAGGGACATCCAAAGGCGGCACTTCCTGAAAGAGAGGATAAAGTGAAAATATTTGTTAGCAATAGTGCATGATTCCAATTAGGGGCGCTGGTGCAGAAAGTATAACAATCAGTTCACAGGAACATCAATAAGCATGTAAAGAATGTCTTCTTATGACAAAATAACTCTTTAAAAGCTTGTTTATGATCTTTGTCTCACTTGGTTCCAATGTATTTAACATAAGGTAGACATCTCATTCAGGCTTCTTCCAATAAATTTTTCTGTCTAAATTAAAATATAATTCCACTAAATCTTAAGAGTAATGGCCTTAAACTAGCAAGGCGTAGGGGTTAAGGGCGGTGCATACATAAAGGCCTAACTAAGGAAGCATTCCAATCATATACATTATTTCCCTTTTTTCACTTTAGACAAAAGAAATGTACTATACTTGATTAGGCATATTTTTAGCTCTCAGAGAAACTGAAAAATTAGATACAAACCTTTGACTCTTGAGGCTCCTTGCACAATGATTTCTGCAAACACACAAATTCTTAAGATATAAGTAATTACTAAATTTATACTGCACAATCTATGCCACATACTTAGACTGAACATATACTGCACCAGAAAAATGTAGATTCCCATTCATAACAAGGAGCACTATCAGTAAACAAGCACACACTAAATCATATAATATTCCGCTGTATGCACCCTTAAGTCTCAATGAAATTATATCAGGTTAGCTATACTATGATGAATTACTTGAATACATGCATCTAACCTTTTAATATTTTTATCACAAGGTACGCCAAATCTGAGTTTTAGAACCCTAAAGCTGGTTCTGCATAAATTATAAGACCATGATCATGCTTTGACTGTTTAAAAAAGTTTGTGAGAACAAAGCAATAGCATACTTAAAGTGCTGAACCCAGTCAATAATGATGATTAATATGATTCTCTTCATTTTTTAAGACTAATATTACTTTTGTTAAGTGTTAACAAGAGAATGGATTGAATTAAGGGTCTTAAATTAGGATAATCTCTAAGTACAGTTCTTAATATCTTTGTTATCAAGGTTTTAAATTATAATATGAAAAGTGTATGACTAATCAATATAAATTTAGTTAAAAATTATATAATTATCTGCAATAATTATATGTGTCATCATATAAATTTAGGTGTTATATTTAGTACACTTACAATTTTAAGTGTATTAGTGCACTCAAAATAATAATATTAACCAAAAAAATAATAATATTATAATTATATCCCTAATATTATAACTTAATGTATTAATACACTTAAATGTGAATACAAAACAAATTTTACTAAAAATTTATTATATTTTAATGGAAAAGCATCTGTAAGCATCTGTAGATCAAACAGAGGCCCATGTGTTTTGTCGCATCCCCTGCTGTAAAAGTTTTACAGCAAGGGATGTGACGAGCATCTCTTCGCATCCAACCTCGTCTTCATTCCCCATGGCCTAAACAGTTTGCATATGCAGGTGATTGTAAAAACAGACGTAGGCTTCACTTTGGCAAATTTTGGAGCCCGCCAACTCTTAAGAATAATAACTCTACGAAAGCTCATGTACAAGCGCCTGAACTGGAAAATTTTGGAAGTTTCTGAAAAGTTTGGGCATTCTGCATTTGACAAATCCACAGGAAACATATTGGCAAAGAAAGAAGTGCATGACTTAGACGAAAATTAAAAGGTTCAACACATTTCTTTTCCAGTAAACATCGTGCCACGGCGAAATTTCTTTGTTCCTTATAAATCATTAAGTATTCACTCGAATATAAAATAAACCCAAGAAAAAAAAAATTGACGAGTAGAAACATAGGTGCCAGGGGAGAGCGAAATTCAGGAATAAAAAGCAAGAAGGGACATACCAAGCTTGACTTCACTTTCTCCACAAATTCATGACTCTTAAAGCCATAAAAAATCTCCGCAGGCGTACTTCGTTTCTCCAATTCTTTCAACCTAGTTTTCCAGGTACGAATTGGCTCCCAATCGCTAGTGGACGGCCCTTCCCCCTCCGCTTCGCCCTCTGGCGTCCACTCGCCCCAGAACTCCCTAAAGTTCAATCTCCTACCCCCGTTAACCCTATCAAAACCGACAATTCCATCCGTATCCTCAACCTCCGACACAATCGCATTCTTGATCGCCGACAAGTCGATGCGAATCTTGGACCGGGGCCGCCACTTCTCCAGAACCTTCTTACTGAAATCGGGGGAAGAGTAGGCTCGTCGAATCTCAGACAGCTTGGGCCGCAACTTGTTGACAAAATCGATCTCGGCAGGCGTGGTGGAGCGAAGGGAGGGGACAGGGGGAGCAGAATTGAAGAAGTTCTCGAGCTCACGGTCAAAGGAGGTGGCAAGGTTCTTGAAGGAGTTGGCTCTGTCCCGCATCAAACGGAGATCGGCGTCAGCGGAGTCTCGAACCTCCCGCCAACCTTTGGATATGAAGGAAAAAGCGTTGGAAGAGGGAGGAGGTTGACTCTGAGTGGCCATGGCAGAATCCGCTCTCGGAAGCGAGAGGAGTATAGCGTTGGAAGAGCCAAGAGTTACAATATTTGATTGATCTGAGAATATGCCAATCAGCTACGCTACCAACAACGATAGACCAGGGAAGTGCAAAGCTTAACGGTTTTAGATTTTGGAATATTTATTTATTTATTTGAGATTTTTCCTGGACGTGATTGTGCACGTGTGCAGACGCGTAGGATGGCTGAGCGTTGGGGAGATTTGGTGGGATGACGTGGACGAGTCTCGGTCATGGTCATCGGTAAGGACTGCGAGAGTAGCGGTGCTCCATTCTCCACGCGGCGGAGATCACTGGTGAGTAGCCTGCACACTGCTTTCTCGTACTTCATATTCTGTTACATGATTTATTTTTTTAACAAAATAAATTACACGATTTAATTTTAAGATATAGCTGAGAAAGATCTTTAATTTTAAATAACTAAAATCTAACAAGTGTATTATATGGTTCTTCTAATTAAAGCATTCGGATTTGCTACTATTGGCTTGATTTATGCTTATTAAATCAACGGGTTTTATTATGTTAAATATTATTGTAAATTTGATGAGATAAGTTTTCAATCCATAAGGAGTTTAAAAATAAATATTCTTATATGATAACGAAAAAACTTTCTAATTAGAAAAGAGCATCACACTATAACCAAAACCCGATTATTAGCAAACAAAATTTTAAACCAGAGGTTTGATGAATGTATTGCCTCTCTGCAAATAACACATAAGATAATCACTTGACAATAACCTTCTTTCACAAATAATTTATTATCTATTATATATATTTAAAATAAATTACCTTTAATTGATGAAAGTTACTTTTTATCATTCCTCACCTTCTCGTAATTCTCCACTTCTTTTTTTATACATACATTAAAAATTGTTTGAAGTGTAAAAATTTTTTTAAAATGAACAAATTAATAAATCAATTAATTAAGTATCTCTCAAATTAAAATTTTTTTGAAGTTGAAAATTTTTTATAATAAACAAGATTAAATAATCAATTAGTAATAAATTAATTAATTACCTATTGAATTAATAATTTTATAAAATTTGATAATTTTTTAGAATTGACTAAAAATTAATAAATTAATTAATGACTTAATTAACTATTTTTAAAATTTCTTAATAAATGACTATAAATATAACTTCATATGGTATAAAAATAAAATTAAAAAAAATAATATATGATTAAGTGATTTATTTAACGATTTGAATCGTTTATCACCATATATCATTTAGTGTCAATGAGGTAGAATCAAATATAATTTTATTAATTTCTAAATGTAATTCTATCAATTTTTAAAATTTCAAAGTTTTTTGGAAAAAAATAATAATGATTACTTCATATGATAAAAAAAATATACTTTTGGTTCCTTATTTATCAGAAAATTGTCATTGTAATCCCTCATTTATATAAATGTCCAAAAAAGGCATTCACTTATTGAAAAATGTCATACTTATTCCTTCATTTTTTAAAAAATTACCAAATTTAGTCTTTTTACTAAAATCAAAACCTTAAATCTAAGGAACTAAATTTGGTATATTTTTTAGAAGCAAGAGACCAAATGTAATATTTTCTAATAAATGAGTGACTATTTTGAATATTTTTATAAGTCAGGACCTAAAATGACAATTTTATAATAACTTAGACACAAAAAGTGATTTTATTCAAAAAAAGATATTTTATAGTGCTAACATTTTAATGAGCACATCATAATTACTTTTTTTTTTTTGTATTAATCTCATAAAATTAATTTTATACATTTTTTTTGTAATTTTTAACTGACACCCATAAATATCATTATTCTAAAATGAATAAATATATAACAAAATAAATTAATTTTTACCACAAATAAACTAGTTAGTTTATTTGCGTTTTCTTTAGTCATGTTCTATTTTCTACTCTCTGGCCTTTCCACCTTAGCCACAAATAAAACTCCCTGTTAATTCGCTTGCATGTCTATCACTGAAAGGGTTGAGCTTCATATTGAAATCCACGAGTTAAAATAAATCATTTAATTTTCAAAGCACATTACATTTATCTACCTTCAACTATTATGTTTTTATCCAATTTTTTTATAATTTAAATTATATATGGATATGACTAATCTAAATAACTATCAACATTTTCATAGTTGGATAATTTACTTTATTTTTGAAGTTTATTATTTGATTAAGACCCAGACAAACACCTTAATATTGATGGTATGATGAAAATAAAAGAAAAAACAACAAAGATAAATTATGCAAATCTGAATATTTTGTGGAAACTCATATAAACGTGGTTTAAGTAATTTATACTTTATGGACATATTATATATATATATATATATATATATTAGATATAATAATAATTATATGTTGAATACAATCATATAAAAGGATTAATCTAAATTTTAAAAGTCATTTTACTCAGTATAAGATTAAGATGAACTTGACAAACATTATAAAGTATGAATTTATATGTATATATATATATATATATATATATATATATTCTATTATCTCATTTTTAATTTAATGATAGGCATAATTAAAAGTTATGACAATATGTGCAAATATAAAAAAGGTTATAATCCTAAATTATATATATAATATTCTATGATTAAAAAAGAGTGTTAATTCTCTTAAGATTTAAGAATTAAATATAAATAAATAAATTCAAGTATGTTTCGCATATAATTTATTCTTATTGATATGACAAATATTGGCTTGATAAATATTTCGTTAAATTTAAGTTTTACCCCAACTCTTCTCTATCAATATTTTTAAAGAAAAAGGCACAGAATGAGTTCTTTTTTAATAATAATAATAATGAGCGGGTTCAAAACTCCTCTTGTGCTCATCATTTTTATGTTTAACTAAGTAAGCGGCATATAATAACATAAACGCGTAGAAATACTTAATGGTTGGGGTGCAAAGCGTGATACAATTAGGCCTCGTTTGGTTACTAGAATCAGGGCAAGGGAATGAGAATGGGAATGAGAGTATCTCTCATTCCCATGTTTGGTTGATAGATTGAGTCCACATTCCTATTCCCTAAGGAGTCTGCTCTCTCTTATATAAAAGAGAGTTCTCTCCCTAACTGAAACTATGGAATGGGAAGGTCTCTTGAGAATGAAAATATACTTAACAAAAATGTCCTTACTTATAATAATTTTCAAACAAAAATATCCTTATAATATATCAAAACTCTAATTTATTATTATTATATTATTATTTATTTAATTAATTTATTATTAAATTATGGATTTTAATTTATTATTATTTATTATTTATTCATTTTATTATTATTATTTATTATTTATTTAATTTATTATTATTTATTATTAAATTATCATTTTTAATTTATTATCATTTATTTTATTAATTAATTATTAATTATTAAATTATGATTTTAAATTTATTATTAATATTATTAATTAAAATTATATTAATATATAATTAAATAAATATGAATATATAATTATATTATTAATTAATAATTTGAAAAGATGTTTGCCTTTTTTTATTATAGTTTTATGATAAGGAATAATATGGTAAAATATGCACATTACCTAATTGATTCCTATGTGTAATCTACTAATCAAACAAAGTAAAGGGAGATATGCCCATTCTCATTCCTTTCTAACCAAACAGCATTTTAAGATTCTCATTTTCACTCTTACTCCTATTCTCATTTCCATTGTATTAATTCTAACAACCAAACAACTTTTAAATTGACAACAAAGGATGCCAACAATGCTTCATGATAAAAAAGCGCTTTGAATAGTACAAATTCGGTTTCCAGCAACGCACTCGGAAGCTATCCGATCCCTACCTACCTTTTGTTCCATGGGCCTCGTTTGGTTACTAATTATTCTTGTGAAAAAAAAAAAATTTGAATGAGAATAAAAATAAGAGAAGAGAAGAGAAAATAAATATGTACATTTAGTTATATATAAAATAAAATAAAAAGAGATTATCATACTTTGGTTGATTTGATAAATTAGCAATAAAATATAAATGAATGAGATTAGAGTTATTATATTATTTTTAAATAAAAAATTATTATTATAATTTATTTTTGAAAATATAATAATTATTAAATCTTAAAAATAAAAAATATATTCTATACAAATTAAAGAATATAAAATAAATAAAATTTAAAAATGCATATATTTTTTAGATTATATACATTTTAATATTTAATAAAAATGCACCGTTATTAAAAATGAACTAAAAAGGCATCGTGCTATCACCAATCATCTATATATTACTTTTTTCCCTTCACATAATCTATTATATCATTGCTACTTAATACAAACTCACCATTAGTGACCCAAAAAAAAAATACAAGAGCGCACCATTTTCTTTAGCTTTTCTAATGAACCACTGTGCTTTTTTGACATTGTACGGTACTGAGAATAATTTGGACCACAAAAATATCTCTCCCTGGAGAGTTGGCCGATTCCATCCATTTTGGGATCGTGACTAGACTCCCACGAATGCGGGAGAAACGTCTGCCGAGGGAGAGGGAATCATGGTTCACTTAGCCAACCAAACAAGGTGGGCGGAATGCCTTTACCTCTCCGGAGTTGGATTTCGTCCAACCAAACGTGGCCATACATTCCACTTCCACATGCACCAGTGGTTTTCTGCCAATCTGAACCCACCATTCTTTGTCCTCATCTTTCTTTTTTCCATTTCTTAATTATAATTCGGTAACCACATACGATAAACGAGGTAACGATGTTATATTTGTCAAAGCAAATAAAATGAAAACAAACGACTAATGGAGTTTTTGGGTTGATTGCAGGTCCATTGCAATTCTTCTATCCAGCGTCTCAGTTCCTTCTTAATTGGGCCTTCGGCCCATTAACTATACACTTTTTCACCTGCTTTCTCCATTCCACCGCTCCTCCGTTTCCTTCGCGCTGAAGTTTGCTCGGTAAGGGGTGTAAGCGTCATTTGCAGGATTAGTTTCTCCCTAGTTCCTTCCCGTCTCAGTTACATCCTTAGGAGGAATCAAATCATCTTCTTGTTCTAAAGATATAGAAGGAAACAGAGATGGGGCTGCTGTCCAACAGGTATCCTTACTTGTAATTATTATCAGCACAACAAAATTGCTATATCTTCTTTATATTTTAAGTTTTTTTTTTTTTTTTCTCGCGGGGATTGATATCTTTTTGGTTACTGAGAGTTCTCATGGAAATCTGGTTCGATTTTTGATTTTTAAGTATTTTGTTTTTTGGTTCTCGTCATCGACAAAAACAATTGATGAATTACATCTACTGACGAACAGAGTCTCGAGACAGAGCCTGAAACCTGGGGATCACATCTACTCTTGGAGAACTGCGTATATATATGCCCATCACGGTTAATCTCTATCCTCCTCAATTTTTTCTTCATTTTCGTTATTAGGGTTGATATGCTTGTTCTTTCATTTATGTGAACCGTTTGGAATTTATGGTGTAAATAAAAGAATATACGCCTTTATTCTTAACAATGGTGAGGTTTAGCTCTTACGTGGATGTCAATGGCCTTTTAGGATACTCATTTGGTTGCCTAGTTTTAATTTTGAACTGTGTCAAATTGCGTTTTAGTAAGAAAGGATTTCATTTTTCAGACCCTGATCCACCAAGACTTAGCCCCTTTTGGCATTTCTAACTAGATTATATTGGAAATAGAAATATGAACAAATGGGGAAAGGGAGCATACAAGAAGGGTATGAGAAAAGTATGCATCTTCTTGCTGGCTTCTATATTATATTTCCATTAGATTGTGACGTGCTACAAATAAAGAGAAAAGAATAGCTTTTTGTCTGGTAAGAAACCAGTAGAACTTGTCTTGAGCGGCATTGCATTGCATACAAAGACATAGATTTTTCCGTGTTTCTGAAGAAATTGGTCTGGAAGCATTCCGAGTTCTCTTCTATTCAAAACCTGTCTTAAATCAATAGCAGTGTCGTTGGTAAACTATTTATCTATGATTATTTCCCATTTTACGATATCCACTGAATTAGGATGATTTAATCATCAATTTTTCCTCTTTTTAAGTCTGTTTCAACTCTGTAGCACCGAGTATCAAGATTAACTAGTAGTTCTGTCTGAGATATAGAAGTGTTTGATAGATTTCAGGGCAAGTGAAGAAAAGAACATATTAAGAGAAGATAGGAAGAGAAAATACTAATTCATTCGATTCCTAACTGAGTTAACTGTATGTATGCCTTTATATTGGCTACAAACTATTTTTTTTTAACGGTATAGGCTACAAACTAATTCTGATGTAAGTAATACTAATAAACTAATAACCTCAACGGTAACTGAAGTACTCACTATCTTTAGTCTTTACAAGATTAAAACAAAGGAACTATTAATTTGACTATTGAAAATTTGAAATCATAGTATGTTATTCATTATGATCATTGTTCAGGATAGGACTGCTAAGATTGAAAATATTAAATAGTTCATTCTTTGTGTTGTTGATTGATACTTCTAAATGACCCTAAATTTTGGAAATTACGATTTCATGATTATTTTCTTTAGATGCATGATCATGGATCTGTAACTGCTACCAGTTCATTGTGTACCTTCTAATATTCTTCTTTATCTTAGAAAAGCGAAAATATTTTTCTCGTCTTTAGTAGATTTGTTACTAGTAGGTGGAGAATTCATTGAATGTTAACTTACAATATGAAGAACTCCATTCACATGGTACATAGAACCCCCTATCATTCTCCAGTTACATCTTTTTGCCTTCTCTCTCGTGCTCTTGTTAGCATTTAGAATCAGTCTTTCTATTTCAAATTAGGATAAATTAGGAGATACTCAAATTACACTGTCATCTTCTCTAGTTTAAAAATTGCACTTTCCTTGTGCCTCGTTATGCTGACTTCCCTTATAACAAAAAATATGCTATATTTACACCTATTTTTGACCAAGATACCCATATATTTATTACTTATATAATATAACAAATATTGAATAGTAACTTGTTCAACTTTGGAATAAATAAAATTTATGATTTTCAATAACTGATAAGTTATATTTTTAATAAAATGAATGAATATTATCCTTAAGGTATTTTGGTTATCTTTTGGCTTCAAAGAGAAATTTATGTATGTTTTCATACAAAAGTAAAGGGATGTGTGGTTTGAACACCCCTCTGGGAAGGAAGAGTAATTGAACCTTCAAATTATTTGTTTATTTGGCTATTGAAGATCAATTTAACCGTATGTAGCCTAAAGAAGTATTGACATAGATTTCGTCTACCCGTAATCATTCCAATTTTGACAGATTTTTTTCTTTGTTGTTTTGAAACAAAAGACAGGCATTTATATTGGCGATGGCAAAGTTGTTCACTTTACTAGACGTGGCCAAGAAGTAGGAACTGGTACAGTGCTGGATCTTCTCCTCATTAGTTCAGGACCAGCTAGATCTCAGGAGCCATGCGAAACTTGTACACAACCTCAAGAGGTGCATGGGGTTGTCTGCTCATGCCTCAACTGTTTCTTGGCTGGTGGTGTGTTGTATCGCTTTGAGTATGCTGTCAGCCCTTCTCTCTTTCTTGCAAAAGCACGTGGTGGAACATGCACACTTGCAGTCTCCGACCCAGATGATATTGTGGTCCATCGAGCGAAGTATCTGCTTGAAAATGGCTTTGGTTGCTACAATGTTTTCAAGAACAACTGTGAAGATTTCGCAATCTATTGCAAAACCGGACTCCTTGTTGTTGATCAAGGAAGAATCGGGCAAAGTGGGCAAGCAGTTTCCATTATAGGTGGACCTCTGGCAGCTGTCCTATCTACACCTCTTCGTCTGGTAACAACTAACATTTACGGTATGGCAGCAACTGCGGTTGGGGTCTACTGTGCAAGTAGGTATGCTGGTGACATTGGGATGAGGAGGGACGTGGTGAAGGTACAAGTGGAAGACTTGACAAGGAGGTTGGCTACTGGCATGCTGGTGGTCTCACCCCAAATTTCAGTGGATCTTACCCCTCAGTCCCCTCAGCTTGTTACTCGATGATTAACGTTGTCTTTGTTTCTTATGCTGTTGAAGGGTGTTACGGCAACATGATTCCCATCTCTTTTATTTGTCTGATTGTGCAAGCGATATAACATAAGATATTACATTTTAAAAGATATGGATGTTGTATGAATAATTTTCTACTGCCGTATCTATGCGGCCAGTGGATCCTCTCCTGCTTGGAGGAGAGGATATGTGCTCAAAACGCGGCCGGATAGTCGTGTTTTGTTTTTGGTTGTTGTTTTTTTTTTTAGTTAGTTTTTTAAAATATATTTTTATTAAATGTTGTTCAAAAATTGTAAATATATAATAATAATAATAATAACTTTTAAAATGATAATAATAATAATAATAAAAAGAAAACAGATCCACTCCGCATGAACAAGAGAGAATCCACATTCTGCCTATTACACTAACTCTCTTGATCAATTATGGTCTGGTTTCCAGTATAGTGGCTGCATCCTTGCTTAAATTTATCATAAAAAGATGAATGGTACACAGGCGTTTGACGTATCAAGTACAGCGTTATGTAATTAGCTAAAATCGTTTTTGTGTATTCGCTAACACGATGGCTTGCTTGGTGTTGGAGACAAATTAGGTTAAAATTAGCTTTCGGCTTAGCAGCCTTCACTATAATTTTTAACATTTGAAAGGTATGGATTTGTATGAATAATTTTTCACTGCTCAATCTGCATCAAGGTCTTTTTTTCGGACATCATGGTATTGCCAGGACTTGAGGTATATTGGCAGCGTCCTTAAAAGTTGCAAGATGAACGGTTTAAAACGCAGGTGTTTGACGTATCAAATAAAGCGTTATATAACTAAACTACTTCAATTGCTTTTGGGTATTCGATAACACGTTGGCTTGCCTGGACTTGGGAGATCAAATGAGTTGATAATTGAAGTTTGGCTTTGCAGCCTTCAGCAGACTCGTACGTGCTTTTCAAATTGGTGTCTACTTCTCGGCCAATGCAAGAGATGTGCCGGTTAAAGTGCAGGTCATAATATGTGCTTTGAGGCAGTAAAGTATTGCAAATTATTAAAAGCATAAACGAGGAGAATTAAACTTAATTACGAGGAAATATGATCCGCATTTATGTTAACTGTGCGCACACTGACAACTCCAATTTTATTGTCGCCAATTAAGGTCAAACAAATTTAATTGGCCACATTAAAATTGGAGTTGTCAAATGTGTGCACGTTTCATATAAATACTGATCATATATATATATATATATATATATATATATATATATATATATATATATAAAGCGCCAGAACATAAAATGCTGCCACTAGAGAATGAATCTCTTGAATTCATTTTTATAGTAGCCAACCTGACAATAAAATTGAATCTTTCACCGAAGCTCCCTGGATTTTACTAGACAAATCTTGCTTGTTAAAAAAGTTAAATCAGTAAATAGCACCATCATAAAAGAATTGGACCCACTATCTGAAAAAATCAATTGTACCGACTTTGTCAGTAGGGACAAAATTTTAGATACCAGCAAAGATAGTATGACTGGCACGCTATCATTGGGGCTGGGGATAATGTATTACATATGAAACAGCACGAACTAAGACCACTGTGGTTGCATCAACGCATTTGACGCCAACTTAACATAGCAACCCTTGCTATAACCTTAAACAAGCAAAACTGCATTTATGCAACCATCATTTTCGGGGTTATTTGTCACCTGGGCATATTTACCTGCAGTTACCACAAACCATATAGCCAACATGTCAGTGTTAATAAATAACCCAGCTGATGTTAACAAAACTAGCATATAGATGACAACGATAATCTTACCCCATACAACCTTCCCTGCAGGTGTGACCAGACCAAGTTCACTGACATTCACCTGAATTTTACATTAAACAGAGAAGTATTAAATTAAATAACGCATATTTCCTGAACTAGTAATATAACACAGTACATAATAGAAATCAGCTCAGCAAATAGAATGGGATTAGTTGGCATCCAGTGTGGAGTTAGGAATCTTATTTCTACACGACTAAGTCCCTTTGAATATGAGAAGAACCCTCAATGTAAAAGACCAGGAAATATGAATACCTCAATGATAGTCCCCTTAGTCATGACGCCAAGAGAAGTGTACATGGGGCCATTAGGATTTTTCTTAACTCCAATTATTTCTAAATTGAAGGTGCATTTCAATTCTGGATGAGTGACATGAGCTTTAGTAAACCGCAATCCAGTAGGCCGGATGAACCGCTCATACTTTGGAGGTTTTCTGGTAAAACCAGGCCCAACAAATGTAGCTTTAGTGACCATCCTCTTCCATTGCTTGGCTACAAAATAATGGGGCACAAACAATCAGATGCATTTCAGGCAGTGGCAGGATCATGATGCGTTCATTATAATTATACCATTAAGTCAATAACTATAATGCTTAAACAGGAACTAAAAAGCTGTACAAAAGCAGATCCTAAGATATATTTAGCAGTAAAAATAAAATTCTCTGATCCCAAAAGAAAATCACAAGACTCATAGTTTAACAATTTAAATGATCCAGAGCCCAATAACAGAAATTCTGGCACCCCAACCAATTCATGTAGTACAAAGTTCAGATATGCTAGCAACAAACACAATTTGCAGAATAATAGATGCTTGAAATGACAAATATATAACTATACTTCTATATACTTTTCTATACCAGTCGATCATTGTCTTAGAATTTGACAACTACAACCAAACCATAAAGAGCCCAGGATGACGTATTATACTTACTCTTTCGTTTACCAGACCTGACCACTTTGAACATTTCATCCTCGGCCACAGGACGTACCTGAAAACATGAGAAGAAAATCCACTTATGTAATCAGTCACAACTCACAACCAAAAAAAGACATTTTCTATAATTGGGACAATGCAATCTCTCACCTTAGGTAGAGGAACATCCCATTTCCCAGCCTTCTCCTTCCTTTTTTGTTTGATGGTATTGCTGAGAACCTAAATCAGCAAAATGTCAGATTGCAAAGACAAGTACTGTTCAGAAGAATGGCAACTATCTTTTAATAATGCAAGCCATACTTTTGCTCTGGTTGTATTCTCACGATCCAGAAGATAAGCAGGAACAGCTCCATCGTGAACATCATCATCAACTTTGCGCCTAGATGTTGACTCTTCATGCATGGCCAAACTGTAGACAAACCATTGTAAAATTGTATAATCTCTCATAAAGTTGACAAGTTTGGAGATTACATATATATATATAGCTAATAATTAAGGTACTAATGTATTGACACTAACAGATGAGTTTCAGATTATTATAAATTCAAAAATAATAAGGTTAGTAGATTCAGTCACAATTTTTTGGGGTATCAACACAAGATAAGCTATAAGAAATCTTCAGATCCAACCCCTAGCCTATGGTATGTTGTTTTTGTTGTGAAAAGGAAAAGGAAAAGGAAAGATTAAAACGTTAAAGATGTCATTCTAGTGAAACTTTTTTACCATTGCTAGCCCAATAGAATCTGAAAACACGATAATTCAGAAGTCTAAAATAAAGGGAAGATTAAAATGTTAAGAATGGTTAGCCTCTAATTTCTAAAAGAACCTGATCAAAAAAGGTAACAGGATGTACAGTCATGAAATAACTCTAAATTCAAGACAACAATTTAAATAGAGATTAGACTACATGTCTGTTTAATCCTTATGTCAATATCAAGTTCAGTTAAACATAAACAACGCAAGCTCTTTCAATAAGCTACTTTTAAAACCCATGTCGGGGTTTCTCTCTTTTGCATGTATATCTTCCCGTCAAAAAATTAAGTGAGCCCACGAAAAATAAAGCTAAAAGAAATAATTGAGAAGAAAAGGATTAAGAACTTAAAAATAAAATAGTAGAAGCTTACGTTTTCTTCATCTGCGCCTTTTCAGCATAATTTTTCTTGGCAATCATCTTGCCCTTGATACCCAAAGCCTGCTCCACTCGAATGAACAAAGGAATTAGATCCATATACAACTATAGCTCATTAAGATAAAAGCATCTACAATTAAAATTTAAAACAAAAAACAAAAAAAAAAAAAAAAAAAAGGAAGGGGCGAGGGCGAGTCTGACCTTCTGGGCAATGGCAGAGTGCTTATGAACCTCACGAGCCTCTTTCTTGCGCTTGCGCTCGAAGTGGTCAAGGCGATAGCCATGACGTTTTCTGTGAAGTTCGATGTAATCCCCTTGCGGCTACAATTACGGAAGAGAAGGAAACGAGTGAGGAACATCGAAGCATAGAACAACAAAAGGATGCAAAATGTATAGTGTAAAACAGCTAAAGGCTGCAATTTGAGGTTCGAGAGCAAACCATGGTTGCTACAGAAGCGTTTCAGATCAGAGACGCTAACCAGAAGAAGAGAGAAAAGGCGGATGATTGATTCGCAGATAAACCCTTGCTCGGAGCGTCAAGCGGTGAGGCGGTGAGATGGGTTTTGGTGATAGAGTGATGGGCTATTGTGTACAAGCCCGGAAGCCCAATAATAGGTTTGGAATTTGGGTGTGGAACCTGTTCACTTTCTGAGTCCACTACATTAGTGCAATTCTGTCTTGTGTTTCGTGTTTTTTTTTTTGGTCAATGGTTACAAATATTTACCTAGCAAATTTCAAGCGAGACCACTTAGGGGTGTGGATTCAGTGGAGTTCAATTGCCTTGAGCCTATAAAATGAAGTTTACTTTTAAGTGGATAAGTACTCAAACTTTAGCTTGTTTTCTTTTTTTTTTTTTAATTGTTCTTAGAATATTTGAAAGTTCCTTCAACTCCAGAGATGTAAATAATTTCTTGTGATTTAAAATTTGATTAACTTTAACTTCTTGTTAATAAGGAGAAGGGACAACAACAACCTCAAAGAAACATATAAGAAAAGCAATTACACCATGCAGTGAGAAAACATGATTCCTACTTTGTTAACCAAACAGAAAAAATTCAAATTGAAATTCAATAATGAAGGTTAAACCAAGCCTAAACTATAATTAATGAGAGATCTGCATGACCAATAACTTCAACCTTAAATATGCATACTTGAAATGCCCCATTTCATAGAAAGAAATCATAAATTTCTGAAATTTAATTAACGTATTCGTAATTATGCCTTCGGGCTTTTGATGGTGAAAAGAAGAGAACAAGGGCCATGGATGCTGCAACGTGACAAAGGGTATGAGAATCTAGTTACCTGTTGATTGGAACAAAGGGCATCAAAGAAGTGCAATGCAACATATACTCGTCTCTTCAATTATGGATGCTCCCTCTCTCTTCTCAGTGGTCTCCACTCATAATACTTAACAACTGGTTCTCCATTGCTCTCCTTTGCACTCCATATCCCTTTTCTCCATCCCTGTCCAATTAGGAGTAGTACGTATCTATACTTTCTATTTTGCATAACTAAATTCTTGATTCAGAATTTTACTGGAATTGGATTGTTAAAACTGTCTGAGCCCGATCCAACATAAGGAAGGGGACAAATTTTTGCTTCTGATGTTAGAAGTTGAATTTGTTTGTTCTCTTCAGCTGCAGTATGTCTACTTCTCCCCATCTCAACCCAGTGGTAAACAATTCAAATCCAATTCTATTCCATTCTTTTGGTAATTTTTGTGTCAACTTTTGGTCTCCTTAGTGTTAGAATAATTTTAGTGGATTAACATTAATAGTATTATTAGAATATTTTCATGTAATAATTAATTAGGTAATAAATATTAATTAAAATAAAAAAATAGATTGAGTTCTTGTTAATAATAAATAATCAGTTATGGGTCAGATTATTTACTAGTCAATTGAATAGAAACCTTGCTCAAGCTTAATTAATAATTATCCCATCAAATTACTAAGAATATTAGACTCAATTTAAATAAGTATTATTGTGGGCTTATTTCAAAATTGCTAAATTTATTTATTTTAATAAATAAATAATATAGGATGATTGAATGATTTATAAATAAAATCATCAGTTACTTCAAGAAGCTTTAATTACAATTATTTTAAATCCTTTCAAACTCTCTCTCACTTTCAAAATAAGCTAAGATTTCATGGGTTGTCGCTCTCTTCCCTATCTTCTACCATTAATTGCAAAATTCACACCATGTTTATGGTCTTACTAGGTTAGATTATTAATTTTATAATATCTCCTTATTATGTACATATGTGTATATATAAAATTTAGCAATCAAAGCCCTGTAGAAAATTTGATCCTCTTTTTCTATAGGTTCTTTTTGTTGGAAATTGATTATCTATGTGAATATATGAATGTTGAATTATCTTTACATCATCTTACTGCATCCTATTTATAACATACAATACCATTATACCCCTCATTGGTTTTAAATTCAATACTCCAAATCAAGAACGATTTATTGAGAAAAGGATTGAGGGGTTTTGTTTGTTGATGAGTTTTGAACCTAATGGTGCCTAACTCATCAGTTAAAGCTTGCAAATTTCTTAGCTGTCATTGAAACTCCATGTCGTGTGAAACCTTTATCCTTTCGAACAAGATCTTTCCCATATAGTTATGTGTTGACCGAAATTAGCTTAGGGAAAAGGTAGACCATGAAAAGACAAAGAGAACTTTGCCTAAATCACCACCCAAAGTTTTGAAAATCAGGAGCTCGAAACTGAACTCAAAACCCAAAATTTTTTAACATAATTTCTCGCAAATAGTTTGTTTTTAGCTGAAATCATTATAAGGCTTTTGTAAATCTTGAAAATCTGAGTCTTTTTATACAAAGAATGCCCCGTAACAACTAAGAACATACCTGGTTGCAAGTTGGAGTGGAAAACCAAGTAAAAAAACCTAGACCAGACCTGCCAAAGGTAGGAAAAGATAAACAGTGTTCGTAGACAATGCTCATTCACCCCTTTAAGGCGCGTGTAGTGCGTGGACCCACCAAATGGGCTCATTTTGGCCTAAAATTTTGGCTCCTAAGTTAATTTTCCATTTTTTATTTAATTGTAATTAGTCTGAAACTTTTTGAAATAAAAAAATATGAGTTCTTAAATTTCCATGGTATTCCAAATTGTACTTTAGATAGGTACTCCGAATTTTGGGTTGAAAATTTTTGTACATATTCTAAGTGCATCCTAAAACCATATATTTTTCACACTCTCAAAAGTGGAATAATTTGATGGGACAAATAATTTTTGAAAAAAGTATGCCTTTATAAATTCAGTATTATATTAAATTTGATTCTAAAACCATTTTCTGTGTAGATTTAGTGAATTTAGTTACAAGAAATGTTATCTTAATTATTTCCTTTTGGGAAATATACTAATATGTCATGATTAATTTTATATTCATGACAGTTAATTATGCATCATTAGAAATAATACAAAAGTGTTGGCGTTTGCTTGCTCATAGGCATGATTAAGTGATTTTACTTGCTGTGAAGATTACTTAGGCAATTAATACCTTGCAATTATGAACTCACCTATCGTGGGACTAATTGTATGAATGTTTGTTGGTTAATTTAATTGAAACTTTTATTTTAAATAAATATTGTACAGTTATTGCTTAGAAGATTACATTGGCAATGGATACATCCTATTGGTGTAGCACTGACAATGCAATTTGATATTATTGAGGTTTAATTGAATTGATGTTATAATATTTCTTGTACCCTATTTGCATGCAAATATTAGGGACATTTGGTTGTGTGGGTCTTTTGATATATAATGAGTTTTCTTAGTTTATTATAATCTGGGACCCTTAGGTGGGATTAAGATAAATAATCTTGTTAATATAGTTGCATAACCTAAGTCTTTTGGAGGAAACTTTGTTTTATAATTATGTACACACCCTTAATACATGTTTCCTAATTTTGTCACATCAGCTCTTGTTAATAGCAACTATCAATAGTAAAAACTCTTAGTGGGACAATCTATAATGATTTGAAAAAAATACATAAAATTTGTCTTGGCAACTACACTAATGGCCCTAACCCTAGGGTGGATACACCTATTCCACTGTCATGGAGAGCCTTTTTGAAGTTGTGACACCACCAAAATTAGAATGTACATGTGTAAGTGTAAGAAGATTAACAGTGGAATATGTGAAGACCACTCGGGAGACAATTTAAGCAACTTGTTAAGGTTTGAGAAAGGTCATGATCTCTTCCAATTTGAAAACACTATAATTAAAGGAGTGTTTGATATTCAAAGAACACATATTAAAACTTGAGTACATAGAGTTTAAATCCTTTAATCATGTTTCGGGAGATAAACCTCACATTTGACACATTTTTTGTATCTCCTGTTGTAGATTAACTATTGAAAGCTTTATATTATACCTAGCTAGAAAAAATGATTAGTTAAGGAATCGATTGAGGTTGTTCCTTAAAAGGATAAACTCAAACAAAATAGGTATATTTCCACAATGAATTCTTTGAATTTTGGATCTAATTGTGAGTTCAATACAAACTTGCAAATAACTAAAAGCCTAACTCCAAATTAGTGATAAGAATAACGAATAGCAAGTTAAAGTAATATTTAAGTTAGTTATTTTGGGACCTTGTGAGGGCAAAAGATCTTTTATATTAACTGAATCATAACATAATAGATTGTCCCTTTGGCTCTAGCTAATTTGAATTCAATGTTATTGAGTTTGTCCTTCTAATTTGTTTTTGGATTTTTCAATTCCTCCACTAGATTTGATATTATAATAGTCCCAAATGTTGTGATGGTAATTATTGGAGTTATAATTTCGAAAAGAAAGGTTAATGAGATTAACTAAAGGATATCTCATACAATATTGATTTTCGACTCATATGGACAATATGAGTAACCATTTATTGCTAAAGTTAGGTGCCAAGTGAGAGTCTGAGATTATTAAGTTAACCTTGATATGAATTTGTAACCTTAAGTTCCTTATTATGTTTCTGCTATACTATAGTATGATATGTCAAATCTTTTAAAATTTCTAACTGCTAACATGGTTTATTTACAGAACATATTTCGTTATGATTGATGCTTCATATTTATTACCATTTTATAAAAGTCAGTCATAACCTGTCACTATATTTGAAAATTTTGGAATTCACATTTAAGTTTTTCAAACTGGTGATTTTGAGTGGGTCTTTAAGACCCAATAAAGGGTTACAAGAGAAATCGAAAAAGGGTTTTTTAAGCCTAATATAATCATGGTAATTGTAATAAGATAAAAGCAATTAATTGTTCCTATACCATTCGCTAGTGTCCATTAAAGGAAACTCTTAGAGTGATTATAAAGTTAATTAGACTTTTGATAAGAGGACAACAAACCTTAATGGATGGTTTTATGATGGATTGAACACATGATGTGCAAATTGAATGGTCAATCTTGAATTGAAACAAGTTTTGGGAAATATTATCTCAAGTTTTATGAGGTTATATTTGGCCACAGTTTTATTTTCGTAATGTATGTTAAATGACATACTATTAACTTGAAGTAGCATTAACCTCTTAGTGTTAACCCAACATGATAAATCTTAGTGAGATCTTTCGTGTTCTTGAAATTCATTTCTCCTTATGATAAGTCCTGCATCTTTTTAGTTTGTCTCAAAGAACTCTTATTGATTGAGTACTCATATCATTCAGAATGCACTCTTGTTCCTTTTTTTATGGTGCACCTATTCAGATAGGTGATACAAAATGTCATTTAAACTTATTAGGTCCTTAATATAATAAAGAAGGACTAAAATGGAAAGAAAGTTCCATTTTCTTCTGTTATTGGTAGCTTGGTCTATGCTTAAGTAGACACTTGTACTAATATAACTAGTACTATAGTATACTTTGAATATATTTGAGTAATCTTATTTTGGATTATTAAATAGCTACTTAAATAGTTGTGCTTTAACTTATAAGGTATTTTGAATCGCATATTCTAATATAATGAATTTGATTCACCTGTAACTATTGACAATCTGAATTCAGATTATGCAATTTGAACGATTATTTGAAATTTATTTTGTATGTACATCTTTTGATGTTTTGGGTGAAGCTATTTTGTGGTGAAGTGTCAAATAGACACTTATAGCTATCTCCACTTTTGTATAAATGTTTATGATGTCCTGGAGGAACTATCTTGTTGAGAAGTGTCAATGAACACTTACAATTGTGTCAACTTTTGCTTGCATTTTTATGATGTTTTGGATGAGCTATTCTGTTGAGAAGTGTCAATGGACACGTATAGTTGCCTTAACTTTTACATGCATCTTTATGATGTTTGGAGAAGCTAACTATTGAGAAGTATCAAATGGATACTTGCAACTACCTCGTATATATGATTGCATAGTATGTCACTTGTTTTGTTATGGCAATTTGTTAGTGAATAGGGTCAAGGAAATGAAATTGTGTTATGCATATATTTTAAGTTTTAACTATTTTTTGTTGCGACAGTGACTTTGTTATAGGTTTTTCTCAAAATTACAGGAATTTCAATTTCATTGAACTTTTTATACATAATTCCTATTTGTTGGAGAGAAGATTTGTGAATCTCATACTCATGTTGAACCTTTTGCGTGATCCATTCACCAAGACTAACCCATTAGAGTTTTTGGAAACTTCTAACTCTTAGGTATTTCAAAATTTTTTATGTCTTGGTTTAGTGTAGGTTTATATTGTGTTCTTACGGGACACTTTGGTATATTTGACATTCATAACATTTATTTCACTATCAGATTCAGTGTTCTTAGTTGTGCCAACATTTTGGATATAATTCAGAATTAAAACTTTATCGACATTTATAACATTGTTTTTATTTATCAGATTTAATGTTCTTGATTCATAGTTTCGTTTATGAATTTTATTTATCTTAGACTTGTTGGTTCACATTTTATGGTGGACATATGCTTACAAATTTATTGACCAAAGTCTTACCCATATTAGTATTTCAAAATCTTGTAACTCTGGGTATTGTTGAATTCCTAATGAAGCTCTTGTCTAATGGTAGTATGAATTGAGTCCTTAAAGGACTTTTATGGTATAATGTGACACCAAGATATCATTTTATATTCCATTATATTCGGATATTGAAATTAAGTCTATGACAACACTAATATCACTTGTTTCCCTATCGGATCCAGTGATATTGTGCATTTTCATTTATGAACTCTATATGGTTTAGTATATACACATTTATGTGTTTTGATAAACATTGATTGCTTAAATTGTTGATTGATTCTCTTAATAATAATTGATTAATGCTATTTAAGTGGGAGATTATTGGCATAATTTTAGTAGATTAGCATTAATAGTATTATGAGAACATTTTTGCATAATAATTTATTAAGCAATCAATATTAATCTAAACCAATAATAGACTAGGTCCTTGTTAATAGTAGATAATAAGTGATAGGTCAGATTATCTATTGGCTCATTGGGCAGAAACCCCACCTATTGCCCAAGTTTAGTTAGTAATTATCCTATCAAATTATTAAAAGAGAGAATGTACTGAACTCAATTTAAATAAGTATTATTATAAACTTATTTTAAAATGACTAAACTTATTGATTTTAATAAATAAAAAAATAAAATGATTGAATAATTTATAAATAAGACCATCAGTTATTTTAGGTAAGCTCTAATTATAGTTATCCTAAATCCTTTCAAACTCTCTCTCATAAAATAAATTAAGGTTTTGTGAGTTGCCACACTCTTTCTTATTTTTTACATTCAATTGTGAAATTTGCACTATGTTTGTAACCTTATTAGGTTATACTATTAATTTTATAATATCTTCTTATTCTGCACATATGTGTATATATAAAATTTAACACTTAATACAAATATCTATCCTTAAAAGAATATTTCAAGTGATAAAATATACCTACCTTTAATAATGTCAAGAGTTATGGTCACTTAGGCACAATTTTCAAATGAAATTAATTTTATACATCGAGAACTCTTGCGAAAAAAGAGAAAACAGTTTCTATTTTTATTTCTTGTGAAAAATCCATCCAGTCTAGTTAATTGGTGGATTGGTAATAAGTTAATAACCTATGCAACAGGCCATGGTTGGGAATAAAGTGCAATGCCAATGGAAAGGTATCGATGAGTAGTTTGCTCAAATTGAATCTCAATGGTACTCAAAATCCTACTGCTGCAAACTTAAGTTCTATTTCATTGATAGCTTCGAATCTTCAATTATTAATATCTCGACTGTAATAGAGAAAAAAAAAAATTTTATTTTTGCCGAGAGAAATTTTTACTGTTCATATATTGACGGTTAAAAATCCCAATCCCTCGATTGACTTCTTCGGATTCCCCTCCTAATATAAACTATAGTAGCAACTTGAGATTTAGTAGCATCCATTCCATTGGAAGAGCTTAAAACTGGAGCCCCTCTGTCGGAAAAGGAGGCTCAACATAGCCCAAACAACGGCCTGTTAGTCACTCTCGCTTTCATGTTGGTTTGTTTTAAAATTATCAATTCAATAATACTACGTAATTTACCAAACCAATTTAGGCACCCAACACGCATGCCACTAATATTGCTTTCGCAAGTTATAATAGGAGATTTTGGATAAAGTTAGATAAATCTATAACTGAGTGAATTTATTATCATATATAACAGAAATTTGATATCTGATGTTGAACCTTTAAGGACGTAGCCCATATCATATTGCAGAATAGGTACCAGCAACATGGCCTTAATCAAAGCCAAAAATATATCCTTAATGTGAATTTATCTTTCGGTACTTCTTTTCACTTGAAAATTAAAGCTTCCTAGAGTGTCGTACTAATATTTTTTATTTCTTCTCTGTCATCACCTATTCTACTATTGTTGGGCAGTGGAGTGCACTCTTGAAAAAGAAGCTTGGCATCATAATTGGGCCGAATCCAGTTCGCAGTCTGGTACTAATTCTTTTCCTCCTTTTGGGTCCAGAATGAGCCCACTTTACAATTTGGCGGGAAAATATAACTTCAACCTCACTTTCAAGCTCATTCTTGCGCCAAATTTAGGGATTTCAATAAGTTATCAAAAATCACTGAAGCACGGTTCGACACCGGCACTGGAGCCTCCATGCAGTCCAAGATCAGCGCTTTCTTCAAGTCTTCTGCTTCTGCACCCAAATCCGTTGACCCACCTTCGGTTATTGAAGACGACAATGACGAATTAGCGATCTGGGAGAAGAAAGAGCATCATATCTTCAATACCTACGAGCGGAAACGTTCAAATCCGAAAATGTACGCCTTCATATAATCAACTTCCGTCTTTTTGATATTGAAAACTGTTTTACTGTCAATTTCAATTGATCAGAATCAGTTTAGTTACGGGGAAGTTCGAGAAACTCAATTGACGTCTGGTTATTCACTTTGAAGAAATTTATGTGTTTCTGATCTATATTCATTCTCTTTTTTTGGGTATGAAAAAAGAAGCCAAACCAATATAGAGGTAATTCACCAAACGAAGGAAAACATACCAGTTGAACCGTGTTCAAAACAAGAATCGACCATATCTGGAAAGACGATTATCAAGAATAAGAAGAGGAGCTATGCTCAGTTCCATCTGGATTTTGGTCAATCTGATTTCATGTTACACAACTGTTCTACTTGCGGGGTCAAATTTGCTCCTGGAGATGCAGAGGATGAGAAAGCCCACAAGGAATTTCATAAAAACTACACTCAAGGGGTTTCATTTAAAGTATGTTCACTGCAAAATTTTCTTCTTGAACGTGTGTTGCATGCTCGGTTGGACTTCTTCAGACGGATATTTTATTTTTGTAGGGATGGAACAACGAAAGGATTGTTCATAAGCCCAATGTCAAAGGGGGTCGAGTTATTTTGGTCTTGCAGAGTGATCCACCTGCACAACAAAATAAGGTCTAGTCCCTATGTTTCAAATTCCTAACGGAGATGCTTTCATTTTGTTTCTGCAGTTGAATTCTGCACGTAAGCATGGTGACTCTATGTTACCATTTCATTGGAAATTGATCTTTACTGACAGGTTGAAGAGGTTGTGAAAATGATGGAAATTGAACTAGGAACTAGATGGATAATCCATGATTACTGTAAGGTGGATGATGCTATCCCTCTGCTTGGCTACTTTGTTTCGCTCAACATGCTTGTCCGTAATTTTGACTAGTTTATTAAATTACTTCTATTACCTTTTGTTGATTCTATTCCTTAGATTGGTTTATGAATCTTATATATGCAGGTATATCTGTTCATTTTCCTCCGGAGAATTGTTGGGTGCCTTGTTGCTGAACCAATAAAAGAAGCATTCACAGTTATCTCTTGCTCAGTTGCTGGAAATTCCAATAGCAGCAGAAAGAAGGAAATAAATTCATATTCAACCAGTCTCCTGTTTGGAGATATAATTTTTCAAAGGGAAGTTGAAAAAAGAGCCTCTTCAGTGAATGAATCTGGGGAATTGGACAAAACACTTGGTGGTGCAATATTCTGTGAAAACAAGGCAGTCGCTGCAGTTTGTGGCATTAGAGCTATTTGGGTGACTCCCTCCAACAGAAGAAAACACATTGCAACCCAGTTGCTAGATGCCGTGAGGTAAATTAATCAACTAGTAGACTCTACATTTTTTTCATTCGCCTTCAGTAAGTCTTGTCAAATTTATAGTTAAAGCTTGATATCTTCAAGGGTCTTTCCCATAAGAAGCTAATCAACTTACCACATTGGTAACTGTATCATAATCTTAAGGCTGTTGCGTATTTGGATATTTTTCAATTCATTTTAAGTATAACTCCACAGACTCAATAGGATTTTTATATGATCGTAACCCTTCGACGGATTGAATGATACAACATATTGAACCAAAAGAGCCATTCAGACTGAAAGATTCTTATACTACAAAAGAAAGTGAACGTAGAAATTATATAACTGAAGTTTTATTGCTTGTTACGTTGAGTTAATGTTGAACAGTTATTCTTCAATTAATGGTCAACTTAATCGTATCTATTTGTCCTGTATCGTTAATTTCGTGGCAGGAAAAGTTTTTGCATGGGTGTTGTGCTTGAACGTACTCAGTTAGCATTCTCTCAGCCAACCTCAGCTGGAAAGGCTTTAGCATCAACTTACACTGGCACTGGATCATTCTTGGTGTACAAAGCCAACAAAACGTAGTCATAAATAGAAAATGAATACGCCAGGCCACATCTTGATTACTTCTGTTGAGTCATTTATGCTCTAATTGTTACATATTGTTAAATGGTAATGATTTACACGCATTAAGTAGGGCCTTGAATCTGCGGTTTCATCACTCCTCTGGTCCTCTGAACTTTCTGAGTAGATTATTCTGGCGTCATTGGAATTTTGAAGATATATAAGAACATGGATCTAATCTGCAGGTGAAGTCTAAAGCCAGAAGGTATTACAGTCATGTTGACTAACAAATTTCACACGCAAAATTGGGGAAAAAAAAAACTATGGATCCTCTGCTGTCCAGCTAAAAAACTTTTGATTCCACAATTTCTTTTTTTATCAACCGATCCCCTCTTCTTTCCAAAAGGGGATCTGGTTTCAAAAGGTGTAAATTTTCAAGCAATCAATATAAATTTAGAGATATACAAGTGGCAGGAAACCAAATGAAAGGTATCCCTTGCAAAGTGCCAGTCTGCCAGATACTAAGAAGAGCAATCAATTCACCAAGGAATTCAAATCAAAATTTGAGGAGCTAAATATAGAGAATAAGAATAGATTTTCTATGGTAATGCACAATCTGCATTGAAAACATGGATCATTAGGTCATTTTGGAGTTTGATAACATATACGTACCTTGGTAGTTTTGGGTTGAGTATGTTGGAATAATTGGATTCAAAGTTAGAAAGCAATATTTTAACAAAAGCAAGAAAGATGGCTCTGCCATTACCTCATGCAGATTTATTTGTTATAAAGAGGGTCATTGAAAGGCAGACAAAAGAGATTTTGACTATCAATTATATTGCTAAGGTAAGAACTGAGCAAAAAGCAAAGATTGTACTAGAAGCAAAGAATGAAAAATTTGTTATCCATGAGTTTGTAAAGTTGTAAAGTATGCTTAATTATGTTACAACTTCATCAATAGTACTACTAGTCCTTCTAAGAGCTTCTTCCCCATTTGCCATATAGCTCCTTTTATCATACAATGCATTACATCATTAAAGCCTAAATCTGACAACATTATTCGCATGCCAAATTCTCATCCCAATCAATAGCATGGAGATAATATCAATCAACAACATCAGGCTTTGCCTTCTCAATGCACTCATCATACTCTTCATACTCCTAATTCAAGAAAAGGCTTAGTTCACTGCTTTTTAACAGCTTCCAATGCTGAAAAAGAAAAACAACATCCAAGTCATTGGCCACATAACAAGGTAAAACCAATATCTTTCATTCTAATATAATAGAAACCTCAATACATCATTTCTGTGAAACTGCCATATTTAATAGCAACAAAAACCTCAATGCAATAACTGGCATATTCAAATAGATGTAAAAAACAATATGCTTGACTTACACAAGACCTCAATACATTCCTCTGCATTTGTGGCTCATACCAAACAACATCTACGCAACATATTCAGTCTGAACTGAAAAGTGAAATATTCAAACAAATATAGAAAAATAGAATGCATAACTTTTAGAATTACGTGACAATAGTTGGCTTAATATTACATAATCTCATCAATAAACAAGGCTCTCCAAGCCAACATAAGAGTTGTAATGCATATTAAAGCCTTGTGAATTACTAGATTCCCTTTTCTACTTCTACCACTCTTGCTTTTTCATTACCTTTTCTATATCTTCTTACTCCATGATATCTGAACAAACAAAACAAAAAAAGGAATTTAGGAATTTACCAGGTCCCCTTTTTCTACTTTTACCACTCTTGCTCCCATCATATTGTTATGTTCAATTCTTGATACAGACTGATTAGGTTATATATAAGTTTTGACAAATGGAAATGATTACGAAAATGTTGATATATGATCCTAGAGAGTGTTGTTTTAACTAATTAAAAATTTCACAGCAATGAACAAAATGGAGAAACTTGCTTCAAAGGTTCTTTTTTCTTGTTTCGACAATGAATTATAATATTCTCTTTCCATCTTCCACATAATTTCTACCAGATTCATGTAACATTGACATACAAAAGAAAGGAGAATGCATTGTGATTTTAGTTATGAAGTTGTTTCTCTCTTGTACCTTAGTAAGCAGCTCTTTGACTGTTGGAACGTAATTGTGCATAAAACCTTTCAAATGATGAGATCAAGGGCTTGAAACAAAGTAATCAACTTTTTGAATTTATAATTACAACTTTGCATCGGCATAGACTTGATAAGGAAGAGAATTCGTACATGGCTTTCCAATTCTTATACATAAACAACAAATTCCTTCTTTGCCATTTTGAAATTCAACAGAGCAAATGTTTGATTATAGTGTCCAAATATTATCCACATTCAATATGTAAGGAAAATTATCTAAATGATTCGCATAATTGATTCCCACCTAAATGATAACATGCAAAAAGGAAAATTACTATAACTATCCATCTCCTTCTCAGCAAAACTAATTTGCACAAAAAAAAAAAAACCAAATCTGAAGAAGAAAGATGCTCCAAAACGACGTAGGCTTCGATTCATTAGACTAAAGGAAAATTACTAGAATCATTCCTCTCCTTCTCAGAACTAATTCACACAAAAATAAAAACCTAGATTTGAAGAAGATGACACTCCAAAACAATTGACGCTGGAAACCTGTAATCATTCTAGAAAACAACGTTGCATTTGGGAGAAGGAGTTTCTAAAAAAAAAAAGTAAATGAAACGGTGCATTTTATTAAAATATAAGTAGAACAAAATGTTAATCTTTTGACCGAATCCAACAGCTTAGAGTCCAAGCACTACGTAGGCAGAGTTCCTCCTTGCTTTATGTATTTTTTTCATTGGTTTCATGTGTTACATGTTTTATTTCATGCCTTTCATGCCTTCATTGTTAATTTTTTATGGAATTATATAGCACTTATATACACTGTTCTCATAATAAAATATAGACTAAGTAGGAACTAAATTTAACTTTTGGCTAGAAATAGCGCAAAAATTAATGACTATATCTTATATAAATTTAACTGCCTTAATCATATTTTTTTTGTGGAAATGGCCAGCCTGAAAAAAACTCTACAACCATATATCGTGAATAACATTGCTAGTGCCAATAGGAGGACACAGGAAAATGTGAGTGGGGTGTCGTTGAGCGTGAAAGTAATTTGTGAATAGGTCAGCAGGCTGATTTCCTTCCATGTAACCGTAATTGTGCGTCATCATCCTCACTTCCCGGATCTGGATTTCCTACGGTTCCTACAATTTGATTGTACGTTTTTTTAGATTTAAATCGATCAAAATTTTGAACTACGTATAGTAAAAAAATTGAAAATTTTGACCTTGTGTAATCATCAAACTTAATCTAAATCATCATATTGTATATTTCCTTCAATATTCACTTCCCGTTCTCTGCATGCTAAGAATATCTTGGATCTTTACATGACTAAAAACATTTTTATTCATAAAAAATATATCACTAGAAATCATGTTATTCTCAATTTTTTTTTTTTAAAATTCCTATCCAACTAAAGAGCTTCGGTGACATTTTTACAGCCATAATTGTCGTTTTAATGTATTCTAATTCGATTGTTGCTTTGTCTTTTTTTTTTTTTTTTCCCATTCCAACTCCTGTAACTTGAGTTTTATCTATAAAGGAAGAAAGGAAAAATCGCTCGTTTATTTTCTTGAATAGATTCATTAAAAGTTTTGTAGCTACAAAAAACACCATACAATTGTTGGTACAATAGAAATAACATTATAAGAGAATGTAGGTTTATTTCTGCTTTTTTTTTTTTTTTTAAAATGCATTTTATACACACTAAGCAAAGTTTTGAACCCAACCTTTAAAATTTTTAGAGATTATCTATTAAATTTTCTAATTAAAATTAAAAATCTCTGATTATATTTAATTAATAAAATCCCAAACTCATAAAATATTGACTTTTATAAAATTTCATTTAATCAGCTTTCTGTTTTTTTATTTCACTAACAAGAATATTTATATATTTTGCGCAAGCTTTTTTTTTTTTTTGGGCCAATCAGTTTCTCCTCTTCGGTAAAACCAATACGTGCCTACGTCAAACCGCAACAACTTATCGTGGAAGTTCTTCATCGTGTGATTTGTGAATGTGGAAGCTTTTCTCAACCATGGAAACGACGAGAATAAGAGAAGAAATTGCGATGCAAAGTTCTTGTAATAAGGATCGCTGAACTACAAAATTTTAGTCGGTTATTAATTTTGCTTTACAAACATTATCAATTTTAATTTTTTCAAATTCTAAATGCGGTTTCTTGGATTGACTGAAAATGGTTTAGGCCATGCTTGGCACACTATATAACACATAAATAGGATATAAAATTTAATAAAAATTTTGAGACTATACAGTGTCATATTGTATAAATATAATATAATATTATTTTACATTTGATAACACACTGCATAACAATGAAAAGAAAATGGTGGAGTTCAAAACAAGTTTGATCAATTCGAAGTTGCTTTATTTGTAATTTAAGTCCTTCTCAATATCAATATAATTTGAATAAATTAAAATGTTTTCTACTTTTTGTTAAAAATAATATGATACTACTATATATTAACGAATAAATTTTATTTTAATTGATAATAAATATAAAAAATGTAATATAAATCTTTTCTCAATAATTTTGTCCTTCTAATAATTGCTCATTTGAGTGAATTAGTTTCAAATTTTAATTGAAATATTATCACCGCTTCACTTAACACAATTAAACTTAATAATTAAATGGAGCAATACTTATTTTTTTTAAAAATAAATTATAGAATTTAGATTGCCTTCAACTAATTTTTAAAATAACTAAACAAGTGAAATTGATTTACTAGAATTAAATTAAATAAATAAATAAAATTAAAAATTAAAATTAATTAGATTAATTTTTTTAAAAAAAATTAGATGAACCAACCGTGTAAGTAACTTATTATTGCATCATGCTTCAATGCAGTTCAAGAAGTTTACTCCATTTATTTTTTGGTTGCCTCCGGTATTATATGTACTCAAAACTCCACTTATTAGGTAATCGCTAATTATAAAAACAACTATATAAAAAATGCACTCATATTATAGAGGATAATCATTTTTCACGATATTACTTGGCACTTGCAGAGTTACTCAATATCTTATTGAATAAATATGCATTATAACGACATATAAAGAATTAGAATTATAAAAATATGCATTATAACGACATATAAAGAATTAGAATTATAAACATTGTTTCATAAAAGTTACTTATGTAATTAAAAATTTAGGTAATATACTAATCAATTCTTTGGAAATGTAATTTTAAAACGGAAAGAAACAAACAATAATGACAGCCTGGCACCGAACAAGCCCGAATTATATGTTGTCCAATTAATTTTTGTTTGAATTTGAGTTGTTTGTTGTACAGCTCATCCGACTATACGACAAAAAATTTTTATTTTTACTTAGCTTTTTTAATAAATGATCTTTGACCAAAAGTGATATCAGATATAGACTAAGTTATACATCAATACTTATTAGGAAAACAGTGGCTCAATAGGCATTTTTTCTTTTTGTTCTTTAAAATAATAATAGTTAGATAATATATATTTGATATATGAATGTCAAACTTCTGAGTATGTAAAAATTATTGATAAAATATATAAAAATTTTAAAATATGCATATCCATTACAGTGTATTAAATGTGAAATTATTTTTTAATATTAATTCATATCCAAGATATATTTAATATTTTAAAAATATTTAAGCATATAGAAAGCTAACAAATTGGTGTTTAACAGATAATGTGGTTAATTTTTTTCAATAAAGAAAGGGGCAAAAATACTGCAATGTTAGAATTTTAAAAACAAGTTGAATTTTTTTTTAAAAGAAAAAAAGGCCTCGTCTGCTCTTTTATGATTAGCAAACAAGGCCCTATTCCTTCGCTACTTTCTTTTGTAAGAAAGAGAGAAGAGAACTGGTAACGCCCGATTGACAGCGAACTTATTTTCTCTCTCTACACTACACTCCACACTTACATAGTCACATTCATTGTCACTCTTCCAATTCCCCTTTCCTTCTCATTTTTCTCCCTGTTCTCCACCTTCCAAAGACATCTCATGGCGGACCTCACCAGGAACAATCCTCAAACTCGGCCATGGCTTCCTCCTCCTCTTCGCCAACTCCCTTTCACATATATACATACTCCTCTCCAGTTTTCTTGCATGGCCCAGTTATCTCCATTCTTTCACCATTTAAGCCCTAGCTTCTTCAGACGTCCCCCAGTTTTCCCCCCACCACCACCACAGGTTTCGTCTCCCCTTTTTCCTTCTTCTCTCGAACTTAATTCTTTACCATATTCTTTATTGTGATTATTATCTTTGCAGGGTTTCATTCCACCACCTGGGTTTACTTCGACGATGCCGTTTATGAACATCAACAACCTATTGTCTGGATACGGTGCAGGGTCACGCTTTTGGTACCAGAATCTTGCACTCCCTCATCCTGTACTTCAGGTGAATCAAATCGGTTTCTTCTATTCAGGGACGTGCTTTCTTTTGCATTTTTGTCTTTCCAGCTTTTAATTTATGAAACTGATCTATGCCCATTGGTTTGATATTTGAAGGTCAATATCTTTTTGCAAACCAGGAGTAGCGAACAGCCGTGGCACCAAAACCGCGTTTTACCCTACCAACCAAGAATCTTTGGCCCAGTGGAAATCGGGACTGGTGTTTTTCATCCTCCAGATATGAATGCATCCAATAATGTCACCCTCAGAAGCAATAGACGCAGAAGGAGAAGGAGACGAAGTGAGTTACTTATTACTGTTATCATCATCGTCTCTATTTTTGTGTTATTTTTTCAGAGTTTTATGGTACGATTGTTTATAACTTTTTACCATTTTTAATGAATAACGCAACTTTTGCCTTCAATTTTTGAACATCTTATTGAATATATTTTGAACATAATTTTTTTTTTCAAAGCTTCACTGTTTAGACGCAGAATAATAATAATAATAACATAAGCTCACTTGTCCTGGTCATTTATAGATTCTCCTTTTTGTAAGATGGGGATAAAGGTTTCTCCTAACTAGTTAATTGTGTATGTATCTTGCTGATTGTAAATGAAAGCTTTGGAGGACGCAAGGTCAATTTTTTCTTTCTGTGGGGGAATGACAAACTTTCATGTATTCATGATATTTTTTTTTTTATCTGGTAACTTAAATAATTTCCATACCTGCATGTTTTCGAGCAATAAAGTGAATGGTTCAAAAATTGCAATCTCATGGCAGGAAGGAGAAATAATAATCGAGTGGTTGAAGAGAGTCCACAGAGAAGCACAAACTGCTCCCAAGGGGATGGGTTAGAGTTAGACATGAGAGAGGAATGCCCTCAAAATCAGTCATATGAGATGATCTTGCCCAACGAGTGGCCCTACTAATACTACCATCTTCTTGTGCCGATGCCATACTTGACAGTTCAAAGTATTGTAAAGCAGAAAAAGGATGCATAATTACTATATAGTTGGCTTAGACATTTTGATATTGCCAAATAATGGGATTTTTGAACACAGGTGGATCCCGTTGAAACCATATATATTGGTAGTAATTATAGTGTTTCAAGCCTTTCATTACTTAGCTAAAGTTTATTAATACTAGTACATGTGATTTAATGATAAAATGTATAAATTGTTTGCAAAAATTTAAGTTTAAATTCTACTCAATTATATATATATATACACGCACTACAAAGAAAGTTGCTTTTAACGTTGGTTATCTAACGTCAATTTTTAAAATTGACGTTAAGCATCAAAACGATTAAAATTTAACAACAACTCTGCTGTGTTAAATATATATATATATATATATATATATATATATATACACACACACTACAAAAAAAGTTGTTTTTAACATCAATTCCTAAAACCAACATTAAACATTAAAATGATCAAAATTTAACAACAATTATACTGTGATATATATATATATATATATATAGACACACATACACATACTACAAAAAAAATTATTTTTAACATCGATTATCTAACGTCAATTATATATATATATATATATATATATGCACACACTACAAAAAAAAATTGTTTTTAACGTTGGTTATCTAACATCAGTTTCTAAAACTGACGTTAAGCATTCAAACGATTAAAACTTAACATCAACTCTACTCTATTATATATATATATATATATACTATAAAAAAAGTTATTTTTAACGTCAATTATTTAACGTCAGTTTTTAAAACCGACATTAAACATTAAAATAATTAAAATTTAACAACAATTATGCTGTGTTATATATATAAATATACACACACATACTACAAAAAAAATTGTTTTTAACATCAGTTATCTAAAGACAGTTTTTTAAACCAACGTTAAGCATCAAAACGATTAAAATTTAACAATTATTATGTAACATTTGTAGATCCATTAAAAAAAAGATAAAAGTAAAAAAAAAAAAAAACCCTTTCCTTATTTTCGTTGTTCCTATCTATCTAGGGTAAAATAGTGTGCCTCTTTGCCTCCTTGGTGTGCTTCTATGTTGATGCGTCATTGTGGTTGTGCCATGTCTTGGGTTGTGTAATTGTGGGTTGCATCGCCATGCTCTACCACGACATCAAGCTCCACTGCGACATCCTGTTTATGTGCTTAACTCGCTCTTAACACATCCAAACTGCCAACCCATCGTCTTTTTGAAGCTTGCTTCCTGTTATTCTTGATCATCTTCTTTGATCTATCTTCTTTCTCAAATCCAAGGTCATTCTTCTTTTATATCTTCGTCGTTATCACCATTGCCATTTTCTCCCTCATCTATACGCATTTATCTTCCATTTTTGTTTCAAATCATTAACTGGTACAACATGTGTTTCCTATTGCCCATTGATTTCTTCGATTGTTTTTTCAAGCTGGTGAATATTTCTCGATATTTGTTTAGTAATTACTGTTTCTATGCAAAATTGATGCCTACCTTCACTGAACCATAGCAGAATGTTCTTTCTATCTATTGATTTTTTTTTTTTTTTTAAATTTCTGGTTGTGTTCTTTTATACGCCATATGTGTGGTATTACCAAGTTAAGGATTTTGAGCAAAATGGGAAAGTGAAAGCTGACTTTTCAATGCTTTCAAAGAACGGGATTAAGAAATGCATAATAAATGAATTAATCTTTTATATGTTCTGTTTTTTTTTTTAGAAAAACGAAAGTGCATAATAAATAAATTAATCTTTAACACAACGTCATAATATTACTATCTATTGCTTCAGTGAGTGAGATTGAAGTTCCTTTTCATTCTATCTATTGCTTTTTTTGTTTTGGCCAATCTATCAATTGCCTGAATAGCTAGTTATTCTTAAACATCTAGTAGTTTATTGTTCTGCTCTATTGCAGTATTCCTTTACTCTCGAAACTAATGTGGCTATGTAGAAATACATTAAATTTGAATTATTTGTGGTATCAAAAAATTGATTTTGCCAAGGAGGACGACAAGTTATAAGGGAAGAGGTAACACGCTTATACTCTTTCTCTTTCTCTTTCTCTTTCTCTGTTACTCTCTTCTCAGCTTTTCTACTTTCTAATTCCTATGAATTGATTAGAAAGAAATTTTAATTTTAGTTTTGTGTAAAGTGTAAAAATATCATTAACTGAAATAGTTTAAAAAAATTTTAATCCACTAATTTGGTCTAGCTTAGTGGCAAGTCATGTATCATTAACTATCATGTCATCCAAACATCTTAAGGTCAGTTATAAGGAATTTATTCGTAAATCCTTTCATTATATTGGATAGTTATTGAGTTATATTTTATTAAGGACAGTTTTTTTTTTCCTTTTGGATAGAAGCTTAATCAGCTATAGTGAGTTGGTCTAGTTAGAAAAATAGGTAACCAACGGAGGTTGAGTTTTTCTCTTAATTATAACTCATCCACTACAAAAAAAGAAAGTCAAAATAGGTGTTTAGGGTCGAATGTCAGTTGTCAAAACTGTTGCTATATTTTTGGCATCAACAATTGGTGATGGTTTTAACAGTTGGGAAATGTTAATGTTTTTCAAGCAGCATCTACCATCGATTAAAACTGTCTTTAGCTTAGCACTTGATTCTACCCCTTAACAATGGTTATAACCGAAGCTAAAGGATAAATTTCACATTTTAAATAATTTAGCATCAACTATAACCAACGTTTGCTTCTATCTTTTTTTTTTTTTTTTTTTCAATCTCCTTTCTTATTGTTCCTTTGGCTTTCACGTTTAAAAATATATTATAAAATCAAAACATCATGTAACTAAATTTAAATTTAAACCAATCTCCCACAAGAAACATCATTTATATTAAACAAATATTAATATACATTGTATCTTCATAACCAAAAATATCAAATTGACATAAAATTTAAGTTTAGCGACTATCAAAACATAGATCATGACTAGCTAGCTTGGAATGATCTTTGATATCTTGCTGGTGATTGTTCTGTAATACCCACATCAGGCATCTAAAAACATAACATTTATAGTGACATCAAAAGATATGTGTCATAAAATTTGAGGCAAGTCCACACGAGATGTAAATAAAGGAAGAAAAAAGTTTTCCTAATCTGCATGATTGAACCAAAAAAGGTAGCTAAGCAATAATCCTGATTACATACAATTAAACAAGAAATGGCAGCCTCTACAATAACAAGAAAGAAAAGCTCAAATATGGCGAAAACTGCTGAAGGTGTTAGTCCTTTAGTTCCAAGCATTGCCACCTGAAAAGGTAAGGAATAATACATTGTTTGATGCGTAGCCTTTATAATTTGGAATTAGAGCACCTAACTTGATTTAAAGATAACTTGAAGAAAAAGGAATTGGATTTTGCCAATGTTGCCAACTAGAAGAAAAAGGTACAACGAATGGTATATCCAAAGCATATTACTGAAGCACAGAGCACTTATACCTTAACAATGGCAGTACAAAAATGAATATTACTGAAGTCAATCCTGCCAAAAAGAAAAATTATATTTTAAAACACTTCGTTTACATTATAAATTCATATTTGTACTCGTTATAAAAAAAGCCTTTAACATACTAAAATAGAAATTTTAACAAGTTATAGATTTATAAAAAATTTTGGAAAGAAATTGCTATATAAATTTGTATAAACCATTGTAAGTTACTGAATCTAATAGATTACCTAAGTTTAAAGCCTATAATGTATTCATGTTATAGTCAAAACTGAGCACATATAGTAATAACCCAAGTTTGAACATTAAAAAAAAATTAGAAAATAGATTAATGCAAAATCTTAATGAGAAAACCAACAATAATGGACGAATCTAATGTAGTGAAGCAAGTAAAACTTTTATCTTAAATGACTCTTCAACTTCAATAAAACTGATAAGAGGAATGAAAGAAAAGAATGACTAGAAAATAAACAAATGATTAGAAATGCAGAAGCAAAAGAGCCGGGGAAAGGAAACATGCAACCCTCACAACCTCATATCAAAACTAGTACAAGAGACAAAACCAAATATCATTAGAATCAGTAATATAAAATTCATTAGTTCAAAATTTATACAAATTAATTATAAATTAAAAATGCTTTTGTAATGTATATATATCAAATATAAAAATAATGAGATAATATTTTTTCAAAAGAAATTCATAAACGTAATTTGGCAAAAGAAATTCAATACACTCACTCTAATATATAACTTTCCCATCATTTTTGCATTCCTTAGACCAATCATGAATGTGGGAGTTTCTTAAAGGAATGGAAGCATAAATACATTAAAATAAAGTCATTCAATACTGATCATAAGATTGAATATTTAGAACGAAAGATCAATATATCCAAAAAACTAAAAGCCCACGACTACACATCACTAAACCCATCACCTTCTTTCATGGCACACTATCCACTATGATGAGGGGCGAAAAATCTTTTCTTATGTGTAAGAAGACTTTTGGACCCAATTTGCGTTTAGCCATGAAAAGGATTCTGCTAGAAGTTATATTGAAGCATGACGATATTTAATATAAACAATATTATACTATAAGTGACGATAATTAACATTTTGCTCTTCCATAAGATAAAGTAAATTATATTTTTCCAAGGAAAAAAATTACTGAAACAATACATACCTCCTTTATAGTTTAATGTCTTTCTATTTGATGAAATGCATGATAAATATTATGAACATTTATCATGGAAGAGAGAGATAGCAGTATATTATAATTGAAAAGCTATACACGTATGAGTGAATTATTGAATGCCTTTTTGCCCCTCTTATGATTCTTAGCTGCACAGAAAAGAATAAATGGAGCCTAAAATTGAAGAAGTAAAAAATTGAAGTAGTTTCTCTTGAACTCCCCCTTACAGTATAGATAAGAGAAGGAACAACATTGGTATCTAAATCCAACAAATCCATTATTGGCATTTGAAAGAGTACTAATTCATAATTTAACATATATTTGATAATATTTAATTATTCAGACAATATGACAGTAGTAAGACTTCTTACAACTAGATAGACCTACTTTTTAATTCCTTATAAAGAGTAAAGAATGATTACTTTTGAGTCCACATTAATGAATTTGTAATTACAAAATCTATTTTGAGGATAATGAATAATGCTGGGTTTGTGCATACACACCCTGATTAAAGCCTGCCCTACCATAAGAATCATTCAAACTAATTCGCATATTATGCAAACATTACGATAAGAATAGACTATCAAATTGAGATCTAGGTGAACATATTCGGTTGAGTTGGATCCCTCATTATCTAATAATTTATTCATTCATCAATGATGCAGCTATCAATAGCTAGAAAAGGTCAAAATCATTAGACAATGTAGAACTAGAGTTCTGCTAACAGAAAAATAAACTTACAAAAAAATAACTGTAACAAGCAAAATCTATTTTTTTTTTTTTTGCATCAAGCAAAAATATACAGGGATAAGCAAACTCACCAACGTGACGATCATTAATACCATTCATCGTTTTAATAGTAGTGATAATCAAGGTTTTAAATTGCGATTGTGGTTGTGTTGCAGGTGTTGTGAATGCAACAATGCGGATTGCGGTCACTGCGGCTGTGTGAAAGCATGGGCATAGTGAGAGCAAAAGCCACTCCATGCATATCTGAGGTTAAATAAATTCGCTCCTGCTATATCCAAAAATTTTGCCCTCCAAAAACATCAATTTTTAAAATATCTAGGAAATGCTTTGCATATGAAACGATCAATATAGTTGGGATGCCAAACACTCCTTAACTAGAAAGCATAGCAGCAAATGATGTGCTAGCATTGGCTAAAGCAACCATGGCAATAGGGTTGTACAAAGATGCCATATTCCTTAAGATCAAACAAACTCTTTGGAGAAATCCATTATAAGTTGCACAAAATGATCAAAATTCATATGTAATTTATATATTTCTCAAATACATTTAATTTATCAAATCTAACACATATATTAATATGACAAATACAAACATATCAATGCTCATTAAGAAATTTAAAAGGAAAATATAAATAATGGAAATGTCAACAAGTCAAATAAAATATTCATCACCACATTGTAGAATGGCGTGGCGGATCACAACCTCTACTTTCACTTTTATTGTCACCTTGTCTAGCTCCATGTCCAAAAATATAATCAATGAATCTGCCACTTATATTCTCTAATTGCTGATGATAAGGATAATTTGGTACTTGGTGATAATAAAGGTGATAACAAGGTTGTTGATAAAATGGTGGGTAGTGGCTATGACTACTTTGACATGATTCATCAACACCAAAATCACTAAAACTTTGTGAAAAATCAGAAGAGGAAGAATCTTCTAGTGGATCAACTTGTTGCCTTCCACCTTCTCCTGATTGAGAACCACCTCTTCTATTATAAGTAGGGACCATATCTTGAAACAATGTCATATCAACAACTAAACCCTAACCAGGCATAGAATATGGAATTTCTTGATATGGGTCCATCTGTGTTATCATCTCTTTCAGCTACACCACCACCATTATTGTTGCTTGGTGGACTTAAACCTCCATCACCACCTTAACTATACCTCCATTTGAAGTTGAATCATTAATTGTTTCTAACTCTTCATCTTCAATATCCATTCTTGGAAGCCATTCTAAATTTGTAGGTCTATTTAATAATGGGCATTCTCTCTCTTCCACCCATAGAGACAAGGGATCATCTTCTTAAAATATGTAGTCAAAATTAATTAGATTGAAAATATTTTCAATCTCTTCTTGACTTCTTTTCTTATTATACCTCATATGTAGTTTCATATTGTATAAGGTAGAGACAAGTTTTTATAATCTTTTATACTTGAGTCTATTCCTTGTCTTTGTATAAATGTAACTAAATGTGCTCCAATTTCTTTCACAGTTTGATGCTGAAGTTGTTTAACTCAATACTTTTATTGCAATGCTTTGAAGTTCAAGAGCACATGTGCCAAATAAGATCCACTATTCTACTATTCAAATAAATAATAGAATACAAGTAATTAAATTTTACCAAATGAAGCTATATAATCTACATTTAAAGACAAAAAGAGACAATTTTACCAAGATCTATTTGAGACCATGCTCTTTGAGCTTATGCTGTTCCAGAAGTTTCTCTCTTATCTTAGAAAAGCATTAATTAGGTAATATCATATTAAATTAAATGTAATGAAAACATACAGTATTAGATTATAAATGAGTATAACAAGCCATTTTAATTCATATATACTAACCTGTCTCAAAGCTTTGATTTGATCATTTACATCTCTTTGCAATTTAGATATCACTTTACAGGTTCCTTCAAATGTTTCCTTACAAACTGATTGCCCATGTTCAACTCCAAATTGAAGCTGAGGATTAAGGAAATAACCTACCAAAGAAATAAGATTTATTTAAATTATGTTAATACACAAATATGTAAATTTTTGTGACAACATAAAACATACATAGACTTACCAGCCGAATGTAAATTTGTATGTAAAAATTTGCACTTTCTATCTATCATGTCATTATATTGCAGGTAATAATGACAATTTTGCTGTATGGATTGCTTTGCCCTACCAACAGCTTCATAAATAAAACCCATAGTTTGTTTTTCAACTCCATCAACTAGTCTTAAAACCTTGACAATTAGCTTAAACACTTTTAGTATTTCATTAGCCTTAGTCTAAAAGTCATTATCCATAACTTGTTTTCTCACATCATGTGCTGGTCTAGATTTTTCCTTCCCAAATTTAAACTTTCGAAATTTTTCTAAGGTAAACATGGCTTTCGAAGATTGCTTTTGCTTTATAAGAGATTTTAGTTGCAAGAATTGTGTAGCAAAGCATGTGATAGCTAGATGAATAAGTTCTCTACCTTCAAGATACTCTTTCATCAAATTCACAGTCCAAATGTGGTTATATATGAAGGATGTTATCATCTTTGCATCCTCCAATATGTTTTGTACATTGGACTTCTTTCCAGTGTCTTTTAAGCACAGGTCCAGATAATAAGCTGCATAAGATGACCAATAGATATGTGGTCTTTTTTCCATCAATTTTTTACCTGCTGCCTTCAATACTACCTTATTAGCTGTAACTAAAAGTGGAAATTAGTATTTTTGCTAGCAATAGAAGAAACATCAATTGATTTCAGAAAAATTATTCCCTCGCTATAGTAAACAAGAAAATTCATTATGTGCATGTGATTTATGTTATTTGTCCAACCATCAGACATTATTGTTACTCCACACTCTTTACATGCACCTTTTAATCTGTTTATCCACTCTTTCATGGATTGGTATTTAGTTTCCAAATACACGTATGAAATTTCAATAGGTGTAGGGAACTTAACACATACTGTACCAATTTTAACAGCTGCAATGATTAAATTATGAAACTACGGAGAATCAAATAAGCTTATCAGAAGGCATTCATAAATAATAAAATTTGGTATTGTTTTCCCTAATTTTTTTTCCTTAATGTTTTCATCAAACCACTAGAAATTTTAGGCTACTTCATACTCTTACTCCTCACAAGATCAACATTTTGAGACCTTAAACTAAATGGAACATCTTGTGATCCACTAGCCCATACCTGAGAACTACCTCTGTGATGAAAACTCTGAATGAGACTAACTTTGATGACTGACATGAGTCCCTTGATATGCATCTGATTATCTCTAACGAGGATTTGGCCATGAGAGAACTAAAGCCAACAAATATTACTACTAAGTTTAGTGCTGCTGACAGAACTTATCACAAGCAATGGCATGAGTCCAACAAAATCTGTTTGATAGTTATAAAATATACTATTGAGAAAACCATCAGACAGAGTATCCCTGAGAAGGACACTGCTATTGAATACCTCAAGGCTATAAGTGAGAAGTTTAAGAAGTTTGATAAGATGCAGAAGGCTTATTATCTTTCTCTGCTGGACAACACTCATTATAATGGAGTGTCTAGGGTACATGAACATATGATGAAACGGTAAATTACTACAAGTTGAAGTATTTGAATGTGGACTTAGGTGAGAGTTACCTCATCTATAGAGTTCTACAGTCTCTATCAGCTGAGTATAAGGTTCTTAGAACCACCTATAACTCTCAATAAGTTGAATGGACAGTTAGTCAAATGATCTCTATTGTGACTCAGGAAGAGGAGTCATTAAAGAAAGCTAGTTCACATGTTCATTCAATAAACTACATCTTTCCATGTTCATCTAACAAGGTTGGAAATGAGAAGTAGAAAGGAAAAAGTATAAGGGCAAGGTTGATGGTAAGAGATTCTGTGGACTCAAGAAAAACAATAACAAGAATAAGAATTAAAAGAAAAAGACATTTAAGGGTGAATGTCATTATTTTAAGAAGTCTGACCATAAAATTTTGGATTACTTTAAGCTGAAGAACAAGTGTGAGAAAGAAGATATCTTTTTTGAAATTTCCCCTTTAACTCTAGTTTGTCTTGAATTCAATAGTTTTGAAACCTCTATGGATACTTGGTGGTTGGATTCTGGAGCAATTGTTCTTATAACTAATTCATTGCAAGAGCTCAGAGACAGAAGGAGCCCAAGTGAGAGGGAAAGGACCATTCTTGGAGTGGAAGGAAGTTGAGCTGCAGTAGACTATATAGGAATTGTAGTTTTAAACTTGTATTCTGGACACATTTTAGCTTTATATGATATTGTCTATATACCCTCTTCAAAGAGGAATTTGGTTTCTAGTTTTGTATTAGACAAACATAAGTATTCCTTTTAGCAAGGAAATAGTAAAATTAATGTTTTCTTTAATTCAGTCATTGTTGGAATTGCTAGTTTAATGAACAGTTTACCTTGCTTGAATGCAAAAGTTAGTTCAAATTCTACCTTTGTGCATATATTAATGCTATTATTGGACATAAACACTAAAGAATTGATGAGAACTCTTCTATGTTATGGCATCGGTGTTTGGGTTATATCTCTAAAAAGAGATTAGAAAGTATGGTCAAACAGGGAATATTACATGACTTAAATTTTTCTGATTTTGAATCATGTGTTGATTGCATTAAGGGAAAACTTCCCGCTAGAGCTAAAAGGAAAAAGACAAATAGATTTGAGACTATTTTAGAATTGATCCACACAGATATTAGTGGACTAATTACTCCTGGTACTATAGGTAATTACATATACTTTATAACTTTTATAAATGACTTTTCAAGATTTAGGTGGATTGATCTATTACGTGATAAATCTGACTCATTGGATGCCTTTAAGGCATTTAAGGCTGCTATTGAGTTGAAATTTGGGAAGGTAATTAAATGTGTAAGATTAGACAGAGGTGGTGAATACTATGAGATATATACTGAAACAGGTAGAAAGCCTGGACCTTTTGATTTATTCTTACAAGAGCAAGGAATTGAAACTCAATATACCATGCTTGGCTGTAACACTTGCTAAGTTAGTGCAAAAATTTTTCTTTTAGCAAGAATGAAGGTATAAAGATTTGTAATATGTAATACTAATTAGATGTGAGCTTTGGTTTCTTGGTAAGGTAAGTCATCCGAAATCAAAGGGGCATGGGTTCGAGATGCAACTCCCTCCTTCCTCAGAGAATTTTTTTATGCTGACATGTGTCCCCCCAGTAAAATTATGAAATTGCCCCTGATTATATTTTCTCCCTTCCTATCGTGTTTTCCTCCTTGCAGCAAAAACATCATCTCTTCCTCTCTATTTACTGTGTCCCTGCACCACGGCTAGCCACGTTCAACCTCTAGCCAGCTTCCTCCATCACTGACGAAGCTTTCTGGGCAGCCACTGCTTATCGTTGGCCGACGACAGTCACTTTTTCCAGTGGTTTCATGGCATAGTCACAACAGCAAGTTTTTCAGTAATTTCGGTAAGTTTTAATTGGTTTTTTCATGGGAATGATGTTAGGAGAAGCATTTTTGGCCCATTCTCATTGAATTTTAGCTTTGGAAGTATGATTTTAGGCAAGTTTTTGAGAGTTGTCTTGATGAGAGTTGTCTTGATAAGGACTAAACTGAAAAGTTTTGAAATTTTGGGGTTTTCAGAAATGGTGAAATTCTGCAGTTTAATGGGTTTAAATTGGTCTTAAAGAAACACTTTTAAGGTGTATGACATGAAACCCTAGTGTTCTTCATGGTTTTACTTGAATTAAAGGAAAAAGTATGAAATGAGGGACTAAAGTGAAAATATAGAAAGTTTTTAAGACAGGAGTGTAAATTGATGAAAATTATGGGAAACGTTAGGGGATGGAATTAGGAAATTTGATTTAGGGCTTGTTTTGAGTAATGAGAAGGACATGAAATATGAAATTGGTAGTGGCATATGAAGTTTGTAATGGAATTATAAAGAATTAAAGAAAAAGGAAGAGAATATGTGAGGAATTAATGGTATGAGATTATGGTTGCTTTATGCCTTTGTTAAGGCATTATAATGAACTTAAATTGATGTGTTTAGTGATGGGAATCGAGGAAAGTATATTCTTATGATATAGGGATTGTTGGTGAATTCTATTTTATAACCAAGAGACGAAGATAAGGTGATTTTAATGTACGTTAGCCACCAGGTAATCGGTAGCTTTTCCAATTGAATGCTTATCATTGGATTGTTATATGGTTATATGGTAGTATAATTGTTAGACTTGTTAGTCTTTCATATGAATATTGATTTATGATTGGTAAGTGATTTCCATGCAAAACGGTGAAAAGAGAGGATTAAATAAAAATGAATAATGTTTGACTAAAGATTATGATAACATTGATATTAAAAAGGGAAAACTCATGTGTGGCAGGTCCTTAGATTGAAGGACACTATAAGATAGATGTTTTAGCATGAGCTTGCGACTCACGACCGTATGAGTGATTTACCCTGAGATGTTGTATGCTCTCGACCGTGAGATGTTGTGTGCTCTCGACCAATAATGGATTACCCTGAGATGCTGTGTGCTCTTTATCGATAATAAATAATCTGAGTGATATATACCCTCGATTGATAGTGAATTACCTCAAGGTGTTGTGTGCCCTCGACTGATGATTAAACTACATGGGCCACGAGTCCATGACTGATGCTTGATGTCTTGATAGTCCTCTTTAGAATCTAGGTTCTGAGTCAACCGTATTTTGAATAAAAAGGAAGGTTTTTACATGTCTTTTAACAAGAACCACGCATATATGTGCATATGATTTTGAAAAGGACTATGTTTGATTATTTAATTTTGTTGCATAATTTACAAAGATCCAAAAACCGATTGTAAATTGTGCATAGAATTGTACAACTGTGAAAAGAGAGAATGCATGGTTTAAACATACTTAACTGATCAGAAAAAAAACCCAAAGGCTAAGTTCCCTTGATCATTTTGATGAAAATACACAAGGGCTGAGTACCCTTAATCGATGAGGAGGGTTCTCCGAGGGCTGTGGATCCTCAAGAGTTAAATGTGATTTCCAAGGGCTATATACCATTGATTGATTTAAATTCCATAGAAGGATTCCATGACCATTGTTGTTTTATCGCATGTTTATGACTTAAATTGATAAAGGTTTAAATCATGGTTTATAAAAAATTGACTGGTTAAAAAGGTATTATATTGATTTATTTCTGGAATGCTACTTGTTTATATTTTACTGAATTTCAAGCAAGCCTTCAGAGCAATTTATTGACCAGGAGGGTTAGAAGAGCCTTATTGGCACTACAGATGATTGATTTCCATATTTTGTTGGGATTTTTTTGTATTTGTAATCATGTAATTGGTTAAAGATGTAAATACTTGTAAATGGATATGTATGACCACAGGTAGATTCCCCATTCCCCTTGTGTTGTAGTTGTCTTTAGATTGAATTGAGAGTTGAGCTCTTTTTTATGGTTAGTATTGTTTTGGAAGATATTTGTAGCCATTTTGGGAAGTCTCAGTTACAGAGGAGACTCTACCGAAATTTCTACAAATTATGTAAAAATGTGAATGTGCTTAAATATGAATGTCCATGATATATAACTTTCGATTTGGTTAAGGAATCAACTTGTTAGGCTTACAAAAACGGGCTAGTCTTGTTTTTTGTGCTGATCATACTCTGAGAATTGGGGTGTGACACTGGCACTCCATAACAAAATGGAGTTACTGAAAGGCGTAATTGCACCTTGATGGACATGGTTAGAACCATGATTAGTCATTCTTCCTTACCAGAGCTTTTGTGGGGTGATACCCTTAAGATAACAACTTATATCTTAAATCAAGTTCCAAGTAAGTTAGTTGAAATAACCTTATATGAACTTTTCACTAGTAAGAAGCCTAGTTTAAGACACTTTCGTGTATGGGGTTGTAAAGTAGAGGTGAGACTCTATAATCCTCAGCTCAAGAAACTTGATTCCAAGATTGTTAGCGGATTCTTCATTGAGAATTGTTCAGGATCCAAAGGATACAAATTTTATTATCCTAATCACGTTACCAGGGTTATTGAATCTGATAGAGCATTCTATTCTGAAGATGACTTGGACAGTGAAAGTAATGTTCCTAGAGTAATCAATCTGCATTGTGATTATGCCATATTACCCATGTCATCTTTGTCATCTCCACTTGTGGATCATGCTATTAGAGATGATATTCTTGTTGAGAATCTAGTTGATCCTATTATGGAAGCTCCTGTAGTTGATGTGGGAAAACCCATCGTTAATTTGAGATGATCACAGAGGATTTGTAGACCTGTAATTTCAAATGATTACATAATATACTTGCAGGAATTTAAGTAAGACATTGTTGATTGGTAGAGCTTAACCATGAATGTCAAAAGCCTTAATTTTGTTCTTTCTTAGTAGCCGTAATGTACTGTAAATGTTTCTTATTGCAGTTATTTCTTATTTGCATTTGTGAAAGCAAAATAGTAGAACTATGAAAAGAAAATAAATACATGAAAAAAAACTCTGAAACCCACTTCCTATTTTGGGTTTTTAGAATAAAGGAAGAGGGAACAATTACTGGATTTGTTTATAAAGATATGGTAAAAAACTGAGAATAATTATTCCTTTATTTGTAGCTAGCTCTGAACATGGAAGGAAAGATGAAGTAATTAGTTATAATGGATATATGTTTGTCGAGGTTTGGTTGCATCTGTTTGAGCTTTCAGAAGTAGTTAGACTGATAATGTCTAAATTATATGTTGTTTAGCTATCATAACAAGTCAATGGCTTCATATGTGTTACACGAATTGCTTCATTGGCAATTTGAAGTGGGAAGGGACTACGATTGAAAGAAGGCAGTGAGGCCAAGCGATCAAATACAAATTTGCACAAAGTTTGGGTTCAGATAGAAATGAGATGTTTTGATCTATTTTCTGTTCAGATGTTCTTGGTTTGGCACCCTCATTAATAATTATTATTCTTGGTATAATAATACCTATGAAATTCCAGGTAATTACCGAAATCATCCCTGAAACTATTGGTGGAAAACTTATTGGACTTGAGACCTCAAGAGCGATGATCCCTAGGCTAAAGGTGGGTAGACCTGTTGAGCTTAGAACCAAATTTATGAAGTAGTTCATTCAAACTTGGCTTAAGTAGTATTATTAAGATTTATAACTGCTTTTGAGTATTTTATGGATGGATCAATGGAATGACTTAGTTAATTCATTGTTAGCTATTTTTGTAAATACCTTATATAGTTAATTAATAGTTAGATATTTATTTGTGAATACTTTATGTATAGCTTGGTTTCTGAAAGAAATATCCTCAGGCATTGGGGAGGAGTTCAACGTAATCCACTTGATTTGGGAATAGTTGATTCTCGGTTATCCAGGTGTTTGCTAATTTCAGGTTTTTTGCATTATTTTAAGCCCTGAACTCTGTATCTCTCCACTCGAGATTTACTCATCATTTATTTTTTTAAGTTCATTATAATGCCTTGAATAATGCTTTTGCATTATTTTTTTCAAATATTAAAGAGTCAAATTCAGTAAATGGGAGCTATTTGAGGATTTTTTTTCTCAATCTATCCATATCTGTGTTTCACCAAAGTTTGTTTAGAAGTTACATATTCTTTTGTTTTTGAACACTGCTTTGCTTTTTCTGATTATACGAACTTGATGTAACTATATATGTGATTTGCTTCTTGGTGACCAGTTACACACATCATCACTATTTGGTACATCTTAGATAGCTCTTAAAGATACCAAAAAATTGACTTGATCACAAGGTCTACATCCAATATTATTAAATTCCAAATCTGCTAGCGGCTTGGCAATGGATACAACATGGATCGGCTACTCAATGTTAAGGTACAGCTTTCTACAATCTCAACTTAATTTTTCTTCCATTTTTTAGTTTTCCTGAACTCTGATTGTTGAGCAAATGTAGTTGAGCAATACCCATTTTTTCTGATGCATATTATCATATACTATATTCTTATATTTGAGCATCCCATTTTTTCTGTTCTATGGGAATTATTACTTATTCTTTATATATATATATATATATATATATATATATATATATATACATATACTTTTGAATGAAATTATTGATACAACTTAGTAGACTTTTTTTTCCCTCTTGTTTCCCCCTTATCATGTTTCTTGTTATATAAATGTTGTACTTGGAAGCGTAAATAATTCAATAGATATTGCCCATGAAATATGAGCAAAGAATTCTGTCATATATTATTTCTGATACAAAGTTAGTGATTTTTCTACGGGCAAGGAATTTTCGACAGTTAGTAGCAACAATATACTGTACTTTCCTTAAGAGCTTAGTCTACCTTCTGAATCAGTTAAGTCCACCTTCTGAATCCATCTAATTATTCCCTGTCAACTAAGATTTGTTAACTAAGATGTTGCGTGGCTACGTATGATTAAACTATGCTTTCCTATGTCCTTGCCATGTGTTCTAAATGCTGCCACCTAAATCCTCCATTTTCACTTTATTAGTTTGTTTTCAGCTTGAAGCTTCCCATCTAATAGCCCACCTTCTTTTGCCCCAAGCTTCATTTCATCTTTTTAACCCAAACTGGAAAATGGTAATTATTTGTTTGGTCCATTTTAAAATCTTTACACATGACACATGTGTCCTATATATTTCTTTAGTTAGAATTTATTGTCTATTGGAATACGTTATTCCTAAGCTCATCTATAATTACATAATCTTATATTTTGTTCATATTTGGGAATGAAATATTCCAAGAATATTTATTAACTTCACAAATAAATCATATATAGATGATAGATAAATTTGAGACAATAATCCCTTTTCACAAATCTTCCCCATATTATACTTATTCACTTGGGAATTAATCAAATTAGTTTAAGTACTCATATCTTAAAATGTTCAATGAGCAAATTTATTTGTTTTGTTTAGGTATTGGTCAAATAGACTATGTACTGAATATGTATTTACTAAACTTACGCTATTTTATCTTTTTTCTTTTAGGGAAATGTTGGAAATTCGCATTCTTCATCTTTTTCCTAACGAATAGTTAAAGAATGATTTCCAATTGTACCTTTTTTTCGTTTTGCACCTGACTAAATATTATGCACAATACTTGATAATTTTTGTATCAATGCCAATTTTCACTACAATTAATGTATTTGTAGTACCTTTTATGCTCATGTTATGTTAAACACATGAGTGTTCAAATCCTGGGTGAGACCAAGTTAGACATCAACCTATGACCTGATTTGAGGTTATAGTTAGGTTACAAAATGTGGCCCAATCACGAAACTCAGTTTAGTGAATTCGATACATGATCAGGTCGGACTAAATCATTGAGTTTTTACAAAATTTTTTTTATATTTTGTTAAATAAATTTAAAATAAGTTTTAAAAAAATAAAAATTATAATTTGTATGTAATAAATGAAATATCCTATATTAATAAAAAGGATCTATATTTGACACGAACAAAAAAAAGTAACTATTTTTTTTAAAATACCAAATATATATATAAACATATAAAAAATTTAAAATATAATATATATATATATATATATATATATATATATATAGGACCAATATTGTAGCTCAAGGGACTAAGTCCTTTTATAATGAATCCAGTCCTCATGGCCTGGTTGATCAAGACTCAGTTTAAAATGACCAGTCCAAACTTAGTTAGTTGATTAGTTGAGTTGGGCTAAGTATTGATTATCCCTGGTTACACATGTGATTTCATGTTTTACCAATGACAGTATATTTTAATATTAATTCAAATTCGAATATTGTATATTCACAAAGAGAAAATGGTGACCTGATAGAGGGGGGAAAAAAATTGCGTAATTGACTGCGGCAACTAAAGTGGTTGCATCCGACGGTTATTCCCGCAATTAGACTCTTGACAGCCGGAAAATGTCTCTCAATGCTCCTATTACAGGCGGCTCTTCATCCGCCACATTTAACAATTAGCGGTGGTTGAGGAAAATACCGCTAAGAAATAATATATACATATATATATATATATATATATTTAGTGTCTTATTAGTAAAGCATATTATATCAAGAATTGTGCGTAGTACATTTTTTTGGGGTCAAATTATACGAGTAATATTATTTGAACAAAGTGTGATTATTTTTGTCGTTATGATGGTATGTACGTTGCTGTCCTCGTATGTCAAATGTGAATCCTTGAGCTTAGTTACTTTCCTTCTATGTGATAGTATGGGGAGGTTGTGATGGCATTTCATTACTTTTCAGCCATCATTTATCATATCCATTGCCTTCCAAAATCAATTCTCCTATCATCACTATCTTCTAATTATAACCAGCATAAATGCATATTATTAGTCAATTCACAAGGTGTAATATATTTAATGCTACTAATATGAATGGTTTTTAGTCAAATATGATATGCTCAAGCATCTTGATTTTCATATAAATATAAAGTTTTTGAAATTAATTTGAAGTTCAAGTCGTGTTATTTTTTAACTCAAGAAGAGTTTATTATATGTGTAGTTGTCAAAACTTAAAAAGAAAAATTATTTTCAACTATTAATTTGGAAAACTTTTTAACCAATTAAAAATCGGAAACAAAAAAAATTATATAAGTTTATGACTACAAAAATAACATTTCTTGAAGTTTAAACTTGATGCTGATATGGTAGAGAAAGGTAGCTCGGAACCATAAGGGGACCCACAAAGAATATAGAGGATCGATTCCATATATACACCCCCCGGACCCGCCAGTTGGCTCGAGCGATTCGCTTCAGAGTCTTTGGCTTCGTCTCTGGAGAAGGACGGAAAGTGTAATAGCAACTGACGAATTTCGTAAGAAAGGAGATTTGGCGAATATTGGATCAAGACACTAGCTCCTTTTATTTTCGTTTTCCTTGCGCCCAAACAAGGACGGGAAAGTGCGAGAAAATCCGGGATGAACAATGGGGATACCACAAGCAATGGATTTTCTCAAGGACAGAGCAGCGTTCGTGAAGGATTCACTGCATAAGAGCCAGACCATTACCGACAACATGGTCGCCATTCTTGGTTCTTTTGATCACCGCCTCTCTGCCCTTGAGACCGCTATGCGTCCAACTCAGGTTCACTTCTCTCTTCCTCTGTTTTCTTTCCCAGCCATCGACGAAAGGCGTCGTAGAAGGTTTATACGGACTGTTGATAATGAAGTCGCGGTTCCCTTGTAGGAAACAATGTTTCCTATGTGGTAAAGTAATAGGCAGTACATTGATACATAATTGTTCCTAATTGTTTCTGTTGATCCCTGTTTTTCACTTTTTTGGAGCCAAGGTGATCTAGCTGAAGATTTGAGTTGGATAAAGAGTGGTTAGGGCTTTACATTGCTTTTCTTTTTCCTTATTTATTCTGGCATTTGGTAGATAAAAACGCATTCGATTCGAAGGGCGCATGAAAATATTGACAAAACACTAAAAACTGCTGAGTTCATTTTGGTGCAGTTCGATCTGACTCGTAAGGTAGGCCTCTAATTTGATTTACACGTAATTCATATATACATTGCCGCCAGTTCAGCCTGTTTTAATATATGCCTTTATATCATGCATTGTTTTATTTGTCTCTTAAGGCTTAAGGCTGTAGACATTTGCTAGCCTTTAAAAATGTATTTTATCATATTACTTTCATATCATGTTATAGTACAATGTCAAAGCGGTGCTTCATGCTCACTAGTCCAATGACAAACTTGATGGACATATAATTTCCTTTTACCTCCTTTGAAAGTTGCATGTTGTCTTATTAAATTTACCCAATATCTTCCATTTTATAATTAAGATTCAGCATTGAACTTCCAACTAGTGCTTTTTAGTGTTGATTTTCTCCAATCTGCACCAATTACTGAAACAAATGCACTTAGGGGGCGATTGATGAGTAGTATTTTTCCATAATGATTTTCATTTCAATTTAATTAGTTTCTAGATGCTATAAGTTCTGATGATTCTGAATTCAAACTTACTATTAGGCGGAGGCAAAAATATTAAGAGGGCCACACGAAGATCTTGAAAGCTATTTAGAAGCAATTGATCAGCTGAGATCCATTATTAATTTCTTCAGCAACTATAAGAATATGAAAAATACTGATGGTGTCCTCAATCATGCGAACAACTTGCTTTCTAAAGCTATCTCAAAGTTGGAAGAAGAGTTCAGAAATCTCTTGACAAATTACAGGTCCTACTTCTCAAATTTACATTTTTTGTGTGCTTCTCTCTTTCTCTGCCTGCATGCGTGCTGATTTATGTGTGTGTTTGTGTATGCTCTAACATTTTGAATCTTGAAATACCTGAATGATAACTGAAAGATGTGTTAAAGAAGTTAGACAAGGACTAAAATGTATAGAGTCTGTCAAGTGTCGTTTGTTTTTCTTCAAGTGTTGGATTTTTGGCGATTGAATTGGACATGAAACTCAGAAGTTAGTTTCACTTTGGTTTTGTCTAAGAAAGATACTCAATATGCTTATCCTTTTTTATCTGCAACTCATTGCAAATTTCCACATTGTTGTTTAAATTACAACATATAGTTAGTACTCACTGAACCTTGGCTAGAACAGGAAAAACCTCTTTTTTATTTTGCGCTTACAAAAGTAACCTTCTTCTTCCTATGAGCCTTGATCCTTCTGCAAATCTCGTTTTAGATACTGGAACGACTTCTGGTGTATTATTGGGTTATAAAATGTCTAGCATGATAAAATTTTAAACAAAATGAGTTTGAATTTCAGCAAGCCTGTGGAACCTGATCGCCTTTTTGACTGCCTGCCAAACTCTCTACGGCCATCAACTTCTGGGCAGCAAGGTGATGGTGGTGGCAAACATCATTCTGAAAGCCAGAAAAATCCTCTGGAGACTCCCATTTTTACACTTCCGACTCTCATTCCACCCAGAGTTCTGCCTTTGCTACATGATTTAGCACTACAAATGGTTCAAGCTGGCCATCAGCAACAGCTATTTCGAATTTACAGGTAACTTTGTCTCATCTTATCCTTGAAATCTAATGATAATCTTTTTATTTTTCTTTTCTTTCACTCAAGTTGAATTTAGGGGAGCTCTTATCACAGAGCTTGGGTATCCACTCTATTTTTGTCCAATCCTTTTCTACTAGACTCCTTCAATCTAGTCCTATGAAAAATTTCACCACATAAGCAAACATATATTGTGGATTAGATTAATAAAATTAGCCTTTGAAAAACAAAAAATTATGAACTGTAGCTTTTTTAAAATTACGAAACGGCAGTATCTATTTTGTTTTCTAAAGCTGGTGATTATCTTTAATTGGAACAAGTCTGCACATGCAGTTCTTTCAAACTCTGATCTACCATAACAACATTATGTAATTCCAAATGCGGCAGGGACACTCGTGCAGCAGTCGTAGAACAGAGTCTTAGGAAGTTAGGTGTAGAGAGGCTTAGCAAAGATGATGTTCAAAAAATGCAGTGGGAGGTTTTGGAGGCTAAGATTGGGAACTGGATTCATTACATGCGGATTGCTGTAAGTATGAATAGGATATTCCTTTTTATCTGTTTTTTTACATTTTTTCACGCATCTTTCTATTTTTCCTTGAACAGGTCAAATTGCTTTTCGCTGGGGAAAAGAAAATCTGTGATCAAATATTTGAGGGGGTTGAGTCTTTGAGATCCCAATGTTTCGCTGAAGTCACTGCAAACAGTGTGGCAATGCTTCTTAGTTTTGGAGAGGCTATTGCTAAAAGCAAGAGATCTCCAGAAAAATTATTTGTTCTTCTTGATATGTATGAGATAATGAGAGAACTTCAACCAGAGGTATAGTCAGTATAGATTTCAATAACACAGTTTAACTGACTTATGCTCACGTTTTAGTTCTGAATTTGGTGACACTAACTGCAAGGGGTCTGGTAAAAGATTGAGAGTCTTTAAGTTAATATTATTATTATTATCTTTATTATTTTATGTTTTAAGTTATCAATTTGGCTTTCACGATTGCTGAGGTGGATATGAAGAAAATTTGTTATTCCAAGACCAGCCCAGTCAATTAACACACAAATTAAACTTTTCTTTTACTAGCTTAGGAGAGGGGCTATATGATGAACACACGCAAACTGCTCAGATGGAATCTGATGAAATAAGAAGTCGCTAAAACCTCTACCTTTTTATTCGCCTTATAATAGGTTAATGCCTGGCCTGTTAACAGGAAGTAGGAGGTGATATAATTGATTTTGATATCAACTGTGAGTTGGTTGCATAATCATAAGTTTGATATGAATTCTTTCTCTTAATCCATGACATTTACATGAATATACTTTGAAGTTTACTTTTTCATTTTTTTTCGTTTTTAATGTACTCTGTATCGTTCTCTTCATTTCTCTTTTCTGTTGTTTTATTGTGGGTATGGGAGGCAGATAGAGACAATTTTTGGAAGCAAAGCTTGCATTGAAATGCGGGATACTGCATTGAGTTTGGCCAAGCGACTAGCTCAGACAGCCCAAGAAACCTTTGGTGACTTTGAGGAAGCAGTTGAAAAAGATGCCACTAAGACTACTGTACTAGATGGAACTGTCCATCCTCTAACTAGCTACGTTATCAATTACGTGAAATTTCTTTATGAGTAAGTGATCAGTTTACCTTTAAATTTCATGGAGCTGCTTTTTGTTTGATATATGTATAATGTATGTATGTATATTCCCTTTTCCAATATATTTGATTGGGAGTAACTACTTTCTGTTTTAGTTTTCTTCATCGTCATAAGTTATATTATCTGTCAGTTGACCCTATATCATTCATATTATTCTATTTCTCTGAATTTCTACTCGATAAAATTTGGAAACTATTCACCTCCTGAAAATAGTGTTTGTTTTCTGTTTTGGGGTTTTAAATCCTTGCATATTGTTGTTTATGGGAGGAAGAGAGAGCAGTAGGATCAATATAATTTGAAATCTGACATGCAAGCTTATTGATTTCAGCGATGGCGGCTTTTTCCCTTGATGAATTTCCTCCTGAATTTGTTCATCTAGGATTTGCAAATTACTAGCTCATTTTCTTCATTTATGCTCGTCATTTTCGATATCTGTTTGTAGTTGATTTTTAACTTGTATTTTTTCTTCCATATGGGCATTGAATGTGCACAGTTATCAATCAACTCTGAAACAACTTTTTCAAGAGTTTGATTCTAGTGATCCAGACGAGCAGTTAGCATCTGTAACTACAAGAATTATGCAGGCTCTTCAAAACAATTTGGATGGAAAATCAAAACAGTATAAAGATCCAGCATTGACCCAGTTGTTCCTTATGAACAATATCCACTATATAGTCAGATCTGTGAGAAGGTTTGTACTACATATTCTACCCCTTTTTTCCCGTAATAAAATATTGTGAGGTGTAGTTTTTACCTGGATGCATTGCCATTTTGCATATTGTATTTGCAGGTCAGAGGCAAAGGAAATGTTGGGGGATGACTGGGTGCAAATACACAGAAGAATTGTGCAGCAGCATGCAAATCAGTATAAAAGGATCTCTTGGGCAAAGGTTAATTTCTTCAGATTTATTCAGCTTTTTGATACAGTATCTCTCTTCAATGTTCTGATTACTCTTAATATTTATTTTACAAGCATGAATCACAGATATTGACCTACTGGCTCATATCTAGATAGCTTCATTACACAACTCCTCTAATAAAGTGGTCTCAAGTCCTGGAAGTTTGAGAAGAAACCTAGTGACACATTCACTCCTTAGTCTGAAATATTAATCTCGCAATTCATTAGTATTATTGTAGTTGATCCATATGGGAACGTGGTTCATTTATATGTTCAATGATTAATTTTTGAAACTGTCATACAGCTGCGGTATCAGAGAAAAGTGTTCAAAATGTTAGTTTTATATACCTTTTTGTTACAGTACATACCTCTTGTCAAATGATGCTGTCACTTATATAGAATACTACTGAGTACTGACTCACTGGTTTTGAGTCTTATGGTAACAAGTTCGTTGATTTCGCTTGATGTCTCATTGGCTCATATTTCTTTATCAAGCTGCTAATTTTATTTACCTGTTTTGGGATTGCAGTTGTTATCCCACAGATGGGCGTTTATGATGATAATTAGAACAATGTTGACTTTACCTGAGGTTGAATGATAAAGGTTGTCAGAGTAAGCAACTGATATTTATGATTCTGCAGATATTGCAGTGCCTCACTGTCCAAGGAGCGAATTCATCAGGTGGTGGAGATAGCAATAGTGGAATTTCTAGAGCTGCGGTTAAAGATAGGTTTAAGACCTTTAATATTCAATTTGAGGAGATTCATCAAAGACAATCTCAATGGACAGTTCCTGATAGCGAGTTGCGTGAATCTCTAAGGCTGGCTGTTGCTGAAGTCCTTTTGCCTGCCTATAGATCTTTCCTTAAACGTTTTGGGTATGTTTCTGTGTTCTTTTTATTTCCAGTTTTCTAACCCCTTTCATCTAAAATGTGCCCCGCTTCTTGTTTATGATATTTTATGTATATTAAACTTTCAGGCCTATGATAGAGAATGGCAAAAATCCTCAGAAGTACATAAGATACTCTCCCGAGAACCTTGAGCAAATGCTGGGTGAATTTTTCGAAAGCAAGACATGGAATGAACAAAGGCGGTGAATATTAGCATCCTTGTGTTGACATGTTAGGCACTTACTGTAATTGGTCAACAATACAGTCATCACGTTACTCCCGTTGTATTCAAATTTTGTTCCCTGATCGTTACCTGTTATCCCTCTTACCGGCCATGGGAATGTCAATTAGGAAATTGGGATTGAAGAGGGCATAACGGTTTATTCGTGGACTTTGTCCATGACACACGTCTGATATTTCTTACCTGCAATTGCCGCAAATGAAGGTAGTCTTCTATTATTCCTCTAAAACAGTTAAAATTTCATACTCTCTCCTTGTATACATTTGCAGAAGCTTGTATAAATTTTATATTTCAGAAATGAAAACTCAAATGATTCTTTATCCTGTGAGTCGACCTCCCATTGGGATTACAAAATTTAAGTTTCATCAAATGTACCATACTCACTTATCTGGGAAGTATCCTATGGTGCCACAGATTTTAATGCCTTTGTTTTCCGAACTATTGGGCTAGGAATAATAATAAAGTTTGTATGAGGATCTTGCCTGTATCTTAAGTTTTGGATTGCAATTTATTAATCTTCAGATATTAGTTCGTTTTTCAATCTATGTTATATCCTCTTGCGGGGAATAAAAATTGGATTGACGTTCAAGTTTTTATATAAAATAAAATTTGATATCGCAACACAATCTTAGTTCCTTACATAGGTCAAGCCAAGAAAATTGAGGTTGAATTAAGGGAAAAAAAAATTATACAGTTTCTCATATTATTTTTCTATTAAAATATGATAAATATATAAATAACTAATTATTTCATAACACATGTATAATTATTGTAGATAACTGTATAATTTTTAAATTATATTGTATATTATTATCAATTAACTACATTCTTGTTATAGTTTAATTTGGAAAATAGAAAAATAAAATTATTAATTAATTATACACTTGTTATAGTTTAATTTAAAAAATAACATAACAAAAATATAAGAAATTACATATAAATCTAATTCTAAATAAAATTGAGAAAGAGTAGAAGCAACTCAAAAATAAAAGACAAAGTAAACATTTGGATTCTTAAAATTAAATGACCATCGCATAGATAAAAGATAGTACATCCTTTTTGAGAGCTTATAAGCAATACAAAGAACAAACATATTAATTATTGAACTTGAACTAACAACATGTCATAGATAGAAGAAATTATATACATAAGATTATACGTAAAAAACAATAGTGAAAATTGCAAACCAATGAATTGTTGCTAGATACTCTAAGAATTACTGAATTTTACCTGGTTTTTATCAAATGTGGTATTCAGTACATTCATAGGTCAAAATTCAAATTAAACCCCTAACTCTATTATAAATTCTAATATTTTAGTGATGTGCATAAAAATTGATTATATAAAAAGGGAGTTAGTTCTCATTCTGAGAAACTAGATAAAAAATTAGTTTCTTTAAGTGCAAAAATTTAAAAAGTGAATTTTTAATTTTGAAAATACATATAACATAATATATCATCTAAAAAAAAGTTGACTTAACTATATTTTTTTACCATGGCTGTTTGCATAAGTTGCATTTTACCTTCTAAAAATAAGTTAGGACAAGCAAGACAACGCACCGGCATATGAGTTTGAAGCGACTAACTGAAGTAGTTATCAACGGCCAACTCAAAATTGAATTTCTATCTATATAATGCTACCTCTATCCACCTTCATTAAGGCATATCACAATCAATCATACCTGAGAATGGCAACCACGGTAGAATTCTCGCCTCTTCCTCAAGACATTGAGCAAGGCGACGTCCAAACGGAGGCGTGCCTGCAGGACCAACATTCCCATTTCCCAAGGTGGCAGATGATGTTGACGGGGCTTCGATTGGCCTTCATCGGAATGTTGATGCTTGGGGTTGCTCTGTGTCTCAGGCAGTCGCAGGCATGGCAACCACCTCCTCATCTCGTCCCACCCACATTCCTCCTCAACTCTTTCACTATTCCTCGCTTCAACATCTCCGATGGCGAGTTATTGGCGACTTGGGACGCGATATTGACAATCTCCAACGCCGTCAACGCCACCAACTTCAACATCCATCGTCTGGACGCCTCCATTTGGTATGAGAAAAATGAAGCCCTCGCTTCCATCACTCCTATATATCCCCAAGATTTGTTAGAAAGCCAGAGTTTGGGTAAGAAGGCTGAGCAGGAGAAGAGGGTGAATTTGAAGTTTGAGACGACGGGATGGGAGAAGGATCAGCCTGTTGTGGACGATACGGTGATTGCAGCGATGGCGGAAGATAGGCAGAAGGGAGCGATGAGGTTCGGTCTGAAGACGAGGGTGAGTGGGGAGCTTAGTTCGGGTGAGTGGGTCGTGAGCTTCGTCATGTACCCGACTTGCCCCGATTTGGAAGTTCGGTTTCCTCCACCGGAACAGGGAGAGGCGGCCACCTTGATCCGCCGCAACACCACCCAGTGCTCCGGTTCTGTTCAATGGGGACGTGTCCGAGGCTCGGGGTAGCGAAGATTTTAGGATTGCTTTGTTCCTTTTTGATGGGGGAAAATTTTGCAGTAGATGTGAACACTACATATCCTCCATCGTCTTGTGCATGCTTATCATTCTGAGTACCATCTCACATGGGACGGCAACATCAATGTCACCGACCAGCCCAAACAACGTCGTCAAGCTGTATTTTAGGGATTTACAAAAAATCTCACTTAGGGTGTTTTGCGTTGGAATTGGATGACACGCAACACGTATAAATAGGCCAATGAATTTGAAGGCCTCCTCTACACATGTATGTTCAAACTATTTTCCCTGCGCCTCGCATGCTTCCATTGATTGTCACTTGGAAGCCATTTGTGAGGACTTGAAGCTCGGGTTTCAAAATGGCGCCAATAGTAACGGCCTGAAAAAAGTAATGGTTGCAAAATAGATTGAATATTTTTTCTTTTTCTTCCTTTGTGGGATTGAGGATTGGAGTTTCATTGCTTCTTTAGAGTCGTATTGGACTTTGTTAGTTTCCCAGGTGAAGTGTGAAGATAATGACTTACGTCATCCTGTGAGTGACCATTTAAGCTTTCCGCAATCTGCATGCATTTAATACGATGGGCTTCTCCTTTTTGACACTTTTAATTTGTTTTGACGTTCAACATAATTAAAAGCAAATCTCATTTAAGCCTGTTAGGGGTGAGAATGCTTACTCTGCTCCACCAGCGTCGAACTTCAAATTCTCCGTATTGTTCATGTTGTCTCTCAAGGTTTGAACCATAATTATGGATTTTTTACATTATTTCTGGAGATAAGAGTAACGAATGTAAATACATATGAACATATTTTTCTCAATTTTTATTCACTTTTTTTTCCCGAACATTTATAAAAAATATGCATGTTAGTTATGTTGTCTCTCAGAATTTGAATCAACATAGATCCTCTTTATTTTTCTCTCATAAAATTTTTGTAAATTTTGGAAATATAGCAGTATAGAGTTAGAATGTGTATGAATATTGTATAAGAAAAAAAAAAAAGTGCATTAACAAAATTAATTTAAAAAACAATAGAGTCCTAGGTTGAACTAAGCAGAATTTGGGCCCATCATGTGAGGTCGCTGTTTGAAAAGTGTAATTGGGCCTATTCCTATTTGGGTGCTGCAGTCAGATCTGTGAACTGTGGGTCAAACAACGACATTAGGTCTTCGGTGTCATTAATCAGACTACTATTACTTCTGGCGGCGCCTCATGCCCATGTGAGTTTGCCGTAGTCATACTCATGTTAGGATCATCTTTAACAAATAGATATACTCTTTAAAAACTTCTCCGTGTTTAAATTACATAGTTTTTTTTTTATTTCAAAGAAATATAGAAATTATTTTAAATTAAAATATAACCAAAATATTTTTAAAATATATTTATTTCTTTTATATAAAATATAATTTATCAAACTTTTTTTTCAAAATTATTTATTTTCTGCCAGCAATCATGAATTCAATTTATTTTTAAATTTCTAAAAATTTATTATGTTTATATTAATTAAATAAAAATTTCACACTTAATATATTGTATTAATATTATATATATATATATATATATTTCAATTAAAATATGTATAACTATAACTTTTTTTTTAACGAAAGATATGATTCATGCATTTTTAATTTCATGTAAAGGAGTGTAATTTACCCATAAGCAGGCAGCATTTGATCCAAATTTGCTCTACTTTTTCATTGTAGGGGTGTTCAAACCCCAACCCGTGGCCCCACTCAAGGTCATTATTGGGCTACATTTTGTGGCCCAATTTGGTAGACTTGGGACATGACAGGTCAGGTAAGGTCATTGGGGTTTTTCTTATTTTTTATATTTATTTCAATTTAAATTTAAAATAAGTTTAAAGAATGAAAATTATGATTTATATATAATAAATGGAATATCTTATATTAATAAAAATTATCTATATTCTACTTAAACGAAAAAGTGACTATTTCTTTTTAAAAAATACCAAATATATATAAACATATAAAAAAATTAAATATATATACATTTTTTTATATGTATATGGTCAAATCGGGCCAATGCTATGTTCTAGGATCCGACCCAGGTCCTTTCATGATAGATCGATCCTATAGCCTAAGATAATCATGATCCAACTTGAAATAATTTGGCTAGGTCAAGTTGGGCCAAATTTTTATCACCCATACTTTTGAGGCATATGAATTACGTGCAAATGGTTCTAATGTTACCCTATCAAAGAGATGCATTTAGTGTAATTAAACTAATGAAACATGCATATATAATAAAAAAAAATTTTGTTAATATCAATTATGAAATTGAGGAATAAGCTATTTTGTTGTCATTATTCTTCCAAGAAGAAAAAATGCTAAAATTGTGTGGAAACATCTCATACATCTGAAGGAAAAAAAAATAATCATAATCCTTTTGTTATACACACGGAAAGCCGGTGCAAAAGAAAGGCATTTGCTGTGCTAATTTTAATAATTATAAATTTGATAAGTTGTCCTTCAAAACGAATTTGAATGTGATGATAATAGCTGAAGCAGTGAATTCGGGTCTTCTAAAATTTTTGTTGTAAATTTATTTGTAAAATTTGAAAGGAATAAAATAAAAAAGAATGAATAAAAAAGAAAAAAAAAATAGACTCACCCTTAGCCGTATCTTTATCTCTTTAAAATTGTTAAAAATCTTATTAAAAAATATAGAGAATCCATTTTGCAGATAAAGCCAGTGATCAGTTCCAAATCATGTGACTGACAACTTAACGAATATTAATTTGAGTATCAAAATTTTGTAATAGGCAATGATGGTTATCTATATACTGTTAGGTAGGGTTGGTAGAACAGTGACAGAACTAGCTAGAGTGCTTGCTTTGGTTATTTTCAATGATGTGATTAATACGTGGTTTATGCTCGCTAAAAAAAGTCGTGTTTGCGTCACATCAAATCATTATATTTTTGATTCCTTCTAATCAAATAACTTATATATTTAAAGGTAGTGAAAGCAATAAAAAGAAGTCGGGGACAAAAATGGGTGTTGACGTAGATGTGCAAAACAAACAGTGAACATCGCATTTTATATGTGCCATTTTCGTTGGATAGAAACGTAACAATAATAAAAAAAAATTAAAAAAAAAAAGATATAATGAGCATCTCTTAAAATAATCATATATTAATTTTGGGTTATCATAACTGTTTATTTTCTTCCCAATCCGAAGTCATTAATTTTGCTATGTGGTCTGCCTCTAGTAGGAGCAAGGTTGCTTATTCATCAAGGTTTTGTGTAATTGATCAAAATCCTTGGCGTTTTGACAAATTACTTAGAAGTGAAGAAAAGTAATAACAATCCCGGGGTCCTGCTTTTCGTTATATCCACTTCTTGTCTTTTTCCTCCTCCTTCGGTTTGTAGTTTTCCATGCCATTAAGATTAATTTGCCATCACCCAGGTCTTCGAAGACTGGCCTCTAATGCTTTCTCTTTCCACATTATTCATGTTCGTCTCTTTTCACTTGTCATCGTATGCCTTCCAACTGACAATTGAATCTTTCATCCAAAAATTAGGAACCTACCAAAAAAGTAAAAACCAGTACTGAGTACATGGCCGTCTTGTCTGGTTCAGTGGCGGTGTTTGTTACGTGGGTTGTTTGACATTTACACGCGTTAAAGTGGTTAGGTGAATACTTGGTTCATAAAGTTAAGCCGACAGGCTATATTGATTTAGAAAGCAAAAGAGGGGAAAAAAAAAGGGGGGGGGGGGGGTGGTAATTGTTAAGGCTCCTGAATCTGCTGTAATAACTGCTGCGAATTTGATAATTAAATAATATTAAATATTATTATTGGTGCTCGATTATTAGGTAAGTATGAACTTTGTAGGTTCCAAGAATATCACGTAGGACCTTGCAACTTCGAGTATGGAAGTTGAAACCATAGCATAAACAGAGGAGAGAGAGAGGACAAACAAAGCTCGAGGGAAGAATCTTCCTGAATGTCAGTGCAAGTGCATGAACGCCTTCCTTTTAGGATGTCTCTGTACCATTTTCATCTCTCATATTCTTTCCTCTTCCTCTTACTTTTTTTCTTGGAGCTGGGCCAGGGAAAAAAAAAAAACAACAGTGCACAATAGATTAAAATTTTAATTAATTGTTTTCTTTACTAACAAATAATGACTCTTTGGCTCTCCAAATGAAGATGGAGACATAATGAATAAAATTTGTTAGAAAAATGACCTTAATTTCTCGTTTTGATTCATTTTTCTACTCGGGGGTTGAACTGCAGAGCCATGGCTTAAATAAGTAAATGGTTGATTAGTTGAAAAAATACAAAGAAAAGTATATTAATTTGAGAAAATGAGAGAGAGAAACCTTGTTTTTCCCTTCGTGAAGACCGTGGAATTTCAAGCGGGGCATACGCCAACAGGCCACAAAAAATTCCATGTTTCAGTGCAGCATTTCTTAGACTTGATATCCTGGTGTGTCGGCCGGCCATTTTTGAAGTCCTAATTAGAAGCCAAATTTGAAAGCGAATGGTAAGAAAATTTAGAGTAGGTAGGCCCACCCACAACCCCTTTCTTTTACCATCATGACCTTCCCACTGTTAATTCCACTCGTGCAGATTTAAGCACCTAACTTACCAACATTCAGTGCTACGCCATAAATATATATATATATATATATATATATATACATATATAACGACTCTATTTAATATATATTACTCCAACCCACACCTTTCAAAGTTTGGGCAACTACATGTTCAAAAAAGTGATGTAGTGAAGAGAGAAAGAGAGATCGTTTACATTTGCAAGTAGACTTTGAATATTTGTTAGGTTAAAGAAAAAAAAAAAAAAAGAGAGAGAGATAGTAAAGACATATTTAGGATTAGTTGTGGCTTGCGTAGACAGATGTTGAAGTTGTAACGATCAATTGATAATTAATTCATCAATAGGAGGCAGAGTGAGGAGTTGGTGGAGTGTCAAATTGACGATGAAAGCTGATTAATATGCGATGTTCCAGTGCCTTCCCACATATGCCTCACTGTAGTCAATTCCCTTTTAGTTCACTTTCCTCGTGCACTCTAGACTTCCGTAAGACTCTAGATTTCTTTTCACACTTATCCTCACGTCCTATTTGGGAGAAAGAAACAATTGTGTACATTACTTAATAAATAAGTAAATCAATCAAATAAAATGAGACAGACAGATACTTCAAAGGTTCTTTTTTAAATTAATCTTATTTATTTCCCTTATTTCTTATATATTTCTGTAATTAGTCTCTCTTGTCTTTTCTTCACATATGTATATATATATATATTGCTCCTAAAATTGAATTAGAACACTAAAAAGAATGGGCAAATAAAATTCAGTATTTTTACAATTCTTTTAATAATTATAACCCCCCGCCTTTATACCTCAAATTGAAACTTAAGTATGATTAATTGGAGTTGGATGTTTTTGTGTTATGCCCATAATCATGAAACTATCGTAAAGAGTATTTCTGAATCGGACCATCAAACAAAAGGAGGAAACTTTGAACCCCGGAAATGGATTCCTTAATCCTTATCATTCAGTGGTGATTATTGGATTATATTACGTCATCCAAAAGAGAAACCTTAAAAAAAGAAGGTCGGTGTAAGGCAGATCTGGAAGCTTCTCTCACATAAATGTGAATAAAAAAAATAAAGTATCATGATAAATGGGCCCATTACGGGCAAGATTTATCCGTGTCCATAGGAAGTTCCGTGCGATCCACCATCGAACGGTGATGAGGCTACTCGCATCTCTGATCACTTTCCTCTGGCACTCTTCTTTTTCCATATCTTTATGGGAAAAGTGGTAGAGGCAGAGGCGGCCATAGAAAGAAGAAAGTGACTAGTCTTTTTTCAGCTAGCTAGGGATCAATTTGATCTAACTTTGATTCATTATTTTTAAAGCTTGCATTAATTTATATTTTTATCTTTTTGCCTCTTTTTTTTAATTATTTAGAATATTAATTTCTGTAGTTTAAATTGAGAGAAGTGTTTCAGATAAATATTTTTTATTTTTTTCGCATTACAAATACAAACTTAAAAAACAATATTTAAGAGATTAAATTGTGCTGTGCCGTTGCCTCTTCGAAACTCCGATCCACATTAAAGGTAAAGCATCCCTTTGTTGACTTGGCTACGCACAAGCCCACGGAGTAGAGCACAAAACATTCAAATCAATGAGGCTCCCCAAGGTTATTATTAAGATTGACTAGTCCTAGCTCTATAGACTACAAGTTGCTATAGAATATACATCTTTACGTACGGTTGGTGGGCATTTCTATTCCCATCAACAGCTGTGCACTTTATACATATGAACTACACCATATGTATGTACATAAAATACAGCATACTTCATATACATGATTACCACCGGAATGAATTAATTAAAATTTTAAATGGCTAACTTAATAATTAATATTAAATACAAGTATTTTTCCTTTTGGCCAATAATTACAAGTATGTACATGCATGATTGATTAATATCATCACACACACACATATATATATATATATATATATAGAACTTTGCACTGTACCTTCTGATTGATAACTAAACAATAATACTACTAATATGGAGTTGATATTCGTGTTAAGTATAAATATATATATATATATGTTCTTCTATGAACTATGATTAATACCATTTCTCATCCTGAAATTATGCATACTGTATTTGTATAGGTATTTGAAACACTCAACTATTTCTAACTTTATAGGAACGTCTTTATAAATATAGAAAAGAGCAGTTGTTAGAAGTTAAAACACTGATAAATCTAGAATAACTTGCAGTGATCACAGAAAGGGTATAAATTGAGCATTTTTACAGGAACAGACTTTTCATACTGGGTCAACGCAACGAAGTATTGAACTGGCAGTGTTCTATTTTGGTTTCAAGCCCTTCCTATCATCTACACTTTGCAATTAGTAGAACTGTATAGTTGCTCACATATCATACTACGTACGTATGTAACATTATCTCGTTATATCTTTTGTAATGCATTGGTTTATTTATATATATAGACACCATAACACACGCAAAAGCCCTCCTCATAAGCCTCTCCCAGTCCCGCTATTTTGGTTGCTCTAGCTGATCTACACTTTTCCCTACTCAACTCTCTCTCTCTCTCTCCCCTTTGATAAACAACTCCTCCTCCTCCTTCCGCGGCCGCTATACATATCATGTCTGTAAAAGAGTGTGACTGTGAACACCACAAGTGGTGGCGCCGGAAAATATTCCGAATGATCTTTGCGGGGATCCTAGTATTCCTGTTCATAGTGCTTTTCACGATTCTAATAATCTGGGCAGTCCTGAGGCCGACAAAACCTTCCTTCATCCTTCAGGACGTCACCGTCTATGCCTTCAATGCCACCGTCCCCAACTTCTTGACCACAAACTTCCAAGTCACCCTCTTGTCCCGCAACCCGAACGACAAGATCGGAATCTACTACGACCGTCTCGACACCTACGTGGATTATCGCAACCAGCAAGTCACGTTCCGTACCTCCATCCCTCCCTCCTATCAGGGTCACAAAGAGGTCGACGTTTGGTCACCCTTCGTCTATGGCACCGACGTCCCCGTAGCTCCTTACAACTTCGTCGGACTCAGCCAGGACCAGTCCAACGGCAACGTTTTGGTCACCGTCAAGATCGACGGACGCGTCAGATGGAAAGTTGGGGCCTTCGTTACTGGTCGTTACCATTTGTACGTCAGGTGCCCCGCCTATATTACTTGGGGAGCTCGGAGTACTGGAATTTCCGTCGGCGGAAACGCCGTTAAGTATCAATTGGTCGAGCGATGCATTGTCAGCGTTTAAACACGTACCCCAACTTTGGTTTCGAGATTAATTCACTGCTGTGGCGCTCAACGCTGTTAATGAAGAAGTAAGACCTTGCTGTGTTGTGTTGTGTCTCCATGTTTACGATTTTATCCTTTCTCTCATTCTTGTACACTCTTTAGTTCTGCGTGTCTGTATTGGTTCACCAAATTGTGGTCCTTTTGCTATGTGTAATAATGAGGAGACAAGATAGAATAATTACAATTTGTAACGAAGCAATTGGGTTAAAATATAAAAATAATACACGTACGATTGCTTCGATTGGGCGGTAACACGTGAACGTATACATGACAAAGCATCCGGTGCCAATCTCTCTCTTTTCTCAATATTTACATAATTCGAGTTTTGGCATGTTCTTAATCATACCTTTTCGTCAATTACATTTTTTTTTAAAAGCATATCTGCATGTTTTGTACATAAGTTGAATTATTTTCTCAAATTAACAAATAAATTTTTATTGTATCGTATACAAAATAACGTGTGTAATTCTCGGAAAGCTGTGAAATCCACCAAAGCTTTCAAATAACCAGTAGAAAAAACAAGAGAGCGTTTGTGGTGAAAAAAAAAAGGAGGAAAGAGAATCCAAATGGCGTGCAGTGGAAATGAGGAAGGGAAGTTGAATTATTGGGGAGGGGAGGTCCTTTTCAAGCCACCTCACCTACAATGGTTACTAATTAATAATATTATCATCTTGTCTTGGTCTCTAATCAAATCGAAGCTTGGACGAGCCGACACGTATGATGCTTAGCCACGAAGAGGAAGGCCGCCTTGTTTGCCAAAATCCCCCCTCTCCATGTGCAGTGCCCCTTTAAATTCCTATGACAACTTTCCACTCTACAAATTACAACTCTGCGTGTGCGCGCGTGTGAAAATCTTTTTCTTTTATGTGAGGTTTTTTCGACGAGTGTTTTTAGGATATTAATTAAAAATTATTTTTAACTAATGAAATTAGTTTATAAATATTTATTATTATTAGTAATAGATACCATAATTAATTTTAGATTAATTTTATTAGTTAAGAATCATTTATTATATGCAATAAATGATTTTTAACCATGTCCTAAAGTTAGAAAAATCCTTTGTACTAAGATCAATTAAATATTACTCAGACTAATTTAGTTGTCAAAATAATGAATAATTGTAGTATTGAATTTTTAAATACTACAAGAAGATGGTAAATATTATTCATGAAATACGTAATCAATAAGTTAATACTAGGTTTAATTTTTAAAAGTTAGTTCGAAGTCCACTTAATTAGGTTTCTTCTTTCACTCTCTACGCTCAAAACATAACACCTACTCAATAACTTTAACCCAAAAAAAGAAAGGGAGAACGAGTAAATAAGATTGGTTTCAAAAACTGCGTGCCAAAAATGTTAAAATCAAGGTGCACAAAGGAAGTGAACAGAGAGCTACATCAATGATGGGAATGCTATACTGGGCTTGGGCGCCTGTTCACATACTGAACCAGAATTCCACAATGGGACCGCTGAACGCAACATCAACATGAGCGAAGATCCAACGCAACGTCATAACATGACTATCATGCAACGCGTCTTTTCTATCAAATTATCAAATTAAGCCAATCCCCCATCAACTTTGTTGACATCTTTTCTGATGTCACTTAATACTTTTGGATTTGGATGACGATTCCAAAACTGTCTCATAAAATTTTATTTTTTCTTATGAAAAGGACAAAGAAGAAAAATAAAAGCAACAAATAAAAACAATATTAAAAAAAAAAATTGACGTGAGTCTTCAGCTCAGCCGAAGCAACACGGCAGTAAATAAGAGGAAATTCCCAGAGAGATTTGTCCTACAAGCCTTATTGTTTCCATTTTTTTTTTTTTTGGTGAGCACCTCAAACCAACGACAAGGAGACAGGATTATTTGAATAGGAAGGAGATTGATATTGGGAGATGTGTCTTACTGCTTCAGCCATTGAAGAACATCTCTAATAACACTAAAAATAAACTTTAGGATTCCACCGACAAGTATTGTTGGTTTTCCAATTCTGACCTCAGCTTTTTATAATTCTTAATCCCAACTATCACAGACCAAAAAGTATAATAAGATATGACTTTCGGAGGAGTACCCTCAGAGTTAAAAGAACATGGTTCAGGGCTACTTTGATGCCTTGTATTATGATATTCAGTTAACAAACACTTTATAGTATGAAGAGCTATCACAAAATTAGGTGACCTTCCTTCATGAACTACTTCATTTTAAGAAAGCCAAATAACATAAAAGGTCTGAAGGATGTAATTATGGCTGAATTGAAGCTATCAGAGGTGTTGTTACTATCCTTGAACCATGTATTAAACCGGGGAGCAACATCACAGTCTCGCCATGATATGTACGAAAAGAAAAAGGCGAAATAAACCAAAGTGCTGAGGCAAAAGGATATGTGATGACAACACTCCATACTCTACAACAAATTACACTCAATTATATAATTGTTTATAGCTCAGTTCACTAAATTAATAACTGTGCGCATGTATGCGTGTGAAAATAATTCCTTTTTTTTTAAAGAAAAAACTTTTTGAACTAAGATCAATTAAATATAACTCGACTTTTTTAGTAGTCAAAATAATGAATAATTGTAGTTTTTGATTTTTAGAATTAAGTTTGAAGTCCACTTAATTAGGTTACTTTTTTCACTCTCTCCTCTCAAAAAGTAACACACCTACTTTCTGACTTTAAAAAAGAGAACGAGTAAATAAATTTGGTTTCAAAAACTGTGTGCCAAAAATGTTGAGTGAACACAGAGCTACACCAATCATGGGTATGCTACACTGGGCTTGGGCCACCGTTCATGAACTCAACAAGAATTCCTCAAATGGGGCTGCTTAACGCACCATTAGCAAAGATCCAACGCAACGCCATAAAATGACTCACTCTCATGCAACGGGTCTTTTCTATCAAATTAAGCCAATCCCTCATCAACTTTGTTGACATCTTTTCTAATGTCACATAATACTTTTGGATTTGGATAATGATTCCAAAACTGTTTCCCATAAAAAGTTTTAAAATAGAGTATGCTGAGCAAGCCTTCCATCGCCCAAATCCATTCCCCTCTGTTTTCTGAGCTATGTGAGGCATTATTGGTGTATATTGGATAGCATTAAAATTAATATCGTCCAATTATATGATTTATTGATTGAGTCAGTCTTTTACTTTGATCATATTCCCAGATCATGAATTCCATTTCAATAAAACATTTATATTTTTTTGTAAAAATTCTCTTCTATTTTAAAATTAGCTCATTTAGGACAAAATCATGCTGTTAATTTCAAGTTTCAAAATAGGACCAATGTTTTTATTCCTTCACAGGCAAACCCGCCATTGAATTTTCCTTTCCTCAATGATAATTGAACTCATTAATTGCTTCTCCAACTTCCATTGGCACTATCTTTTCCTTACTCCATGCTTATTGTTCAGAGCCATAAATGGATTCCCAATTCAAGACGGATCAACATAAACTCCATTTTAATTAAAAAAAAAAACAAACAAACAAACAAACAGATTTCATGATATTTGTGGTGAATAGTTCGCCCTCTTTGCTGGACATGTTGAATATGATTTTCCATAGAGCCCAATTAGAACCCCAGAGAAGAAAAGATTAGCCCCAACAGGTGTACAAATCCCCCCGACAATTGATATTTGTGGTCCTTTTAGGACAGGGCTTCGTTCAGCATATAAGCCGTTCGAGCCCAAATCTGCTTGTTTTTAGTCGAGAAAAAGAGGTCGCATACAAATAATCAAGAGAAGGGCCTCTCCTAATGTCATGGGTTGGGGGCAACCCAAATGATAGGTTGATCTGCTTCATCACCAACATTATTATTTGTCAACAAGACGGCGTCGACTTCTTGGAATGTTCTTCCACACGGACATTTCTACGTAATTGAATTGGACAAACAAAAACGCCACAGCCCGCACCAGTCAATTAAATCCAACACTGATAATTTTCAGCGTAAATCGATTAATTTGGCCAAACATGACAGAATTCACAAATCAGAACCGCGTTGTTCTTGAGTTCTGTTTGAATCTTCACAATGCTTCTATCCTTATATATATGCATCCAACCCCATTGCCTTCTCCTCACAACAAAGCCACCCACATCGATCTTCTACCTTCTTATTTGCTATCCATATCCATCTGTCTCTCTCAGCTTTCCACTCGCTTTTGTTATAATTTCTGGGTGACCACTCGGCGGGCATTATGGCTGATAAGCAACCCCAATTGAACGGTGCCTATTACGGTCCCAGCATTCCGGCGGCGGAGCAACCCCGGGGCCGCTATCGCCGGAGCAGAAGCTGCTGCTGCTGCCTTTTGGGAATCCTCCTTACACTCGTCGTCATCGTTGGCCTGGCAATCCTCATCTTCTGGCTCATTGTCCAACCACACCTCTTCAAGTTTTACGTGTCGGAGGCCAAGCTCACCCAATTTGACTACGCCGACAACAACCTCCGTTACGACCTTGTCCTCAACTTCACCGCACGTAACCCCAACAAAAAGCTCAGCATTTACTACGACAAGGTGGAAGGCAGGGCGTTCTATGAGGGCCAGAGGTTCGACACCGCCGACGTCATCACCCACATGAACTCTTTCCGCCAATACAAGAAGAGCACCAACCCCATGAGCGGTGAGTTCTCAGGGCAGCATGTGATGGTGCTTGATTCGGGAGACCTTGCCCGCTACAATGATGACAAGGCAAGCGGGGCTTTTAACATAGACGTGAAGCTCTACTTCAGGATTAGGTTCAGGCTAGGGGATTTCATAACCGGCGATTACCATCCCAGGGTAAAATGTGAACTCAAGGTTCCTTTGAGCTCTAACACCACCACTGTTAGTGGGTTTGAATCCACCAAGTGCCATTTCGATTAGGGTGTGCAACCATGGATGCACCCTCACTTTTTCTCCTCCTTGTATAATTTTATTAATTCTTTGTGATATATGTTTGAATTAATAAATTTGAGTATTCTATAATCTCCATTAGTTTTAATGGTACTGCATGCAATAGATGTGTGTGTGTGTTGTATTAGATGTGTATGTAAAATTGTCATGTCACCACCATATATATGGTTTAAGTTTCTATTTAAATTTTTTTATTAGTGGATAGTTTTTTAAAAAATATTTATATACTTTAAAAATTTGTATATAATATATAACATGACGATTTTACAATTGAGGGGACCCTTTTTTTTTTCTCCCTACTTATGTGACGGTTTTGCAATGAGGTAAGAAAATTTTTCAACTTTTAAACCATTTGTATACATAGCATTTTTTTTTTTTATTTCATCTTTGTTAATAAAATACCAATGACCAAAAGCTCCAAAATCATATATCGTATTATGCATATAATTTATGTCAATTAAAATTGATCATAACTTATTATATATACGTTTTTCATAGGATGACTTTTCTATAAACTCTATTGTTAGATAAAAAATTCTTATCATAATTTTGATTTTCTAAAAATTTTACGTTGAGTTCAGAGTTGTTTGATGCTCATCAATATATATATATATATATATATATATATATATAAAGATTAACAAATAATAACCTCAATTATCAACTATTTAATTGCATATTTATTAATATTTTTTAAAATAAAATCTTACATAAAAGATCAATACTAATTATTTATTATCTAACTATTAAATTAATACAAACATTTAAACTTATATATACACTCTCTTGTAACTTTTTATATGTGGGAATAATTACCCTCCCTTCCTTTAAGGTTAAGAGTGTTCAATAGTTCAATTGGCTCAGTCAATGTGATTAGTTTTGAGTTAAAATAAAAAATATGTAAATTTGACTGATCGAATCTAAGTCATATAATTCGGTCTAACTAGGCTAGATTCACACAAGATCAGGTTTGGCCTAATTATTATTTTTAATTTTTAATTTACATTTATTTTATTTATAAAAAATTTAAAATATTAATTCTTTTCAAATTTTAATCACTTTTCATTCTAATTCATAATTTTTTTCTCCGTTTATATTTATTTTAAATCTTAAATTTTATTTTGTTTTTCTTTAAAAAATTATATTTTTTATAAAATAATTTTTTAAAAAAATAATATATAAATTTGACCAAATCTAGTATAACCTATTTTAGCCTAATTATTTATCGGGCCAAAATTAAGCTAAATCGGGTCTTGGACCTAAAAAAAATGCAATCTAAAATCAAATTGGATTTCAAGTCTTACAAGAACTTAGTTCATGTTTGTCCTTACTTAGGATTGACCTATAAAAATACTCAATCTAAAATTAGATCCAATTTCAAATTTCACAAAAACCTACTTCGTGTGTACCCTTAGTTAAAGTTAAAAATGGAGAGAGAGAAAAAAAGATATTAGCTGGTTCTGGTACATTTAGATAATAGCTAATTTAATATACTAATCTTAATAACATTATTTCTTTAATAATTCTTACTATTTTTTTTGAATAATTTTATTAAAATTGATATACTAAATCAGCTACCATCTAAGTGTACCAAAATTATCTAATATTTTTTTAGAGAGAATAGTCTATTATATTGACAAAATCGTAACGTGTCCCGTACTAATCCTGTGATCGACAACGTTATAGAATACAAATGCTCACACGTATGGGACCACCACATCTCATTCAAATATTTAATAAAACGTACCCCCACTATATAACGGCTGGAAATGAATTCCTAATTGTTACGGCACCGTTTCAACGACTTGAATTGGTCATGGTATGTACCACAAAAATTACGATGTATATTTGTTGTAAATAAGAGATGCCGTGATTTTTTTAATTGAAAAATAATTGTGCATGGTTATTTGGAATTGCACACATTTATTTTTAAACTTTAAAAAGTCATAACATCCGTTACTATAAGATTCAAATTCTAAGAATTAAGAACTATGTATAATTAAATGTAATATTATAGATTATTTCTTACGCAACGGCTTGGTAGAACGACTATTTTTGCTGGTTATATACGATTCAAGTAAATCACACACACTGAGCATGATTTGAAAACACATTTTAAATATCTCATTACCACCTTCATAGATTATATGAAAATAACTTATTTACCTTATTACTTGCATAAAAAATTCTGAAAACAAAAAAACCATAGAAAATGATAGAACACCCAAAATTTGCAGAATACAATAACCCTTTATTCTCTTCTTCCACCACCTACCAGTTATAATGAAGAAACAAAGATGTAACCCAAGATTTTAGAAAGCAACCGCTACAACTAAAGGAACCACATTACAACATTTTAACCAAAGCTCCATCATTTTTACAAGAAGCTCCATGTGCCTTTTGAATTTTAAGGGACCCACACTTATAACAACAGTTAATCACAAGCACTTAATTAAGAACATATACTGACCAACTCACCTACAGTAAAGATTCAAAGTGTGCTGCAGATGCTCGTGTTGCAGCCTTACTTGCTTCTAGTCTCTTTGTATAGCTAGTGCCTGCATGAGAATCTTGGAAGAAGAACTATGAAACTTTCTCGCCTTTTTGTCGTTCGTTCGTGCAGAGGGAAATATGGAATAGAGCAAGTGTTTCTAGGTTTACCAATGGTTCTTCCATATCAGCAGTCCATGTGGCTCTAAGTTAATAATCAGAAACACAAATGGCAGGTGATAGGGATTACTTTTTACATGTTGGTACTCGGTAGTACATGTAAGCACCGTTTGCCACCTTGTCATAATTTTGATAGTGTTATGACAGTTTGTAACAGCAAGGACGATATCTTAAATATAAGGAAATTATAAGGAGTTCAATTGAAAAAAAATAAATTATAAGGACTAAATTGGAAATGAATACAAATTATAGGGACAAAAGAATTAATTTTTTCATTATTATTTTATTTACAAATAATTTTTAAAATAATTTTGTAATGCAAATCTCATCACGTCTCATTAAAGACATTTTTAATTTTAAAAAGTAAAACATTATTTGATTACTTACTTATTAGTTAAATCTCAAAATCATCATTGATTTTTATTTTTTATTAAATTTTCACTAATTAGTCTAGTCTCAATTTGATATTTTATTGTTGCTTTATTTTCAGTTTAATTTCTCATAAGCATAAATATTCACATATTTAGTCTAGATTTAGTTAAAAATAAACAACTAAAAATGGTGACCTTATTAGATGTGGAAAGGGGAGTACCATTTTGGTATGAAAATCTCAAATTGAAAATCTCGTGGTACAACCAATCTTCTAAGGGAACATTTACTCCTACCTAGCACCAATAAAACGATATTTGTAGTTCTTCTAAAGTAAGATTCAAAAAGGTTATTAGAAGAAAATCTTCTTTCTGAAAAGACGCCCTCTCAATTTATAGGTAGTCTTTTAGGGTAGCATTTATTTTGGTTTGATTTTAAATTATATTTCTTACCACCATAGGCATGTGTTCTCTTGTAGTAATTGTTATGAACTTCTTCATTGACCTTTTCATTTGAAGTAAATGAATCTTGTTCCCTTGAACAGAAAATGGAATGAATTGGTTCCCTTACATTTCATCTGAGTATGCTTTACTCTCTAGTCTCATGAAAACCCTCAATCAAGTCGTAAAGCTTGCAATTTTACGACAAATTATTTTCCACAAAATGATTTTAAATATTTTACTGCCTTCTTCAAGTTGCAAAACATACCTCCTCTGCATACCGGATACATGAATCCTTATCTGAATGCGCGAGTAACTAATAAAATATCATGGAAAAAGAACTGAAAGAGACGGTGGCTTATTATTATTATTTATCATTATGGAATTGTGGTTTAATGGAGTAATTAAAGACCAAAATAAAGATGGTTTAGAAGCAGTCGTAAATGAGAACAATTCCAATATCGAGTTGTGTTGTGGAGAAGTCGGGCGTCACTTCATCTGTTTGAAGAATATTATATGTACTATGAAAAATGAATAGAAGAAATTTGAGGGAACTGGTTAGCGACTTGGCGTATTATGTCTGGGTGTTGAAAAATGGAACCACGAACGCGTAAGTCAACCACATAAACATCTTTGGAAGAATCCATGAAGCTGCGCAGTACACACTTACTCAATCCAATTTACCTTCCCCACAAATGAAAGCAACCGCGTTTTCGTTATTTCAACTCGCCTCACTCTCACGCGCCTTCCTTCCGCAATATCCTTTTCCCATTAGGTTCCCACGGACCCACATCGTCACACGCTTTTAAAATTCTCAACCCACCACTATATAATACATGCTCCGGGTCCTCCTCCTCTCATTCCTCTTCTACTCTTTCGTTATATCTGATCAACACACTCTTCTTCCCTCCCCTTCCAAATGGCCGAGAAAAATCCCCAATTGAACGGAGCCTACTATGGCCCCTCCGTCCCCCCACCCAAGTCGTACCACCGGCCCGGCCGTGGCGGTGGCTGCGACTGCTGCTGCGGCTGTATATTCAGCCTCATCTGCAAACTCGTCATCACCGTCATCGTCATCGTGGGTATAGCCGCCCTTGTGTTCTGGCTCATAGTTCGACCAAACAAGGTGAAATTCCACGTCACCGATGCCACCCTCACCCAATTCACCTACACCAACAACACCCTCCACTACGATCTTGCTCTCAACATCACCATCCGCAACCCCAACAGGAGGCTGGGTGTCTACTACGACTCCATCGAAGCCAGGGCACTGTACCAGGATGCCAGGTTCGATTCCGAGAATCTCACGCCTTTCTACATGGGCCACAAGACCACCCATTATTTGAACACAGAGTTCAAAGGTCAGCGAGTGATATCCCTGGGTGCCGACCAGGCTTCGGAATACAATAAGGAGAAAAGCTCTGGGCTTTACGATATCGATGTGAAGTTGTATCTCAGGATTAGGTTCAAGTTGGGGGTGTTCAAGACCGGCAAGTTCAAGCCCAAGATTGACTGTGAACTCAAGGTTCCCTTGAGAGCCAACGGAACCTTGTCGTCGGGGGTATTTGAGACTACGGAGTGCGACTTGGATTACTGATGGAGCGCCCATACCCATATATGCGGTTCTAGATTTTATAAATTCCATGTCTTGTACTTGTTATTCTCCTTTTGATTATTATTATTATTATTATTTCATTATGACTTCATGATATTTGTTCATTTATTGGACATTGTCGCATTCTTACATGTTAGTTATTGATTTTGTTACTCCATTTTGTTTTTGTATGTTGCTTGTTAATAAATAATGGTTATTCTTGTCATTTTGAATACTAGTTTCTCGCCTTTTCCAAACAAGAAAAATTAATATGCAGTGTTTTGTATTTTTATTATACTGTTCTTGAATTAAAACACAATACACATATGATTAGAAAATTTACTTCTGGAGGACTTCTGTGCCATCCTGCATGAAAATGGAATTATGCGTACGAAATAGGAGAACCAGAATATTTTGTGAACCGGTGGGATAGACATCAAGTTGATATACATAGTGCTACTTTGATCGAGCCAAAGTCGTCATCTTTTCGTAAATAAAAAAGAGAAAGGCGTCCATTTTAAATTGCTTTGGCGGATTACACGTGAGCAATGTACTTTAAAAAAAAAAATGAATAAGCAATTAATTTCAATTTTAAAGCTCCTTTTTTTATTTTTTTCCTCGAAAAAGGACGCAAGAAGTGTAGAAGCACTGAAGCAAAACGGGGCAAACACAGTATCATGCTTTTTAAAAATATGAATTTATAAAGTAAAATATTTTTTTAGTCATATATTTATTATAACATAATTATTTTAATTATTTAGTTATTGAAATATTTAAAATAATTTATTACTTATTAAAATATCATATTTGTTATCTTACTTTTAAAAAAAAATTAAACTTAACTCCTTAGATTTAAGATTTAATATTTGATAAATGAATTAAATTTAATAATTTTTTTAATAATAAAAAATTAAGTATGATATATTTTAATTGATGATGAATTAAAATAATAATTTTGTGATAATTAATAGATTATATATATATATATATATATGTAAATAGGACAGTAGTAAATTATATATACATTACCACGTTTGTGGCATCTTTATATGATATATAAAGTTGTATAACTTTTCCCAACCATGCATTTAATATTCAATATAAGAGTTTATAATATAAAAAGGAGACACGAGGAAATTTTGATAAATTCCACATGTAATCAAATTAATAATCAGGCCAATGATGCTCTATTAAATTATTGATTGATCATTGTATTAAGAGGGATTCATTATTATATATTACTGTACGCATCAAAACTTAATAAAGATAAATTATATTGTATGAATTTATATGGTTAAACTTTGTATGATATGTCGTCTAAAGTCAATAAAACTATGGGCACAGGGGATATTATATTCAATTTTATAATAAACGAATTTAAAGGCAATTGCAAGGGCGGCTTTACGGGCAAGCTTGGGGAGGTTACTAATTTTTTTTAACAAAATTGATAGATACAGTTTGTAGATGTAATTAGTAAAGAAATAGAGGCAGGCATTACTTATAGGAAAAAAATAATTGATCGACATTAAATAATTGGTAAATAATTGGGTGTAAAATTTTACATATTTGACAATTAATATTTAATACGATTGGTAATTTTAGGATTTAAGTATGACCAATCAACATCAATGGCACAATGACGTACGAAAACAAATTCAAATCATATCAAAGGCCGTAGGTGCCACATCAGGTTTCTTTTTTTTTGGCTATTACGAGCTACTTAAGTTACTTAATTAGAAGTTAGAACTTTGACTTCTATTTTTTTTATTGGGTCAAAACAATTTTTTTTCAGTGGGTAGAAGTAACAGAAGGACCCAGAGAATGACGATTTTCTTCTTCGTCTTGGGCTTGATTCACTTCTTTTATGGATCTACGATCTATAAAGCGTACATGGTACGTACGGGGTTGCTTTTATTTGAAGCCCAAAAGGAACGTAACAACTATTCTGTAATGCGGGAGAATTCCAAGCCCAAAATTACACCGCAAAAAACCGAGTTTTAGACTGCGAGATTCATACCATGAATACGGGACCAACGAAAAATATGATCAATGAGAGCTACAAAGAATCGAAGATTCTTCAAAAGGATTCAATATAAGCCTTCAATATATTCATCACAAAGGAAAAAGAAAAAAAAAAGAACTACCTCGACTTCTACAAGAGGTGAGTTCTACATTGGAAGATGCCGGAGTTGCGTGACATTAACCAGAGACTACAGGCAAACATTAACATTCTAACTTATTATAATTTGATCAACTTGAATGTCTTCACTCATGAAGTCTTGCTGGCTTTTTGAAAGCCCTGCGAGGCTGAGGGGCTCTTGTTTTATCGGTGGGGATTGTCTTATTAGGCAATCGTCACCGTTTCCCAACTCCCGACCCGGAGAAGATGACGGAGTAAAATAAGGAGGCGAAGCGCAAGGTGTTGAAAACGGCGTCGTCTGGTCCACTTCCATTGTCACTGCCACCTCTTCCCCGCTTCCGCCTCCGCCACCGGACTCAGTAGCACAAACAGTACCGTAAGACGCCCTTTTCGTCTTGAGTACGCTCTCGGCCGAGGAACAGTTCTCGGAGTCCACGCCCTCTCTTTCTTCCTCCTTGATGGTGAACAAAACCCTGGAGGGTCCGTTCTGACACTGCCACTTCATCACCAGTTCCGCTAGCTCCGGGGGAGAAGACGATGAAGTGGGAGGCGAAGTTTGATGGGGTTCCACGCGGGACTTGTGCCTGCAACACAGAAAGCGGAGGAGGTGCTTGCGAGTTCCGAAATCGCAGTGAGTGCATGGGCGGAACCTGCGACTGCGCCAGAGTACATAGAGGATTTCGAGGAAGAGGGCGGCGAGAGTGATGGCGATGATCACCGTGATTGCTGTTCCTAGTTTGTTTAGACCGACCATGACGGATACTCGGGATACACGCCTATGTCGCTTCTTTTGCTTTTGCTTTTGCTTCTGTTTCGGGTTGTGTGAGTTCAAGTCTTCGTCGTTCGTAGAAAATCAAGAGCAGGAAACGGGTTACCGGAAGCAAAGGGAGAAGGTCAAATTTTTGGAAATTAAGCCACAAATAATAACAGTGTTTGGGAGCCCAGGTTAAGGAGGTCACCGGTAAAAGGTTTGTGCCAGTTGGATGGAAAAGGATGTGTTTATGGTCTCGGGAAATACAGGGGAAGTTTTAATGGCGATGTGGCCTTTAATGGTTTAATCGGTTGGCGAAAAGCAAGAAATCAAAATCAAACACTTAGGAGAAAGAAGAGGGGAACAGAGAGATATTAACATGAAGGAAATGATGAATGATAATAATAATATATAGCAGTGAAAAAAAAAGTTAATGATGATGATAAAGGGGGCACGGATCTGAACTATCTCCAGGGGTGGGACCATGGAGTACGTTACCATTCAAAATTTAAATATTTGCACTGCATAAAATTCCAATTCCATTTTTTTTAAATAACGTTCATTGGAACTTTAAAATGACAAATAAGCCTTTTCGCTCTGTTTTTTTAACGAATAAAGGAATGACATATTACGCTTAGAATTGAGGTTATGATTCGGGGCTGAGCCTAACATGAAGAAAATAACAATGTTTGTCACTCGGATGCCTTAAAAAGAGTCATGTGCTCCCACATTGTCTGCAATAGTTCACTTTTACTGCCAAATAGCATATTCAGATTTATGCCATTTAAAAATGATAAAAAAAATTTTAAATATTGCGAAATTTCAATGTATCGGGCATTGTTATACGTATGACTCAAAAATGGCGAACGATCAACGTCAAGGCATCATTTTCTTCAAGTGGTATGATCTGTGTATGGTAGGATACTCCTTTCTTGGATCAATGAGAGTACTCGTAACCAATTTCACTATCCAAAACAAAACAAATACAAACTCATTGGATAACAAAACTAACGCTAATTTTTTGCAGGAAATGTCCATTATCTCATTCTTAGACACAAGTAATTAATTATTTATTAATACATTAACACAATAACAAACAACTATAGGTGCATGACCAACACTGTCTCATTCCGTAACTCCCATTTGGTTCCTCAAAAAAAAAAAAAAAAGAATTCGGTATTTAACTATACCTATTTTATTAAAAAGAAAAAGCAAAAGTCGTTTATAAATTAAAGCAACAAGAACAGAAACTAGGGCCAGGTAAATGTGAAGATTGTGGGATTTGGGTATTTTATATTAAGCCTTGTAATGATTATGACGCCTCTTCTGTTTCTTCTGCCATAGACTTGTAAAATATTTGGAACAGCAGGGTCTTAAAAAAGAGGAAAGTAGTAGTATGGTTCTGCACATCCAACGGACCAAAAAATAAAAAACACTGACAAAGACAACAAATATCTGGGCTTTAAGACCATTCTCGTTCTTCCTTTCCTCATAGGCCAAATGCAAGTACCATGCCCTTCCAGCAGCACAAGTAGAACTTAGCGACAACAAATCAGTTAAAGTAGACCACCTCCTGTTGAGGTTTTCTGGTGTTGTTATATCATATGAATGGATTAAGTTTTAAGCAGTCAAATAAAATTTTAAAAAATAATTGATTTTGGTTTCTAAATTTAATATGAAATTAATAATTTAATATGAACTGTTTAATATTATAACATATAACCTAATAGCAAGAGATTCGAGTTACAAATTAGTCTAACATACAAGTTCAAACTATATCATATTTAGCAAGCATGATGCGTACGTTGTTGTAATTAAAACTATCAAACTAAAGTAAATTTTTCGTTACATCTTTACAATAAGTTACGATGGTGTAATCATTACCTAACCTATACTAAAAAAATATGTTGGTTGTATATTAATTTAATATTTTTTATTTGTTATATTTATATTTTAACTTTAATATTATTTAAAATTTATTTTTGAACTTAAGGCACTTTTTAAATTTATTATGTTTTTATATTTTTAATAACTTTTCAAAAGTATTAATATATAAATTAAAAATAAGAATATAATTAATAATTTAAAGAGTTATTAAACAGACAATTACATATGTGAATTAATAAATTTATAGATTAATAACTTTTAAAATTATTAAAAAATTAAAAAAGAATAAAGATGTAATTTATAAATTAAAAAAAAAAAAGAATTTTGCTAATAAAAAAATTAGAAAAAAAATTGAATTAAATTATAAATGTAAAAATAATTTTAAATCAATATATAATTAATTTATTTTAACATATTATTATTAAAATAATTTTTAATACATCACGTAAAAATAACACGCGATACAAATCAAACAATTCCGTATAATTATCATGACATAGATTATAATTGGGACATAATTGGACTTGAGAATTATGTACTTATGCCTCGTTTGGTTTGAGGTTTTTGGCCGAGGGAGAGGTAGAGGTATTCCGTCTACCTTGTTTGGTCGCATTATGGCGCATGGAGTCGGTTTCGTATGGGAGAGCTCTCTTGCACTTGAGGGAGAGATCCAGAGGGGGTGGAGGGAATGCGAAGATTTTGGTCAAAAATACCCTCTCATCGTACGGCATGTCTTGTCTGAGAGGGGAATTTAGAGGTAGAGGGAGATAGAAGGAAGGGGGCTTTCTGGGTTATACAAGAACATAAGTGAAAAATTGTTTATGAAATCAGTGATAGAGAGTCCTATTGGAATGTCAGTACCAACCATGGAGATGTTGGGCTTTAAGGCTATTTCTCAAAGTTTTTGCACTGATAACGAAGAGCTCTTCAAATGCTGGCCCACAAATGGAAAGGCAAGCGTATTATACTAGATCATATTACATTTTTTGACTTTAAGTTCTCAAAGAATTCCCGAGTTTTATATCTCCGATTTCCATATACTCAATCACAAATATTGTGGTGCATGTAAAAATTTGTTTAAGATTGTTGAAAATGCTGAATGACTAATAGTGCTTTTTGTATATGACCGTGGTTGATATGAAAGAGAATTCAATTATATTATAAGATAGTTGAAAAAATTATATAAATATTTAATTATGTTAATATACCAATAAATATAATAATAATAGAATATATATATATATATATATATAAGATATAAAATGAATATAATTCAAAATTAGAATATAGTTAATATGCTAATTTTAAATATTCTAAATATTCTAATATATAATTTACAATAAAAATAGAAAATTTATTAAATATTAATATATGTATATATATAATCTAAAAAAACTACATATTTTTACTTTAATTTTATTTATTTTATATTCTTTAATTTGTATAGAATATATTTTTTTTCTACTTTTTAGATTTAATAATTATTATATCTTTAAAAATGTATATTATAATAATAATTTGTTTGTTCAGGGGTATTATAGTAACTTTGATCTTACTCATTTTCATTCCCTTACTGTCATTCAACCAAACAAAGCATGATGTCTCTTTTCTATTCTATTCCATATGTAACCCAATGTACATATTCTCATTTCTACTCACATTCCTATTCCCTTTTCATCATATACAATTCTGTTATCCAGATGAAGTATTAATGTCTAACTAGGCATTTCCCAATTTTTCAATGGAGTCTATCTTCCAAGAGTGGATTGAGTTTAAGTGTACCCAACCTGCACATATCATAACATTTTGAGAGCATGCATGCCAGGTGTCTATCTTCCACCAGATGGCATTTTTATAGAGTTATCCGTTTTATTGAATATTGTGCTCATTGTTCTTGTATTCCCTCATTACATTAGGCAAAAACATTGTAGATAATCCTATTATCAGATACTATTAGTGTAGTAAGCCATTTTACACTTACTTATTGACTGTTGATGAGGCAATTAGAGCTTAATTTACTAAGGCAATAAGAACAAAATTTAAGCCCATAATTCATTAACATCATCGACGAACTAAAGAGTTACAATCACAATGCATTCAATTATCTCAATTTTTTGTTCAATGCAAGACACTCATTATATGGGCCTAATATGTTAAATATTTACGATCATGTAAAGGATGAGAATTTTAATGAAGACAATGAGGATGATTATTAATTATTTGTATTATTATGTTGTGTAGAGACAACTTACTTATAATAAACATATATAATTGTATTAGTAAATCTATTTTCTAAGAAACAATTGTTTGGACTATGTGAATTGACGAACAAATCAAATTGATTTTCATAATGTAATTAACAAAAAAAATTACAATGAAATTAACAATGACAGAGCATGCTAAAAGAAATTAAGAAATTTGTAATGACACAACATGTTTAATGATTGTTAATTAAATGCTAAACGAGGACAACAAGAATATTTACTAATTATTATTTTTTTTTTTGCAATGTTATATTATGTACACAATATAGCATTGCAAATATATATATATATATATATATATACTATTCTATTATATTTGTAACCACCCATTTATTTGACACACCATCTAAGCACACACATAACATCGCCTTATAGTCATTTCTTGTCATAGCTCTTGTCTCCCCCTGTTATATTTTTTTTATTTTCACTAATGTGTTTCAACCTCCTAAAACTTTTTTTGCTACAAACAAAGTCACGTCCTGTGATCACTTTTTTGTCGTTGCGATAGATATTATGTTTGCGAACAGTAAACCCAACATACAATGCATATTTACAATAAAATTTATAGGTTGCATCATCACATAAATATTATAGTCCAATTTTATCGTTTACCTTTAGTTTAACTATATGCATCATTTCATCATTCATTGAATCCTCATTTACTTCACACCTTTATTATCATGTTCAATATTTTCCTCTACTTGTTCATCATTCATCCCTTAATCTTTTTCTCTTAAATTGCCACTATAATATTCTAGAACATTCCAATTGCACTCATCATTACTATGATCAATATATTCATGTTTGTCCGTGTTCTTTTCTTCTTAGTTTTAAATATGCAATTCAAGCTTCAATAAAATTTTTATTACACACCACTATCAACCCATATTCACAACTATTACATATCATCTATCATGGCAAAAATTCATCTATCACTTAAATAAAATGACAATTTCCATCTATGATTGAAGGTTAACACTTTATATTTACAATTTTGCCCTAATAATCTGTAAACATTTATTTACAACTTACTACCCACTATTGATATAATTTATAGTTTTATCCTACATTTTATGTATTTGATTATGATGCCAAGGTTTTTCATAAAATAATTTAATATTTTCAAGGGAGTTGCATATTATGAACTATTATTAATAGAACATAATTAAAATTTTGTTATATATATATATATACGTACATATCAAATGTTAAAAAATTATTGAATAACATTTTGAAACAATAAAAAATATTGAATACATTTAAGTTAGAAATTTTTACTTGGTCAGAATCTTTTGGGAAAAAACTTTAAACTCTTGTATTTTTATTTTAGTCACCACACCTAATATACTTTAACTATAAATATGACCATGAGAGTAATTGATAAAATCATACCCTATGGTTTACTGTATATCTTCTAGATCTTGCTGGAGATGCTTTATCAAAATAGTATAATGAGAAGAGAAGAAAGGAAGATAGCTCCACCCAAAAAGAAAAAAGAAAGATATACTAAGGATGAAAGACAAAGCAAGTGATAAGCATATTAAAGAAATGAAAACAAAATTAATTAGAGGAGATATGACTATTGTACCTCATTTATTTCTTTCGCAAATGAATTTTATTACATAATTTTTATTTAGAATAATCTTTGAACAATGTAATAATTTGTAATATATTTGTATAATAATTTGTACAAATATATACTAAATGTTTATATTATTTATAAGAATTTTAAACAGCATAAATTTCTACAGAGAGTAGACTAAAATAATTTTAAATACCTTTATAATTTTTTAAATTATTTTTACTTTATTTTTTAATTATATTTATATAAATTTTCTAAATACCTTGAAAATAGGTTGGAACTTCTAATTGAAAAATTGACTGGAAGTTTCGACCTATCGGCCATACCCTTTTCCCTACCTCCTTTCCTCCTCTGTGTATTGCAGAATAAAAGTTTTGTTGCAAAATTTTTCTCCCATCTTTTTAGCTGATGCTAGTTTTTAAAATATCTTTTTAACTTTCTATGTCAGAGCTCTAATACATTTTATTAATACTTATTTTTAACTTGTTTTATTATTTTGGATTATTTTTCAGTTGAAAACATGTTTGTAATTGAAAAGAGGCTGTAAGATTTTCCAAGGAGAAGATGATACAGAATATATTTAGATCTGATTTACAAATAAAATAAGTAAAATATGTTGAAAGAATGTATATATTTGTTAATATTGGGTAATAGCATATATCACATAGATAATAGGGTCATATTGTAAATATACAAACTTAAGGTTAGTATTTTCTAATTTTTTCTCTTTACCTCTCTTTCCAACATACTTTGCTTTACATATGTGGCATCACAATAGTGGGACAACTAATGAATGCACCTATGCCCTTAAATACTTGAGGGCACTAAAGAATTTACATAAAAATAATAATTCTGGTTGTACAATTTCGGTTTTTTCCCTTCAACTTTAGAATTTTACTAAACCTTTTCACCAGAAAAAAAGTTTACTAAACCCAGCTTCTCTGTAGAAGTTAGGCCGACAAATAATATAGTTAGTGCAAATAGTATGGTTATGTAAAGCCAAGAGAGAAGGCCCAAAATCAAAGGTAGCTACGAATAAAATCAGCTAATGTTAGTTGGCAAAAAACGTCGTTTGGAGATGCTTTTTGCTATAACATGTTATGAGGTAAGTCATGATCTGAATGCTTCAATGTTCTTGTCACAAGATCATAAGACTCAACGTGTTCACGATTCTAGACAATTCGCATACTTCATTTTAAATCACATTGTTTTAGAATTTTGATAATATATAATTAAAGTAGAAGGATTTTTCAAATTAAAAAATTTTGAAGCATTTTAATATAATTTTAAAATTTAAAATTTTGAATACTAAATTTTTTAAATTCATATATAGCCTTTTAAGTGCTTTTATTTGGTGATATAGAATAATATTAAGCATTAAATTTAGGTACAATTTTTTTATATTTTTCTATCAGGATTTTTAATATATACATGAAATTTGTATGGAATTAACATACCATAATACAGAATGTGTATAATCTAAAAATCGTACCATTATATGTAAAAGTAATTACATGTTCTAATATTATTAAAAAACTATATACTTACTAGAGAATCGGACCAAATTGAGATATGTATAAATAAAGTAGTGAAATCAATGAAATGATGAGTTACATATTAGATTGCTCATTGACCAACTCTCTTATATAATCTTTACAATTAGCTCAAGAACTTTGCAAATAGGATCGACTTAATCAAAGGGACATTGAATCTTTGAGGCCCATGCGAGGAATATAATTCTATTACGGGGTGGGGTCCATTATTTCTTTATTTGTTTTCATAATTTTTGCCGTTTGATCCTTTAAGCACAACCCTAATTGTATTCCTTTCTAGTTTACAAAATTAAAAATTTTAAATTATTACCATTTTTATATTTAAAATCCCTTAACAACACCTAAATCAACTTTAATTTAGTTATAAGAAATGTGAGGCAAGGAAACATAATTAGCATTATCTTGGACACCGCATAATTAGCAAGTGAATTATTGAAATGGAAATAGTAAATTTTCCAAACAAAATTGGAAATCATTTCAACTTTATGTTTTCAGATAGGAAAATAGGGAAACATCCTTAATCATCCACTTCCTTCGTATATTGATTGTCGGGATGGTAAACATTAAACATTAAACAGAAAGGAAAATTTTTAAACTTTTATGTAGTCTTTTAAGTGCTTTTATTTGGTGATATAGAATAATATTAAGGATATAACTTAGGTACAATTTATATAATTTAAAAATCATATCATTATATGTAAAAATAATATACATGTTTTAATATTATTAAAAAATTATATACTTACTTGATAATCAGACCAAATTGAGGTATGTACAAATAAAGTAGTGAAATGAATGAAGTGATGAATTATATATAGTCTTTATAATTAGCTCAAGAGGATCGACTTATATAAGGAAGCAATTCAAATCAATAATTACAAGAAAGAAATAAGGAAAATCAATTTAAAAAATAAATGGTAATTACAAATAGATATTAGAAGTAAACTTATATATGTGATATTTATATGTGAACTAAATTTTTTAAATTAATGAACTAAATTAATGTACCAAACAAAGTCAAACCAGAGAATGATTGATGGTTTTGATTTGTGACAAGTAAGATACGTGTAAGTTGACTTTCAAATTTATATTTTAATAATAAAAAATATATTTCATAAATTTCGTGATAAATAATGAAAATGGGTCCAAAAATTCTGCCTGGGAAGAAGCGTCTTCCTAACACTCTTGCTTACTGTTTTGTTATTTAAGAAGTAGCATTGTATTGTAAGTGGTGTTTCTCTGTTGACTTGGTAGCGGAACGTGACTGCGTCTCGTTGTATTTCCTCAAAACCAATTGGTTTGCCGCCATGCCCACCAAAGCATTCATCTATCTTCTATCCTTTTTGCTTACTTCGGTTCTTGGATTGGATACCAAGTCTGCTGCTACTCTTTCCAAAGGTAACCAATCTCCTTCTCTGTGATCTTTTATACTGATTCTTTAGTGGTGAAAAACATGAGAAACTGGTGGTTTATGTGCTGATTTAGTTCGTGGATGAGTTTGTAGGTATCATAATGAGGGCATCGACATTGCCGGTTTGGTATAATGTGGGTGTGGGAGTGCCCATGTTCGTGCATGGAATCACAGTTGGTGTTGCCCTCAGCGTTATCTTCCCCTATTGGCTCATCACTGTCCTTGTCATTGGTCTCTTCTTAGGTACATCATTTGTAAACAAACTTATTAGCTATCAATCATTCATTCATCCCCTCAATAAATTGATATTCTTGTCATATGAATTTTTTTTTTTTTTTTGGATTAATTTCCTCTGCTGACGGAATGGTAATTTTTTTTGGACAGCAACCTCCTCTTGTGAAGATGTTGTAAATGAGGTAGAATTCCACCAACAACAAAATGCAGACTCTGCACATGAAAACCACCCACCTAGTATCGAAAGCAGTGAGCTAAGCAATGATTTGGAACAATTGAACAGCTGTGAATTTAATGTTTTTCATGTTGAAGTTTGTACCTCAGAGCATGAAGAGCAAGTTGTTTCAGTTGTCTCGACAGAAGGTAATATTCATGGATTTCAAGGTCATAAGATGTGTGAGCCACACAAGGCTGATGAGACCAATGAAAACAGAAACTTAAGTTCAGAGACTGATGATGGAAGCATCAGCAGAGTGACACAGAATGAATTGATTGATGTGCATGCAGGGAAAATCGGTGCTGTTCAAGACCAAGAAGTTATGGGAAAAAATGAAGGTGAAGCAAATACGTTCCACGGCATAAGCTGCACAGGGCGCGAAGTGCAGAAAACAAACAAGAATTGGGGAAAAGAATTGAGGGACGAGATACCTGTCAAGAATGATGAGCCACTGAGGAGGTTCAACCTGCAAGGGCCAAACTTTCTGCCTTCGATACCTAATCAAAAACCAGAAAAGGTTATTCTCAAACAGCATATGATAAATGAAAGAAAAAGTGCAGAGGAATGGAAGTTTGATGACGCACTCTCAAAAGCTGTCACTAAACTTGCTCCAGAGAGGAAAAGTAAGGTGGCACTGATGGTTGAAGCTTTTGAAACAGCAATGCCAATACCCAAATGCCAAGCTCATATGAGAAACAGATCAGCCTTTGCTCATGCAAGAAACTTGAAACCGATGGATGTTTCTGAGGTAATAACATAAACCTTTCCTCATTCTTCTCTGGCTATTCCTTTAGCACCATTAACTGTTTCACCATCATCAAATCTGTTAACCATATTACGATAATAGAAATCTTTTCTTCATTGGCATGCAGGCAAAGATAAAAGGTCAGCAACTTCAAGTGCCATTTTATGATCAACAAAGGGAAGATGAAGGCGCCATCCGTGTGGAGCACCGCAAGAACATCTGATGGGAAACATCGTAAAGCTCGCTTCATTATGTCAGTTTGTTAGTTTGAAGATATCTACGTAGTAGTCATTTCGCTTTGGTTTTATGGGAGACTGTTTATACCTTAAAAAGCAGTCAAAATACAAATAATAATCCAGGTTGTATAATTTAATTTTATGCTTTAAAAGAAACTTGGCCTTTTTTTTTTCCTATCGTGACTTCTTACACCATCCAAAAAAGATGGGGGTAAGATCATATGGGTGTTTTTGTCTTCTCTGGTATTGAATTTCCATATGTATGCACTTCAACTGCAAGTACACATAACCAAAGCATGCGACCCAAGCCCAATGTAAATAGAAAATGCATGAATCACAACAAGGCCAGTAGGCTGATGACTCCAATGAACCAAAAAAAAAAAAGAACCCAGGCCCATCACTATACTCACAATGACTTCTTTTTATATAAAAATGACGTTTTTAATGACCAAATAAAAAAAAAAAATTCACTGTACTGCATGTATCATGTGGGTGGCCTCCCTTACTAGCTAGGGATATGTACATACATTATAGTTATATTCATATAATACAGACCAAAAAAAGAGGTTATAGTTACTCCACCGAAAGCAAAATGGGAAGTTTTGGTGACAATATATACCATTACATAAGAAAATTGACCAATTAGTATATTCATAGAAACGACTCTCAACTATTAGCCACAGATATCCAAACGTACAATAAATTTTTTTTTTCCTGCCATTTAAACGTCAATGTATAGTCGAAATTATAAATATAAATAGGGAAGATTTGACTCTACAACCGGATAATAGATTATACGCCATTTGATTAATTAAGCATAGCTCAACGTCATGTAGTAAAGAAAGCAATTAATGTAATGCTTGGCATGAGATTGAGTATTCTTTTTAATCAAGAGGACTGCTTGAATGTATAGTTAATTATAGTAGAGTGTGTTTGAATAGAGTAATATATAATTGGATGAATCGTGACACTACAGATAACGAGAAAAAGAAGAAAAAATATAATTACTCGTTTTATGTTATGATATGGTACTAGTATAATACTATATATTGAGAGTTAAACGACGAGCCCAAACAAATTTAAGACATAAGAAGCCATGATATGGTTCTAAAGAATGAAGGATATAAAAGAATTTAAAAACGAATGTGGCTTAGGAAAACGACCCAACAATCTTGAAAAAAGTACTATTATATTCGTCTGCAAAACCTAGTCATCGTGAGAGATTCTTTGATTTCGGATTGGCGTGATCAGTTACCCCCACATTCCTTTTTGACCACCTCTTTCTACATCAGACACCACCAAAAACCAACATGCATTAACATGATGGTGGTGGTGGTACCTCTCTACAGTTCCTAGCTCAGTGAAGCATGAAACAGCATGCAGCACATGAAACTACCTTGGATCCCTCGATCTCTCATCACTTTCAAATGATAACTCCCTTAAAAGCATCCCAGAAGACAAAGATTAAGAATATATATGCGTGTATGTGACACAAGTTTGACGCTATATAAGAAATTAGAAGTGCACAATTGACTTACTAGTTCAATTAACCTGTTTTAGCATGATTATATTAAATCAGATTAGATTGAGTTGAAATAAAAATTTGTAAATTTTACTTCGTCAGGCAAGGCCGGGTGACATTACTAGGTCAGATCTTGAATTCACACAAGACTCAACTTGACTCAATTCGAGTATTATTTTTTTTTTTAATTTTATATATATAATAAATTTATTTATAATATTAATTCTTTTCAAACTTTAATCAATTTTTATTTTAAATCTTAATTTTATTTTTCATTTCATTTTTATTCATTTTAAATCATAATTTTTTTATTTTTTCATTAAAAAATTAATTTTAATTGGTAAAAAAACTATTTTAATAAAATAAAAATATGAAAAAACTAATTAATTAACTCAGCTTAAATTCAATGTAACTTGGTCAGACTTAACCATTTATTGGATCAAAATCAGATCAAGTTGAGTCTCGAATTAAAACAAAAAACAAAATCTAGTCTAAAATCAAATTGAGTTTCAAATCATGTAAAAACTCGGCCTCAATTGGGAATATCTATATCTATGGATTGCAAACCACTTTTGGATCCAGGACGTCCCTTACTTTCATGCACACAACTCACCCACAAAGAGAAAGATAAAAACAAACTAGCATGGAAATAGGCTCTGGACAGTGACCTTAACCAAAAGAACCATATGTTTAGCCTCCCTTTAATTTCTTAAAGTCTGAGAAAGCCTCAACTGTGTGTGGAAACTTTGTCTCCATCCTTATACGTTTTTGTCTTTTGTGGATGCCAATAATCCCTTTTCTTTTGGTGGGTCTCAAGTAATTACAGTCTTTAAGGGCTCTTTGGCTTTGTTCCCCTAGACCACGACCTCTCGTATTCGATGCATTCTAGCTAGTCTGTCATCACTTTTGCGCCGACTCATATGACTCATGCTTTGTTTAGATCGCAGAATTCTTACACATTGAACGTTGTGTACGTATGTCTTTTCACTACTTTAACTTCGTATATATCCTTTAACATTTAGCAAAGCGGTGGCCAATGAAAGAAGAAATTGATCATTGACTTTGAAATTTCACGTCCAAAAATTTAGTACATTGGTATAAGTACTAAATTTTTTTTTTATCAGGCTGGTAACGGAACTATAAAATATGCAGTAATAAATGATAATAATCAATTGTGTAATTACAAATATTTTAAGAGTACAATTAATAACAACATTTTGCCATGTGCTGGTAAACTGACTCCTCAAAGTGATCTATCTATACGAAGTGGTCATTATCAGCGTTATTGTTAAACATTGACCAACACATTTAAAAGGTCATTATTTAAATGATAAAAAATTGTTAATTATTATTTATACCAGTATAAATTTCTATACATCAGAAAACGCGTCATTGATATCATATATATAATAAATAAGTTAAGTTTTGGATTTTGACTTCCTTTTTTTAAGATGTGGGAATGTAGTAATTGAACTCTTGATATGAAACACACACATCTATTGTTTATTTGTTGTCTGCTACTTTTTTTTTCTCTTTTTAAATTTTAACATTTGTCAATTATCTATGATTGATTCAAATATTGTAAATGGTTTATGCTGTAAGAGTTGCACTCCCTTCTAAATGCTTCATTATATTTGCCTCATTTTTTTATAGGTTTTTCTGTACGTAGTTCAGCTTGACATAGTTGGTTTGTTTATAGGTACAACGATATCACATTTTAGAATGATGAGAAAGGGATATATAACTCGTTTCCATCCCTAAATTCCTTCTCCTTGTCATTCAAATCAAAATTTAACATATAGTACTCATGCATTTTTATTTGTCTTTTGACAAGTTTTGTGTTGCGTCTAATTTATATATCCAGCACTGGCATTTTTCTATTCATAGAAATCAAAGTTCCATTTCTGGCCAGTGATTTAAGTAATGACGAATAAGAATACAGGACCTTTGAGAGATTTGATACTACGTATACGCGCGCGTGTGTGTATGTATATATGATACAAGTAGGAATAAATTTTAAACTCTCTCTCTGCGTCACTCCTGTCAATTATGTAAGATAGTGCGTTTATGACCTAAACTTTTTTGAATGAATTTGTTCTTTTCTATGGTGAAATCCAATCAATCCTAATCAACCTGCTATATAAAAGTTAAATATATGTCACAAAGTCCAAAAAGAAATATTTGGAGAAAAACTTTATGAGAAAGAAGTGTTGAGAGAGATCTACAATAAGAGCTACCATTATTTGAAACAAAGAAAAAGAAAAGGCAGATAAAACCCCATATCTAGAGAAAGATGAATGATAAGAGTTTCCAAAAAGTGATTTAGGTGTTTCAAATAGTGGTGGTTAGAAAAGGTTTCCAAAGTAAAGTAAAGCACAATATGGTTCTTAAAGGTAGGAAAAGAAAAGAAAAGAAAAGAAATAAAGAAGGGATAAGAATGGAGGTGATTGGCTTCGACAAAGGAGAAGAGGTCCTTGTTCACTTAATGAGCATGTCTTTTACAACACAAGGCTTATGACTCAAGTTTAATCCATCAGCTTGGCCCCTTGCTGACGCACCCTCTTCATTTTGATCCCTCTTTTAGATAATGAATTGGTTCACTACTTGTCCTTATGCATCACCAATGGCTCTATTTAGGACTCATTGGGATTCTAATCCACTTGTTTAGTCTCGTCACCTTGCATGAGGGAACACCAGAAATATGCCCTACAGACAGATTCTATTATCTTTGTCTGCAATCAAATCTACAAAAAATGGAGAGTAATAATTTATCCCTTTATTTTCTTTAATTACACTTATATTTTTATAATTATGAGACGATAAAAGATATTCATATATCAGATGTGTCTCAACAAAGTCTTGAAAAGTTAAGACATCACTGGAAAAAGTTATTTCTTTATATTTGATTTCCTTCAAAGTTTACTGGTAATTTTAGTAGAAATTAGATCCTCTAAAATATAAAGTCTAATCAGTATTTTTAGAATAAAAAAAATTAACACAAGAAATGATAGCATGTATTGAATCTATTTTTTCTATTTCTATTTCTTCGCTCATTTTATCTCTCTAATTTGAAAAATAATTTATGTAATTTTACACTTTAAGGATTCAAATTCATTGTTAAACTGTCAATGAAAAACTTTAGGCATTAAGATTTGAAAAGCGCAACATGAATTTTCTTTTTCATGAGGTAAATATCAATCATGTTTACGTCAGGATGAAAACACAAAAAGAAAAAAAGAGAAGAAATGAAGGAAAGAGGGTCCACTCGAGAAAGGATTGGGCCTCGGCCCAACAGCTTTTGGAACACCGAACATGGTCCCCGCTATGATCAGTAGATTTGGATCTGACTAAACCTCACGTGCATCTTCGCATTGCATGTCATCATTGCGCTTGTTCTTTCAAATATATCACTCCCTGACCTCAATCCTCTTATCCTCCTTTTATTTCCTCTTCCTTCTAAAATTTTCAGGTTTAATTCATGCATGAGTTTCAACAAAAATATTTTCAAATAAAACGATATATAATCATAAATCACTGCTTATGTGGGTTATATGATTTTTTTTTCCTTTTGACTGAATTTCAAGAAGAACAATCGAAGTAAAATCTATGAGCTACTTTAATTTTGTCTTATGTAAAAAGATTATGCATGCAAATGGATCTGACATTCTAACTTTGTGAGCTTTTCTAGATTTTCCATTTATTTTCACATTTTATTCTTATTATATTGTATGGCTCTGTACGTAAGAATACCCCTCATCGATCCCTCTTTATGCTTGGCAATTAGCTTTCGTCAAAAAATGTAATGACGTATTTCAGTGTCAAAGGTTAAACTGTAGCACGATATGTCGGTAGCAAAATCTTAAATAGAAAGACCCAAATTTCATTCTTAAAACATATTATAAAGACTATATAAAAAAAGTAAAAGGTGACATAGACAGAAAGAGAAAAAAAAAGAAGAAAGAAAGAAAGAAAGAAAGCAAGAATCGTCACAAGTTTTACAGCTAGGTCTCGTTGGAGGGGCAGTTCTCTTTCAGAATACAAGCATACATATATACATCGCAAATTTTATTCCGATTTTCTCATTCAAATTTATTTTTTGGTATTAAAACTTGTATTCCTTTGTGTCATTATGAAGCTACAATAATTAAACGTAGGCCTTCGGAATACAAAGGGAATAGTTGACTTGGTAAGCTTTATTGAATACCAAAGTGCCTTTTTTCGTCTATTACATAATGACCATTAGAAATGTTCCAATAATTAAACTGGCGATGAATATGCTTACTAAATATTCTTCCAAGTGTTGGAATAAAGGAATAATTAAGCAGAAGCCACTTCACTAACAAGTAATGATCCCAAATGCGTTCCATGTTTCATTCTCAGTGGTAAGGCAGAAAGAAATTAGGTTAGGCATATATGTCCAACTACTTGTTAAGCTTTACACCATTATATCCTTGGATCACTTTAAGCTACCTTAGCACCTTTCTTTCCATTTGTGTTATTATAATCAAATAACTGTGCAAAAAAAGCGAAACTATATAGCTAGTGAACCATCGAAATCGTCCTAAAAGACTCGTATATCAAAGTTAATATTCCTGTAAGGAAGATTTAAATAACAGCCACAATCGCGTGTACAAAAGAGAACAGCTTTGTTGCAAAAGGCTAAAAGGGGCAACCACTTTCCACAATTAATTAAGTTTGATCTTCTTTATTCTTTTATAAATTTAAGTATTTGTCAATCAGGCTAGGTACCAACTTTATCTTCCTGCTTTTAAGGGAAATTAGATTCCAATATTCCATATGTCCTTTCATTTAATATAAGAAGAATATTATTGTGCAAGCAATATATATATATATATGTGTGTGTGTGTGCGCCTGTGTGTATGATCATGCTCATGATCATAATGGTACATGATCATCAGCCTATTTTACTGAGCTAGTTAATATGTACTTCATGCGCAAAGTAGATAAGCGGAAGCCATCTCATAATTTTGAACTCAGTATCAAATTAGAATTTTATAGGAGAACCATAAGCCCTAAAATGTTGTCGAGCCTCCATTTTTGGGGACTCCTCATTTGCCTTTTTTCTGTGTTTATAAACACCCAAGCTTATAAGAGAAATAGAAAGTACTTTGTATGTACCTTAGTCCTTACATTTCCTTAATTTCTCTCGTATATATCACTTCATTTTCTTTATCTCCAAAACTCCAAACAAAAGTAGTTATCAATTACTACGTCTATACCTTTTTCCATGATTCACCCAATATTGAGTGTACAGTAATTTTCATAGTACATCTGGAACAGTACTCATTAAATTTATTCGAACATAGATAAAACAAAAAAGTAGCATGGATGCAATAACTTTCTCACTAATATTTAGTTCATAAACATACATGTGGCTTGATAAAATGTGACATGCACAAATTGTTTTTCCTTTCACGATAAGTGTACTTGGAGAAAGAATTAGATACCACAGTACCCTTGTGCTAGATCGAGAACTAGTCATGTGTTGCCACCTGAGCACGCAAGTGTTGGGAAGAAAGTTGAACAAATTAAAGAAGAAAGAAGAAAATGAAATCATAGACGACAAAATAAAGAGAAAGGCAGTCCAAGATGGAGGCTTCACAAATAGCGAAAAGAAGAAGAAGGAAAAAAAAAAAAAAAAAAGATAAAAGAGACAAGTAAAAGGTAGAAGAGCATATAATACGGTTAAGCTAGTTTTAGCAAAAGAGAAAGGGATAAAGCATTTATTGTAACCCCACTTTTGTCCACCACAAATAAGACCCCTATCTTTTTAAAAGCCATAAGCGACAAATTCTCTTCTTACGCTTATGGGGTTTTAATTAAAGTTTTGTGAAGATTATGATCTTTTAGTGATTCTGAAGTAGCAACATCTTTAAGGTTTAAAGAGATGCTTATCTATCTTTTTCTCAATACTTTTCCATTATACTATTTATTTTGAACCCTTATACCGCAACCTTTTATTGCTTTCCAAAGATGAGAATGTTGGGTTACGAAATTCGAAGAAAGAAAGTTATTCTTTTGCAAAATGCATCACACATAGCATGAAAAGTTGTGCTCTTTTGATATATCTTAGGGAAGATTTTACTTTTTTCTTCCGAAGTAGAAAAGTTGCTTCTTCTTTGCACAAACCATACGTTATGGATCATACAATAACTATGATATTTTGTACATTTCAATAATATTGCTATAATTAAGTACAAAATAAGATGAATTATGCTATTAGTGTCTTATATTCAAGCCATGCACGGGTGCTTATATTAATATAAAACTGGTTTTTGTTTTAAATTAATAATTGGGCAACTCAATTATAACATGTAGCTCAGTTTTGCTTGAGTGTCTCTTTTGACCTTCTTTATAAGAGCACCCATAGATTAGGATGAATTTAATGGATGGCTATGAATGGAATACTAAATTAAGTTTCCACCATATTAATATAGTTGATCAGAAAGATAAAAAAGAATGAAAGTGAAAAAAATATAAAATTTATGTGTTATTGTAATTGATAAATAAACCATGAAGTTTGGTTAAATCTGAGATATCAGAGGACCAATTTTGGAATAAAGTAAAATCCCTTCATTACTGTAAACCAGACAGAGAGCTGCTGGCTACTTTACAGAATTAAAATGACGGGCTTAAGAAGTAGAAAAACTGTGTATTAATGCCGGCAACATATGGATAAACAAAGCTTGATAAAACAAAATGTTTGGCCGAGAAAAAGTTTCACCATTAATGTATCTTTATCTTTCTGATTAGAAAACAAAACTTCCCACATCGGACCCCCCAATATACCTCTTACTAAAACTATATTCTTAGAGCTACATAAAAGCGGTTTGATTTTCCTGCTGGCTGGCCCCAAGATACCTTAGCTAGAACTCTTTCAACTCCATTTGATATTTATGAAACCATTTGCATCAGTTATCAAGTTGATGGCAATATATATAAGGAGACATATATCAAGCATTTACGGGCATATATATAAATGTCATGTAGCATAGTTCTGTGGATTTTAGGCGGTTCAACATATATAGATATATATGGGGTTCCTATTTACATATCACTATGAATACCATTAATGAGGATCTTCACATGCCGAGCCAAAAAGAAACGTTAATTGAACCCAGTAAATAATGTTATTAGGAATCCTATACCTGTGTTCACTGATGCGCATACTTTTTTTTTCCTGTTCGAGTTTCATTCAGGCATATGTGTCGTTGATGAGGTTCATGTATATTAATATGCTGCTTTTCAAAGAGGAAACTGTCTTTTCATATGAACTCTAACTCCTATAACTTTTTGAGGCACGAAATGACTCCCACTTCCCAAATTGAAATCACACTAGCTAGCTAGCTAGTAGTGTTATTCTTTTCTCTCACTAGCTAGATACCGATTATTTGATTCACGCCAATGAACAATAACTGGGTAGGCCCCAAGCACATGGAAAAGCCAAGAAAATAAAAAGTGAGGGAGTTTTTTCGTCCAAGCAAGCTAACTAATGACACGTATGTTCACATTTAATTAGTGAGTCCATGAATAGTTTGTAATTGAAATTAACAATCATGAAGTGATAATTACCGAACACAATTGAGGGCTTGGTTATCTTCTATATATAAGATCACTTCTCGAGTGAATCACTACAGGGAAAATGCACTTATGCTCTCGGTAGAAATATATATTTACAAGATATAAATATATCATGGATGGATTCATCCAATTAGATATAACACAGTCTTGAACAACCAGTGAGATTAACTTTGTGCATGCAAGCTGAGATCAAACAGAAAAATTAAGTTATATTCGCATTAGAAGATCAGTTAATTAAAGCATATCATAGTACATCATCTTTCTGTAAGATGTGATTCCACTAAATTTGAACCACTAATAGAAGAACTTGGTCTGCACGCTCGAGGAGCTGTTGTTTAAGTTAGCATAAGTTTCATGCATATTAATTTTCAAAGATATATATGCAATTTTAATTATTACTTGATCTCTAACTTTTAAAAAAAATTTATTTGTTATTCATTATTTATCGGCGAATAAAAAATATGGCAAATATATATGTTATAGGAACTAATAAATAACGAGTGGGAAATTTTTAAGAAATGTTGAGTTATTTTATTAAAATTAAAGAATTGAACAATTAATTAAAATATGTATGATATAAATTTTATAAAAGAAACGCTAAAACACCACGTATCGGCGGATTTCTCGGAAATAGGAATTGAGTACTCCTTAATAATTTGGTTGGAAAAAGGCAAAATTTTTTTTTTTTTTTGTGAAAGTTCCCAAATCCTGTGTAACATATGACAGATGGTAATACATGTAGTTTTACATAATGAAGTTAAGGGGCGTGCAAATTTTTCTCCTCTAGCCCTAAATGCCTGGGAATCCAAAGACACGTCACATGATGAATAAAGATAAAGATTATATAATTTTCCACCCCCCTCATAATTCCAGAACTTTGAAAATGATCCGTCTGTCTACAGACTCAAGAAGCCCAATGTCATCCACTGACCGATCCTCATCACAATCATCATCAATGGAAATATTCAAATCAAATGACACACAAGGGCTTGTCTCCTCCATAGTAGCAATCTTATCATCCTTGTCTTCTTCAGATCCTTCAGATGATGATTTCTGCTTAACCGGAGGAGAGCACGCTCTTGACCTCGAGCTGAAACTTTCACAGCTCAGAATGATTATTGCATCACAAAGACTAAACTCTTTACCATTTGAATCAACAATCCTTCCTCTTTCAATAGCCCTTTTTAAACCCAGTTGGGAACAATAATCCGCTTGCTCTATGTCTTCCAACAGGAACACCCTGTGAGGATTGCTAGAAACTGCATCCCCGAGTCTCTCAATGTAACTATAACTTTGTTCGTCTCTTGATCTTTTGTTTCTGCAATATTCCTCGGTTGAATCTGCTCTTGTTGATGAAAAACTGCTTAAAGCTATCGAAACGAGGTTGTTGCTCTGGGACCCAAATACTAGCCTAGCCAGTTCTCTGGCTATTTTCTCTTTAGCTTCCACATCAACTCCTTGGAAGAACAACCAGGTTTCTTCCTTCGCCTCGCTGTTTCTGATCTTCTCCTTTCTTCTTAACGTGCCGGACCGGCACTGTAAAACCGTGCTTACGATGTCTGGTACTATATCTTTCTGCCACGGCACATTTTTCTCCAAGGCATTGCATAGAGTTTTCAAATTCTCTGAATTGAGCTCTTTGAACTTGCTGACATACTCCGTCTCCATGAGGTCACTAGAGGAAGTGGAATTAGGGTTTGAACTAGGATTTGATGGTGGGATTGGTTTTTTAGCGTTTTTATGCTCTGGGATGTACATTCTCAAAGTGGGTTCATTTGGCTTATCATTATTATTACCACTTTCAGAGATCCAGAAAGGGTGGTCCCTTAGCGGGTTATATGAGAAGCCTGAAGTAGATGAAGAAGGTGATACAGAAGAGAACGTGAGGGTTTTTTCTTGAGGATAGGGTTGTTTTTGCATTTGACTGTTGCACATAGAATTCCACTTTTTACAAAAGTCTCCCACTGGGACACAAATCTGTTACAAAAGAAAAACGTTAATTAATTTTCCAAATAAACTTGTATATATATATATATATTTAAATTAATGCTATAGTATTAGAGCTCATAAGTTGTGATTTAATTAAGACCTGTTCATTGGAGGATGCTCTATTCTCTTGTTTGTACAGTTGGAGCCATGCAGGAAGGGTTGTGGAAGAGTCAGTAATATTACTGGTACTACTCAACAAGCTTCGAACTTCTGGCTCAAACTTGGATGAAGACTCGGCCAAGCAGGCTGGTTGCTTCTCTTCTGGTTCCAGTAATAACCAGCTAGTTCCATTCTCAGCTTTCTTGTTGGAGGACTGATTTTGTAGACCACTAATGAAAGAAAAAGAGTGAAATTTTATTTTTTAGATCACAATAAGATTATATATCATTCATGAGTGACGAATTAATAGTAAAGTCATTTATGAGAATAGTACAAATGTAATGGAGAAGAACAGGAATCGAAAAAGAAAAACTGATTGAAATTGAAATATTCAATGTGTTAGTGGGAAAAAAAAGAAGAAAACTCTCTTTCCTCGTTACCTCTAATCAATCAATGAAGAAAACAAGACTATAATGACTGACATCTCCTTTCACACATACACTTTTTGATCAAAGCTTTTGCTGTTGTTTTTCTTCACTCGTACATAAACAAGCGAGTTGAGAAACGAAGGGAAAAAAAAAAAAAAAGAATTTTTTTTTTCCATTTCGTTTAGGACTTTTATATCTCGTCTAACCAAACATTTCTCTCTTACCATCTAAAAAAAGATCACCCCTCTTTTTATTTTAATTTATTTATTTTTCTTTTGCAATAATGCCCTTTTTTGAGTTACATTTGGTATGAAGAAGGAATAGTTTTGGAAATGGAGAGTGCAAAAGTATATGAATTAAAGAGGTACATTATAGCCGACTTTGCCAACTACAGTACCTGTCAGTATCAGTGATGAGACTCAAGCGCAAGCTTCCTGCAGGAATAGTAAGAGGATGAAGCCCCCAAAGAGTCTCTAGCGATGGATGGTCATTTTTACATCTCATGTAAGTCTGAAAAGTGGCTATACCCATCACCCTAAGCCTATTATTCTCTCCGATCCCACTAACCAGCTTTCCCACCTCCATAATCATGTGTTCCACAGGACAATAATACCCTCTCCCTTGCTGGCTTGAAGTTGAACGACCTCTATACTCAAACACCCACTTAAGATCTCCCACATACAAAATAAACCCTTTGCCATGACAATTATTCTTTGCAAGGTTCTTAAGCTCTTCAATCTTGTTCTCAACCTCGACCTTAGAGACATGCCCAAAAGCAGAACGAGAAAGAGAAATAAACTTAACCCCTCTCATACTCTCGTCGACGTCTCCCTTTTCAACCTTATCCATCACTCCTCGCACTACACCTTCAAGACTAACCACACACTCACCCACGACCACGGTACTTCTCCTTCTCTGATTCATGAAACTATCAATCACACTCGACACATCCTCGGACCTAACCGGATCCGATGACACCAATGCTTTGGCGACGTCATTTTTCTCCTTTTGAGAACATATTTCCAAAGACACAGCCTGCTCTATATTACTTTTGACCTGAGTACTGGAGAAGCCGGCTTCTCTCATGACTCTGCTAACACTAGGATCATCCAAGATGGAAATAATGAGTTGCTCCAACTCAATCTTGACGGCCAGGAGGGGCTGCTGCTGATTCTCGATGGATCCACGGCGTTGGTGTGCCTGTGCCCTCTTGAAGGCGGCGACCAAGGCGTTGGAGATGGAAGGGCAATGAGAATAGTGAGTGGTAGTGGGTCCCAACATGGCGCTACTGTTGGATGCAGGAAGGCGGTTCAGGGCCACATTGAAGCAAAGCTCCAAAGCCTTGCACTGCAGAGGATGGGAGTGGGACTGGAGGCAAGCCGTACGGAGAAGGCCGTTGGCGGAGGCCAGCATAGTGTTGGCCACGTGGAGGGGTGTCACCTGTGCGTGACCGCGACGCTTCGCCAGCGTCACCGCCTGCTTGACTACGGTGGCTGCCTCTGCAGTTAGACCCTGTTGGACAGCGCAGCTACCTGTTCTCATGTTGGAGTTTATTCTTGCGCTGATGAGACGGATGGATATGGGTGTCAGGGGCGAAGGAGTGTAGCATGCATTACTTGTTTTGTTTTTGATGTGATGAAGAAATGAAGGTAGTGACTAGTGAGTAAACGATGATGTATGGGACATATAGGGGATCGAGGCGTTTTGAGAGTGCTAGTGAGAAGATGGTGGTTTTGGCGTAAAAGAGAGAGAAGGAGAGGAGTTGGAAATTTATGGGAGGGTGGGATGTGCTTTTCTTGGAGGCGAGGTAAAATTTTGGGGTCCAAAGTCCATTTTGTGGTAGAAAGTGGATTGCATGTGCTGACAAGCAGGATTCATGCATCAGTATCAAGGGCAACTCAGCTTTCCTCTCTCTCTCCTACGCTCATACGCTATATTTCGTAGATAAAAGCGAAATTATGGTATTTGTAATTTTAAGTGGGGTATTTCTGTATAGAAGAATTAAATGGTGTTGGGATAATTTGTAACTATTTTTTATGACGTTTATAATGATTTTGTAATGTATTGATAGCATTTTATTAATGTCAATAACTAATATTAATAATAATGTTTAGCACCAACATGTAATTCTGTAATTTCTTTTTTATTGTGCTAGTCTTCAAGTGCTGATGACTATGCATTATTATCATTAATAATTAATTATCAATACATTATAAAGCTTGTTACCAACATAATGAAAAGCAATTGTTGATTATATTAGTGCGCTTGTACGAAAATACACACCTTTATAAACGTAGATATGTAGATTATTTTCTTTTTCATTGCAATTAAGTCACTTGATGATACTATTCTTGAAATCAACAATATTTCTCCCAATAATTCCAAGTGTGCCACTCGTTGCAGTGTGTAATCTTGCACTATGGCAATCAAACTCGAATCAGAAGGCAACTTTGCAATATTTGTTGCATTAACTCTAGAAGTGGATTGCAATTTACAAACCTGAAGAAAATTGGGTGACGCTCCTGTATGCGTAAAGGTAGAGTGTGAGAGAGAGAGAGAGAGAGAGGTGAGGAAACATCTTTTTCACGGTCTGATCTGAAAAGAGGATGGGGTCTATAACTATATGATTTGTAGGTGAAGGAATCGGGAACTGTGTACGATTTTCTTCCCGACCCAAAGACAAGGGAATAAAGTGTCCTTATTTACCTTCCTTATTTTTATGGAATTCCAATACCAAAACTTAAACTAATGCCTTTCAAGTTTGAACTTTGAATGCATCATACTGCATGGGGATTATGACCAACATTCTCTTCCTAGTATTCCACATTCCCTTTCTCTCCCCTAATTTTTTTACTCCACAAAGTTACGAATTTTATTCTACCCTAATAATTCATTTCAAAGAAATAGAAATTTAAAAAAAACAAATGTTAATTCCCATGGCTACCTCGAACTAGTTGATCAACATCTCAAATACCTCCTTAGCACCATCAGGTCTACGTCAAAATATCTCACCATTTGAGCAGGCATCCAAGGAGAAAGCCAAATTACAACTAAGTAAAACATACAGTTACGACTTCTTATATTTTGGAAAGCATGGCTTCCAATTATGATCATGAGTCTTGCTTCGAATGCATCTTCCGCATGGTAATCATTTTCATATTATAAAAAAAAGACATATAATTGCACATCTTAATTCAATCTTCAATGCGCCTTTAACATCATTGCTTAATCAATTTGGATGATTATGTTTCAGCCACTAGATTAAAATTAATCATCATGGATTGCACGATTTTTGTTGAATCATAACCTCACAATCGTTAATAAATTAGTCAGCATATAGATGATAAAATAGATACATCAAGTTTGAGAACTAGAAGAGGCTAATGTAAGGAAGAGCCCACTAACACTGAGAGAGCTGAATAAAGCAAGCGCCTATGAAATTATATTCTTCATACTCCACTCGAGAGAGAGGAAGAGTTTAGTTTGTAGGTATCTTAGGTAGTTGCGTCCATTTTATTCAAGGATTCAACGTTGCCTTTGCATAGAAAGCAGAGCAGGCAATAGCACCACTCGGTGCTCCCCTAACATCTAGGTGTTCACGAAAAGGATAAAAACACAGAAATTACATAAAGAAATGAGAGCATATTTCTGAGTACAGATATCTCCCTTTCATTCCACAATCATCTACTCTGCTTTTTCTCGTTTTCTACAGCGACCCATGACGTATCAATATCATTAATGTGAGCATCAGTCAATTTATAATTTCAGTCACAGCTGCATGTCACCTTGAAAGAAAAGCAGCGAATAAATATGCTAAAGAACATTAGACGAAAGAAAAGAGGCTAAATGACAAAATGGGTAGCCACCCAATAAGCCAAACACTCAATTAACCAGGGGAGCCCAGAAGGTACATACATAAGAAGTAAGCATTTCATACGACGTTTAACTATAACTAAACATTATTCGTCATGTTTGAGAATCTCTAACTCCATCATTTCCATTTGTATTAGCCATGAATAGAACTATATGTAAATATAGAGCAAAACCTTCTCTTTTGGGATCGGGACATTGTTCTGTTATCGGGCCTCATCACCCGACGTTATTTGTTTTTCAGTCCTGTTTCAAGTTCCAAATGAAAATGAAAGTGGGTGAAGCATTAAAGAGACACACACAGTGGGATGTCTGCAAGTTGGTTGCATTGCACGTGACTGGCACGTGATTTTACAGGGAGAAAAAAAAAAGAGTATGTTTGGAGTTGTACAAGGACCTAAGTCGGAAGTTCCTTTACAGAAACAGGTAATCCAAATGTCGCAACCGTTTATTCCCTCTGGGTGGGTGAGAGCATAAGCATAGCAGGAAGCTCAGGTTTCCAGTCAAAAAGTCTCTTCTATCTTTATCAGCCTAAAAAGACTTACAAAGGGCACCAAATTATTTGAACACAAAGCACTGATCTGTTATGCTAGAAAAGTAGCGTTTGAATGAAAAAGGAGAAATAGAAACACTTACTTAGAACACACCCTAACCCATCACTTCTCTCTCTCCCCCCACCAATAACGGTATGCTTTTTCAAAATAAATAGAGGAGGCCATACTAATTGTTGATGGCTAAATCTTTGCTTGGGCACCGTGAGATTTGTGGGAAAGTGAAAGTTAGGACTATCTTTTCTCTTCTTTCACTATCAAACTCCTTGATTTTCCTGCAAGCACAAATTTCATTTAGAGCTCTAAAATTAATATATCCTCATCTTTTGCTTAAAGTAAAGCGCTCTATGTCATAAAGCAATATTAAAAGTAAAATATGGCATTATCTACTTAAAAGAGCCGCTCATTTTATGCTTTTGAGCCTTCAAATAAGCATCTTTCGCCTCTACGTGGCCATGTGGCTGAAAGCAATATCCAAGAGAGGGAAACCAAACTGAGAGGGGGAAAAGATAGTTAATAGTACTGAGCAGGTTGGGCAGCTTTTATACTTTAAAGGCTAGATTGGTATGAAAAAGTTGCTCTAATTTTGACATGACAGCCTTGTTAATGCAAAGGCGATGGAATTACGTACCATACACACACTCCTTTTCCCAAAAGTTTCTCATTATTTTATGGTTAATATCTGCACTTCACTATTTAAACTTGTTGTTTCATTAAAAACTTAAAAGGCCGCATCATTAGGAATACGAATGATTGCGCTAAAGCTCACGCACGAAACAAATCTAGAATTGTTATGCCTATATATTGGGGTTTTGGGTGTGACCAATAGGTCCATGATCCTTCCACTAAAACAATCATTCACTGCATATAAAGCACCAAACGTGTTGCAGAAAATTCCGTGAATGAAATTACTATTTAATGACGAAATTACTATTTAATAACTAGAATGGGCTTTTCCCGCTTTTCCCTCATTTCTGCAGTTGTGAATTACAACAAATATATAAACAAAAGGTTAATTATCAACCATACCTCCAACGAAGACACTAGTAGTAGAAGTATATGCTCTAAATCCATGAAAAAGCACTGCATATATTTATTAATTTAATCTCTCCCTATACGTTAGTAGTAGAAAACCTACCTCTAAATTTAATCTCAGTCAGCTACACAAGGTTTTTTTTTTTTTTTTTTTTATTTTGCGTCAAAATTTATCATTTATTACACCACAAACCCTAAAATTTGTGAAAGATGCATTAAACACTTGAAGGAATGTAAGTAAATCATGATCCACTGTGCTTTGTAATCTCACGGTACTTAGCTACCCCCTACTAGCCGTGTAATTATTGATTACGCATTCAATTAGCACCCACCTAAATTCTTCATCATGTTCAACTTTTCAGCTTACTGCAGATAAATAAATGAAAACTACACATCTCCATTGAAATTCTTCCATTGTTTTTAGTCAGATCTCTACCTTCTAACGGCAACTTGAAGATCCAACATAACACAGACGATCATACTAAGATCACGGGAAAACAAGACTATACTAGCACGGATTTCAACATGCAATCAAACTTTCATCTGTTAAAGGCATCGATTAGTCTATAACACATTAAAATGAATGATTACATATTTACATGCTTCACAAGTTCCCTTGCTGGTGGTAATAAGTGTATAACGTAATCAATCTTCATTAGTAATACGCAAAGCAAAAACCTTTTTCTACATCATAGAACCAAAATAAGAAAAAAAAACCACTAAAGACAAGTAAATTGAAGACAAAAGAGAATACCAACAAAAAAAAAATCAATGGAAAAATAATTGTATGCTAACCTACAATCACAGCTTTGACTACGTCAGCTTTCAGTTTCAGGTAATCCAAGATCATACTGAAGCAATGGAGTGAGTATGTACTCCATAGCTGATCTCAGCTTAGTAATTTCACTCATAATTGTTAATTTGGCAGACTCGCAATCTTTTTTATTTGGGAAACCAAGGGTCCATCTCCCATCTGTCACAAGATCAGACAAGTTCAGGTGGCTTCGTCTGCCTTTATTTGTATAGAACTCTGCATCAAACTCTCTTATTCGAAGACGCAACCATGAAGGATGGTCCTCATCTATCTTAGGCTGTATCAAGAAGGAAATAGAAATAATGAAAACATGAAATAAGCAGATGATAGTCCAACTTGCTCAAAAGATATTAGAACATATACACAAAAGATTTACATATGAATGGCTCTTTGATGGTTTTCTGTTGCTTGGTGTTTGATTTTCAAAATTAACATGAGCAAATTTTATCAGTACAGTAAATGAGTCGTTAAAGTTGTCCAAAAGCCCACCCAAAAGGAGAAGAGAAGTATGTGTGTGTGCGTATTTTTTTTGCTAGGCACGTCTTCTACAATCACATTAATATTATACACAGCAATGCACAGGAGTAACAAAGTATTCCATCCTACAGCCTATCTGATAACATCTATTGTCATAAGGATAAGAAAGAGAAGTTCAAAAAACCAACCAAGAAAGAATGAGACTGCAAAAGGTCTCTTCACATTATTAAGTTTATTCAATGATCTTTGAAAATTATTAAGAGCTACAGAGTCTACACAATGACCATTAAAAAATTTAAGTTAATGTCTGGCTTACACTCAACCCGGCCAATGGTGCAATGGCAATAACAACTCCACGTCGACTGCGGAAAGGATGTTTCTCTGCGAGAAGCAACTTACCAGTCATTCCACTTGCCACTGGTATCAGGTATATATCCCTAATTTCGGAATTGGAAAATGCAATTCTGCAAGGTATACCAGATTCTGCTAGAGATATGTAGAGTTAGAGAATTAAGAAACATGACGCCAGGGACAAGAAAAAGTTCAAAGAGAATGATGTCAACCTAAGGAAACATCTGATCCAAAGCTAGCATATGAAACATCTGAAGCATGGATTGTTCCAGAATCATTGGTGGTAGGACTGCCCAGCAACAGTGGATTCTCAATTAATACACCTTTTGAAATAAATGACTTCAGCTGGACATGGAGAATAAAAGCCTGCATACAAAATTAGTAAGATATGTTACCTTCAGCAGCTTTAAGGAGTATTTCAAAACACGCATAAATTAATTAATAGAGGCAATTAAATAAAATCATATAAAAAAATAAAGCTTGGACTGAAAAGAAAAAATTCAATTGAACTCCCAATAAAACATCAAGAAACTTCTGCATAAGAATATAGTTTTTATTTTTTACTAAAACAGTAAGCACTGGACAAGGCAGGTTCCAGATATGGAAAACTACAAAAAAGCTTAATATATCTTGCAGAAAAGTTAAGAAGAAAAAGTAGTGTTATGAAGTTTATTAAGTGATGACATTCAAGTTGCATACACAAACATCAAAAGAAATAAAAAGACAAATAAAAAACAGATGTAAAATTCCATCACAAAATATTAGTAAGCACATTAATTAAACTCTTTTTATTTTATATTTCACTATACAACTCTTTAGTTTCACAAAATGGTGCTCCAATTTTACAATGTTGCAATATTGCATATCATTTTGACCGCAAACACCTACACATAAAGCATCACAATAAGATATAGCTTATCTTCATATTGATAAAAAATAACCATCTCAGTGAGCCGTAAGATGAACTTAAACTTCATATAAACTGACTAGACATCATGAACAAAATACTACAATTAATCTGTGTGACAACTGGAAAAATAAATAAAAGACAACACCTTCACTGTATCAATCATCCTTTGCCAAGCAAAATAGGAAGATGTTTCACCTGTCATGATACAAATTAATTTTTTTTTGGGGGAGATCAAATAATAACCAGTATTTGTATTTGAATAATGGGAGGACAATAGCAATAAGATGCCATGAATTTATTCAAAGATAACAATACCACTGATTGATTGCTGGTCGAGAACAAGCTCCAATACGAATAAAGGATCTTTATGCTGGGAAGATTCCTCAAGAACTGCATGCAGTATGAGGCATGAGCACAAAGAATAAGTTCGTGGATGACCATTCACATTATTTAGTAATTGAACATAATTTAACCTACACTCCTTTCTTATTTAAAAAATTGAAGTGTGCAGAAGTTTCCTGAAGTATCTGGAATATGATCAAACCATATTTATCTAACCTATTAATGGTACCTTTTACCGTGTTCTAGTTTTACCATATCAAACAGTAACCACAGGGCAAGGCAGGTGCTAGGTTAAATTAACCTAGTTCAGCCAAATTTACCATGTTCTAGTTTTAATCATTCCCCAAAACAGGTTATTAAAGAAAAACGTACTAGGTCCAACCATAAAGTAAATCATTGAATAGATACCTCCTCTACAGCTTGCCCATTCACTTCTTAAAGTATCTGGAATATGATCAAACCATATCCCATCAAGCTCTTTCAGAAAGCGTTCACGGGACTGCTTGTATGATGTCTGTTGATGAAAACTAGAAAACATAAAACTTTAGAAAATTTAGGGTGCAATACAACTTGATAGTATTGAAATGACACTGATGAAATTAATCTCTCCTTCCTATAGCTTGCAAACCACATCCAAATCCAAAGACAAAAGGACAAATTTGATCAAGTAAAAGAATCAATTTTACTTGGTCATACTTTTGAGAGGACTATATGTATGTTTGTATAAATGTACCAGCAGAAATCCATTTACAAAAGCAGTGTACGGAAACTAGCTGAATACATACATTGAACAGGAGCAGATTATCACCATTAAGTCCCTCTCTGTGAATGGTGAGTAGCTTTTGCAAGCACCAACCAGTATGCCATAACGTCATTGCAGAGAGGGATTGCTGAAAGGCTAAGACCTTTAACAGGGCATTTAAAATCTGTAAAATTTCAAAGGAACACGGATAGTAATTCTGTTGTTATGCTAACAAATAATTTGATCAGCAAGGCAATAATAGTCATGTTACGTATACCTCAGGCATAAATTTAATGAAGAGACCTTTATCAGAAGACTTGGAAGTTGATGCATCATTAGTCTGCAACTGAAACAGAGAGAGAGAAGAGAAAGAAAAAGTATGACGCATCTGTAGCTAATGAATTCCAGTTAAATAATAAATGCATGTAAGCAGGAGGAAAGGTTCCAGAAGCAGAATAGAAAGACTAAAAGCATGCCAACCTCAAGGCAACATATAACTCACATAGCAGGCATATTATTAATTCCTCACCTTAAATAAGCCAATTACTGGAGCTAAAGCACAATCAAGATCTGCAACAAAATGCTAGATTTAAATAACTCAAAAAGTGCTCATATGAAGATTACTGTTAGGCTAAGATCATGGAATCAAATCATAGTACCTTTACTTTCTGACAAAATAAGCAGTACAAATACAGAAGCTAGCAACACGCTGTAATGGTCAGAGAAAATATATGCAAGTATTCCACCCCTGTACCAAAAAAATTTCATTATAGCATGTCTAGCTACTCGTTAACATTCTAATGGAAGTGGGACCCACACAGAAAGCTATACAATTATTCGAAAATACTAGAACTGATGAATTATATCGCCAAAAACAGAGGCAAACCACCAGAATGTCAGAGTGCCGTCACAAAGAAAACAAGAAAATATGCAGAAAACTAGTCAACAATGCTAGCTGTCTCCCACCCAAAACCACACAATAACTTTTCCATTACAAACCCTCAATCATACCCTCCGATGATTGACCCTACCCTGGCTCTCTCCCTCTAGAAACTCCTGCCAAAAGCCAACATGTGTCCCAACCTTGCTGTCAAGGTTAGTTAGATATCCTTCCTCACAACCTACCTCTCCCTTATCACCGCGCTTATATTTTCTATAATATCCTAGGGCCATCACAGTCACTGAAAGAAATCATTAAGCTGTCCAGGTACTTCCTTTTGTTCTCAGGAGCTCCATATGGATACCATTTGCTTTAAGCATCGTATTTACAAAGGCAAATGCTTCCTAAATGCAATAAATAAAAATGGAGATATGGCATAAGAAAAGAAAACTACTCAGGGAAAAAAATAAAATAAAATTCTCGGCCGTCACAGAAAAAAAAAAAAAAAACTATGTTAAAAGCAATAAATCACAAAAAAGAAGAAGAAAATAATAAAAAGGAAAATGCAATTTTAAGTTGGAAAACAATCTTGAAATATTTTGAGATTTAGCTTTCTACTCATCAACTTCTTTTGAATTAAAGGTAAGTATAATAAAATTTAAAGCTTATTATGTAACAGATCACTGAAATAAGAGGGGAATAAGAGGGGAGCAGAGGAGAACAGCAATATAAATTTAAAGAGCCCATAATGGATACATGAACATGATCATGAATTAAAAAATACAGCCAACCATGCAAAACTAAAAAAAAATATCAATGAACATGAAAAACCAAGAGATAAGTCAATAATTTGCAACCCTTCCAATCTCAATGAATTCTTCTCTTATACACACACACACACACACACACACAAAGGACAACAAAGTAGTGGAAAGAGAGAGGAAGGAACAAAACTTTTTTAGCACAATAATAGAATTTACTAATGAATAAACATATCAATAGGCCAAAAGCAATGATGAAATTAAAGAAAATACCAACCTTTCACGATCATTATCCCCAGGGGAGCTGCTATCATTGGAACTGGACATAAAATCTGCCATATGAGCATTAAAGTAGTTCCAATTGATGCTCTCTGCTCCTTCAGACTCAGGAGCACAACATAATACTCTTTCTATGTCATTCACATGGTTAGAAAAAGGATAAGCATCAGTGTGTTCATCAGATGCATTGCCTTCCTTCAGATATCTCGCATTTAAGGTCAAAATAGGATAGAGGATGACACCAGCCACATTATTGATAATGCATCTTCCACCAACAACCTGAAGAAGTCGTGACACGATATATAGAGATGTGATTGCTGATAGATCTGAGACCTGAAGCACAAAATATGCTGCTTGAATGAGTACATACTACAGAAAATCTTTCCACATAAACCAAGAACAATGCAGGAGCTCCATCAATATGACATTGTCACTTCTGTTTTCTACTAAAGTTGTGTTGTTCAAATTTTATGTTTAGCATGTTGAATGTAGGAAATTTAAACCCTAATGAACTCAACAGTAATCTTTACCATAATGAGGAATGATAAACAGAGAGTAGCAACAATGATTGTAAATTAATTTTCCGGAAATGTCATAATAAGTATTCAGTATCAAAAACACTTGATCTCACATTGTTAGTCTTTGAAGCCAGTAATGGAACTATTATTGGAAACACGAGATTGTTCAGAAGATTTTCAGTAACAAGTCTAGTCAAACGAGGCTCGCCAACACTAAGAACGTCTTTAAAGTAGTATAGATCATCCACAACTTTATCAGATTCGAAAATCAGCCCATTTCTGCTTTTTTGCACATCAATCTCCCTGCTTTGATGCAGAACAGTCATCTTAAGATTCACTTGAGGATACACGGAAGTAATAATAATTATCTAAAAAAATTCTTCACTAGATTCTGGAAACATACCCTCTTGATTGAAGAAGAGCATCTAGATGAACGCATAAATCTCTTAGTTTGCGAACCAGGTCAGAGAAGTATTCTGAAGCTGGAGGAGTTGTTATAAATTGATAGACCATGCCATCACTAACTGTAAAACCAAGCTTGTATTAGTGTATATTTTAAAAGCTACTACACAAAAACATGATTTTAAACAAGAAAAACAGTATACCATTGTAGATGTTGAGAGTTAATGCACGTATAGCAGTCTTAATCATCCTTTCCTCGTGATGAGCAAACCTAAGAGCTTCAGTATACAAGGGAAAGGAAACTACTGCATCCTACAGTTGAATGGAAATACAGAAAATCACACAAGGCTTTAGGTGAATTATATTGAAGGAGGAAAAGGCAACTAAAACCAAAGACCGTGCCAATTTGTTACAAACTGATAGATTACTAAAAATTGGTGATCGTTGTTGCCATTTACATCACAACCATACACCTTAAAATGCTTCGTGAACCACATGACACAAGGTGGGAACCATACAACTCCAATTTGACATCATTCTTAACCAAAATAACATTACATTATCTTTGCTGATGAGATTGTTTATATACTAAAACAATATCCTGATTGGTTTTAAGCCAAACAACGATGGCATAAAAAATGCAATGCAAAAAGATCTTGCCCTAGGTCCCATTCAAAAGTGAGAATGCAACAATGTTGATTAACCATACAGCAGCAAGTCATTAAAATAACAAGCTTTAACTTACCCCATGAACCTTCACAAGAAGGCAAAGTGTGTCCTTGTTCACCTTACCACTGACAGCTCTGAAAGAATAAGAAACAAAAAGTTAGGGGGAAAAAAAAGGGAGCAGGCGTGAGGGGTAGGGAGGAAAGAAATATGACATGTTAATCAATATGGAAATCAGTAAAAAATTCTTTACCCTATTCAATATTTTTCAGTGGTTAGAATTAAAAATTAGTATGAGAGGATCAAAACCTTAAAAAAGATACATAGTATGGAGCTAGGTCTCCCCCATCAAAGAAGTATGGATGAGAAATTATATTGTTGATATAATCATTGCTGAAACAGTAGTCTGCAACATGTAAAAATGTCACAACAATTTCACATGAGTAACAGTCCCAAGAATAATCCTGCATTCTTGCAAAATGAACACTTCAATCAGATAATAATTCAAATATGCAGAAACAGGTCAAACTTAGTATTCGAGGAGATTAGCCATGGATAACAATTAATATTAAGCATCTTACAAATTGAATGTTCACTATCCATATTTTGAATCAGTATGCTCAGATATTGAAGCAAAGGTGCCTCGATTTTTGAATTTTTACTGATCTTTAGTATACGAACGAATTCTGCTAGTACTTGGTGTTCCATGAAACATCTGAATAATTACAATCAGTCATGAGCATTCAAATTTCATCAAGACAACAGAATTGAATCAGAAGATAAGAATGTCATAATACAAAACGGGCTCATACTCAAAAATGAAAGGATCTTGTCTGTCGCCATAAGTGACTATCTCTACAATGGACTGCAGTAAATCCAACACTAATTCCTGCAAGAAAAGGCAGCCATAAGTACTTGGTTTTGCCCCCTCTGAAAAAGGGGTTCAGTAACTCTAACATAACTTTAGAAGATTTTGAATGGCATTTTTTTGGGGGTAAATGAATAGCATGGTTAAGCAAATTAAGTTACCATGTTATGCTTGTCCACAACTTTGATCCGCTGCAATTCATCAATGACAGATCTGTAACGACAGCAAAATTATACCAGTCATGACCACAACAGAATGATCAACATAATTATTTAAAAAATAAAAACAAGCATATAATCTAGAACCAACAGACCTAGGTGCTTAGAATCTCATAACAAACTACTCCCTAACTTTTCAGCTTGACCCAATCAACTACATCGCAGATGGCTCCAAAGGTTGAATATTGGAGAATATAGGCCGGGAATGAAATCTTCCAATAAACACTCACCATTACAAATAAGGAACCATAGGAAATTCAAATGTCCTTTATTTGTATGTTAAAAAAATTGTTTCATAAGAAAAAAATTACGGCATCTAACTTCTTCATTGAGTTCCTAAAGATGTTCAAAGGTGTTGCAACAATGTTGGGCAATGCTACTTAAAGCCAACTATTTAGAACCATTGGCAGGAACTATCAGCAGTCAGTAGCAACAAGTCAACGTCACAAAGTGCTTCAAAACAAGCATTTACGACTCTCAAAACATGCACAATTGATACAAGCATGAAAAACCTCATCATTTAATGAATGAGTACACTGTTTGCTCCACTATGGTATCCTCCGCCTATGATCAAAAAATTACACCGCTTGCCATTCAAGAATTAAACCTAAGATCGCAACAACGATCCAAATTCCTTTCTCTCCGTCATCTAAAATTGAAATTTAGGGGCATCTAAAATTGAACTCGAACCCTAGAAAAGATGAAGCACATTGGTGAGAAGAAAAGAGAAAAAAGGAGTAGGAAACTTACCTGAAGTGCTGAATGGAGAAGCGATCGACGGATCGCCAGAAAGAATGCCACATGGTGATGAAGGAGAACGAAGACGATCTCTTGTGGCGGCGATCGTGTTTTGCATTGCAATGTTAACGAATGCTGCCGCCCAAAATCACTGCTTTGGCCGTTTGGTAGTAACTTGCTCCTACCGCAACTGCCTCTCTCAACAACCTGTCAACCTCTCAGTATCTAAGTCAACCTTCCCATTTTAACCCAAAAAATAATCTTCGCATTTCTCATAAGTCAGATCTCCCCCCTCACGTCTGCTTTAAGTGCAACGGTACAATTAATTACAGCATTATATCATGCCGGTCATTTTTCAAAAAGTACTGTGCGGATCATAGTTAATAATAATGTTTTAGTAAGATTTGTTTGTATCAAGCAAACAATTTTCTATTAGAGCAATAAGTAGTCATGTGTTGATCGTTTGTTAATGGTCATGTTTGATCAAATTATTAGTACGTTGAGTAATTATTACTAACACCAGAAAAAACATTATTATTGATACGGTAATTAGATTAAAGAATCCGCAACACTTACCAAAATTGAAGTCCCCTTAACTGAGTAAAGGTTGTCACAGATTTGTTTAAATTATATTTCTGTCCGAACATCTCAGTCACTAACTTGTCAAGTCGCTAAAATTAACTCTTAATCTAAATATTGCAAAAGTACTTATCCATGTTTGTAGAAAAACAAAATACAGTTGAACCGTTAAACTAAGATAAATAAGTGCAATAGGCTTCACTTTTATCCGAAATATAACAGAGATTTAACTTAAAATTCAGCATCTGTCGAACAAAATGTTTTGGGAAAATTGAGTGTTAAGTGTATTTAAAAATGAAAAGAAAAGGATGAACGGAGTGCTGTTCAATTATCAAGTTAGATATGAAATTGAGTTTAATCTACCTTAAATAATATTTTAAATTATACGTTCGCATGATTATTTAAAAAAAAAAAAATTGATTTTGTATTGAACAGAATAACGGGGATTGCAGAACAGACACGTCCCATCTGCATTAAACTGGGCTGTTCTATTTTTCAGAGACAAACGAATGAATTGGGCCAGCCCAGGCAACCTCCACATCTGTTCAAAAAACAGAATAATATTTTTAAAAGTGCAACATGTATTTCAAATTTCAGGAAATAAAATAACTCATTATATTTTATAATAAAGAATAACTGTATCTCCAAACACAAAAATGAAGAATTCTAAGACTCTCTCGAAAAGTTTAAGAGACGATAAAATGAAGTGGTCATTAATAGAATTACATGGGATAGTTATAATAGATATGTTGTTTATAAATTTTAATAAAAAAAAAAAAGAATTGATACCTATAAATTTTGTTTAAAAATTACAATAAAATGAATGAAATATAATAATTTATTAATTATTTTTTTAATATTATCCATTGTAACATAAACACATAATTAATAATTTGTTATTATTCAATACATAATGTTACATAGTTATCCTATACATATTTCTTTATTTTATTTATTAATTATTATGTCTATATTTTTTTTATCTAATATATTTATTACAAAATATATATGTGCTTCAAAAATTTTAAAAGAAAAACTTTAAAAGCCAAAAAAAAAAATTTGTTGACAACAAAAATGAAAAAATATATGAAACTAATATACATTGTAAATTCTTTCATTCTCTCTTTTTTATTTTAAAATTTTAAGTTTAAAAAAAAAGGGAAAAAGTCATGACCATAATAATAAAAATTAGACAATATTATAACAATTAAAATTAGATATATTAGTAATAAGATAAATGTGCACTAGTAATTTAATTTCTGATACCATCCCATTCCATCTTTCACCCCCTAATTTAAAGAAACATTAAAATTAAAATTTTAAATGGTAATGAGAGATTTTGATGTCCCCATTAATTTTCCTTGAAATTCAGGTAATGAGTTCATCACATATTGACAATCAATCAATTTCTAGACCACAGGAACTTGCTTTAAAAAAAAAAAAATTCTCTTGGTTTTTCAAACTAAAGCTTCAACTTCTCGTTGCAGCATTACGTACCTCTTGCAACCCTATGACTATTTAATTTGTAAAGCCTTGGGAAAGGAGTGTATAGTAATGGAAGTAGTAATGCAGGTATAAATATGTAATTATAAATAAAGGAATAAAAAGAAATGTTTCTGTTTATATATACTCTATAATTCCAAACATATGTATCAACTTGAACATATAGAAATTCATTTCTGATACAAGCCTAATTTTTTTTTTTTTAACAGAGAAGAGAAAGAAAACACCACAGAACAAAACTGCCAAGGAGCCAAATTAATGACTTGATTTGAATGCTAACCTTACTTTAATATGGTTTAGGGACATTAATTATTATCGCTAACCATATCCATAGGAAGAAACAGCCCAATTGAGCCGGTAGGGCCGGTTAGTTTAATGCAGAAACTTCGCTGTGATGAATGAATGCATGGAATGGAACTTAAAAAGTAAAAAGTGGAACTTAGGACGAAAAGATAGAAGAACTGAATTGTTATCATGTTTGGTTGGAACAGTAGAATTAGCTAGAAGAAGGACCCATGCACATGGGTGCATGAGCATTCAAGCATTTCTTTTTCATCTGACCTTTCTTCGCATTCCCTGCAGCTGACACGTCACTCGTTACGTTTGTAAACTTAACTTTAGAGTTTTAACATTGCTAGAAGCCATAATTGTTAATGAACTTTACCCCCAGATATAGAAACATACGATTAACAGGTTTACCCCTGAACTCACAGCATGCGCAAGTGTAGGGAAACCTCGTACCCTCCTCAATGTCCGATCCCATGTCCTATTTTTCTTTGTAAGGGATTGGGTTTGCAGTTCTCGATGATGAATTCAACGTGTTGCAGAAATTATTACAACTTCTTATTGCAGTGACATGATTATATGATGTCCTTTTTGCGGTCGTCCTGCAGGACTGAGTCTACAAAGTAGTGTGTCAGTTGGCTCTTAGCTTTTTGGTGTATTCGCTTCGTTAACAGTATCGATGGCGTGTGCCTAACGTGGCCATTGGTCGTATACAATCAACTGCGACGTCCCAATATGGTTTTATGGTTTTAGAAAGTATAGTGATGGTAGTATGCACTATTTCGCTCAACCACTCACACTTTTTCTAGTCCACAAGCTAATGGGTGGTGACTGGTTCTTTTGGTCCTATTGGATCACAGGTTGCCTGCCTTCATGATCACTCATCTCACTTTCCGTTACAATTTCAAACCCGCTTTTGAAGCCATCCTAATTATCTCACACGGCTCTTTCCTAGCATGTTTTTTAGTGCAATAAATATCTTCAATGCAATTTCCGGACCATTTCTCTCTATCTCCGCTTTTTTGATTGGATTACCAAATCCTTATTTCAGACACGAAAGAACCATGAACGGGTAGAACTCAAACATGAATCACGTTAATTTAACAGCTCTTTTCTGTTCTTCCCAGTTAATTGTCCACTTGTCAGTGCAAAAGATGACGAATAGGGGGACTACGATAATAAAAGAGAGAGGAAAACCCTTCCTCGCCATTGCTCCTGTCTCTTGGCTTTCGGTCCAAATCTCGTGGCCATTTATTGAAAGCTTTTATAAGACAAGAAGATAAGATTGCCCATATCTTGATTAATCTCCGGATGCTAGAGTTTTACTTCTCACCTATTCTCTTGCATACGTGTTAGTTTCACTATGGTTGAAAAGATCAAATGGTCAGTGTGCATCACTTAAACGGTTGCATATCTGTAAAGGTGACCTACAAAGTTACAGGCTGGCTTCCGCTTAGGTATGACGGGCCCTCAAGCAATAATGAAAGGAGAGACCCACAAAAAATTAGCAATAACCAATACCATAAACCAAAGACGACTTAATTGATTTGACTTGAATTCATGCTATTGATACTTCCCTGTGTCAGTCATTATCCACATGTATTAATTTGGCTTACAATTTACAAATGAAAAGTGATGGGTGCAAGAAGACAGCACAAGCAACCCAGAAATTCGGGACTGAACAAAGAAGAAAAAAACAAGGCTCCACCTTCCCTACTCCCCAAAGTAGAACTATTCAAAAAGCGCATTACAAGGAATAGATCCTTTTCGGAAAGTAGCTCTTTTCCTCAAATCAGAAAGGAAGATGGTAGTAAATATCAAAGAACATATTTATAAATGCTTCTTTGGAAAGAAATTTAAGAAAAACACAACAGGGATCTTAGGAATATCACAGCTGAAAGTAACAATAATGCCTTCTCACCAGCTACCAACATGTCGGCTAACAATAGCCTCTGTTTTTAATTCTATTATAAGAATACGTATTAATGCATTATTAAATTAACTATACTACAATGGAATCAATGAGTTCTGCCTACTCCATGATCCCTCATCGAAAATAAGTAAATATTACAACCGCTACAAACATAGTCTCCATTTCAATCACCACTGTCATGTTAGCGCCACCCTTGACGGCCACCATTTCCGCCGCAACGGCTCATTTTTCCATCAGAGTTTAGCTATAGTTGCGAACTCCTAAGTACGCTTACTGCAACTTTGAGGGCGAAATCCGAACCGGTTATTTTCCAAGTCATATTCCACGTGGAAATTCTGCTGCTGATAGTTACCCAAAATGATCGCCGGCCCACGCGCCACTGCCGGACCGGCCACATTGTCAGAGACAATGGTCAAGCATGCAGCACCTGATTTGCCAACCAGGGAGAAATAGTTGTTTAAAGGCAGAGCCATTTTGGCACCCCCTTTGAACTGGAAAGTTAATTCCGGAGAAGACATTGATTTCTCGCTCGATACAACGTAACACGGACTCAAACCAGATTGAGCTTCTATGTCCCTGGCTCTGCTGTAATTACCCATCTGCTTCTGGAATTCTTGTGCCACCAACTCGAAAACGGGCCTTTCCATGAATGTGAAGGTGGAGCCAGAGTCCACTATGGAGCCTCCGTTGCCGTCGGAGCCTGGCTTCAGGAACTTGTACGGAATATTGAGTTGCTTGCCTCCCACGACGACCTTTCGAAGGGTTATATAGTAATACTCACGGAATGCAGAATTGTTCACGGTTGGGTTTGGGTAAAACGGTGCGTAGCTAAGGCCGTTAGTCTTGATGGAGGATGAAGCACTGTGCAAGATGAGGTCACTGCTTTCAGGGGAGTCGTTGAACTTGTGAGACAATAAACAGTAGGAGAACCTCCGTAGACCCATCTGGGAGGGCAGCGATTCTGGTCCACGACCAAACCCGGCGATACCTGCGGGTTGGTGAATTGACAGGAAGGAGCAACCTACAAGAAAATCGGGCACGATTTTTCCAGGGAAGTCCAGATTTTCCGAGAGTAAGAAGCCAGCCGTTGACCCCAAACCGTATTGAATTATGTAAGCAGGACATATCTGCGAGCAATTCTGGGAATTGGGTTTGCAGTCTTGGCATCGGGATTGAACATCGGAGCCGAAAACCCACTTACATTTTGAATTTTTGCAACCTACAAGCTGGGCAGAAGATGATTTCCTAGGAATGAACTTGGGGATTTTGGTTGGGTCGATTTTTGGGAAGGAGCAACTAGAGCAGAGGTATCGAGAGGAGCAGGGGAACCAGACCAGGCTGCTTCCCGTGTCCAAAACAAAAGGCAATGTCTGAGGTGGGGTTCCAAAATTAAGATTAATTGAGTATCCTCCGTAGCTTTTGGGATTAACTTGTGTTTTGGTAAGAGAAGGTTTGGAATTAGAGTTGCGGTGCTTGAGGTGGTGGGCTCTGGTTCGAGTAGCAGAGGAAAGCGCTTTGAGGGCCTGAAATAGATCTGAAGATGGATGTTTGGTGGATAATGGGGAGAGAGGAATGGTGATGGTGTCAAGTGTGGATGAAGAAGAAGTGAAGGAGATGGCAAAGAAGAGACAGAGAAGACACGGAATATGCAGAGAAGCCATTACTTCGAGAACTTGCCCAGAGTGTACGAAGGATAAAGGAATGGGAATTACTCCGGTTTGGGTTTCTCATTTATTTATCAACCAGTCTTGTATTAATCTGTTTTTTCTAAAAAAAAAAAAAAAAAAAGAGCAAAATTCTGTTCTTTTATTCAAGTTAAACACGCTGCGTCTTCACAATTGGGTTTCTTCATTTATTCAAGCTTCATAACCTCTTTACCGATTTAATGTAGAGAGATCTAGGATTTAGGGTTTTGGCCGAATAATGCAGAGAGATTCAAGTTTTACCGTTGTATCAATCCAATTTTTGAACCAAAATGTATTATTTGCTTTACGGTTGCAGATACATCCTCGCTTGATTTACAAACAGATTTAGCGCTGAATTATTTTTCACATTATTTTTACCTTCTAATATCTTATTTAGCTAAAAATTAAAAAATATATATTTTTACTTAAATGAACTATATTGCCAGTAAAATTATTTTTAAAATAAATTACAGTCCTGAAATGTATTCCTTGTTATAATTAATTTTATAAATCACATTAATCTAAAATTAAATTTATATAATTCTAATCTAAGTATACACTTAACCATCTTTCATCCCAACTTAGTCGGGAAATAAATTTTTAATTATTCGCCTTGGAAAACAACAAGAACAACTGTTTTTATTCACGTATCGAATTTCCACGTCATCCCATTACTTTTATTTTTTCAAATCATCCCCTCACTTTATAGCCAAACATTTTCAGTTGTTAGACTTAGACGTATCATCGTTCGTGCTCAGTTTGTCGTCATTGAGCGGCACAGTTGCAAACCGAAGCATCTATCTATGATTTGTAATACATCGATTTTCACTTTTTTAAGTTTTGTTTATTCATTTCATTTTACTTTATCTTTCTCAAAGTTCAAATTCCAAAAGAAATATTTAATTTTGATGCGTGGTTTAAAGATTTCATAAAGGGGAAAAAATGCGAAAGACAAAAAATAAGTTGTTGGACGGAAGTATTGTGTTAAACAAAATTCGAAATTATTTGTATTAAAGTAAGAATAATTTACACAAATTTTCTTTAAATTTTGTTGAAATTATACGGAATAAATTTCACAGCCTTCACTTTTCTAAAATTTTTAAGTAGAATACTCCTCATTTCAAAATATATTTAGATTAATAAAAGATTTGTAGTGAAAAAAGTTAAAATCAATCTAACGTTGTTATAGTTCAAGAAAAATATGTGAATATTTTAAACGTAAAAAATAAATGAAATATTTTATCAAAATTTGAAGAAATTTCATGAAATTTACTCCAAAAATAGATGTGAAAATTGAGAAGAATGCATTGTGAAATTAATCTCTAGCAATAGAAAACTACAGTTTGACGGATTTATATGGGCCTCGGACACCATAAGTACCTCAGCATCTCTTCAGCTACATTCCCGCTCAGGTGTGAATTAAATTTCATGTTCAGAATATGGACGTGGACCACGTGGCATATTCTCGCTCATGCTCTATTTGGATTGGGCCTTGGGCTTTTTGAGTGGGTCAGATCCGATTATGGGCTCAAACCCAAACACAGTGACCGCCGTGCCTGCTGCTACTCGACTTCGGCTCATCTACAAGGGTCTGAATCTGAACGAGGCAATATTATTACAGTACTGCTAGAGATGTGGGATAATTAAGCAGGGATTTGGTATATCACGATTCTGATTATATTATTTTATATTCTATAGTATCATAAATATAAGATTTAAAATAAAATGAAAAAATCTTTGCCTTGTACATACGAATCATGATGGATACGGTCAAACATGTATTGAGAAAAAAATCGGAGACTTTGGTTTAGTCGCATGGCTCTATTGTATCGAGCTTCCCACTGTGGTCAGGTAGGCAAGTGTTTCATCGCTCTTTACTACTAATTTAGATCCCTTGGCATGCGAAGAAAGATAGACACATAATAATTTATTTATTTTTATAATTTAAAAATATTAATATGTATTATTATATATTAATATATTTTAAATTATTAAGTTCATAAAAATGTCATATCAATAAAAAAATTTTTATTTACCAACAATTCTTTTTATTATTCTTTCTGAAAAAACTTTAAAATATCAACAAAATTATGAAATTGCATTTAACTTTGCTTCAATATTCGAATAATTTAAATTATTAAATAAAATATTTAATTATATATTATTTTTTATTATTTTAATTTTATATCATGTCAAGTTATTTTTACAGTTGTTTATTATAAAATTTATGAGATAGTTAATTAATTAATATATTTTTTCTTTGACTTTTAAAACTCTTTAAACATCAAAGAATTTTTTATTTAAGATACATTAATTAATTCATTAATTTTTTCGTTCATTATAAAAATTTCTCATACTTCAAAAAATTTATAATTTGAAAGACAATTAATTAATTCATAATTTTTCATTGATAATGAAAAATTTAATAATTCTTTATCAATTTTAAAATTTTCTCCAACTTTAAAAGATTTTAAATTTAAGATATAGTTAATTAATTATTTATTTATTTATTTTATAATATTTTTCTTGACTATAAAAAATATAAAAACTTTAAATTATTTTTTATATATATATTAAAAAATAAAAAAAATTATCACATTAAAAATTGAGAGTTTAATAAGGAGTTTATTTTATTTATATATAATAAATATTTATTGTTTAATTAATTTTCTCATATACAAATAAAATTAAATATCATTCCCTCTATATTAATTTTCCTCCCATATAACAATAACATAGAAAAGAAAACATACGGAAAAAAAAAACACACGAGGACGTCCAAATTAGTTGACTGCACTTGGGGAGAGAACACAATGCGAAGGAAAGCGGAGGGAAAGGAAAGAGAAGTGGAAAACGAGGGGAATCTGCATATGTCCGAGAAAGAGAGGGGGGTTGATGTGGAGTGTGTAGCGGAAGAGCCGTATAAGTCCGAAACAAAGTGGTACAGATGTCGAGGCTGTCTAATGTCCAATCAATACTGCATTACACATTCAGTGATCAGAGCAGTCTTCTTCATTCACAGAACTTGGACAAACCACCGCTAACACGTTGATTGTTAGGATTAATATGGGAATAGTATTAAGAAATGGAAGCAGAAGAACAAATAAAAATATTAAAATTTTATTTGATTGAAAATAAATAAAAAAAATATAATTTTATTTATTTTGTTTAGTTAATAAATTATATATTAGAATTAATTAAATAATATGTATATTTTATTATAAAATAAAAAATATATTTTTTAAATTATTAATTAATTATATAATTATATATTTATATATATTTAATTAATAATATAATAATATATATTTAATAAATTAATAATATTAATAAAAAATAATAATAAATTAAAATTTTGATGTATTATATAAGTATTTTTATTTTAAAATTATTATAAATAAAAATATTTTTATCACACATATTTTTATTTTTATATCATCAATTTTATTTTATAATTTTAATTAAAAAATAAATTTTTTATATGAAAAAGAACAATTTTTTTAAAAAATAGAGACTTATAATTCAATACGTCAACCAAACGTAAACATATGAACGTGTGTCTTTGTTATTTCCTCGGATCAACTAACCCTTACTTTTTCAAGTGACCCCCTTCCACTCCAATCGGAGCTTTTTTTTTTTTTTTTTTCTCCCCGAAATTTTAGCGAGAGAGTGATGTTCAAAAATCCAAAATTTAAAATTTTTGTCAGAATTATTTCATTCCTTTATAAAGATGGACATAGGAGAGAAATTATCTTTAAAATTAAATTTTTAACGTTAACAGATATCAAGGCCCTTGAGGTTCTTATCTCCTTTAATTTGATTTAAATTGTCGAATATATATATATATATATATATATATATGTTTTTTTCGTAGACAAATTACATGTAGGGATAAAGTAGAGATAAAGGCTTCATATATTTTTGCGGACAACAAAATTTGATACTTCTATATATTATAATTTCTTTAAGGTTGTTTTAGAGTATCTTAAACCTGTTGAAATTGCTAATCATTTTTTTAATAAATTTTTTAATTTGCTTTAGAACTTGTTAAAAATTTAAACAAGGAATATAAGCTTTAAATTTAAATTCTTTTTTTTAACTATATATTTTTCCCTATTTTATTGAATAGTATCTTCTAAATATTTTTAGAGCTTTTAAAACTTGTTGACCTTGCTAATTTATTCATCAAAATTTGATTAAATAAGGAGTGCAAGCTTTAAATTTAAGTTTTTTTTCTTTATAATATATAATATTTTTCTCTTGTATTGAATAATATTTATACATAATTTATAATAAAATTCAAGCTCTCCATGAACATCTGCATTCTCACAGAGAATCAGAATGAAATACAAATCGTAGTTGACCGAAAAAGCGGACGAGAATAGAAGAAATAATTTATGGCCAACATCAACAGTAGAATATGACTTCCCATCGCGGAGTAAGGATTTATTTCATACGAGCATAAGGTGTAATCGTTTATATGGCTTTTTAAAATTTCAATTTGTACATTTAATTTTCATTTATATTTTTGAATCTTTAAGGGATGAAATTTTGTCATATTATTTTGTTTGAACATACCTGTTATAATTGAGAGTCATATCAATCATTTTAGTATAATATAATTTGAAAATTTCTACCCCTTTAAAATTGAATTTTCAATCCTTTCCTTCCCGGGACAGTCATCATAACAAGTGCATGGATCAAATTTAGTTTCCTGTTCGACAATTTTTTTTAATTTTTCTAATTATATAAACAAAAATTAGCAAAAAAACTTATACAAAAAAGTATACTCCACCCATGGGAAGAAAAAAAATTAATTTTAAGATATTTATATAATATTTAATTTGATGTATTAATTTTAATAAAATTATTTTTTAATAATTTTTAATTTTGTTAAAATTATTACATCAAATTAATTGTCGAAATAATAATAGTAATGCACGTGTGCCATGGCACGTGTCCAGTTACAGGAACAGTCAGTAGGAGTCGGTAGCTAGGCGGCGGTTTTGTCCCACGTGTGTATGTCATTTATCATCATGCTCCCTCCCATCCCAATCATAATAAATGCCCACTTTTCGTCTTTTCCCCCACATCAAACGGACGCCATCATGCCACGTAATCATCCAGCCTTCTTTTTCTTTCGGGACACGTAGGCACGGTTATCCGCTCCCAAGCCTACGTGGATATCTGTGTCGGTGACATAAATTACTCTCTCTCTCCCCAATTCCAATTTTTATGCAACTAATCGGAAAAAGAAAAATAGTGAATACAGTAACGTTATAAGGAAAAATAATGGGAATAAAGAAAAGAACATGAATGAAGGGGGAAAAGAGAATGATTGGCGGTGATGCTGTTGGTGAGTCCCAATAACAAAAGAAAAATAAAAATAAAAATAAAAATGTGTAGGGCATCAATCAATCAAAAGTGCATAAATCAAGCAAAAGTGTAATGATTGCTGGTCTATGAAAGAACAATGGAATGATGGATCGTCCCCACACCATAATTCATAAACAACCCAGCCTTCACATTTTCCCATGCCTTCTTACCTAGCGTACAAAATTTGAAAGCCAATATCATATTTAATAATTTTATCATCTGTTATTTCGAAAACTTAAAAATCATATTAATGTTTTAATAAAAATGAGCGAATTTCAGTTGGAAAAATATCAAGCCGCGATTAGCACAGTGAAACGAAGACGATGACTCTTAGTTTAATAGGAAGAAAGATTTCAAGAAAGTTCTGTAAAGCGTAATTAAATTAGAAACGAATTAGTATGGTATAATGAGGCAGAGGCGTATCTTCATTAACAAAGCTATTAATTATGCTCTTTCTTGAATGTGATAATTGTAGTCAAAATCACTTTCAAATTAAGTTTGGAGTTGGATTAAGCTCCGACCAATTTATAATTTTATACTTACATTTTGCCCAACATGCTATTTAACTAATTATGCATCTCTCGAACAGTTTGGCATCTGGTTTTTATTTTTATTTTTTCTAAGTTTTGAATGCTTCATAATACCCGAAAACATGGGGTTTACACGTGACCTGGGTGCTAGATAAACTACATCCTATTTTTTTTCAAAAAATAATTTTAACATTTTTTTTAAATGCATGTTATTATGTAGAAGCTCTTCCGCAAGGTAATATGAAAACCTTTATGGCATGCTTGGTTAGAGGGAGTTTAGGGAAAGGAGAGGGAATAAGAATAGGCATTGTTATGTTTGGTATGATTTTTGTGAATTTGAATCCTCTTATATTCATTTTTGTTATATTGCTATTATATTATAGAAATATAAATTTATAATGAATGATATCTACTATTTAACTAGGTTTTATATATTTAAATGAGATTGAATATCATCTATTTTGTATCTATTTCTTTTTAACATAATAGCATCATTAAGGAATCCAAATTTGATTTTTTTATACTTTATCTACGAACGTGAGAATGTGAATTACTTAATTGGTTGGTGGGATTGTGAAGCTCTCTATGGGAATAAATAATTTTGGACAAAATTGCCCCTTTGCCTCTCACCTTTGATCATCAAAAGGAATAATAATAATAATAATAATAATAATAATAATAATAATAATAATTAATATTATTATATTACAAAACTTAAAATATAGCAATTAATATTTCAAATTATGTTTTCAATAAAAAATAAAAAATTTAAAAATAAATTATTATATTACAAATTTTAAAATTCACAAATATTATTATAACAATAATTAATTTGTGATATTTTTTTATTTTTGTAATAATAATTAATTTTATAACATTAATTTTTAATAATTAATTAATTAATATTTTAATTTGTTTAATAAAAATATTTTGATAATTTCATTTACCTTTATTCACATTCCTACTCTTTTTTTAAATATCATACTAAATATAGCACATGGGCTTAAAATTCTATTCCTTTACAATTTATTTATATTTCCAATACCGTCCCCTTTCTCACACCCTTACTCTATGTATTGGTTAGGAACTGTTTGTTTATAATTAAGTTGCATATAATTGGGAACAACCGAAAAATAATTAAAATCTATACATCCAATTAAAACGCAGGAACCAGTTAAAGGATTATTATTTGGCTGCGTGCCTAGTTAATATATGTTCAACATATCGTTTTAATTAAATTTTTGCATCAGCAAAATCATTATCTCCTTTTCTTTCCCCTCATATTAGATTCCTTGTGGAAATTGACTAGTGTTCTTGATATCGAATTTTCTGATTTTTTTTTTTTGGTCGAAAAGATTGGTCAATTTGTGTATGACAGGAAAAATAAGATCTGGCATCTATAGTCCGATGAAATGGTGAGAGAGGAACACCAATTAATTAGCATTTTCAAGGTGACAAAGTATGGATTTGGATTTTAGCTTTTAGTAAGTAACATAAACTTCAATATTTTTTTGCGAAAATAATTCAATTATCTAAATTTAAATATTTGAAAATCAGATCAAAATAAAATATTAAATATTCATAATTCATTAATAATGATAAATATTTACGACATTTTATTAAACACAAAGAAACATTATTATAACTGAAAAAAATTAATATATAGTTAGACATAATATTTGAATTCTATCACGTAATAAGGGACTAATTCAATACATCTACCTGAGGATAGAAATAGGCACAGAGCCTTTGAAATTCATACTATGTCATGTTTTCCTATTCAACAGAATTCACTGTTTAACTACGATTCACGTATCTTTTATGTACATCTCTTATATATTACATAATTAAATTAATATGCTATACAAGAGAATCCAAATCTTGATAAATGACTTGTGAAATAAATGAAAGGGATTTTTTCTCTCATGCAATAAGTAATTCTTTAAATTTATCTGAAAGTAAGCCCTTTATCGAATAATTTTATGAACGTTTCTTTAAAAATAAAAAATAAAAGATCAGATCCTTTAAATTAATGATACATACTTTTTGGTCAAACGATAAAGGTTCTTTAAAGTATGTAAGTTGATGCACTTTAGAGATTAGAGTTGAATAATCTCAATCTTTCCCAAAATTGGAGGATCTCTTGATGCTTATTTTATTGCGTAAACAGATACATAAAAGCTATAAGAAATAAAATAATTTATAAATATAAAAAATAAATTATGACAATTAAATTAAGAGACTAAAGTATAAATATCCTTTAATATTTAAACGAAACTAAGATTACAATAGGAAAATAAAATAATCTTCGAATGAAATTGATAAATCAATTGAAATGTATGAAGTTCACAAAAGTATCACTTAATTATAATATAAAAATTAAAAAATATAGCATATTTTGTGCGTAGAACTTTAAGATGTCTTTTATGAGTAAAAGAGAAGAGACCTGATAATATAACAAGTAAAAGAAAAGTACAGATACCTTTATCAATTTGTCTTTTTTTTTTTTTTTTTTTTTTTTCCCCCTCTCGGTACACTCATGTCCAACATTGATAATTAACAACATTTAATTGAAAGTCTCCTATTGGACAAGGACTGTAGAGAGGGGGATTTGAGGGGGCAGGGGTATATATATATATACATACACATCTATCAATGCATTAACAAAATAGTCACTTTGTTCTCATTTTCAACCGTCTTTCTCTTCCTTCTGCACCTGCCGGTATCCTTCCTTCCTTCGGAAAAGATCACGGGCACAATGGAAGAGACTAAATCCAGGTTCAAGCGTATTTGTGTGTTCTGTGGCAGCAGTTCTGGCAAGAAAGCTAGCTACCAGGAAGCTGCTGTTGAACTTGGCAAGGAACTGGTAACCTATATATCAATAATCAAACTTCATTTCTTTTGTCTCTTTCCTTTGACCGCAAAAAGACTCTTCCTCAATGTATATATCAATTCTTCTTTCTTTTCTTTCTATATGTTTTGGATTCGCAAATCCAATTCAAAGCATTATGGAAGCATTGAATCTTAACCACCTGCAGAATTGTGGGTTGCATCGGATATATCTTTTTCTGTCTTGCTTTTTCAGTAATTTTTCGATTCAGTATTTATTAATGGGAAAATATATTCCTGGTCAGCCATCTGCCTCGGTACAATCTGGAACGGATTTTGTGGTAAATTCGTTTGTCTCGGTTATTTTTCCGATTTGCCTCATTCTGCAATTGCATCTTGTTCTTTCGTCCGTGTTCATCCGCCTCTTTCATTTCTGAACTGTGTGAAGCTGGTGGTTTTTTTCTGTGAAACTCTTCTCAACGTGGGCTTATGATTGTTGAGGAATAAGAGGGGATGGTTTAGGGTTTAAGTTTGGCATGAGAGAGAGACAGAGCGATTGCTAGCTGTAAACTGCCTGTCAGTTGAGCAGCCTTCTTGCATGATCTCTCTCAGTTTTGTCTTTCTTATTATTTTAAGCACTACCAAGTTTCTATCTTGAAAGAAAAAATAAAAACCTCTTCTGCTAATTTCTAGGGAACCAAACGTGCAACCTTGTATGATTACTCTATTCAGCGTGTTCTTAGCCTTGGGCATTCTCTACAAGCTGCCATGACCAAACCTCCATGATTCTTGCCTATGTGGGTTGCACCCAAAGCTGTTCATCGCCCTCACTAGCCAGCTTTCCTGGTTATAGATTTTTTTAATGTTATTTTTACTATCTATACCTATGGGTTACTGTAGACCACTGTCCGCTGAAGCTTATAAATTTAATATTTTGGGGGTGCCTAAATAGTGTGTTTGGTTTGGTATTCATGATGAGTATAGTGACACGCGTCTCATTGGTTTGCTTTTTCGATGTGTTTTAAAGGTGGAGAGAAGGATTGATTTGGTCTACGGTGGTGGAAGCGTGGGGTTGATGGGTCTCGTTTCTCAGGCAGTTCATGATGGTGGGCGCCATGTTCTAGGGTTTGTCTCTGTCTCTCTCTCTCTCTCTCTCTCTCTTACCTCCATTCTCTGTATGCGCTTGTGTAAAGTAACCTTAATCACTTTTCCTGAGCCTTCATAGTTTTCGATGAAACGGGTTTTGTTCTTCTGTGGCGTACTGACCCATGCCTGTGTATGTGTATTTTTCCCTGCTTTCTAAGAAATGGGTTGCAATAAGACATCATGGGATTGGATTAAACAACGTGGGGACATTTCTTTTCTTGTTCAAAGCTTCCCAGTGTGGGGTGAGAGGTCGGATTTTGGATAAAAAATAATTGCCTGCAGTTAAACTCTCTCTGTACTATTGCTGAGATTAAAAAGAAAAAAAAATAAAAAGCATGTGACCTTTATTGATGGTTAGAAGCTTTTGAGTAGCTTTGCTCTAATGGATAAAGTTAAATTCCTTTTGGCTCTCCCAGAAAGGGACGTAAAGTTTTTTTAGCTTTACTTACGAAAAAGTTTTGCGCAGCATTTACCAACTGGGCCCTCCGTTGCCTTTTACTCTTTACGTGCGCTTCGAAGACAATCTAACCTTTTTCCAAATGTCCTTCGCACCACATAGCAAGCACAATTAGTTTATATTTTTTTGTAGTCTTTAATCAAATAGAATATCATGAATCATGATCTTCTGGGGAAACACTGTCTGTTGTCCGTTTACTGAATTCTTTCGTATTACATTGGGTCTGATGTGCATCACGGGCTTAATGTGCAGGGTTATCCCAAGAACTCTCATGCCCAGAGAGGTACACCACTTTAATAACTGCTATTTTCAAGTCCTTTTATAAAATATAGTTTTGGGTGACACATGAGATATATGTAATTATATATGTTGCTGCAGATAACTGGTGATCCTATTGGGGAAGTGAGGGCCGTATCTGATATGCATCAAAGGAAAGCTGAGATGGCCCGTCAAGCTGATGCCTTCATTGCCCTCCCTGGTAGGGATCACAACTCTTTATACAGACACTCACACACACAACAGGTGCATTTTGCATAGTGTATGAAGAATACATATAATAGATCACTGAAGCCATATTATTTTACATCAGGAGGCTATGGAACCCTAGAAGAATTGCTGGAGGTAATTACATGGGCTCAGCTTGGAATCCACCGCAAACCCGTAAGAACTATTCTCATTTTCAGTTCTCCTTCTCGAGTTGTGATAGATGATGTTAGTTACAAACTTCGCTGACCAAAACTTCTCTCAAACGACAACAGGCAATATGATTAAATTAAAGTGATATGTTGGGAAGAGAGAGAGATGCCTGAAAGATGGGAATGGAATAAAGTAATAGAAAATAATTAAACAAGCTTCATTGGCTCTTGAGATCTCTCTGGAATCAAGTTTCTTATATGAAGATTAAAAAATAATCCGAAAGTCAAATTCCTTTTTTCTTTGTTTGCCTTCGATTATTCTGACAGCACTTGCCGTTAGCAACTATATATAGCTTTCACATGAGACATTGTCTCCATGTTTATAATTAATAAAACTCTTGTTATACGCATCAGTTGTCTTGTTACTAGGATACGCGTCTGGTTAGGATACGCGTCTGGTTTAGGTAGCGAAGTTGACTGTATATATATATCTCAGACAATAAAATGTTATAACATGGGGTTTCATGTAGTCATACAACCCCCAGGAAGCTTCAAAACAGAACCAATCCATGTGGGGTATTAAATTCAGATTCACATGAAAAGATAATCGTAGATTTTTGTGTAGTCAATTGTTGTCACGTTACATTATTTGGAGGTTTTCCATTTGAATGGGAGAAAGATATGGTAACCAATGTTCATGATTCAATATAAAATGATAAGGAACAACGCAATACATATAAAGTTGTTGGTCAAAGTTAGTGTGCTGGGGTATATAATAATTGTATATGTAACAAAGTGCTTTGGGTATTTGATTTGTGTGGGTGCAGGTGGGGCTCTTGAATGTGGATGGATACTACAATTCCTTGTTGTCGTTCATCGATCAGGCCGTTGATGAAGGCTTTATCTCCCCTACGGCACGTCGCATTATCGTGTCAGCACCCACTGCTAAACAATTGGTCAAAGAGCTAGAGGTATCTAGATACATGTTTCTCTTTTCACTCTCTGTAAAATAATAAGCTTTATTATGGAGTTCAGAAAGATGATACGTTTGTGTAAATCAGATTTATTAAATTATATTAAGTTCTCTTATGGTTTAATACAAGTTGCTAATCCAGTGGGGCTTTTTTATTTGTCTTTTTTGTTTTCTGGGGGAAGCAGGAACATGTACCAGAGCAAGATGAGGTGGTGTCCAAGTTGGTGTGGGAAGACAGACTAAATTTCGTGCCAGAATCAGAGGTCGCCATGTGATCCATTTCATGGCTGAAGATGAAGGATGGTTTTTGGGGTTTTTGCTTTTTTGGTACATAAGAAATATATACGGGCATAGGAACCGTAGAAGTCAATACAGGATCTTTTTTGTTTCTTAGTTGTTAGAACATTTGTGAATGTCCCTATCTAGTATACAGAAAATGAGGGATGTTCATCAAATGCAAAATCAAAATCTTAATGAAAGCTATGTTACATCGCTTTTGCCATCAAATGTGAATGATTCATGTCAATTCATTTGTCCTCTCTCTCTACTTCTCTCTCTTACAACCTAACCAAGTTCGAATGCTATACGCCTACTATATGAATATGTCAAAATCATTAATGCTTTCAGAACTGATAAATTTCTGTTATCAGAAAGTGAAGAAAATCGCAATCCTAACTGAAAATACAAACTCCGGGAATGGATCGGACCTTCGACACAGTTCAACGTTAATTCTAAATCTTAAAATAAGATATGGGTATCTTGTTTGATCATTAGCATCCATCTTCAGTTAAATTAGTGCATTAAACAAAGCTGTTTTAACACGAATCTTCGGGTTTTCTGGGTGAAATTATAGAGTCGGAATAGGAACCAAGAAGGAAGAGGCCTTGTGTTAATCTATGATTGCAGGTGTCTGTCACGTGAATCGAACTAAATAATCGGTCTTTTGGATTGGTGGGCCTATTGTGTTGGGTAACAACCATACAGGCAATATCTAAAGACAAGCCCACCCAATGAAGAATGATTGTTACCCTTTTAACTACTGTCTTTTCCTGCTTAAGCCTTTCTTCAACCGCTTTCAACATGTCACATGAACTTTCTTATTTGTTAAACTGCGTATCAAACTCAATTTTCGTTGCCTTCATTTGTTGGGAAAAAAATTACTTGGGTATAACGTATGTGGATATGATACGTAATAAACTAGTTATTAAACTTTTTTCGTTATTGAATTCTTTAATTTGTCCGGCATCAATGGCATATCTTTGACTGTATAAGGGGAAGAAATAATTGACGTGCAAGGTGATCCGGACAGCAGTTGACGACGATACCAAAATTAAGAGACTTAATTATTACAGAAATGGATATATAATTTTTGTGCAATAACTTGGTCTACTCACAAAGATTAGATCTAATACAATCTGCTTGAAAGATTCCATGATTAGAAAATGAAACTCCAAACCAAAATAATAGAATTCCATCTAGCATGTCGATGTCTGCTTCGGCTGTAAGCCATTTATAATTTGATTTGGTTCTCTCGTACAAGAAGACCCGATATACATAGAGTATTCTTATCACTCAATTTGATGAACGTCATCCAAACAATTTGGAAAGATAAGGGTATCTGAGTTCCTTGATATCCTGAACAATGACATCCAATCATTTCTAACCGGTGCCAAACAAACAATCACACCCAATCGAAAATAAAGCCGAGCATCCCGCAAGTGAAAACATATTTTTCTATCAAGTCAAAATGCAAATTATTACTGAAAATTAACAAACCTAACCGTTTTCGCTGATGTTGCTGTTTTAGAAACATCGTTCTGACCATCAACCTTTGTGTTTGGTCTCTTTAAGGCAGTTACTATGAAGGAGTTAGTTTTGAAGCTGGAATATGCAAAACGTAATGGAACTGTCTGGAGATTATGTAATTTGAGGTGCGGAAAAGATAAGGGGACTTTAGTATCAACTTGCTCATATTATTCTGTCAAATATAATTATTGGAGCAACTTTTCTTTTTGCAGAATGTGGACAAGGGCAAAACAGGCTTGGCATTTGAGCCATCAATCATACCCTCAACGATGAAAACTACTGTATGATTAGGCGCCATTTATCCCCTACAAGACCCCCATCACTGTCCTTAGACACCATATATTAGTTTTGAGCTCATTTAGCCAAAGATATCATTATAGCTAGACGCACGTAAGAAACTTCCAGAACACAGTTTAATCAATTTTAATTATATATAGTTAGGAGCTACTTGCCTTATCCAGGCACAGAGCAACAACACCTTAGAGCTACACCGGGTGGAAGCCTGAAACGTATCACTCAAATTTCAAACATAAATATGATACTGAGACCACTATGAAAAGAGTGTAAAACTGACACATAATTCACACCAATATCCAGATACACCAACATGGATTTATTACCACAACATGCGGCTCAAAACTCCATAAGAACTTGGCTTTGAAAAAAAAATTCCCCAATTTCACCCCTTTAATTGATACAGATGAGCAATTACTACTCTCAACTACTATAAAGCCTACACCGCTGAAAAGTACTCTTTGCTGAGTTTGGGGTCTGGTTTCATGGATTTCTCTCCAGGCTTCCACCCGGCTGGGCAAACTTCATCTGGGTTATCCTGCACATACTGCAAGGCCTGCAAGACAATGCACATGGATGGGGTTGCAACAAAATTAAACAAAGCTTAAAAAAAGAAGACACAGATAATACAAAATTATAATACTAAAAAAATTGTTCAATCTTGGTGTTGTCCTAATTGAGCTGATACTATACCTGGAGTGTTCTCTTTGTCTCATCAACACTTCTACCAATTGCCAGGTTATTGATGGTGGAATGTTGGATAACTCCTTCCTTGTCGATAATGAACAATCCTCTCAGTGCAATCCCCTGATACCATTTGGAAACATAATAAACCTTGATTGCATGGGTCCAAGAAAGTGGAAAGAAAAACAACAGTTCCAATGCCAACATTTCACCTCTCGATATTACCTAACTAAAGCCATAATCTAGAAAGCATCATTTAAATCCAGAAGGAAAACGGATACCCATAGTTTGGATTATTCAAACATCACAAGTTTGATCTGACTGGATAGCAGTCAGACAATTTATCCGAGGTCAAACTGGGGAAACAATGGCTCATCAGAAGCTTGTATAAAGTTTCAACAGTATAAATCCTTTACTAGGTTTGTTATGAGAAGGGATTGGAAGCCAGACAATTACTGCTATCTGACAATCTAGTCATAGCAAATTAATATTATTGAAATTAAATTCATGATGACAAAACATACCTGATCAGGAATGAGAACTCCATAAGATTTTGAGATGGATTTGGTGACATCAGAGATCAATGGATACCTCAAATCACCAAGGCCACCAGACTTTCTATCCGTTTGAACCCATGCAAGGTGTGAGAACTACAATTTGATAAGAATAACACATCAAATAAAGAAGAAGCAATTCTGGAAGTACCATACTATGGGCTTCAAAGTAATCGTCAAAGAAGTTCCAGTAAATGTAGATCAACAAAAACACATTCCAGTTATCTATGATTGAATGAAGTTATCTTCCAGGTAATCCCTCTTCCTTTATGCATGAAGTAATCAAGCAGATTAAGAACCCAAGAAATTTTTATAAGTCACAATCATAGCTTCTCCCTACAAATATTTGCTTAAACTATGTTAAGGCAGTAATTTGGCCAGACTTTTCCCCACAGGCCCACACTTCAATTTCTTCAGTGGCTAAGTAGGAAGAAGAATGTAATGCCAAGCAAAATTTTAAGGGTAGAAGGGGCTGTAAGTGGCAGTAGCTGAGGCAATAAAAATGGAAAAAGAGTTTAAACCAACTTACCACACTATCAACTGAAACACCCAATATCTCTGTATTTAGTTCCTCAAACTCAGCATACCGGTCGCTGAAAGCAGTGATTTCTGTGGACAAGAAACAGACATTTGAGGATCCATAGCAATCTCAAATGCCATTTTAGTTCACTGAAATGTCAACAAACCTGTTGGACAAACAAATGTGAAGTCCAATGGGTAGAAAAAGAGGATAACATATTTTTTCCCAATGAATTCAGAGAGTTTGACCTGAAATAAAAATGCCTTAGTTAAACAACATATCTAAGCATGACATCCTTAGCAAACAATTACATAATAAAGAAACAATCAGGTGATCAGATAATCATTTCAAAAGCGGAGGATCTGAATTTATCTTTGCTCTGGCTGGTGGCACTTTACATTCCTTAAACCCCAAGATGCCAGAGATTCAAAACACAATCTAAATGTGTATAACAATGAGAACGCTAGAACAATATATTCTGCCACTTTTTTAGAAGGAAAGATTTCTTCATTGTCTACCGTAATAAATTCCTGGTCGAAAACAGCCTCTGCTTCGAAATCTGGAGCTTGATTTCCAACTAGTGGAAGTTCACTCTGCAAAATAAAAAGCAAAAGGATATGGACTTCAAGGTCAATCCAGAGAAAATTTAGAGTCCTAAACAGGACTCTCAGTCTTATTATTGACGAAAGCAGTAATGAGAAAGACTTTCCCAGCACATCAACATGACATATAAAATTAATTTACTATAAATGCTTAAATACCCACGGAACAAACTTTAACTATTCTTATCAGTCCAGAATACCCAAGTCCTTTGGAGCATTCTTGCTCTAATTACTACAAAATTAGAGCATTAAGTTGTAGCTCAACGCAACATCACCTAGAAAATTAAACTAATAATTTGGACGATGCCGCATATGATGTTCAACCATCACCAAAACCACAGCAATGCAGTCATGTCCACTTACAAATTATTGAGATATTTAATGATAAATTTGTCCCAAGGTACCGGCATAATAGAAGCCATGGATGGTACACATTAAAATTAAAAAAATAATCATATTTAGCGGACAATATGCAGCAACTTAGAGCAACAGACAGACAATACATTACACCAATTTCCACAGATGCAAGGGACGCTAGAACTCAAATAAGCAATGAGGCAATTCAAGAAGGCAACTTTAACATTCAAATTAAAAAAAAAAAAAAAAATTGGGAAGAAAGTTCGTACAGAAGCCTTGACAACGAAGCTGCGTCTAGAATGAGAGCCATGATTGGAAGAAATTGATCGAGGAAGGGCAGGGCGCAAGGGTTTGCGAAGGCCATTGAAGGAATTGGGGATGGAATGAGAGGAAGGATAAGTGGAGTGAGAATAAGAAGAAGAAGAAAGGGGAGAGAAAAGGCGAGGGTTTGAAGAGAGGAGAAGAGCAGAAGTAGCAGAGGAGGCCATTTGGTTGAGAACACTCACTTTCTCTCACTCTGCTTCCTTCTTTGGGTGAAAAGGCTATGGCTGCGATGTTTTGGTGAAAATGAAAGGATAAATACTTGGGGGGTACGGGAGGTGGCTTAAGGGGGTTTCCAAGATGTGAGCTATTCCTGTTCATTTTTGTGCGAAATATTTTTATATAAAGTTTAACTATAATAATTATAATTTTTTATGAATTTATATATTTATTATATTTAAATTTAAAAATTTATGATAAGAATATAAGTATGTAAAAGCAATTTTTCTTTTCACCTTTTTTTTTTTTTTATCTTCATGCTTACTATGTTCAGTTGGTGTGAATAATTAACAAGTTCTGTACATTGTATTTGTCATATAATAATTTGGTTTAAATTAATATTGAAATTTTTAAAAATTACTTTTATTTTTATTTGCAAATAAATAAATAAATAACTTACTTTTATGTTAAATGACATATATTAATTATAGTGTTCTTTATTCTTTTCTTTTACTAACATTTCTTTTATGTTAAATGACGTAAATTCTTATTCAATAATATACACATCTTAAAATGTAATCAAATTTTCATTTTAGTCTTTGTATTTTAAAATTAAAATTTTATAATATTTACCTTCTAAACATCATCTAAATAAATTATTTAAAAACAATCGGTAATTGAATGATTCTTCTTGTTTTTAAATTGAACTTGCATTTGTCTACCTAGCTAAAATATTATTTTGATCCTTTATATGAAATAATAATTAATTTAATTTTTTCTAAAAACTTTCTTTTCAATATGATTCCTCACAAATTAAGCATTTACCAATTTTAGTCCTTAATAATTAAAAATATCATCAATAAGGTATTTCTATCAATTTATTATCAATAAAACTAACTATGATTTTTTTATTGATTTTGTTGTCTATATATTTCGATATAAAAATATTATGACATTCACCTTCCAAATGTCATCTAAATAAATTATTCAAAAATCAATTGGTATTGGAATAAATCTTCCTATTTTAAAATTTGTAACTGAATAAAATTTATTTGGCTAAATCACTGTATTAATCCTTTATATACAAAATAATAATGAAGTTAATATTTTATAATTTTATTTCCAATTGAACTCCTCGTAAATAATATAATTATCAATTTTGTTCCTGACAATTAAAATTTTATAAATAACATTCTTCTAACAATTCATCGTTTTTAAAACTCACTATGAAATTTCTATCAATTTTTTGTCTAGATATTTTAATAAAAAAATGATAATAAAAACTTTCCAAATATCATCTAAAAAAATTATTTAAAATTTATTGGCAGTCAAATAAATCTTCCTGATTTTAAATTGAACCATCATCTATTTATTTGGCTAGGACATTATTTTGATCCTTTCATATATGGAATAATAATCAATTTAATTTTTCCCCTAAAAAAATATTCAATTTAATTTTTTATAAGATTTTCTTCTCATTATAACTCCTCATAAATGGAGTATTTATCAATGATATTCACAATTAAAATTGTTATCAATAACACATTCCCATCAATTTACTTATTATATAGGTGATTAAGTTAAAACCTATAAAAAAAACATATTACATGTGGTTACATTTCTTAATTTTATTTATGATAACTGAGAGAATAATATTATTAATAATAATTGTATTTATGAAGAACAAATTTGAGAAATATCTATATTTCATTCAAAGCAAGAAACACTTGTTTAAAATATATACTTTTGTAAAACATATTTCATTTAATTATTTATCATGTAAATCGTATAAACTTCAAGTAGATTAATTAAGTGAAACATCTTCAATTTTTGGCATTACAAAGATAGCATTGAAATAAAAGTAATTTAATTGCATAATTTCTATATATTAATAAGATAAATATTTACTTAATTAAAGTTTGGTTGAACATTTTAAGAAACACAACATATCAAGCTATGCTCTTCTGATGCGTGTGGATCCCGTCTAGTAGTTGGAAGGGATTGTTTTCTGTATTAATGGATGAGAGTTATTGGATCTAGATTCACTGGCCCTAAAATTTTGTATAAAATATATTTTTTAAAATTAAAAAATAATTATTTTTATAAAAAAAGTATATATATTTTAATATTTTAAATTATTTTTTCATACATAATAATATTTAGTTAAAAAAATAGACTCTAGAATATACAAAATAAAATGTGAGAAGTTAAAAATAATTCAATTCTTTTTATTTTTTAACTACATATCATTTTATGTAAAAAAATTTAAAATATAAACATATATTTATCTATAAAAAAATTATTTTTTATTTTTTAAAAATATATTTTGTACAAAATTTGAGGACTATAAGAGAAAATAGTCCCCTCTAATATTTCTGGAGGGAATTCAGATTCTCTTCTGATAGCAACTAGTCTAATAATTTGTTTAAATAAATAAAAAAAAAAAAAAGATAAAGCATCTAATTGAAAGGACAGAAATTTTAAAAACATGTTTGAAATCACGGAGAAACAGCTTGTTGTGAAACTCATACTTTTAAAGACTCAAAATAAAGTTAACTTATTATTGACCTTTTAAGAGAAGCAAAAATAATTAAATAAATATAGAGCTCCGGATGCAAACGCACGCATTATTAAAAATGGTTTTCCCTTTTGGTAATAATGGTTGTAGGCTTTATTTATGTGCATAATTAGAAAAATCGAAGCCCGTTAACTGACTTGGTTAGTTGGAATTATAAATTAAGGCGGCATATGAGATTCATAGTATGGAATTTGAATTTTTAAAAATCAATAGTGCATTTATCAAATAAACAATCAAAAGAGTTTGCAAATAGAATTTCGTTATTTTAGAATATAAACTATTAATTGAGTAGTGAGAAATTTAAACCATTAATTATTCAGTAACTTGGAATAATAATGCTATTCCAAATTTCCAATATTTGCAAAAAGAAAAACATATAAACTTATTATAGCGTTACATGTTATTAAATCTGTCTTATTATACACTAGTATTTTTTTCGAGTTAAAATGTACGTTATAATAGTGTAATATAGAGAAAAGTGTTAATTTGTCCCTCATTTTTTATTTCAATGCTTATTTGGTTTTCTATAAATTTAAAGTACTAAAGTGGTTTATAAATAAAATTGACATTAATAAAAAATAACTTTTCATCAAATCAATCATAACTATTTTAAATGACTACTTTTAATTAATATTAAATTTATAAAAAAATATTTTAACAATATAAATTTGTAAATAACTAAATTAACCTCAGGATAAAAGGTAATGGATCAAAACAATCATTTTGTCGTCTAATATAATTTTAACAAAAAATTTGGAGTGACTAATGGTATTTGTATATTTACCGTCTTTAAAATATGATTGTTATTTTTATTATTTTTGCAATAAACAAAAATTAGATTCATTTAAGCAACGGTAGGAATACAATTCCAGAAGTGAAGACCAACATGACAAATAGATGCTCTAGCTATTCTATGAGCCTCCAAACTGGCTTGTCTTCTAACCCAAAGACATGAGATCTCAATCCTGGTATAAAGGAGAAGTCTGCAGTATTCTAAAACAGTGCCTAGTTTAGAATCATCTGGAGTGCTGGAAATTAATGTTGTAATGACTTGCTGTGAGTCAGAAAACATAACACCTCTGGAGTTTGTGTTTGAACATACCCACTCTAACACTGCCATCTGATATTAGGGGTGACAATTCCACTGTAAATTCTTGAGAAAGATTACCTTCCCGACTGCGTATGATGACTCCAAAACCTCAGGTTCGTCGATCCTTGAAAACAGTTGGGTCCGGGTGGCAGGACCAAGATAAGTTATCGTTGAGCATGTTCATGTCCACGTGATCAGCTTCCTTATTATTGGTGTGCATGTATTGTTTATTCCTTCCCTGTGCCTGCTGTCACTTTGTTAATATAAGCAAGGCTTCTCGTGTCATTTACTCATCAGGGATCATTTTGCGTTTCCATATCGTTTTTATACTTTTATATATGCCATGCAATGGTGCAAAGCTTTGCAAGCTGAAATGCAAAAGAATCTAAAGCGCATGTAATTATTTGTCTGGTTATGCTCCCGTATTTGCCAAAAGGCATTGGCTTTGCTGCAACAGAGTAAAGCATGAGATATATCCTCGGTTTCTTAGCATAAAGGGCAAGTATCATCTTCCCTAGTACCCCTCGACATGAGATTATATTTTACTGGAAGAACATTTCTGCACAGTCACCACATGAAGTTCTTCATTTTTGGGGGCATGTTGAGGCACCAAATCTTGTTCTACTACGCATTATTGTTATTATTTTAACTGCCAAATGGCATGTCATACGCTATGTGGTATTTAGATTTTACTGTGTACTGCCCCTTCTGGTTGAAATGCCATATTCTCTTATCCAGGCGACGGTATTTGTTGATAGCTATGGTCTTTTATGATTTTCTGGTCTTCTTTCCTCAATAGCTCCGCGAGTTTAGTATTGCACCATTCTCTTTGCCTCTCGATGAACAGTTCCTCAACTTTCATGTTCTCATTTACACCGCCATTGTCATTCATAGGGCTAAAGTTTAACTCTTTGAGGACCACGAATTCTTTGAAACTCAAATTGTGACTCTATCTTTGACTTTCCATCTAGTGCCCTTCTCTAACAATTTTTGAGAAACTAAGGTACTTAAAACTTAACCGTGCATACCATAAGTCCCTTTCTAGGAAATACTTAGCTTTGAGGATTCTATATGAAAGAGTGTTAGACATTGTACCAAATCTCCAACCTTGTTTTCCCAACATTACCAGATTAAAGTATTATAGATTTTTGAATGCTAGACTACCATTCTCTCTTTTACTACACATCTTATCCCAGGATAATCACTTAACTTCTTTTTCGTTTGATCAATTTCCCCATCAGATTGGAGCTCCTCACACAAAGATATAGGCAATAGGAAAACACTCATACACAAGGTAGGAATGACTTATGCAACCTACTTGAGTGGGATTTCCTTTCCTGTCCTTGATAATAACTTATTGCTCCAGTTCTACAACTTATTCCAAAGCTTATTTTTAAGAAAAGTAAATATAGCCTTTTTACTCTTCCTATTAGAGAAGGAAGTCCTAGGTAACACCTATGATCCATGACTGTTGTAATTTCTAAGATATCGCTCAATTTCCTTGTTATATTAGTGCCCATATTTGGGCTGAAAAAAGTACCAATTTCTGAAAATTGATGGATTGACCAGAAGTTTTCTCATAAAAATTAAGTATATTTTTTAGAACTTTTCATCTGCACTTCAAAAGAAAACCATATCATCTTAAAAAAGAAGATGGTTAACTCTAGGTCTTCTTTTGCTAGCTTTGCACCCATGTATTCACCCCATTCTTTCATTGTATCTCGTGAGAGAGTATAAGCCTTCTACACGAAGGATAAATAGATATGGAGATATGAGCTCCCGTTGTCTAAGGCCCCTTCGTGGAATAATATAACCTAACTCTTCCCCATTGATAAGAAAAGAATACTTTATTATCTTCACATTCATCATGTTCCATTGCACGCATTTATCTGCAAAGTCCATTTTCCTCGATATAACTTTTAGATACCCCCAATTCACTCTATCCTACGCCTTACTTACATTGGTTATAATAGCAATCCAACCCATTTTGCCTCGAGTCTTCCTCTTCATCATATGAATCAGTTCAAACGCTGCAAGGATATTATTTGTGATCAACCTACCAGGAACGAAAGCATGTTGGGCCTCTGATATAGTATCTGAAAGAATATGTTTCAATATATTGGCCAATACTATGGAGATAATTTTAAAGAGAACATTACATAGTGAGATAGGGCGAAGGTCTCTCATAATCTGCGTATTACTAGTCTTGGGAATCAAAACAATGAAAGTGTTGTCAAATTGTCAGGAAATTGGCCATTCTCCAGCCATTGGATACTACTCCTCACTATCTCATCCCTTATAATATGTCAAAACTTCTGGTAGAAGGCTGGGTTAAAACTCTATAGGCTTGACGAATTGTCGATGTGCATTTAAAAGACGGTTTTTTAAATTCTGCAACAATGAAAGGATCCACAAGTTTATTATTCTGTTCATCCAAGATCACCTTGTTGACATGCCTAAGTACTGGCTCATATTCTCCCTTACATTTCGTGAAAATCTTTTAAAAATATTCTAACACTAGTTCGTGTAGTCCATTGTCGTCTTGTACCTATACTCCATTGTCGTTCATTAGCGCCTTGATTTGGGTTTGTTTACTTTAAGTTGCAGCATGTGCATGGAAGAACTTCGAGTTGATGTCCCTGTTCTGAAGCAATGACACTTGGTGCGCTGTCTTCACTTTGTTTCCTCCAATTCTAGGACTTTACTACGTCTCTCTTTTAGTCTCCTCAAAGCGTTGAAGTGTTCCTCCTGCATGCTCTTTCTATCATGTAATAATTTGAGTTGGCTACCAATTTCCTTTAGCTTAGTATTAAAGCCATGTCTAATAGTCCTGCTCTAACTGATTAAGTTTTCTTTGCATTCGTTCAGCTTATCAATCACCTCAGTCGACATTGTGCCAAACCAACTCCTTCCAACAACATCTTCAATACCTTCCTCCAGGAGCCAAGAGTTTTCAAAGCTAAAACGTCTTATTCTCCTCAATCTATTTGTTGTACCAGTCATAATCAAAAGTAGGTAATGGTCCAAATATGATGTCATCATTACTCTAATAGAGCTACTCGAAAACACGGACAACCACCCTCTATTCGTCATGGCTCTGTCAAGCTTCTCACATGTCACCTCTCTCTCTTTGTTTCTTTTTCCCCACGTAAAAAATTGTCCAACACCGTAAAGGTCTGTGAGTCCACATTCTTCAATGGTGTCTTTGAACCCACTAAGTAGATAATTTTGATGCACAATACCCCCTATATTCCCCGAAGGTAATACCTTATCATTAAAATCCCCTGCACATAGCCATGGGGTTTCAAGATTCGTGGGGGTTAGCTGACGTAGTAGGTTTTAGGAGTCCTACCTTTTGTTATGTTCAGGGAAACCATAAAATCCTGTAAAGAGCCATTTAGTATCTGCTGCTCCTTTAATTTTGACGTTATATAGTTTGTTGAATATGAATCCAATAGCACTCTATTCACATCTCTCTATAGGATGGCGAGACCACTACCTCTTACAACTCTATCCATACTAAAGCACCCGTCGAATTTAATCATTCTTATAATTTCCTCAATTTTGGACCGATGAACCAGTGTTTCAATAAGAAATACCAACCAACTCAGGTTTCCACTTTCGGATGAGCTCCTTCAGAGCTCTAACTACTCGGGGATTGCCCAGTCCCCGGCAGTTCAGTTAAGGGCAATCATGGCTGCCGGTGGGGCTGACCAGTAGCTCTCGTCCATAAACAAGTCATATGTTATTCCCCAACATTGTCGATTGTTTCCGGTGTCGTGATTGGCATTCCATGGTCATTATTGTTATTGGGCCTTAGTCATTTTTTACCCTCTGTGTAACCCACTGGGTTGTCTTCATTAGCTATGCCCAGATTTAAGTCCACGTGGTTAAATTCCCTCTGGTCTCCTTTTATTAAACGCTTATTGGCACCACTCGATATCTTAGGCTCCTGATTTGGTCTCTGCTTATTCCACGCATGTGAGAATGAGGTACCTTCCATATAGGGCACTCTTGCTTGTTGGGATTGGTATCACCTAATTTTTGCCTTTTGTAATCTTTGAGCCAGCAGCTCATTACTGGCGTTGATCTCTTGCCAACCACCCGCAACGATGCATCCTAGTTCAAAGGAAGGTTTTTTCCTCCTCATGGCACCATTCTGAGAGGACAAAAACTCTAAGTGTTCGAGTTTTCCGCACAAGAAGCAGAATAATGTTAATCTCTCGTATCTAAACAGAGTATATATCTGCTTACTGTTACTGAGAGTGATCTTCTTCTTCCCCTTCAAAGGTTCCTGAACATCAAGGCTCACCCTTATCCGCATATACCCATTCCTTCCTTCACTTTTTGTATTTGCATCATACTAGATGAATGAAACGACCTACAAAGTTTCCAAACTTCACTGCTAATCCTTCAACATAAGCCCTGGTGGGAGATCATGTACCTGTAACCATATCTCCATCTCGTGTAGGGGAACATAAGCCTTCAGTGATATAAGCAGTAAGTGACTATTAAACGTCTACTGTTCCCTGTCAATCACGTGTTCCATGCTCACTTTGCCAAAAAAAAAAAAGAAAAGGCATATATTTTGTCCTAGAACCTTTATGCAGACCCCTCAAATGAAAGGCAGAGATTTGCTCGGTTATTTTGCATGGATTGAAAGTGGACCACACACATGGTAAAATAAGATCCAACGAGGCTGAATTCATGTTTCTTGACTGACCCTTCTTAATTAGTGTCGAGGTCCCTTGACCCCAAACCTTGCTCCTCTTCCTTGTGTATGTTCAGTCTAGAAATATAGGCTTCCATAGGCGCAACGCATATCGTGTTAAGAAGACAAGACTATGTGCTACTAAAGCAAACTAGGGATAGAGAAAAAACACACTCGTGCCATAAGGCAGACCCATAAAATATGATTGTTAATTGTTTATATGTTAACGCTTAAGATTCTGTGACAACATTTTCAGGTTACCTTAGGTGATACAGGGTAGAAAATCATAGACAAAAAGGGTGTTTTGTCTTTCACCTCTTTTTACTTTTTTGATGGCGTTGCTATGTGTTGCTTGGTGAGTAAAGATAATGTTTATAATTTTTGTGCTTACTCGCTAATCAAAATTTCTTAATGGAGAGTATTGGAAGTGCTTCTTGTTGCGACATGGTTTTATTTATAATCTTGGTTTTGTTTCTTAATTTTTCTTAACAAGAAAAAAAAGGGTGAGTAAAGAGAAGACATAGTAACCATTAGTAAGAGGAGGTTAGGTAAAGGAAGAATATAGATTTCTATATCATAATCATGATAAATAACACTTTTAAATAAAGATATTTTGCCTTCGGCGAAAAAAATTATTTTGTGCTTCATTTTCCTTCTCTTGTAAGGAAAATTATTTTTATCATCATTCAATTTGTTTTAAACAGGTTAAAGCAACCTAAAAATTAAAATAAATATATTTTTTAAAATATAAATAGTTTCTTTTTCCTCAAAAAGAAAGTCTGACTATAAAAGTTATGTGATGCGAATTTTGTTCGTCCCAACTATATTATTAAACCAAAATTTATGGACTAACCACTAAGATTTGAGTAATTACAAATCCCCATTGGCATGTGTATCTGATGGGAAAATCTCTACGTTATTTAAAATACCCACTAACACAAAATACAATCTGAAAAATAATAAACAATCCATAACTACATCTAATTAATATATATACATATAAAAATCAATTCAAATAAAACATACTAAAAGTTTGGACGAAATTTAGTTTTCACACCCAAGTGTTACGAAATACTAAAGAAAAATATACTAATGACACATTTCAGTTCACTCCATCAATTTATCGTTTGGATAATTATGGTAATCGTCTCATAACTCATTCAATTTAATCGCCCAATCACATTTAATTAATCGTCACATGTATAATAAAAAATTGACTAAATGGCGATCTTCTATTCCCAGCTTAGCAATTGATATTACCAAAATACAGTTGGAAACTTGTTTGACTTTTTATACAAAAGAATGGTTATCCACTATTTATGTATGTTTTTGCAATATTGATGCCGAATTAGTTATTATCTATAATAGCCGTATAGGAAAAGAAAAGAAAACAAAAGAAAAGGCAAATTTGGTGTTCCGAATGTAATAACGTGAAAATGTAGCGGTAAAAATAGAAAAATATGAAGTTTGACTAATGTATTTGCGCAGGGCGTTCCCTCCACATCTATCCGAAACAAAATTCCCTCCTTCCCTCGTTTTCTGCTCTCCCCCTCCCCCCTCGGCCCTAACTCCCTCTACTTTCTTCCAAACCCTTTTCTCTCTCTAAAACCTTCACTCTCTCTCTAAGCGCTGGAATCCCATTTTGCTTCTGAGAGCCCTGGACTCGTAGCTCTCTCCGATCCTTACTGATTTTCCGACTCATTCTGCTTCGAACTCTCAAGTTTAGCGATTTGGGATTGCCAGCAGTACGATCAGTTCCCTGCTCCATGTCTGGCGGCGTTGGAGCTTCTAACCACCAGGCATCGCCGCCACTGGAGGCTTCTAACGTCCAAAATCGGCCGCCACAGAAGCTTCACCTGGCGTTCGCATCGACTAAGCCGCCATTTGTCTCCCCGGATGATTATCACAGCTTCTCCGCTTCCGACTCTAGGAGAGCCGCCGATCAAGAGCCTGAAGCTGTTGTTGTTAGATCTCCAGTGAGTTGTCATTTTGTCCGCTATTTATTTTGGGTTTATGTCTGATAACTGGGGCTTGTAAAATAATTTTTTTCATCTTTTTTAATTTTTTTTGGCGGTTTCACGGCAAGATTCGCTTATTTTTCCTTCCTTATTACGTATTGCTCTCTGTTTCTGCCGAATCAGCTGGATTAGTTTGCATATGCTTTTGATTTATTCTTATTTGAGCGCAATTTTGGTTCTGACTTGTTTATCCTGCAAAAAATTCTAGCTTATTTCTTGTGCCTCAAACCCGTCAATGTCTGGGACATTTTGCAAAAGCTAAGATCACGCAGTTGTCCGATTTTCCATGTCCAGTTTTTAGGTCAACTTTGATCTTTCTATACCGTTAGTTGCCCCTTGTGCAATCACCAGGGGGGGAGTAGGAGGTATTGACGGCATATAACATCAACTTTTGGGGTTGGTTTTGATGTAGAAGTAAACATTTGTTCCATAGCTCCCGTTGTTAAAGAATTTAAGGTTTTAATCTGCAGGGTTTACCTTTCTTTTTCTTTTGAAGGCATAATTCCAGTTCCCCAAAACTTATTCTGAATTGCTTTCCGGCATTTTGCACCCGTGATCAAATTTTTGTGCAGCACTTTAATCTTTCCAACTTGAATTCATCCCTACAATATATTATGTGATTGACTTGACTGTGTTAATCGATTGTTCATGGTAAAGGCCATAAGTTGTACAAGGGTGTTAATTGAAGTCTATCTCTTGTTAAGTGGTAATTGCAATGTAAATAGTTCAAGAAAGGGGTGCAGGGTGCTACCAGTACATATATAAAATTGAGTACCCTTACTTTTGTATCCTTATCTTTTGTACCTCGTTTATTGTGTATTAGTGACAATTCTACACAGATATCTTGTGCTTGATCACAAAACAGTTAGATTGGGCAGGTCAATTGATTGTACATTGGTACCTGCGCTTTCATTTGAGTTTATTTTTGTCGTTGACATCTTTACTATGTGTAGTTTGTGACATATTTGTCACATTGTTCAATATTACTTTAAGTGTCTTTGTAATGCTCACCCATGTTTTAAAACATTTACATTGGCTTCTCATGTGACGATTCTGGGTTGCTTGTGTCTGTGTGCCTCTGTGTTTTCTTTTTGGGATTTCAAAGATCATTTAACGTATGATTTGTCATTTTTCATCTGAAAGGATTAATTGTTTCCCATGATTGATTGGTTGCATTATCTAGCCTTCATCTCACCTATAAATCATTGTGTGTATATATCTTTAGTTGTCTCTCTTCTCCCCCTATCTCATAACTTCTAGAACCTGCTGGTGATGTCAGTACATGAAGCGGAAGAGTATAGTGAATGAAAACAATGCAGAGTCCCAGGAGTGGAGTAACAGCCCTGCTATCAATGTGACAAATAGTCCCTTCAAAACTCCTGTGTCTGCAAAAGGAGGAAGGACATTCAATAAGTCAAAGGTTGCCAAGGAAGGAAGATCTGGTCCTCAGACTCCCACCTCGAATGCTGGTGAGAGAATTTTCCTATTGTCGTTCATGTTGAATGTTTAATCTAGGTTCTCTACTGCTATATTTGACAAATTTCTAGTTATTGGAAACAACTTATGTGCAAATTGCTATGGTGAAAGCTGCTTCATTCCTGCTGTTCTCTGGCCATATTATATTTGGATACAAGTTTAATTGGGATTTTTCTGACTTTCTGTTGACATGCAGGTTCCCCTTCTCTAACACCTGCTGGCAGCTGTCGTTATGACAGTTCCTTGGGTAATTTTAGAAGCATTCTTAACTACCTTGTTATGTTTCTTGTTTTCTGCCTCATATGGCTATTGAGGTTCTTTCCAAGAGGAAAGAATGATAAAATTGTACCAGAATTTCACAGGTCTGTTGACTAAAAAGTTCATCAATTTGCTCAAGCATGCAGAGGATGGTGACCTTGATCTAAATAAAGCAGCAGAAACTTTGGAGGTACTTGTTTAAAAATTATGACCAAATTATTGTCTAGTTGTTTCCTTATCCATAACATATGGATTTAAATTTTTCTTGTTACACAGGTGCAAAAGAGGAGGATATATGACATAACTAATGTTTTGGAAGGGATTGGTCTCATTGAGAAAAAGCTCAAAAATAGAATACATTGGAAGTAATTTGTGATGCACTTTGAAATTATACTATATATAGCTTCCCTTGTGTGTGGCTTTAGCTCAAAGTATTAGTACATAACTCTTATGTCAATTCTTGTTGAATATCTATTGTAGGGGAATTGACTCTTCTACATCAGGAGAGGTGGATGGTGATGTATCTATGCTAAAGGTATGTGATACATATGTTGTTTTCTGGTGAAGGATATACTCCTAAACTTGACTTTCGTTTTTAAGTGAAAATTAAAATTTCTCTTTCTTCATCTCCTTTGCGGTCACATATTGGGTGTGACATATATACTGATGCACCAGGAACCAATTGTTATAGAACTATTAGTGTTGTTGACATTACATTTGACATGTCTATACTTTTCAATCTATGATGTCTAGAGACAACACACAAATAATTAGTGGCCCTGACCTATGACAGTGTAGTGCTATGCTTGTCATTATTTAAGATATAGAAGTATTATGACAGAGACTTAGTAGCATGAAGTGTGGTAGGGCACATTGTAAATTATGCTGTCCATGGGTCTTCTGATGTTGTGTTGCAGGCAGATGTTGAGAAGCTTTCATTGGAAGAGCAAAGATTAGATGATCAAATAAGGTTATATAGACGTTTTGCATTAAAGAAAGAAGAAAATTTTCTATTTCAAATCTTTCAGCTAATGCCGATACTTTTAAAATTTTGGTAGGGTAATGCAGGAAAGGCTGAGGAATTTGAGCGAAGATGAAAGAAACCAGAAGTATTTCCTTTCCATCCAGTTTTGAGATAAATTTCTTTTCTTTGGTAAGGGAAAAAATAAATGTTATCACAATAATAATTCTTGCCAATTTTCCTTCTAGGTGGCTTTTTGTAACTGAAGAAGATATCAAGGGCCTACCCAGCTTGCAGGTGAGTTTGAGCATTAAACTAGTGCTTATTTGTGTCTACTATGACAACAGCTATGTTCTCTTTCTCATGCGGATTATTACGAGTGTTCTCTTTATGTCAATGGTTTTTCTGCATTTTTCTAAGCAGAATGAAACTCTAATAGCGATTAAAGCCCCGCATGGAACCACCTTGGAAGTCCCTGATCCTGAGGAGGTAAGTTTTTGGCATATAATTTGGTGGAATGTTCTGGGTATTTTTAAAAGTGTTGTTTCTGATACATGATAGTGAATTGTTGCATCTATTTCCATCAGGCTGTTGACTATCCACAGAGGAGATATAGAATAATTCTGAGAAGCACAATGGGTCCCATTGATGTCTACCTTGTCAGGTATTCCTGCCTTGGCCAGCATTATTTATTTTCCTCATTTTTTTATTAGTTGTTCATCTAGGACTCGGATAATTACTCTATCCTATCTGACAACAAATAAGTTATGGTGGTTGTATTGTTAATGGTTTTTATGCATCTTCTATTTAATTCTTGGAACTTTTGAATTGCTTTTTTAGTCAATTTGAGGAGAAATTTGAAGAGATGAATGGCATTGAGCCCCCCGTGAGCTTCCCAATTGCTTCAAGTTCAGGGTCCATTGAACACCTTTCAACAGAAATGGCTCCTGTTGACAGCAATGGAAAGGGACTTGACTCTCAAACTCAACTCTCTTCTCATACATGCTCTGATCTAAATGCCTCACCAGAATTTGGTGGGGGCATTATGAAAATTGTTCCTTCTGATGTTGATGTAAGTATATCATTTTGTGTTTGTGGGAGCTCTAAAGCATTAAGAAAACTTGTTATCAATTTGCAAAGGGTCCACCACGGCTGCAGTTCAAGAATTCAACAATCTAATGCCCACTTCACACCCTTTTCTTTTTGGCTAACCACTACCTGTTGGACTCGAGGTTAGACTTGTCATGCGGGAGTGCATGCTGAATGCTAATAACAAGATTTGTGGAAAAAAAGCTTAGTATATTATCATCTGAGTCCACTTTTCGGAAGCATTTGCTTTGATCTTATTGGCCTCCCACCCCCCTCCCCCCAAAAAATCCTCATCCAAAGGAAGAAGAATTAAAAAAAATAGGCTATACGGGGCTTTAGTTGTTTTTTTTTTTTCCTGCCATGGAAACTAAGTATCAAATATCATTACATTTGCAGAATGATGCAGATTATTGGCTTCTATCAGATGCTGACGTTAGCATTACAGATATGTGGAGAACAGATTGTATCCCTCATTTTAAATATTTTCATGCCCTTCTGTTTCCACTTGTCCTCTCTACTTTATCTGGTCTCGTATCTTCTTCAAAGTGGTATGTTAATTTCCTTAATTCCAACATAACAGCTAGTGTTGATTGGAATGGGGTGGACATGCTCCCTCCTGACTTTGGAATCATCTCAAGGCCTCAAACTCCGTCATCGGGCTTTACTGATGGACCTTCCACATTAGCTAACTCTACTCAGAGGTGAATGTTGATGTGATTAATCGTGCTGTATCAGAAAGCATGGTTAGCCCTCAGCTATTTACAATTTAAAGGAAACTGCTTCAATAAATTAATTGGTAGCCTTTATGGATATTGTGGATGACATCGGAACCTTTGAAAGTCAGGCTTGGGGTTTATGCTTCACTGTACAGTTAACATCATTGACCATCTCCATTGAATGAACTGGTTACAGTTTATACTTGGAGGATGTAGCTTTTAAGGTAGATTGGTTGCTTTAGGTGATGTTACAGAAAATGTTGCTACTCTACGAATTACATGAAAACAAGGTAGGCGCCATATTCATTATCTCAACTTATGAACAGCCAGCCATCTCTGAAGTCCGAGGCGTCATGGATTCCCTATGAAATATAGCGCAGCTATGTAGACATTGACTGCCAACAAGTGGCAACGATGTAGTGGATATTATCAGGAAAAGAACCTAGATCGTAGATTATCATTCATGCTGGCTGTATACATTTCATAAACAGTCTGGTGACAAAATCATGTTAATTTTTCCCATATTTGTTCCTTTGATTATTATAGTCTTACATATTTATTAGAATAATCTATTCTTCCTCCTTTGTAAATTGGTTAAATTACATAACACTTTTATTATAAAAATATACTGAATTCTTATGAAGTTAAAATATTAAATTATCTTTGAGAATGACTTGATTTTTTTTATTAACAATGTAACTTATTACAAATTTATCTTTATATTTTTATTTAAATATTATATATTCTGTGTTAAAATTATGATTTTGATTCATTCTAAATTAATATATATTAAATACTTGTTATGTAAATAATATATAAAAGGATACTTTAATTAAATAAGTATAATAGAAACTCATATTTGGTTGCAGGTGAAGTTAGTAGAATGAGCTTTTATAATTTTTTAAGAGCAAAGAGCAGAATTTAACATTCTGATAGTGTAATTTAGTCTATTTTTTAACCATTCTTTCGCAAATGCGCTAATATCAGGAGAGCTTTCTCTGTTTATACTGAGACTACCTGGAAATTGGATGATTCAAAATGTAGGTTCAAGCACATGGAAGAAAATGATAGTTTGACGGAGCAGGACATTACTTTAATTTCTGTTTGTGTCATGTCAACTAATTTGTCAAGTGATCATAATTTTGTAACTATATCTTATGTAAAGAATTATTTTGATTAAAAAAAAAAGATTACAGTACTAATCTAAGAGATTTTATTTTTAGAAGATTAAATTAAAAAAAAATCTCTCATTTCAAGAATTAAAATTTTAATTTATCAAAATTATGTTCACCTCACATAATCTTGATAAATAATATGCATGAATTTATTTATTTTTATGCATAGCGCGCAATGGTTTTTCTTTAGGTATGACGTTTTCGAATTTTGAATAGACTATATTCTTTTAGGTGATTTAAGAAATGTATTATCTCTGCACGTATTTAGGATTCTAGTTTCAAATTGCTTCTAAGAAGATTTGAACGTAGATTAAAAGCAAAAATAATATTTATTCTTGTACATAATTCCTTACTCAGGAATTTTATTCTGCCGAAAAGTTGGAATGAACGCCTACGTGTCTCTCCCATCTCCCCAACACTTTATGTATTTTTATTTCCCCGTTGGTGGTATAAAAAGTTCATTAATTAATCCAATAACAGCACATGACTATAAATAAAATATTAAAGAAAGCGATGCTTATGAAATGGGCTGACAAAAAGCAAGATTCGGCTATTACTTAAATCATTGGTAATGCTTCTACGCTCAACTTGCATATTATTAATTTCATAATTATTACGCACATTACTCGTTAATTATCTGATGTTTCATCACACATTAAGAAACAAACAGACAATAATTGAAAAAGAGACAAATTGCAATTTAAAACTTGGATGGCAATGTACGTGAAAGAGATTAATGGACACATTTACATTTTTTAATATTTATTTGTATGAAATAAATTTTATTGATCTTACTATTAAATTAGAAGTAATTATTATGTTCAGTTAATACAATTAGATTTTAAAAAAATAAATAACAATAAGTATGTAATGAAATAGTTAAAATTTTTTATTATTATTGAAAGTTATATCATCCGTTAATTTTTTTTTTTGTTATATTATGATCAAACTATCTGGTCCAACGATAAATTTAATAAGAAATGTATCATGCATAAAATTATTTAATGGTGTAAGATATACTTTTGTCAACACTTGTGTCAATGGTGTAACATATATTTGTGAAATATTATAATATTTTATATGATTAACTTTCGTGTAAAAAAAATCCAATTTAAGGGAAAATTAAGAAATCAAAGTTTCTTAATTTAAAGGATTGAGAGTCTTTGAATTTCTAGCTTCAATAAATATAATAAATAAAATAGAGATTGGGTTTGTCCCTATGGTTTGCTTAAACTTAATCATAATGAAATTAAATTTAAAGTAAATAAATAAATAAGAATGAAAATAATATTAAATTTTGAGGCTGTATAGTGATTATATTTCAAGAGATGATTGAAAAAAAAATTGCAAGTGAATAAAGGTTAGGTCATATTTGAATTCAGTTAAAAAAAAATATATGTGGATGTAATGACTGAAATTATAAAAATATGTAACTTAACGATTTAAATTAATTTTAAAGATCGCATACAATCAAAAAATTATCTTTTTAACCAATTTTTAAATTTTGATATAACAATTTAAATAAAATAATTAGACGATCCAATAACACACAATTTATTGGTAAACTGTAACAAATCCAATCACAGGTTAAATCAAATCAAAGCAATAATCCTTTGCCTATTGTTTATGCATGGGATTCTTTGGCGTGGGCTTTCCACAATCAAAGTAAATGATTTCATGAAGTATACATTACTATCACATCTACATCTTACACCTCTTGAATTTCATGCCAAGAATCTTGCACCACAACTTGAGCAATAAAAGCGGGGTCAAATTGTAATATTCGTAAATAATATGTCTATATAAATAAACTTTAGGTTTTCAATTGGTCCCACTCATTTTAAAAAGAAAACCTAATGGGGATAGAATCTCGAATTCCAACTGACCATCCGAAATTTATGCCAATTTAATAATAAGAAATGTGACTTACAAATATAGTAATATTAATATAATCTGTTAGATGACAAATTGTTTTTCCCGTAAATTTGTTTAAAAGCTTAAATTCGTTTTTAGTAGAAATGCTTCTTGAATTTTTTTATATTTATTTATTTTTTATTAATTTCAAAAGAGAATCTAGATTAAGTCGATAGAGAACCGAGGCGCAGGGGTTGAATGGATTTAAGATTTGTCCATCACTTAATTTTAAAAGAAATACTACTTAATGACTTTTAAAATTTGATTAAATTATATTTGATATTTATTACTTTAAATATTATATTTGACTCTCTTTTTATTTAGTTATTTGTACTAAAATTATTTTTTATAAAATACATACTTTTTTCAGAAATAAAATTAGCTATTTTATTGTTATATTAAAAATAAAATAAGTTTCATATTAAAATTTGACGTCAATTTAAGTACTTAAACTATGAAATTAAGAACAAAGTTATAATAAAAACACTATACTAATTAAAATTTTAGGAATATATATTCTAAAATTTTGGAAGAGTTGAGTATCATATCATATGTAAGAGAAAAAGAAAATTAAATCTAATTTAATGAATTTTGCGAAAGTTAGTATAATTTGAAATAAAGCTTATTAAATTATTAGTAATGAAATTATGTTTTAAACAACATTATATTATTCTCTGTTTGTAATATAATTAATTATGAAATATAAATTAGTAACTTTTCAAGTTATTATCAACAAATTTGAATATAATAATAAATTTATTTAAAAATAAAATATTATTTTTTATTTAATAATTAATTATATTATAACTGAAAAAATACAATATTTCGGCAAATCGTAGAGTTGATCGTGTGAATAAGAATAAGAAGACAATTATTGCTAAAACCAAAGACTTTGGAAGCAGTCTGTTTCAGTGTCTTCTCTTGACTTTGCCAATACAACTTCCATCCGTCCACTGCGTGCTGGTCCCATCCCATGGATGACTCCTCCGCAACAAGCCTACCATCACCGACGGCACCGTCAACCCTTCGCCGCTGGCACTCCATAGCCACATCCGTCGTGGTGCCCCACCGAGCTACCTCATACGCCGCCGCCACCCCTACTAACGTGCAAGCGCCGCCATCATCCCTCGACTTGGACCTTGTCTCTATCAAATCACCCTTCTTCTACACATCCCTCAGGGACGTACTTCCTTCCTCCGCCGCCGCTGTCAATTCCCCCACCGCCACCAGCTCTCCCGGCCATATCCCCATTCGCAACCGCCTCGTCAAGCAGGCTGCTTGGGCATATCTCCAGCCCATGTCTGCTTCCCCTCACAGCCCATCCGGCCCAAACTTCTTCCGCCGCCTCTTTCACAGATTCTCCTCCTGCATACGCTTCATCCTTCACCAGCTTGTTCCGGGTACTACCCGAATTTTTTATCGGATACTCGGGGCACTCAGACGCCATGTAAGCACATAACGTTGGCGTCTACGGGGGGATGCATATGTCGTTACTTTTTTCTCTGATTGAAGAATATAATCTATTTCTCTTTTTTTGTGCTTCAATTTTTATACCTGGTTTTTATGGTCTCTAAATTACAAACGAGTCAAAGAATAATCTTATTGATCATATGGAAGACAAAAAATCAAAAATGAGATTTGAGCTGAGTCATAGAAATCACGTATATTACAACTTACCAGCCAAAAAAAGAAAAAGAAAAGAAAAGAACGAATGTTAAACGTTTGGAGAGTGAATAAATGAGCAAGCGGTTTAATTGGTTGCTTTACTTCTACTGGGATTAACATTAACTGTACAATTGTTACAGTTCTCGACGTTGTGGACTATGTGGGGTTCGCGGGCTTCCTGTATTTAAGCGCCTGAGCCTTGCGCGAGCTTGGCTGAGCGTATCCTTTGATAAATCTTCCCTTGGTGTCACCACTCCCTCCTCCTGCTCTTGTTGATCCACATGAACCTTCACACTCCTGAACCTTGGTGACTCCAGACGCTTTAGACTTGGTGATGGTGGGGGACTTGGAGGCCTCTTCTTGTTCTTCCCCGACAAACCATTTTGCTTGTTCTCAAAGGACGATCTTTTTGAATCTGTCGTTTCTTGTGGGCCATTTTCTTCCTGCAGGTAGCTCTTCTGCAATGAAATTATCATCAGTAACCCATGCTTTCATGCTATGCTATATATATATATATATAAATGCTGTCATCCATTTACTTCTTTGCATCAACAAAAATATGACTGGGCAGAGAATTGGAAAATACTCTACGTTGTGCTTGTGATAACTGGTGCTATTTGCACCAGTTGGGTTAATTATAAGTGATAAAATAGTCAAATTCAGAGAAGATATAGAAGAATAAGAGAGATAGTAAAATGGGGAGAGATGACCTGAGGGGTGGGATTGGCCTTCAATCTAATAGACTGAGAAGCCAAGTACTCAAGACTCTGGAAAAATGCAGAGTGACCCATTTTTGCACCAATTTGCCAGTAATGATTGAATAAATCCCATCCTCTAGCTTTCCACTCCATCAATTGCCTGTCAATCTCAGTTTCATGTCTTGCTACATAAGGACGCAACACTGTCTGATAAACAAACCCTGTCCCCTGCAATAAACAATTCTTGTATTATCTAACTCTCCATATTCCTTACTAAATGAGAAAAAGCCAGCAAGAGTATTATGCTCTTACCCTAGTTTTGGGATACCACAGGTAGACAAAGAACGCCACTTTCATCTCTCCATACAACGGTAGCCTTCAAAGAGTTGAACTTTCATTTACGGCACAAACTCTATTTAAATCCGATATTTTGCGAAATACTTAAAAGTTGCAATACTTACCATCCAACAAATACATCTACAAACCTTTCCAGAACTGTGAATAATGCCACAATGATCCTGCATATCAGTGACCCATAAATTATTACTTATTATTGTAGGACCAAAACAAAAGCTGCAAGATATATCATCCTCGCCTTTCTTGAGACATTTGTTTTCTTTCTTATTCTTAACTCCATTTGCAAGAAAAAGGACACATTTTGGCTTTTGATGGTGGGAGATTTCAGATACCCGCCACTGTATAATATTTGTAGTTTGGTACAGTGCCTAATACAACATCGTAATCATGTGCGCATGGTTCGGTCCTCTGTTTACTCTGCTTTTATAGGTTTTGACATGCGTTTGAATATTGCAAGAAAGAGATCCTTTTCTTGATAGGAGGAATTCATCACTCAAATTTTCAATCAAATTACAATCCCACATCTTGAACGTATAATACAAGTTGAAAACTATAGACTTCGTAACGATCACACAATACAACCAATCAAAATGTGAAGGTAGATTTCTCGTACCAGTATTGGCACCAGAAGCGAAGTTCCTCAATCTGGACCCTGTTTTTTTCCACAGTTTTATAGCATTCAAATCCAGGGTATGCATACCCCAGAGCCAGGCTGGAACCAAAGCATTAAAACACGTAAAGATCACATAATGACTTAAATATAAGAAGAAGAATCATCCATGGAAGAAAAATACGTACATAAGAATCCGAGTCAGGAAATCACCCAACATTTTCAATACCTACCACGACCGTAAGAACTCTGAAACCAAAGCAACCCATCATCAAAATTCTGAATGATCGCAGAATAGCAAACTTCTGCAGAAGGTAGAATATTGAGAAGGACTTGATAACCATTACCTGTTCTTCTATGAAAATTCCAATTATTAATCCGCAGCAAGCCTAAGAGTTCCTTGGCTGAAATATTAAGAGGCACCCAAAACCGCTGGTATGGAATGGGGTGCCCCAAATACTAAGGGTATTGACAAGTTGAGATTTAAACCTTAGAATAAAGATGGGGTTCCCTTCTTCGGAAGAATAACCTCAGATTCTTTCTGAAGCAACAATGAAACAATATAAGGAAGAAGCCTGAGATCAGAGGTAACTAAATGTTCGACAATATATATAGGGGTGCAGTTTTATTTCGAGATAAGCTGAGAAATGTTTTTTTAAAAAAAAAAAGAAAAAAGAAAATCTGAGAGCGAAAGATGGAGCGGGATTTCTTCGCACGGACGTTTCTCCCTCAATTGGGACGCAACTCTCAAGGAGAGGGACTTCTCATTTTTGGGATTCTTAAAAAACGGTTTCACTGTGTGGCAGTTAAGCTCTAAGAAGTCATTTCCATAATTTTTCACTGGTTTTCGTTAATCACTGTTGTTTGACTATTTATTTCCCTTAATTAGGAGAAAATATTTGAGGATATAAAGGAAGGCAGGAATGCACCAGATTAGGTCATGAGTATTTATAGATATTCACTCCCTACTCTTCTGAAGATCATATAACAGACATACAAGCACGAGTACTTTTCACTAATAAATCAAACAATTAATAAAGAAGAATTGAAGGTCACTAGATAAAATATAAAAGGAAAATTTATGGAGAATTGGGTAAGTAAATTGACTATATTAAAGAGTTACTTTCTCATTAACATATAAATATAAAGATGAACAAAGAATGTGATGCAAATTTCTTAAACTTGTTATAAGGCAGCAATTTCAGTAATGTGAACTTTTCTGACTTTGTGATTGGCATCGATCGTGCCTCTTAAACCTGAGAGTTTCACAAAAAAAAAAAAAATTAATTATGTTGAATACAATATAAAGTGCCTAAATAGTTCTTACACATGGAATGGTCCTTGTGCCTTTGTTACTTGGAGGAATTTTTCTGAGTGGAAAAAATGAAAAAAAGAAAGCTAAGAATTGAAAACCTCAAAAGGAGATAAATATTGACATCTCAATATATAGTGGGCCACTGACATTGACTTTGAAAAGCAAGTACAAGACAGCAATAGGAAAATGCACATGTTTTTGTGTCAGTGACTTGAATCAACATTGAAATAAAAACATATATACATAGTTGTAAAGAATTAAATCTACTAGACCTATTCATCTTATCGCTATTAGGTTATATTCAGTCACTTATTTGGTATTATTTATAATTCTGATAAGTAATTTACAGATGACGCAGCTGGATCCTGTTTAGAATTGGAGCATCCCCACAACACCGTCAGAGAGTATGGGTAGTCTATAATCGATGTGAAAATACGATTCTATTAATCTTCCACCCTATATTTTAGTAGGTAATAAACTCAAACCCTATGCTTTTCTTTTCTTTATATCTTTAATTTCTTAAGCTTAGACTTATTTACTGCTTTACTGAAAAAAAAAAATTTAACATAAACAAACTTTAGATTAAGATTTATTTACATTAAATTTTTATATAGAAAATAAAAATTAAAATATCTTAAGCAATTATTAATATAATTCTGAATGTGTCAATATTGGTACTTGACTCTTAGTTTATAATTTAAAAGTGATTTTTCCCTCAAACTTTTGCTAAGTAAATGGACTGAATATGTCAAATTTCAAATACATGTATCTACATCGTACCCAGATCCACATCCTGTCTTCTTCACTCGCCATGTTATGTTATTCACAGAACCTAATGAAATGGGCTTCTTTGACCCGAGATTGTTAGTGAACAGGTTCTTTAACTCCAAGTGGCGAACTCCATGGTTAGGAAATTAGGCGATATCGAACCTATAAAAATTGTTGGCTGCCAATTATAGTGACAAGTCATTAATCACGCAAATCCCCTGTTCTTGCCCATTTCTATCTCTCTCGTTCCAGTATGTGATCAAAAACGACATAATACCAATATACCAATCTAAATCCATATAAAAAATTATTCTTGCTTAAAAAAATGTTGATTTATAAAAAAAAATGAATAAAATTACGTATGAATGCATTTTATGTAAAATAATTAATTTATATTTGACGACTTCTATTATTATTTAAGCAATTGTGATGCCAAGAGTTCCTCCATTTCAACGCTCTGCCCTTTCATCCTGTTCTATTTAAAGGGGTTATTGCTGCCGTTAAATACAATCAAATGCTTCCTTGTCTTGCTTTTTCGACAGCCAGAATTGCCTCTCTACTGTTTCCCAGTTCCAGGTACTTCCATTCGCTGTATTGATTCTTTGGGTGTATTCCTTTGACATTTCCAATGTCCACGAAACTAGATGCAGCTTCAATCCACTGATATACATTTCCGATTCATTTACAGGATATGTGAATTACGTTTAGTCAACTGTCGGTGATTTAATCTTAGCTGTTTCAGTTGGCCAGTGTCTTAAATGTACCAATTAACTCTTTTTTTTTGGGCACTTTTGTCTTTTAGGACAATTTTTACTGCAAACCGTGCAACTACGAACATGATTACTGAAAGTTTACTTTCCGAAGCTAAAAAGCGTGCCAATTTTCGATTATGCAATGTATCAAGGTATTTCTGTCACATATCTGCCTATGTTCTTAAAATATGACCTTCTTTAATTCTGAGTTTCTTTGTCATATTCTTATTTAGTTACGCCACTGAATTATTGGAGATTCATGCTGATGATCCTAGATTTCACGTTCTGTTTGTTCCTGGAAACCCAGGTGTGCCATCGATGCTCTCTCGTTGTGCTTCTGCGTTTATGTTTTCCGTTTGTTCAATAGTGACGTTTGGGTTTTCCAATTACCGCAGGTGTTGTCTCATTTTATAAGGACTTCGTTGAATTTCTATATGAGCAGCTTGGAGGAAGTGCGTCTATTACAGGCAAGTAAAGACATCCCTTTCTTTCTCGTTACTTGACATGAAACCGCAACTAATATGCTTCTTCGTCCAATTTTTATGACGTATCAGCTGTTGGCCATATATCTCACACAAGAAAGGTACATGTATTTTGTTGATATGAGGGCTGCAAATATATATGTGTGTGTTTGTGTCTATGTCTCTTATTCAGTGTTTTGCAGCCAGAATTGGGAGCATGGCCGGTTATTCTCATTACAAGAACAAATTGATCATAAGGTAAATTCCATGCTTACATGCTCCTGATAGATTGTCAGCTGGTATGAGTATATTATATGATAGATTGACAATTGGTTGTTTCAATTTTCTTTTTCAAGTTGGTGACAGTTGACGTACTGTAACAAAGATTAGTTTTTTAGATGGAAAAATCTTGATAATTTAAGGAGTCAGAACATGTTAGAAGTCTTAAGTTCTTGAATTTTTATAAAACATTTTGGACTTATCTACCTGTTGTTGGACAATCTGGAAATAATGACAATATTGTGCACCTATACTTCTATATCATCCTATTGTTCAAGACCTCAGCCCAGAAACAAGGATCACCTTGGAAATGTTTATTTCCGTATGTTAGATGGGATATCTTTTTGTCTTTGTTTTTAGTTTAAATTCTTCATTCATTCCTTTAATTTCTTTGCTCTCATAATTGCCACACTTTCTCCAGCATCTCTTCAATTCCCATTTACTGTGTGTTGACCTCTTTACTGTATTCTTCATTTTTCATGTGCTTCTGAAGATTAATTTCATCAGAGAGGAACTGCAAAATGCTGAGATTCCTATACTACTGGTTGGTTCTCTTATATCTATATCTTCCAATTTACATCCAAAGCCATGTTGACCTCTTAAAATCTTGTTTGCTATGTTTGAGTTTCAAAATGGATACTTATGTACAGAGTTGTATTAATCAAAACAACAAATTGCTGCATACTAGCCAAAATCTCCCATTGTCTGGAAAATGGTGATCATGTAACAGTAATAGATGCAAATCCTTCTTCATGGCTAATGATACTAGTTTTTAGACATCTAAAAGTTTGATGCAATAAACAACCTTTCTTTTGTCAGTGTAGCGTGTGTCAGAGTGTGTTAACTACCTTGCACAAGGAGGTCTTTTAGTGGACAAGCTTACAGAAGATTTGCAATTTAATGAAAAACAAGCTTGACCCAAAAAAAAAAAATTGAAATAAGCAAGTTTTCAGAGTTTCAGACGTGTTTGGAGAAATAATTTGTTAGGTTGCTGTTAAACAAAGAATACCTATGAGATTATAGTAATATTTTAAAGTCAGAATAGTTCTGTCATATCAGAATCACAGGATGTCTCTTAACGCATTTGCTTTTCCATAATGGTGGTAGAAATGCCAAGTTCAGTACTTGTATGCATAAATCTGGCAAACCTTCTCCTCTTTACTTGGAAGGAAGAAAATGGGATGTTGGTAATTAAGTCAACCATATCTGGTTCATAGCTGAAGTTATTATCAAGTAATTGTTAATTTTATGTTTAACTTAACATTCCAGACAACTGCATAATCATCTTGCAAGAGGAAATTAACTGAATGCTTTCAGCAAAAATATGTTAACCAATAGCATTTGTTTTGCGTGTACAAAAGTTTTGTTTGTATTATTGAATTAAATATCTTGTTTTAGCTAATATAGCAATTTCTCACCAGGTTGGACACTCTATTGGTTCATACATTTCTATTGAGGTTTTTAAGAGGACTCCAGAGAAGGTGATTGGAACTTTGTGCATATTTAACTGAGATAGTGCACATCATGCTACCTTGTCTTCACTTCTAATGTTTGGTAAATAATCTGCTTTCCTCTCCTTTGGGCTCTATAGGTGAAAAATTGCATTGCACTTTATCCATTTTTGACATTAAACCTTGAATCAAGAAAACAAACTACTATTGGAAACATTGTAAAGTAAGTTCTCCCCCCTAGCCTAATCGCTTTGACCTTGTCTACTTGGTAAATCTAAGAGTGATGTGTTTGGAGTTTCAGATCCCCATTGATATCTGCTGCTTTTAGTTATGCAATAGCATTATTAGGATTGTTGCCTACATGGGCATTCAGGTTTTTTGTCAGAAAATTTCTTGGGACGTCATGTTCAACCAATGCAGTTGAAGCTGCATGCTCTCACTTGTCTAAGGTTAGTTTTAACTGTTGAGAGAGATACCCAGGTTACGTTGTAAACCCATAAACAATTCTTTTTTTTTTTTTTTTTGCCTTATTTCAAGTTCACTTAACATTTAGAACACTAATGAAAAGATATCTACCTTTCATTGACACCAATTTGGAACATTTTACTGTTTGGTCTTGTCTACTTCTTTGTATTAACTCTTTAACTTGAAAGTTGAAACAACTTGCAGTACCATACCGTGCGGAATATCCTCTTTATGGCTAAGACAGAATTTGAAAAGGTAATGTTAATTTTTTTGTAAGATTTGTGGTTTCAAATTTTATAGTTATGATAAACCTGTTTCTCTTCACTTTTTATTATGTCAATCTTTCATTTAAATTTGACAAATTATTAGATTGCTGTTACTTAGTTAATTAGTAAGAGTTAATTTTACATAACATGTTCTGAACTGACTAAACTTGAGGATGTCCAATTACAAATTTATCATTCTTCCCCTTCAAAAAGAATACAAGGGAAAATACTTGTATGACTCTGACATGGTGACATGGACATAACATTCTTGCATTGATTTGGATGTATATGACATGTTCCAAAATTTGATATGATGTACAAATATTTCTTGATATAAAGATAGAGACATATATGAGAAGTTAAAATTGTTAAGTAATCAACGGATAGAGAAAAATGACTTAGAGTGACTTCAAGGTTCCTGGAGAAAATATGGCCATTGGATGTCAAGCATGCCACATTTTATAAAAGAAGTGACGTGATATCGTACGTTAAGATTTCAACTAGATGTCTTCTACAGTTTACTGGTTATTGCAATCTTTCCTCAGCATCCCTTATTTACTTATTTATTTATTCATTTCCACGTTCACCTGACCAGATCCATTTCCTACAACACGTAATATCAATACATGCTGTTTTTTTTTTGTGGCCACTAATATCAATACATACTGTTAAATTGCTTTGACTATGCATTTTTTTAACTGCTGAAAACTGTCTTCCCCATCCTCATCTAAATTTGCCTGTGCAACTAATTAATTGTTTCTGTGTACCGTATGGCGCTAAACTACATTGACCATCATGTGCTTACCAGAGCATTCTGTGTTAGCTTTCAGAAACACCCGATTGGGCCTTTATAAGAGAAAGGAAGAGTCAATTTGCATTTTTATTCGGTGTTGATGATCACTGGGGCCCACTTGAATTGCATGACGAGGTAGCTGATGTGATTATTGCATTTACCATGTTATCATCTAGAATTTTTATTTTTATTTTTATTTTGCATCTTTGCATCATTTTGAGAAAGGTATAAATAAAGGTTTGTACCTTAGAATCTGATCCCAGGAGTGTCCCCTTTGGATTGCGTGAGTAAGATAAATATATGCTTGAGTTTATATGGTAGAGTAAGTGTTCATTTATGGTTTCAAAATGTTGTAGCCGTCTCCTCCATACTTGAGGTTTGTTTGCAAGTTTAGGAGTAAATTTGGCTGCCAACGGCAAGAACTATCTACTAATTTTATGCTTTTGGGAAGAGAGGTTTTTGAAGAGAGTAAAATATTAAGTAACTCTCTAGAAGACGATGGATCCACTGGGAGTGAATACCATTTTTCTGACACGCAATAAAATTTGTGTGTGACATCAATTGTTGAATTTTGTGGTGAAAAATTCTTGAACCTGGTTTTTTAACGCAGTATATCTTCCCGTTTTATAATAAATATAAATGATGCAGAGCAAATGCTTAATAGCATGTTGCCAAAATTAAACGATGGGAACAGTATTGGGAAAACTTGGTTTTCCTGCTCTTTACCATAAAGTTGATCATTCATTGCTGCCTTGTTTGCTTCATGATCACGGTGTTTCTGAATTTTGCATCAGCCGATCAGCTCCCCTAGTAATTTCTCTCTGTTCTTAACTTCAAGTATAAAGAGCATTGAATGATTCTCTCAGTTATTATAATTTATTATTTCTTTCCTGGTCACAGCTTACCAGACAGGTTCCAGATATTGCCATATCAATCGAACGAGAAAACCACACCCATAGTTTCTGTTGCACAGAGGAGGGCTCATTGTGGGTGGCCCAGCACGTTGCTTGCTTACTCAAGAATCGGATAACATGTAATGGCCCATGAGGTCTGACTTCTTTTCTAGTGCCTTTAACTATCCAAGTTTTCTTAGTTATAGAGCACGTTGAGCTGGTTTCTTATGTGGATTCTATTTTACTACTTTTTGTTAAATTTATTTCCTCTTACAAATGAGGATTCGAAACTAAAACTTAATTGACAGGATATTAATTATAATAATGATGAAAAGTAGTGACAGGTGACACGATCAACAATATCAAAGGGGAAGTCCGTGAGTTACAGCAGTATCACGAGTTTCTATTGCATGAAAGCTTAATCTAAGCAGGCTTGTAATGCCCCGTGACTCCTCTGATGTAGCTTCTTAAACCAAACCTTTTTAATTACTATTTCTTATTTGTTCTTAAGGGATCTATCTATCTCTTCCAAATATCAGTATGCAAACTGCCATGCCAGTTGCTTACTAGTGTCATGTATCATATTGATTTCATTGCTTCGTTTGCACTGCGGTAACAGTGATGCACGATGAGTGCAGTTGACGTTGCTTTAGATGTTTGATCGATGAATTCCAAAAGGTTCACTTGGCATCATCTGTTTCTATTCTCTTCCTCTTTTTTTTCCTTTTTCTTGTTCGTTTTGATGGAGGCATCATCCTCTTTGAAACAAAGCTTCAAATCATACCACAAGTTAGGCATGAGGTAACTTATCTCTAGCTTCGCGAGTGCAAGAATAGATTCCAAATCTGGCACCTCGATGTATTGATAAACTTAAAACTAAAGATATTCTTGTAACTAAAACTTTTTTCAAATAATAGTAGCAAGGTAAAAAATTATAAATTGCAATTTTTATTTGATTTTGAAATTGCAATTTGAAACAAATTCTTAGTGCATAAATTTTTCGGGTTAATATATAATGTAAATTACATTTTATTGGGTCTGAATATGTAATGTAAATAAATAAAGGAAGTAAGCTATTTTCTTACTCAAGTTCATGTGAACTACTATTCAGTGGCCACTGTGACCAGACTTTAGATAATTATAATTATAATAGGTAGTTGTAATATATTTTTGAAGTTATATATAGAAAAAAGAGAATAGATAAAAAAAAGAAGTTTCATATACACTCTCATTTTCTCTAACCTTATAAATAATTTGACGATGTCTTTTATTAATTAATAAAAATTACTATTTTCTCGTTGAAGAATTATGATATAAAAATATATTTTTATTCTAAAAATTTATTATATAATCTTAAGACCAGTGGTAGTAAAGACATTAAAAAAAAAACTTTAATAAAAAATAACTGATTGGTAAAATCAAGAAGCTCAGTATTATTATTCTATCTCCCCATATTAATTCTTGCCTTGTGTCATGTCGAATAGACAAGTGTGATATACAGGTTGAATATTCCAACTCTCATGCTTAATTCACTCTTAAGCACGCATTCTTCCCTTCTGAATAATCCTTATTCTCATGAATACCTTAATGTTAAGGGCTCTAATTGCACATGTGACGGGAAGGCCACTCTCTCAGATACCTCACTGAACAATTTTGTTTATCCCTAATAAATCTGCGGTCCAGATCACTCTTGCCATCATTAAAGCTAAACAGATAGGTTAGGGGCATCATCTTGGGACTCTCCTTTGCTCGTATGCAAAATAAATTGAGCACTCCCCTCCCTCTTTCTCTCACCTCACACACTCTTCCCAAGCTACAGAGCTCCCTTTTACTCGGGCAGTCTTCTTCCTTGTCCTTTCTTTTCCCACGCTCTGTTTCTCACTTGCATGAAGAAAACAGAGCAATGTCTAACTCCAGAAAGAAGCTTCTTCTAAGCTCTGTTTCCGTCAAACTAGGCTGTGGCAGCTGCAGGAGACCAAAGCTTTCTCACATATTCCACCCAAAGCCAAAACCCAAGAACCCCTTTTACCACAAACACAAACTTTACAGTCTTTCATCTTCGTGCCAATACGACTCTGCCACCCCCACTACCACCACCACCGCCACCGCCACCACCACCACCACCAACACCACATTCTCTCCCTACATTGACTCCTCGCAGTTTTCTGACTCTGACTACTACGCGAATGCGTCGAGGACCGTCGGAGGTTTCGGCAGAGTTGGCGGCGAAGGCGTGGCGGTGGAGAAGGATTCCGACGACCCTTATCTGGATTTTAGGCACTCCATGCTTCAAATGATATTGGAGAACGAGATATACTCCAAGGATGATCTTCGGGAGCTTCTCAATTGTTTCCTTCAGCTCAATTCTCCATACCACCATGGGGTTATAGTCAGAGCTTTCACTGAGATCTGGAATGGGGTCTTCTCCGTGAGGTCATCCAATTCACCCAGATTTCACTTCAGTCGTAAGTCACGTGACTTCTGAGCTCTGCACGTGGTTAACAAGCCGTCGCCGGATAAGTACTACAAGACTTCGTTGCTTGTCTATGTACTAGGACAAACTTAGATCAGCTATGCTAACGTTTGCATTGTACACATGTTATGATCATCCAAATGTAAAAAGTGTCTCTGTTAGCTTTCACTTTTCTCAGAAGTTTAGTAGGATTTTACCTAAAATGACTGGTTAATTGTTCATGAAAAGAATTGCTACGTTGAGTTCCATTAGTATTGGACCATGTTGTGTAGTATTCACTTTAGATGACCCGAATCCGATGCGTGTGGTCACTTTTGGTCAAAAATGCTTGCTAAGTTTTACGTGTTAAGTCCATGGTGGGAAAAGATAGGCATTGGGATTTGAATTATAATAATTAGAGTGGTCTGAGCGACGAGGGACAGTTGGTTTAATGCTTTCCAATGAGACTATAATAAAAATTGAGAGAGACCTGGTGCATCTTTCGATATTGGATTTTAGCTTGCCAGTTGGTATCTACTAGCCATTGAAGTAAATATATTAATTCCATTTATTTACTTGTCTCAGCACTCAGTGCTGCATTGCATGCATTTAATACATCTTTGAATTATATGGAGAGGGAGTAAGGCTCCAATGGGTGATTAAGGTCAGCAAGCATTTATAATCTGACAGAAGAGACTTCGATATTTTTTGTAACTTCCACAGTATGGTAATTAAAAAATCTCCCCATATTAAATCTTGATGTGTAATACAAGAAATTATGACGATCACCTGCTTTAGTTACTTGTGAAACATACTAACAATGCTATTAAATATCAGAATACTACACCAAATATATATATATATATATATATATATATATATATATATATATAAGCATTTCGGATCAAGGTTGAGCAGAATTGAACTGAACAATTTTTTTTAACCCAGGTTCATTAAAATAACCAAAGCTGTATATTATGTCATGAACAATGTGATTAACCAGCATGGGTAGGGAGGGGTCAATTAGTTCAGCTGATGCCTACTTTTTGTCGGCGGTGAATGTCCTTAAGGTGGGAATAGTTCTTCGATCAGAGACTTTTCTCCATGAAAGATCCATAATGATAAACTGAACAGAAAAACAGAATAGATAGAGACCTTTCGAGATGTAGTTTTCAGAGAGTTTAACCTAGAAATGACAAAAGAAAACCCATCAAGATGTGATTTCAATCTCTTGTCTGTCTTTGTAGTTTGTACTCCAAAGTGTAGATTCGTGATCACTAGCAGCACTTAAATGTGGTCTACTTTCAACGGATGGTCAAGTCCAAAGCAGGGCATCTTCATGGTTGTGGGAACACAAGAGGGCCATCATTCAAAACAAAAACCAGACCATTACTCAAGCGACAAAGATATGTAGCCAACAAAGCAAGCTGTCCAACTCAGCATCCTCAAATACCTAGCTATGCAGAGAAACATGTTTATTGCTTCCATTGCAAGTGTTTCCACTCATGTTAAACTGTGTTAAAATTGCTCAAATTTATTTATGTTAAAACCATTCAATCAACATGAAGGCTCTATTTTGATTGTTGAAGTTGGAAAAATGGAGGTTAGTGAGTTAGGATTAAAGTCAGTGGTCCTCTTCTGTTTTCCGTGTTCTTTTCTCTTCATACAGTTAAGCGCAGCATCAATAAAGAGACATAATGACAATATTGATCTAATAATCTATTAGCAATTCTATCGATAGTGGGGGACATCTTTGTACTTGTGTAGGCCAGAGTTAACATGGTTTTGTTGCCTTAACTGATATTTGAGTTGTGTTCTGAGTTATCCCCATTAGAGATGGCTGAAAAGGGGTTTCATGAAAGAAAAGGGTCTTGTCCTGAAAAGAAAAGCTAACCACCTACTTACTCATGGATCTTAGATATGAGTTGGCATTTTGGTTTACCAAAAAGATAACTCTTTGAATTAAGATTTAAACTTTAATATATTCTTGAAACAATCTTTAGTATTGGATATTCAGGAAGTATTTTATTACGTTTACCATACTTATATAAGCTATTGAAGATATATACAAGTTAAAATGGCTTATACATGAAATAAGGAACTGGTAAAGAAGAAACTTTGCCCTACTGTTAAATGCGACTTAAGAAACAGATAAAAACAAACGAAATGAACAACATGAAAGAAGTACAAGTTGCTGTTGAAGCCCAAGGAGTAAGACTTTTTGAACGAAGGGCAATTGAATGAGGGAAGAGAGACATGATTTTAGCAAGGGCTATTATGGTTGTGGTCAGAATCTGCAAATATTAAAGATAGATAGTGATTGGTTTTACAAGGCTTGGGCATCCAGAGAGTAAAGATTCATCAAACCACATTCAATTAGTGTTCTTTGGTAAATGCAAAATGCTTAGAAATGAGGGCCTCTCGAGCTCCTTCTTCAACTTTTCATTGTTTTCCTGATGGGTGAATGAATTGAATACACCCTTTTTTTTTTTGTGTGAAGCATCAAGTTTGCAACTTTCTGAATTATGATGAGGTAACGATATTTTTCACGACGAAAAATGATATGTGGTGGCAAAGGATTAACCGTGAGGGAAACAAAAGGACGAAATAGCAGACAAGTCATATTTATGCTCAAAAAAAAAAAAAAAAAACAGAGAGCCTCATGGTTGCAATGTGGTCCCTCCCAAAATGCCTCTCTGCTTTCTAACAAGATTATCTTGTTCATTTTCTGCTTTTGGACAACACTACACTACAAGTGCTTCTTATTGCTTTTTAGGGAAAGTTAGTTCCCTGCAATCAGTGATCCCCAGCTTTAGAACGATAAATAAAAGAAAATAGAGTAACGCTTGATAAAATTGTAAGGTTGAAGGTGGTTTCATAAATTAATGTTTATTTTAAATTTATTCAAATCAAATTCTAGATTTATATATTTACTTGAACTACTTTCGTATCAAATCTTATCTGATAATTTTAATCAAACCTTTTAAAATATTATTACAAAGGGAGAAGAGAGTGAGTTTTTATTAAGGACTTGGAATATTTTTTGATAGATAGTAAAAGATGGAATAACATAGAATAAAATGATCAATAATTTGAAGTGCATCACTATTTGAATTTTTTCTTTTTAAGACAAATGAGTTACTTTAAAACTTTTCTATTTCATTTAAAACTATTTTTCCTTTAAATTGAGGATTTTAGGATGTAATGATTTTAAAAAGTAGTACAATTAACATTACATCCTCTTGGAGTGAGAATTTGCTAAGATGACGTATTGCAAAAATAATTTATATATCATATCATTTTATTAATAGCTCACTCTCATTTTTAATTAAACTTTCAGATTATGGAACGACACATGTCATTTTATTTTATTCATTATTATTTTAATATTAGATATTTCATTTCATCCTCTTCTTTAGATGCAATTCCTTATACGTTCGTTGTTAGGTTCTCCACTTAAAAACACTTAATTATGATACTACAAATGCATGATGTAACTGGAGAATTATCCAATTACTTTGACATATTATATATTTATTATGATATTATAAGAGAACTATATACATGATATATTTTAATTAAAATATTGGTATATAAAAAGCTTTCTATAACCTTTTTTCCCTTTTTATTGAAATGAAAGATGATTGATTATCTAGAATTAACCGTATGAGTTTATTATTATTATGATCTGGGAAGATAATGTAGATCACAGCTTCAAAGGGCCTAATCTATTCCATTTGGGCTGGTATGTAAGCCCATGTGAATGAATTCTAAAATATCTGTCACATTTTCGAGCAAAAATGTGTATGATTTTCCAAAACTAGGAATGAGACAAATATAGGAAAAGACAAGATTTGTAACTGGCATAGAATTATGAGTTTTTAGGAGACCAAAAAATTGACAAGACGTTGTAAAGTGTACCTCATGACAAGTTAAATTTGCTATAATGAAATGAGGTATCATGACGAGCAAAACTCAGGCATAGGTCTCAATCTCATAAAGTTGAAGGAAAGATCACTATCTCCCTTCAGCAATGGGAAAACACAAAATTACGAGCACAGCATCTTTATGAGAATCAAAATCTTAAGAGATGCTAATATGGGCATAGCCATTTATTCATATATAGCTTCAGAGTATTAACTTCTCATATGATGATCATCTGACAGTGAGCTATTTTCAGCTTCAGAATTTTGAATCTCACGCCATAGCTATGTGGCGGTGGAGCCTGTTTACCCTCGTCGTTGACTTTTTTTTACAGTAGAGTGAATCACAATAACAAAAGGATGTAGAGCGAGGGAAATGAAAAACATGAACACTAAAAATTTAAAGGGGAGTTTCACTGGACAATTTATCTTAATATTATCAAGTGCCCAGGACTTCGAGCCAACATATTATATTTAATAGGCTTTCATGTTATGCATCAATGTCATTAAATTATGCATATTATTAAATAAGGATTGGATTCATTATTTAGCTTGTAAGACAACTATCCATTGTCTAAAAAAAAGATTGAGCATTAATGTAAAGAAAAAGAAATATTAATATTATACCCTACGTAAAGAAATAACAGATAAGTAAAATTATTTACATTAAACTCCGTTTGTTATCAAGAATTAAAATTATAATATAAAATTTTAATTCTAATTTTATTATAATTAGAATTAATTTAAAATTTTAAAATTTATGTTTGGGTTATATAAATAATTAAAATATGAAACTGTAATTTTATATTAAATTGTAATTCTACTATATCGATGAGTGATAAATATTATAAAAAAATATTAACATATATATATACACACACATATACACGTAATAAAAATAATACAAAAATTAAGGTTTTTTAACAAAATATTTTTTTTTATTTAACTTAGACGAGATAAAATATTTTTCATACTGATTTTAACACTGTATTGTTCAATATGTAATAATTAAGTTTTTAAAAAATCTATTTGATTCAAATTTCACATATGTGTGTACAAATACTATCCTTTCATGAGTATGAATATACATGCATATACAATATTATGTTATAAGCACACATGCTTACATGTACATAGTATAGTTTCATGCTGTGATATAATATTGTATTTATATATGCGTAAACATATATATAAATACAATATAATATCATTAAGTGTATGATGTCATATTATGTGCATATGATTGCATACATTTAAGTATATATGATATGATGTCATATGTGTGTGCAATATTACGTCAATGCACTCATATGTACGTGTATGTGTAAAAATACACATTTACACGTATAATGTCATTTTGTTGTATAAATGTATATGCATATGCTATTTTGTATTTTTTTTTTAAATTTGCAAACATATATAAAATGTTCATATGTATTTGTATAATATTATATTAAATATTTGTATTTTACATCTTTTAAAATTTTACATGTTAACATGTGTTTGTGTGCGTAATATTATGTTTTGCACTTTTGTATATATGTGTAATATTGTACACCTGCATTATATATTATTTTTTAAAGTTGTGTTGCATACATCTTATATATATTTGCATATACATGCATATGTGAAATATATGTTATATCATATAAAGGCATAAACATTGCATATTCATTATATATGTCATATTATTTTAATTTTTTAATATTATTTTAATTAAATTTAAGTTATGATTAATTTTTAAAATATTGATTTTACATTCTAAATATTAATTTTTTTATTTCATTTCTTTTTCATTTTTCTATTTAAAAAAAAATTTATTTTTGTTATATTTTTTAATTAAAAAAATGAAACATGATCTATCTCAATATGACCCAATCAAATCATAATTGGGTCTCGAGTCTTAAAAAAGTGACTTAATCATAAAAAGAATAACATGTTGTGTTATAAGTAAAAGAGTTACACTTTAATTTTGAGTTTTGGAATTACAATTTTTGAGGTTAGGGGTAAAAATTGAAAATGACCCTTATTAGTTATTTTTTCAATTCTATGGAATTAATGCATAGAATTATAAATGTAATTATAGAATATTAACTAAACAAAAGAATTGGAATTATTGGACCCAATTCCAATTCCATACCCTAATTCCAAGTCCAATTCTTAATGTCAAACGAGGGGTTAGGGAATTTAAAAATTTGAAGATTTAAAAGTTTAATTGTATCAAGATAATCAATAGATTAAATATGTATATCTATTATAAGCTAAGAGTTATTGTTTAAAATTCAGGTATATATTTGCATTTATTGGTTAAAAAAAAATTGGCTATCAAAATATAAGTTTGAACTTAAAAAGATAGACTATAAATTTTATAAAAAAAATCTTTTTCAACCTTTAGTTACTATTTTGATTATATCTCACAAATTTTATAGAAATTTGATATGACACTTTTTGCATTGGAAAATAAACTCAAAGAGCTTCTCAAAAATAAATCATTCACTTAAAATGGAATTGAAATGAAAAAATTATTGCCAATTGAAATATATTTTATGCAACAATAACTAATAAAGCTTCTGTAAGTCATTAGTTGACTGATGAAACACGTTGATCAATTGATGGAGCATAGAATATCTAGAATTCAAATTTATAGAGCAATAATTGATTGATGGATCTAACATTCGACTGATAAACTCAACTGTTGACTAATGTAATGCATAAAAGTAAAAATCAACCTTTTAAATTGTTATTTTACATGTCTAATGACTATTTTTTTTATTTTATAAAACACTATGTATATAATCCTCCAAACATAATTTTGAGGGGAATAAAGTGCTAAAATGATATCTTAAACTTGTTTTAATATCCTTGGGAGAGAAACAATCATCATTAAGTCAAAACTTACTTAATCTCTATCATTTGAATTTTAAGAATTTTATTTTGTATATTTACTCATTGAGAGAGTTTCTTTAAACAATATTCACTTTCAATATTTGTAAGACAAGAGTTATGTATTGCTTGGGAGATAAAACAATAATGTGAAATCTCTTCAAGTGATTTTTCTCTGGGAGGGAAGGCGATTTTTGACTTTAAAGTGTGAAACAACTTTAAAACCAAAAAACACTTATAAGTTGAGTTGGATGTTGTGAAAGCTTACAAGTGTTTAATTAAACTTGTTTAGTTAGTAAATAATTCTCAAGTTGAAACTTGGAAACTAGACGCAAACTTGGATTAAAGGCGAACCAAAATAAATTTTGGAGTTTGTCTTTCTTATCCCTTTACTCTTTATCATTTATGTTACTCATTTGATGCTCTGTTTTGTTGTTGATATTTTGTTTAATGTATTGTGATTATTTATTTAATACATTTTATATATACTTTAAGCAACTTAATTTGTAAAGAAATTGTAAAGTTGTTATAGTTTACATATAAATAAGCTTTTGAATTAAGTTTAACTACAAATTGTTGAGTGTTCCGTTTTTTGTACAAAAATTTATTATCTTTATACTTCAAACATTAACATGCAATTTCCATTATTCCATATAATTGTTGTTTTGTGTCGTGATCATCAAAGTATCATTTATTACAAATATTTTGCTAAACAATTTTAAAAGTAACCATAATTATTGTAAATGCCCATTGGGTGTTAGTTGGCTTGTTTAACATGAAGTGCCCCCCTCACATGTATATGTGCACCGCTATTGATATTGTTTCGATTTAAAAAATTTTTTAGGACAATTGATTTTTGAAAGAAATGAATTTATTTGGCTAATTTGATTTTCACTTAATTCGGTACGTTTAAAAATGAATTTAATATTATTGAACCAAAATTTATTACTTGCTTATATAATTAAGTTATATAACTTTACAATATTGCTATATAATTATAATTTGAGTACATTATTTAATATTATTTAATTATGCGGTATTGACAACTACACGACAAAGAATGACTGTGCATTACTTGATAATCGAAAATTATGTTACAAATAAACTCATTTTAGTCTAAATGTCATCATACGGTTATTAACTATTTTTTAATTTAAAAAATTAGAAAATACACTCATTTTTTAACTTTTAAAATTTTTTAAGTTATTTAATAAAAATAAAAATAAAAGTTTATACTCTCAAAATAACTCTTCAAATAAAATCAACCATACGTGTAGAATTTAATTTCTTCAATAACATATGTATTGTATATATATATAACCAATATAAATACTACTACAAATAATGTTAATGTTTACAATAAATAATAAATATCAATAAACTTAAAGTTACAAATGAATTTTATTAAAAAATTATTTTTTAAATAAAAAGGAATATATCTTATCCTTGAAATGTATTTAAGTAAAATAGTTGGTTTTAGAAAAAAAAAAATTGTGTATATTTTCATGATAATAAAAGATTATGTAATTTAAGGGAAAATTGTAAGATATCCTTATACTATTTAGATTCATAAATCATTAATGAATAATCTCTCATTGTTAGACATAATGGCTCCTACAACGTTGTGAATGCTACAGTGGTGGTGAGGCCGCTCAATGGTGCAGTGGTCTTTGTCGAAATGGATTTATTTTATTTTGTGATTTTTAAATGACGGTGAAGTTGATTAAATATAAATTATTAGATAAAAATTTAATAATTTAAAATTTATAAAATTGATATAAATTTTTTAATATTTATTTAAATTTAAACTATTAAATATAAAATTAATGATTTAAATTTTAAATGTAGAGAATATAAACGCAGAAAATATAAATATGACTTTGCCAACACTTCGATGGTAACAGTGGTGGAGCCACGTGCATTCGAGAGGGTGGGGTTTGGTAATTTAGTTTAAACCTATTACACTTAATATGTATTTTATATTCAATTTATGTGTATTAATGCTTATGTAATTAGAATATAAGTAAGTTGAAATGTTAATATGTTGTTATTAACTAAACCTTGAATAATTTTCCTTAAAAATATTGTAAAAATTTTGAAAATATTGAAAAAAATAATATATATGATGCTCAATAATTTTTTATTTTATGAATTGATAGTTATAAATTTTAATGCTTTATTAGATACTTCCTTTAAAATACTACTTTGATTTGTTTATTGAACTATATATTATTGTCAAGTGATGTATATTTTTTAAGTGTATATTTGTTATGCATTATATGAGTAGTGAATATATACTAATATCTTCACAAATATTTTGGTTGCTCACTTTGTCTTAAGATCATTTTGGTTTTCTAAAGGTGAAAAGTATTAATATGATCTTCTAAAAATAAAACCCTTCAAAAAATAATAGTCTTTTAAAAATCAAATTGGGACTCCAAAAGGACCAAATTAATTTACTTTTTAATCTTTGGAGGACCATGTGATACTCTTCATTTTTTTTTATGACCAAATTGGTACTCTAGTCAAAAGTAAAAAAAGAATTTATATTTCTTTCAACAAAATTTATTGTAAAAGATAGTATTTAAATATAATTTTTTAAATCAAATATAAAAATTAAAAAAAAAAAAGTTGTGCCCTTCATCAATGAATGGTAACATTAGTAAAAAAACCCAAACTAGGGTTAAACATAAGTGTGGTAAGCCTGAGTTTTTACCAGACCTGAAGCCCAACTTAATATTGTTTAACTTGATAAGTAAATGGGTCAATCTTAGTTATGCTGGACTCGAGTTTGGTATATATATAATTTTATAAAAGTTTTTTATTAATAAAAATTAATTTTGTTAAATAAAAGAGAAAAAAAATAAAGATTTGAAATATATATAAAAATGGAATGAAAAAAAAAATGATTAAAATTTGAAAATGATTAATGTTTTAAAGACTTAGTTTAAATAAAAGTTATTATAAATAAAATAAAATAAAATAAATTTTTTAAAAATAAAAATATAATATAAGGTTAGACCGAGTTAAATCTTATATGACCTTAATTTGACCCAGTCTAATTTGGCCTTATATGATAAGACCAGACCAAATTAGTTGAATCAATTGAGTCCATGAATACCCATAAATCAAACAACATGGGAATAATTACAAGTCTTTCAATCTCATATATAAAGCCTTGGATAAAATAATATCTTCATAGAGATGGAAAATTGGGACATCCGTTGACTCTTGATTTATTTTCTATAGAAAATTAGGTTTATATATAATTTTTCGTATTTTTATGATATTATTTTTTAATATAATCATAATAAGTGTTAATTAATAATAATGTATAATTTAATTTAAAAATATATAAAAAATTATTCACTTATTATATTTAAAAAAGAAAAGGTGAATATAAACTTTTTTCTAGAGCCCCGACGCACGCTCACATTGCACGACCCCTAGATAGCTTTGTTTCGATGTACAAGGGTACATTGTTGCTGGAGAATAAATTTATAAAATTATTTTTGGTAATTTATTTTTTATAAATTTTAAAGGAGTGACACATGAAGTCAAATTTTATTTTAATATTTTTAAAAATTTGCAAAGCAAACTTTAGAGGCCACGACAGCTCCACGAAGGTCAAGGCAAAGGAGGGCTAACCCATTGGTTGGGTAGATGGGTCTTCCAGTTTTAAATTGTTATTGGGCCAATTGGACTTTCTCAAACGAAACGATGCGTTTCAAGCTATTAAAATAATTATCCAAAAAGAATATTAAAGTAGTTCCGTATTGGGACTTAAGATGCTTGAAAACTTGGTCCCAAGCCGCAGTTTCAAGATCTCATAACTTATATTTTATTATTATTTTTATAAAAATAGTATATCTTTAAAATGTATGCCATTGGATCATGATCCAGTGACTCACAATCTACTGCCAGAAGATCTGCAGCCATTAAAAACGACGAAGAGGATGTGTGGACCAGCTCTGTTTGCTTAGGCTCTCCTGATGGTTTATGTTGTTATCCACAACAAAGTTATAATTTAATTTTAAGTTAGAGGTGAATCTTTAAATTAAAAATAAATTTTTATAATTTTAAAAGATGAATTTTAAAAAAATTAAAAGGTTAAATTTAAAATATAAAATAAAATTATATATAAAAATTACAATTTTAAAAATTAAAAAAAAAAACAATTGTACCTTTGCGCCCTTTGAATTTATTCATGGACTTGTTTGATGCTCTATGAGATCAATTTATATAAACTTATGCAATATTCTTTAGTTTTATCAAGTGTTTAGTATATATTCTATTTTTATAAATTAATAAAATCAACTCCATCTTATATCATTTTATTGTATTATTAATTAAGATTTTTTATTTAGATTTATATAAAAAATAAATGAATAATATTATAATCCTACACCAATGTATCTTATCTCTCTCTTTTATCACCAACAATGCAAATGATTGAAAGTTTTAAATTATAACATGTTTTATTTTATCCAATCTTATTCTTACGTCGTGTACAATGTCTTTAAAATTTTGTTAACACTTGGAAGGTTTGGTTACTTAGCATTAGTTTTTGAAAGTATAAGTAGATTTATAGTCGAGAAAAGTGTCAAATGTGTTTTCAATTTTTATACTTTGCAATAATTTGTTTTTGTATAATTTTCTTTTGTCAAATCAATTCTTCATAATTTTTACTTTATATAAAAATAATTTATCAGTAATTTCTTATTAATAAATCTGCAAAATAATAAAAACAAGTACTACACAAAATTGAAATTATGATGAATTAATTTAATTCTTATAATTTATAAAAAAAATTATTATAATGTATAAAAATAAGAGATTGATTTAATATTATTTTGTTCATAATTATTTTATATTTTAATTATAAAATCAGCTAATTAAAAATTTTCGAAATAATTGAAGCCTGCTTTCTTTGCTTTGGGCAAAAGCAATGCAGCATGCCTAATCCTGGAAAAAAAAAAAAAAAAAACCTTCTCTCGCCTATCACTTATAATATTCAAAACAAAGAACAGAGAAATTACCGCAAGAAAGGGTTACTTCCTCGTTTTCCAATAAGACAAGTGGCCAATATGGGATAGAGAAATAGCCTCAGAACCCACAACGGCATTTAATGCCCACCCACAGAAACAAATAAAAATGGTGTTCCCCCAACTTCCGTGATGGCTACAATATTTTCTATTTTGTTAAATATTTGAATTTATATACTTGAAAAAAACGTTGAAATGAATTAACTTTTTTAGATAAATCATTTCATATAAAATTACAATAATAAATTAAAATAACTGGAATAACTATTAGTATAATTAAAATTTATGTGTAATCTTTTGTGCACTTATAATTTTAAGTATATTAGTGTATCTAATTATAACATAGAGATATAATTATTATAAAATTAATTTAAAAAATAATAATATAATCATATTTCTACGTTATAACTAAGTGCATAAACACATTTAAATTTTTGAGTATATTAAAAATTTTACTTAAAATTAATTGATTTTGATATTTTGTACATTGTACTATAAAATCACTTGATATTATATAAATTTAAGGAAATTATTAAATATTAAAAGATAATCTCGTGTTTAGATCGAACAAATAAATTTTACAAGTAATATAATAATTTGTCCAACCTTACTTGCTTGGCTTATGCGGAATTAAAACTTTTCGGAAAATGAGGATCTCATTGTTGGGTCATTATCTCACTAATTACTCTAAAAGTTTGCATCTTATCCCGCATTGGTTTCCCCCATCCTCTTTCCCTAACAAAAACCTGCGGTGTGTCTGTTTGCTTGTCCCATACCCAAACCCAAAAAAAAAAAAAAATGGTTTTTGATTTTTTTTTAATAATATTCGCATATGATTCTTCACCTACTGTTTTATTTCGACTGCACTTGTGAGTCGAATAATTTTCATTGAAGTTAAGTTATTCACGTATTTTTGTAACACTGTATGAATTGTTCATGTATATATATATATATATATATATATATATATATGTATGTATCTCACTTCAAGCAGCTACTATCAAATTTAAAGACATCCAATGCCCAATTTTTTCACTTAATTTACGAACAGAAATAGTGTGAATGCCGTTTGTTTCACTAATTTTTTTTAAAATACAAATTCACTCCATGATATAAAGTAGAAAAAAGTGTACCTGCCTTCCTGGATAATCGAAGCTCCTATTCCATGAAGCTGCTGACTAATAATATATATATATATATATATGTATTGAGCCTATATATATGCATTGCTAACTGTGAAGATGGGACTTAAAAAAATCGTAGTCTGTGGTTTTTAGAAGCTTCGCAGCTAGACAGGAATCTTTGGGGAGGAATCTATGCTCAAAGCCTAAGCCACACGAGTCTTGATTTAGGAGATTCGACAGATAATTAAGTACTCTGGAAATTTCGTCGTGTTCATCTTGGTAAATTGTGTACATGACAATGCTAGGCAACTTCAAAGGGACAGTACTATGCAAGAGCATGGAGGTCGAAACCTATTCCTACACTCAACCTAGCTTGTCCCTCTTCACTCCTAATCCGCTTTCTGAGACAGAGACTTTATTTTTCTCTGCTTTTGTTCAGTGCAAGGAGTTATATTCAGAACCCCACCCCAGAATAAATGTTTTAGATATTTGAAATCTGAAAATGGGTACGAAGTGAAGAGGGCCGTGAATGATGTTTTCTCCGTGATTTTTTGTTTTTCCATATTAGGAGAGAGTGGAGAGGGACTGGGAGAATGGTGGGATTTGGCAACGTAGTACTCTAGGGACCATTGAGTTTCAATATTGGTAGTGAGGAAGTGATTCTCAAGAATATGTCCCCCTCTCTCTCTCCTTTTGTTTTTTCTAGCACTTGAAAGTGAGTGACAATGATATAATATCTTTTGTGCTATTAGTTAGTAGGCTCATAAGCTGTCCTTCCAACTCATGCATATTGCAGAGAGAGGGAAGAATTCAATAACATGTGAAAATTTTCAAATCCACAGCCCCTCCTCCACACTGATTCCTTTTAGCCCTTCCTTAGCTAAATGGCAATTTTTTGTACTCCTCCTCTGCCTTACCAGGCATCTATATTAGATTCTCAATACCAACCATTATCTTCCAAAATGAGACTCAAAATTTATATGGAAAATTTACAAAATTGTGCAGAACATGATTTATAATACAACGCTGGTTGTTGCAGCTGCACTGGATGAAGCCAAAATTATGCGCTGGATTTGTATCCATCATTTTAAAAACAATGACTGGGCAATTCAAAATGGAGGGCTATGATCTGCCTCATCCCACGTGTAAAGTATAGAATGGTGGTGATCTGAGGAGCAGGGCAGCTACACGTGGAGGTGGGCAGCACTGGATCAGTTTATTTCCAGATTTAGTGTTGAATCTGCAGAATTGCCTTATAAGTTACCCACATGGAAGTCTGTATGTCATAAATAACAGAAAGCCGTTGAAGCAAAGCCCTACCTAACCCCCTCCGCCTTCAATTTCTTCTCTTGTTCACAAATAGTACGTTTATTGATTGCCAACACGTCATGTTTTCTTGCAAAGCTATGTCCTCTTTTTGAGAAATAGGAGGAGACTGTCATCTGTATAGTGTCGTCAATAAAATTCAGAAATTCGACATCATTTGGCTTTGCCCCCATAGCATCACAAGAGATTATGTTTTGCTCATATTGGATGGTTTAACTTCAATATCATTAAGAAATATATATGTCTCTTTCTATACTGAAGAGGAAATTGAAAGTGTCAATCTTAAATTTATGGCTCAATAATTATTTTGATTCTTTAATTACTTAATTCATTTTTTTTTTTTGAAAAATATTTATCAGTGACCAATTTGAGACATTGGAAAAAAAAAAAGATTATTGTGCAACGTTAACTAAATTTTGAACTGAATATAATTAATATAAATTGAAAATTAAAAAAATAAAGAGAATAAATTAAAATAAATAAATAAATCAAGGGACAAAATGATATATAATTAATTACGCCTAAACTAATTAAGTACTCTTCCCAAACTTGCATTTTCTCCATAGGTATGACTGACCACTATGAACAAGAAACGCACTCAGATGAAGTCTTGAATCAACAAGTCTCAAATTAGTATACATACAACTCCCTGAACCTTAAGCATTCAGACATTTGAATAGGAAGAAGCCTCATCTTCGTGTTTAATCTCTTCCTTAACTTGCTCTAACAAGAGAGACGAACTAGGAGTATCAACCTCTGGTTCAGATACAAGACACGAAGCATAAGGAGTACTAAAAGAAGAAGTCGGAGAAGAAGTACTGTAAAAAGAAAGAGGAGAAGAGGGAGAATGAGAAGAATTAGAGGATGTGGAAGAAGAAGCAGATGCAAGGGCAAGAGCGACCAATAAATCAACAAAAGCACCAACGATATAGCCGTGATTGCTTTTGCCGTTGACCCTGAGATACCAACACAAAAGCTCCTCGAGGCTGTCCCAGTCCTTGACGCCGTGAGCCTCCACCATCTCCTCCATTGACTTGCGAAAATCCACGTAAGGATCCCGGGACTCCACAGACAGTACGAGGCTGTCTTTGAAGGTTAAGGTGGGTGCTGATTTGGCCTCCAAAATGGAGCTAGTGTGGTCGGGCTCGAAGAACAGACGATCTGATCTCAACCCACGAATGACAGTCTCCACTGGATCGGCTGCATCGGATTGGTCAGGGACGTCAAGGGTGGCATCGACGTAGGCGGAGTTGATGGTTCTGAAGATGTCGTTGTTGGTGTTGGTGTTGGTGTTGGTGTTGGCTCTGAAAGAGAGGGTTCTGGGTTGGTGACAGGAAGGCCATGACCAGGCTGGTTGTGTGTTCTTGAGAAGAGAGGGGATGAGCTTCATTTTGTTCTTGCCCATGTGAAAGTGGTGTTTTAGGGGGAAAAGCTTGTGTTATGTGTGTGTGGGGTTCAAAGGGAGAGGTTTTTGGAGCATAAGAAATGGGGGAGTTGTTTAGTCCATCTCCATGAGAGGGCACTAATGGCTGCCGGCGAGAGACAGAGAGAGACGAGATTTTAAAGCACTGGTGGGTCGTCTTGGATAGCTGCAGTTGCTGGTGGGGTCACCTCTACTTCAACACTTCTTGGCTCTTCAAAATGAGTCGGATTTTCTAAAATTGTATCTTCAATTCTGTGTCAATTCAAAGTAATTTTTTAAAATTTCAAAATTTAAACGTAAGTTGTTCAGTTTTTATGTTCTGAAACATTATTCTTTTGTTGATTTTTTAATGAAAAATTTAGTGTGAAAGTAAGAAATAAAGAAATGAGAATTTAATAGATTAATTATTAAAGGAAATATGATGTACTATCTATTTGAGTTAATATTACAAACAAAGTGGATAAATCGAACTTAATTTTTAAAATATATATTTGAACGACTTATTTTCTTACCCAAAGTTCTGAAAGAATTTTCACTTCTTTGTTTCCAAAAACTTATAGGGTTTGTGGATTTTCCTTGAATAAATTATTTAACAGTTTCTTATATTTTCTTCGTCATCCAAATTTGAATGGCTCAATTTAGTCTTAAAATATTCTTGCTAAATGTGTATTATAATATAATAAGAATACAGAATTATTGTTTTGAACATAAATTATGCAAATACTTTTGTCAAACTATTTTATATATATGAGTCGTAACAATTCAAATTTTTCACATTTTGTAAAAAATATGCGAATCTAATCATTAATATTAACGAAAACATGTGAGATCTAAATTAAATTCTGGTAATTACATACATTATAAAATCTTAATTCAATTATTTACATTTTAAGAATGGCGTAATTCAACCGTTAGTTACTAAAAATCTATTTCCAAATAATACTAACGAAAAGGTACATGTGCATTAACATGAGATTATCTAATCTGATTATGAAATTCAAAATAAAACAGATTTATTTACTCTTTAAAACCAGGCAATTGCTTAGAGTGTAAACAAAACTAGTATTCTGGAATATAATCACTTCCTATTTAAATATTTCTGTCCAACACGAAGTTATAACAGAGAAAATAACATATAAATTTAACGTTAAGCTTTAATAAGGTTTTGGTCGCCCACCGATTATTCCAACGATCATACACCTCATGTGCTTAAGACGAAAGAGTTTCTAATTAATGTAAATACGAACCTTGATTTATGGATCCCATGTCCCTCACAGTTCAAGAAACTGCAACGTAAACATCATAGCATTAAAATAGATGACAATATACCTAATTAGTCAAAGTTTAGATCATGAAGAGTCCGAGTCAAACTTTGTCTTATCTTTCACATACAGAAGCAACCCTTTTTTTTAGTTCGACACTTGCCCATTGTTTTTAAGCTAACACCTGATTCAGTCCACGAATTTCGTGTAAGACTTGAGTCTTCATTCTTCAATGTCAAGAAATCAAATCTGGTAAAACTACACCTCTTCCTAATCAAATTCAGAGGAAAGGTGAAAATCCCATTTCTAACACAAGAAATAGGAGATTATTTATAATTTATGAGAACTCGTATATGTCTACTATATTCAGTTCCGTGAGTATGGCAAATGAGACAAAAAGGCCATTTTTGTTGGGTTCAATTAAATTGTTCTGGGAATTCTCACCGTATTTTGAGGGTTGAATATCAACATTGAAAGGTCTGTCAGAACTGGATAGAATCTCCAAGCTCCCCATTCGCGGCTCACATGGTTTTCAAAATGCATTGTCAAGAAATGGGTGTGGGTTCAAATTCATTCGCCTAAGAGATTAATTCTACCCCAATAAGAAAGAAGTAAAATAGAAAAAAAAAAAAAAAACCAGAAGTGGGGAGTGGCAGGTTATTTTGGAGGGAAAGTGAAGCAATTCAAAAGAGGTTTAATCATATATAGTTCATACACAAACGGTCCTTGTGTGACAAATTAAGATGAAGCTCTTCACGTGCCTCACGAGACGTTCCAGAGAGCAGATTAAGACCCCTTGAGAGAGATACATGCAGATAGACTAACTGTGGTACTCAATCGTAGCAAATGGCCAAATAAATTGTTTCTGCCACCGGTAACACACTGTCCCTTCTTTTTTTCAAAAAAATATTTCATTTATTGATTTTCGTTCACATTAAATTAGGCCTTTTTGGGAGTTTTCCAAACCTCCAACAATCGTCACATTCATAATCGACCATCTGTCACATTATGTATATCAAGTGCAAGCAGATTGAATTATCTTTTTTACAAAAATAGATAAATTAAGTTAATTATGAATAATATATAAATATCGAAGAAGTCAATTCCACCAAATATATATATATATATATATATACCGCAAACTCATATTTCAATTTCTAGTTGACTTCATTGTTTTTCACAAACTGAACCTATATGAAACTTTCTTTCCAGGTTTAAACCGAACAGAACAAGTTTAGCACACTAATATTGTCCAGGACAGGTGGACTAGGTAAATTGAACGGGACAGTGCTGTAGCCCTATAGTATTTGACGTTGAGGAGGTCCACTGCTTTAATTATATCCAAACAGGTTATTTCCAACCTCAACATCGCAGGAGATGAATGTCATCACTTCTAGCTCCCAACCACACACTGCAATAGAAACAAAATCATAGAGGGACGAATCCTTCACAACCTTCCAAAACTTTGTGGATGCCAATATGGCAACTTAAATGTACGCTTGTGAGTGTTAATATTCTTGCTTCATTTCATGACGAACACCTTACCAAAATCACTGATAATATTACAAAAGGTGGCTGGAAAGATCAGAATGACAGAGAAAAGGTCGAACAGGGTGTACCACGAATCAAAGCCTGTAAAAGCAAGAACGAGGGCACCAGCAGCAGAAAAGCTTGAAAGATCTAAGCTTGCAGAGACATAAAGTGACATCCTGCTAAGCAAATTAGAATTCGCATTTCTGCACAAACTATCTAGCCACAATATTTTTAACTTCAAATTAAATGAAAGATCTTGCAATATAAACTCTGGCCAAATAACGGTCATACCTTGCCAAAATGATGGAAATATAAACTCCAGAATCCCACAACGCTTTCAGCTTTCTTCGTTATCCGAGGCATGTGAGAAAGAAGTCACCACATCTGATAGCGCATGTGTGAACTTCACGTGGGTCCTTAAAACACCAAAATAAAAGGTCACCTCAGAGGACCCATTAGTCCCGAAGCATTCATCATGCATACTTTCCTTTATCCACTTGTCTAGACCATTTCAAGATGGAACCAATCCATCTTCGTCAAAGACCACTAAACATTCTCAAGCTGCTCTACTAGCGCAGGTCGGAGTAAGCCAAATACAATAAGAGGGAATAAAAAGGTGGACCACTTCCAACTGTATGGAGCAAGAGGCCCATGGGGACTGCTACATTATGACATGTTGACCCACATTGAACGAGACCCACTAGGATCATTTTCAGATAAATCCTTCATGCATAGATTTGTGGAACATATATATGCATACAAATTTGCAATGTATGTGAAATAAAAATTTCACAATCAACTACCTGAACCAAGCTGGCCCGAGTTTCCAAAGGCTAATATATAGAAATACAAGGCTTATTTAATCCAAGAATAAAGGCCTGAGGAATTACTAGAATACCACAAAAGCAGGATTTGGGCATAAATCTTGGTGGCTTGTTTTAACATGATGAATATCAAACACTTTTTTACCTTAAGCTATACTCTATTCAGATTATTCTCACATCAAGAACTCCATTATACAGGAATTGGTCAGCTATCAGTAGTCACTCTAATACTAAGGACAGAAACTTATCTTGAAGTCAAGATAAGCCATGCTTTATGGCACCATCGAAGAGTTAATGAAAAAAGGATAAATCTGACGAAGAATATTATGCACTTTGACCATTTATTCCAAAGACAGCACAGTGGAGATAAACAGGAAAAAAGTCAGAGAAGTTGCTAGTTAAATTATACAGATTGATAAAGATCACCAGAAATCCAAGGAGAGGCTTTCAACAACTAGAAACTAATATTATATCAAGGACCACCATATTTTCATACCAATAATAAGTAAACACCCTTTTAGCCCGGCCTCAAACCAAACCATACTTCGCATGATGTGAATGCAACAAATGGACAAACCACATAATCACTAGAAAGGCTCTAACCGCTCAATGTCACAGTAACTACAATCAGACAGCATCTGCTAGTCAATGCAACTCAGGATACTTGCACCTAGTATCAAGTCATGGAAACATGAACTCATCTAAACTTTATAGAATCTTTGTTAGAAAAACCTGAGCAAAAACCAGAGACAACAACAATGTAATCAGTCGGCGAGTATAATTTAGATGACTTGCTATACACATTCTTGTGTGCCTTTCCAAATCTAAGACCTTTCCTTGAGCTTTAAAAAACCAAGAGAAACCACTCTTGAACTTATAATTAGAAGATAATAACATATACAGTGAAATTACTCCTAAAATTAGGAAGGAAAATGGTAAAAATATATTCCAAAGTACCACATGAATGCCGTTGCTAAAAGCAATTACTCGTACAACCAACAACCAGACAAAGGTAAACCCATCTCCCTTTCGGCCAAAAAAAAAATTGGTAAAGCCATCTCCCAAAATCATCTCCAGTAACTTACAAATGCCATCTCAGTAATCAATTGGTGTTGAGAAGCATTGAGTCAGTCAGTGCTGGAACTAAATGTTGCAATTTGTACTTTCATTTCTTCCCACCCCAGGGAATAATCGTGAGTATAAAATAAAAATGCGTATGGGTCATGCTGTGGAATAGAAAAAAGCTGCCTTTCAAGGGGGTAGAACTTCTTCAAAATTTTCTGTATGTTTTAGCCAATACAAAAAGTCACTTTCAAATTGCAGCAGAACTTATTTTTCTGCATGGGAGAGAAGCAAAGACTTGAAATTGAAGTTTCTCCTTTAAAGCAAAACCAAAAGCGAAGTCAATAATTAATAGACGAATAATACCTTCACAAAAATTAAAATTACCTACCCTAAATACTAATAACATTGCTAATAGAGGTTTTGGAAACATTACACTCCAAAACTCATGAAGTGAAGAAATCAAAGCCATTAAAGAAAATCATAAGGCAGGCAAGATGGTGTAGAGATTGTCAAAATAGTCATGGTATATACACCATCAATCTTTATTCTGCCGTAGTTAATCCACTACAGAAGATGAATTATGTTTACAAGACTCAACGAGTTATAGCAGCCATTAGCTATTTCCATGTATCATGGAACAGCAAATGAAAAATACAAAGTGTACAGCTAAGTTTTTTGCCACCTAATGCCAAAGCTCAATTGCTGGAAATAAGAATAGCGACAAAATTTTAATATCATGACATATCCTCTTAGAAGTAGGGGCATGGTAATTTGATTGAAATTTCACTATCAGATCCTAAATACATTAAGTATGAATAACCAACTATTCTGCAGTCCATCCTTTTTATATAGTTTGACTCTATGTGCTGCACAAAGTGCATTTGATAAGAATCAAGATATTTGTGATTAAAGAGCAGTTTGCATAAGAACAATTCTTGGAAAATTTAAGAGAGGTGCAAAAATCTAGTCCCAACATTCACCATTTTCTTTTATTCTCTTCTTCTCCATCTTTTTGAAAACTCAAATAAAAGATCCTGCATAAACTGTCACAATTATGAGAATAATGCTGATTAAGGCACCAATGATGAAATCAAAGTATTTAACATCACTCCTATGCTTGACATTGAGATTCTTAATTCATCAATAAGGATAGTTGAGTTATGAGTCAATCCCCAAAATATATTTAGTCAGCCACCCAGATGCCACCCAAAGAGCTATTTGATAGGTCGTTAAACTAACAAAATTAAAACCCTATTTAATCTTAAAAATTTTCTTGTAAAGCATGAATAGAGTATGGTTCCCATGAGAGATTAATTCAATTGGTTACTTTAGAATTGATTAAGATTTCTTCTTTTAAGCATTTTTTGGCAGCACAATTAAGAAGTCATTTGAATACAATTTATAAAGGTATAAATATAAATTTTTTGGGGAAAGAATAAAAAACATAAGAAACACTAATAACATATAGATGCAATTGAACCTATGATCCAGGCTATTCTATGCTAATGCCACTATGCAGTTTTAGCAACTCAATGGTAAAAGTCATCCAAATACCCGTTAAGGATATAACTTATTTTTCCTTTGCTGTGTGACAGAAATAGATTCACATTAAAATATTGAACCAACGTGCATGAACTGGAAGCACTATCTCAACATTATTCAAAATATCTAAGACCACCAAGATATCAAAGACATTCCCGAAGAACAGTGGAAGCAATCCAATGCATTTCCCCTACTCAGCTCAAACAATTTCACCTAACCTAAAGCTAAAATTCAAACTACGGATCAACTCACCATGAGTTAATTCATTGCTCACTCTACAATATCACTAATTCATTTTACAATGCCTATTTCCAGAATATAGAGTTATATTTAATTTAATCCAGGGAAAAGTAAATCAATAGTTATTAACACATAAGAAGAAGAAAGAAGATCAACTGGATGTAGGATATGCATAGATTGAAAAGAATTAATATTTCCTAATCATATTGATAAGCCAAATGTGTACAAATTTTACTTGATATTAAAAAAAAAAAAAGAGAGAAATCTACAAGCAGTAGATTTCATGGAATATCAAACAAGCTCTAAACCATATAAGACGCCGGCATATTTGAGTAGCTCGTCTTCCTTGCCAAAATAAACCTCCCTGATCTTCTGAAAGGCATGTAAAGTCAGCAGGCTATCTGAGCCAGCCTGATGGCTTTTCCCTATAATTCTTTCCACGTTAAGAGTCTTGCAAACTCGGTCCAATCCGCCATGTAGATTGGAGCAGAATCTCATCAGGTGTTTTACATCAAAAACCTTGTCCCCGAAAAACACCCTCACAAGACGAAGGAAGAAGGCCAACTGATCCGGCAAAGCCCGTTGAGTCAGCAACTTGACTAAGTAGCCGAAGTCATACGCACTGTGAAAGGTCACCCAGCTCACATCGTCATTGCACACTAGTCCTGAGGACATCATTAACTCAGCAAATTGCACCGAGTCGATCCCCAACTCTCTGTTCTTCTCAAAATCTATTCCCTGGCGCCTCAACAACTCAACGGAGTCGTGGGCGTGAGCATCGCGGGCCACATCAAAATCTCTGAAATTAAATTCCCAGATGTACAAATCGCTGGTGCCCAGGTTGGGAAGATTACCCTTGTCATCCGACAGAGTGAGGCCGATCTGAATCAAGTTCAAACGATCAACGTTCGCTTTGAGGACAGCATAGTGAGCGGTGGGGTTCCGATGGCGAAGGTAAGGATCGCCGGCGTCGGGACGGATGACGACGCCGGGAAACTCGGTGTCCATGGAAATAAAAGGGTAGGAATCGATGACTGATCGAATCAATTCAAACTCAGATTCCAGATTGGCGGACCATACTGATCGTGTGACAACGGATCTCTGGGCTGTTGGGGGTGATTCAGAGAGGGGCATGGCTTCGGATTTTTCCAGATCGAAGTGAACCCGAATCGAGCTATGCTGCCAAAGACCTAGCCTGATATATAAATCCCAATCAACAAAAGATAATGGATTGCTCCGAAGGTTACGTTTAGGGTTTAACGATGAAGACGACGAGCTACATCAATGGACGACTTTATTGAAAAAAAACAAATGACGGTGAGGGTGTATTAATCGCCTCCCCATTTGGCCTGCCCCTCCATCTTCCATTTTTTTTTTTTTGAAATAGAAAATAAGCAACATTATTTTAAAATGGCGGTAATTCAAAAACTAAAAACAAAGGCAAAAAAGTCTTCCATGCCGGCTTCCCGACTCTCTAAAGTTTTATATTATATTTGGATTGGTATTAGTGTCATTGTGAGTTAATTTAATTTTTTAAAATTAATTTTAGTTAATATATTTAATTAATTTTTATTGTTTATATAGTTTATTTAACGTACAAATAATTGTTTAATTTTATATAATGTGAGTTTGAAAAGTAAAATTAATTTTGTAAAAAAATTATTGTAATTTTTATTTTAAATGTATAAACAAATTTTTAAATTTTTTAAACACTAAACTAAATAAACTATTAAAGATTTGTAATATTTTTTATGGGAAATTCATGCAGGATGGAAAAAGCGAGAACCATGTGATGAATAACTAGTGAGAAATTGTGATGTGAAGAATTCTTTTATAACTGGGGCTACCCTCTTGCTAAACTACTGTTTTTTTTCCTTATGAAGAAATGGTAGGACTATACTCACTTCATCTTTTTTTTTTTTTTTTTAAAAAAAACATCAAACCCGGTGTGCGCACCCCATTTACTGTAAAACATAACATATCAGGTATTTTGGTATATCGAAACAAGGTAGGTAGGTGGCATTTTGCATTAGACAAGATTCAAATATAAGCAAAATAAGTATATGAATATTGAAAATAAGTATAAAATTAAATAAACTTTTAAATATTATAAATTATAAGAATATTATAGCTAAATTTAATCTTATATTATCAATCAAGATGTGATTTGATACATTAGTAATGTGAAATGCTTTCTTTGGGTAAAAAATATATTTTTAATTATATAATGTTACCTCAAATTTTAGTTTTGTCTTTAAATTATATTTAGTTTTAATTTAATTCCTTAACATTTTTTTTCACACCAAAGGCTGAAGGAACCCAAACAATTTAATCTTAACTTTATCTTAACATTCATATTCATTCTTTAATTTCATTATATTTTAATTCAGTCACTGAACTTTATTTCATCCTTTAATTTGATCTCAAGTTTTAGTTTTGTTTTTTAATTTTATTGTTTTCAATTTTGCCCTTAATTTACAAAAAATATCCAGAATTTTTTTTTCTCATTTCATTTTAATTTTTTTAAATTTATCTATTGATATAAATAAATTTTCATAAAACATAATATTCTCTATTTAGAGATTCAATTTTTAATTCTATAACGTACTTTTTTACCAACTAAATTAATTAAAGCTTAATAGTCAAGTTTGTGTTAATTTTTATTTTAATGTTACTAGCTCAATTTGTTTCTCAATGATTCTAACTTTCAAGTCATGCATAATTAAAATATTTTAAAAAATTAATTTAATGACGTTAAAAAATATTTTTAGTATTCTTATAATCAAGGTCAAAATTAGAATAATATAAATTTTATAAATAAAAATAAAACTTATAACAAAATTAAGAGACCAAATTCAAATTCAATTAATTTAATGAATAAATAATAAAATTTAAACTGAAATTAAATGACCAAATGAAATTGAATAAAATTAAATAACAGAACAATCTGAAACAAAATTATGTGATGAAAAGTATATTTTTGTTCTCTTTTTTAAATTAACCTAAATTTCTTTTGGAAAAGATGTTTAACTTCGAACACCAATAAGACCATTGACTTGGCACTGATAGACCGCTTTTTTTAAGACCATTGACTTGTCATTGATTGTCTTCGTACTCCTGTTTTGACATTGATGGTCTTCTCACTGTAGACGAATCAGCAAATGGATTCCCGGCAGTAATTTTCTACAGTGATTTTTTCTAATAATGATCTAGAACATTGTTGGGCCAAACAAAAAAATTTAAATTAATAAATTTTGATCTAAAAATTTTTGTTAAAAATTTAATATATTATAATATTAGATCTGAACCGAAATCCAACAATTCAAATCATTATTCTGCAGAAAATTAGGGCAGTAGATCCAGGATCAGACAAGTCATTGCTAATGCAAGATTCCTTTTAGTCCCATCTTAAAGATTTTCCATCTCTATTCGTTCCTAATTCAATTTACATATTGAGAGAGAGAGAGAGAAATTGCAGATCTCATGGTGCGTCAGGGTAGTTCAAAAATTTAACCACTGCATTCGAGAACCGAGCAACAAGGCACCCAACAAAAATTAGCTGAATTCCACGTCGAACGCTCAGGTCTCAATTTCTACATTTGAACAGTAGCAAACCCTTGGAGACTAGAGAACGAGAATATGTAAAAGTGACAATTATGTCATACAATTACTTGAGGAATTCGGTTTACTTTCACATAAAACCTATCAGGAAAGTAAAATTCGAACCCATTGTACACATCAAAACGGCTAGAGTCACTTTCCATTCAGCTCCGGCTCACTTACAGAGCAGAAGCTAAGTAAACGAAAAAGGAAGAAAGAAAGAGAGGAAAAACATTCGTATAATGATAGGTGAATAACTCATTAAATTAATTTTAAACATTGACACAGATGATATCCCATAAATCAAACAGCATCCTTTAACACAGTTGACAAATTAAGACAAAAAAACAAATCTGGAGCCAGGGAGAGAGAAAGATGAAGCTTTTAGGGGCATCCCCCTATATGTTCTTGAATTCAGAAGGATCCACAAAGCATTACACACTATATATTGCATATTGGAAATGCAATAAGATCTGATATCTGTACGATCTCGGAAGCTAAAAGTAGGTACCTTCTGGAGGTTGGACAAGCTTCCGGTTATGTGCAGCCGCCATTTCCTTCTTCAGCTGGGTCAGTATATCCTCCATAGTGTACTCTCGTTGCCAATTTGCAAGAAGACCAAATTTCTTCGGTTCAACCTGTTGAGTTATCAAGTTTGCAAAACGAACTGTAGTTTCACCAAAGCATGCACTTGCCCAAAATATATATGCGGAAACCATATAAAAATAGATAAATAAATAAATAAGAGTGGTACCACTCCAGTTTCATGATTAACACAAGTCATATTGATACGTGAATGGAATCGAACACTTGGGGGCTTCTCTGGGTAATCTTTATCGCAAAACAGCTTCAATTGATAAATTCTTCCTTCATGTACGGTCTGACAGAGAGAAAAAAGCAATTATTGAACCCGCAAGCAGCATCTTAATTACCAATAAAACAAAAGACAAGCACATAGTCCAGAAAATAGAGTGAGCCCGTATATTTTAGGGTAGATCAATAAGTCAAACTCCGCCCTTTTCATAGCTGGTGTTAAGATACTCCATTGCCCAAGATTCAGCTGACCCTTGGAAGGGGAGGATATATAGAAGACACCTCTGGCTTCATTCTAAGAAGCCAAAAACAAACCCTCCAGTAAAAGCAAAATATAATTACAAAAGTGCATAAACTAACCAACTATAATTTATTTGCAGTCCAATTATGGACGCTAAAGTTGAAATTCTGTAGCCATGAGCTATATTGAATGTGCTGCATGTACATATACACAGCAGTCTATGCACACGTGCATCTAACCCAACTCTCAAAACTGCCACAGGAACTTGAACATTATGCTCATGTACACAAAAACAAAAGCATCTAATTAGGACTTCAGTTCCAGAATGTAAAAATTCTTACATGAACTGATCCTGATAAATAAATCAATCACTGCATGGGTGATGGGTGTTTCATTGTTCAAATCAAATGAAATAATCAGACATTACAAACTCAAACATAAAAATAAATTTAGGGGTGACAAAAAAATATTTACATTATGAGGACCAATAATGGTGCCAGTCCAAGAGCGCATGTAAATGTCATCACCATCGTCCATTCCATAGCTCACTGTGCCATCTCCAATACCTTTCTCTCCCCGTTCAAGTTCCTCCAGCAATCTGAAATTTCTTGGTACTGCATTGAGTGACAAGATATTTAACAACACACAGTAACAAATTAGCAAGAAATCACACATTCATTTTTACTTAGATGAACACAGTCAAACTTAAGATAAGCATATTATCATGTACAATTTCAATAATGACAAGAAAACTTGAATATACAAGCCTTACTACAAATTTTACACAAAAGCCCCTTCAAAAATTCAAAAAGATTTGATAGCATGACAATATCACTTAGTCTGAGTATAATAATGTTCGGAAGCATGCTTTATTTCTTTCAAAATAATGAGAGATGATCACCCTCGTCCAGCAAAAGTAACTTCTTTTCTCTCCACAAGGCTTGCATAATTATAGCACCGAAGAATGACGTAACTAAAGCATTAGCTGCCAACAAATACCACTAGCGGTAATCAAACATATATTTCAGTTGACAAGACCTTCCTTTTCTTTGATTAATGGATTGTATAGAAAAGAAATAAGACCACTCAAAGTCTCTTCACCATCCGTTGTATTTTTCTATAGCAAAGGCGGGGTTTTTGACTGAAGCAGGCTTCAGAAAGGTTTCCAACAAGATTGCCTTTTAAAATTTGATGTCCCAGTGCACGGTGTTGGGGGAAAAGTTGAACCAATGGAGTGGCTATTACTTTAACGTATCCGTCCTGAGCAATAAACTCAACAGGTGGCAATTATAAACATCAAACTGACCCGGATTCTCTGATCAAGGAAATATACATTTCAGAAAAACATCCAAATCTACTAAAGGTTGCGACATCAAAAGTCCTGAGAATTGGCGAGGCATGACTAACGGATATAACAAGGAAAGGAAGTAATGATTAACGTTTCATAGAATACGAAACCAAAAAGTATGCAAAATTCATCAACCAGAATAACCCAGACTGGAGAAAGCAGTTATCAAATAAAAATTACACTTTTAAAAAACTTGGGAACAGAGAGCGCAAAGAGTAATTCAGAAAGCATAAATAATGATAATATTACTAATACTAATAACTACGAGTGTTTAAGGTCAACGGCAACAAATAATGAACAAAATCTGTCTACCTGTAATAGAATTTTAGCAAAAAATAAATAAATGAAAAGAAACGAATGGAAAAAACTGGTAAGGAGAAAAAGCTCATGAGAACAAGATCTTAGGTCTGCAACTCACCCACCACACTCGATCCTGCTGAGCCCAGCGTCATAGATGCCTAGCAGATAATTTCCTGCGGTGGGTATTATGGATCTGATCAAATTATGAGAATTTTTCCAAGGATAGAGTAGATATGTGAGGAGACAGAGGCAAAGACGAAGGAGAATCTGGGTGGAGAAAAGCTACGAAGGCAATTATGGGAATAAAAGAAGAAAATAAGGGTAATGAATGTGTGCCAGAGTGAGTGGGTAATATTTGGAATTTTCAAAATAAAAGTGGACTTGTACTTTTCACGGTATCTTCTGTTTGAGGATTGAACGGCCCATCTTGGTCTTTGGCCCATTCTTTTTAATATTTAAAATTTTTTTTAACATTTATTTATTCACAAATATTTAGTTAAAAAACCCCCCAGGACAAAATTCAATTTTGATTATTAATTCCTAAATATTCCCTTCAAGGCAATAGAGGCTAATCTAGCTGGTGACCTCATTGGCAATCTGGTAATTCCAAATTAGTGAGATCGTAGAAAATGGATCAATTGTAAAAGCAATATTTAATATTTAATGAAAAGATACTTTTATTTACTTAAATCTTCCATTTTGAGTATATAATTTTATTTATAGACTTTCAATGATGAAGATAATTTATGAGTTACAAGAATATCAATAAAAATATTTTAAATAAATTTATTAGGAGTTATATAATATATATCCCAAAGCATAAAATGGGGTCCTAAAATATATATATATATATATATATATATATATATATATATATATTAGGAATATAAACCTCGATTTAACCATAGCATTTACAACAATAGCATATTAAAACTCGTAATACACAGGAATACACGTGCATGAAAAATTGTAGCGTCCGTAATTAATACGTTGGAATGTAAATGATTTTTAACTTTTAAAGGATTATGTTATTTATTTTCATTGACGTTAAAAATTGACTAAAAATATTCTAGCTTTAATGCAAATACTTTCTTCATCAATATTTCCGTCCAGAACCAAAATGATTACCCATCGCTTTAACAAACAAGAGTCCAAAATCTATATCACCTTAATTCACATAACATAAGTACTAAATGAATTTGAATTTCTTGTATTTGAATTTTTTGTAGCTAATATTTAAATTATTAAATTTTATTCAATAATTTAAAATTTTAAAAAAATTTAATAATTTTTATTAAATTTTCAAAATCTAAACTATTAAATTTTTATTTAACAATTTAAATCTTATCAACTCTATCAGTATTTGGATCTATCAAGTGTAGAAATCCACTTTGGTTTTGAATGATACAAATAACAAAATTTGCCTTAAATATTTGTAAGAATTTTGGTGAACTTTAAAATTGAGGTCTATGAATCATATAAAATTTTAAATTTAGTGAGATATTTATATTTTAGCTTGATTAATTTTTATAATCTGAACAAAGGATAAGGAACCAATATGTAGAAAGAAAACTAAAAAAATAAAAACCAACTAATAACTTTTCATTTTCTTTTTTTCAGTTTAAGGAGGGCCCATACTTACAATTTAAAAATAATAACATGAAATTCAATGAAAGTAAGCATCTAAAGAGTTCTATAGTCTTAGATTAAATGACAAGTTCTCTAAAACATATTTGTTAAAAGGAACCAAAGCATTCGAGTTCAATCTTTATACAAAACAATACTTGTAACAAGTCTGTTTTAATCCATTTTTGCCAACTAGAATCAAACCAATACTATAATTCTTAAAAACTTGTTTAAATGCCTTAATTGGTTTGATTTGGTTTTTCAAAATCGAACAATCCAACTTCTATACACACTTTTTCTTTTTGGGTTTAGTGGGAACAATTTTTTTAATGAAAATTTATGGACAAATTTTGTGTGTGTTTATATTGTTATTAAAATCAAATTTTCTGTAAAGACCTTTTCAATGATCTAATTTTATTCTCAATCACGAAAGAATAAAAATGATTTTTATTTTTACTTCAACTTATTGCTATTATTTTACCATCTTATATTGTTACTCACAAAAAGACCTATATCATTATCAAAATTTGCTATGAATTGCACATGTACCCAATTTTGAGTTAGATAGGTCCAAATGGAAATATTTTGTTGGCCAAAATAAAATTTTCGGAAGTGGGATGAGTTTGGATTTAACACAATTTTACAGAATTTGAAATTGACATGAACATGGTTACGAATTTAGATATAAAAAATTAGAAGTCGCACTAAGTGAGTTAAAGTCCATATGTTGAAATTAAAAAATATTAGTACGAGCACAAATTTAAAAGAATAATTCATTCTAAAAAAACTAATTTATTAAATGAGAGAATTTCCTATTTTAAACTTATAAAATTTCATAAAGTTCCTTACTTTGAAGATATTCTTTAGTATAAAACTAATAACTCAAGCACTCACGTTAAGAGTATAAATTTTAAAAAATAAATCATCATAAAGAACTAGTCCATTGAATAAAAAAATTTCTTAAACTTATACAAATCTCATTTCTTTAAAAAGACTCCATGTGGCGTTCATAATACCCTAACTCTATAAAACATTTTTATTTGGACTATAATACAAAAAATTTAAAATAAATATTGATTAAAAAATTATTTTAAAATGATTTAATCGCAAAACCAGTAGAGAATATATGTCATTTTGAATTCTGTATTCTGCAGTAATAGTGTCATTCTATGACTAAAAATTTCGAACTAAAACTAATACCCAGGAAAATTACGGCAAAATAAGAATTTTGCTTGCAATGACGTGGAAGTACCTTTGATTTGGATTTTTTATATGATCGCCTTTCGATTGTACAGTTTTTTAAATTTAAATTTTTAGCTTAAAAATTTTGAATCATGCATAGTTAAATTTTGAATTCTTTGATCATACATGGTATTTAATTTTGATTTAAATTATTAGATTGTGTATTTATTTTAATATTAATTGATGCATATATATTTTTTAATAAATACAAAAAATAAAGAAAAATATATTTTTAATTATTCACTTATTACAAAATTATTATTTTAATTTTTCATTCATTAAAATGTCTAAACTAATTTTTTATTTATAAAAAAATATTATATTTGATCTCTTAACTTTTTACTATAAACCTTAAATTTAAGAGTTTAAATTTAATATTTTTTAAATGCAAAACTAAACATGATATTTTTTAATAAATGAGATCATTTTGAGCATTTAACAAGTAAAAGACTAAAATAAAAATTTTATAATAATTAAGAAACTAAAAATATATTTTCCTTGTAAGAAATCCGAATTGAAATACCTTGTTATGGAAACATAATATTGGCTGAAAAGAAGGTATTCCATTGGGAGGTATAACAATATTCAGATAATCATAAAATTCCTACTGGAAGTGGCATTTTGATCTCCACAGCGTGTGTGGCACGTGACTTATAATCAGCTGCGGTCGAGTCTAGTGACCAGGCAAATGAGATGGCGTCGTGGCCCAATTGTAATGCTTTTCTTGGCACAAAACTAGGACTCTATATATGTGTACGCATCTGTTCTTCGCAGCGCCGACTGCATCTGGTGTTTTCGGCTTCTCACCTTCACTGCTAGAGCTTCCTTTTCAGTACCCCCAGTGCCAAGGGCTCCTTTTGACGCGATTCCAAGTAGATATCAGTGATACAGCGAGTCGGCTCGCTATTGAGAAATAGAGGGCCAGAAGCATTCCCTGTAGTGCTCAGAGAAGGATCGACTTCGGCCTGGTAATCGCTGCATTCACTGAAGCCCGTTCATCCCTTGTACGCGTCATATTTAGGGTTTCTGTTTTTTATTGTTCTTTTTGTTCATGCATTTGACTTGTTTGATCAAATTTTCTCTTTCGACAGTTTTTATGTTATTTTCTTTTTTTTGGCTTAGTCGATGGTAAAGTCACGCATATTAGAAATAAACCGGTGTTTCTTCTTGTGATTCCATTTTCGTGTCTTCAGATAAATGAGCGCGGGATATAGTTTCCACCGAGCTCAATATTTCTGTTCTCCTCTCCTGTCTTATTAATCTTGCGCTTATAATTTATTCTGCCACTATTAAGTTGGAGAGAATCTGGATAACATCTTTGACGCGTCAGTTCACCTTGCAGCTACAATTCAGATGGTAGTGTAAAAGGGTGTTTCATGCTTTACTTTAGTTTAATTAGTCTATACGTGGGCAATTTTTAGTTTTGTGAAATTAGGGAATTTGGCTATTTGAAGAACTTACTAGTATTTCAGTCTTACTCTTTAATATGTTATTTTCTTACGAGTGGCAGTGACGCATTTTGGTTATGTTGTTTCATTTATATTGCATCACGTTGCAGACTTTGTTATCTTAATATTGCAAATATGCTGGTGTTGACACGCTATTTGATAAATTTCTTCCTTCTGTCCAAGAGTAGTAAGTATGGGAAGACTATATATTACCAATGGCTTTCAGTTGGATGAGATTTGAGTTTGACGAGTGGTTTTCCTTAGATGTCTGAATTCTTTGTGATGAGATTAAAACGAAATGTTTAATATATGTATGGCTGATATTATATGCCTGAGCAGCATGACATACTGTCACCTGAGCAAACTGTAAAATCTTTTCTGTCATGTTAAAGAATGAAGAGATTCATAAGTTCTTGTCTGTTCTGAACTTTGACAATTTCCTGGATGCTTATATTCTTAGACCTTTTTGTATCAAACATATCTTTCTTTTTTTTTTTTTCCAAAAATTAATATTTCTCTGGGTACTTCTGCAGATGTCACTTTATATTGGTAATCTATCATCACGCTCTCGGAGAGATGAACTTGAGCGTGTTTTCCGTAGATTTGGACATTGTAATGTTCAGATGAAAAGAGAAGGTTATGGCTTTGTAGTATATAACTTCCCTCCGGATGCAGAGAAAGCTTTGAGGGCACTTCAAGGTAGAAATATATGTGGAGAGCCACTAACTCTTACATGGTCAAATAAACAACCCAAATCTTTTCAAAGGTTTGCTAGGAGTGGTCGAAATTATGAAATGCAGCGTGGAAGGAATTCTGACATGGTTGGCATTGCAAGAAGGAAAGCGAATTTAAATGGGTGGAAGAATTACAACTTTGGTAATGATGTGAGGAATAACTCTGTTGACATACCTAGTGAAGAGAGGGGATATGATCAAGATGATTTCAAAGATTATGCTGGTGAAGAACAAGATTACAGGGCAGACTTTCCAGATGATGGAGGTGGAGCCCTTCCTAACTCAGAGGACAATGGTAGATGGGGTGAGCCAATTCATGACCCATCAATTGACAATGGGAATGAAAATGCTGTTGAATTTGATCGATATGAACCTTACCATGGTTATGACAGGAAACATGAGAATGAAATTCGTCACATTGGTTACTCTGGTGGTTCTCCCGCAGAAAACTCCCAAAAAAATGTGGGTAGAGAGGAAACATCAAACCATCCTAATGACCCAGTATACAAGCAAAGTTGTTATAGATGTGGCGATTCAGGTCACAAAATGCGTAATTGTCCTAAAGAATATTCATCTCAGAGAAAATATAACAGGGTGGATGATGCGCAAGATGGTAAAATAAATAGGAAACATAGAGCTGAAGATGAGCCCAAGAAATTTGGATCACCTTCTTGGGTGAAGCTGCGGTCAAGTGGGAATACTTCATTAATGAGTCACCGGAGAAATGAGGGGAGGGTGTTTGGATCGCGGCATTACCAGATGCCATTGAAAAATAAATTCTCCCCTGTAGCAAAGGAAACTGAGCAGCCTCGAAGAGATAAGTATGAAGGAAAAAAGCGAAGCAGGAAGGAAATTGAATCTCCTAAAAGATCTAGTGGAAAGAAAGCAAGGAGGTCAATTACATCCTCTTTGCCTTCGGATCACATTGCATCTCGTTTACACTCAATTTCTCGATCATCTAAGTCCTTGCAAAGATCCCATTCCCATTCTAGATCAAGATCAGTGTCTTCTAGTGCTCGGTCCTCGTCTCCAATTTTAAGGTCTTCAAAATCTCGCTATTCTACAAGAAGAAGTCCAAATTCTGAAAGGTCAAGCTCCCCGTCTTTGTCTGTATCACTTGGTCAGCCTTTACCATCATCTCCAAATAAAGTCAATTTGAATTCAAAAAACTCAACTTTTAATGCAACTGCTCCCGAATCCTTGGATCATATTGTTGCACAGGGACAACGAAATGACAGAAATTTGGAATTGGAGAATGATAAATCCAAAGATACTCTTGCTGTCAATGGAGATGCTGTGTTACATACTGACATTGTAAATGACATGGGAAAGGACCAATATGTACGGGTGGACGGTAATGAAGATGATGTTCTCTTCAGTATGTCTGACAAAGTGACAAATTTAAACAAAGCACTACCAGATAAGGGTACCATAGCTGCTGGGGATTTGTCTTCAGAGAAAGTGAAAGAGACTGGGAGCTTTCAGCATTCTGAGTTGTCGGTTATGGATAATATCCCTCCAGGAGCTTCAGAAACTCATGACAATCTTGCTTCTGTGCATTCAGCAACCATATCCTCGGAGGAGATGTGCATGGTTTTTAAGCACTATGGCCTGGAACTTCCAAAAGATGATGAAAAAAGTTTAGCAGTGGATGCCTTCTTTGGTTCTGCTCGGCTGTGGCCTTGGCATATCATTTATTACCGTAGGTTGAAGAAGGGACCAATTTCAACTGCAAATTATGCCAGGAGAGTTGTTCAAAATCAAGAATTTGGTATTGTTGATAAGTATATAAGAAGCAGTAGTGGATGGAGAGAGTTCATTCCGGGGAACTCTTAACACTGCTGCGTGCCACCCATGATGCCCCTTCAAAAGACTTGTCCTCATAGAACCTCGGTATTTTATGTTTGCTCTTTTCAGGCTCTCATAGGACTTCAGATGTGATTTTCTTAAAAAAAATTTCAAGAAGTTTTCCCAATAGCCTGGTAGGTAATTATGCAAACTATGACATAATCCATATTGCTTGGCCTACTTTTAGTCCCCTCAAGATTTTGGTGCAGTATCTTGTAGAAATGATTACATATATAACAGTGGCGGTACGTTAAATAATAGTACAGGTTCTGGAATGAATAGAATTCAAGCCTGTGTTTACTTTTGTTCTGTTCGTTTTTGTGCTTGCACAGAAAAGGTGGGAGCTAAAGGAGCTTCCTTTACATAACTGCATCACTGTTAACGTTATAATGCTGGTTGTAAATGGTACAGCAATTATAACTATTATGTATGTATTATGCAACTCTCAAGTAATATTGTGAATGTTAACTCGAGGTTTTGCTTTTAGCTTTGTCACTGATGTTAGTTGGAATAACACAATTGAGGGATCAGGATTTTAATTTGTGACTATCCAATTCACATAGTCAAAGGGAAAGATTCATACTTTCCATCTGCACTTGAAAAAAATGTTAATTCATGTTGTCTTTTTCTCGGGTTTCACATTCTTTAACATGTCATCTTTCCCCTTCTTTTTCCAAATGATTGTCAGCCTATAATAATGTTTACAAGTATTCGACTGTATATGTTAACTTATGATTACTTCCTCTGCTTGTTCTATATTTGCAACAAACAGCAGGTAAAAACACTTCCACCATCTTCACAAATGATGACCATTACATAACACATCTTGACGCTTTCTGTGTGAACTGCCTTATCTATCTTGGGATGATTGACCCACTGTAGAATATGCTCTTCCGCAATATGCATGGCTGGTGGGAACGTAAGCTGGATGCAAATTAGTCAATGTGACTCGCTGCTGGTTAACAATTTTGGTAAATCATGTATGAAAGTATTAATCTAGTCATTTTAAAAGTACGGGGGGTTATAAAATGCAGGCATATTAAAGAAATCATACGTTAAAATGGAGGGTATTGGTAGTTTGATTGTCAATTAAATTGATTGATTTGTTTGGTTCATTGCATTTATGCTTGGTGGGCAATATGAGATGAAGTTTTGTTGAGACTTGCATGTTTGATACTCTCTGCACTTAGTTAACAGGGTGGTTATTTTTGCCTGACAGTGTATTTCATACTATGTATGAACCGAGCTCCAGTTTACCCATTTATCTTATTTGGTGGTTAACTCTTTTCAATGTCTTGGATAATTCAAAGACATTATCTTATTGAAATTGAATCGTTTTGAAAGCTCCTCTGAACACCATATTAGATGATGTCTGTCGCAGAATGAGTCACTATACTGCAAGTTTGGAATATTGAATGTTTATCCTATAATTTGATAAGCCGTCTTTTGCTGTTGTGGAGTCACACAGCGGAGAGGAATTAGGAGACAAAGGATTTTCAGGTAAATGAGTTTGGGATCAAATGTCAAGAAGTTAATGAAAATAATTTTTCCTATGCATGTTATATATGAGCCCAGAGATAGAACGTATAGTATCCTACCCGTACTTCACTAACAATCATTCTTAACTTTGTTAAGGGCTTTCTCACAAGATTGACTGTCTTATGGTTTCCCCTGGGAGAGAGAGAGATATATTTTACCCTTCATAAACAATGATTTAACTATAAAATTAGTACAAAGCCTTCAAAATCTGACACATGACTCTCATGAACTTCAAAAGATCAGAAAATGTCCGTTAAACACTAAACACTATTCTTCTCAGGATGTTCAGGTATACTTTATATATATATATATATTTATCGTTATTACACCACAATTCATTTGGATGAAATATGTTGTTTCCAGAGACCACAGATAAGATGACTTACCTTAGTGACAGAGCAGTCCCTCCGGTATCTGAAATTAAAATGACAGAAAGTAGTGCTTGCAATTCTTAGTTTTTTTCTTTTTAATTTCCAAGAAAATGTCATGTACAATATGAGCATAGATTGATGTGTAAATGACGCTTGCGTGTAAGTAGTAACTGAGTTAAGGAACGCAAAGAGGGAAAAATTGACGGCAGAGGTAGGTGACACAAAATGTGGGGAGGGCCTGCATACACAGATATAGGTGGGCATTTTAGTTGAGAAAAAGGTTAATGAAGATGGAAGCAAAATGATTATATGGGCATAGATAGCCAAAGAAAGAGGGGAAAATGGATGGAACAAGGATGGCCATTTATCACCTTACGTAATATCTTCTCCTTCATTATTCTCAACTGTCTCAATTACTCTTGCATTTATGTGGTTTTTAATGGCCTTAATAAAATCTCCCTTTTTTTTCAATGCTCGGAACTACCCAACCCAACCCTCTTCCTTTCTTAAATCCCTTGATTACCCTTTTCTCTTCCAGCCCAATCTAGCATTCCTTGTGTTTCGCGACATTTAACTTTTTTTTTGCCATCCCTCATTTTTCCGTTTTCATCCCCATATTACAAGAGTGAATTTTCAGTCTATCTCTCTTTAATCTAACAAAAATGAAATTAATAAAGAAAGATGGAGAGGATCCAAATCGATCAGGTAGGGGATTCGAATTACAAAAGGAGTTATTTTGGTCTCATGAAACTATCCTCATTTGTTACAACTTACAAGAAAGTCAACCTTTTTAACGTTAACCTTAAGCTTAGGATTTTGACTTACAGTCTCAGACGCTTCATCGGTTTCCCAGCCACAAAATTCAGACCTAAACCACTATGTGCAGAATAAAGTGATAGCAAGCATAAATACGAATGAGTCATCTGTTAGCTTCACTGCTAGTTACTGATGTAAACTCTGAGAACTTATCCATTACTGTATCTGTATGCCTGAATCAATGAGATCCAACCATTTTAAAAAAATTATAATTTTAATGTAGTAATAATTTTTAAATCTTGTGAGATAAATTAATTTATAAGAATGATTTATGAATAACGCATACCAAAAGAATGCCTCAAATTAGTCATGGAGTAGTTTAAGCTACCCGCAAGTGGGCCTTCACTTGCAAACCATTTTTAACAGTTACCAAAGTACAGAGGATCTACAACATTCTGTCACAGAGTAAATTTTTCACCCTGCCTTTTTTAATTTTTATGTTGGCCATAATCTGCAGCACGCTTGGTTGAATGCAACAGTAACAATATTAGGTTGTTATTGGAAAACAGGAAAGAGATTCAGAGAATCAAGGGAAATTAAGGTTGATTTCTCCTAAATATTAAAGCCCTATTACATTGTTGCAGATAAAGAAGCAGGAAAGCTGAACCCAGATAGTCACATTGATTCCCCCAATTAGCATTCTCTGATTTCCCCTTAACTTTGTTTCTATATATGATTAGAATAGTGCTAGATACGCTCCACTCTCTCTTTGCATCCCCTGCTTTGACAAAATTGTAGAAAGAGGGTAAAAGTGGAGCGCATGTAGCACTACTCATAGAAGGGGAAAGCATTATAAAAGAGGCAAAAAGAGATTCCTAGGATTAAAAAGCTAATATGTCCTACTAGCATCAGAGAAATTGCCGAAACGGAAACAGGGGAATGCTTCTCTAGTTCCTCCTTACGGTGGGGTTGTTGGTATCATGGTGGAAATCGAGCAAAACGGTGCTTTTGCATTTGGGGCACTTGGGATCATCCTCACACAGCATCACGTACATGAGACAGCGTGGGCATCCTACAAGCACCATGGAAGTGGCTTCAGGGCTGTTACTGTTAGAGTATCTCTGACCGTTGTCCTCTTGGTTGAGCTCCGACGACACGCAGGAGCTCGGGGGGGACGACGGCGACACCGTGGCCGATCGGCTTGGCGACTCCAGTCTCCGGTCCGCCCTCGGTGGTGATAGGTTCAGCTTCAACTCAAGCTTTGGACCGCTTCCATTTCTGCGACTCATGGTTTTGCTTCCCCTGCTTGACGAAAACCACTAGCACAAAAGGAAAAAGGAAAATAAAAATGTCAGATTTTAAAAACCGACTGGTCAATCCAATTGCACCAAACAAAACATGCGATGGCTAAAAGAGAGAATTGAAATTGGTTAGGTGGTCACCTAGTGTTGAGGGGATGGACCTTGGAAGCAGAATGAAAAAGCTGAAGGAATAACAAGCTCCGGCGACAGAAAAATGATGTGTGTTATGGGGATGATAAGAACTTAGGAGGCCATTTTATATAAGGGAAATGAAGGGGGTGAATTAAAGCTTTAATTAAATTGCGGGAGAGAGGTGGAGGGTATAGGGTATAGAAAGAGAGAGAGAGAGAGAGAGAAGACTGAAGAGAGAGGAGAGAGAGACTGATGGAATGGAATAGAATTGAATGAAATTGAATTGAATTGAAGTATTGGGTGGAAGAAGTGTAAATTGAGGCCAGGAAATGTATTAATTCTTGGAAAAATCCCAAGAAATATGCAGGAAGGGGAAATTTGGAGTAAATATTGCCATTACAGAGTGCAGGGAGATGGCTTTTCTTCATTCATTGCTTGGGGCAGTCGGTGTTTAAAGAGTCTCACAGCAATACATCACACATAACCCCCCAACGCCTGTCAAAGCCTAAACTCATATTTAAAATCCCAACCCCACCAACATATTTAATTGCAAGAATCAATTTTCTTAGATGCAAACCATGGAAAACCAAGTGTAACTGCCTTATCTCTTCTTTGAATTATTCAACGGTATCTTCAGAAAATGAGGAGAAACTAAGTCAAATGATAGATAATCTCATTATATGAACTGACTGAAACGTCCATGAGCTTGTTCTCTAATTTAATGCTAAATTAAGTTCTAGAGAAAGGAAAGGAAACGAAAAACTTGTCTTCCTTCAAATCTTTATCTTGACTCAAATTCCAAAAGAATGACAGCTTCGCATTTTGCTGCAGATAGCATCAAGCACTATCTTCCTCTCTGATCCTCCAAAATGATGCTTCTAATGTAGTGAACGAACGGATTTCCCACTGTCTCATTTGATTGTTCTCATTTGCTTTGGGAAATACAAGCCTTGTCCACTGTCCAACAGACATCACAGGATCTCCCTGTGTTTTGTAATGGGGACCATTGATTCTTTTGAAAACATTGACGTGCTTCTTTGTCATGAATCTTTTTCACGATTTGTCAATGTAACAATAGGGACAGCTAGCACAGGTTGCTATAGGAATGGAACATTTACCAGAGTCCACGGATTCCTAAACTATGTAACCCTTTGACTTTGTTACTGCCCATTCAAATTTCAAACATGTTATCCCAAATGTAAAAAGCAAGATGCAGCGTATTTAGTATTAACTAACGATAACCATAGGTGAAGGAAAAGAAGTGCAGAGAGGCAGGTTGTCTTTCCATACGAGGAACTTCAGAGTCAACGTGGCATATGTTCATGAAACTTGCTTTAAATGATGTGTTGCGGCTTACTATAAATAGAGAACAATATCTCATGGATGTCAAACAAGGATAGTATCTATTTATCTATCTATCTCCACATGAACCAAATCACTTAACCACTCATTCGTTCATTAAAAAGGAAAGATCAACATTCATAAACCAAAGTTCTACCAACCATAACAAAAGTAGCGGTTCGGTTCCATTCTTTGATCTGCCATTTACTTCTTTTATCCTCAACAAACTGGCATGTGATGTTGATTAAAAAATCCGATAAAGTATATGTCTTTATTCAGATTTTATAATTTTTTTGGGGTACTTTTCCCTCCCCTGTTCTGCCTTCCCTCTTCATCTCTGTTTAATTATTTTCTAAAATAAATTTGAGAAGCACGACCAGCGACTTGTATTCCGCTTTCCATATCACACTTATTCATATAGGGCACTTAGATATTTTAATTAAAAGTGCCTAATGGAGAACTTCACATAAAGGACAATTCAGATTCTCCTCTGGTAAATTGAAAACAGGGGTTTTTTTTCTTCTGCAAAAAAAATAAAAGTTCCTTGAGAGAAGTGAATTATTTCCTCCTAACCCATTTGTTTCTTGATATAGTATTAAATATGGGAGATAATTGCACCAGCGCATAACTGATCATTCTGGTTAATTTCATAAATACTAAGCTGCTTCCACTTGAAAGAGTATTGAGTCGGAACTTTAATGAGAGCCACCAGAAGCCAAAATCACCATATGCTATCTTGTTTGAAATTCTTGATAAGCACGCAATAATAATATCGGCCAAATTCATTAATGAGAATATGGGGTTTCCAAGGCAAAACAGTAGCTATTGCTCCCGTTTTTTCCGAAAATAATGGACCTTACTTTGGAATCTAAGGGTAACGTAGGCAGGTGAAATAGAAATACAGCGATACACTTCTCTGCTTTTGAGAAGCTTCCCTTTCACAGTTCAATTATACTCACACTGCAATACCACTTTACAAGTGAAACCACAGTTTACTCGTTTCAAAGCATGGGGAAAAGTTGAGAGCTTTTTCTTGTTGGATGAAGGTTGAGCATGTTCGCATCAGCACGAGTAACAAGAAGAAAGAGGTAATAAGCCTAAGAGGCAATAATGTGAAGATTGTGGGCAGCAATTTTGGATTTGAACTTGCAATGATGCTGTACTTTGAAGATGGACAAGGTGGCCTAAGTCAGATAGCGAATTCATTTTGCATTAAAGTAAAGTCTTTGTCTGTGTGTGTGTGTGTGTTTAATTGCCATTAGTTAATAGGCGTTATCTTCCAACTAACAGGTCGCAAGTTACTTGACCACCAATATTTAAAGTGAGAGATATGGAAGAGTTTACTTTCTTGACGCTTCCAAATGCTTAACAATTTGCCATGATTTGGGCTTGTATTATGAATGGTTGACCCTAGTTTTCAGGATCTATCAACCTCCAGGAAATTAAGTTCTGTTCATTTATTTCATGATATTATCTTGTAGACATCTTTAAAATATCAGTAATGTGATGTAACGCATTAATACCATCTCCAATCTAGAATAAACTGCCATTACTCCCAAACAAAAAAAATCAAAATCGAAATATATTTTACCCATATCTTTAGGAGAGGCTGGGGGGAACAATAGGAAGCTTTCAATTCTTGTCATCACATTTACTGGTAAGAGATTGGGTAGGTACATATCGTCCTGCTATTTCAATGGTGAATTGATAGAGCAGAGGATGGAAGGTCAAAGAAAATCAAGGAATTGAACAGGAAGAAACCATATATATATATATATATATATATATATATGCAGCACACCTTGGACGGTACCATGTTAGAGGAATATGTTTGTTCTTTTCTGAATACCACCATAATACTAACGTGAAATTAAAGTCAGTGGGAGAGAGAGGGATGGTATTAAAGTCTTGTTGCATCATCAAATAATCTTTAAAGTAAATTAATGTATGCCTCCGTTCAAACTGTAGAACTAAATATTGTTACCAGTATCTTACAGCTCTGAATTCACATAAATTTAATATAGTTAAGTCTATGATATCAAAGCTCAAAGACTAACCGTCACATGACCCCGAAGTCTCATCAAGCCAGATAAGCTAAGCTAAAACAGTATATTATTCCTAGTAATAAAAGCAACAAGTCTACTTGATCATTTTTATCATTAGATTACTTATTTTTGGTATAAATAAGACTCCCGTGGAGATCAAGAAACAATCTTTTCATTGATCATTGCGTCATTTTTTTAATAACATTTGCTATATTTTAAATGTGGATTAATCTAACACTTTTATTACTAAAATACTTTCGTCTCTTAATAATATAATTATCTCTCTCTCTCTCTCTCCTTATCTCTTTTTTCCTATCGCTATTTCCATATAGTATCACTATAATATATGAAGTACAGTCTCTCATTAAAATATAAATGAGATTTATCAAATAGTTTACTTATTAATTAAACAATGATATATGTATATATATTTACAGGATTTTTTTTTTTCAGTTATCAAAGTCATTGCCAGGGTGGTTACATCTAAATTCTCGTGGCTCAACTAGGTGAACCTAAAGTTCAAATGCATGTATATATCAATTTAAAGAATCGTAAAATGGAAAAGTTAAGCAATTATAGTATGATTATGATGTTACAACTTATACGTAAAACAGACTAATAACTTAGTCTAAAACAAGTGAATAATGCGGAAGAAATCATACCTCCCCCCATTACAATTGAATGAAAATGTCATAAATGTCAGAACTATCAAACTTGATTCTGAGTGCTTCTAACCCTTTGTTTCTCACTCTCTGATGATGATGTGTGAGTTAAAGGGTGTAAAAAACCAGATTTAAGGACCTAAATTTATAGAAAAGTTTGAGGCAAACTATTCCATTAATGGTAAATGTTGCAATAGTAAGTAGGTAGGGCATATGCATGCAAACCATGTGGATTTAGCATGAAAGTCCACAATGGCAGGAAATCTATCTATCAAAACAGACCACACTCATGCAGTAGTTGTCGACCATACCAATAAATGCTGCCAACATTTGACATTAATATAGAAGGCTGACATTTTCCCACTTGGTCCGTTATACTTAATGATTTCAATATCCTTGTTTATGCATATTCCAAAGGAGAAAAACCGAATGCATGAATTACAACAACAAGTCCTCTATAAGTAAGTATTATATTCTGTGTATCATAATGCATATCGCTTTTTATTTTTACCATAACTTAATGAATAAGCCTTATGCGTATCCTGTGTCCTTTTAATGTTGTTTATTCTCTAAATATAAATATGTACACAAAATGTGAAAAACAATTCAAATGAATAAGAGTTTTATTACAAGTTATGATAACATACATCAAATACTTAATATAGAACCAAGTCCTATTCTAGCTATATGATCCTTAAATTTCATATGTGACATACCTTTTGTTAAAGGATCAACAATCATCAACTCAGTTCTTATGTATTCAATGTAAATTTTATTTTCCTTGACACGTTATTGAATGACTAAGTATTTAATGTCGATGTGTTTTCTCTAACTTCCACTTTTATTGTTTTTAGCCAGAAAAACTATTGCTAAGTTGTGGCGCAATATATTCTTAATGGCCTTGAGATAGAATCTACAATTCTAAGACCAGAAATAAAGCTCTTAAGCTATACACTATGCGAAGTTGCCTCAAAATAAGACACGAACTCAACCTCCATAGTAGAAGTAGTAGTCAAAGTTTGCTTTGCACTTTTCCAAGACATGACTTGTTCTTACGCATTTTTACCATGCTATTTAATATCAATTTATGGAGTTTTATGAGATTTAAAGAACTTAAAATGCATGATTTGATAATATGTTATGTTAATTTGGGATTAAAGGCAATTTTTTGCAAAATATGCTTCTTGAGTGTAAAATTGTAATTCTTCCACTAATTTGACTTAAATTTATTAAATTGGAGATATTATAATATTTGAATTCTTGCATTATAGGCCAAATTCAAAGACTAGTTGGAAGAAATTGCAATTGAGAACTAAAAAAATTAGAAAATTAGAAAAAAGACCCAGAATGTGCTTGCTGTGTAGTTAGTTGCAGCAAAAATGTCTCCTTTTTTATATCTTATCTTTGTGTAGGTCGCTGAAGCAAACTCTATCTAACCTGCATAATTTATAATTCAGATTTGAATTTAGTCGCAAGATTTGACCCAACTTTCCTCCCATTAAATACTAGGGTGGAAGCATCCAAGAAGTGAAAGATAGGCTAAAAACTCATCAACATTCATTCCTTTCTTCATTTTCTTCATCTTTCCATCATTTTTTTACACTTCCATGGGTGTTCTTGGTGTTTTGGAGCTTAGTTAAGCATCCCTCTCAACTATAAGCATATAGATATCACTTGCCCAAAGGAGAATTGAGGAGGTTTGAACTTGGAGCATCAATTAAAGAGTTTTCTTAATCTTTTCCAATATTTCCTTATTGTAATCATTATGTTTTGGTTAAATTATTCTTGTTATATTAATAAGTTGAATTACTTTGTTGTAAAATTACATATGTTAGATTGGATTTTGAAATTTATGTGTTGATGTGTGTTTTGTAAGGATTATTGCTACACTTGATTATAGAATTATTGGGTTTGGTATAATTAAAGATATCTTATGATTGATTGTGATAGCTTAGTAATACTTAGTTAAGTTGCTCAAATTTTTATCACATATTTGCATTAATATCTTATTTGTGCATTAAGAATGGTAGTTAATGTTGTTGTGAGCCTTTGGGTTTAAATGTTTTATAAACAAATTAACTTAACTAGTGTTTAAATAGTATTTCAAACCATCTAAGGAATTGGTTTTCAAAAGAAACTCTCATTTTTTTTATTAAGAAGCTAGGAAGGCTAAATTAGATCTCTAATGGGCATTTTATCATCATTTGCTTTGTATTTTCACTCATTCATTTAGTCATTTTGTTAGCTCACATCCCATATTAAAAATCTAATAAACAATTATAGATAAATTGCATTTTATCCAATTTTAAAAGACAAAGACAAAACTCCAATTTTTTCCCATTTCCGCATATATTTTGCATTCAAATTACTTAAGAATAAATTAAGCTCCTTGAAGTGAACACGACCCAAATTGCATTGCTATAGTGCATTCTCATATCCGATATTAGCTTTTGACACTCTAGCAACGAGGGTTTGATCAAAACTGATGTCGTTGCCAAGGAGCCATTGATTTGGTTCCTTTGGTAATTTGGGTGTCAATTTTTATTGACTTGGGGTTAATCGTGTGATCAAGATAGTCTCAGTAGATTTTGCATTTGCATAACATCTCATACCATACATTTTCATTCTTTATTGTTCATTTTTTGGATTGTGTTGTTTTTGGATTAGTTATTGTTTTGATTTTTCTGCAATAATTTCTTGATTCATCCTTATTTGGTGTAGGAATTATTTTCAATAATTCACTCTTGTTTCCATTGCACGATAGCATTAGAACACCATAGTTTAGAGTGTTAAACACTTTTGGAAGTGTATTGACCATTAAACTTTAGCAAACCTTTGTTTTCTCTGGTTGAATTTTGAAGATACTAGTTTTTCTCGCCTTTGTGCACTTTGTCATGGCAAAAATAACACTTTACCGTAGTAAAAATCACACTTTGCCGTGATGAACTACACAAAAAAGCCACAAGAATTTCACCTTTTGTCTTTGTGTTTTTCGCCTTGGGATCTCACCACGGTGAACTTTAAAAACTCTTGTTTGACTTCTTTTAAGCATTTCCTTATCCATTCACACTTTAGGCTCTTGCACACACACTTATACATTTTTGGTGACTTTGTACATTTGTACTCATCTTGGAATTACTTGTGCATGCCTAAGAAATTAAAAACATCTATAACTCTTTTGAACCTTAAGATTGAGAAAAGCTTGAGAAGAATAAGGAAAAAAAAAAGGGTAGAAAGCTCTAGTAGAGTGATTGTAAGGAAAGAGCACACTTCTAGAGAGTTTGACTTTAAGCTATAAACCCCTAGTCAATCAACAATGGAACCTTAAAATCCTAATGATTTTAACAATAATAATGGAAGTAATGGGGCTAATAGCCATGAAAGAGTAGGTGAAAATAATGGAGCTAATAATAAGAGGAGAAGAACAATTAGGGAAGTCACACAATTAGCTGCTAAATTTGAATGGTTTCATGGTGCTTGCCCTAATTTTAAAGTAGATTTTGGGATTAAAGGTCCATTAATACATTTACTTCCTAAATTTTATGGTTTGGCAGGTGAAAATCCATACATACATCTGAATGCTCTACACATGCATTGCGTGACCATGAAGCTTATTGTAGCAAGAGTTGAAGATGTGATGTGGAAAGTCTTCCACCTAACTTTTGAAGGAAGAGTAAAGGAGTGGTTCATGAGTCTGCTATCTACATGAAAAATGCCTACTAATCTTGGACCAACTTGAGAAGGACATTTACCAAAGCTTTTGCTGTTAGAAGGGAGATTTTCGTAACCAAACAAGATGAACTTGAATCCTTCTATGATTTTTGGAGTCAATTTCAAGACATGCTGTTTAAATGTCCCAACCACCAAATAGAAAAGGAGGATTTGGTACAATACTTTTACAATAGGCTTTTACCTCATGATGCAAATATGTTAAACATTACTGCTAATGGATTAGTAGAAATATAGAAGTTGGTGAGGCATGTGCTTTAATAGAAAAGTTTACCTTGAATTGATAACACATTGGATCAAAAGATTCTAAAACAGTAAGAGAAATAAACCAATCTCTAAGAGACCTACTGTTAGTTAAATTGGCTCATGATGTAGCTAAGCTTGCCACCACTGTTGAGAGCCTTAAAGCCAGACCACCTCAATCTTTAGCCATGGCAGTTGCTAGTAGTACCTACTGCAACTCATCAATGCACATGAACAGGGACCATCTCAATCAGTATGAAGAGGTCTCGACCATGTATCAATAATGACTAGGACAATTTCAGAAGAGGGATCCGTACTCCAATATGTATAACCCTAGACGAAGGGACCACTCGAAGTTCAAGTGGGAGAAGGCAATAATCAAAGTAACCCTAACTACTGAGGAGGTTCTTTAGCCTATCAAGGAATTACTTCTAATTTCTAAGGGGATTCCTCAAGCTAATTTCAGAGGCATAACTATTCCAATTTGATGGTTCCCATTTAGCATGGTTCTTCATCCAAAAACGATGACTTACAGTTGATTTTAAAAGAAATTTTAGACTTGTCATCCCAAATGGATAAGGATAAATCCAATATTAATGGAAAAATCACAGCCATGAGTAAACAATTTGAATCATGCTTCACAAATGTGTTTGCTAAGATTGAACATATGGAAACTAAGCATGATAATTTGAGCACATATGTTACCCAACTCTCTAACAATATAAGTGAGTAGCAAGCTAAAACAAATGGAGCCATGCCTTCAAACACTATAATTAATCCAAAGTCGTTGAATGCTATAAATCTTCGAAGTGGAAAACAAGTGAGATTTATTGATGAAGGTAGTATAGATGGTGAAGATACATGTGATAATCAAAGCCCTACTCTCACTTCCATAAGGCATTCAGAAAGCTCCAAGGAAGCAGAGTTATTAGAGCATAGCAAAGTTGTAAGGCTTGAAGCTGAACAAGAAGAAACTCCCCATGTGGAAGAGCAAGAAAAAGAACAAGAAAAAGAAATTCCAATGTAAGTAAGGTTTTCAACAGCCAACATGGATTAAGGAGAAATAAGGAAAAATAGAGCCCTAATTTCCAAAGGTAAGAAGGTAAATATCCAAGACCCTTTTTTTCCTAATTCGTACCTCATGTCTAAAAGGGTAGCCACTTTTAAAACTGTGCAAGATATTATTGAATTCTTCAGTAAACTAGAAGTTAGCCTTCTTTTTTTAGATTTACTTAGGAATGCCCTTCCTTATGCTAAGTATCTTAAGGAATTATGTATACATAAAAGAAAGTTCAAACTTAATGAAAGACTGCAAGTTAGTTCCAATGTTTTTACTTTATTTAAACCACGAATTCCTATGAAGTGCCAATACCCTGGATCTTTCACCATCCCATGCATTATAGGTAAAGCTACCATAAGGGGAGCCTTGCTAGATCTATGGGTAGCCATTAATGTTATACCTTGATCAGTCTACAAATCATTGGGTATTAAGACCTCAACCTACTAGGGTTGTCTTGCAACTAGCTAACAAATTAGTTAGAAGACCTGATGGCATCATGGAGGATATCCTAGTGCAAGTCAAGGGTTTGTTGATTCCTGTGAATTTCTTTGTGCTTGACATGACTAGTGAATTGTGTCATGACACTACTCTTATCCTTAGCCGACCTTTCTTAAAGACTGCTAATACAATAATTAGCATGAAAGAAGGCACTATTTCAATGGAGGTGTGAGATCAAAATGTCAATTTTAATATGTATGAGGCAATGAAGCACCTGTATGAGGACTATTCACTTTTGGGTGTTAATGCTATTAATGTCCTTGTTGATAATGCGAGTGTTGACTTTGAAGTGAGTGACAATGTCCCTATTTCTAAATCTTATTCTTGTGACTCTAATACCGATGAGGATAATAGTATCTCCTCATTTTCTTCTTTGTATTCTTTTCCATCTACCTATTCTTGTGGTGGTAATGTGACATGTCTTAATTGCACAATAGTTAATTGTATTAGCCAAACCCCACAACTTCACATAGAGTCGTCTACTGATTCATTTATTAACTTATCTCTTCTATAATCAAGGATGACTGCATTGGAGAAAGGTTGTTGTTTGATTTTACAAGTGAATCGAGCAATGGAAGAGATAACACCAAGGGTGACAACGAAGTTGGGGGCTTATAAGTGTTCACACCTCATGTTGTGGAAAAGAGCTTGCAATTGATAGATAATGGTCGACTTCATGCCACTTCACCATCTCACCTAGTTCAAAGACAACAATTAAGTGCAAAGGAAGTTACACCCAAGCCCACTACTGCACCAAAGGTAGAATATATAGGAATGACACTAAACTCGTCTGCTAAATTCTAGAAGGGGAGTAATTTATCAACTCTTGATATTCAATAGTTAATTCCATCTGTTGTTAAACCTCCTTCCCTTGAGCTTAAGACGTTGCTTAATAGTCATAAGTATGTCTTCTTAGAGTCTAATGAACAACTACTTGTCATTATTGCTAGTTGTTTGTCTTTAAAAGAGGAAGAACAACTTATTTCAATGTTGAAAAAAATATAAGGGAGCCATAAAGTGGACTCTATCTGATATTCCTTGGATTAGCCCTTTAGTGTGTACCCACAAGATCTTTTTAGAGGATGGTTCCAAGCCTAGGAGGCAACCTCAAAGAAGACTAAATCCCTTCATCCTAGATGTTGTGAAGAAGGAAGTTTCTAAACTTTTTAGTATTGACATCATTTACCCTATATCTGATAGTGAGTGGATGATGACTTGTGAAAACTTTTTATGATCATTTTTTGCTCCAATATTATAGTTAGACTCTTATATGTACATAACATAATCACTAGGAATTGCAGACTTTTTAATCCTAGTCGATCTTTTGAAATGAAAGTTAATCGTTAATATTTTTGAACATTTAAAAATAAGTAGGACAATGAGTGGGAAATTAATAAAACTTCACAGTGTCTCTCACATACATTTTAATTTTTTTAAATAACACTTATATTTATGTTTTTCAAATAGGTATTGTTTTTTTTTTTTGAACTCTTTTATATTTTAGTTTAAGAGATAAAAAGACTAAAAGCTTGAAATATATGGATTTTGTCAAAAGTAAGATCAGTGATATCTCAAAGTATATTTTAATATTAAATCTCATTATTATAAATTTTACATTTCAAATTTATCTCAATTATTTTCTTAAAAATAAAAACGATTTCCCCATGAATATAAGAGTTATTCTTCACTTTTTTTGCACTCTTTTATAAGTATGTATGTTGGCAATTATAAATATTTTACCATACCTAGAATGTAAGACTAATTAATCTTATTTAGAGTTTGAATGACTGTCCCTTAATTTCTACAAATTATTTTTAAGGACCTAAAACCTCAGCTAGTATTGGAAAAGTTATTCTTTTTTTTTTTTTGGCCAATATTAGAAAAGTTATTCAATAGTTAATATTAAGTGTAGCATATTACTAAAGCTACTCATTACAAGTCTTCCACTCTTTAAATACACACGCCTGCGTGCACGGGAATAATTATGCAAAATCTATAATGACATACTCAAGTAAGAGTAAAATACATTAATTTCTATAGAAATTTGATTAATAGTTAATATCTTTTTTGTTTTAAAAACACGTTCAATTTATTTTTAGTTTATTGTCTATTAATGAAATTAATTTTTTTACACAATATAGTTATATATAAAATAAAATTACTTAATAATTTTTTATTATCTTATTAAATATATAGTTGACATATTTTAAGTATTACTTTCGAGCGCAAAAAAAAAAAAAAAAAAAAGACATATCTTCGACTACTTTTTCTGTTTGGGTGTAAAAGTAGTTCGTTAGGATATCTAAAATTAAGCATAGAAAACTAACAAGTCCCTGATTCAAGCATATAAATATAGAAGAACCTATAATGCATTTGGCCCGGCGAAAACTCTACAGTAAATTGCAATAAGTTGCTTTGAGGTCTAGCTAAATTATATTTAAATTTTTAATTCACTATTTATTAATAAAATTAAGTTTCTATATGATATGTGTTTTTTGAAAATAAACCAACAGATAATAATTTAAAAAACAAGTTTAGTGCAACATATCAGTTATTAAGGAAGCTTTGAGCATAAATTTTAGTCAAAACTTCATGTTGGGGACCCATGAAAGTCAAACTACGTGGGGTTAAGCTGACCTAATATCAAATTTGAGATTTAACTCAAGTAATTTCTTTTTGGCCAGATAACTCAAATAATTTAGTAGATACAAATATTAAATATTTATTATTATTATTATGTGATAGAGTTGGTAGATAGGGAATTGAATTTGGACTTCCCACAAAAGGGAGTTTTAGTTTATGAGACTGAGACACGTTGGAAAATTATCCATCTGTTGGCCATAGTTAATGATAATAATAATGAGAGTGAACAATTTGGTGGATGCAACTTCGAGACAATGTAGTTGTGAATCGTCATTGTTGCTGCACTGCACTTACCATTTATAAGGAAGTTGATCTTCATAACCATAACTCCAACTGTAGAGTTCAGTTAACTATCATTGAAATGAGTCAAAACGAAAGTGCGAAATTTAAAATATTTTTACGCATATATTGTAAACAATTAATCAAGCAGACCTAAAGCCATAAATATCATACCCCATTGATGAAACTTTGAATTGAATTCCCAACCCCCCTCATTGAAATGCATGCAAAGCATTTAGTTGCATACCTACAGATTAGCCTCCAAATATGGGGGTCATTGGAGAGATAGAACGAGACAGAGAAAGAGAAGTTCTATTGCTTTTGCTTTTATTACTCTGAGCCAAGCATTGAAACACCATTATCGGATCTAATTCACGAGCCAACTAATAAGTAATGAGCTCCTCAGAAACTTCTCACAAGAACCATAACCACTCATAGTTACTTGGGTTTTAATTTTAACATTGAATCTCCCACCAATTTCTTGTGATTTTTTTTTAAAAAAAACCCCGGAAATTAAATTCGACTTTAATGAGGGGATGTGTTGTATTAAAGCAACCCTGGTCGATACGTAAAATTAAGTTGCACTTTTCAATGAGACATACTTCAATGCTCCCATTAAACACTATTATAAGCACCAAAAGATTTGCCACCCCATGATCCACCCATTCATGTGACAGCAGAATAGAGTTCTCCATTTTGTAAGACAATTTAGACCACAAATTAACTGTCCATTAATGTTGATTCCAAGTTTTTTAGTATATTGAATTAACGTAATTTTGTGAGTATCACAGTGTTTTACAAGTCATCTAAAAACATGCAATATTATATACAGATCATACAAATTCCATTATGGCTAGCTAACATGCTAACCCATATTGTCTCTATTTATATATATTGCCTGGCATTGTCAAATTGCGCAAATTGCTTAATACGAATTGTTAGATTTTTATAAGTTTTACTAATTTTGATAACTAAATTTTATATGTATACTATCATTATTTTGATTAGAGGGAATTCAAACTCTTAATCTACCCCAGCCGTTAGGGGTGAAGAAACCCCACATCAAGCCAGATTTTTAATTCATTAGAACATTAGATCGATAACATGAAGTACCTTATTCAATTAATATCATGATTTGCACGTTAAAAGAAAAAAATGTAAATGAAAATTTTGTAAGAAAATGTTAATAACTGAACCCTTGTTTTTATTATTTATGATATTAGTATTTTTAAAAAATGTCTTTACCGAAATTACCATCCATGCTTTATGAACAGGAAAACCTTGTCATTGGGAAAACAGGATTCTGAAGTCCTGTAGCATAGAAAGTTATGGAGTATGGACCTTCAACTTTACCTGTAGTCCATTTAAGAGTAAATAGACGTAGAAAGATGCAAAAAAACAAAAAGATCAGAGATTCATACGAATTATTTTGAATGAAGGTTTCAGATCTTCTATATATTTATGAAAAATGCTTCAAAAATTTAGAGGCACTATAGGTAAACTGGTTCTTACTTCTTAGGATGACATTGAGAAAAATAATTATAGGGAAATACTTAAATTTATTAGGTCAGAAAGTACATGTATTGGTATTTCAATTGCAAAATAGATAGGTAATATATAAGTTTTTAGGCCGGTGCTGAAGATGGGCAAGTGCTTATGGTTGTGTCTTGAGGTGAGACGTTGCTCTTAAACTTTGTAAGCGTAGAAGAACTAAAAGTTGGGCGAGCCATTAATAACAATTAATGATGAGGAATTTGAGAAGAAAAGGAAGGAGCTTTCCATGAGAATTACGTTTGATTTAGATTGAAGGCATCCAAGGCTTGCAACTGCACATGCTTCTGTTTGTCCTTAAAGCTTGTGCTAAGTGCTAACCATTAACCACTGACATAATTGCTTTTTTCCAATCAAAGGCAAATATTTTTGAAAGCTTAAGTATATGGTTCACAATGCAACACGCAATAATAAAAAAGTTAACTGGAGTATCTAATGTTGCTATTCTTCACGAAGACTCAGTTCAAGCTCATTAATTAATTTTCTGAATATTCTTCCATTGAGAGAATGATCTGCACTGTAGCTAGATGACTTCATCCCTTGCAATATATGCTCATATGAACAGTATATATAGAACGGAACTTAATCAACAGCAACTCTCCAATCGCAGCTCGTAATAATAGTCAAACTAATCATTGGGTATGCTTTTGTAAAAGATGCAAAACAAATGTAATGCTTGAGAACCATAAGATTGACAAACAGATAAAGCATATACAATGAAACTTGATAGTCAAAAGTGCAGAACTAAAGGTATCCTCTTTGATGCAAAAGTTCATATAGTTTAGTATGGGACAGTGGTTGAGTAACAGAAAATACTTTTACCTAGGAGCTCCAAATTTATTGTTTATCAGGATTACACTTTCACATTATTGTATATCAATTTAGAAGTGAAGAGTTCAGTCAGTTCAATAAATCTTTAATTGTATTATATTGGTATATATTTTATTAGAGATTTATTATGTATTTTGGATGAATTTTTTTTATTTAGTGACCTAATAATTTCATGAATTTTATGGATTAAATTATTTGGTTGCTTCCTTGTATTAAATTAATCTAATTTCATATTATTTTGATGAAACTTGCAACAGAATTGTTTTAATAAACAGAAATGAGTGTTTGGATGTATGAAATGCTTGGAAGGATTTCACAAATTACATGGAAATTGGAAGATGCCATGGAAGATGAGTTGATATTCAACTTTATATGGTAAATTCTCAATTTTGATGACATTTTTGGACCCATGAACATTAGAATTTAAAGATAGTCATTTTACAAAAGTTGTAGAGTTTATCGAGAGTTTTTCAACAAGTACTAGTTTGTTAAAATTTGATATTAAATTGCAAAATTATGGTCAAAATATTGAAGATGCACCAATGAACATCTTTTTGGTGTCAAGGCGCCCTATATAGTGCAAATTCTAGAGATTTAGCGTTAGCACATAGCCTTATTGAGGGTAATTGCATATATTGATAAGGAGGTGCTATAGATAGGAAAAATTGGGATTTTTGAGATCAAAAAGTTAGGGACAAAGACTAGAGGCATGGAAAAACTTTAGGGAACAAGGGTTTTTGAAGGGAAACTTCAAACAACTTTTTTTTTTAAAGTGTTTTCATGGATGGAGAGGCTAATGGTTGGTCTCTTTGGACGTCCTTTTGCCAAATCTTCATGGATTTTTCCATTAAGGATTCCATCCATTCTTTTCTCCTTTTTTATCTTTCCTTTTTTTTTTTTTTTTTCTATTTCTGTATGTAGCATAGATCAAAACTTGTTTTTAGTTATTTTGTTGGATGATTGAGAATATTGAGTTGGAATTTATTGACTTTGTATACACATATGTTAATTGATATTATTTTATTTCTCTTGTAATTATGTGTTAATTAATGAGTGTATGTTGCTTCCTATATGTGGCTTTCATATTGTGTAGCTAAATAAGTGATTGCAAGTGGATTGAATGAGTAGTATTGCTTACTTTCTTAGTAATCCCTTGTAATAGAGTCGAATTCCAACAAGGTGTTTGATAAAATGTCTTGTTAGGAATTAAGTGTAATTTGCCTCAACTACTTGGAACCAACCTTAAGGTGAATTCATTCTTGAATTCTTAATATTTCTCCTAGAGCTTAATGTACCTTATGATTAGTTTTTCTTAAACTGCTTGTATATGCTTTTTAAGTGATGCTAATGGTAGGTTAATGCAATTCTATTTAAATTACTTAGATTTGACTTTTAGGTTGGTTGTGGTTGGTAATTTAGCTTTCGACCTTAATGCATTATGGGGAAGCTTTCACTGATATTGCTTGGATATGATTTTTAAGTAGAATTGAAACTAAAATTAAGATGTACACTGGTGTCAGGTCTATCTTATTAGTGAGCTGAACTATTGAAAGTGGAATAAGACTATATAAGTGAAAATTGAACTTGATAACTCAATCTATCCTTACTTCAATCCCTAATTAGCTTTATTAAAAGTAATATCTTGAGTCTTTTATTTTTTGTCAGCGCCCTTTAAAATATTAATTTAGCTCAGTTATTTTGTTTATTATATTAGAATCATTTTTTAGTAATGTGTTTATCTGGGTCATTAGTGTAAATATATAAATAATCACACTAACTCATACTTTTGTACAAATTGTACATTTGGTAAACAAAAATTCAATCTTAAGAACAATAAAAGTAATATATTATTCTCGTGGAAATGATACTGGATTTTTTAGATCTTTTTACTACAAATTAATTTGTAAACTTGTAGTTTATCAATATTTTTGACATTGTTGTCCAGGATAATGGTGTGTCATTGTTCTTAGGTGAAAATTTTTGTTATTCATTTTCTTGTTTTTATTTCCATCTAATGTTAATAAGTGTAATTTGAGTGCTAGTAGAGTTTCTCAAATGTTATGTGTATGTGCAGAACTTTGTTCTTTGACATAAAATTTTGCAAATCATTGTGAATTTTTTAGTACTTCATGTGACATTATTTTGCCTTAAAATTTAGTGTCAAAGATGTCTCGTATGTATAGATGCTTGATGGAATTTTTTTACAGATTTTTTGGTAATGGTTAATAGGGAAAAAGTTGTGAAATCTTGTGTTTATGTAGTATGGGCTCCGTATTAGTGAATTTTACCGATAGTCAAATTGTTGAATTTTTTAGAATGTTTCTTTACATCCATTTGGCCTAAAGTTTGGTATATATGTTCTTTAGTGTCTCATTGTTGCTGTAGAAATTTTTTGGAAATTATTACGGCCATTTGATATGTGACCTACAAAACTTTGCATACATAAATCTGTGACAGGATAGTAGTTAATTTTGTGATTTTTCTGATGTTGATATAGAGGATATTTTGAACTTATTTTTTAAATATATGAATCTTTTATATGTCTAGTTTATAAGATAAATTAGTATTGAGATTCTTCTTTTGGAATATATTACTTTGCCATTAATTATCATACTTCACTTAGGAAATTGCAAAAAAACATAATAATGGGAGTCTAAGAAAATTTGTTTAAGATATAATAAGGTTATTTTTTTTCTTGTTTAATGATCACTATGACTTAAGTATTTCAATTTTTTTTGTTTTTGTTTTTGTTTTCTCTTTTTATCTTGTTCATATTGCATTTTTTCTTGAATTTTATCTTATATCACATTTTACATTGCATCTTACACTTTTATTTTTATTTTTTATTTTTATATTCAACGCATGATGTATTATTATTAATCAAATGTCCAAAATAACTTCTAAATTGGATGATTAATAGACTCCATATCTACTAATGGACAAGTTGATCAAATCCTTATTCTTCAGCCAATTAACAGTCCTATATGCAGCTAAATAAATTCTTGACTCTCAAGTGAAACGTCATCGTGAAAATCAACCAAGAAGCAACAGCAACACTAGCTTTTTTACATGATACCAATTGCTAAGTCGTCATCCAAATATGTGAGAGAAACTACATTCTATAACTTTTCTTCTCCTCTGTCTGGCATAAAAACTCTCAAGTACTTCATAAACTACAGAAGCTAATACTTAGGATACAGTATAAAATATTTGATATCAATCACTAGCAGAAGACTAGCTCTTTAGACTAACACATGCACAGGTATAATATGTGCGGTCAATATAATTTTATAGATATATAATAATGGGCAAACTTGCGTCAGCAGACAGCGCAAGGAAGAATATATGGTTAATCAAATATAGATGAGATGATAAAATTTTGGGTTTGATACGATCTCCAGTCTTATCCCTTTAAGAAGAGGCAGGGGATTGACCAGTAATGAGAACCTAAATTAACCCATTTGATTAACGAGTTCAAGAATGGGCAAAGTGTAGAAATTTGCCGGTTCGAAAACAAGAAGAATAGACGAGACTTGGCTTGATCAGATCGAACCGAATAATTTGTTTCGGTAAGCAAAGGAAAGCATAACTTACTAGTTAAAGCACTAAAAGGTTTACCATAATACGATCTCTCATTCCAATTTCAGATTCATTTCCTCCGCTTCCTCTTCGTTTGCTCCAGTTGGAGGCTTTTCTTACCGCCAATCTGTCAGTCAAATTTATGTTTTTCTGTTTTGATATATTTCTTGAGAAATTTCAGAAACTTCGGGGACTACGGATAAATACCGCAAAAACGAAGGACCTATCACCGAAATTTACAGAAACTAGAATTTCTCGTCCGAGATCACAGGGGACTAAGGGAAGAACGGCATTCGAGGTCGAGGCAAAGCAAGGCATGGGCAACGCTCAGTCACCTCCTTGTGATCCTCGATATGCTTCCGCATCCAGGTTTCTCTCTCTTTCCTCTCACACCCAAATTTCTCAGGAAAACAGTCTTCTTACGATAGTTTGAGAAAATTATTTCAGAGCTTTTACTCGAAAGGAACTTGAAGATTTAAGGACTCTGTTCAATTCTTTGGCGATTCAATCGCAGAGCAATGGCGAATATATTTCTCTCTCCGTCTTTCAGGTTTGGTTTTGTTCACCACGCGGTTATCTTGAGCATTAAGCGTTGTCCTTTCGACCCCATAAAATTCGTTTTTATGTGACAGTCATATTTTGGACTCGATGGCCCTCTTGGGGAGAGAATGTTTGATTTGGTTACTCAGCAGCGCAGGGATAAAAAACTAACAATCGAAGACCTCGTTGTTGCTAAAGTAAGTTCTTGTGGCCATGAACATCATTTGTTATCATGGCAAATGAGGAATTACCTAACATGGTCACTACTCCGTGGTAAAAAACCCCTATTGTGAAAGGGATAATGTCACTAACCACCGGATTGATATTTTCACAGATACCTCCACATCTTAGCAATCTTTTTCTTGTAAAATGTTGCTTTTGAATTCGTGTTAGACGATGCACAAAGAGCTGTTAACTGCATCATGTATCCCATATTTTGTTTCATTTTCCATGTTGCAGGCTGCTTATGAGAAAGGAACAAAAGATGAAATTGAAGAATTCATCTTTCGTTTATTGGATGTGTCTGGAGATAATATTTTAGGGAGGTAGAGCGATACTCTCTTGCAACCTCTAGTTCTTTACCTTTTAAATGCAAAGTCTGACCATACAAAGGCAGTCTTTGTGTACGGAATGATTAAGCATTGAAGCTAATTTGCTAAGATTGTTGGGGACTCCGTGATTAATTATAGTTTGCTGTTACTACTTGTTCTTTATGGAAAAGTGACTTCACTATCACTCGTGAGGTCTGTAGTATCATTTATATTGTTGAAGTAGGGAATTCTCATTCCTTTGGATTTCAATATATGTGTTTCAGTTACATGACTTAACAGTTCTGGTTCATAGACAATAGTCACAATACTACCTCCGATTGATATTCTGTAATATAATTATATCAATGGACTGGATAATTAAAATGTTGGAAATATGAACATTGATTTTATCCAGTTCTCTTTTTGTAATTGGTCGCTTGCTTGCTTTATTTTTTTTAAAATAAAAATTTTTTGTTTACCCTTTTCATTTGTGTTGATGCATATGACATTGAATATGCAGGTCTGATTTAGAATCTGTTCTGATAGCAACTTTTAACAATCTATTGGGCATAAAAGATTCTGAAGTCAGATCAAGTTCACATCAGGACATCATCAACATATTTCTGAACGCTGCAACTTTCTCAAAGCATGACGAAGGATGCACAGAGGATGCTATGTCTTTTGAAGATTTCAGAAGTTGGTGCATTCGCCTACCATCAGTGAGAAAGCTTCTTGGAAGCTTGCTGATGCCACCTGATTCTGGTACCCTGTTCATGATATTATTGCTATCATTTTACATATTTTAGATAAAGTGCTACTGGTTAGTTTTGAGGAAAATCTAGGGGAATTTGATTGACTTATTTTATTGTTCTTATCTTTTCCTTTCTGTTCTTTAGGAAGACCAGGTTCTCAGGTTCCTCATCTATTGCATTCAGACAGTACAGATACTAACGTTATTCTTTTGAGAAAGGAGTACGCATGGCATATCGGAGGAGCACTTTCTCAGCATGAACTGGAAGAATGGAAGCTTTTGTATCATAGTGCTTTGAATGGTCTTAGTTTTAATACATTCTTGGGCAACATTTCGTAAGTATATTATCTTGCCTTTAGAATTAAAAGCATTTTACTCCTTCTGCTACTAGGTGTGGGTTATTGGTGAGGGATTTTGGTTGTTTGTCAGATGGCCTAGATTAAAATTTTTGGGTTCCCATGTTACTTATGAAAAAAAAAAAGACATTTTACTTCTAAAGGACGATGGGTTTGTATCAAAATTGCATAAATTAGACCGGGAGGAGATGGTGATTGGTTGAGAGTTACTAACCACAGGAGTTAACAAAGAAGAAACATCATACTAGCACATCAGTGACTTTGTGTAGTAGCTATGAGCGATAAACCCGTCAGGATCTGCAGGATACAAACTTTCTATTTGCTTTAAGAATTGTCTTGAGTATGTTTAATGCATATACTCTTTAGTTATCCACAAGCTGGCGAGGGTTTAGTATTTTACATGGCCTGAAATTGGGCTTGCTGCTTCTTGTGAGATCCACAAGTTTTGTGTGGGCTTAAATGGGATGTTAAAGGTCATAACCCATAAATATTAACATATTAATGTTATAATCCAAAAGATAAAGTTGCATATGCCATAATTGAAGTTGGAAGTTTAGTGCATCTAACACATAATACCTTATGACTTCTATGCATAAAGAGACTGTTATAGCTGATAAGAAACTTAAATTATTCCTATATTTAATGATAATTATACAAAGGATCTCAAGGATGCTCATTTTACTACTTGAACTTTTTTTTCTCTTCAAAGCTCCAAAAAAATTATCTTTCCCTAGCTTGGTGAATCAATTTCTGTTGAGCTGGTAAATAAACAAAAGTTTAAGTATTATTTAGTAATCTTGTTTTCTAGGGTAATGTATCCCATATCATATCCAATAGACTTTATAGTAACTTTCTGATAGTTACGTGAAAACTACAGTGTCTTTTTTCTTTCTTTTAAGAATTTGAGGAATACAATGGTATGTATTCATTGTACTAAGGCACACCATTTCGGAGAGAATTTTGATCCTACTATTATAGTCACACTCTTTCCTTTGAACAACGGTCCTGTATTGCTAAATGTATAAACTATTCATCATGCATGGGAGAGCTAATACACCATTCTCCTTATTGATGGTGGAATAGCAACAGATGCAATGTTGTAGGACAGGATGGACAACGGTTCTCTCCATTTATAATCCTGAATCAGTATCTTATAACAATGGAAGCTTAGTACTTATGTCCTACCCTTCACCATCCTCCTTTTCATTTCACTCTACTCAGTAATGGCGTGGTACATTTTTGCAGTTTCCAATTTTGTCATCAAGCACAATCATTTTATAGTATTTTACCCGGCAAATAATGAATTTTTACTGATTAACCGAGCATTCCTGCATGTTAAAGGTTATCTCTTGAATGAAAAAAATTCTGTTCTTTCTTCTTCCTTGCACTCATTACATTGTAACTAGTATTATGAGATGCCAATTTTGTTAAAATATCCTTGACATGGCATCAATTTATCAGTTTCTTTTTGCTTATACTCCAACTACTCAAGGTAGGATTGAAGCTTAACTCTGAAGTTGAACTGCAGAAATCATGAAGGCCCTACCGTCTTGATTATCAAGGATAAAGAGGGTTGTATTTATGGAGGATATGCTTCTCAACCATGGGAGCGGCATGCTGAATTTTATGGAGACATGAAATGTTACCTATTTCGGCTAAATCCGAAGGCATCTATATTTCGGCCCACTGGGGCAAACAATAATCTACAATGGGTAACTACCTAGTACCTACTTGTTTCTTACTTTCTTGACACATGCTTTGACATTTGTTACTCTATTTGTTGGTTTCCCCCACTGCCCCTCGCCCCGTGGGGAATTTTCACATGAAAGTCGAACTGTCTTAGTGCTTCATCTGTGACTTAGTTGTAGTCATAATTTCGCTGACCAATGCTTGCAGTGTTTTCTTTTCAACTTGAGGGTTAAATTAGAGAAAGTTAAAGCTGGAGGATCTACATCATGTTATCGAATTTCTGATATAACTCTAGCTTAAAGAGAGGCAGTGGGACATCGATCTCATATTCATACGATATGTTCATGGGATGATATATGGACTTTATTTTAAAGTTTTAATTGTTTTTTCATCAATGTCTATTTGTAGTGCGCTGTCAACTTCACTTCAGAGGACATCCCGAATGGTATTGGGTTCGGGGGACGAGTTAATCACTTTGGTTTATTTCTGTCGGCGAACTTCGATCAAGGACACACATTTTCATGTTCCACATTTGGTAGCCCTAGCCTCTCCAAGACCAGCCATATATTTCCAGAAGTGATCGAGTGCTGGGGGGTGTCCAAAAGTCAAGGAGCAGCCCAAGGCAGGAATGAAGCCGTTAAGGGTACTGTACTCGAGAGATTCAAGGAAGATCGGCATATGCTCAATATGGTAGGGCTTGCGAATTCCAGCGAGTAAAGTAGTCCTACATTGTCTACTAGTATTCCTCTTTCCTTAATCTCCTGGTTTGGCCTTTTCGACCCATTAAGTGGCAAAAAACTCAAGAATTGCTTTGCTGAGAAGCTTACGCTTATCAATATTACCACTTGTTTTTAGGGTTAGCCTTGAGGTTGATGGCTGAGCTTTTACTGTTGGATGATGAGAAACTTCATAAATTTTAGATATTCACTCTGACGAAGCTCAACTTTTAACAAAAAATGATTATAACCTTTGTTTCTAATGTGAAATATAAAACAACTAACATTTTAATGCATTTTAAGTACTCCTATACTTGTTACTTCCGAGCGCACTTTTTATTTTCATTAATTGAAAATAAATATCATTCAACATCCGTAATTAGATCCTCTAGAGTACCTGAAAATGTCCAAAATATAAATGGAAATAGAAGTGTGGGATAATCTCAGATTGTTAGAATGTAAAATAATAGACAACAACGCGTTGAATGTACAGGATAATCTAGAAACTAGAAACTAGAAAGCTTGAGCCGCAAAAAAAAAATTTCATAAAAATTTAACATATTAAATCTTTTCATAATAAAAATTTAAAAAAATTACTCCACATATAATAGTCAAGTAAAATTTCATGAAAAAAAAAAAAAAATACTCAAGTCATGTTCTGTATAAATAATGCATCAAAATATTCTAAACCTGTAATAAATTGATTTTTCATTTGTGAAGATTTGGTCAGAGGAAGCATGAATTTCCATCCTTACGATTTGGCCGATCAACCTTCAGAGCAAATGCAGATCTTTTAACATTCTATCAATCACAAAAGAAATTGAAAAGTTGAAATTAGAAAAATTAATTGAGTAATTCTTTTGATTTAGATTTGAAATTTTTTTTAACTATTTTTTATTATTCATTATTCTCAAACTAAACATTTTTACAAAAAATATCCAAATATAAATATAAAAACACTAAACTAAACATATTAGCATTACATGCTAACCGCATATCAGGAAGCCAATCAGTAGTGACTGTTAGTGGAAACAGAAGCAACAGTCACTACCAATTGCATTCAGGCTATTTGAACTTTAGGGAGGATTGAATGAAATACTTGATAATAGAACGGAGTAGAATTACAGGAATAAAATGACAAGCACCATATGTTGGAGTTTTTTCTTTATTATTCTATTCCACTCCAAAAACACTTACAAACATAATAATACACTAAATGAACCAATTTCATGTCATTCTATTTATAACCATTTATAAAAATATACCCTTAAAATCCAAATTCAATGATCTTAATTATAATAAATGTTAATAAAACTAAACAATTTTTATCGGTTTATTAAAATATGAATGATTGAAAGAATATTCAATAATTCAGACATCATCAAAATATACCTGCTTATCCTGACATAATAATGCAATGCTATCACTATTAGCTTAATAGGCCAATTATTACAAACTTAAAATTATTTTTGAAAACACCATTGTTACTCAATGTTAATGCAAATGCAAGTGCAAATTGAAGAAATTCAAATCATAGTAATCGAAGACGCACGATTCACGATTCAAATCGTGTGATATGTATCGATTCAATTCCAAAATGATTTAAATCACAAAGTGAATTGTGTAGAACCCAGAATCACACGTTGGAATTGTGCGATGCATGTTTGAATTGGCGATTCTTGGTATGTCGACAATTCAGGGTGGAAGTGTCATGGGTCGATCTAAAGACGAGTGACCTAACTAGGGAAGACGAAGACAATTTTTTTCTTTTAAATTTGCTTTTGTATAACGACATTGTGTTGATAAGTGATGCAAATGTTGATAAACGGCATCGTTTCTTTCTTGGGTTGAAGAATAAGACAATTAAGTATTATGTGACTTCATGGGCCACAGTCACACAATTTGGTTTGATAATTTCAAATTTCAATTACTTAATTTAAATCAAACTTTGACTTTTGACTTTACTTATGCGTATTTAAATCTAATATAAAATACTCCTATGTAATCTAATCCTTTCAATTTCAAGCTCTCGCATAAGTTTGATTCCTCCATTATTGTGGAAAAAGTAAGCATACTTTTTTTATTTAAAAGAACTTCTTTTTTATTTCTATCTATTATTGTATTAAGATATTATCAAATTCAAAGTTTAATCTGAATCAGCATCTTAATTTTTTATTTTTATTCTTCATCTTAATTTTTGTTTTCTTTCTTTATTGTAATATTTATTTTCTTTACTCATCTTAATTTTATTATCTTTCCTTATCTTAATCCTTTTTTTCTCATCTTAATTTTTATTTTCTTTCTTCACCTCAAGTTTATTTTCTTTCTTCATCTTAGTTTTTATGTTCTTTATTATTATTATTTTTTTATTGTTTAAGGTTAAGATTTTAAGTTTCTAGATTTCAAGATATGACTCCAAACAAGAAAATAAAGAAAGATATTGCGTGTGATCATTGTAAGTTTCTTGACACTACGTTACATGTTAAATGTAACTATTGTCCTAAAACAATGTGGGAAGGAGCATTCAAGATGAAACTTCATCTAGCTGGAACACATAAAGAGGTTACACCTGTGAACAAGTGCCTGAAGAAGTAAAAAATTTATTTAAGAAAATGCTAGATGATATGATTTTGAAGAAGGATGATGATGATGTTGTTGAATGTTTTGATTTTGATGATAAAGAAATTTAGTCGAAAAAAAGGGTCAATGGAAGCTTTTATAGGTAAAGGAAAAAGGATTGGTGGCTCAAGTTCCTTAAAGCCTAATATGAAGCAAAAAACTATAAATGCAATGGTGAAGGATCGAGATGTAGTAATTAGGGATATATGTAAATATATGTATATGCCAATGCATTGTCGTTTACTTTGGTGAAGAGTCCTTATTTTATTAAAATGGTAAAGTTTATTAGTGAATATGGTAGAGGATTGAAGCCACCTACTTACCATGAAGTAGAGAGTTTCCTATTTGAATAAAAAATTTAACCTTGTTCATGCTAATTTGGATAAATATAGATTTGAATGGAAGAAAAATGATTGCACATTGATGTTAGATGAATGGACTGATGGAAAAGGTAGATCCCTCATTAATTTTCTTGTTAATAGTCCTAAGGGCACTGTTTTCATAAAATATGTTGATACTAGTAGTTTTATTAAAGATGCTAAAAAAATGTTTGAACTACTAGATGAGATGGTGATAGAAATTAGGGAAGAAAATGTGGTACAAGTAATTACAAATAGTGCTTCAGCCCTTGTATCTATTGGAAACAAATTGATGGACAAAAAAAAGTGTATCTTTTGGTCCCCTTGTGTTGCTCATTGTGTTGATTTAATTCTTGAAGATATTATTGGCCTCATGATTTTCTATAATACCATTGGAAAGGCAAAAAAAAATCACAACTTTCATTTATAGATACATATGGGTGCTGAATTTATTCAGAAACTATTCCAAAGGTAAAGAGTCAGCAAGGCCAGCAATAACTAGGTTTGCCACATCTTTCTTGACAATGAATTCTATCTTAGATAAAAAAATTGCGTTGCGATATATGTTTGTATCAGAAAAACGGGCTACAAGTACATATACATATAGAATTGAAGCTAAAGTTGTAGAAAATATTGTTCTAACTCATTCAAGGTTTTGAAAATCATTAAAATATTGCTTGAATTGTGTGTCACCTTTGATTAAAGTTCTTAGACTTGTAGATGATAATTCAAAGCCAGCGATGGAATACATATATAAGGCTATGGATAGAGCAAAGGAATAAATAGCAAAAAATTTTAATAACGAGAAAAGAAGGTATAAAAATGTCTAGGAAATCATAGAGCATTGGGATTATCAACTTCATAGGCTTCTTCATGCAGCACCACATTTTCTTAATCCTAAGTAAGTAAATTTGTTAGAAATAATTTTTGTTTATGAAATATTTTTGCTTGATATTTAATTCTTATTGTAGCTTACATTATGATAATAGGTTCCATTATAATCTAAATTTTAATATGAACATTGAAGTAAAAGTTGGATTATACAAAACATTAGAGAAAATGTGTCCAAATATTGAGACTAGAGTCAAAATTGACTCTCAAATTGAAAAATTTGACAAGGCAAAGAAGTTTTTTAGATATAGCTTGGCAATTATAAATAGAGAAAAGAAGCAATTAGATAATTATTGATCTTATAATGTTGTATTGCTTCTTTAATGCATTAAATTGATTAAATATCTAATTAAGTATCATTTTTGCTAGCCTTATGGTGGAATAGTTTTGGAGAAGAGTGCAAAGAGTTACAATCCATTCGCATCCTTAGCCTAACTTGTAGTGTTATCGGGTGTGAACTAAATTAGATTGTGTTTGATCATATCCACTATAAGAGAAGAAATAGCTTAGAGCAGCAAAGATTGAAGGCTCTTGTATTTGTCAAATATAACCTTCAATTTGAAATTAGACAAAAGCAAAGGAAAGCAAAAGAAGAAACATATGATCCAATTTGCGTATCAAATCTTGAATCAAATGATGAATGGATTACTGAACAAGAGGAATCTTGTCTACCTGAAGCAAATTCTTGGATGGATGTCTAAGAGTACTTCAACGTCAATGAAGGAGATCCAAGTAAAAAGAGAAAGAAAGGTATATTAAACTTGTAATCTTAAGTCTCCTTATTCAATTACCATATATATTACACTTCACAAATTAATATGCTTACATATATGTCTCTTTTTAGGTCCATGAAACCTTAATACCGACAAGAGCGACAAAGGAAATGCCAGCAAGCATGATCAAAGAAAAGGAATTATGATAAAAGATAATATTAAACAAAATATTAAAGATGAGGGTGATGCTGAAGAAGAAGAGGATGAAGAAACTACCTTATTGGATGAAGACAATGATAATAGTGATAGTGTTGACAATAGTCTAGATGATTAGTTTTTAAAGTTAATTAGGTTTTAAATATGAAATATTAGTTAGATAGTTACAAGTTACCATTTATAATTTTTGGTTTCTTGTAATTTTATGATATACATTCTTAATAAGATATATTTTTAATTAGTTTTCAATGTATATCTAAATTATACAATTCGATTCGATTTACTACAATTCAAAAATTAGTTTTATGATTCACGATTTGAATTGCGATTCAATTTCTATGATTCAAATTGACTAACTATAAAATAAGGCAAACAGGAAAACAGGCAAACCGCAACTCTGAAACAAGTCCTAGTCTAGGCCTCGGTGCCTCTTACAGGCCACATCAAAATCATGTAGCCAATCAAATGTAATCCTGTGTGAGCTAATCACAAATGCCATATCAAGTCTCAATAATTAGAATGAAGTAAATTTGACTGGAGAGTATAAACAAGCATAATCTCCTCATAACATAAGAGTACCGAGTTTTCAGGTTCCATAAATTACAACATTAGACATAAATCAGGATAGGATAAGGATAAGCACAACTCAAAATGTGGAAAGGCACGTCCTTAAGCTTCAGTTTGAATAAAAGAATTATCCCAAAACATTATACATCATAGATTATGAAACACCAGAATAGAACCAAGATCAGCAGAAAACATGCTACCGAGCAGTAATATCAATTTAGAGAGGCAGGTCACTAAATCAAACTAATATACCATATGAATTGCTGAAAACATAACAAAATCCATTCCATTAACTAAAGTTTAAGGAGTTTCAAGTAAAGTTGAAAGTAAAAATAGTAACCATAATATGCGATCTAATGCAAAAGTTCAAATTTAATCATTAGATGACGAGTAAAACTTAAATACATAGAAATATAAGCCACTAACGATAAGCCCAAATTCCAAAATCGCCATGATGAAGACCAAAACCTAATACCTCCTAGCTCCACCAAAACCACCTCGGCCGAATCCCAGCTGCTGCGGCACAGGGACGGGATCAACTTGGTGAAGCCCTGGAATATCATTCATACCAAGAGCATTGAGCATGTCTAGAGTCTCCTTATCGACCTCGATCTGGTCAGTCTTAATGGCGGAGACGTCAGGCACGAAGTCCATGCGACGCTCACGCTCCTCCTCCTGAAGCTTGAGGGAAATTCCACGAACAGGACCCTTCTGGATCCTCTTCATCAGATGAGTGGAGAATCCGGCAATTTTGTTGCGGAGTCTCTTGGAGGGAATTAGTGCAACCTCCTCAAGAATCTTCTTGTTGGTGTGGAAATCCAAGGTCATTCGAGAGTAGTACCTCTCAATGACTTGGCGTGAAGACTTCTTGACTGTCTTGGTGCGGACGCGTCCCATGGCGGCTCTGTAGGAGACCTTGAGCAGCGCTCTGAGGAGGGAGGTGAAAAATCACAGAAGCAAGACCGGCCTCTGCAAAATATGGAAAATGCTCATTAGGGTTTTCTGGTATTTATGGGGAACCTACAAGATACGGACCTCTTATGAGGTCCATATTCGGCCCAGACCTAAGTAAAAATGGGCTCCGTATATTATTTTTTGGTCAAAGTATCCCCCACTTTTACCCTCAGCTAACGTAAATGGTGGCCCAAAATATTTGGCCCAAATCTACTTTTACCATCAGCTGCAAATTTTTGCACATGGGGCCCAAATTATTTGGCCCAATACCAACTAGAAGATTCTGGCCATGTCCTTTAATCCTTATCACAATTTCATTTCGTATGTGACATGGATTAAATGAATATACCATTAACATATGATAACTTAAAACTACCATTTTTTTTGTTACAATATATCGACCATAATAACATTACTATATTACTAATTAAGTAATAATATTAATTTTTTACAATAAACATCATACTAAAAGCTGTTATTAGTAGTGTTAAAAAATTAAGAATGCAATTATATGAAAAGTAAGATTTAAAAAAACATCTCATGCATAAATGACGAAAACGAAATCTAGTCTACTCTACTAACTAAATCTTTCAAAGAAAATTAATTATGTGGGCACTATATATATATATATATATATATATATATATATATATATATTCAAAATAATGATTTGCGCTTTCCTCGTGTCTTTAAATAAGTCCCTATTGTCAATCAAAATCTTCAACCGATAAATTGAAGCTGGCTCAACAAATTCACGTATGTCATAATTCATAAGCCAATGTTAAGATACACTAAAATTTTTTTTTTTGTCACATAAGCAACAGAGTAGGTTTTTTTTTTTTTTTTTTAACACATTTCTAGTTCCATGGAATGGTTATTAAATTCACAAATTTATTATCTGAATTTATAATTATATCTAATAAAAATAAGTCAACTCGTATTTAGATTTTGATATATACAGAGTCAAATAGATTCACAAATTAACTTATCAAATTTATGATTTTATCTATTCAAAACATATCAATTCATTTGTACTTAATAACATAAGAATTTAAATTCAAAATTATAAAGATATATACTAGCTTCTTTTTTAAAAAGTCATTATAATATACTTTATTATTAATTTAAATGTACATAAAAATAATAAAATTACATTAAATATATACTTATTAAAATAAAAATAAAATGAATATTACTTAGTTAATTATATTAAATAATTATTTATACATAACTTTGTTAAAATATTTATGTTAAATATTATATATTATAAAATATAAATAAATTTTATTTGATTTAATATAATTTAAAATAAATTTAAATAAATTTTTATTATGTATAATAATTTAATTATATAATTATATATTTTTATAATTATTTATCAATTAAAATAAACTCTTATAATTTCTTCTTATGAGTTTGTCTCTTCTTTACACAAATTTGCATAAAGTAACCATTTTGAAAACTGAGTACATCCTTCTTCTCAGCTAGCATCCAATATCCATGATTAATTCCCCTCCTGTGTGTAAGATTGGGAAAACCTTAGAATGGTTCAGCAGAAATAGAACTAAGGCCAGAAACCTGAAATCATGTAATTTCCCTTCTATTTTGTCTTTTTTTCCCAATGGGTCACATAAATTTAATAAATATTGCTTCAGTTGCATACATATTAAAATTGTCAAAACTGAGTAACCCTTTATTTTTTATAAAAAGAAAAATCAGAATATCTTTATCATCACTTTATTATACTAGAAGAGTCAAGTAATTGTAGTATCTCTGAAAGGAGATGAACCTTGAGGTGGAAAAATTTTGTATAATTGTTATACGTAAAAATTTGTCAGAAAAAAATAAACTGCACGTGTATTATATTAGTCAACTTAGTTTTAATTTGACAGTAAGACTTTTCTAAAAAAGGAAACAAAAATGTAGATGATAGATTGCCAAACTTTCAACTCCGAAGTAGATGATATATAAATTGAGTGTGCCATCATCTTGTCACTGCAAGTTAAATCGAAATGAAGAATTAAGGTAGAAAATGATGTCATTTGTGTCACTAATATTTATACAAACAGATTGATTAGTGACTGTTGAACACATAGTTAAGAAGTGATTATAGCCATTTTTCATTCAAGAGCGTCCAATATATTAGCGATTCAAGGAAGACGAAGAAATTAAAGCCATCAACCAATCAAAATGGTCCGTTAAAACGTGAAGATAGCAATGGTTAATATATTTTCTTTATTTTCATGACATATAATTAATAATGTATTTGAATTTATTTTTATGATAATATTATTTTTCATTATTTTTAATAGACACATCAACATTCTTTATTTTAAAAGATTTATAATCAATTTCGAATGAATTTTTTTTTTTAATCTTGATACATCTAAATAATATATTTATATATTATTCTTAATATCTCATAAAACTTCATTTGAAAATAATAGTTTTAAAATGAACAAAAAATTTATTTCTCAAAACAAAAATTAAGGGTAATGTGGAAATATTACTTAGATGTATAGAGATATAAAAATTATTATAAATTGGTTATAAATTTTTTAAAAAATAAAAAAAATTAATTATGTTTCTTAAAAAATATAAAGGGTAATGTTGTCATACAAATAAATTCAAATGGATCATTACTTAGATGCCATGCATAATAGTAAAAAAATAATATCAATCATTGCTATCAATGAATGCAATAAATACTCCTTAACCGGTACGTTTAGGACACTTGTTAGCAACACCTTATTAAAACAACTACTAGAGTGTTAAGTTAGTTAATTATAAGAGCAATGTTCACATGATCTTGGGAACTTGTTTGTTTGCATGTTCCTAAGACGTGTGACAATCACACTAGAGGCTGAAGCATTATATTATAAGCTTATAAATATGGAAGATTTTAATTAGGAAAGTAATGAAATTGTGTAATTATGAAAAGCATTGAATGTTAATATTTCAACATGCATATATAGTCGGGTTCATATCACCTCCCGTCATTCTCTCCTATGACATTTTCAGCCGTAAATGCATGTTGTGGCTCAGATTAAACCATTTAATCACGTATGTTAAAACGCGTTCAGATGTCCTCAAGTATGATGGTTTTGAGGTTGGTTTACTGCTCCTTTTCCAGTAAAAAATCCTCACCTTTCATTTGATCTGATGCCCAAGAAGTTGCTATGTCACATATGAAATTCAAAACGTATTGTTTCATTTAAAATGAAATGTTGCGTTTTGCATTTTTTTTTTTTCTAACCATGGCTGCTTGGACAATGATGGGGTGAGGCTCTGTAGCTTCTTCTTTATCGCACATCATGGTTGGTTGCCTTCAAGTTTCTCTACATCAGTGAAAAAGAGCAATGCGATGAGTTGAAGTCTGTGCTAAGGAGAGAGATGATAACCATAGATGGAAATAGTTAGGGAAGAGAGTGACTGCAATAGAGGAGAAAAATGAACATTCAAACAGGGACAACAAACATGCCGTTCAAGTTTATCTATATGATTTTTTTTTTTCAAAACCCCTGCATTAAAATGACGTCATTTCGGGAGAAGGTAGAACCTCCAGCTTGCACGTCAAAACACACCATTTCATTAAGTGAAACGGTGCGTTTTGAGGTCTGAATTCTCATTATGAAGAGAAGTCACGCAACGTTGTTTTAGAGAGATTGAAAGTCAATGCCCGCTGACCTCATTCTTCTCGCAGTAGACTAAATCATTTTACATATCTGTGTTTTGGCACTAATTTCCTCCATTCTGCTGCCATTATCCGTCCACGAAGGAGCTGTGCTTTGCCACCATTCTAGAAGGTGAAATACTCATCACTTCAGCAAAGATAAAAAATTCAAAGGTAACAAAAATGCATAGTGTGTATGCCATATAGTGTCATGCTCTTCTGCATTTTTTTCTTCAACAAAGATGTTGTTTTTGATTGTCTATATATATATATATATATATATATATATATCTTTTGCGTGCTTTTCTTATGGTTTCATTTGTGTGCTTTAGTTTCTATTTCTGGTTTCATCCTTAAGAGTTGATATTCAATATTTAGATTTCTTACCTTACTACTACAAACATATTTATTATGTGTGAATCACGCATAATGTCTCAATATAGGTTGCAAGTTTTAAATCTGATAATAAGAATAAGAATAAGAATAAGAATAAGAATAATAATAATAGGTTGCAGGTTTAGATTTATTATGTGTGAATCATGTATAAAGTCTCAATCACGACTAAGGAGTTTTGGATGATTCAGCAAATTACCAAAATGTATGGCCTTCAGAAAAAGCCATAATGTCTTTATCAGTAAGACCTATGCTATAAAAGACATCCCTTAAATGCGATGCACCTGAGAGCATATGATCAGATGAGTCAATTAGCTAGGAAAAGCCACAAGTAGTGATGTCATTGTTACTAAAGAACCGTATTACAAAAGAGAAGCCATAACCTTTTAAAAAAAGGATAAAAAAAGAAGAAGAAATGCCACAAGGTTTTAGATGTTATAATAATAATAATTATTATTATTATTGTTATTATTACTATATTGGTTCATACAAAGAACTCTCACATGTGTTAATAAACAATTGTAGAAATTGATTAAGTTGCATGACATTTGCTGAACTTGAATAATTGGGTGAGACTTTTACAATTTTAATTTTATAATACAATCATCATGGTTAGGTAAAGTTGTATTTGACCCACAAGTTTTTAATTACAGAGCATTTAATAAATGCCCTTTATTGATGTTTTGACAGGTATTATCCAAGGATAGGAGCTTGTAAGTTTGGATGGTGATAATACAGCAAAAGCTTAGAGTTAGTATACAATTTGATAGTGCAAAGGCTACATGACATTTTTAGATTGAATATGGAGGGATGGTGAGGTTTGGCATAAGGAAACAGTATATGAACAAGAAGAAAGATAGATTAGTGACTTCATGTACGTTTATATGCTGCAAAGAGGGGGTTCAGAAGGTAGATAAGAAGGACACTATGAGTACCAATCATAGGCTTGAAACAAGAACTAACTGCAATGCTAGAATTACACTTGTCACTTGGAAGGGAAAGTTGATCGTGAATGAGTTTGTTGAAGCTCATAATCATTCTTTTTAGCTTCCAGAAATAATGCATATGTTGGCCTCACAACGGAAGATATCTCAAGTTCAAGGACATGAAATTAAAATGGCTAAAGACTCTGGATTGCAACAAAAAGCTACATTTCAATTGATGAGCATGCATGCAGTAGGTAAAGCCAATCTTGGTTTTACTCGATTAGACACAAAAAATCATCTCCGATAAAAAGGCAATGTAACATGATTTATGGGGAAGTTGGTTGTCTTCTACAGTATTTCTAGCATCAATTGTTAAAAAACCCATCATTTTTTCATGCCTATCAAGTAGATGCAGATGAGTAAATAACAATTGTCTTTTAGACTGATGCATGCATGATCATCAACTATGGATATTTTAGTGACATCGTCTCCTTAAGCACAACTTATTATATGAATTGTGCGCATCGACTGCTTGTCTTATTCTCTGGATTTAATCATTATCGACAAACAGTTATATTCGGTGCTGCATTACTATATGATGAGACTGCTAAGTCCTTTAAGTGGCTATTGGAGACCTTTTTAGAAGCTCATAGTAAAAAGAGGCCACTTACTATTTTCACTGACTAGGACGCTACAATGGCCAAAGCTCTAGGTAATTAAAATGTGTTTATTATGGTAAATATGTTCTTTTAACCATATGTAACATTTGTTTCTGTTCTTTGTCCTTTTATCTGAGGTTATGTATGGTATGCGAAATGGAATCAAACACTTAGGTAATCTAATGAAAGATGGCTCCAACTTCTTAATTGAGTTAAAGATATGCATGTACAACTATATTGATGATGCTCAGTTTGAGGCAGCATGGTTAAAGATGTTATCAGAGTTTAATGTTCATAAGAATAGTAGGTTAAAGTCAGTGTACATAATATGAGCACAATGAGTAGTGTGTCACATAAAACATGCATTCACATTGGGTATAAGGAGCACCCAATTAATTGAAAGCTTGAACTTTGATTTCAAAGCATGTATGAAAGTCAACTTGAACCTTATTCAATTCTTTAAGGCATATGAACAGGTAGTTATGGAGAAATGATATAATGAGTTGAAGTGCGAGTTTAATGTTTGGCACAAGTTACCAAGGTTGAATTACCCGTAGTCATTGACACTAAATCAACTTGCAAAGGTATACACATTGACAATATTTAATCTTTTCCAAAAGGATTTTGACTTATTTTTTGTAACCTCCATAAGGCATAGAAATGAAACTCATCTTGTATTTAAGTATATGATATTCTCTACCAGGCAAGACAGAGAATAGAAAGTCTTATTTGATCCTATTTTAAAGACAATCACTTACAGTTACATGAAGTTTGAGTCATTCAGAATTTTATGTAGTCATGCATTAAAAGTGTTTATTGTGATGGATGTTAAACAAGTGCTAACCCAAAATATCTTGAAGAGAAGGGCAAAAAATGCATGTGATGGTATTGTGCATCATTCAAAGGGAAAAGAAGTTGAAGTGGACCCTAAATTGGCTAGCAGTCGACGATATTAGCAACTTTATTCCAAGATGATTAGATTGGTATCAGAGGTGTCAACATGTGAAAAGTTACACTCTATGGTAGAGAAAGAGCTAAATGATATGTGCAAGCAAATAATTGATATTCAGTCGGGATAACATATTTTAGACAATAATAGTCATCAGACCACAACCCTTATATGTGAAGATGTAGGTCAAGCAAAGGGGTTCAAACAACGGGATGGGACTAAGAGACAACGACGACCAAAAGGTTAGGTTGAACGTTAAGGTTGTAAAAAACAAAAGGCTTCAACTATCGTTTGTTTAGAAGTTCCAAACCATGGGGTAAATACATGGATGCATGAATCTCATTCATAATATTCAGTTTTGCACTCATTTTTCTTTTTTACAGAACATGGAACCAACAAGTCAACAGCAGAGTGGAGTATCATATTTAGCACCTCCAGTATGCTATGATGATCATCAAACCCAAGGGAGCCAATTTAGCTTTACAAGATTTTTTATGGTAATTAATTAAAGTACATAGAAAATTGCCTTTATATTTGATGTTTACATTCTCATGTCATTGGATTTGTTTGATTATGTAGGAGTCATTGAAGGTCCCCATACAATTACTTGATGAATGAGGGTCCCTATTTAGACATTGTTTGTTCACCACCTTTTATTGGTTACTTTGTCATATTGTCATTTAGACAACTTTTGTTCACCACTTTTTGGTTACTTTTTGTTGCAAGCACATTGTATTGATTGGTAGGACTATAAACAGATTGCAGACTTTAACAGAGACAAGTAGAAATGTGTTATAATGTAAGAGTGAAATATAAGAATGGTTGTATTACAACTCTCAATAGAAACATATCACTGTTCAATTTACATGGCATTCCTATTTCTATTCTTGCATTACATGACAGGTACAAATTATTTTTATCCTTGTTGCATTTTGCTGCAAGATGCTTTTTCCTATTTCATCTTGATCTCTGTATGTTGCTTCTATAATCTTACTGCATTTTGAGTCTTTTTTGGTTTATTTTGATCCATAGATGCATTCTGTTACATTTTCAACACTTCTACAAACATAGGTTCATTTTTTTCCTCTTGTCTAGTACAATACTTGATAAATTAGCTCTCATTCACATAATCAAATCACTATTCATTCAACAACAATGCAATATGTATTCATCTCTCATGTGTATTCTGGACAAGTAATAAAGTGAGTTATTAGAATAGGTGAAGCAATATACATGAGCAACCCACATAATTGCACATAATAGAAGCAACAAACATAAGCACCCCTGAACCATATCAATAGCAAAATTCATGTCAATACAACAAAAACCATATCAACAATAATTATCATAGCCTGGAACCACACAGGCCTTAGATTTAGGTATTTTTTATATGTATGTTTGTATAGTCCATCATAAGCAGTAATTGGGAAACCAGATAAAACAAGGCATAGGTTAGGAACTACGTAAAATTGTACATATAACAACTTATAAGTAACTAGACAAATAAACATGTTTAAGGCTCTTGCATCCTATATAACTTTATCATTCCAAGAAGCATACCAGTTTTAAAATCCAATGCATACACGTACATTAATTTGTTATATTGAATGGTGTAATAAAGTTGAAACCTAATATTAAATTGTTTGCTCAAAAATTATGTGAAGTTTCTAGTTTAGAAAAGGATACAATTCCAAGTCTAATACAATGAAAACAAATATGGGTGATTTAGTTAAGCTTGATGCAAGTTTTAGTCTATGTGAGAATGAAAGAGGTGCTAATGCTGAGGAAAATCAAGCACTGGTAAGACATACTAATTTGAACGCTTTTGATATAATTTCTCTATTAGCTGACTTTGACTTGTCTGGGCTTTACAAGAAACGATGAAAGGAAAGATGTGAAATTTACATCTATACACTATGCCTCATCTATCATTATTGCAATTGAGGATATTACCTACAATTTGAGGCTGAAGATAACGAAGAAGGATAAGGGGTTCTTAAAGTTGTAGAGTTCTAGCCAAGGAAGGATGGAGCCTCTATCCATTGATGCTAGAATATTTTAGTTTACCTTATCTCTTTTGGTTGAGATGAAGAAGTCTAATGGTGACAAATTAGAATACCAGAAGATACTGAAGGAGGATATAACACCAACTCTCACAGATATTGTTTGGGCTTGGCAAGATGAGCAAGTAAATAATATTGCCCAATTAAACCTTTCCCTAATCTTTCATACTCATTCCAATTAGATTAAACATTTAAATAAGTTGAATTAATGATTGAAGTTAGCCAAAAACGCACCGCAAATAATGGAAGATAATTGGTGCATTTCCATAGCTGAAAACCCACTGCAAACTGTAGAAGAAGATCTAAATGCAACAAAGAATGGCATCCATAGATCACTAAAGAAGATTAGATGACATGTCCAAATCAGTTAATCGAAGGTAGGAGGAGAAGAAGAAGACAATTGGAAGTAGGAAGACTCACTGCAAATAATGGAAGACAACTAGAAGATTATCAATTTCTAAAGGTAGTGAACCATGATGTGCGATGAAGAAGACGTTGCAAAACCTCTCCCTGAAACGTTGATGAAGAAGACATTGCAAAGCCTCACCCTTAAAACGTCGATGAAGAAGACATTGTAGAGCCTTACCACAAAACGTTGTCGTCTAAGTAGCCATGGTTAGAAGAAAAAATTTGCAAGAATGAAACGATGCATTTTGAATATTATCTATGATGTGGCAACCTCTTAGGCGTCATATCAAATGAAGGGTCAGGATGTTTTACTGGAGAAGGAGTAGTAAACCACCATACTTGAGGAGATCTGAATGCATAGTCATCCAAGCTTCCAGCTTTGCAATCTAATTTATGTAATTACAAAATTAAATATTATTTTATTAGGAAAACTTCTTTAACTTGAAGTGATTATTTTACATATATATTATTTTTGTTATTCTATATATTTAGTTCTAAAACATTGAAGAAGCAGCTATTTTATTATTATTGCCTCCTTTTCTAGAATCGCCATGAATTTTCTTTTGGCTAATCTCGAAGGCATGTGATATATGGTGTGTGTATATAAAAGATCAAATTAATTAAAATTATTGAACTACTAATTTAAAAGATATATAATATATAATTTGGATTAAACTTTAGTATTAGATATATATTTAAAAATTTTCATTACTTTTTAAAAATGTTTGTTAATTTTTTAGATTTACAGTTAATGTTTGAAAAATTACAATTATTTTTTTGGATAGATGTTGATTACGTTAATTACACATTTATATAACTTTTTTATTATTCTTAAGAAAAACATATGTATTAGGTTAAGCGCACAAGAGGAGATAAGACCGAAGAAGGTTCAAATAAAAAATTATCAATATTACATGATCATAAGTATGAACTCTACACAATGAAGAAAGAAAGTTTGATACAATTTAATTTTTTTAAATAAAATTTGTATTATGTTTAAGAGTTTTAGGTTTTTTTGCTTTATGACAACCAACAAATTATTTTTATTTTATTATGTTATTGAAATACTATTTTATTATGTAATTATATAAATTAGCTTACAAAATTGACAAGGTTCCGCAGCTATATATACTGATATATTAACATTCATTACTTTCCGTAATTACACAATTTTATTACTTCCCTAATTAGAAATTTTTATATTTATAATTTTTTTATATAATACTTCACCTTCCAATAAAATTGATACACTTTTTAAAAAGGTTTTGGACAACACATGAACACTACTCTAATTATAAATGACATTTTTTTTTTTTGGGCCTGACATGTTATAATTGATTGGCTATATTTTTGTACGTGTTAAATTTACCTAAAACTATTTAGAGACGCGAAAATCTAAGTCCCAAGTAAAGCATTCACTATATACTCGACGAGGAAATATAAGAAAGAGAATTAAAATGAAAATTCCCATGTTGCCCATTGCCCAGCCTAACGCTAACAATATTTGAATAATTGAGAAATTGTAAATTCCATGAGAATCCTAGGCAATGCAATCCAGAACGTTTCTTTAGAATTTGTCATTTAAGTCGAGCCATGAGCATTTTCTTTTTGGTCCAAATAGCTACAAGCTATTTTAAGCCCAGCATTTTAACCCCAAAAAGTAGCATTTCAGAGAGTTAAAAATTTCATAATTGAAACCAACCCCAAAAACAAGAACCACGTACAACGCTTTTTAACCCCCAAAATGGAACCAAGCAAAGCACTTTGTATGCCTTCATTCATTAATTGGAGAGTAAAGGTTTGGCAGAAAACTTACAGAAAGTCCATCAACAGCACTAAGCAAAGCAATTCTGTTTCTGCTATTCTCCTTTGTTTATCTATAATTTAAAATGAAGGGGGAGAAGGAAATAGTAAGTAGTTCACTACCCCACTTCTTGCTTATCTTCATTTGTTTTTTTGAGAAAAACATATAAATTTATGAAATTTTGAATTACTTAAAAATAGTCTGCTGTTCTTTCAAAGCTAGCAACTACGTTCCTCAAATTTCATATTGTCTTCATCTCTAATTTTCTCCTACTAATTAATATTAACTCAAGTGTCACCTTACGTTTCCTTATGATTGACATGCAGGCATTAGGGGTACATAAAAACTCTCCATATGATTACGAGGATGTATATGTGAGATAACAAATAAGTTAATAACATCGGTAAGGAAAAATAGGTAGGACCTATGCACAAGAATATAATAGTTAAGTGACCTAACCGTCAATTTTAAAAGTTCAAGGGACAATTTGCAAATCCTTTTTTCCAAACAAATGGCCATATGCTTTAATTATTATTGGTTTCCCTTGAATTATTTTAACAATTCTCATCTTTTAAAAATTATATTAATTTTAAGATAAAAAATGAATGAATAAAATTACATTTTTTTTCTAATATAAATTATTGTCTTTTAAATGTCATTGTCACAATTTGAGATTCTATACAATTATCGCGACTCTAATTGTATCATAAATTATGACCATGCGATTAAAATGATTGCTTGTCACTAAATTAAATTAAATCTGAGCCCTTGAATTCTTAAATTTTTATCCTTCATTATTTGCCACAAATCCATGCAATAAATTGTCTCAAACATTAAATATCATGATGTAATATATTCAATGAGTCAATTTGATCAATTAGTGTCACTAAATTTCAGCCGCACCGTTAAATTCTCTACAATTGACAATTCAAATCGGTCTTTGTCCTTTTTTATTTACCAGAAATCTGCCCAAATATCACAAGTATTAAATATCATGACTTCATGTTTTGAATGAGCCGAGCAAACTTTCTAATGCGCCAGGGCACAATTAATTCAAGATGTGCTACGTCACATGTTGTTTTATTGATGAACAGCCGATTTTAAATAAGCTACCCTTGTCGAGTAACATTTTAATTTTTTTCAATATTATTATTTGGCACACTTTATTTAATTTTGTTTTTGGATACACATTTTAGTTTATGTCAAAAATTAAATTAATCATTTAAATTTTTTTTTTTTAACAATCAATCAATTAAATGTTACTGTACTTTTTTTTTTTTTCTAAAATACTTCGTGACAATAACCACGGAGTACAATAATTTATTAGAACAAAAATAATATTTTTGTTACATTATTCTATTACATATATTTTTTATTTCACTCCCATCTTCCATATTGTATTTTTAACTATTAAAAATTATTACATCATATATTAATTTTAAAAGAAGTTTCATGCATGATTCAAGATCTCGATTGAACAAAATAGTAATACCCAAAAGAAAATAATAATAATAATAATATTAATATTAAATTAAATATAATAATTTAATATTTTATTTTATTTTAAGAGTTAAGAAAGGAAAAAAGATTTACTTGAGATAGGGATAAGATTTGCATGATAATGGACTACTTAAAAAGAAACTTTAAAAAGTACTAAATATAGATACAGATGCAATTTTATCTGAGATAGCAATCAATATGAGTACTTAAACCTTATCATGTGCAATTCTAGCACTTATAACTAAATAGAGTATGGAAAATAAGTATCTCTTGAGGAAAAAATTTGATTTGATAATACAAAATACTTCCACTTAAATTACCAAGTATTCTTAGCGGATTATTCTTTTTTAGACAAATTCAGCTTCTCATCATTTTCTCCCACTCGCATTCATCATTGTGCAAGTCCATCCTCCATGCTTGTGACCACTTCTAGCTTCCACTCAACCTCGTCAGTGAATGTCTGACAACCCAACATCTTAACCGGCATCACAACATCCTCCACCGGTCACTAATTCATTGGAAACCACAACTCATCTGACGGTGAATGACAGCGTGCTTTCGAGCTCGAATAAGATGAAATTAGGTGCTTTTTACTCTGATTTAGTATAGGAATTCGACTCTTCTATACATTTTGGCCAATTCTTTGTCTTAATCCCTAATCAATTTGGTCAAAATAGCCTAAGATTGAATAACCCTAACTCACGGCACTGTTTACTCGAAAAAGAGGCAAATTTAAGCTCAATCCAGGGTGATTGCTTCTAATTGAGTTGGAACTTTGCTTTATAGGTAAATTTCGCATCCTTCTCCCTTGAAATCACAAATCATTTGTGAGTTTTAGCTACCGGATTGAAAAACCTCAAATTTTAGGTGTATGTGTAATCTTGCAATGGGGTGAAAATTCAAATTTTTGGGCTTCTCAAATATTATTATGCATCTAGGAAGTAATTTAAGACCATTGAAAGTTTTAATTTGAATTACTAATTTTCCTTGTTTTTCCTAGTTTTTTCATAAAGAAAAATGGAGAAAATTTGAATAGGAGGCCTTATAAGACTTGTTTAAATATCATTGAACCATAATGAAAGTTGAATGAAGGATTTTGGAATTTAATTGGATAATATCTATGGTGACATTGGTGTTGATGGTGGGTTATTGAAATTTTAACAAGTGCATAATAAAGTAGATTAATAAAATTAAAGACCATAAGCATTTTTAGGGTATTATCAAAGAATGTGAGCCAAAATTTTGATTTATTAACATTTTGAGAGGTGAAAGGGGCAAGTGGAATTGAAAAAGTGATGGGTTAAAGGTGAATAAAGTACTAGAAAAATAGGTAGGTAGAAGGTATAAATGGTTAAAATTATTTATGAATATTAGAGGTTAAAAGCATTTTATTTAATCTTATAGGTAGCTAAGACAATTGTCAAAGGGGGGTTGATAACAAGGTTAGGAAGAGATTGGTATAATCTTATTCAGGTGAGTAAATATTACTAACTATAATTGTTTTCTATATTTCAAAATTTTCCCTTTTTAAATTGGTATTTCTATACAATTTGATGCCCTGGGAATGGACTTCCTATGATAGATTGTCTCTTCTTGAGAATTATTTTGATTTCTTCATAATTCTATCGAATTTTATTATAAAGTTTTAGTTACAACTGTATTAAATTCCTTACAAGGCTTAAAATACTATCAGATTTCCAAAACCTCTTGATGAAGGTGAATTGTGTTTCATTCTTAGAATATATGGAATAAATTAGTTATATCGAATGATGTTGTCTGTATCTAATTTTCTGGGAATATGGAGTTATACTGTTTGAGTATATAAGTAATGATTTCATGGTTATGAATAAAGTTTTTTTTTTTTTTTTCTGGAAATTTCATCTCATACAGAATCCTGTAGCTAATGGTAGTAGGCATTAGTTATGGTGCACCATGAACTGTATTACTATATTGAGGCATTTATGCTGTACCACCGACTGTATATGAGCTGTTTTGCTCACAACTGCGACTATACTGTATTGTTACCACTAACAAAAGTTGGTGTATGATTGTTGACCAACTGATTGGTTTTGTGGGATGTTTTTGCACTACAATTCTTTGAAAATTTAGAGTGTATAAATGTTTATTATTAATTTTCTATTTTGTAAAATGATTGTGAAATATTCCATCATCCTCATCTGTTTCCCTTTCGGTATAGTTAGGAGTATTTACTCATTGAGTGATTGTCACTCACATTTATATATCTACATTTTTCATATAGCAGTGTCGAGCCTGGATCCTCCTTCGTAGCATAACGCCGAGTTAGATTCTTTTTTGTGAGCCATGCATTGTTCGGAAGGGTAAAAGTATTCTTTTGTTGTAATTAATATATGTATATTGAACTTTAGTGGCTCAATATGTCACAGGCAAGGTTTTGTAAGTCATATATATACTGTTTAACTGACAACTGTCATGAGAGCGAATATCTCTATATTTTGATATGTGTGGCTACCTATGAAAATTTCGGCAAGTCTATATTTCAGGGGAGACTCTGTCGAAATTTCCACACAAAGGTCACGTAGTGCATAAGATGTATAACTTCACTTTCTATGGATAATGTATGGTAATTGACCGTTGTCATTGTGTATTCTCTGTATGTCAATTTGAGATTATTTTTGTTTAGGATTATGATTTTCTGTTGGTTTACTGAGGTGAGTTATGCCTCACCCTTTTTGCCGGTTATACTTCTCATTTAGGGTGTGTCAAAAATCCTTTCCCTTTATGCAACTAAAATGTTTTAAAAATTAATTTGTAGGTAAATCATGATTTGATCACAATTTGTAAATTGTCACCAAATGTATCGAGACTTTTTTTTTTTTTTTATGCCAAATATGTGTTAGAAAGTTATTGGCATGAGGAAATTGTGTAAATGTATACACATGAGAACTTTGATTGTTTAAAGCAAATAATCTTACTTTTTCCACAAATATATCATCCTTTCAATCTTTACTTTGTGCACGTTAAGATTAAATTTATATATGCATAGTCATTATATAAACCAAATTCAAATCATTAAATATTAATATATTTGATCCACACAAGAATTCTTCAATTTTTCACTTTTAGCCACTCCACACCTCACATTTCTCACATTATCATCCATACAACCAGAGAAAGTGAGAATGACAAATGTATACGAGTTTATCTTTTTTTAATCATTTTCATTGACAAAATTGTGTATATATATATATACACACACACACACACACACTGTTGTAGGAATTTTCCTTCGCACTTCTAATATATTTGGCATCTAAGGTCTCTATTTTCCCATTTGGAAGTAGCAAGTTAAAATTGTTTCTTATAATAATTTTATTACTTATATCTATATAAAAATACATAATTGGACTGAATTAAGTAGATAACATAACGTATTATCAGATTATTAAGTCAAAAGTGGAGTATATCATGCGGATGTCTATCAATTGAGTATAGAACTAGAAATTCAGACAACACATTTTTTTTTCTCCTGAATAGATATTACTTTTACGTACATATATTATTAAATTCTACTATAAGTTGTTGAGTGAATGTACAAGGTGATAATGTTTGGTCTTTTTACCGATATCCTTCAGGAAATATATTAAATGTCTTTGACACTATGCTGTCATTTTAATCAACTAAAATGCTTGAAAGTTATTTTTTAAAAAAATTATTCAGTGCATCACGTAAATACAAGGAGTGTGATCACTGACAGACATCAGAGTCAAGTCAATAATCAATAAAGGATGCCTATTGCATCCTTTAAATGCCCTCTGGCGCCTAGACAATTATTAATTTGTCTTTCACTTTTTTTATGAACCTCCTCAACAACAAACTTTTCTTACAAGATATTATATATATATATATATATATATATGATAAAAAAATTAATAAAGAAATTGTTGAATTCATATTGAAATTAGATAACAAATGCATTATTACCTATACTTGGTCTCTAAATATGTCATTTTTGTATTTAAAAGGTACTAGCTTCCATTTTTGATAAATAATGGGTAACTTATTAAAATCTTTCACAATGCTCCTAAGAAAAATGGCTAACAATCCACTTCTTTCTCCAGTTGACTTGTTGTTAGAGTTGAAGGGTACAATTACCCTCTCACCCTTAAGAAGAGTCCAAATGTCATGCACTATTAGGTGCCTACTTTAAACTTGACCATTCTCATTTACAATGTTTAAGTTAATGAATGAACATACAAGAACCAACATAGCATTGAATCTCATTAAATAGTTTACTTACTAATGACATCAACTGTCCATCCTCTCTTACGTGGTTGTAGTACAGGCTGTGCAGATTGTGCATGCTCTCCTTGTTGTTTCCTAACATTGTCAGTGGTACTTGGTTAGGTAAGTTGTAAGGTATGAGTACCACTGGCCAAATGCTATAGGTTGTACTCAATTTGCCAAATGGATTGAAACCAATAATGGCCAACCCTAAAAGTACATTTCAAGGATCCAAAGCGAATTGAGCATTCATTATATCAAATTTCTTTCATACCTACCTCCGAATTCCTTAGATGTCTTAGAATGTTATTATTGTTTTTATCTACTACATGCAACTTCATGTGCTCAATAGTTTTTAGGGATGTAAAAAGCCTTTGTAAATGTGGTTTCAATGGAAAAATACTTAAGTACTTTAGCAGGCGTATTCTTACGCTTGTTACCCTTTTTCTTGAGCTTCTATTTAAATGTGTTGCACCATTTACACATGTCTTTAAATTCATCCTTTTCCTATTATAACATGAAATCATTAGGACATACATGAATTTCTTATAATTGAGTATGAAATTATTAATAATTTCTTCACCTCATAGAAAGAAGGAGGAATCTTTGCATTCATAAAGGTATATGCTAACAGTTCTAATATCATAAACATAGCTTTATCATTGATTCCACATAGATATTTGTTGTGATATAGCTTCACCAAAAATGATAACTTTGAATATTTCTCATATTCTTCATACAAATTTTATTGTCCATCCCTAATTAACTTATAATACTCTTTTGCCACCTCATCTATCATTAGGTCAAAAGATGATAGGGCTGGGCCTTCAGCTTTGTCCATCATCTCATTGTCATTATGAACCCCAAATGCATCATAGACCATATTTTGCACAAGATTAACCCTAAAAGTTCTTTCTTCACCTACTTTTGGCATTCATACAGATTGTACATGAGGTAAATCTTTACCTTTTTCCCTATGCCTTACCTAAAAAGTATACCCTTGTGGGAATGGTTTAACAATTAAGTGTTCTCGTATAACTTCTCTAGCTTTTTGTTTCTTAAACTTACATTTGGACAAGGGCATATTATTTTTGCTTCAACACCTTTATTAGAAAATGCAAAATCGAAGAAACTATTAAGTCATATTAAGTAATCAGGTATATTTTAGGGTTTAGCAATCCAAGACCTATCCATTTTTTAGAAAGTGAAGTTAATAAAACTATCACTAAAAAACTACAATTGGAACACCAACTATATATGTGATACACAAACAATTAGATGACATTACTATCTATCACATTATGTAAATACAAGAAGCTCAAGGGCATTAAAATCTGCAATATAAATATTGTTAAAATTAAGCAATATTAAGCAATATCTATCTTAAGTTATCCTATTAAGCAATATCAATTCTAAGTGTTCATATTAAGCAATATTTATTCTAAGTTATCCTATTAAGAAATATTAAATCCTAAGTGTTCATATTAAGCAATATCTATCTTAAGTTATCTTATTAAGCAATATCAATCCTAAATGGTCATATAAAGCAATATTAACACTAAGTTACCATCTTTTAATTAACTTTAACATAATTAAGTAATTATATAAATACTAAATAATCAACAACTCAATTTTTAGATTGCATTGAAATTGTCTATGTCATTCTATTAACTTTTAGATGTAACCTATCTGACAATGATTAAAGTAAATAACCTAACAGAGTTCCTTTGATATATATGTGTTTCTCATCTGAATTAACACGAACAAAGTTATACACAATCCAATTTGAGAACTCACCTATCTCTCTACAAACAGAGTCTCAAGTTTACAATGTAGATTTTGTGAACTCCCTATGCACCAATGCTACATATATCTCCCAATACATTCATTAATCACTTATTCAAAATGGTTGTTGTAGAAACAAGATATAGACGTAAAGAAACACTCATAACCTCTTAGCTAAAACTAACTTAAAGTGTTAAAAGGGGACTGAAAAAGCAATTTTTACATCTATCCTCTTGTGTATGAGAAAGTGCACTTTAAGAATACTCCATTCACCCAATAATTATACAACAGAAGAAAAAATATAACTATTAAAAGAATGAAAATATAAATGTTAAAATTATAAAAATAGGAATATTTGTAAAAATTCACTACTCACCGGAAAGCAATCGCTGGTGAAATGGAACAGTGATAAGTGAGGACCCTTAGCTAGTGGACAAAGCTTGAGGTTACCAGTGGGCCACAAAACAATAGTGAACGAGCTCCTTAGTAGTGGCAACGATGGATGAAGAAAGACAATCACAGACTACAGACAAGTAAAGACGGTGAACTAGCGATGAAAAAATGATGGACCTATAACGGACGACCGGCTAACGCACAGCAGAATAGAGCACTCCCCTTGTGCAATGACAACATAGGCCTCGAATGGATCTGCAAAGAAAATCCTTAATAGAAACACATTTAAACACCTTAACAATGATCAACTATCAACCATTGTTAGAGCACGGACTCACAACGGCTAACAAATGACTGTTGTGAGTGCAATGTTGGTCCACAACATTGTGGACCTATGACGATCCAAAAGCAAGCATCGTAGCACTAAGATGTTATGGATCTTATGATGGTCCAAATGGACTGTTGTACGTTTGCGATGCTGTGGACTTGATGATGGTATAAATGGACCATCGTAGGTCCATAGCATAGTGGACCTAACAATGATCTAAATGGACCGCCGTTGGTTTTTGTGGACAAAAAAAAGTCTACAATGCTCACAACACTGTGAACTTCATGATGGTTCTTTGTTAATCATCGTAGGTCCACGAAACTCATGACAATTTTGTATAGATCATCGTAAGTTTACGCAGTAGGCTAAATTAGGCCCACTTCAATAGGTGGACCAAAGTACGTCTTACGACGATTGCTTGTAGACCATCGTAATATCAACTCCTTACAATGGTTCTCTTTAAATCATCGTAAGGTCTACAAGTGGTCCATTTCATCCTAGTTTACTCGTGTGATTGATCTAACGATGGTAAATTTTGACTGTCGTTAGTTCAGGATGTTACGATGGTCAATAAATAACCATCATAATCCCCTTATTTTAACGACATTTATTTTAAGTCTTGTAGAACCTAGACTTTGTGATGGTCACTATTGACTATTGCAAAGTTTTCGTCGCAATAACCTTTTTCTTTTTTTAGTGACTGTTTTACCTCTATCAACTTTCTAGCAGCATTGTCCTATAATACTTTAGGAAACATATTGTTCTCTAAATTTTCACTCCTATTTTCATTATTTTAGTTTCTTCCCTTCCTCATTTCTACATATTTATCTATTATATACAGGCAAAGTAAGTTCTCTTTAACCTAAAAATTTTGTTTGACTGATGAGAAAGCTCCGTTAATCAAACCCTCAATTTCTTATACGATAACTTTTTACTTTTTTCATATATGTGTCAAGAAATTCTTGAAGTGTATAAATTCTTCATAATCAACAAGAAAAATATATAATAGAGTAATTAATTAATAAATTAATCAACTATTTCTTAAATCGAGAATTTTTTTAAATTTAAAAATTTTTTTAAGTTAATGAAAATACTAATGAATTATATTTTGAAGTCTAAAATTTTTTTTAAAGTGAATAAGAAAATTAGCTAATTAATTAACCGTTTATTAAATCGAGAATTCTTTTAAGTTTGAACATTTTTTGGAGTCAATGAAAAAATGATGAATTAATTAATTAGTCGCATCTTAATTTTTTTTAAATTTTTTAATAAAAGATTATACATATAACTTAATATGGTTCAAAATTAAAATAAGTAAAAATAACATATGATTAAATGGTTTATAATGATATCCTCTCTATGAGCTCATTGTTATCACTTCTCTCCCACAAATCTTACCTAACTAATTTTATGAATTTTTATTAATTTATGATGTTTCTTTTTATATTATAATATATTAAATTTAATTTTTTTACTAACACTTATAAATACATATGGTTAAAAATATATTGAGATGTAGTAAAACAAACAAATAGCCATATCTTCAATTATTATTGATTTCTCTTGATTTATTTTAACAATTCTCATCTTTTAAAATTATATTAATTTTAAGATAAAAATAAATAACTAAAATTACTTTTTTTCCTAATATAAATTATTGTCTTTTAAATTTCATTGTCATAATTTGAGATTCTATACAATTATCGCAACTTTAATTGTATCATAAATTATGACCATGCGATTAAAATGATTGCATGTCACTAAATTAAATTAAATCTGAGCCCTTGAATTCTTAAATTTTTTTGGCAATCCAGATCCGTCATTATCCTTCTTTATTTGCCATAAATACATGCAACAAATTGTCTCAAACATTAAATATCATGATGCAATATATTGAGTGAGTCAATTTGATCAATTAGTGTCACTACCACTTGTCCTTTTTTATTTACCAGAAATCTACCCAACAGTATCGAGTATTAAATATCATGATTTAATGTATTGAATGAGCCGCAAAACTTTCCGCCACCAAGGCACAATTTATTCAAGATGTACTACGCCACATGTTGTTTTAGTAACACAGTATAGTACATTTTGAATAAATTGGGCCTAGGAACCGCTGAAAGTTTGGTCGGCTCATTCAATATCTTAGATCAAGATAATTAATGGCTGGGACAGTTGGGCAGATTGGTGGCAAATAAAGAAGGACAATGGCAAACTTGAATTGTGAATTGGAGAGAATTTAAGGATTCAACTCAAATTTAATTTAGTGATAATATATATACACCATTGTAGGAATTTTCCTTCGCACTTTTAATATATTTGGCATCTAAGGTCTCTATTTTCCCATTTGGAAGTAGCAAGTTAAAATTGTTTCTTATAATAATTTTATTACTCATATCTATATATAAATACATAATTGGACTGAATTAAGTAGATAACATAACATATTATCAGATTATCAAGTCAAAAATGGAGTATAGCATGCGGCGGTCTATTAATTGAGTATAGAATCATAAATTCAGACAACACATCTTTTTTCTCCTGAATAGATATTACTTTGACGTACATATATTATTAATTTTCTAGTACAAGTGTCGACTGAATGTGCACGAGCGATGATAGTCTTCTCTCAAAGTGTCTCCTTGTTTATGCACATTGTGCGAGAAAGCTATAGGGCCCACGATAACCTTAGGTGTTTTAACTGATATACTACGGAAAAAACATATTAAATGCTCATTAAGTTCCACAAATTAGATATACCAAAATTATTAAAAATATATTTTTTAATAATTTTAAAATATCACGAGAAGTGACATCCCATGATATTTTTATCTAAAGTTAAATAATAGATTACGAGATTACACAACTATATTTGGGGGATGACTGTTATCCCCGTATTAAATTTTATAGCAGCATTCTCCTATAATATTTTAGGAAGCATATTGTTATCTGAATTTTTACTCCTATTCTCGTTATTTTAGTATCTTCCCTTCCTTATTTCTACATTTATATTTATTATACACAGATAAAGTAAGTTCTTTTTATAAGAGTTTTATTTGATCGATTAAAAAGCTCTGTAAATTAAATTCTTAATTTTTTTAATGATGATTTTTTTTATTATTTTTATACATATATAAAGAATATTTTGAAATGCATAAATTTTTTATTATCAACAAAAAAATATATAATAGAGTAATTAATTAATAAATTAATTAACAGTCTTTTAAATTAAAAACTTTTTAAGGTTTGAAAAATTTTTTGGAATTAACAAGAGAAAATTAATGAATTATTTTTCAAAATTTAAGAATTTTTTAAAGTAAACCAAAAAATTAATAAATTAACTATAAACTTTTTAAATATAAAAGATTCTATGAAGTTTTGACATTTTTTAGAGTCAATTAAAAAAAATAATGAATTAATCAATTAATTGTATCTTACTTTTTTTAATAAATGATTATAAATATAATTTGACATAGTTCAAAATTAAAGAGAAAACAACATATATGATTGAATGATTTTTTATGGTGTCATCTTAATGATCTCATTGCCATCACTTCTTTTTCACAAATATTATATAATCAATTTTATGAACTTTCTCAAATTCATTAAGTTTTATTTATATTACAATATATTATAAAATTCAATTTTTTACTAATACATATCAATAGAGTTGATTTAAAATATATTGACATGTAACAAACTAATTTTTTTTTAAAAACATCGTGTAACAAAAATTAGCTAGTTAAAAAATAGAGGGAAAAATCTGAACAGATTAGTGCTCAAGTGTCGTGATTTATTTGAAAGCAACTTTTATACACAAAATCTGAACTGACTAAGCAAAATTTTTATAAAAGTATCCGTCTTTTAAAATAATATCAAACTTGTAAAAAGTTTAACCGATGAGTAAACTTTTTATTTTTTAAATTTTAAATTTGTATAAAATAATTTGAATAAGATACTATTTTTAGTCCCTTATTTATCAGTAAATTATTAATTTAGCCCTTACTAATTTGAATTTTAACATAATTAGTTCAAATTTTGTCAAAATTATACGACTAATTTTATTAATAGTCAAATTAGTGAGAGATGTGTTGAGAAAGAACTGATTAAGTAAAGGACGATATTGATAATAAAAATTTATAAAAAATTAAATTAAGAATCATGCTAATAAGTAATGTATTAAAATAGTGCTTTAATACCCAACTTAATTTTTTACTACCACATGTATATATTTAGATAATTTAATAATAATATCTAAATTGCCTACATATATAAATATATAATCCATCATTTAATTTTTTTAGTCATTTATCAATTTTATTTTTAAAAACATTTTTCATTGCTGTTTTTAAATTCTAAATATGGACTATAGGATTTACGCAATTCATTTAATGCAGGATATGGACTATCATTCAACTGTTGATAATCAACATGACAAATATAGGATGATAGATAGCTATAATTAAGAAAATAATTAGGACAAATTATGATCTCTTGTCAAAAATCTAAATACAGAAAATAAGAAAATTAACGAAATATCAATCAGCATCTTTTGAAACTAAATTAGAGTCAAGAGTGAAGGGAGATGCCAGAGAGGATGGGGATAAAACCCAGCCAACGGGACAGATAATTACTTGGCAAAAAATAATTTATGAGAAAGAAAGATCATTAGAAGTAATCCTGACGTATATGATTATATCTTTAACACAACAAAACATTTCTATTAGAAGAAGAAAAACTATTAATTGCCTTCCACATTTAAATACAATCAGTTTTAGTTATGAGTTTTTTCATTGTTGAACTTTCGAACAAATGACCTAGATGAAAGGGCAATATCAATATTATTACTACACTTATCCAAATTGCGCCTTCATTATTTTGTAAAATAACTTCTTTCTCCACCATTTTTATCTAAGTATTCTTCACATTAATTGCGCCTTCACACCAAAACACACTGCACAATAATATAAATTCTATAATTTAAACTCTCATAAGAAAGAACTTCTCTTAAATAAATAAAAAAAACTTAATTTCATAGAAGAGAGAGAGAAAAAATCTCTCATTGAAGACTTAAATCCTGTTTCTTTACGTTATGACGCAGTTGTAGCATGTGTAGTACTAGCTAGTAGTTGGACTATTTCGATTGATGGGCCGGAAGATTTGATTTCTTGTGTTAATTAAATCGCTAATAATGATCTCTGGATGCCGAAGTGCAATAATCACAGTAGAAGCTTTTACTACTCCTTGCCATACCGGTGTGACCGTGATGCTGTTGTCTTGCAAAGTTTGACGTCCAAGTAATGTCCTTAAAATCGCAATTCTAAGTAAATTAGGAAAGAGAATAGATTTGTAAAATAGAATCGTAAAAATTTATCTACACCTATTATTTAAGCTATTAAATATAACTATATCACATAAAATTTTATACATAGTTCATAATTCATAATCTATAATATATAAAGTTTAATAAATTCTATAATTTATATCCATAATATATAATCCAAATCAACATACAAAGTTCAATAAATTCTGTAATCCATATGTCATAATCTATAAGCCATAAAATATAATCCATAACGCATAATACATAATAATCATTTATTTAACATAACAAACTCTCAATATAAATTCAATAATGATCATCAATTTCACGACTATCATCACTTCCAGAATCTTGATCATCTCCTATATAACCTCCACCTATTTCATTCTCATTCTCACCATTATTATTATCTTCTTCTTCATCTTGGAAGTCATCATCAAAATCCATATTGTTAAATTGTTCACCAATACTAGTACCACCAACATTAATATTAAGTTGAATAACCAAATCACTCATTTCTATTGGCGTCGAAAGAGGATTAACTTGAATGGGTTCAAGAACCTCGTCATCTACCTCCACGTTATCTTCATTTTCCATCTCCTCAGTTATCCATTCATCATCAGAATGAATATCATCAAAATCATAAACATGAGTTTTTGTAGTTTGCTTATTTTTTAACTTCAAATTGCACATCACAAATGCCAAGTCATTCATCTTCTTTTGGTGCAAGCGATTTCTTTTCTTGGTATGAATCTAAACAAAAAAAACAATGTTGATAAGTATTCTAGCCCTTAAACAAAATTAAAATGAAAATAAAGAAAGAAAGTAATTTATAATTTTACAATTACTTACCCTTTCAAAAGCACTCCAATTACATTCACATCTAGAAGAGCTATAGCATAAGCTAAGAATGCGAATTGCTAATCTTTTAAGTTCTGGGCATGCATCTCCATAGGCTTCCCACCATTTTGCTGGGGCCAACTGTGTTCTTAATGTCTATGCAGGACCATAACTAAACATGCCTTTTGCAAAATGGAATTCGACCAATTGGAACTCAATTTTGTCTCTTTCTCCCTTATCTTTAACTAGTCTTACTACGCATTCATACAACCTTTGCTTAACCGTATAATCAGCTTGGAAGTCAGTGTTGAAGTAAAAATGAGGATTGAGGTAGTACGCAGCTGCATGTAAAGACTTATGCAATTGAGCGTCCCACCTTTCATCAATTATGTTCAATACAAGCTCATAGCTGCAGTAATCAACAAACAATCAAGCCAAAATATATTAAAGATAAAGACACTAATATAAGGTATATTTGTTTGCATTTACCTCCTTGAAACATTATTAAAGTTCATCTTAATTTTTGTCTTTGCACTTTCCATTGCTTCATATATGAATTCCATTGTTGGTTTTTCCTTTGTATCCACTAAGCGAAGAACTTTAATGAGAAGAGTAGCAGCTTTGAGGCAAGTAATAATATTTCTCCACAATCTATTATCTATAACACTTCTTGCCACTTCCTTCCCATCCTTAGTAGCAGAAAATTTGCTATCTTTCCATTCCTCAGAATTAAACAGATTTATCGATGCCGCTTTATGGTCATTAAGATAACCTAATGTCAAATAAGTTGTGGCAAAACGAGTCATAACTGGCCTAATCAAGTCTCTCCCTTTTGTGAATTTTCTTAACATATTGATAAGTATTGATTTTGCATCAATGTAAGTTGTAATTCTTCTGCCCCTACTTATGGTTTCTTTATACAACTTTATTTTCTTTTCTAAGTCTTCCAACATCAAATCAATGCAATGAGTTGTACATGGTATCCAATACATTTGTTTTCTTTTCTCCATCAATTTTTGTCCAGCTGCCTTGTAATTTGCAGCATTGTCAGTTACTATTTGCATCACATTCTCCTCTCCCACTTTCTCAACAACTTCATCAAGCATCTCAAACACTTTGTCAATAGTTTTAGAAATATGAGAAGTGTTTAGTGAATATAAAAACGTGGTCTCTTTAGGACTATTGACCAAAAAATTACAAATAGAATGCCTCTTATTATTCGCCCACCCATCAGACATAATAAAACAACCCATCTTTTTCCATTCTTGTTTAAACTCTTCAAGCATGACATGTATGTTCTTAACTTCCATATTCAAGTATTTTTCTCTAATCTCATGATAAGATGGAGGCTTAAACCCTTGGCCATATCTTCCAATAATCTCACACATATTAATAAACTTAGGATTTTTTTCGCAATTAAAGGGAATGACACTTGTGTGAAAAAATTGAGCTACTTGTTGGCAAGCTTATTCCCTAATATCTTTCTTGAAAATGTGATTAATGGTAGATTGTGAGCTATCTCGGCCACTGCTATGTTTTTTGGGAGTTTTTAATAAATTTAAGAGGTCTTGGGGATTAGAATGTCCTTGAGTGCTCGGAGTTTCCTCCTCACCAACATCAACCCATTGTCTTTTCCTTTTAGATGATGCATATTTGGTTTCAATAACATGTTGTAACATTTGTGCCTTAACATCATTTGGAACACTAACACGTGGTTCAACATCTATTCTTGTGCTAGCTAAATGATGTTTGAACTTATAGACTATTCCATCATAAACCTTGCCACAATAACTACATTGAACTTTTTTACCATCCCTACTAACACCCTTCCCATGTTTCCACCTTATATCAGATCTATTACCAAGAAAATTCTTCCTTCCAGTAGCTACATTTTTTCCAATAGGGGCTGATGGAGCACTTGCACTTGAAGACATATTTTCTTTAGTGTATTACAACAAAACAATATATAAGTTTATATCAGCTAAAGAGAAATCCAATGAAGCTAACCAAAATGAAGATGAATAAATGTAGGAAATGAATTGATAGTTAACAAAATAAGTTTTATAATTTGTTTAAAATAATAACAGTTAACCAACTATATTATTCTTTACACTTTCTTTCTTTCTTTCATTTTTTTCCATTAAAAGCCATCGACAACGTACAATGAGTTTCTTTCTATGTAGTTCAAGTTTATAATTTAGCATATTCATCATGAAAATAAATCAAGATTCCCTTAATCTTGATTAAAACTATTAACCCATAAAATTCACAAATCTGACCTACTATACAAATAATTATCTATCTACTTTAAGTAATTTGGCCAAATTCTCTATATATCCAAACACTCTATAGGTCAACTCAAGCTCATCCTTGTCCCCAACACCATTTATATCCATGTTTTACACTCTAAGAGCACTACCTACTTTCTTCTAATATAGTTAAGTAGATTGTATCATTATAGAATTGTGACTAAATAAAGGAAGAAAAGCATATGTTACTTGAACTTGAAGAAATTGCGAGCACTGAGGGTGAAGAGGACATAACCACTGAACTGAGAGTGAACCACTAAACCGAGAGTGAACAGAGGAGTCAACTGAGAGGAGGACTGGAAAATAGAGGTAAGGCAGAGACCAGCGAGCATCGAGCAGCGAACTAAAGTAGCAAACCAAGAGGAGTAGAACCAGCCACTGAATTGAGAAGAGTAGAACACAACCAGTCAATGTTTTCTGCTTTGCACAATAATTGATCCAAGAACCTCTTCAACCAAATAGCCTCTTAAGCTGTTGAAGAAAGGGCCACGAACTCTGCCTCCATTGTGAACAAGGATACATAGGATTGTTTCTTACTACTCCATGATATGGTGCCATCACTAAGTAAGAAAATGTATCCTGAAGTAGACTTTTGCTTATCTAAGTCCCTTCCATAATCAGCATTAGTGTATCCTACTAATCGTAGATCTTTGCCGCCTTGATAGCAGAACGTATAATCAGCAGTCCCCTTCAGATATCTTAAGATCATTTTTACAACTTTCCAATGTTTAGGACCTGGGTCGGTTTGTTATCTATTCACCAAGCCAATTAATTAATAGATATAAGGTTTAGTACACATCATAGCGTACATTAGACAACTGGTTGCATTCCTATATGGAGCTCGGCTCATACGCTTTCTTTCAATGGTAGTCTTAGGACACATTTTGGCACTCAAGGTTCAGCTTATGCTTATAGGAGTGTCAGCAAGGTTACAACTTTTCATACTAAAATGTTCCAAAAACTTTTTGATGTAATTCTCTTGTGAGAGATACAAAAGTTTCTTAGAACGATTTCTTAAAATCTTAACTCCAAGAATGTATGCAGCTTCACCTATGTCTTTCTTCTCAAAGCAAGATGACAACTAGGTCTTTACCTTATTGATAAGCTCCATATCATTTCTAACTATGAGTATGTCATCAACACATAATGTCATAATCACATACTTGTCTTTAGATCTTTTAGTATATACACAGTTATTTTCACTCATTATAGTGAAACCACTAGAGATGACTGTATAGTGAAAACAAATATACCACTGCCTTGAAGATTGTTTAAGGCCATAGATAGACTTCAAAAGTCTACAAACTTTTTCTTCTTGGCCTTCTTTAATGAAACCCTCAAGTTGTTTCATATAAATTTTTTCATTTAATTCTCCATTGAGAAAGGTAGTCTTTACATCCATCTGATATAATTCAAGATCTAAACAAGCAACTATAGCTAGAAGTAAGTAAACAGAGGTAAATCATACAGCAGGAGAAAAAGTCTCCTTATAGTCAATTCTTTCCTGCTGTGTATACCCCTTTACTACTAGTCGAGACTTAAATTTTTCAATCGTGCTATCGACTCTTTTCTTCATTTTAAGAACCTACTTGCTCCTAATAGCCTTGCATCCTTCTAGAAAATCAATAAGTTCCCAAACATTGTTAATTTTCATAGACTCTATTTCCTCTTCCATAGCTTTAGTCCATTTATCCTTAGAAGGGGATAAGAGAGTCTCTTTCAGATTTCTTAGCTTATCTTCAATTTGTAGGAGCATTGTAAAATGTACACCACTTTCAATCTCATATCGTCGGCGATGAGTCTTTTTTCGTTAACCACATCTCAATTGTGATTCATTGAATCTTACTTTATTATTCCCATTTGGGTCAATATTGCTCCCACTTGGATCAAGAATGATGGTCTCATTCCCACTTGGAATGAGATCCATTTGGTCATTCCCACTTAGAGCAACTAGCTTAGAAACACTTTCATTCGCATCTAATGAAGAAGAAGGTTGCTGTTGAGAAACTAATTTATCATCTGCTATAATCCTTCTACTCGAATGAAGTGGTCCTAGTGCATTCGGATCCTCTATCTTAAATAAGGATAGGTCTTGACCTACCTCACTATTCTTAGGATATTCATTTTCTAAGAATGTGACATTTCTAGTTTCGAATTCAATCACGCTCCCATTGTCTTGCTGACTTATAAACACATGACTTTTTGAGGTTTCTAAGTATCTAATAAAGATACTTTTCTTTCCTCTAGGGCCCAATTTGCCATACTTATGAGAGGAATCATGTGTATAGGCAGCACATCCTTAAGGTTTCAAAACACTTAGGTCAGGCTTTTGCTCAGTCCATAACTTATATAGAGTGGTTGTAACTAATTTTGTAGGCACATGGTTAGGTACGTAGGCTATAGACATCAATGTATCACCCCAATAGGTGATTGACAAATTAGCTTGTGCCATTAAAGACTTAACCATCTCAAATAGCGTTCTATTCCTTCTTTCCACAACATCATTTTGTTGTGGAGTACTTAGAATAGTTAATTAATGAACTATCCATTTCTAATCACATAATTCATTGAATTAAATTGACAAATATTCTCAACCTCAATTAGTTTGAAGAGCCTTAATCTTCTTATCTAATTGATTCTCAACTAAGTTCATATAGTTTTTGAAGCAACTCAATGTTTCTAACAAATGAGAAATCAAATAGACATAACCGAAATGAGTATAATCATCAATAAATGTGATGAAATAATTCACTTCGTGCTTGGCCCTGACATTCATAAGCCTACATATGTCAAAATGAACTAATTGCAATGGAAATTTGGCTCTAATTGCTTTACCGAAGGGTTTTCTAGCATATTTTCTTGCTAGACAATATTCATAAGTAAACAAATCCACTTGTTCAATGTCAGGAAGCAAACGCTCTTTTGATAACCATTACATTCTTTACTAGTTAATATGACCAAGTCTAACATGCCATATATTTACATCGTGATTATAGTCATACGTAGAGGCAAACATGGAATCTCTTAGCATTTTCATCTTTAGCCATGGGTAAGGGATGAAATGGAGGATTAACACGCATATTTTTTTCATCGTGACAACAAAACCCCCCTTTTCGATACTTTGTTGCCTCTGTACCTGCTAAAATTAGAACCGATACTTCGAACTGGACGCATAAAAAAAATATGGGCATGTATACTTGACCTGCTTTCCTTGTTTGAAATCCGTTAGCCGGTGCTTTTCTCCAATTGTCTTCATCACTATCCTCTTCTGACATAAGTAAGAGTTAAAGCCATTACTTTTGAGTCTTATCAGATATCCCTATTCTCGAAACCAGACAAGCAATGAGTTCTTGTTCTCTGATTTTAGTGAACCTTGCATTTGGAGGCCTTCAAAAATTCTCCTCTTCCTTCTTCGATTTATAAGACAACCCACTAAGCTTCCCCGAGGCCACGGTTGAATTCTTCACTGGTGGTAGCTTGCCTTTCACCTCCAGAAACACTCCCAGCTCTAGTGATCTCTAAAATATCTATACTTTGGGGCTCTATGTTTTTACGATCAGGATTGGACAGTCCATAATGAACGGGGCTTATACTGCTTGTTTTGTGAGGTTTTAGAGCTCTAAACCCTCAGATCCAGCTTGTCGGTCCTTAGATCTTCCTTCCTAGTAACTGTTTAGAGTAGAAAATAGAGGCTAATCATGGTTTGGTAATGGTTACGCTAAATTATGGCATGCTAACATGCACCGCGAAAGCTTTGGTGACTTTGCTATTCTCAGCTCTCGTCAAAACCCAACTTTTAGGCCCAGATCTTGTCAAACTGTTAAACATAAACATGCCAGGTATAAATGGAGAGTCTAACACCCAAAGCCAAGAGAAACAGGTTGATGCAGAAGAGGAAGATGGTAATGAAAACGAAGGTAATGAGGATGATGGAGATGATGGATTTGGTGAGGGTGAAAAGGACTTGTCATCTGAAGATGGAGGTGGACACGACAACAATTCTAACAATAAGAGTAACCTAAAGAAGGGTCCTGAAAATGGTGTAGGTGGTGGGGTAAAAAAGAACGGAAGGGATGAAGAAGATGACGAAGAGGAAGAAGATGATGACAGAGATGAAAATGATGATGAAAAGGACGAGGGCGGCAAATAAGAGGAAAAGGAGGTAGTTGAAGAAGAAGAAGAAGAGGAAGAGGAAGAGAAGAAACGGTATCCCCTGTTTTGAGCGTCGTGGGTAAGGGTGAACAGAGGAGGAGGAAAGAGGGGAAAAAAAGAAGGGAGGGGAAGGAGAAGGAGGAGAGAAAAATGCTGCAAACTCATTACAGACCAAAGAGAGAGAAAGAAGGAGGACAGACTGAGAAAAGGAGAAGAAGGCGAGGAAGAGGGCTCGTCAATGGGGAGAAACAGCTTCAGGTGAGGTATAGTGTAATTCATGCATGAATATATGGCTTCTTAGGCACCTAAGACACGTAAAGGCGCATACCATTTTATCTTTGTTTTTTGTTTATGTTTTTTGTTTTGGGTTTCTTTTTGCTATTATTATTATGATTATCATTTTTTTGTTGCTTTGGTATTGCAAGTAGAGTTTTCAGGAAGGCGTCATGTGAGAATATTATGCTTGGGGTCGTGTGAAATTTTAATCTCCTTAGACCTTGAAAATTATTACATATTTGTTTTTTAAAAAATAAATAAATAATAATAATAATGCAAAAACAAATATTTTAATTAAATTATTTACAAAATGATTAAGTCGAGGTTTTATAAAATTTAACTAGTTAAAAGTGCCATGTGGGACTTGGGTCTGCGTAAGCTCTGGGGAATCGATCATATTAAAACAAGACTAAAAGAATTTTAATTTCAAAATCTTTAAAAAATGTGAAGATAAAATCCCAAGAATTCCCAAATATTTTATTCCATATTTTGGGTTCCCGAGTGAGATCGCTCGTCTCCTCAGGTATCTGAAGGTTAGTTAGTAGAGAACCTTGAGTCTCCTTAGGTTTAAAAAATTAACCTTTAAAATATTGTGATGAATTAATAAGTAAACAAGGAGGTTTGTCTTACCTATTATATAACTAAAAATCCTAAGAATATTTTTCTTAACTTTAGTTCTACTTTAAGTATTGAAATAAATTAAAATTTCAAAAAGTAACAATTAATACAAAGATCATAAATTCAAAACCATAAAAATATTTTTCCATTATAGTTTAAAGTTCAAAATAATTCAAATAGAAAAAAAAATAAAATATATATATATATATATATATATATAAAAGAAGAAATTTAATTATTAATTAAAAATCTTGTTAATCATGATCTCACCTCCAAAATTAGAATAATCCAAAAACCCCAAAAATATATAAATTCAAAAATTCCAAAAAATGGCTTTCCGTTATAATTTCATTCTAATTCCCATAATAAATCCTAATTTTAAAAATCCAAAAATAAATAAATCCAAAAATCCAAAAATATTTTGGTTTCATTCCAAAAAAAACACATAAACTCCTAAAAATCCTAGAAATCTTATCCCATAATCATTTCACTTAAATTTCAAAATAAAGATTAAAATTCCAAAAATAAATAAAAAATTAAAAAGAAAAAAAAATGAAGAGGTTAAAAGAGTTAGATTAATCAGTTTGATGTGAATTAAAATACACAAATCAAATTCTAATCCTATTTTGTTTACAAAAATCTGTTTAATTTGAACTATCCTATTTTTGTCGCAAAAATTTAAGTTTTTTAACCAACAGACATGCTTTTCTAGTCGAATTATATGAACTTTGATACTTATCATGGGGTATGTAAGCCCTAGGCTTTCATTCTAAGTCAAACCTGTCCTTTGTAAATATCTATATGTTTATTTTCATTATTGTTGTTTTTGTCTTCCTTGTTTAACATGCATATATGCCAAAAGGATAATTGAAATAAATTTAAGGTCATATTTTATTTTAGTTGACTAGTTTAAAGTAATTGTCCTTATGGACAAGTGTTGTAAGGTGCTTAACACTTTCCCCACACTCAAATAGACTCCTAAACATATCTCTGTTTTTGTAGACCGTTTTGTCTTTTCTTTTTAGTTTTCCAAAGTTTTCCATTAAAAATTTTAAGAATCAATTTAAAATACTTTTTATTCTTCTCACCAAAAGATCGATTTTTTAAGCAATTGAATAATCTTCAATCTGTTAATTAGAAGATTTTAGTTTCTGACTATACTCTTGAAAGTGTGTATTCTTTCAACAATTTGATGAATTTTGATTTTCTCTTTATAAATTCTGTAATTTTAAGTTATTGGATGTCTATACTAAGAGAGAAAATTTAAAGTCTAAGATTTGGAATCCAAATTTATTTATAGATTCACTCGCAAGCCTGCATTAAAAGGAAACCGCAACGAAATATGCAAATAACAGCCCTTTAACGCCTTCATGATCACTTTATGAATAGCTTCATCAGATCTTTCGCTGCTGAAGTGAAGGAAGCATTAGTCTTTCCGCTATTTCCTCCTGCATCCACTATAAAATTCAAACCACTAACCGACTTGGACTCATCGCTGCTCAAATATAGCGCCGCCATCCCTACCTCCTCGGGGTCAAGAAGAACCATCCCTTTCGACATAACGGCGCCCAGTATTTTCTCCGTCACTCGACTGTCTATCTTCAGCGAATTGTTCACTAACGGAGTCAAAACGGGGCCGGGAGAGATGCAGTTCACTCTTATCCCATGCGGCCCTAGCTCTACATTCAGGTTCTTCATGAGCCCAACTATGGCGTGCTTTGACGCCGCGTAAGCATGAGGTGCCTCTCCAGCCACCACCGACGCGATACTCGCAGTGAAGAGAATGACCCCTTTCTTTGCTGGGACCATAACCCTAGCGGCATGCTTGGCTCCCAAGAAAGATCCGTACACGTTCACTTCGAAAACCTTCTTGAAGGTTTCGTTGTTGCAAGACTGTATCGTTAGATCGAAGCCGCCCAAGATACCGGCATTATTGTACATGATGTCAAGCTTGCCGTACTTGGACACTGCCGTGTCAACCACGTTCTTCACGTCGGAATCACTGGTTACGTCGCAGTGAACATAGGAGATGGTGTCGTTTGTGCCCAGACTTTTGCAAAGGGATCGGCCGCGGTCGTCTTGGATATCAGCGACAATGACTTTAGCGCCGTTTTGAACAAATAGTTTGGCAGTGGCGGCGCCGATGCCGCTTGCGCCTCCGGTGATTATTGCCACTTTTCCTTCGAGCCTGTGAGAGTGAGACATGTATGATTAAGATTTTGCGTACGGAGAATGATCAAAGATGAATGAAAGAATTATCAAACTCTCGCTAGCTAGAACCAAACTCAGATCATATGTCCTACAGCAATCTGTTTTATGGCTTTGAAATCTACTATTTTTTTTTTTAGTTGAAATTATTTTATTAAGTGGCAATGCAGTTGATTCGTCTACACTAGAACTCTAGCACTACGTACCTTTTGGAAATTTGAGCCATGGAGGAAGATTCGCTATCTTGGATTATATGACACGTGCAAGTAGCGAGTAACAATTTGATTTCTTGACAAAAATGGAAGCTGAGAAGCTTTCTTATATAGGCTGAATAAATAGTATTATGAACGATCGTCATTCGTCCATGGAGGATAAGGCTGAAAATGGCCACCTACTAACCTTAATACTCCAACCACCCAACCAACAACCCATTAATTTCTCATATGAAGTAGCTCGTTTTGCTCGTCAGAAGATGTATTAAGTTTTTAGGTTTTGCTAACTACTGTACTTAAAGCACTATAATTAATAATTATTTATTATCATAAGTAATCCTTAATTAATAAAATTAGTTAATAAATATTTATTGTTGTTATTGAGTATAATAAATTATCCTTAACTAATTTTAGTAGTTAAACATCATTCATTATATACAATAAATTATTCTTAAAACTTTTAAGTTTTTAACAACATTTAATTTGAATATGGAGACTTGTGGCCTAATTTCCTTTTATTGCAATAACTTGATTGGCTACAACTTGTCGCGTGTCGATTTGTTGCCAGTATGGTTAGTTATCAATGAACGATCTTTTCCGAGTCAATCACCGGAGAATAGCTAGCTTACCAGCAAAAAGAAATCCATGGTCACATTTGGAACAAGATGTCCGTTGTTACTTCGGAAGAGTAGTTTTGCATTCATGGGCACATTTCGATTCTTTTATTGCTTTGCTCTTATCATTTTCCATGCAATGTAAAAACAAGTGTCGAATAGTCCGAAAAATGCCCCTTAATGTCACTTATTGAAGTCATCTTACTAGCTTTTATAAATCTATATATTTAATTGCCATTAGATTTTCAAATTAATGTACATGACCTAATTATAAAGTTTTTCACCTTTTCGTATGCATTTTCTTTGTAGAAATTAAGGTCTCTAATACTATAAGAGTATTGATATATCTGCTCACATTTTCTGCTGCAATGTTTATCTCTCTGTGGAGGAAGGTATAGTACTAATTATTTCTTCAAGCATGGGTGAAATAATTGCACTCTAGTGTCAAATCCTTGAGTGTGTACAAGAATATAATACCTATGTCGCAGTAAGTAATTCACGGTTTAGTGCGGACAACCATGCAATCCCACAGTTTATTGATATTTTTCATTTTAGGGGTTCAAAATTTTCCATTCTTGATTGAAACTCGTTTTTGGGTTCCTTGGGTTTGTTATTTTGAGGTTTTGACGGATATTCTCACATTCATGTTCATCATTTCTTGTAAAGTCTTCCTATCTTCTTCCTCTCATCCCTATCTCTTCTCCTGTTCGCTATGGTCACAAACACCACGGCTGGCTCAATCATTGGTCCCAAATTTTGTTTCTGTACTTTGAAATTTGAACGATAGGATCATAACGGAATTGTGGTAGTTTCTTCCACTAATGGTGAGATCATTATCGAGAAATTTTGGCTGTGTAGATCATACAGAAGCAAGTTGGGTAGCTTATATAATATCCTAATCTTGGGCCTCTTGCTCGATTTCATGCAGCAAATTAGCATACATGCAAGGCAATGGTTAATCGCTTTTCATGTTTTGCACAGGCTTTCAGAATGAAACACTTTCGTGACTTTATCAACTCGTTGAATAAAAGTAATCCCGAAGACTGTGACGATATTCAGAGGAATAGAGACTCTATTCAACTGTAGTTGCATCCCAGAAAACTTAATAAAAATAATCCCGAAGACTCTGACGCTATTCAGGGAATAGACTCTAATATTCAACTGTAGACTCTCCAATGGAGCACTTTTGCGACTTTATCAATTCTTTGAAACGATATAACTTTTTATGACACAAATAAATTTGTGTTAGATTAAAATAAATATAATGACCCAAATAAATTTTTTACCTTATTTAAAGATTTGAATTAAAAAAAATATAAGTTTTTATAATAAACACAACTCTTTAAAAAAATATTACTTTTTATAAAAGAGTTGTATTCATTTAAAATGTAAATTTGAAAAAATATAATTTTTTATATAAACACAACTCTTTAAAAAAGATGTAACTTTTTATAAAAATGTTATGTCTCTACAAAGACTTATTATAAATGAGACTTGATTACAAACTAGAAAGAAAATTCTTATGAGTTTGAAAATAAATATAATAAGGCATCCCTATTTCTATTCTTTCTCTAAAATTTTTTGAGAGTTCTTTTAAAGAAATTACGAAAGTTGTCATCTATCAATCTTAGGAGTCCTTTAGAATCCACATTGAGTTAACTATGTTTGTGCCACTAACCATAGGAAAAGCCACCATTTGCCTGCGGTTAGTATAACAGTTGAAAATTAACCGCAACTAAACAAGATTTTTTTGGTAGTGTGTACCATCGTGATTTTTTATGTTGTTGCCAAGGATAACAGTGTATCTTTGTTCATGGTTAAAATTTTTGCTTCATTTTCAAGTTTTTATTTCCATTTGATCCAAAAACGAATGATTTGAGTGCTTGTGGAATGTCTCAAGTGATACATGTATGTGTAGAATTTTATTTTTAAGCATGATATTATGCTAATCTTCATAAAATTTTTGGTACCTCATGTGAAGCTTTTTTACCTTGAAATTTGGTGTCAAAGTTATCTCATATGTGTAGATTTTTGATGAATTTTTATTAGTTTTTGAGCTAGTATTAGCAGAGGAAAAGTGTTGAACTTTAGTGCTAGTCTAAACATGTCTGTTTTAACAAATTTTACTATAGGTCAATTTGTTGAATTTTTTGGGAAGCATATATGCATTATTTTGAGCTGAAATTTTGGTATCCATGTTCTATGGTATGTCATAGTTGTTTTGAAATTTTTCTAGAATTTATGGTGACCATTTGGTATGTGATTTACACAACTTTGCACACATGACTTTGTGACTAAATAGCTCAGGTATAGTTAACTTTGAAAATTTTCTATTACTGATATACTTGGTATTTTAAGCTAAATTTTATTATATTTATCCCCAATATGCCTAGATTGTCAAGTAAATTAGTACATAGGTTTTGATATTGATATCATAGACTTTTTCATTTATTAGTTCACATAACTCAGCAATTGTGAAAAACCAAAGTAATGGTACTGTAAGGGAGTGCGTTTAAGATATTGTGAAGTTGTTTTTAATGATTCCCTTACTCTGTCATGATCAAAGCATCACTTAAGCATTGGATTACATGTTGCATCACATTTTGCATTGCATGTTGCATTTTTATCGTTTTTCTTTCTTGTGTTCAATGTATGATGTATTACTAATGAATCTTATTTTGGTTTGGACACTAAGGCACATGAGACAACATAATGATGTGTTATCAAGTTATATAGTTGCACATTCTGAGGTGGACTTAAATGGGCTAAATCTAAATCACAAGCATGGAGGAGGCAACGATTTGGAATAATCCCCAATGATGCTGTAAGATTTTGCTAGATGGTTCTACATCTAGCATAATGTGGCTAGCCAAAATTAAAGGACCTAATGAATCATTGAATCTCTAAGGGTTATGGTGCTACAAAAGCAAGGATAAATAGTCTAGCATGTTTCACTTTTTAGGTTTATTTTGATTTAGTTGTTCTTGCAATTTGTTTTGATTAATTTGTTATTTTTTAGTTTAACTTTTTTCTTTATGTTTGAATTTATGTTTAATTTCTTATATTTTCATTTGTTTTAGGTTTTTGTAGGTGAATAACAGAGAGAGTGCTGTTCAGAAAGAAAAACAAATAAAGTGGAACTCAAACATTTATTGGAATTGACATTTAGAAAAGCATGTAATGGGAAGAACGAGCAATAAGTAGTTCAAGCATGAATTGAGGGAGGTGATTTTAACTCATTCTTTTTATTCTTATAATGCTACTTCTCTAGTTATTAATCATCTTTTTCCATTAGCATGTTCCTCCTTATATTTTTTTCTTTGTGTTAATCATGATTGGAATTAAATGCTGATGACTAAGCTTGATAAATTCATTGGGAATAATTGGTTTTAAAATTTGCTTACAAAATTGGTATGTTACATTCTTGATATGTTTATATTGTAGCATAAAAATTTCAAAACTAAATAAGTTGATTTGATACTTAATTTAGTCATCTGGCTAGATAACATTATAATTGATGATCTTAGACAGTGCTTTGAATTAGAAATTTTATTGACATAATTTGGTGAATAATTGTATTATGATTTTAATTAGACCTCTTTTCTAGGATATCTAATTTCTCATATTAAAATTTCAAACCAATTTGAATCGATTTGTTAAGTCAATTGTACATGTTCTTGATAATCTCTAATGTTGATTGACACTGTCGTTGTCCTTGCTTGATGGAATTACTAGGAGTTGTGCTAGATGGAATTTGACTTGAAACCTATGCCAATCTTCCCTTTTTTCTGTCAAATTTTAGGAGAATTTTGGTTCATATGATTTGGATTCCATATGCATGAGATATCACTTGTTTAATGCACATTGTTCTGTTTTGGTTGGTGCTGAAATTTTAATAATGAATTATTCGTTACTTGATTGTGTGAGCTTAAGTTTGTGGCTTTCAACATATAAGTTCTAATTAATCATGTCTAGTGATGTGTATATATATTCCCATTAACTTGTCATGGCTTAAACTTCATGCTTAATATAAGTGATGAATGTCAATTGTTCATTCTTGGAAAAAAAAAAAATTGTTATGTTCCATACCCTTGGTTGTTGTGATTTCTTTTTAGTGAATTTTTTGAGTTGTTTCATTCCTTTTTCATTTTTTTTATTGTCTTTTGAATTATATGCTTATGATTTTATTTAAGCATGTTGTTTGTGAATTCTACAAATTGTAAAGTTATTATCAACATGATCATATCTAATGGAAAAAGTATTTTAAATAGTACAATAGATGAAATTATCTTGTCTAATTCAGTCTTATGGTTATCTAAACAAGTGAAATGATGATAGATAAGGTGTAATTTAAATTTATGATTAGATATAATCAATCACTATTATCTTGAATTCAAAAGCAGAAGAAATAGTAGGGGTTTATGCATATGGAAGTTGTTAAAAGGTTATCAAATTTTAAATACTTGATTTTAAGAGACAAAGACCCTTTTTTATTGATTTACTGGACTTTTATAGTGTGAACAATTCAAATTGTACTGAAAGTAAATATGTTTCATAATTTACAAATTATAAAACTAAAGTTGATATCCAAATATTAGTTATTGATAATTAAGAACTGTCCTAGGATATATTGACAATAATATGAATCTAGGATTACATTAGATTAATATACTTTTAACTAGTTAGATAACTAGTATACGTAAACTAGGTTGGACAAAGAGGAAAATGAATGATGAATGAATGGAAAAGAGTTGTGGCCATAACTAAAGGTAATCATTTCTTTGTACTGTATTTATGAAGCAATATATGTTTAATGTATTTTGGATTTTAACAAACATTGAGATATTACTATTAAAAACATAGGTATTGTCAACAATGCAATTTCAATAGTCATAAATAATTGTTGAAAATAGTATTTTTATTAACCCTAAATTTTCACCATCTCGTGGGTAGAATGAGTGTAATTGGCACTACCAAGTTTCCATTACTATCGACACTGGGTTGAGAAAACTAGGGTTTCGACTAAAGACTAAGCAAATTAAATGGTAGAGCTCAAATAAACGATGATCTAGTCTTGGTGTTTCAATTTAATTAGTTTTATTTCTTCTCTTCCGTAAATCTCCTTTTCTCTCCTTGCTATCAGTGGAGCCTTTGAAGTGATTCAGCGTTAATTGGTAAAATTTTTCTTTCGCAGCACCAACATTTCACCCAATCATAATTTTGACAGCAAGGTTAGTATTTAACACCTATTTATAGTTTGTTGCCATGGGAAGAAAGTGGTTGCTTTGATTCTGTAAATGATGTCCTTTTCTTTACATCAAATTGATTATTAGTTTAGTGATAGTTTTCTTTGTCACCAAAGATGAAAGATGAAGATAACAGAGAATGCCTTTTTCATTTTTAAGGTTTAATTAACTTAAAATATGGAACACTTAACCCTTTGGTATGACTTCTTTCTTGTTGATTATTTGCTTCAAATAACCAACCTTGTTCATATGCCCAACTCTATCTCTTCCCCACTTTACCAAATCAGCCTCAATTTCGACCAATATTATAAACTAAATCTTAAACCTTAATTATGGTAACTATGCTTTGTCTATCCTTTCAGATAAACATTTACACAAATATGAAGATCTTAGATTCAACTTTTGGATTAAGCGTAACACACACTAGAAATAAAAAATGGTACCTAAAATCTAGAAGGTAGCAAAGATAGAGACTTTCACATGGGTTTAACTTACCATTTTTTGGATCTTATTAGGATGAAGAAATAGTGAAAATGAAATGGGAAGGTTTGACTAAAGAGGTTGAACTCAGATAGATATTTGTATTTGTAGAACAATGCTAAAGAAGTAAAGTACCCAAAGGAGGATGAGTTTCACTTAGGATTATAGGGAAGTAAAAGGGGAAAGCAAGAGATGATATTTTTGCAAAAGGAAGAGAGAGAGTGAGAGAGTAAGAGAGGAAAAATAATTAAGCATTAGCATTAAAAATTGGGGCCATTTGGCATGGGATAATGCTTAGGTTGACAATAGATATTGCAAGATTTAAGAAATCTGAAGAGAAAAAAAAAGAAAAAAAAGAAAAAGGAAAAACAACATTTTATACTTCTTACCTCTAGATATGTACCTTAAGCTTTGTTATATATGATGTCTTATTTTAATTCTAATTTTTGCCTTTCCATTCTATTTGCAATGATTATTAAATGAAATTTCTTTTAGCATAGTGTTGCAATATGTAACTTATTTAAAATTCTTAACTTTTTCTTATTTTGTTTGCAATGTTGCCCTTGAATTGGGGAAAAAGAATCAAATATGATATGCTTACGTTTGCTTTGTTAACATTAAAGTGTCTCTAAGTATAAGGGACTTTTGGTTTAGACTAGTGGCAACCAAATATATATATATATATATATATATATAACTAAATAAATGAGAATGAAATTTTTATAGAAGTTTTTAGACCTGAGTGACAGGGAAGAGTTTGTGGGCAAGGAGTTGGTATTTGCCTCACGCAATTGTAGGGTCCTCAATCATCACTTGTTTGTAAGCTTCAAAAGCAACTTTAAGAATTTGGGAAATGTCGTGAAGAGTCCAATGTAAAAGTTAGCTTACTGGAAGAGAAAATAAATTGGATGGAAGAATTATTAATACATCTTCTTCGAGGAATGGCATTAAGAAGTCAAATAGATTTGATATTAGTGGTTCTTTATCTCCTTCTGATTTGGTAACTTCTTTATTATTATCTTGTTAATTTTAGGAGTTAAATGGATTAGTATATTTGATAAGTTTTCTATTATTATCCCATATTGATTGCTGACCTTTAAAATTATGGTTGAAAAAGATAAAAATGAGTGAAAACATGCTAGCTTATCATATTTTTCCGCTTTGATTGGTTTACTGGTTTATATGATTCTCGTCTTAAAAAGTTGTCTTTGAATAAGTGACAAGGAGTTTGGAGAAGGAAAAGAGAATGGTAGACTTCTAGAATGGTTCTTGTTTACTTTTGAAACTCTATTTCATGTTTGTGCCCAATACTAGGTAGACCAAACATACAAGTATCTAATGCTAAAGTCATGGTTGAGATTGCATTGAAGTTCTAATATTTGTTTTCTTTGGGAAAAGCCATGGTTGATTTCAAATGGATGTACCATGGGACAATTTTTTGGTCATTATTGGCCTAAAAGGTTTCATCCTATGGTGGAATGAAGTGGATTAGTATTTTACTTAATCTTTTCTCTTAGGATGTTTGAAATAATACTTGTGGTTTAATAATATTGTAGTGCTTGAGCATATAGAAGAGTTTCATACTACCCATTAAATAGTTGATTTTAAGTAGGAAAGGATATGATAATGTGAGCCAACTTGTCCCATTACATTCAACATTATTAATTTACTTGAATTAGTTGTTTGAGTACATGTTAACAAATATTTGCTTGTCCATGACAAAGTTGACTTTACTTTTTAATTCAATTTTCAATCTATGTTGTTCAAATGCTTCCACCCATAAGTGTTATTTTGTTATAAAATTAGGTCATATCTATAACACTTCTAGCATTTTCCATCTTTATATGCTATAAGCAACATACTTTTATGATATGATGTTTTCCCAATCTAATTTGATTATCTTTTACTTTGTAGGGTGGACCCGAATGAGGTCTATGCCTCTAATATTACTTTACACTAAAATATTTGAGAATGAAAATTGGTTAGAAGTTAGATAATATTTTGGCTATTTTCTATTTATTTTGCAAACATTTGAATTGACATAATGTAGTCATATGTTCTAAATATTGTTACAATTAATACATTACTCATCTGTAATATTTGGATGAGAAACATATTGGTTCATTATATATATATATATATATATGTAAGTTTGGACAAATATTTACATCATTCGTTTTAGTATGAATATTTATATAAATGATATTATTAACTAGATTTATTTACCTATCAAGATGTTGTTTCGACGGTCAAGCTTGTCAAGAATGAGTTATTACAACAATATTTTCAACGATTATAATTGTTCAAAATTATTTATGACCATCGTTTTTAGTGGCCATTGTGAATGTTAAGGAAATTTAACCAAGTATTTTCAAATGTCAATAATTGTAGAAAATTCTTTACCATTTATATCGACGGCCAATAACTTTTGGAAATACAATTTTCAACAATACTTTTTTCGACGGTCATTGGCTGTTAAATGGTTGTTGTAAAAACAAATATTGATGGACAAAGATTTTTTTTCCAACAATGGTGACCTTCAAAAATAAGTCTTTTTCTTGTAGTATAGTAGCTTGAGATATATATATATATATATATATATATATATATTTGTGTGTGATAATGTAATTACAATTCAACTTTTTAAACTAAGGAATAAATTGGTAGATGTGATATCAAAATGCCTCACAAAATAAATTGTAAGGAGTTTTGAATGGAATGGAATTTAAAACCCTTAAATAGAGTTACCACTAATAGGGACCCTACCTTTAACTAGACTAAGTCAAGTTTAAATGTTCAATGAATGAGAACAAGTTACTAATAAGTGACTATGTGAACTAGAAAATATTTTATCATTCCAGGTTGAGTGTATATTATAAGAAATTAAGTATTTATGGTAGGTATAACTATTGATAGATTTAAAAAAGTTAAAATGATTAAGGCTTAAGGGAATCTACCTATGTGAACATAAAAAGTGATGTCATTCCTAGCAAGAATTTGGGATAAATTCTTGAAAATGTGCATGAAAAAACTAGGGTGAAGCAAATGGCCATATAAGTGCTATAAAATTTTGCAAATTTCTTTGAAGTTATAGATAAAACTTGGTGTCTGATATTTTTGATTTTAATGTAAGAATTATAGTTCAATGCTTGAATGTAACCTTCAATTTGTTTTAGTTTTAAAATAGTTACGCTAATATTAGATTTAAGTCGAAGACATCTATCTTTATGTGTAGCCTTATAGATCAAATAAGAGACTTAATTTTCCAATCTAAATGGGGGATTGTTGGAAATAACTAGTTTGAAAAACTAAGTTATATATGTGTTGGATAAAAATAAATCTAATGACTCAAATGAATTTTCTAGTTTGTTTAAAATTTGAATATGAAGAAATATGATTTTTATAATAAACACAACTCTTTAAAAAATATGTAACATTTTGTAAAAGAGTTATGTCTATTTAAAATCTAAATTTAAAAGATATAACTTTTCATACAAACACAACTCTTTAGAAAATGTGACTTTTCATAAAATAGTTTTATGAACAAAGTCTTATTAAAAAAGACTTGATTACAAATTAGAAAGAAGATTGGGACAAGAGTTTGAAAATCAATATAATAAGGCATCCAAATCTTTCTCTAAAACTTTTTGAGAATACTTTTAAAATATTACAAAAGTTGTTGTTTAGCAATTTTAGGGGTGCTCAAGATAAATCCTATGGGTAATTTGCTATATGCCCTGTAACAAATGTAGTGGAAGTAAATATCACTTTATGGACAATGTGTTAAACACACATTTATGAACATAAGTTTTATCTTCTTAATTTTCTATAACTCTTACAACATAACTTAATAGAAAATTTTGTTATAGGACATTTCCTTTGGAATTTCAAACTAAATGATTCAAGAGGCTATTTATAACTCAATGAAAGCTCATAAAACATAGTGCATGATACATTCCTTAATGTACTTAAAATTATAAAATGAACCACCATAGCCACCTCTTACAAATACATGATCAAGTCTGAGGCCTTTCACCCTGTTCATCATTTGGAGATTGACTCCCCTATAGGAAGAGTGGGTTCGTTGAGAGAGGGAGTGTGACTATTTAAGTGGAAGTGGGAATGGTTGTGGTAAATGGTGTTAGAAGCAAATAAGAGATGTGATATAAAATGAGCAAGAATTATTTCAAATTTTGATCATGGCTGTTAATCTGATTTACACTTCAGAAAATGCCACGTCACTTTTCTTTTGCCTAATGTTAGACGCTTCTTTTAGGGTCAAAGAAAGCTAATCTCATATCATCACTCCATCAAACGCATTGTTAACGAGTTTGTCTATGAGGTCTGTCAAACCCCAACATTGTCTCTTTCGCATTTGCATCTGTTTCAGATTTCATTGATCTTAAATAGAAGTTTTCATCATGTCAGAAGAAGAAAATGGTGCCCCCAAACCATGCGAGTAAGCAACATTGATTGTTTGGTCACACTTTGACTCTTGCTAATTGCTTCACTTGTTGCAATTCTGTATGGTGATTTTGCAGATTCACTTTTTCAGTTGTGATCCCATTTTGTTTATCTCATAATCTTACCTGGTTTTCTTCATCTTTCGATTCTTTTCATCTTCAATTTGCAGCTTCTATTGGCACCCTCCCTTTTTGGCTATTGCCGCTATAGGTACCATGCACACCCAATTTCTTCAATTTTGCTCCTGTTTAGTAACACCATCCCCTAAAGTAACATATTAATATGTTTAAAACATTGACTATGAGAACAATAAAATTAAATTTTAAAAAAGAACAATAAAAATGACATGAAGATGAAAAAAAACCTGCTATCTATGGAAATAAAGAAGAGTAACATAAATGAGCAAATAAAGCTATTCAAATAGAGATAGTTCGCAGCTAGAACTTGCTTTTGAGGAGTCGAAAATTTTGAAGTAAGAAACCTTCAGCATTTATGACAACTTTTTTTAATAATAAGAAGTATTTTTTTTCACTAAAAGCAATTCTACTTATCCTACTAATTTAAATAATGATATAATAAGACTAATCTCTTGAGAAAAATATTTTATTGGTCCCTCCTTCATTTATTGAAATGTTAAAAATAGTCATTCAATCATTAAAAAATATGACACTTGGTCCTTCCTTTTTTAAAAAAAATACTAAATTTATTTCTTTTTTCAAACCCTAAACCTTAAATTTAATGGATTAAATTTGATTTTATTTAAAGGTGGCAATCAAGTGTGATATTTTTTAATAAATGAAGAACCACTTTGGGCAATTCAATGAGTATGAGACCAAAATGACAATTATGTGATAAGTAAGGGGCTAAAAAAAATTACTCTTAATCTCTCTATTAACTTTAATCAACAACTTGATTAAATAATTACTTATTAATATCGAGTTGTAGGTTAAGGTTTTTATTCAATGTGCATGTAGTTAATTTAACTTACTCACAATTAATATGAACTCAATCTATTATTTGTTTAGATTAACATTGATTACCTAATTAACAACCATAAAAAATTATTGTAATAATAAGATTAATATTAATTTATAAAATAATTTAAAAATTATTCCAACGCCGTTGTCTCCCTCTGATGAGAGATTTCTTTTGTCCGAAATCCTTTTTTTGCATTTATTTCTTTGGGTGTAATTTTGATGGAGGATTCTTTTATTATTGTGATTTATTCTTTCGGTACGAATATTGTTGTGATTTATGAATATTAGTCAAATTCATTTCTTATCCGAGTTCAACATTGTCTTCAGCTTTCTGTCATAACTAGGATATGTATTAGACAATGATAATCATGAGGGCCCGTTTGGCACATCATATAAAGCCTGAAAGTATAAAACTTGATAGTATAAAGTTAGATATGATAAGATCTGATAAAAATTTAATACTATACGGTACTTGATATGACATAATATAAGATATCGTTCTACATAAGATAATATAATTATATATTTGGTAATAAAATATATAATATTAGATAGGGTAAAAATTAATTATTATGACAAAAATGTCTTTAACTTCAATAAAATTATATTTAATAAAAAAACTCAAAGAAAATGAATTAATTTTTTTTTTGGCCACTTATACAAATTCATACTAATAGTAATATATTAATCCACATCTAAGAAGGAATGAGAAAAATTAAAATTTGAAACAAAGAATAAATTAATAAAACCTCATTTGGTCCCTCACATATAGAATATTTCTCAATTTGGTCCCATATAAAGTTTCTTTTTTGATTTGGTCCTTCAAAAATGTGATATTTCTCAATTTAATCGGTCACATATAGATATTTTTTCAATTTGATCTCTCATAAAAAAAAATCATTATCAATAATATCTTTCATATTGTTTAAATTAACTTATTTTTTGAGGATATTATTGATAACAATTTTATTTTTGAGGATCAAATAGAGAAATGTCCATATGTGAGGGGCTAAATTGAGAAGACAATTTTGTAAGGGGTTGAATTGAGAGGACAATTCTATGAGGGAATAAATTGAAAAATACTTTATCTGCAAGGGACCAAATTGAAAAAAAAAATTCTATGAGTTCATATATTTTAAGTTAACTTACTTTTTTAGGATTTTATTCATAACAATTTAATTTATGAGGGACCAAATGAAAAAATGTACATATAAAAGAGAGTAAATCAAGAAAAAAAATTCTATAAGGGATCAAATTAAAAAATATCACATATGTAAGGGACTAAATTGAAAAAAGTTTTATGAGTTTGTAGTCATTAAATTGATTTGTTTTATCAGGATATTATTTACAATAATTTTATTTGTGAGTGATCAAATGAAAAAATGTATATATGTGATGGACTAAAGTGAGAAGACAATTTCACAAGGGATCAAATTGAAAAATATATTAAAAGTGGGGGAACAAATTGAAATTTTTTTTATGAGTTCATAATTATTAAATTAATTTGTCTTTCAAGGATATTATTAATAACAATTTTACTTATGAGAGACTAAATTAAAAACAAATATGAGTTCATAATTATTAAATTAATTTGTCTTTTAGGAATATTATTGATAACAATTTTATTTGGGAATTATTAAATGGAGAAATATATATATGTGAGAGACTAAATTAAAAGACAATTTTATGAGAGATCATATTGAAAATATCTTATATGATAGGGACCGAATTAAAAAATTTTTGAGTTAGTATTTATTAAATTAACTTATTTTTTAAAGATATTATTAATAACAATTTTATTTGTGAATGATCAAATGGAGAAGTATATAAATGTGAGTGACTAAATTGATAAGATATTTTTTTGTGAGAGACTTGATTAAAAAGACTGTGAGGATCAAATTGAAAACATCTTATCTATGAGGGATTAAACTAAAAGAAATTTTTATAAAAATAAATTAAAATATCTTATATGTGAAAGATAAAAAAAGTTATTAAAAAAGATAAAATATTTTGTTAATACAATTACATCTAATTAAGAACTAATAAAATGTCATAGCAGAAAAAAAAAAAAAAAAGAGGAGCCATTTTTCTGGAGCATCAAATCAGATAAGTGAAAGCCGGATTTGGATATTCTCCTGTAAAAGAATTATAGGAGAATATCCCCTAAAAAACTTGGACATCAGAAGAAATCTAATAGTCCAAGTTTTTTCAAAATTTTTTATTTCAATAAATATTATTTTAAAAAATAAATTTATGATAATATGTAAAGATTTTTAATATTTTAGATTTTTTTTCTTTATAGAAAATGATATCTTATTGAAAAAACAAATGAACTATTTTTAATAATTTATAGTCTGTTTGTTACATCTAAAGTTTATATTTTTAATACAAGAGGATATTTTGATTAAAAAAATGTAAACAAGTTCTAATAATTTATAATCTACTATTTATATTGTATAATTTATTTTGGTGTTATCTTTGGTATATTTTGTATGCACTAATACATCTAATTATAATATAGAATATAATTATAATAATATCAACTAAAAAATAATAATATTATAATTATATCTTTATATTATAATTAATCCATCTAAATTTATATGTGTACACAAAATTTTATTTTTATTTTTTATTAATAAAAATAATTATATATAAAAATAATCTAAAATATTTATAAATTTTTTGTGTATTATTTTATATTTTTTTTAAAAACTAATTTTTATTGATAAAGTCCAAGTCTTTTTAAAATAATCTAAAAAATAGTCCAAGTCCTTTTACAGAGAATATCCTCGAGTAATTGTTTTATAAAAGGATATCCGAATCCGATGACCCACGTACCCCACCATGAGTCCATTATTGTACCTTTAAGTTCTTTAATTTCAAAGTTAAATTGCGAATAGAGATTCATCTGGTTGTATGGTTCTCACATATCACGCATGGAGTTGATATTGGCGATGTTGGTGTGGTCAAGTTTAGGAATGAGCCGAACGCAGGGATGGGAGTGCAGTGATCTGACTGGGGAGCTGTTGAAGTCGGCGAAGGAGCCTGATTTCTTGGAATGGATGCGAGGGCTTCGAAGGATAATCCATAAATATCCAGAACTCGCATTCGAGGAGTTTCAGACGAGTCAACTCATTCGATCGGAGCTCGACTCGCTCGGGGTCCAGTACTCGTCGCCGGTTGCCACCACAGGCGTCGTGGCTTCCATTGGTTCCGGTGAACATCCCTGGTTTGCTCTTAGGGCCGATATGGACGCCCTCCCTATCCAGGTTCTTCCTTCTCTTCAATTGAACCCTAGTTAAGTTCATTTTATATGCATTCTTTATAATAAATTCAGCAAACATTATCACCCGCTCCATGTTGATGTAGAATTTTAGGGCGTGAAAGTTGCACGAGTGGCATAATTTGAATTTATAAATAATCCAATTTACGCAATAGCTTTTTTTAGGCCTCGACTTGGTTATGAATAATTGTATCAATATTTAAATTAAAATTTGTTTGACGTTTTTTAATTGCCATGTAATCTCGTATGAATAATTCAGACCCCAAAAAAAAAAAAATGTCGTATGAATAGTTTGCAAAAGATGTTGCAGTTAAATTCCTGAAAGTCCAAAGGAAAAAGGTAAAGTTAATTCCCTTTCTTTTTTCTGGGTCATTGGTATACTTCATTTCCGCTTGCTTTAACATTATTGAACATATTTTTTTACCATTAATTATGGTTTTCTTTTTTTGCCCCGGGGTAATAAATAGCTTTAAGTTGTTACAATTTTTCTTTAAAATTTATGACAACACATGTATATTTTAGTTGTATTTTGGCTATACTATTTTTGTGTCAATTTTTTTAATTATATCTAGATGAATGTAATATTTTTAAATTAAATTATATATTATTATTAATTAATTAAACAATTATTATGTTTTAATTAAAAAATAACATAACAAATATATAAGTAACTACATATAAGTTTAGTTTTATTTTTGTTATATATATATATATGGCATTGCTAAAATTAAGTATTATTAAATACTATTTTTATTGATTAATTTTTTAAAAATCGTTTGGTTAATATATGTATTTATAATAATTCTGTATTTTTATTAAATAATTTAAAATTTTATATTATATTTATACACATATGGTGGCTTTATACAAAAATAATTTGATGTAGTTGATATTTTAAAAATTGAATTAATCATTAGAATTAAATTAAACAAATAAGAAATATGCAGTTTATCAGTCTAATTATTGCTAAATATAAATTAAATTAGTATTATACATAACAATATATGTTTTTAGTTTATTAATAACATTTATTTTCAATCTAATGACAATAATGATTCGATACCTTCGCGCCGAATTTCCGTCATACTTTTAACTCTTGTACACCTAATACTTGTCTTGTATATTTTAACTCTTATTTTATAAAGCTAATTGATATGTAAAATCATATATTATTGAAGAATTTAATTATATATATATTACTATACCATGTTTACTTGAAGATTTTATTATTAGAAAAGAAATGAGAAAAATACAATTTTGGTCCTTTACTTTTAACATTAAGATCAATTTAGTCCTTTAAATATGAAAAGTATTAAAATGATCCTCTAAAAATGAAACTCTTCATAAGTCCTCAAAAGTTAATTTAGTTCTATATAAAGATCAAATTTATTTATTTTTTTAATCTTTAGATGACCAAATTAATATTTTAGCGTAAGATTAAAATTATATTTTTCTCTAAAGGAAATGGTAGAATGGGAGTACAAGAGCATAAACGAAGGCAAAATGCATGCATGTGGGCATGATGCTCATGTAGCGATGTTGCTTGGAGCTGCAAAATTACTCCATAGTAGGCAACACCAGTTGAAGGTGAGAATTTACAGAGTACACATTTATCCACGACATAATATATATCAGTTCAAAGCCGAAGAAAGTAGCATGAACTGCTCAAGCCTTAACTATAATCTTTCTGCATTTTTTTGGTTCTTCTGAAAGGGCACAGTTAAACTGGTATTCCAACCAGCAGAAGAGGGCAAAGCAGGGGCATATCACATTCTCAAAGAAGGTGCACTTGATGAAGTCCAAGCTATTTTTGCTTTACATGTTTCGCCATATATACCAACTGGCACTATTGAATCGCGACCTGGCCCTATTTTGGCTGCCTCTTCGAGATTTTTAGTCACAGTTCGAGCCGAAGGTGAAGACCCCATTCTAGCAGCTGCCATGGTTATACTTGGACTACAATATATCATTTCACGTGAAACTGATCCATTAGAAGCCAAGGTAATTATTCATCTTTAACTCTAGTCTACCTAAGGATTTGAGTTACGCAGTGGGGACGATCTCGTATCAAAATTTTAGGACTCAACTATCAACTGAAATCATGAGATGATACTGTGAAAGAGATAAGAACCTGAACCTGAAGCTACCAGAAGCACAGTGAACTATATGTAGCCATGGGAACCAAATTTTGCAGCTACAGTAGGGTTTTCGACCTGCGTGAGGGGAATGAAAATATTTAGTGATAGTTTGGAACCCTTCCTCCTCACTCAAAGAGGAAGTTTTTGTTTTTGTTTACAAATCTTTTCTACTAACTTCTCTGTAAGGGCTTCTTCAATTTGATCCAAGGAATTTCACTTTCATTACCTGTTACAGCTACTTTTTTCCCCCTCATTTGGTAATGCTTCTTGATATCTAGGTATGCCACCAACTAGCTAGTTCTCATGGCAATTGCAGAATCCAATTGTTAACAATAGACAAAGTTATTTATTCGTTCATTTCATTACTGTTTCAGGTCATGTCGGTTGGGTTCATTACGAGTGGAATAGCTGAGAACATAATTCCTGAAGAGGTCCAATTTGGAGGAACTATTCGAAGCTTCACGTTAGAACTGCAATCCTACATTCAACGGAGGATTAGAGAGGTATAAATGAGACATTTATTTAGCATACTCTTATCTCGATAATATATATATATATATATATATATATATATATATTTATTTATTTATTTATTTATTTATAAACCTGAAATGTAAGAAACTAAAACATTACAATGCCCATATTTGTTATGGTATTTGTGTTAGATATGTTAATAGAGTTTGGTGGTATAAAAAAATCTCTCAAAATAGTATAATCACATGATATTATAATATCTAAATATTGGTGTATCAAAATGAAAGCATTTTGAAATTCGACTGACATCCAACTATATTGGGGTCAAGATAGCAGAGTATGAAATTGAGTGAAAGTATGTGTGTGTGAAGAACACATTACGAGGCAATTTATGTACAGGTGGTAGAGATGCAAGCAGCAGTGAAGGGATGCTCAGCTAGCGTAGACTTCATGGAGGAAACAATGAGGCCTTATCCTCCAACCATAAACGACAATACTCTGTACCAACATGCAAAGACAGTGGGAGAAGCTCTGCTTGGTAAGCCAAATGTGATGCTTGCTCCCTTATGCTTGGCAGCTGAAGACTTCGGCTTTTACTCCCAGAAAATGGCAGCCTCATTGTTCAACATTGGAGCACACAATGAGACCCTCAACACACAGCTTTCGCTTCACTCTCCAGACTTGGTGATTGATGAGGATGTTCTTCCCATTGGGGCAGCCTTTCATGCAGCTCTCGCTATTTCTTTCCTTACTTAACAGCCTCCTCTAATACAAATTTAATCCATGTCTTTCTGATTCTCACTCACCTTCAAGGCTAGCTAGTTTCTTCATCTCGTGTTCTTCCAGGGAAGTTCAAGGTCCCTCCATACTTGGGTAGAACTAGCCCTGGGTTTAAATGGCAAGACAGAGACATGTTTTGAATAACTTAGCTCTTATTCCCAAGGCCGAAGGCTTCTGATTGTAGAACAGCTATACAAACAGATTTGTATGGCCTGCAGCTTTACTAAAAGAAAGAAACGCATCTGAACCATCATGAGCTAACTTCAACTCATGTCCTCCTTCACTTAATTATATGGTAAGGTTTTCTCGTGCTGCTGCTGATTAATTGAAACAAGGAGGGCACTCTTTTTCCTCGTTCGAAAAATGTACTTCATAACGCTTTTAGCTTCTGAATTTATTTATATAGACTAAATTCTCAAAATGTATAACTTGTTGCATATTAATTCTTTTCTTTGAACATATTATATATTTATTTTAATTTTAGAATTAACTCTATATACGTGTAGTGAATTATAAATTTGTATAAAAGTAAATTCAATAACTAAAGTATTAAAAAAAAATATTTTCAAGAACTAAATAAAATTACACAAACACTATCAAGTTAACATTGGCCCATGTCTCATATAACACATCAACAAGAATATGTGAACATAAATAAAGCACGACTAATCTGACTGGATGAGCAAATATTGTTAAACTTTAAGCGGAATATGATGCTTAAATTTATTAATGTAAAGCTCTTCGAACGGACAAGGGTTGGCGAATTGGATTCTTTTGACTTATGAGTTGATCCATTCAAGTTTTAAAGAGTTAGACCTCGAAAACGAGGCATTGATATCAAAATTCTTTAATGGACTATTATTTTAGTTTATCTTTGTTCATAAACGTCAATTCCTCTTATTGATCCTACATAACTTGTTGAACGAGCAATACATAAGCTTACTTTTATCTTGCATCCTGTTGATAATAATAAATGTCGTTTTGGATAAGTTGCCTCTCATCCTAAATGCTAAAGGCGTCATGAATGCGAGGTTGCACCGCATACCAATCAAAGTCCAAATCGTATTTCGTAAAGATGAACATAACAGAAGTCAACAGGGGACTGTGTTGTATAATATTTTGCCGCTGCTATACAGTAAGCATGAAATGTGCATTGAATTCATCAAGAGCTTCATGCCCCGCCTTAATTATATGGTAAGATGTTCTCTCTGAGTAATGTTCCCTCCCAATGTGTAGTCATAGTGTGCCTAATTCAGTGTCCCTGAGAAGGCAACCATCAGCAGCAGATGAAGCATCGGTGACCGAATTGCATAAGGAAGTGCCTGCTTCAATATATCAGGGAGCTAATTCTGCAAAATGGCTAGTTGTGGATTTTTTCTTATTGTGTTTCAATTGGATTATCGGTCATAGATGATCTTGTGGGTGAGAAACTGAGAAAGTACCCTCACAAAAATTAACATATTCTTAGAAACATCGACGGCATAAATTACAGTAGAAACTCGGCAGTTAAAACAGATGTTCTGAACTCTACAAACGAAACCATACCTGAAGATGGCCAGATAAAAATTTAAGCAGCGAGCGCCGCAATTTTAGTAGCTATGGACTGACAAAAAAAGAATATACCTTACAAGGAGGAAAGCATCTTCCAATCTTCACTTTGGCCTTTACGTAGCAGGCCTAGGATTGATCGTCCTGCACTTTTACCGGACATCATAACAGAAGGCAGGGGCACGGCAAGAAAAAGCTTTGTATCAAAAGATATGTGCATTTCTCATCGTTTGGACTTCCTGACATTCTGGCTTTCACCCCTCACTTCCGATAACCTTGATTTGATACCATTGCCTGGCATTATCGGAGGTCTCTCATGGAAGGTATTTGTGGGATCTCGTGATGGCCAAGGCTGTGAAGATTGCCTTGTTGGACTGGCATAAAGTCTGGAAGATGCAAGCCTGGAACCAGCCAAGATCTGATCTCTCAAACCTTTCCCCGATTTATGGCCTTGCATTTCATCGCCGTAACCTTTTCCTTGAGCTTGCTTCTCCAGTTCAGAGAAGCTTTCCCAATCTATTCCATCTCCAAAATTTTGGAGCTTCTCAGCTTGGATTCCCCATTCCAATCCATCTGATATGCTTCTTTGCAAAGACGTGCTTCTTCTTGAAACTTTCCCTGAGGTAGACCTCCTCCCTTTAACTTCTTCATCAATTGGATATCTTCTTGTATCAAACCTGCTTTCAGAAGGGTAAGCCCACTTGTGGCTCTTGTAGTTGTCCATATTTAACTCTATAGAATGCATATCACTTTCAGCCGAGTCTTCTTTGCTTTCTACTCCATTGTCCACCTCTCCTCCATCATCCTCTTTGTCTTCATTATGATGGGAACCAAACCGAGTTTTACCCAGATAGGCAGCAATTTCTTCATCATTCAAGTAAGTGGAACTCCGCCCCTTTTCTCTAACTTGTTTGTTTCCCATAAAAGCCTCAAGTTGATTCCTGAGCTTGTCAACAGCTGCATTCTTTTCCTCAAGCTGATATTTTGCCTCAGAAAGTTTCATTTGAGCTCTCTCCTCACGTAACATATCGGCTAACTGCATTATTTCCTTTTCCTTTTCTACCTCTTCACAAACTTTGGTAGACTCTCTCTTTATTTTATCTAACTCTGATCTATCTTCACCAACGTCCCTTGCTAACTCATCACAAACTTGTTCAAAAATTTCTCTTGCTCTCTTCTCACTCTCAAGTTCTTTCACCACTTTAAGTAAGGATGCTTTTGTCTCAGCCAGTTCTCTCCCAAGCTTTTTGTTCAAGCTTTCAAACCGTCTCCGTAGTTTCCTCTCTACATCAAGTTCTCCAGCAACAGATTCAATTGCAGCCTCAACAATTTCTTGCTCCTTGCTTTTCCATGCTGCCTTTTCTTCAGCAAAGCATTTCATCAAATAATTTAACTCATTTTGATCTGAGCGCTGTTCCTGGATAAGCTGATTGACCTGCAGGCGAGCCCTCTCCAGCTCAGTATGTAAAGCTGAGATTAGGGACATACTAGAAGAAGGACGATCATCATGACCCCACATGCGGTTTATTATTTTAAGAAGCTCTTTTGACGTTGTTAAAGCATTACTAACATCCTTCAAACGTGTCTTAACTCCAATAGTAGATGAAGTAGGAGTCTGTGCTCGAGATCTGGTTTCAACCTGTGGAAAAACCTAAAATACATGATTCTTCCCTGTTTTTGGTTATATGCATGCATATCACAAATTCTCAAACAGAATTTTAATTTTCAAATACTGATTCCATTTGTGTAATGCATTTTATAAGCAACTGCCCTTTGCTCTGCATGTACACGTCTGGTTGTTTTACACCAGATTAAGGGATAAAAATTAACAAAAATCAACAAAATTATATTCTTTGATTCACCAATAACAAATTATAGTTCAGCCACCGTAGAACAGATAGAGAACCTACCTGAATGTTATAATTCATTACAGCATGAATATTATTTTCAAACATCATGTTGCAAATTCCATGCAGCTAAGAGGTCCATAAATCACAGGTTTTTACAACCTTTCAGCAACCGAAGTCAACTGTCAAACAAATTTACTATACAATTACTTAAGATTAAGGGTGATGAGGGCATCCACTTAGGGAACCTATTCGCCTGAAACCTTTGATTGATATGACCTGAGAATTTGTTAATTGGTAACCCAGGTATAAAAAGAAGTAGTCCCTTCACGTGATTGAAGTAAGGCTGCCACAGCTAAGTGGTCATCTTAGAAACAAACAAGTAGAATCATTGATATGCCAGGGTAAATGTGTGAAATGCATGTTTTTTGTTATGCCGGTATTACAAGTTAAAATCTGAATGCAACACACTAGCCAAGCATCAAATGCCCATTTCTCTTGGGGAAACCTATAACTACCACTGAAAATAAAAATCCAAACCATATGTGGTGTAGGCATTAAGCAAGCACATGATATTCAATCCAAACCTAACAAGGATGCCTTGAACTCCTAGGTATTTATACGATATTTACATATGTGAAGTTTAAGTATGAAATCGTAGAAAGGGAAGGGGTGATAGAATGAAAGAAAGAAAGGAAACTTTAAACTGTCCGAAACTACATAAATCTTTGCAATACCTACCTCCATAAGACTGGCATTGCTAAGAGAATCTAATGGACCAACTTGGTGGTCAGTGAGCCTCAGCCTCTGGGAAATGGATGGAGTTCTTCTATGGCGACTACCCGTTCCAGATCTATCCATCCTCTACAAAAGTGGAAAAACTTCGTAAGAAAAATAGAATATACGATAAACGTCAACACAAACATTGTAACAGTAGTTCCATACTCCAAAGGCCAAATCAGTGAAGGTAAATTTTCAAATAACAGGAAATTAACATTCCAAGTTGTAATATTTAATATACAATGTCTGTAGGGTCCAGACAGAAATATAAGGTCCGTAAAGCCCAATATATCAGTGTACTACGATATAGCCAAGTAGCCACTGGCCACCATCTCACCATAGACAATTAAGAGAAACATAAAAGCAAAAACACCATAGGAATGTAAATCAATTATCTAATCTCATCTTCAATTTTATGGGAAGAAAATCTTGTAACTGGTTCCTGAATCCTTCCTGTAAATCACAAGAAGACTGAAAATAAACGAAATGCATTTTGAAAAAGAAAAAAAAAAGTTCACCTCTGATACGGGACTGTGTGATGGATCGGACAAATGGGGAGGCAAAGAACCTGAATGCATCGACCTTGCCGCTAATTTTTCCCTTGCTCTCAACTCCTTCTTCAACCTCCTGTCATCGGACCCTTGTTTAACGCTCGGCGAAGGAATCTCATTCATCTCCCACAATGTCGCAGCGAGCTTCCTTGCTGACACTGGAGCTTGTTTGGCCTTGCTACCCGTCTGGGATGGTGGGTACTTAGGGGACTCCAGCGCCCGCAGTGCGGACGCAGGAGATCTCGAGTTCATTAGTTTCCATGTGGGCACTGGTGTACTTGATCCGCCCCTCTTGCGTACAAGAATGGCCCTCTTGAATCTGTAGTTTTGGAGTACAGAGGAGGTAGAAGATGCCGATGATGAGCAGCCTCGTTTTCTGATCTTCCCAGGAATCAAATCCATGCTTCGAATTTGCCTCGGCATCAGAAAACTTCAATACTCAGATCAAAAAAGATCTGCGAGAAAAAAAGTAAAACTCAGCATGAGAATTCTTACACCCAGATCAAAGAATTCTTGCTTCAGCCGGGTAGACACGGAAAAAACAGAGAAGGGTTAAAAAAACAGGGGAATTTTGATTACCATGCGTTTAACAACTTCGAACCCGAGAAAACAAGAAACTATCGCACAATTGGGCCTCCTCCTTTTTGATTCCTTACTTCAAGGCTGTCCGAATTGAACTGTAAATCAATTGCGATTGTGAAATTTTACCATGTCCCGAAGGTGGAAAAAGTGGGCCGTGTCGTGTAATTGAAATCGCGCCATCGATGTCATAGTACTTCAGCTTCAGTGAAATGTGCACTTTTTCAGGGATTGAGAATACTAGTTTACGAATACTGGGAACCAACAAAATGTAATTGGTTTTAAACTTTTACAGCACATTGCTTAATCAAGCTCAGGAGAAAAAAGAAAAGAAAAAACAAACTGTGGAATGAAAGCGAATGAAAGGAATGGAAGAGCGAAAACCCAAACCCTAGAAAGAGAGACTTATGGATACGAGGGCTTTGATGGCTTCCACCACCGCTGCCAGATTTGATCAGTACTACTGACTGTAGCGGTATTGGAAAGGGCAAAAAGCGAAAGAGGGAGGAGAGGAGCAATCAGACACGATCCGTCCCATTGAGCGTGAACACGTGTCAGAATTTAACGGTCGGATGAAATAATAAGGGAATCGTATGGCAGTGATTGGCGAAGGTTGGAATTGGAACTGTAAAGCGTATCATACGGAAGAAAAATTTGGAGAGGAAGTTTGCAGGATTTGCGAAAATTCGGTGGATGGTATTATAACGACAATAAATAATGCTACTTTTGGCACCTGAACTCAAAAATGACGACAACTTTGACTTTGACCTTGGAGATTCACGTATCGGGGAAGAAAAGGACTGTAGATGATAAAGTTTATACATAAAACAAACTTAGAAAATTTAGAAATGTAAGAAAGAAATAAAATAATATGAATTTAGCAACAATGTGCGAATTTTTTAAGAATTTTAATTCACATATAAATAACTCTTATAATTTTTAAATTTTAACAATAAACCTCTAAATTTTTAAAATTGTGATCCTGCAGTTAATAAATCTGCTAATTTGCTAATGACAAGGGGAACGATTAGACTAAATGGATTCAATAAACTTTACTTGTTAAGTAGATAATTTCGTTGACCACTGGGTCATGTGTTTATGCATTTTAGATTCTATGCAATTAAATTTAGACACAATTGATTATATTTTTGCTATGGTTTATTGTTAACAAATAATAGCATAAGAAAATATATAATATAATTTAAAATTTATTCAATTATTTGCAATAATCATACATATATTGTGATATAATTGAAAAAATATATTTATTATATTTTAATTAAAGAATAACATAATAAAAATATAAAAAAAACTATATATAAATTTATTTTTCTTATATCTATGAATTTAACATACTTCTCTTAATAAGAAAATAAACAAATAAACACTAAGGGCATCATTTGTACATAACATGAAGTTGAAGACTATTATCAAATTTTGACAATAAGATAAAAAAAAAAATTGATCTACAATCAACATAAAATGAAAAAATTATATGTATATTAACAATTAATTATATACTTGTATCAGGTATGACTTGACCGACGACCAATTCATATTTATTCTTCAAAAGTATAGAGTTGATTCAAAGTTCAAATGTCCTCATAACCACATTGTACACCTCAATATATAAACCTTACACTAAATTGGTGATTGAAAATGCCTTGTTCTAGCTGGACAGAAACAAGGCACCAAGTTCTGATGCTTTGCCAACAATCTTTTATCGAACATTTAATGCCTCCAGTGGGAAATGACTTGATTAGTACGTGGCGTCATTCTTAAATAAAGTATGCATGTTGAGAGAAGTCAATCACACTGATCTGGTCTTCTATTCCAGAGGTAATTTCCTGTCCAAAATGCTTCTGCTAAAGGAATATTCATTTCTGATGATATATTCATTGTCGAAGAATTACTTCATTATATCTTTAAGTGTAAGAAATAGAAATCCTTTTTGAGCAACTCTAAAAAATTGATATCCAAAATGCCTGTAATAAAAGAAACTGAAATTTTAAAAAAATGGACCTTCGTGTAACGAAATTCCTGGCACATTGAATAAAATTAATTGTGGAATGTGCGTGACAGCACCTCCTTCAAATTTGTAATACATGGAATCTATCATATCTGTTCTTTCCTAATGTGTGTATGATGTCCGGGTTTAAGAAATTTCTCTCTCGACTTCAAGTAGAGGTTGCTAGGTAAACAAACGGGGAAAATCCATATAGTATGGATTCGCTCTTTAGCAGAGTGTTTAATGAAAAATATGGAGAAGGAAATGAGAAGAAAAGACTCTGAAATGACATTTTCTCTATCCAATTTTGACTTTCCTTAACCTAAGGTAAAGAGTAGGTAATGGAGAATGTACGGATATCAGAGGCAGCTTTAGGTTTACCGAACAACGCTCTGATCCAAATTTTAACGAAGGGATCTGATTGACATTCAAAGACATTGGAACTGGGGGCAACTTACTTCTATTTATGATAGATAGACTGCTAAAATCGTCTCTCATTCCTGTTCATGTCATGGTGTGGAAGATGGCATCTCATGGGATCAGGGAACTTTTGATCTATATTTTGTAAAGGAAGGCTAGAAAAACTCCGTGATTTGGAAATTAGGGAATCTCACAACTTGATAAGAAATTGAGAAAAGCTTTGGAGAGTAAATCTCCCCAAGAAAATCCTATTCTACCTCAATCTTAATTTCCTCCATAATATTAACTGCTTGCTTGACTTCATTCCTATTGAGGCAAGATTTAGAGATCAGAAGGTTGAAGGTTTTTCAGCAAAGGAGTGCCTACAAGACATCATAAGGTGGAATAAATTTATACCCCCACACACACATTATCCTCTCTTTTGTGTTAAAATTTGGGATACAATTTATTTAAATAAATTATTAACATGTGGAGGGTTACACAAGAAAATTATAGCACGTGAAATAATATTTCAAAGAAACGAATATATACTGTTGAATAAAACATATACGTATACATAATATACCTGAGTTTAAATTGAAATAGAGTTTTGCATTTTTGTCTCTACCTCTTCCTACACTGAATCTGGACTTCTTGGTCGGCAACTTATTATTGCTTTGTCCCTTTTCTCATAATGATTTCATCGGTATTTCAAAGCTCAAGCTCTAAAAACAGGGAAAAAAAAAAAACAATTTAGAAAAGGCAGATTTGATTTAAAGCAAACAGGAGTTAACGTGCTTTATGTTTTGTTTTGCTTTTGCTTTTGGATCTCTCCTGTTTTCTTCTACTCATCCTTGCTCCTCGAAGTTCTGATAGAAGCTCCAGCTCTTGCCTCTTACAGCTTTTCCAACAAACAGAATAAAGGAAGAAATGACTAAAAATTAACCCTGAACTGTATATGGGTTTTCTGAAAAAGCACATTAGAGGATAAATTATTTCCCTTTAATTAATACGTGCGAGTTTATTCAAATTATGGAACGCGAATGTAATATATTTAAAGACAAAGAGATAGGATAGGATCGGACCATAGGAATGGACGAGGTGGTTGGTGGTGTTGCAAGTTGCAACTTCAAATCTATCGAAAATGGACCAAAAGGAGAGCATATAGAGACACAGAGGCAGACAAAAGAGGGGCAAGTAAGCCAGGAGGTTGTAGGATGATGACCACTTCTTCCAATGTGATTCTGGGGACCTAAATTTCTGCTTTTCAATGTAACTCTCAACGATTAAAGGAACTCGAATATTTTCTCCAGCATATCTTGTCAAATTATACGACACAAAATTGCCACATGCCCCACGTTGGACTTACGCTAGAGGACACCGCCACTACTCACTTCACAGTGGTTATTTATCTCCCCAAAAACTTTCCTTTTGAAAGCTCCTCATCTTTTTCATTTCCTCCATACATGTCCTTTAGCTAGTTCTGTAAAATAAGGACAGAAATATTGTAGAAATCGGCCAATTTGAAGACTTAAATTGAAAAGAGCATCAAAACATTTTCTGATTTTTTTTTTCTTTTTCTTAATTTTAGAAGTCAAGTAAACCCACCAAATAAGTCACCTACATACCCAGTGTCCGTCCAACCTGCTTTGTTGTTTTTTTTTTTTTTTTTCCCTGTTTCTGCAAGTTGTAGACTTTTGAGACTTTCTTTCTACTTTGCTCTTGAAATGGATCTTTTGTTCTGTAATCCAAAAGTCACCGGAAAAACAATGGCAATTCCCTTGGAGTTCCCAATTCTATGGTTTTCTTTATTTTCTGTGGTGTGTTCGACCTTCACTTTTGGCCATATCACAGCGAGATTCCCTTCTGCAGGAGTTGGGCCAGAGCTTCACTCTCTTTCTGCCAAACATGGTCTTTACAGGACGAAGTTCTTCACTCAGATTCTTGATCACTTCAATTATAATCCCAAGAGCTACAAAACCTTTCAACAAAGATATCTCATTAGCGATCTCCATTGGGGTGATGCCAAGAACAAAGCTCCCATCTTCGTCTACACAGGGAACGAAGGCGACATCGAATGGTTCGCAAATAATACAGGCTTCATGTTCGAAACAGCACCCTATTTCAAAGCCCTTTTAGTCTTCGTCGAGGTTAGTACGTCTTCTTTTATTTCCCAAAAACATAGATCTATGTTCTGAATCCGATGCGTGAAAGGAAAATGAAATGGATGGTAAACCTGAACTGGCTCAAATCTCAGCATGTTCTTTCTTATGCAGCATAGATTCTATGGGAAATCAATACCATTTGGGGGAAATAAAAAGGTTGCATATAGCAATAGTAGTACACTTGGGTATCTGAGCTCCACACAGGCATTGGCTGATTACGCTACTCTCATTATTGATCTGAAGAAGAATCTGTCAGCTACTGATTCCCCTGTTGTGGTCTTTGGAGGATCCTATGGAGGAAGTATAAATATACCCCTATATATCTCATTAGCATTTTTATTTTTTTTTTTCACTTGGTTTCTTTAAATTATACCTCTTCAACTAATTCCAAATAATATATTCTTCCTAATGAAATACGTGAAACATGCAGTGCTGGCTGCTTGGTTCAGGATGAAGTATCCCCACGTTGCCATTGGAGCCTTAGCATCCTCGGCTCCAATCCTCCATTTTCTGGATTTCGTTTCACCATATGCCTTCACCAACGTCATCACACAAGACTTCAAGGTCTCTTCTCCTCCCTCCGGAACCCCTTTTTGATTGATTAATTCACGTCTCGGGATACACCATACAGCATATAACTCACATGAACGTCTACTGTAGCTCATGACTTTCGAATAATTAGTTAGTTTATTTATTCATTACAGTATATATATATATATATATATATATATATATATATATATATTCCCTGTGACATATTTTTTATATTATAGAGCGAAAGCGAGAATTGTTACAAAGTGATAAAAGGATCGTGGAAACAAATAGAAGACACGGCCAGCACACACGGTGGACTAGAACTACTCCGGAGATCGTTCAGAATATGCAAGTGAGTGGAAGGGTAGCCCGATTAATAATGCAAATCAATGGCTCTTTAATTATTAAATTAGTTTTATAATTCTCTACTGGGTCGCTTCCAGGAATTATATTAGCGCAGATGCTCTGGAAAGTTGGATCTTTACTGCTTTGATGTATACGGCCATGACAGATTATCCAACACCATCCAATTTTCTGAATCCCTTGCCTGCTTATCCAGTCAGAAAGGTGCTGTTCACTTCAAACTCATTTAGTTCATTCAAATTATACGGATAATATTAGGGGTTGCAATTAGATCCACGGCAACACATTAATGGATAGAAATAGTATAAATTAAGATATTTAGAAGGGAGAAGGAAGAACCAAAAGCAATGAAGAAATAATTTGAGATAAGAGACAGATAATTGACCTTGAAAAGTGGGGAGTCCAGATGTGCGAGGCGATTGACAACTCAGCCAGTGGAAACGACACGTTTGCCAAGTTGTATGCAGCAGCTAGTATCTTCTACAACTACACTGGAACTGCCACGTGTTTTGATCTGGACGATGATTCCGATCCTCATGGTCTCGGGGGATGGCAGTGGCAGGTAGGTACCTCTCCCATATACTACCTTATTTTTCTCTTTTCCTTGTCTTGTGAGTTATTCATTTGTTTTCAAGTAAATGCGTATAACTATTTTAAAATTATTAAAGATGAATATGATACGTTACAAAGGGAGTAGCAATAGATACGTAACTAAAATGAACCGTAGTGTGCAAAAGGGAGGAACACATATGCGTAAATGGCAATCAAAAGGTGCTATAAGAGATGGAGCATGTGATAGAATCCAAGAAAGGCAAGCATATGGCTCACACTCATATAGTCACATGCAAAAGTAGAAAGCGTGAGACAGAATTGCCAATTCATCATCAATTTGGAACCCTCATAATTTTTTCTCACTTTCCCTTACCGAACACAAATAGCACCTCAAACTTCAATCATCAACTCATGGCCCACTCTCATAATCCACCAAGGTTGCGAAGATCACTTTACCGCAATCATACTACCATCTTACCACCACCAAGTTAAAATCATTTTATTAGTTTAGGTGTCACGACACACAACACAAACTTGTATGCTTCTATTCAAAATGGTGACTCTTTCAGAGAATGTGAATCATAGGTTAGAATTCTGCAAGTCTAATAATGATGGGAGTTTATATATGTGAATGCAGGCGTGTACGGAGATGATAATGCCCGTAGGTGGGAGCAATGAGGAGAGCATATTCCCAGCTTCGGATTGGGAGTACAAGAACAGAGTTTCTTCCTGCAAAAGTGTCTTTGGCGTAGTGCCCAGGCCCCATTGGATTTCTACTGAATTTGGCGGCCATGTGATTCATTATTTATTCATTATTCATTATTCTTTCAGCTTTCATTATTAGGCATTTCCATGAATCGAAAGTGATGATGCAATCTGATTTTCTTGGTGCAGGGCATCACTAGAGTTCTGAAAAGGTCTGCTAGCAACATTATCTTCTTCAATGGTTTAAGAGACCCTTGGAGTGCTGGAGGGTACGACTTACGAGCATCACTTTCTTCAATTTCCCCTTTCTTAACTTAACTGAACCTTAAAATATAGTGATTCTGATCCATTATTTGTTATTCATAATTAAGCTAAGTAAGCGAGGTTTTGTTACAGGGTGTTGAAGAATATATCAGAGACTGTAGTTGCTATTGTGGCAAAAGAAGGTTAGTAGTGCACCAAACTAAAAATCTCTCTTCGTTTATGCGTTCTGTTGCTGACTTTATAATGTTATTGGGTTAATTATGAGTAGGAGCTCATCATGTTGACCTGAGATTCTCCACCGGGGAAGATCCACAATGGCTTAAAAATATAAGAAAACAGGAGGTGAACATCATTTCAAGTTGGATCTCCCAATATTATCAAGACCTAACCCAGTGAAGGACCTCCTCTTGATTCCTTTCAGAATAAGGATAATTGTTTGATTACCAACCTACACTTACCACCGTACATTGTATTCAAATGAATCAATGAAAAAATCGTCATTACTAATTCTAGCATTGTGACGTTCAATGCCCATATTGGTTTTCTTTTTGAAGTTATTATTAAATACCTTCACACAATGTGCAAGTATGAATGTGACTGTACTGACATAACGTTGAACCATCTCAACTTCTATAATAATATATAAAGAATTTATTACGTGTAATTACTGATAAGTGATATAATTAGTTAGCGAAAGTCTTTAAGATTGTCTAGATTGATGCGGAGACCATGCTTATAGAATCATTATAAGAAAATAAATTTCAATTAACTTCTAAGACAGTACAAGAGAATATCTTACCGTATTTAATAAAATAATTGTGAGATTAGACACTTATTCAATCATTAACAAAATATGAAGACATTAGAAAAATAGAGAGAAACTCGTACAAAAATTTCTTGGCCCTTAATTGGTTCAAAAAACTAATTTGCTTCCACTTTTTGTTTTGTTGGTTAATATGCAAAACATTGAACTGAATTAGATCATAGCCTAGGAGTTGGATTACATATAAATAGAAACATTGTGAAGGAAATTTGCCTCGAGAATTTGTTTTGGCCGAATAAATTTGCTTCCATAATGAATTACTCAAATGGGAGTTGGGCCAAGATTGGGCCTGAATCTTATTTTCAATCCGATTTCAAGCCCTGACATCCAAATTGGATCTATAAAACACCATGTCTTTATCCTTACGTTCATTTCAATTTTATAATTTCCAAACGTATGGGATACCTAAATTTTATGTTTAGAAATCGTATATAAAAGTATGTTTAAAAAATTTTTAAAATTTTTGCATATAAATCTGAGTGTCTAACCCTTTTTTAATTCATAGCCAAGTATTTTAATACCAAAAATTGTTTTAGTATCTGGTCTTTGCCTTGTCCACTTTGATACTGGTTTCCCACTAACATTAGGTTTCGTTGTGGGGAATATGAGGAGTGAAACATTCATAGTAAAGAACACAAAATATGCAAGGAACAAAGTATGTCTCTGTATGCGACATGTGGTCGCTTCCTATGTCTCTGAAAAAGCTTACCAATAAAACACTGTAGTCTACTATGATATTAACTAGAGTTCATCTAGGCTTGTTCAAATTTCAACATTCACGGAATGTCGCTATATACTTCCATCAACATCTGATAACCGTATTAAATGAAGCTTTTAGAACAATGAGAAAGAAAGAGAAATAGTGCATTGTCACTTGGCTTGCCGGAATTGGCATATTGCTTGAATACTTCGATGATAATCAAACGCCACACGGTCTTCTTTTCAAACCTCAATCAACTTCAGTTCACTTTTCAACAAGTTAGGCCTAAAAGATTATGACAACTCCTTCCTCCATTATTTGCAATTTTGAACTCACTGTTTTCTGCACAATTGTACACGTGGAGATTAACATACGTATAAAGATTTTTTAAAAGAAAAGAAAAGAAAAGAAAAGAGGATTCAAATGATGTTGATCTATTCAAAAATCAGGTTGCCGGTGAATATGACACTAATTTTTCAATTTAGCAAAATTAAATACACTTAATGCAATCAAGGTCTATGATTTATTGCAAATACATTATCAACAGTGAAAACTTCTGTCCTTTTGTGCGTTGATGGGAATTCCCACATCATCCCCCTTCTGTCCCATTCTTTTACATTTTATCTTTTTAACATTACTTAGTATACCTCTCTTTACTCTAAATCAAACCATTGAAGCCTTATCCTCTTAGGTTTCAGTCTCTGTTATTCATTAGCGTCAGATTCAAAAGCTTCACGTGCACTTCAACATGACATTCTTAATTCTGTTGAGTTATCGCAAATGACGTCGCTGTCCTATAAGACCATAACGCATGCGGCAATTACCATTTCTTTAAAAGGCAAGTCAATCTTGAAGTTCCTGTTTGCAAGTCACAACCAAGAGATGTCATGCTTTCCCTTTAACGAGAAAACATGACAAATATAGCCATGGGAGGCTGGGGCCCAGTGGACCCTAAGCTATTGGGCCCCTACATGGTCCCACATCGAGATCCATCCCCACTCACTACCCTGTGTTCCACAGGCCTACCCTCATCACGTGCCACGTTCCAATTACCCGATTACATCACCATTCTCTGCAACTTCTCTCCCTGCACTTCGCATACTGGCAGATAAGAAAGAAAAAGAGGGCTTTGGGCCTCTGATCTTGTGGGCCCACTCTAAGAATATACATATATATATATATATATATGAATTGATCTCGTGGGCCCCTACTAGGTAGGGCTGCCCCACCACCCCGCATGCATGCCTACTCTGGCATCATGAAATGAGAAAAAGAAAAGAAAAATAAGAGATATATACAAGAGAGATAGAGAGAGAGAGAGAGAGAGCAGAGCAGCGGAAGAAGAGGAGGCGTGGCCTTTCTCACAGGGTTTCGGCTCCAACAGTTTGCTATATTTCCTATACGTTGAATTCACTGTGTGGATGGTTTTGTATTTTTAAATTGTTATTCATAGTACGTGTCGTTTAAGGGTGTGAGGTTGAAAAGGTTGCTTTCTGCTTCTGATGCAAACTTTTGTGGCTTGGGGAATCGGTATTTGGTGGTTCATGTAATTAGAAATGGTGGTTTAATTGCTATATTAAGTCCATGCTTGCACTTTAGAGTTAGGACCGGTGAGTGCCTGATATTCGGTTATACTATAAACTAGTAGATGTTAGCCTACATAATTAGGGAGAAAAAAGGCAAGTTCGCAATGTCAAAAGATTCTCAGGACTGCAACAAAAATTATAAATATTTCTTTGGAGAAATAATTAACCTTTTTTTAAAAAAAAATTGTCTGCTATGTTTGATATAATGCAGTGACCGGTGAATAATTTATGTACAAGTTGATGGAATTCTGTCAAACTATTCATATATATTCGTCGTATATATTGTTTCTTTCCCCTTCTCTTAAGTGGAACCCATTTTTTTCATGGAAAGATGAATATTGCATTGACATTAAGAAATGTGATTTTTGAATACTCTTACGTTAATTATACAATGATGAGTATGGCAAAAGTATTAGCTAATATATTTTAAGAGAAATATTGACATTGCGAAATTGTGAGTTCGTGACATAATGGTGCCATGTAAATTATGCTTGGTTTATCCTCTTCCATTTTATAATAATGATCAATTTACAAATGGACCATTTTTTTTTTGGTGTCTTTTTTACTTTCGTTACTTTAATATGAGAGGTAAAGTTGTCAACTGTCAACTCATAGAACTACAAACCCAAAAAAAAAAAATTACCTAATTTAGTAAGATTTGAAAACTTACTTTAAGATTTGGACGAAATATTTTGAACGTTTCAAATTAATTCGGTCCTATAGTCTTGAATTGCTAGCTGTCTTGTGAATTTGACAGCATTGGGTGGATTATGCCGACAGAAAATATATAAGATGATGCAGTAAAAGTAAGTAAATATTTGACTTTTGCATGCCTACAATTTAATGATGTTGTTAAACCATGATTAATTAGTGATCTTTCCCGTAAGCCAAAATCATGGGTATATTTCTTAATCAAATTTCCATTTTCATCACAATGGATAAACAGTAATTCAAGCCACTCATTTCTACAGAAATATCCATCGACTAAATCTTTCATCATGAAACGCATTCTCACATTGTATAATAAATTCTTGTTTCAAAATTCTCAATTATGGGTAATTATCATTCCCTTGAATCGTCTCTTTCCTTAGTACTTGTGCTCATAACTCTGCCATTTGGCGTGCTAAATAAATTGCAGCCTAACCTTTTCTTTTTCTTTTTCTTTTTGCCTTTTCTTCTAAATAACATTGAAAAGCTTAATTCTAGGCCAAATTATGTTTTCCTCACACTTTCCTCTTGTTTAATATACCATGAAGATTTTCTAATTAAGTAAATTCTATTTTTATCAAATTTGTAAATTAAACTAATTGTAAAGACATTTATATCATATATATTTTATGAAAAATTACCGAAACACTCATTAAATTTTAAGCCAATTGTAAGTGTAGTTCTTTGAATTTAAATTTTAACCTAAGAATTAAGCTCCTTAATTTTCTACACTAAAGATAAAGTCTTTGGGTTTATTTCACTCCTATTATTATATATGTATGAAAATATTAAAATTTTGTAAATAATATTATAATGACATCTACATATCACCTATAGTAAATAATCTACTACAGAATTTGTAATAAAATATAAACTATTAAATCAATGACTCACATTTTATTTTATATAAATAAATAAAATGTGAGTCATTATATTAAAAGTTAATACCTTACATTTTATTGCAGATAATACAATAAAAGCATCTATCCTGGGTGATCCAGGTTCATGAATGAGCACTTCATTTGATCACAACTGCACTTTTGTGGATGTGCTGTAATGTTCAAATTATACCAGTGAAAAAGAGAGGGCAAAAGAAGTTTTTTTAAAAAAAACGTTAACATTGAGATATTCATTTTTATTATTTTAAAAGTTTTAGAGTTAATTCATTGCAGGTAATTTAAAGTTTGAGATGTGTTTTGGCATTTTTTTTTCCCTACAATACCTATATATGTAGCTAGCTAATCCCGAATCTCCTGGAACTAATCAAGCGATTACATTAGTCATAATGTGCAAATAAAGTGGAAAGGTTATTAGGTCCTATTAATTTTGTGAGGCAACCAATTTATTGAAAAGTCTAACATATCGGCCCCTTTGCATTGGTGCACTATTCTCAAAGTAAATGGGTCCATAGAGAAAGACGAGTGAGATCTTCAATTATATATTATGGACTGTGCATGGAACGGGGTTAAGGTCCCCACTTAATTAAAAGTCCTGAGGCAACACATATAGACAATTTCAATTGCATGGGGCAATCTTCTTTGAATTTTTGGCTTAAACTTTTCGTTTTTCATTTGCTTGGGTTGGGGCTGTACCTATCAACAAGCTTTTCCATATTATGATGCATTTGTTGGAGATTTAGGGTCTCTCACACACACACACACACTCACACACACATACACACACATATATATATATATATGTATATATAATTGATGCACCTAGATCCTTTTATTCTTTTCAACTCAAAAAGGGCTACATCTATAACTATTAATAAACTCTAAGTGAGATAGACCTTAATTAATTGGTCCACTCAACCTTTTTATCTGCCGGTATATTGTAATTTATTCAGATCAATTTAATATTTTTTTCAGAAAAGAAAAAGTACATAATTCCTAGTCGAAAATTTGTTTAATACGGAATTCTAAAAGCATATGGAGCATGTACATGTCTAACAAATATAATAATTAAGATGGGTCTTTCATGGACTGAATGGTAGATGTTAAGAAGCACTATATTGGTTTTTGGGTTAATAATTGAGTCGTTAATCATTAAATTTGGTGTACAACAAACTCAGGTGCAAGATGCGTATCACATATGTTAGATTGTGTTCACCGTTCTTGACCATTTGCAACAAGTTGTTTGGAATTATATTACTGCTACAATGAATGACCCATGATCTCAATCTCTGGAAATATTTAGTTAAACCAGTCATAGCAATTCTCACAAATCCAGGGCTCGCTGGCTTTGTTCATAGAAACAAATAGAAGAGACAGAAAACCACCTTGTGCACGTTTAATCTAGGCAGAGTTTTGAATGAGTATCTGCCCATATGAGAAAGACAGAGACTTTAATCATCACAATGGATAGATCTTGCAAAACCCAGTGGCCAGTCGGGGATTTTACTTGGGGAATGAGGAACACCCAGATGTGGAAAATATATAAAATTTGTGAGATTCTGTGTCACTCTCTGTAGTTTTACCCTCTTTCCTTAAGTGGAGGCTTGTCCTATTCTCTTTCCCCTGAAATAAACTATATGAGATATTTCCATGGCATATTCCCCTCCCAGCATGGGTCTTTCTTCATGGCCAAGGATTCCTACACTAGCCCAAGCAACACCTATCAGCAAACAATAGAAAATTTCAGGTTTCAGCATTTACATGTAAGATCAGAGTCTCTCGTCAATTGCAGGATTACTTGTATGTTTGAAATTTTCTTCTGAGAATTGTGGGGCTTGGTATTAATTGCATTCCATGTGTTTGTGGTTTTGTATCAATGGGCCCGTAATGACTCATGATGGATAGAGCATATACCTGGAGTAAGATGACACAAAGAGGGGTTGTTTGCATTAGAGAATGACAATAACAAAAGGAAGCTCAACATGTACTTAAACTAAAGCAAACCACAATTCAACCTTTGGTAAGGCAGAAAAGGGTATGTGAATCTACCTGGAAATTGAGGTGGGGTTTGTCTCAAGTCACAGATAAGACACATTCAAGCTTAAAATATAAACCAATAAATAGGACAGAGAATACAACTATATAAATAAAATTAAACGGATGGGTAGACAGACAGCCAAAGGATCAGATAAGTAAACAGAGAGAGAGAGAAGTGTGAGGAGGGGACTGAAACACGAGTGCCTAGAAAGGGATAAGCGTATTCTCCAATTGGACAAATCTTATCCCATCTCCCTCACTGCTTATTGGAAAGGGAAGAAAGCATCTGTCTGGATATTTTACTCTTCTATTCATTCAACTGGGAATGGCCAACACCAACAACGCTGTCATGCACGTGACTCAAAAACTATATATTCTCTCCTCTTCAAGATAATACTATCTGGGGAGACCTGAATTGAATTACGCCTATATGTCATACGCATACCAAGCCGAGCCATGGAGGACCACCCTTGGCTCTGTTTCTTACCATACGTGCCCACTGTTCGAGTTTTCTCATATAATATTACTCACCGCTCCTATCTATTGCATTATGTAATTATAGAGCAAAGAATATTTGAATCTTATTCAAGACTAGAAATTCAACTTTCTACCCTCGTAAAGGAGTAGTATTCTCTATTATGTAATAAGGTCAGATTTTGTGGCATGTAATTGAGTATGAGAAGATAGAATTTGGGAAGCAAATTAAGTGGTAGAAGGTTAGGCTGGCCGTGGGCATAGAAATGAACCTCTTAATCCATACGGTGATTACTTAGTCTGAGGAGGGAGGAGGACCCCACCACCTGATTTGTTTGCCAATTTAGTAACATGGGATGTTCCTAATTACACCAAATAACTCACCTCTCTTTCTTCCCTCAACGTTCTAAAACATATACGTTCGGCCCAATTTAGTAGTAATTTTTTATTAGTGTCTTCGTACGCCTCCCTACGTTTTAGTTTAAAAAAAATACCAATCTACGCCTCTTTGGAAACCCATCCATCTACTATATACGATTTTATATAGAATAGTACCATATTTACAGAGAAATTAATTTTCTTTAAAAGAAAAAGAAATTTGTATCGCTATAACCTTTAAAGTACTCTCGTACTTACATTTCCCCTCTCTCTCATTGTCATATCTTAGGTAGCTCCATCAAATAGTTCCCTCAGTTTTGCACATCAAACCCATAATCATAGCGTTTCTCTCACTTTCTTCCAATTCCTCCTCCCCCACAGTTTTGTGTAACTCATAAAATCCTCAATTTCTCTGTTAGCGAGTTAGATAGACAGGGAAAGGAAGAACTGAAAAGAATGTCCATAAATCACTACTCATCGGACATTCCAGACAGCACACTGTGGTTGACCGAGCAACATCATCAAGGCATCCTAATGGAGGCCTTACAAAACCCCTCCCCATCTTGGCCTTATTCCCATCTCTACCAACCCACTGATCCCCGACCCCGCTTCAACCTCAACCACGACGACGAAGAAGACGACGATGACGACAGTATTCAACAGCGGACCACCCACGTGGATAACGATATTCCCACCTCACAAGGCACAGGCGAAGACGAAAAGGAAGGGATGTTCGAGAAGCCATTGACGCCGAGTGACGTGGGGAAGCTGAACCGACTGGTGATCCCGAAGCAGCACGCGGAGAAGTACTTCCCACTGGGGGCGGGAGGCGAGTCGGGGGAGAGCAAAGGGGTTTCACTGAGTTTCGAGGACGAGTCAGGCAAGTGCTGGAGGTTCCGTTACTCCTATTGGAATAGCAGCCAGAGCTATGTTTTGACCAAAGGCTGGAGTCGTTACGTCAAGGACAAGCGCCTCGATGCTGGCGACGTCGTATTCTTCCAGCGCCACCGCACCGACTCCAACCGCCTCTTCATCAACTGGAGGCGCCGCCACCAGACAGAGTCCACCCCCGCCCACGTTAACAGAGCGGTGCTGGTTCACAACACTACTGTTACTACTACTCCTCCCACTGACGCCAATAGCAATATGAATATCAATAATAACAATGTTGGTGTGAGAGTGGGGTGGACCAGAGGTTTCTATCCTACGCATCCTTATCCTGCGCATCATCATCAGCCCTTGTCATACCAACCTGACCGTCTTCATGCAGGTCTCTCTCTCTTTCATAAACTCATCACATTCTGGCTATCAACCAACCCTATCTTTTTCTTCTTTTCACTTGGAATATGCTGTCTGTTTGTCATTTTTCTTGGGGTGAAAAATGAAACGAGTAAATGTTATTGTCTAAATTCATTGAAAAAAGACAAGTCGATAAAATAATTAGTCTCATGGAAGTGCGCTAAGGGTGACGGGTATCTTCCTATTAATTGGGAGAAATGTGGTTTTTTGGGTTTATATGATCAGCTTGCCCAGCAATCTGGTCTGTATCGTACACTGCGTGGAGCATATGCTCCAAAATAATGAACTGGCAAAAAAAAGAATTCACTTCCTATTCACAAATAATGTCTGGTTCAAAAAACAAAGCATTTCCACCTTGTTTGTTTTCTCTGTCCCTGTGTGCACTTATCGTAATTTATTGTTTGAAAACTAAATTAGTGCTGGATTATATATATATTTTTATGCGTGAATGATGCGAATGAATACTAAAGCACTGTCACGCACGTGCTGCAATGTTACAGGTGTAGCGCCGGGAGCTGATCGGAGCCAAACGACGTCGCCGGTGGGAAAAAGCTCCAGCTCGAGAGTACTAAGGCTGTTCGGTGTAAACATGGAATGCCAACCCGATGAATCCGGATCCTCCAGACCCGAATGCTCCTACATGTCATCAACCCAGAGTACAGCTGCCCAGCATCACCACTTCTACGGCCATTATTATCATTAACCTGCTTCTTGTTCCTCCGGTCACATGGTACGTCAACAACCGCACTTCTAGATATGCCATGCCATTGCCACCTTTTCATTAGGGACTTTTTTGTTATTATTTTTCTTCAGTCAGGTGTAAACAAGGCCCTAATTATAATTAGAGAGTAATGTGCTAATCTCTTGCCCTTAACATTAAACAACTTATATTATAAGAATATATAGGTTCATGTTGAAGATATATTAATTATTAATATATCTAGTATATGTCTCTTGTCTTAAATTAAGGAACTAGATTATTCGTTTTGTGGGATTTTGTTGTTCCCTTTGAAAGGGGCATATCAATTATCAACTAAGCTGTGAATGCCGCACGGAACATGTTCCCAATGCAGTTTTGGTTCTTGGTATTAAGGAAGGCAGAGAAATATACGTTTAAAATAATGATATAAGAATAAATAAATAAATAGAGTTAGACTTCATGATGTTCGTCCATTTTGTATTGGAACTATATATGAGCATCTATCTCCACTTCATTCATGCCATGTGTGTTTTAATCACCGTTCACCACGTGTGGTCTTCGTTTCATTGATTCCACTATTCGTTGAAAAATGGAAACTCTCTCACACCCATTTAACTTTGTTTCATATTTAACTAAGATCTGAAGCACTATTTGTTTCCTTTTACCCCGACAATGTTACCTTCATTCTCTTTGACTTCTCTCTTTCTATCATGATTAATACTGATTTTTTCCCCTTCTCACCCTCTTTCTCTCTCGGTTATATTGACCAACGACCACACCATCGTTTTTAAAAATTATTAGACCCGAAGCTTTTTCCTCGTTAGCTGAATGTATATTTCTTCTGTATTGGACAAAGTTTCTATTTTTAACCTAGGAGTTAGTATAATCACAGTTCTTTTTCCTACGTTCTCTGAACGTTTTGTCCGCTACGCCAAATAGACGTCACTGATTTTAAAGCGATGACAAGATTGAGCTATAAGAACTTCCTTGTTTGTGGGCCTCGGTTATACAGCCTCGTGAACATCATCATTTCATTAACCATATATAATTAGTACCTTTGAATTCGGTCAAGAATAACCTGAAGCAAAACACAACCAGTAATAAAACGTACAAGTCAACGAAGTTTGGCTCCCTTCCATTAAGTTATCAGTGCCACTTCAGATCATTCTCGAGTGGTTTCGATGGGATTGACAGATCCCTGACATGTTGTGTCATGGATGATGGACCAATGGGATTCGAAACTATCCTAGCTGGGAAAAAATCATCCCACCATGCTATTCTGATTTGTATTCGTTCGGTAACCCTGTTCTTTTTAGCTGTATGAAGTAGTACCTCCAGTAGTACTCAATTCTTTAAGTTCAATTTTTTGGTATTTGCCTCTTCAAACCTCTGCAAGATCATCAAATTGTGAACTTCTGTAGACTTTACCTTGAACTAGCTGGTCAGCCGAAGCAATAAATATTTTATGGATATTTTGTTTATCTATTATATGAGGATTGACGACCAAAAAAAAAAAAAAACGAGAGATTGGTAGAAGGGTTATTAGTGAAATGCATGGATGTGTGATTACAACAGGATGCCAACAGGACGAGAAATCGCCCAGGATAAAGATATGTGGATGTGACATACTGAATTGACCCATTTAACCTGCTTGTCGGCTTCCTCCTCAAACTCCGCATGAGAGAGAGTAAAATAAGAAAGAAAACCATCCCTGATTTTCATACCAACTTTGAAACCAAAGTAGTAGTAATAGTAATAAACCGCAGGAAGGAGGAGAATAGTAGTGGGTAAAGTAAGGACTAGAGAGCGCGGCCAGAAGGAAAAGTACGGGAGGGTGTGGGCCCCATGGAGGGAGCCAGCTGACGTGAGCAATTGTTGAATGGAGAATTTAGGTAATTGAAGATCAGAAATGAGGAATCTATCAGCTACTGTTGAGATTCTGCCTGAAGATTTTTCTCAAGGGTTCATCATAATATATCGGAGGTATGGTGCAGAGTCATGGTGTGTGTGTGCGTTCGCTAATGGGGTGGGTGGGTGGACTTATTACAGTTTTCTGTGCAGCTACAGCAATTTGAAAGGCAAGTTTAAGTAGGCAAAAAGCCCCTTTGCATTAACTAGAAGTGATATTTTCATTACTTTGTTGGCAGCAGCAACACAAATCCAAAAGCTAATATTTTTTCTGGTCCATGTATGTCACATGCGATGATGGGAATGATGATAGTAATAGTAATGATAAGGGAGTTGGTTATCTGTTTGTCTTCATCTGTCATCAGCAACTTAACATGTGGATGAAAATCAAGTAGAAGGGAAATCACAAGAAGAAATTTAACATAAGCACGTCAACACAAGTCATGGTCCCCCATCCCAACTTGCCCCATCTGTGTTCTTTATATATAGCCTTTTCGCAAAATGATGTATATTTGCACGCTATGAACAACACCACAAGACCAAAAAAAGGGAAGGTTGGAGAAGGTGCGGGGAAGGGGAGGGACAATTTCCACATCCTGTGACATTATTACTAAATAGGTTGAAATATTTAATCACAGATGGGGAAAGAGAAATAAGATCAAAAGCTAAAAAAAAGAGAGAAGTAGGCTTAAAGTAAGCGTAATTAGTAATGCAGTATAAAGTTGCCACTTCTCACATCGAATTGTCTTGTCCACAAAATCCTTTGATTCACGGCTTCTTGTCAGTACTCACAAACTCCTTCTTGTGTCCTATTAAAAAGTCATGCGAGGGCCGAAACTGTCAGAAACAACTCAAGCACTGATCGCTCTTGCTTCTGGACCACTTTAGTGAGTGATTTCAACTTTTAACCCACGGCAAATTGATTGCGTTTTCGAGTTCAATCATGGAACCTTGGTGAAGACATTGCACATGCTGTTTAAATATTCCAAATTTCAGGTACAAAAATTGAGGTTTTATCAGATGAAGATGGACACTAATACTGTCTCATAAGTTTCAACTTCTCGTGTACGACCAACTGCTTGTAGAAACGACAACTAGGGGTTGCGGAAAGAGGATGTGACCCGTCAATGAAGTGCTTTTGATGACCAATGATTCAACGCACTAAATTATCAAAACTAACATCAGTACAGGTACTTACCCCCTCTCCTCCACAAAGGAAAATCATTAGAGTACTTTAATCCAATTTCTGAGGACTCAGTAGAGCAGCCAGCACTGATCACAAGCCAGTGCTCAAACAGTGGCTTCAAAGCTGCGAGATGGATACAATTTTCAAACAAGTTATGCAAAAGTGTCAAGCAATACACAGGAGTGCTGAATTTCTTATTGAGAAGCTACCAAAAAATAAAAAATTAACTCTTTTATGAGTGATTATTAGGGGCCCATAAAGTTTTGCACAAAAGGGCCCTCGACATCTCCTTTTTAAGGCGTTCAATGCTTCTGTGGCTCGCTCTGCAAGTGGGTGGGAGGGTCCCCATATATGAGGTGTTTATCGTTGAGCTCTAGATACAGCTGATCAAAGAAATGAAATGACTCCTCTATAATATTTAATGCATAAAGGATTTGAACTGCAGGTGTAATGCAATTATATGTGACTTGCGGACAGTACTGACATAAAAAGGGAAGAATAGTAGGGAAAAACCATGTCAGTGCCCCTTCTCCCATTTCCTCTTAGCTTTACTTTCAAACACCTCGATGAATCTCGCCTTGCGTCTCCTTTGGGACCTCTGTTGTAGAAAAAAGATTGCTAAATTCTGAATTCAATAGCATAAAGAAGAATAACAGTCGTACTTTTGATATCAGCATCAATCCCAACACTGTCTCCCTTTAAATTACAGAAAATCAGGGTCATCAGGTTTAACAACAATAATTGTAATATTAAAACTAGACAGATAATGTAACACTTTTTCCTGCATCCTTTCAAATGGAACTTATTACCAGAAGTCGAAATCTTATGAGATTCAGTTCACCCAATTAACCCTCATACCTGAATAGTAGAAGATATGTGCTGAAATGAAGTTTCATGTCTTCAGTGTCATAGCAGTGATTATTTTAGACTCACGCTTGAAAAAGATTCGCAACAAACTTAAGCTATCAATGATATATAAACAGTTCTGCTGCTTATCAGAACAACTCTTATGTAATTAGGCTCTTGCCTAAATGAGTAAGAGCTATACCTCAATAATTTACACCAGTAATGTCAATGCAAGTTTTGTTAGAGAATGATCAATATGGCAGGCTAATCACCCAAAAGCTGGAGTCAACTAATTTGCGGGGCCTTAATCTCTGTCTGATCTTTCATCTTATGCAAGTCATTTTCAGTCATATCAGCGTCCACGATGAAAATAGAACTATGCACCCTCCCATATCATGACCCAATTTGTCTGCCACATACGTGTTTTCAAAGGAAAAGACGGTATCCCATTATAGAAGGTGCTATCTCGCATATAGTTTCATGCTGATAATCAAGTCACCTGTAGCCAAACGATCTAGCGAGATGCCAAGACAATACTGCATTGAATTTAAGCATTGGCTACAACAATCTACAGCGCAATGCTGATGCATTAGGCAAGGATAATTACATCCACATCTGGACAGTTAGATAAATAACAGCACATCATCTTTCATCTTTAAGAAGGTACACTCATGTCTGGCAATAGATAAATAAATGAATAAATAAAATATGTAATACCAACATTTTGATGAAGGAATTCCTATCAGTAATTATTTTCCATCCTTAGAAGGGAACAGATTACAGAACTAAGTTTCCTTCTACTATTACACAGAACACATCACCAATTTCAGCAACCAAAAGTTACAAAAAGATCAACCTCATAATTTGAGGACATAAATCTCCAGATATTTATAGTTAGAATGTTACATAAGTGGAGGTTAATAAACGGTTTGCAAAAACCTTTGTCATAGACTGCGTACCTCAGAAAATTATATTAAATGCTTCAGTATAAAGTCATGTAGTGATTGTGGAAATAATAAGGGGCCCATATGGCCAGCCATTATCTAAATAGCATTCATTTTAGATAATATAAAAACAAACACGACAATAACTGTCGACAGAACAACCATATCAGAGAATGCAATAAGATGATTATATAAAATTTGAAAACCAGAATTTGCAAAAAAAAGAAAAAAAAAATATTGGAGTACTATTGATATTTAGTACCCTAAACACAATTGTTCTGGTATATTCACATAAGTCCACTCCGTGTAATGTACAATAAACCCTTCAATTCAAGGGAATTGCCACTAATTTCAGCAAAGTCAAGAGTGCCATATTCTAAATAACCAGCAGATGTACAGGGGAAGAAATAACACCTTGCCTCCTACAAAAAAAATTCAAGTTGATTTTTTGGGTATATTGACATCTTGAGTTTTAGAATCTTCCTTCTTCTCCATTACTTGCTGAACTCCCTCTTGGTACCCTTCTATAAAACTTTTGAGAGCATCTCTATAAGCAGAAGCTCTGGTCATGTACAAACGCTGCAAAGCAGGTCTAAGAGTCTCCATTCCTCCTCTGGCAGCGACAGCTGTTCATTTCCCATTAAAAGATAATGAAAACAAATATAGAAAAGCTAAAATAGTGAAAAAGAAAAGCAAATAAAAGAGGGAATCATTGAACCACACCAACCATTACAGAAAAAATTGAATGCAAAGATTTGGAGCTACATGAAGAGCAAGAACAGAGAGTTTTACTCGAATTCTTTTTTATTTATAAAAAAAATACTATTTTTGAGTGCCATAACTTCCTCTGATTAGTTTCCCAAGCATCACTGTACAAAAAAATAAAGCAGGTTTCTTTTATTACTAACCAATATTATTTTCATCTCAGAATACTGAGACATTAGACAACAAAATACTATCATTAGTTCCTTCCTATTACGTGCAACTCACTCAACCCATTTATACTCCCAAATTGATAAAATCGGATACAAGAATTATATCATTTTAAAAAGCCAATTTTTCCTATATTTAATCAAATCCTTCTGTCTGTCGTATTGTGTTTCAACTGAATGATGTTGTTATACACTATTTTACCAAGGAAAATGAAAGAGGAACAATCATACTTTCAGGGGAAACAAAAGGAAGGGATGCAGCAGTAGTTTGGACAATAATTTGTGGATTTTTGTTACACACTCATCCAAGGATTTTTATTTTTTAGTTTTACATAATCATCAGCAAGCCTCCATGCGATTTAGATTTCAGAGCACTTCCGAATTGGTTAATATAGATTACAGATAACAAAATCCCAAATGCTTTCTCATGCAGACATGTATAGAATCCAGTCTCCATTAGTCTTCATAGCCCCAAAGCTGGAAGAAATCCTGCTTCAACATTTAATGCTATTTACAGTACGTGTGTATGTAAACTTTTAGTAACTAGTTCCTACATGAGTACACTAGATGGAGTGGGTAATTAATCATAAGAACTCTTCCATAGATACACAATTATAGGAAACATAAACAACATGGCACTATTATTTGCAATAATCTTAATTCTTGAGAAACCGACAATCTAAACAACATAACATTGATCTTAAATTAGATAGAGAATGTACCAAGATCCTCCAGTGTTGAGGGTTCTTTTTCTTTAGTAGTTTTTTTCCCTTGATTACGTTCTTCAGTCAATTCATCCTTCTTATAATCATTTGGTCGAAGATCAGGACCAATGTCCCGAACCCAGCTTTCAGCATAAAGCCTAGCAGCTTTCTTCAAAACCTGAGGAATGAAGACAACAAATGTATACAATGTCAATTACCAAACAGCTATAAAACTTGTCAACTTTCATGTCTAATGTCGATTAACTAAAACTCAGCATCTTCATAATTGTACTTTATCCACCAAAAACATCGATAAATAACTATAGAATCATGTTAACCTCACTAAGTCTAGCGGGACGCTTGAATCATGACAAAACAGAGAAAAGAATCAAATGCCCACATCAAGAATGCGCATATTAGCAGATTGCCCATACATGTTTTACTATGTAACACACTTTCACTTCTCCGATCGTTCCCAAACAGAGCCTGTAAAAGAAGGGTTGGGTGACTAACCTGAACTGAGAGACAATGCCTAACCTCACTGGTTTCTGACATTATGAATACTTAGATTGAATATGACAACACAGGATCAAATAAAAAAAATCATCGACGACAAAACAACGTAGAAGCCAAAATTATTTGTCATAATGAAACAGACTAAAATTTCAAAACATGACTTACCCAAATACGCTCCTCCCAGGTCAACTTTCGACGCTTTTTAATATGAGGAGGATCAGGTAAGGAGGAGGGAAAAGCAATTTCTTTGAGATCATAGCGTATATAATCGTAAATTTTCCTGCAGGCTACCCTCACTTTCATTTCGCAGCACCGAATTGCAACTAGCGCCGAGTTGTCACCCGTTGTCTAGGGTTGCATACTCACAGTAACGAGGGGTAAATGTCGACTTTCAGTATAACTAGAACTAATGGTCGGGTTTAGCTCATAAAAATCAGGTTAGATTTTACTTTTTAAAAACAGTGTTAGTTTATTTTTAATCAAAATTTTTATTTAAGTTTTTATCTATTTGTTTTGGATAGGCCTTGTTTAAATTATAAGAGAGTCTATTTATTAGTTAAAACTTGAAATATATTGTATGATAAATGATTATTATTACTACGATAATATACAAAGAATTAATAAATATAAATTAATTGTTATACTATCATAAATATGTATGAAAGACATTAATTACTATTTCATTACCATGATATCTCGTCATATTAATTTATGATTTTATGTATAACTACATTAAATTAAAAAATGAACTAATCTCACTATATTTTTTATAAATAATGGGGCCAAAATGCCAATAAACAAAAATAGAAAGCAACAATCATAGGGTGATAGACACTCTACAAATTAGTAACAATAACTAAAGAAACAAAGCTAAGAATATAATCAAAATGCATGAACAGAGGAATCGTGTTATGTCCATACTTTGCAAATGTGTCAACAGCGAAATTAGCTTCTTGGAATATAGGAGAAATTTGGACAAACCAATCCATATCCAAGTAGTACTCAATAGCACAAACTATATGAAAATTTCCATGAATATTATCCTATAAATTTTGCACCATCCTAACTACATTCAAAGAATCAAGTTCCATATAGATGGATTGATAACCGGCCTTAAAACACAATTTGAGCCCATAAAGGAGATCCCATAGTTCAGCATTAGTAATCGTGCAAATATAAAGGTTGGCACTAAAGCCCTTGATAAATATGCCCCTGTTGTCCCTTAAAACTCCTTTACAAGTAGCAATACCCTGTTCTGAAATAAAACCATCTGTATTGAGCTTGACGATGTGATCAAGAGGAGGAACCCAGTGAAACTACTGAACAATGAACTCATTATCGGTCTTTTTAACAAGCTGGAGATGAGAAAACACATAGTTATATTCCAAAACCAAAGCTGCCATGCACCTTAGGAAAACCAACAAGCTCAACATTAACTCCCTAAAAAATTCTTCTGTTTCTCATGTACTAAATTTCCACACAAATAATTGGAAAAACATGGAGTCAACTCACCCCATTAAAAGAAAGAGCTCTCTTATTAAGGTATAAATCCAGCCACTCATAAAGAGAGCTAGGTACAATGCTTTTCCACACCAAACTTGCAAAAGTGCAATCATGAATGGAATGGAGCATTGTTTCCTCATCCGAACCGCAAAGAACATAAACTAGAGAAGCAGTAAAAGACCAACGATGGCAAGCTTTATTCGTGAGAAGGGCCTTATTAGTAACAAGCCATATAAACACTCGAATACACTAAGGGACACCTAGTTTCCAAATCTTGCCAAATAAATTATGTTACAGATTCTAGTTTGCCCCAAAACAAGTCTCAAAGACTAACTTACAAGAGAACATACTAGTGATATTTGATAGCCAAGCCACTGAATCAGCATGCTCAGCCAAGGGGAAGACTCTCAATGGAACAATAATATCCATGCAATCAATAGGAAAGACTTGTTGAAGTTTAAAAATATCTCAATTCCCATTATCAAGAACATAGTCAGCCACTAACTCGTCTCTAATATTATTATCAACAACAATAATAGCAAAATCTTCAAGGCTATGAACTCCTATCACCTAATGATCAGTACAAAATGGATCAAATTACCATTCCCTGGAAGCCAAAGAAGATTACAATAAAAGGCACCCAGATCTGAATAATTCCACATTAGATATTAGAGGCAGCATTACGTTGGTGAACAATCAAAATAACCTCATCTTAACAACCATATTTACTGTGAACCACCTTCACCCAAAGAGCTTCCCTCCTATAAATAAGGTTCTAGGCTTGCTTCATAAGAAAGGTTTGATTAATATCTCGGGCTCTCCAAAAACCCAAGCCACCAAAATTTCTTAGGTTTGCACATATTATCCTAACTGATCAAGTGGATCTTCTTTTTATCTGCATAACCATTCGAAATAGAATCCTAGCAGATTTCATCAATACCATCATAAACCTGAAGAGGAATTCTCATTGTTTGCATCACATAAATGGGAATAGAAGCAATGGTTGACTGAGCCAAAGTAATTCTCTCAACTAAAGAAAGGGTGTTAGCCTTCCAACCATTTAGTTAACTTGTCATTTTATCAATAATATACTAGAAGTCACTATAAAAGCATCTATCATGGAACAAGGAGACTCCCAAATATTTTTCTAAATTATTTGTTAAATTCATGCTAAAAAACTAGCTAATTTCCTGTCTATAGCCTTAAGGAACATTAGCTAAAAAATAAAAAAATTGGGTCCTTAAAGCACAGATAAGAAAGTACAGGGCCTGCTTTATTTAAAGAAATTGGGTCCCAACATTTTTGGTCAACAGCTAAAGTAATGACATGGAAAAGCCGCTCAATGCAAAGAACAAAAAGATAAGGAGAGATGGGATTTCCTTGTCGAATAACCCATTGAGGGAACAAAAGGATCAATAGTGCAACTGTTCTAGAGCAGTTGTATATCAGCAGAAGTAACACTCTACTAAATCAGATTAATAATATTATATGGAAGGCAGATGTCACACAAAGTGTTTCTCACAAAATCCCACTAAAGCTTATCAGAAGCTTTCTCAAGATCCACCTTAAAGGGCCATAAAGCTAACACTACCCTTATTGAACCTCATAGTATGGATACCTTCTAGGGCAATACCGATATTATTAGCACTCTATCTCTCCAACACAAAATTGCATTGACTAGGTCCAATAAGCTTTGGTATGACCTCTTTAAGTTAAATGGAAACAATCTTAGTAACTAACTTATACACCACATTTCATAAACTAATAGGTTTATATTGCTTCAATGTCTCAGGACTAGAAACTTTCGGAATCAGAGAAATAAAAGTATGATTAACTGAGTTAATAAAAATTGGCTCAAAAAAAGCCTTGATTACCCAATCAACTAGAAAGTCATTCACATGTTCCTAATTACTTTAGTGAAACATGGTAAGAATACCATTAGGGCCTGGAGCTTTCTAGACACCCATATAAAAAAGAGCTCTCTTAACTTTTTCTTCTATAACTTATTTAGCTAAAAAGAAAATTCAGCCTTTGTTAGGTTGGGTAACATACTAGAAATAGGGAGTTTGTCATAAAGGCCCTCATCATCATACAACTTCTTCTAAAAGCAAATTCCTATATTTTGCAAAATATTATGGTCTTTAACCCAAGACCTATCATCATTTTTTAACATAAATATTCTATTTCTCTTTTTCCTTGCTGAAGCCACATCATGGAAATAAGAAGTGTTACAATCGCCATAAGAAAGCCATTTACACCTGGAAAGTTGTTTTTAGAAAATTTCCTCTTGGATAGCTAAAGCCTTATACTCTTTCCTCAATTGTACCTAAAGATTTTTTAAAGAAAATATTAGATTAAAAACCAAGAGCATGACCTATACCTTCTAATCTTAACAGGATCATATTTCTCTTTCTAATTATATTGCCAAAATCATTCTTATTCCAATCCTTAGCCGCCTACATAAAAGAATTAATATTAGATTCTAAATCCCTATCCTTTAACCATGACCTCTATAGAAGATCTTGGAAAGTATCATGTGCCAACCAAGGAGCTAAAAACAGAAATGTCGTCCAATAGTATTCAATAAGTTGTTGTCCTCAAAATCAAGGTGAATTGAAACATGATCTGACTTGAGCTTTGGGAGGTGTTTGACTACAACATTATCAGAGTGGACCAGAGACTATTAGCAACAAAATGATCAAGTCTTCTTTCGATATATTGTGTTGCCATGTAAAAAGTTGTCCTTGAAAACTAATATCATGAAGGCCACAATTAAGTAAAGTGTCTGAAAGAAAGCAAGGTCATAAGACATATTAAAAGAACCATCGATGTCATCAATAGACAAAATAGAATTGAAATAATCCCCTACACACCAACAACCCAGAGTCTAAGCAGAAATCTCCTTTATTCCATCCTATAAATCCATCGAGGTATAGATTATGGACTCTTGTAAACAACCGTGAAAAACCATGGGCTACAATTCTTAAAAGCTATCTGTATGTGAACAAACTGACGATGAAACTGAAGTACTTAAACCTGCCAATTATTAAGCTTCCACAAACACTAAATACCATGAGAGAAATCCACACTATCTTGAATATGACAACCATCAAATTTAAACTTTTTTAATAATTTTTTTTGGCTTTATCCCCACTCACATGCTTTCCAACAAACAAAGAAAATTAGCATGGTATCTATACATCAAATCACTAATTATAATAGTAAAACCTTTTTTTGAAATGCCTCTACATTTCCAAAGTAAGACATTCATTGGAAAATTAAAAGAGGAAAAGATATTATAACTGTAATGACCCAATTAATTATAATTAATAATTTAGCTAATGAGAAATTAAAGGAGAGGAAATTGGAAAGATAAAATTGCTAAGGTGTATTATTTAGTCAAGCTAAACCTTAAAATGAGATTGAGGCTGGCTCAGTGGTCAAACTCTAGGTGCTCATTCAAGAGACCATGGGTTTGAGACCTAACTTCCCTAACTTCCTTGTTTTTTTTTTTTTAGTGTGAAAGGACCAAAATGCCCTCAACCTTTTTTATTTTCTCCCTCACCGATACACCATCGAGCTAAACAGCAGGGAAGAGTTGGGCTTGTTCTATCCACCGGAGTTGACCTTTTGCCACCGTCGGTGCAGTGCCTTATCATCCTAGGAGAGCTGCCAACCTGTCGTTGACCAGAAATCGCTACGTTACTGGCGAGAAGAGCTCATTTTCATCAGAAAATTGCGAGAAGACGCGATCTTAGCCGAAGCTCGGGTGGGCCCTTTTTCAATCACGATTTGGGTGGGTTCTACTCCCTACCTCCTGGCCGTTGTTCTCTGCCTGGTCTCGAGCTCAGTTGGCCGCAGGTGAAGCAGTTTTCCAGTGGGTGTCTGAAGAGCTAAGAACAGTGACATTTTTAGGCGAATTTGGTAAGTTTTAATCAATTTTTTCTTGAGATTGGTGTTAGGAGAAGTATTTTCGGGCCCTATCCATTGAATTTAAGCTTTGGAAGACTGAAATTTGGGTTAATTTTAAGAAGTTATGTTGACAGGGACCAAACTAAAAAGTTTCAAAATTTTGGGGTTTTAGAAAATGGTGAAATGCTGCATTGTAATGGGTTTAAATTGATCCTATAATAACACTTTTAAATTGGATGGCATGAAACCTTATTGTTTGTCATGGATTTCCTTGGATTGAAGGCAAGGGTATGGGATTAGGGACTAAAATGAAAAACTCAAAAAGTTTGTAGGGAAGAAAATGTAAATTGACCAAATGTGAAAGTTAGTGATGGAATCAAAGAGAGTGAGTTAGGGTTTTGTTTTGAGTAATAAATAGGAAGAGGAGTAATTCTTGCTTTCCAATTGGTGTAGGCAGCTCGTAAGAGTGATTCAAGCACCTAAAGGAAGCATTGAATTGCTTGTAATGAACAGCACCTAAATGCGTAGATAGCACTCCCCAATACTCTTATTTATGATTCACTTTTAATTACCTGAAAATGTTTTATAAGTATCATTATTAATTTTGTCATGACTATATTTTTTCAGAATTGAGGTTGTGAGTGATAAAATCCTTTGATATGTGAAATGGCTTTATGCACAGTTTTGAACTCATGTGTATGGTTAGGAATAACCACTTGATAAATCATTATTGCAAATATTGATGGATTTCATGCATACTTGCTACTTTTCCTATGCATGCTGGTTTTAATTTCAATATTATTGGAAGGACTAGATTGAACACTGGCTACCAACAGCAGTACTGTTAGCCTTTGGTGCACCTAGGTAATGACCCAACTAACAGGGTTAGTGATAGTGCTAGCCCCGTGTGACGGCTATCACACGTGGACCGATGAGTGAAAATCTTCATGAGTGGTGACCTTACGCCTGTTGGTTAGTTGCCCTCGAAGATTGTGTATCCTCGCCTGTTAGTTAGTTGCCTTCAAGGATTGTGTATCCTTGCTTGTTGTGATTTACCTCTTGTGGCTGTGTGCTACACCGATTTGGTCCTTAGTAGTCCTTCCCTAGATATGATCTTCAGAAGCTTATTGATTCCTTGTGAACGGCACTTTAAATTAAATGTTTTGAAAAGAGCGTTACATATCTGAAATTGCTCATTGCAAAGTTGATTATTGTAGTTCAAACATTATTGTATTTTATTCAATTCTTGATCATGTTTTGCTTTCTATTTATATATGAAATTTTGTTACTGATTTCAGGGTGCTATCTGTCGAAAAAACTTGGTCTCAGATAGGGAGATAGAAGAGTTCCCGGAGGCAGCAGAGCACTGATGGGGAGTCTTGTGGTGAGCCTCGCTTGGGATGTTGCGAGACCTATTCTTTTTGTTTAGTTGGTATTCGTGGCTTATTTTTTAGATGTATATATTTAAAACAATAGCCATTGGTTGTATGTTCGGGGTGGTATATAGACCACAGTTGAACTTTCCTTAATTGTTGTATTTTGTAACTGTGCTATATTGGGTTGTACTTCTATATGTTATATTGCCTTATAGGATATTGTAGAAATTTCGGGACGTCCTATTTATTGGGGAAGTGCTGCCGAAATTTCTACAAAACTCCTTATTTTGTATTAAAACCTTTATTTTATATTAAGGCAAATTATATTACATATGGTGCAAATTGAATAAATTTGGCATGATATTGAATGTCCCTCTAGTGTAAGGCTTGCGGGTTCGGGGATTTTTCCTCGTGGCCTGTGCCGATCCCACTCCAAGAATTTGGGGTGTGACAATAACAACACTCGCTAATCTTAATTAGGAGGAAGAGCATCCCCCAAAACATCTTGATCAGGTCTAGTCTGGGCCCCAATGACATTATCAATTCCCATCTCCATTTCCCTAATGACACATTTGTTTCTACCACCCTTCTTTCGTAGTCTTTCATTAAAACCAAAGGTTTCTTTATTAAGAACCTGAACATGTATCATAAATAAGTCAAACACGTCCTTTTGAAAAGCATTATCATGCCAAATAGAAGAAGCCCAAGTAAGAATAGTTTAAGAAGTGGCTAACCCTTTCTTTTTACAGTTTAGCCCGTCAACAACTTCAACAAAAGAATTTTCCACTGGGTTTTATTTTTGAGTACTTACCTTAGGCTTACTTGCAATTGCTGACTACCCATTATACTTCCCTAAATTGAGAATGATCTTCAAGCTTACTTGCTAAATTGATTTTTGTTGATATTTGACAGTAGCCTTATTAGAATTAGTTTTCTTGGGAACATTATTACCCATTTTTATATCCTCATTGACCATCTTGTGAGAACTCTGATCATCTCCTTTAATTGACTTATCCACCTCAAAATAAAATATCAATAATTATTTTTTTTTAGATTAGTTTTACTTATCTCATTCTTATCCGAACGTTGTTTTAGCCCCACATAATTCTGTTTCAAGCATTTTACAATTATTCATGGTCTAAAGTGATTGGAGACAAAAGAATTTTGTTCGTCCTCATATATGGGAACTGAATCTTTGATTACCATACCATTCAAATCTAATTCCTTGAGGGAATCTAACCCACCTTCTAAAACAATAGCAATCCCCATCGCAGTATCTATACTCACTATTTTTATGGTCATCAAAATTTCACTAAAACTTCCTGACTTTAAGGTTTGTCTTAGGATTTAATTTGGTTTACTTTATGACCATAAGTTCTACAACTAAAGCAAATAAAATGCAACCCATCATACTCCACCAAATAGGTCTTCCCAAGTGTAGTAATAGCAGGCACCAACTGCCTACTATGATCAACCTCAACACATAACTATGTGTACGTTCCCCTGGACAGGATAAACATTAATTCTTCAATTTTCAATATAGTACCAAGCTTAGAACTTGCCCGCTGAAGAAAATCCTTGTTACACAACTCTACTGGTAGCCTAAGAATGCAAATCCATACTACTATTTGTTTTTTTGTCTTAATTTGAGAAGGTTGGAAAAGAGGTTGCCAATATTGCACTATAAGGTAGTGGTTAACTATAAGCCAAGGGCCCTCAAATAAAGCATAATTATAGTCCATTGTCTTAGCAAAATGAACAAGGAAAAAGTCCTTTGCTAGATTCATAACTTTAATTGCCCCATTTCAGGTCTATAGTCTCTGTATCAAAGATTCCATCACCTTAAAACTGATCCGCTTTCCCCACAGCTTCACATACAAGGAGATCTTCCAAGGGCAACACCATTGCTTATACTCCTTAAAAGTAACCCGCACCACAGGATTATGATTAAAACTTAAAAACAATATTCTCCTTAATAACATAATCTTCTGCCACTATCTAAACAATCTATTTTAGGGACATATCATCACTAATGTCACATTTCATCACCATATCTTTATACGTAAATTTCTTAGGAATTGGGTTTATTTACATCCTTCTTATACGACCCTTCCTTCTTCATATCTTCCATATATGACCCCTTATTCTCCATATCTAACATGTCAACGACTTTAGACAAAACCTCTAAGCTTTCATGCAGAGCCTCTGTGACTTTAATCTTTTTCGTATTCCTTGCTATCTTGTTTTTTTGTCATCTAAGCACCCTTTAAAGAATCCATACACTCCATAACTCTGCTCAAACAGTTGAAAGCATTCCTCCTACCTTCCCTCGCAACTTACAAAAACTAACCTCACCTTATCAGTGTCTCCATTGGGTGCTCAACCCACCTCACCAATGTAACATAATAGTGTTACTCCCTTTCCGTGAACAAAACGAAATGAATGGCATAGCACAATGTCCAAGCGTCGCTCGAGCATAAATGATGAGAAAAGTAGCTCTTAATCATCCAGACCACCTCATTAGCGACTATGTAATGACACCTAACCCGCTTGCCAGCATATCCCACCGAAACCTCACCCCTTTAAGCAACAAGTAAACTCAAGCACCGCCCAATAATATTCGCACGATAGCACTGCTTAACTTGTAGAGAGAGAAACACTAATTAAAATTAAAATAGATTTATTTTTAATATCTTGAATCTTAAGTGACATTTTATTAATAATTAGATTATGATTTACTTTAATAAATAAATTTTTAGTAAAAATTAATTTAGGTTTTTCAGACTCATTGGGTTTTAAAAATAGTCCAAGCCTAACATGTTTTATAAAATAGGCTTTTCTAATCAAAATTTTCATAGTTAGACTTTATTTTTTCATGTCAGATCTATTGGGTCATACAGGTCTTTAAAGTTATGATCATGTTTAATTATAACTAGGGTTTATAATTTCAATACTATTCAAATTGAATTTTACCTTTGTTATGTGGCTTCTTACCTACATTAGACCTTATGAGCAAAAAATTAGATAAATTAAATAAGAGATTGAATTTCACTCAACACATTAGATAAATAAAATCCACTATGGAATCAATGAATGTAATATAATTACTGAACTAGAATTTCACTCTAACACATTGTGCATCTTTAAACTTCAACTATTGCATTATTAAAAGGACCTAAAGCAAAAAAACAAACTCACTGATGGTTGAACGTAAGGAAAATGACCATTGAACGAAGCACTAAACGAACCAAGAATACGCGACCACTAAATGAACAAAGAAGACCTTATGTGGCCAAATGATAAAAAAATGTTACCACAAACAAAACAGCAATGCCTAAAGAACACAGCAGTTGAATGTCACTTTAATTTGAACAATAATGGAAGAGGCAAGAGAAAACGACAACTATTCTATTTTGGGTTATCCATATTAAGGTTTCAAGTAAATTAGTCAAAAATTATTGTAAAGAGGCAAAAGCAAGGTTTTAAATTATAGTTGGGTTGCCGCTTACAGATACTGCAATGCAAGTTTTGATCTCTATGACTGTAATTTTTTTTTAATTTTTCAATATATATATATATATATATATATAATGACTATACTTCTCAAATATAAAATATCATATTATTAAGTTAACAAATATAAATTTAATAGAACTAATCAATATACAATTTATATATAATACTTAATAAAATACATATTAAATCTAAGACTCACAATAATTGATAAATATTAATTCTATAAAAATTAATATTTACATCTTATAAATTTTTTTGCTAGATCTCTTAATATTTTTTCTTTTTCAAAATTTTTTTCTCAATCTTTTACATCCTTAAAATATTATATATTTTACTCCTTTTTTCTATTTTTAAAATTTTTGCCTAATTCCATTATTCTTACATCATAATTCTTTATTATTAAATTAAATTCCTCATATCTACGTTTGAAACTCACACCACCTTAATCTTCATCTTGTCCATAGTGATAGAGAAAAATGCTTGAAGATTTTTTTTTAAGGCACTATCTAATAAGTTCTTTAATCTAATGGGAAAACAAGAAATCTTTAAGTTTAAATGATTATGCACACCTCATTGCCATTGCTTTTTTAAGTCCAATAATTTTTAACAACTTTATCTTTCATTTGGCTTCTGTTACTTCTCCCTCTTGACCCTATTGGGGAACTGAAGAAAATTGTCAAAGTATACAATCCCCTCGCAAATGTGACCTAGGCCACATTCGCAATTTAGAACCATAGGTAAAAGTGTAACATTTAATGTCATTTTTTATAAGGAAGTGTGTTAATCTAATTAAATAATGATAAAGAGTACAGATGGCAATTTTGCGGGGCATGGATGACAGAGACTAGGTGGATAGCTCTGTTGAACACTAACATGTCAAGCAATGCCACATAGATAGGTGAGATGGACAGGGTTCACACAAAACCCAAAAAGAATAGGGTGGCTAATAGAAAATGATATGAAGTGAAATTCCTCTCTAAACTCGTTCTTCTTCTACTTCTTATGGAGCTCATTGTGTGCTTTAGTGGTTGCAAACAAAGATTCCTTTCTTCTTTTTATTGTCAATAATCGAAGCCTTCTATTGATTCTCTTTGGTCAAGGCTCTGAAATATATCCACCAATATGGATGTGTTGCTTATAACTATGCCATGTGTTCCTCTTGGAAGGAAGAAAAAAAAATGTAGTTTCCTCAAAAACCATAACTGTTTAGCTTACAACGGCTTCAGTAAATGGTTCAATGAAGCTAGTCTCATTCTCACCAAGTTAGACATCATTTTTGCTTCAATTTTAGTAGTATATGGCAAACAAAATTGCCTACTAGGCTAGCATTTGCTTATACCAGCCATGCATAGGACAAAGTAGACATTATTTAGTGAGTAAAGAGAAATAGAGAAAAGGAACACAGTAATAGGAAGAAAATAAAAATGCTTATGTCATGTAGTATAAGATGAAGCCAATAAAACAAAAGTGCATGTTGGGTGACGCAGACACCACAAGTAGGTATAAGATGGATAGGAGGAAATGTTGTCCACTACATACAAAACCTATGAAGACATCCTTGGTGAGTTCATTCACTTTTTTAAGTCATGCCTTGTCTTTTATGTACCTAGTACATTGTTGACGTTTGTTTTAGTTTTTTCCCTTTCCTTAGCTCAATTTACTACTTTAAATTTTTTTCCAATTTAGTTTTAGATGAGTATGAAGCATGTTGTCCTATTTCCCAGAAGTTTTAATTATTCCTCTCTTTCTCTCTTTATTTTTTTTTTTTTGCAATTTTAACATGTTTTCTTATTTTTATAACTGAAATTGAGCAGCATGTAGTTTTGCGGTGCATTCTATGATATTTTACTTTATCGTTTCTTATTGTCGATTGTCTCTCAAGTCGAATGTTAATATTGGAAATTAAAGTTTGATCACCATTTATGTGATTCATGGGGAAGTGGTGCAAGAACTAGTAGATTTGAGTTTATTTTAGGAATTTAAAGGAAAATAAGGAAAAAACCAAAGAAAGTTTTTGATGTTTAGAGTTTGCTATTATGGTGAAATTATTACTAACATGGAAGGAAGAAGTCAAAGCATATTTTAATCGATTCAGTTGGCGCAGATTAGTTAATTAAACTTCTTTTTCAATAAATGTCATTTTAGATTAAAGTTCATTAAACAAAATAGATATCCATTGGTAAATTGTTATGCCACTAGAATGTCCTTCATATTAGAAATGTGGTAACGTTAAGAACATTAATTTTTATTTTGGTACTTGCAGATGACATTACTCTTTTTGTTTCCAATACCTTATAACTTGTAACTTGTATGCAAAAACAGGGTGCTATAAACCCTAGGCCCTTATGTCTTCTTAAGAGTGCTTTAGAACATGAAACTGAAAGTTGATTTAGCAACCAATTCATTTTCAAATGACTTACTAGCTTCTGTCAAGTAAAATTTTATCAGTTTATACATTATTATATTGTATTACCATTTTTCTCCTTGTGTAGTCAACATCATAGCTTTTTGGTATGTGGACTCCTTTAGAAAATTAAGGTTTGAGACCTTGTGTCGAATGCAGCAATGTACCATGTGAGTGAAATTGCTAAGATTCACTAATGGTTCTTTTTTTGTTTTTGGTTCCCTTTTGGAAAACTCATATCATTTTGGTACTTATTAGTTATGACTGGTTCATGTTATCCTTCCATATCGCACTTGAATCTGAGCTGCATTACCACAGAAGTCTGAGGAATATATCCAGGTATTTCTTGATGGAGGATTAAACTAGCAGAGGATAGGGGTAGGTATTTAAAGCATATTGCAAAGATTAGAATAATTGTTATGTATATAAGTAAAAAAAATATATGATTTGTACTTTTGTTTTCTTAAAGATATGTGATGCAGTTGTTGTAAAGATATTAAATGCAACTCTTGTTATCCCTTAGATTGTGGGTGATAGTTTAGTAGTCAATGAAGCGATTATTGAACTCGTTGTAAGCTGGGTAGTGATGGCTTTTGAGGGTATTGAATTTTTTTTTTTCTTCCTTTTTGGAAGAGCATGCAACATAATTATGGGTAGTGTATCTTTATTTGAACCTTGACCAAAGAGATCAAAGAGAAGGCTTTGATTATCGACAATTAGAAGTAAGAGAGGAATTTTTGTTTGTAACCATTAACACTGAGCTCCAAGAGAAGTAGAAGAAGAAGAAGAATGAGCCTAAAGAGGAATTTCACTTTGCGTTGTTTTCTATTGGCCACCCTATTCAATTTGGGTTTCATGTGAACCCTAACACCCCACCTATCTATATGGCATTACATGCCATGTCAACGTCTAACAGAGCTACCCACATGGCTCCGTCTTTCAAGTCAATAAGTTTTTCATAGTGTTATCACAGTAGTTAACAGTTGGGACCTTTTCTTAAATGTTTTCAAACTTTAAGGAGTGATTTGCAAAAAAGAAAACTATAGGGACCAAATTAAAAATTAAAGAAAAGTATAGGGACCAAATGATGAATTATCCCAAAAGTAAATATATTATTAAATATGAAAAATTGAACATATTGAAAAAAAATAAATTTCAAGCTTTGGCTCCTTGTTTATGTTATCCAATAAGCTTTAATTAAATTTTAAAATAACTAAAAGGGATTCAAATGATAAGTTCTAAATAAGTCCTAAAATTTTCAAAAACTTAAAAAAATAATAACTTAAACAAATTGAAAACATCAAGTTCAAGTTATACTAACATTAAGACATCTTTTTCACCATGTGTAAAGTCTTCATTATTCATTATTGTTTCTTCTCTATGTGTAAATTGGGTATTTCAATTTATTTTGTTTCTACCATCTTAATATGTCAAAATCTTTTGCATTTCAAGCATCAATCAAGACATGCTCGTCTAAGTAACAGTTTAACTCTTACTTGATATACTAGTTGAAATAGTTTCTTTTAGAAATAGTTGTACTTCCAATTTTTGGTCTTTGCAAAAGAATTAATATTTGTTAAACTTTAGGATGTAGTAATACTAATACTACTAATATATATATATAACAAAATATTTAGATCATATTATTGGAGATGGAGACCCCACAGTCAGGGAGTATAATCACTGTCCCTGTCACAAACTACCTTTGAAAAAGAAAATTTCCCTCATTCCCATTTTCACGAATTTTTTTTTTTTAATACAGGTCCTCAAATGAAGCAATCCTCATGTAAATCTTTAAATATGGGAGCCTTTTGCCATTCCCAAGGGAGAGAGAGAGAGAGAGAGAAAAGTCTCATAATTTGATTGAGTTTGTATTATTTTCTGTCATAATTTGATTAAACTAATCTACCAACTCATTTGTCACATATGTTATTACCACTTAATATTTTTTCAAAAAAATAGTGATATAATCTGTGAAGTAAATGTGATTAGGAGATCTGTTTTTATTTTCATTCATTCTCGGATTCTAACGACCAAACGACCTACGTAATAGGAAAATATAGTGACAATTTAAGAAACTATAAGATTCATAATCAGATCGGATTTGGCTGAATTTGGATAATTACTTTGTTCCTGTTCGGCTTCACGTGTAATTTGGACCTCGTATGGCCAGACATGAGAGTTGGGTTATGGACTTGCCATTTGGGTTTTTGTCGTTTTTAGAGTGATAAAAACCAAGCAGCTCAGGTTAAATGAATCGTGCATCTTGAATTTGAAACGGATAAAATATTATTTTAAATATTCATTAATTAATTAATTTTTAATTATATATTTCTAGTCATTTTTATTTTTAATTTAATCCTCTCACTTATCAATTAGCTTTTAGTTTATTCTTTTAATAATTTTTATTATTAATTTAATTTCCCACTTATCTCATTATTATATAAAATTTATCGATCTTTACATCACTCGTAGATTTCCTTGTTTCAATTGATTGATAGTTCTCAATACTTGTGGCTACAGGAAGCAAGAACACTTCCCCTTCTACAGGAATATTCTGGTTATGCATTTGCAGGCCATAACAAAGTGTCTATGCTATTTCTTTCTTCCGATGCTGTATACAATAAACATGCCGTGAGGAAGCCATATTTTCCCAAATACTTTTAGAAAGTTTTTCTAACTTTCATTTGATTACTTAGGATGAATTGACCTACTGAAAGATTTCTTAACTAGTCAAAAATTTATTCATTGTTAACCCCAAACATACCAAAATAATATTTAAAGAATCGAATTTATGGTTATAATCTCAGTAATTTTTTTTTTAAAAAAATCCTTAAAATTTCAGAATTGATAAAAGTATCAAATTGGTACCCACTTTTATAGTTTGTTACAATTTAGTCTCTTACAAATATGTTATGACAAATTAGTCATTCAAAGATTCTATTTTATGTAAAGTTAGTCTCTCATTAATCCAAATAGAGGGGCCAATTTTGTATAAATTTAAATTTGTGATAGAGTGATTTTGTACAGATTTGAATTTGTTGGGACTAATGTGTTTGTTAGGGCTTACTAGAAAATAAAAAGAATAGAGGGTATATTGAAAATTTTGTTTATAAATAAAATCTAAAAAAATATTAAAGTTAAAATATAAATATATAAAAAATAATTTAAAATTGACATATTTTGACTGTTTTTACCACATGTCTTCCCATTGGTATGTCACATAGTCATTGTACCGGTGCAATCAGTTTTATAATTGCACTAGATAACTCTACTTTATATTTTAGTCTTGTTTTAAGTAAATTTTGAGTCATTTTATCTTACTTAAATGAGTAAAAGTCATATTTAATTTTAGTTCTACTTTTAATTTCATTTCATCTTATTTTGCTATTTTTCATGTCTAATTTTAGGCAAATATTCAAAATAGATGGAGGGATCATGTCAGTATTGGGCATACCTTGGGAGTGGCTTGAAAAGTGAAGAAAACAAAAGATGAAATGTTCAAGTTAGAACGGTAGCAATCTAGGTAGTAAAATCTCATGCTAGGCAACCCAACAGACCGAATTCTCCATCATTGGTAGAATGGTTGTCTCAGCAGCAACATCAGTTACCAAAACACATAGTTTTGTTAAAATACACGGTTTCACCTTTTCTGTCATGACTCAAATTTATTGACCGTGACCGACGCATAGGCTAAATCAACTTAGCCCAGCCAGTCTAAAATAACTTTTTTTTTTTTTCATTTTTTCTAAAAATTAATGATACACATTAGACACACTTTGAAATGTAATTCAACAATTTCATAAATATATGTTTGATATAATAAGGAAATAGCTTATACAAGACTTACAATACTTCACAAAATCATAAACAAATAGACATCTAGTAGCCACCACCTTAGAGTCAGACGTACACTGTGATTAACCCAGAATGACATACTAAAAAGTCTAGACAATAAAAAAATTCCCAGGGCAACTTCACTAGCACTTACTGATATGAAAAATATTAAAGAAAGAGGTGTAAATCTACTACTGACTTAGTGAGTGAATAAGTAACAAAGCAAGCGAAAAGGAAAATAATAGAGACCTTAGAATTTTTAACAAACAACTAGTTTCAATAATATAATTTTATATGAAGTGGATATTAAGGATAGAACCAAGATCATTATACTCATATTCTTTTACTAGATATATTTCAATAATTCATAATGTATCCCTTTTATTATATACGTCTCAATAATTCATACCCATACATCTTTACCGGATACGTCTCAATAATTCATATTTGTATCCATTCACTTGATACATCTCAATATTTCATATTTATATCCATTCACAAGATACATCTTGATACTTCATACTTGTATCTCTTTACTAGATATATCTCAAAATCTCATATCCGTATCCTTTCACTGGATATGTCTCACTATTTCATACATGTATCTCTTTACCAAATAAGTATTTAATAATTCATTTCAACAAGGTGTACTAAGGCTGTTACTCTCGCTAACAGCTACGATTTCTTACATAAATACTCGTCCATCCTTTAAAATATCCATTAAATAGTGTAAATAAGATATATAAATAAATAATTTTATTTAAACATATTTACTACCATAAAGTAATTAAAATAAAAATAATCTTGAAGATAAAATAAAATAAAGAGTAATTAAGAATGAAGTGACAATAATATAAAGGATAAAAATTTTGATCACTTGAGAACCTACAGATCATTGGCATCTATACCTTATTTGTCAGATATGGAAATCATAAATCCTATATGAGTGTCTAGTTTTTGAAAAAAACTAATGATAATAATAATATAATACTCTTGATATTTGGAATCCTTTTTATGTTTTAAAATTTACTAAATATTTAGTTTCCAATTTTTTAAGTCCAAATTCATCCATGAGCTTTTAACATGGTTCGAGTCCAGAATGTTCCTAGCAAAAAAATATAGTAACTTCACGTTCCAGTGACCATTTAGGCAGTATAATCCTGTCATATATCTCAATAGTTATGGGATAAATTGCTTTATTAAAGAACTCATAAAATTTAAATTAGTCATTTAGGCGGCATAACTTACCATAATTTTACTTATACAAAGTCCATAAGGCTCTGTAAAGATACTATTAAATTTCATTTTAGTATCTTAATTCTTTTTAATTTATTAAATGGGATTCTACCATCATTATGAGCATAATATATAGAAGTTTGTTGTATAAAATATATCAATACTCTTAAATGACTAATTTAGAGAAAAAAATATATCTATATATGATCTATATAAAAATAAAGGAATTGAAAGTTGGACAAGAAAATAAAGACGTTTGGTAAAATAGAAAGTATTATTTTACTAATTATACACTCACCAATAGGGATTAATAGTAGAGATCCCCTACTTCTACAGCACAACCCGAATTTAAAAGATTTATACAAAGATACCTCTTTACACAAATATGAACGCTCATTCCACGACCTCTCTTTCCAATTTTAATGAAAAAATGAAAAAATGTTCGTGCTATTTATAGAAAATTTTAAATTACTATGCAAATTACTATTTGGCAATGTGTAAATAGTAACCACGTGTTTTTCGCCAAAATTTATACAGTGATCACATGTTTTTGTTGACATTTACTATACAGTTACTATAAAATAGTTAAAATTATATTTTTTATCTCAAAAAATATTTTTCTTTTCATTTTAGTCTTTAAAAAGTTAAAATTATAATTTATATCCTAAATACTATGTTCTCTTTTCATTTTACTCCATAAAATTTTATTTTATTTTTCTAATGTTATTCTTAAATTTTATACATATATATTTTTGGGTTATTACATTTTATAAACCTAATTTTAGCCTATAAAACATTTAGGAAAAAAGGATTTACAGCATAAAGTGATTAGAGGAGCCTCCATTAGCTTTTGAGAGCAATAATTGAAGGATTTTCATAAGGGGATTGAAGAGAGTGGATGTTAGAAGATTGATGCTATTGAGTTTTACTTTCATATTCTCTTTTGCTTTCCTTATCTTGATGTTCAGTTATTGTATTAATTTTGAGATACTATTTGACATTATGATGAGTTAAACTTCTTTTCTAAGGTTACAATGAATTCTATTGTTAGTTAATTGAAGTTTTTATACCTATACCATTTTTTTTTTTTTATTGAGAATTGGTTATTTATTCATTCTTGTTCTTGAACGTTAATAGTTTGGCTAACGTTTAATATGATAAAATTTAAAATAATTAGAAAAGGACTTTATATTTTAGGTTTAGAATGAATAACTTTTGTTCCAATTAATTCACTGCGCTGAGTTAATTTAAATTTATAATTAAGATAAGAATATACCTAATAACCTTAGGTAGTCAAATTGGAGCTAAACTTAAGTGATTCAATTTACTTTCATAGGCATGGAAATATAACTCTTTAGGTAGATTAAATTAACTTTTTAGTTGTTTAGAAGAGAATTATAGAAATTTTAGTTCCTTGTATTAATAACCAAGCTCAATTGGAATAAATAGGAAGGGAATGATTTTACTAACTTGGCATTAGATGAAATTGTAATCTTAGGCTCATCATATTGACAATTCTATCAATTTTACTTGCTTTGTTATTTAAATTTGATTTATTTTATCTTTATGAATTCTATTATTATTAATTTGGATAAAATAAAGGATAATAGTTGGTGATCGATGTTACAATTAATATTAACTTTTTATGGAAACGATCTTTTAATTTACTACATTACATATACTTACATGTTTGGTATTTAGACAACAGCAACAACATTTTTTAAGATTTTATTTATAAACTCAAAATTTTTAAAAATTACAAAACTGACATTATAGCTTTAAGTGATGACCAAGGTTAAATGAAAATGAACTTAGATGGTAATTCATGATTTTGAGTAAAGCGTAATTTTTGTTTGAAAATTGAATCTTTTACCTTTAAGATTTGATTATTAAATTTTTGAGATGTGCATGTTTTGAATATAAAACGAAAACACAGATTTCCTTGGACTTTCAAAATCTGAATGGAATATATGTAGGTATTATTTAGTTGCTGATGCAAAATGACGTAAGGGGCTTCAATTTCCTATCCTGCAAGTACAACCTTATTAGTCTCTAAACAATTTTCTAAACGTTTAGCGGGTTCTTTTCATGTAGAATGAAATGTATTTATTTACTCACTTATTTTATTTTTTATTTATTTTTTCATTTCATTTTAATCACACACATTTTCGTCAATTAAACAGAATCTTACGTATTTTTGGTTCAAGATAAAAAATTTCAAACTTTCCCACACCCAACTGGGTTAATTGAGTGTCGGTTTACCCCACATCGCAACTAATAATTTTTTTTTTTTAAAAGAAAACGTAGTATGGAATTTAATATTGTACCGCCGAGTGTCAATCCTTCCTCTCTCCAATAATAGGATATGTGCCAAAAAGCTGAGAGAAGATGGTGAGGAAAGTGATTTGAAAGATTAAAAAAATGAAATATAAAAGAATAGGACATGTGTCCCCTAGAAAAAAAATCGAATATATTTTAAAATAAAAAATCAGATAATATATGAAAAAAAAATTCTCATGCGTTCCTCAAGGGTAGAAAAATGAAAAAACAAGGTCAAATGAAGACCAGAAGTGAATACTAATATTAAATAGTCTCCAAATATTGATAGGATATGTTGTTTTATAAAAGGAGCCATTTGACAACCACTAACTTATGACTTGGAAGATGTTGACCCTTTAATAAGAGTTATGATCACCCACACACGAAAACGACTAGTTTCTGTACATATAGAAACATATAATATTTATAAATAATAAATTATATAAAATACATATTAATTTTTAACAAGCTTCCTGAAAATTATTATTTTGTTATCTTTTAAAATTTTTTTAATTATTTTACATTATGCATATAGTTTGGTTTATAAAATTAATAATTAACTCACTCTGAACCAAATTAACAAAAAAAAAATAGTACTCCTTTGTTGTGGATAAGTAAAACATCATTCTTTGTAAACTATTGAAAGGGACGTGCATCACCCTCCAGTGTCAGTATCATTATCACCTACAAAGCGATATTATTTTTTCAAATAAGCATTCTTGATACAAACTTCACAAGATAATATCTTTCCAAATTCATTATATGCATATCTTATTCGCGTTGAGACTTGTAGTAGTTTTGTTTATTGCTTAAGTATCAATAATTAAACTTATGGTAGACCCAAATTGAAAGAAAATCTCTTAAATAAATAATTTTTATTTTTATTTTATAACATATTTGAACTTAGAAAGTAATAATTAAAAAAGACAGATCCATTCAATCTGTGCTAACATGTGTTGGTTGAGATTTATAGTAATTATTGCTTAAACCCTTGCATTTATTTATTTGCTTCACCTACCCACCTAATCATTTCCTTTCATATTTAGTTAAATAAATTTGACTCATTCTTCTCATGCATATGCAAAATAACCAATTTTATATTCTTTTTAATTTTTTTTTAATTATTCATCTCGACTTGATTTTAGTTTAAATGATTATTTTTTCAACAACTTATTTATTATTTAATTAGTTAATTACTCCCTTAATATTTAACAACATTGAAAAAATGACTATTTCAACCAAAAGAATAACTATTCAATCAATCAGAAACACAATTTGCTCTTCAAAACTAAATATTAGTTTTGGTGTATGAACTATTCTTTTTCTTTTTCCAATTCGCAATGAGGCTTTCAAAATTTTAAGTCACCCTAATTAACCTATAACCTTGATGTTTCAACAAATGAATCACAATCTTAATTACAATTAACATTCACTTTTCAAATAAAAAGGCATCAAGCCAAATAGTTTAAGGTAACTATCGATTAAGGTTGGAAATTAATTCCATTTTGTAGTGGAAAATTCCACATGGACTTCTTGCAAGCGTCTCTTTATAAGGTTTTATAAATATATAAAACATGTAATATGATGCCTTAATTTTGTCGTGAAATTATAAGCAGATGTGGCGCTAGTAAATGACATTAAATAGTAAGATATGCATTACCTACCTCCAGCTTTTAATTAATATTATAATTTATTAACATTAACACTTCAACACGTGGAAGAAAGAGAAGCAATATTGCCACACAACACAGCACAATAGAATTCATGTTGTTTGGTAAACGATTTCACACGACAGCGCTTTGGTCACATTTTAAGGGTAAACCGCTAGACTGACAATATTATAATCTATAATTAAAAAAAACATTGTTCATAGTTTGACCAAACTTTTTAATTTAGTTATTATAATTTTTTCACTCTTTGTTCTTTATTATTGTTTTCAATTGAAAAGACACGGAGTTGGGTTGACAAATGAAATTCACACGTGCATCATTATAAAAAATTAAGTATATGTTTAGATTAATGCTTAGGTCAATTTAATTTTTAAAATTAATTTTAGTTAAATATCATTTTATATTATTATGATTTATATTTAAAAATTATTTTTTGTATTTATTCGACATAAAATCAAACGATAATATTTATAAAAAAAATTTTTATCTAAGTGTATAAATAGACTTTTAAACCTTTCAAACTTTAAATAAAAACAAAAAAGAAATTCCTTAAACCAATTTGTTGGATCATGGTGAGTCCCATATTTATCTGTGAGACTCACATGACCCAACGGTCCCGCTGCATCAAACCAAACACGACAACTTTGGCCACGTTGGCACCATCAGCATTTGACTATAATGTTAAACTTCGTCAACTTCTTCGTTATTCATTAGGAATAAAAATCTGCGAAGGGTGAAAAAAAGCTTTATTACTCATTTTCCAGCTCCACTTAGGGACTCTATTATGAGTTCTGACTCTTCAAAACAAAGTACATCAAGTGTGAGATGAAAACGTTGGTTTTAAAATAAACTACTATTACACTGGATAAGACTACTAAGCTACATTTGCAAAATTTCTCTAGCTTAAATTAATGAACCACAAATTGTGAGATTAATAGGTGTTTCTCTAATGGAATAATCCCACTTCCAAAACCCTGAAACATATCGTTCCTCTTGCAGAGTTAATGCATGAAAGTGCAAAACACAAAAAGAGGAAACAAGAAAATAGGGTTAGTGAAACTTAAAGGCTTGAAGAACCGAAAAAAGGAAACATGTATAACAGTATAGATTTTACACAAAAAGGGGAAGGACAGTGCAATAAGATGGTAGATTGTCTCGACCTGGGTCGATAGGACGTGACCGGCTCAGGGATGAGGTATCTTCATCCTCGTGAACTCATCAAAATCCTTAAAACAACAGAACTTATGTAAACCCACATTAAATAAGTGTTAAATCTTATAACTTTTCATACAAATATTAACTTAATTTAATTTCTGTGTAGAAAGTTGGACAGGTTATTCCCTAAGTTATGGACCTCCCAATTTCTACAATAGAGTTATCTGAAATATCATGGTAATACATCAAACATTTAACTTGTATACAAGGGAGTGACTAAACATAATCATAAAATAAGAGAAAAGCATAGCTCTAGCAGTAGGCTAGACTCACCAAGGAATTAATCATCACAATTACAATTTCGTATGTGTGTGTTTTAGATCAATGCTGGAATCTAAAAAATGTTGAATAGTAAGGTGAGTGAAAACTCAGTGAATAGGTAATTTTAATATTGCAGAAATGAAACAAACTTACAATGATATGCCTTTTAAAATTTAAATACTAGATATCATACATTCGTAATTTAATATCACCAAAACGAAGAATAATCATGAACAAAATGCATTTGGGAATCTCCTACAGAACCAGTCAAGGCTAGTGAAAACATATCAAAATCAATACTCATATTAGTTATAAGTTTTGAGTAATTACAATAATGATCTTAGGTCTTATATAGAATAAGGTGATAATGACATCATGCTCAACCACATCAGATTTTTAATTGCAGTGTACTACGGTGAACGTCTACTGCCGTTAGTTACAAGGTTCTGTTTTGGATACATTCCTAATATTTCAAAAATAAATATATATCTATGTACAGATATTAGAATTTCAAAATTGTACCACTTCAAAGTTTATATTTCAGTATTTCTAATAATTCAAAATTCAGAATCATAATTTAGAATAATATTGTGCATAATTAGGATTATCTACTGACATGAGAGGAGTATACTAATCTCATCCTATCCTTGTTTATAATTCTTTTGTTGACAATTTTTCCTAACCACCTAAAACATTAAATAAAATACTTTCATCATCCTGTCTTCATGAATAAATCTAATTATTTAATTAAGACACCGACCTAATAATTATTCGTTATTCACCTTTAACCAAATCACCTCTTCAACCCAATTTGACTCTCTTTCTTTACTCAATTTTAGGAAATTAAATTTTTAAGCCACTTTCCTTAATAATACTTCAAAATACTTATGGTCTATATATTATTATTATTATTATTATTATATTCAATTTATTCCATTATGCACTTATTAAATTTCTAACACCTACCATCACACAATTTCACTTAGGGGTCAATTTGTAAATTCCAAAATTCCCATTTAACTTCAAATAATATTTATTACTATCTAATCAAGCCAAATAAATTTTTCCCTTCTAATTTCCTCTCTTTTTCTTCATGAAAAATCTAGGAAAATTACAAAAAAAATTAGAAATTCATCTTAAAATTCAAACTAAAATTTCAAAAAATTCTAAATCACTCCTTAAATACATAATAATATTCAAGAAACCCTAAAAACTCAAATTTCACCTATTTTCAAAATTACTTATAGACTTAAAATTTGAGATTTTTCAATCAAAAGCCAAAATTCACACTTGATCAGTAATTTCATGGGGGAAAGGTGCAAAATTCACCTATGATATGTAATTCTAACTGAATTTAATGATATTAGACCAAAATTGAGGTTTCTTCAATTTGAGGCAAATTAGCCTAATTTAATTAGTGCAAATGAGTGAGAAAGGATTGAAATTGATGCAGGAAGTAAATCCCTAAGTTAAATCGAAGCAAAAATGCACCAAAATTGTGAATTTTGAGCTTGAATTGCGCGTGATATGGTCGCTAAAAAATTGAAGAAATTTTGGTGAAGTAGCAGGCTATGGAAGTCGTTGGAGGGTCGTTGGTGCTTCTACAGCTTGAAAGAGGCGTTGGTGAACCCTTACAGTGGTCGAAATAACGTCGGTGGTTGGTGGAGGTGTTTGCATAGTGATGATAACGTGACAGGATTTTCCAGCGATATTGTCGATGGCGGAGCCTTCGGTAGGCCAGAGGTGTTGTTGGTGGGTCCTTGGTGCTTGCCAGTGATGGTGAATTGGCCACCGAAGGGAGAGGTTGGATCCAGCGTACTGACAAGAGAGGAATGAGTTTGCAGAATGGTTAAGATTATGATGAAATTATAAGATGGAATTAGTGCATTAAAATAATCAAAGTGGGAATAATGGTTATAATTAGAGTAATAAAATAATGTTAGTGGGAATAATGGGTATAATTAGGATATTAAAATATTTTAAGTGGGGAATATGATATTTTATCAAATAAAATTTTTTTTGACAAATAGTTGGAGATTATACTCTATTGAGTTACAAGTACTAGGAATATACAGGGTAAGACTTAGATACTCACTTTGGTTACAATATCAGAAAAAATATTATCTGCATCTACATTTAGCACTAACTGAGTTTCCTTTCAGGTATCCCTTTTGAGTATAAATTTCATAGGTATTACATAAATCTAAACCATCTTCAGCAATAAAGGGTTAACAAGGTCGAGCCAGATAAACTCTAATTTAGGGTTCCCAGAGTGATAAATCAAATGGATGCCAACATGGCAATAGTGATCCAATTTAGTTTTGCCATGCGACACTTGTATACCAAATTAAAACAATAACATAGTATAAGGATAACCCATAACTTGGAACCAAATATTTTTTGCTTCTTCAACGGCACTATAGGTGTAAGATGGGATGACAGAGGAGGATGGCTTGGGATATACAGCGTCTGCAACCATAAAGACTTGATCTATGATATCTATTTTTGGGAATCTCGATTATCTAGGAATGAATTCACTGGGATATGAACCCATAGTTGTACATTTTACATTAGGTGGTCCATTATAGTTGTTCAAATCACAAAGAAACATTTTAAGTGACTTAAGAATGTTTTTATGATCTCTGTTAAAATTAGGAAATGTATTCCATTCATGTGCATGGTCCCATGAAAATAATGATCCATTGCGATGTCTCTAATATGGTTTATGGATGATGTAAATGGAAGAGGTCATCGAACAAAGTTCTGGATGGTGTCATAGATTGATGTGTCTGATAATAGCATCAATCTATTGCCTCCACTAGGAGAAAGGTGAATACCACTTAAGAAATGTCCAAACCAGAGAAGAATGGTTTGAATCATTGTTCAAATGGTGGAACATGTCCATTGGAGAGAACTCAATTGTCGCAGTATAAAGAATAGAGACCAATGAAACCATAAAGCATCTTCATTAAATGTACCAGTATTAAGATGAAACGAAGTGAAAAAAAGGGTGTTTGGGTGGAACATTTTGCAATTATAAGATAAGGTAATGTCTCTAAGGTAACGGTGAAGGTTAAAAAAACAAATAAGACTTGGCTAGTTCCATGACTTCTGTGGGTCTGGTTGGGATTTCAATGTGGGAGGAAAGAAATTTTTTAACAGAGGTTAGGCAATACATTAGGATGGTATAGGGTTAAACCATGGGGATTAATGGGATGGAAGCTACAAGAGTGATGAGGGAAATTGTTTAGCTTAAGTCTAGAAAGAAGGTCTGCAAGGTGATTGGTTACTCCTTTGATATGTTTCACTTCAAATTTATAGCATGACAACCACACTTGCCATCTTGCCAACTACAGATCTCCATGACGAAGTGTCGGTCAGCTAAATGAAATTCAAATTTCTTGATTCCATTTTTTACTGCAAGGATTTCCTTGTACATTGTGTGGTAATGAGACTTTAAAGGTTTAAATGAACTACTTACGTGTCCACAATAATATTGCTTTCTGTTGTCTTGTTCAATCAAGATGGCCTTCCAGTGATAATTACTGGCATCCATTTAGAGCATGAGAATAAAGTCTGGGCCAAGAATCTTCAATAACGGTGGATTCTTTGAGATTTCTTTGAGGTGTCTAATTCTAGATTAGCAGTTGGCAAGACGACAAATATGGTTGTCACGCTATAAATTTAAAGTGAAGCATATCAAAGGAGTAACTGATCATGTTGCAAACCTTTTTTCTAGACCTAAATCAAACACAATCTCCTTTATCACTCTTGTAGCTTCCATCCCATTAATCCTCATGGTTCAACGCTACACCATCCCAATGCACCACCCAGCCTTTGTTAAAAAATCATTTCCTCCCACCATTGAAATCCTAACTAGACCTACAGAAGTTATGGAACTAGCCAAATCTTCTTTGTTCTTTTACCTTCACTGTTACCTTAGAGACATTCCCCTCTCTCAGTATTGCAAAATGTTCCACCTAGACACCCCTTTTCTAACTTTGTTCCGTCTTAATGCAAGTACATTTAATGAAAATGCTTTATGATTTCTTTGGTCTCTTGCAGTTCTCTATACTGCAGCAATTGAGTTTTCTCCAATGGACATGTTCCACCATCTGAACAATGATTCAAATCATTCATATCTTGTTTGGACATTTCTTTGAGTGACGTTCACCTCTCTCCTAGTGGAGGCAACATATTAATGCTACCATCAGACATATAGATCTATGGCACCATCTAGAACTTTGTTCAATGGCCTATTCCATTTACATTATCCATAAACCATATTGGAGACATTGCAATGGATTATTAATTTCACATGACCATGCACATGAATGGAATACATTTCCTAATATTAACAGAGATCATAAAAACATTCTTAAGTCACTTAAAATGTTTCTTAGTGATATAAACAACTATAATGGACTGCTTAATGTAGAATGTACAACTATGGGTCTATATTCCAGTGAATTCATTCCTGGAGAACCAAGATTCCTAGAAATAGATGTCCCATATCAAGTCTATATGGTTCTAGACAGTGTATATCCCAAGCCATCCTCCTCTACCATCCCATCTTACACCTACGGTGCCGCCGAAGAAGCATAAATATTTGGTTCCAAGTTATGGGTTAGTCTGCCATCTCCAAATAAACCTTTTACTTCATTTGAACCCTCCACCTCCATTACCCAAGAAGAACTTAAAGAATTTTAGGCCACAGAAGAAAGAGTGTATTACGAAAATATTTTCACAAGGCCAGAATTCTAAGATTCTTAAGACCCCACATTCAATGATGATAGCCCTACTCTCAGTGAACAAAATCTCTCACCAAATCATGAGCTTATCCTTTAGAGAATTAAAGACTAAAGATGACCTGTCCCTTCACTCTTTTACTTTATTGTAGTTGTATGATGTGCTTAGTGTGTTGTCTATTAGGTTTATAAGTCATCTCAGACTTTATTAGCCTTTTCTTTATATTATTGTCCTTAGTTGTCAGTTGTATTATTGTGCCTTATCTTTTAGTTTGTCATTTTGTACCTTGCTCTACCTATATAAGGAGTCGCTCCCCCTTGTTTTAGTCATTTAGAACTTGTATGATATTCAGTTTTCAATACTATGAGTATTTTCATGAATTCTTTGTAAGCTTTTCGTTTCTATGAAATCTTCTTTGAGCTTTATAGATGTCCTCTCAACTAAGAGATTCAAGTATGCTCTGTGCTTGCTTTTGATAAAGATTTTGATATCAAAACGGATTAATCTTACCATGATCTTTGATGAGAGCTAAGTCTATAATATATTTGAAATAACTTACATCTCTTAAATGAAGACAAATAGTTTAGTTTCATAAAATTATAAAACCTTGAGGTATTGTAGCCCAAGAGAGACTTTTGTGTTCTTTGACCTTACCTTAGTTTTATGATTATTAAGTTATAAAGTCTTCATTTAGGGATGTGAACTATTGCATTTATATTATAGCTCTTAGATTCATATATTGATTGAAAACTTGAAATTGCAAACTATTGATTGTAAAAGATTTATTTTAAATTTATATTTTGGTCGAACAATGCCACATACAATAAAAACTCAAGTATAGAAATTAGATACATAATTTTTCACCTATTATGTGAAGGGATTGTGTAGTCACTCTAACTACATGTTTTGGTTGTCCCTTTCTAGATACTTGACTTCTTCCATTAATAATTAAGAAATGATGCTTGCAAGAATGGTAATTTTTTACGTATTATCAAACTTGCATGTGCCCATAGTCATACAGACTAGGATTACAACTTTGACTGTCACCGGCCAATAAAGATTTGAAGTTGCAGACTTGCACTTGCAAGGCGTCAACGGAGCTATAAGGGTAGTATCGTTATTAACAATGAAACAAAGGGCATTGTGAAAGCAACATTTGACCACTCTATCATCGCCCCTAGCTGCCTCCTTATAAAAGCTCGAACCTACACGCCGTCCTTAAACTCGGGCATAACAGTCCAACTTCAGTATAATACTAATACTTACAGAGAAGCTATACTTATATGGCTTGTTCTACTTGCGTAATAACGCCAATTTCCACTTCCAACACCACGGCGGCCACCGCCGTCGATGAAGGCGGCGCTACCACCATCTCAGCCTTACATCCGGACATCATTCAAACTCACATCCTCACGCACCTTGACGGCCCCGCGCTTGCATCTGCTGCCACGACATCCTCCCAACTCTACGCCCTGTCGTCGCAAGAGCATCTCTGGGCCAACCTTTGCCACTCCACGTGGCCTTCCACCAGCTCTCCACGCATCCGCCACATCATCTCTAGCTTTCCCCACGGTTCCCGCTCTTTCTTCTCCGACTCTTTCAACATTCCCCGCCCAACCACCACTACTCGCAATTCGCAGATAAATCTTGACCGTACACCAGAACTGATCTCCGCCGTCGATCTTTACTACCGCCAGCAACTATTACTCGCCAGAGTGGTAGAGACCGAAACAGTGACCGGTTGGTTCAGGTGCTCGCCGTTCCGGGTCGACATGCTTGAACCGAAAGACTTGGTCCAAACACCGGTGAAATATCCAGACGGTGCGGACGCGTGTCGGCAGCTCGGGGAGGAGCTGAGGCTGAGCTGGATAGTGATAGACGCGAGTGGTCGGCGAGCAATGAACCTTTCGAGCCAGAGGCCGGTATCGGTGCAACGACACTGGCTGAGCGGGGAGGTGCAGGTGAAGTTTGCGTCGGTTCTGCCGGGCGATAAAGGATCGTCGTCGGAGCTAGCGTTGTGTAGTTTGTTGGTGACGTGCGTTGGGGTAGAGGGAGGGGAAATGCAGGTGAGGGAGGTGTGCTTGCAGATGGAGGACATGGATGGGATGCATTTGAATGGGAGGGGCAGTTTGGTGATTTTGCAGAGGGCGTTGGAGGGTAAAAGGGAGAGTAAGATTCGGGCGGAGGAGGAAGGAAGGGAGCGATGCCGAGTGTTTGGGAAGAGGAAGAGAGAGAGAAAAGAGAGGATGATGAGGGCAGAAGGGACTTTGGATATGTTGTGCGTGAGCATAGCTGTGCTGTCTTTTGCGGGTTTTTTTTATCTGTTTGCCTTCTGGTGATAAAAAGAACTTGGTAACTCTACGTCAGGTATGTAAATAGACCGAAGCAGAGATAGGAAACAATAACCGAACCATTTATTCACTGAAACAAAAATGCAGCAAGACACAGCTTCGAGCTATCGTTGCAATAATTGTAGTTTGAACAGGTTACATATCGATTTCTTTTGCCGCAAAGTTAGATGGGCAGATACCTGCCAAGAAGGTCATCGAGTAATTCAGTGCTAGTAATGCAGGGCACAGTAGTATGGCGAATTTAATTGTAAAAACTTATTATTAAATAATTGAGTTTGATGTTCAGTACTTTTTAGCAAAGAAAATCTAGAATTCAACCCAAACTACCATACCCAGCGACAATAGTGAACTAGAAGCTGTCGTGGCATTACATTTTTTTGGAGCTATAAATTTTATAACTAACTCGATCACATAATTTTACACGAGTCTTGTCAATATATTTATTATCAATATGCTGCAACGCTCCACGTGGTCACGACAAACTGTCAAACGTCAATATCAAAACTTTTTTGGATCCCTGCTGTATGTACCCTTCAGGAGATGCTGCAAGTTTGGTTCTATCCAGACGGAATAAGAGAGGGTCTGTTCATTTTTTTAAAAAAAACTTAATATATATTATAATTTTAAAAATTAGTATTATATATAGAAAATATTTACAATTTTTAAAAAATAAATAATAATTTTTTTTTATTTCTTTTCGTAAGAAAAAGGCAAACGGACAGATCCTCTTCTGATCCGCTCGCCTCGAGAAGCTTGTCAAGATATGCCTAGATTTAAGGTGAAATTGACGTAGTGCAACCTAATCAAATTGAATGACAGGACTGCAAAGAGGAAAATAAATTATGAGGAGACAAAAATGGCTTAATACCTTAGACACACTTCATTTTTATCCTTTGCTGAATAAATTATTAGAAACTATAACACGGCCAGAAACTGGTGAGACTTATCTTTCCGCTGGCAAAGATTAAAGCAATACCTATGAAGCCAGGAGAAGAGAGAAACATCATATCCATCCTACCCAATTACAAAAACTAACACTCATATTATTACTAAAATTAAAGTGAAAAAATAGAAATGAAAGTTCCATGTTTGATTGACAATTAAATTTTTAAAAATAAAATTAATCTTTTAAAAATAAAAATATACTTAAAAAAAATATTTTCACTTATAATAATTTTTACACAAAAATATTCTTATAATATATTAAAATCATAATTTATTATTAATTAAATATATATTAATATATAATTATATTATTAATTAATAATTCAAAGATATGTTTATTTTTTTTTGTTTTATAATAATAAATAATATAATAAAATATACAATCTACTAATTAATTTTCATATATAATCTATTAACTAAATGAAATAAAAAAAGATATGTCAACTCTTATTTCTTCTTAAACAAACATTTTAATATTTTTATTTCCACTCTCAATCTTATTCTCATTCTCATTCACATAGCTTTTCTTATTATATCAATTCTAACAACCAAACACATCGAAATAGTACAAGGCAAAACTAACATCAAACCAACCAATTATTGGGCATCATCCGACCGTTACGGATATACCTTCACTTCAAAGAGGCGGCCAAACCTTGGCACAGAGGATGTATGTATAAAGTTACACGACGAGTTATCATGCTCATGTTAGTCGTGAAGAGTATAACTACTATATACAGAATTAATTTTACACACAAGCTTCACCCGACCCACAAAGTTCAAACTACTCATGAATGGTGCAACTTAAGCAAAGTTTGAAACATCATGTCAATAAACTGATCATCCTGCCACAAAAATATTCCATTAGTGGCGAAACTGTTTAGCAAGTTCATATGGAAGAGGCATAAAATGATTGTAAGCCTCTAACAGAAAAATAAACGAATAACTACATTTGTTACATCATCTATCTTATCTTTTATTACTCCCATCCTCTCGTATAGTACGTAGAAATTTGAATCACTTTGAAATTTTACCCTAGTCAAAAGTCTAATAAATACATTAACATAAAATTGCATATTGAAAATTTAATTTCAAACTAGAAACAATGAAATGGTATGTTCAAAACTCAACCTCATATCTTTGGTAAATTCTTCGGTTACCTTAACCAAGTCGCCTAGTAGGAATTTGCCATATCAGTACTAAGTGATGAGTGGATAACGTAATTGTAAAATATAAAATATACCAAACATTTTTTTTTTTTGTATTTATAATTCAGCCCAAAATGAATATGAAATATTTATGATTTTCCAATATTTAAAAAATTTAAACTATATCCATACCCTTATAAGTATTGAACCCAAATCCTATTCAACTTTCCAGAGATAGTAATCTCCTCCATTTGCTTACTTGACAATTAGTGTTCGAAAAATGTAAAGAATTCTAAGAGGGAAGAATTTTTTCGAAGCAAAAGAAAACAAACGAAGAACAACTGAAAGAAGTAAAGACTAAAGAAGAAGAACAGAACACGAAAAAAGTGAAGAAGCTCAAAGAATGAGCGAGGAAAATTTTGAAGAATAGAAGAAGGAAGGAATGAACCCAGAAACCTAGAAAAAATCCAAAGAAGGCCATTAAAGAAGAAAAGAAGGAACAGAAAGCCAGAAAGAACAGAGGACGAAGATGAGCGTCATCAGAAATTCTTGACCAAATAGGTGGTCGGAAAATTTCTGAATATTCGATCGATATTTCATTTGTCTAACCAAAATTGCAGTAGGAAATTTCGACTGATATTTTAACCCCAATTTTGGTCGGAAATTATGACCGAATATATGGTCGAAACACCCCTTCTCTTTAGAGTTCTTCATCTTCTTTCCTCCCTTCCCCCATCTCCCTTCTCTCTTCTCCTCTCTGTTCTTTCTGCCATTTTTGCAATTGCAAATTCTTGTATGAGCTTTAAATGTTTTAATTGATGGGTGCCTAGTTTTGAGTATAGGTTGTATACTTGCTTTGCTCCATACTTTTTCCTTTCCTTGTAATACATTTCTCAATTCAGGTATTTTTCTACATTGTTTCTTTTTCTCTTTAGCTTCTAATTTTTATTTCTCCATCCCCTTGTTACTACATTCTGTTTCTTTTATACTTTACATTTTTTACCTGCATAATATCCAACGATCTCCATTACTGAAATGCCACAACAAAAGCTGAAGCGAGAGAAAGACTTGAGCCTCGAAAAACTAAAGTTAAGGAATAAACTAGTGAAATTTAAATATACTGGGCACATAGATGTCAACAAATTATTTGGGACTTCAACTATAATTGTAAAAGATAATTCTTTTTCCAAAATCTGGGCTTATTATTATTTTTATTCTTTTTATAAGCTCAAATTAACATCTAACATGGCCGCCTATTATTGGACCAGATGTGCAGGGCACCGGTGCCTTGAAATCTTTCAAGGCACCAAAGAATTCACCTATATCTTTACATCAAATGTCCCCCACCCTTTTCCAATCTTTCTAAATCTTATTTTTTATTATTTTAAATCTTGTGCTTTCTGAGCATTTTCTCATACGAAATAAAATCTAGAATCTAATAGTTTTGATGATTGGGAATAAATTATACTTTCAATATAACCAGAAAGCTTGAAGTCCATCGTCAAAAATATTATATTCACATTATTTAGAATTTTAGATAGTCTAGTTGGCCCTCATGCACTCATGTATGGTGCCAAAAATTTGTGGTGTACAACATTCAAACTTTTCTCAAAGCAAATAAATAACCTGGAAGTACTAATTAAATTATTATCATATTTATAATCAAGAAATATATGCAATCAAAACAATGATTATAAAAAAGTACCTGAACCAGGGAAAGAAGTGCATCATGGACTTTCTCTTTACTGATAATAGATCTGTTTGAATGGGAGGTAGGATTAGGCATAGAAGATTGAGGGGTATTGGGTGGTGGAAACGGTTGAAGTATAGGAGTGCCAAATTGTGGAGGTAGATTCCGGGAATGATGAAGAGCTGCAGAAGATTGTGCAGATGAAGTAATAGGTGGCAATAACAATGAAGATGAAGAAGGGGGGTTAAAAAAGGTAGAAGGTTTCAAAAGATTAGTGACTTGATTGCCACTATTGTTTGTATCATGAGAGTCATGGACAAATGCTGGAATGGATGAAGCTGAACGAGAAGCAGATGGTAGTTGCATAACAGGTGCAGGAGTCAATACACCATTGGGAGCAGTAGGGACAGTTGCCGAATGGTACTGTCTGAAATTCACTATATTTGTAGCATAATTTCCAACAGCATTAGCTGTCTGCAACAATGGAATCCAAGAACCTCTGAGGTCACAGACGTAGAGCATATTAAACTGTATAACAGTCAGATAATGGCAAAAAGTTGCAATATCAATCAAGAGAATAAGCATGATACTTTTAGATGACATTCTGGAATTTCATATGAGGAAAGATGCTAATGTAAGGAAACAAAAATTCCATTCAGCAATCAGTTATACAACACTTGTTCCATATCAAGATTCTACATTCAAAAAAAATCTCTAGTGTACTAAGATGAAAAATCCGCAAGAAAAACATCACTACTTTTTTCTGAGTCTAATGTCACTTAGGAGGCATTATTATGCAGGAAACCTACAAATTTATGTACCTTGAAACCTATTAGGATAAAATGATGAAAATCACAGAAGATAAATATTGTGCTTCCTAGTAAACATGCACAAGAAAGTCATGTACTAAAGTATCCCAGACTTCACAGACCTAAATGATGGGCTACATTAACAGATCTTTTTGAGAGAGAATTGTGCAATGCATAATGACAGAGTAGGACATCTGCACCTATGAAACTACAATTGAATCATAGTAGGTGGTCCACAGGATTTTATAGAATGAAAATAGAAAAAAAAAACTTAAATTTGGTATTGAAGAAGTAGAGAAAACAGAATGCATCTAGGTCACATACACCGAAGAAGTTCATAAATGCAGGATCTTCAAGAGCATCAGTTGCAGAAGGGGCAGATGACAATGACTCTAGGGGGCTTTCCGTTAAAACTGGCACCAGTTCAAGTTCCTCAAACTCACTACAGCATAGGCAAAACATCAGCAGGAGCCGCACAGCTTCAATCAATTATGATGGCATACTAGCAGTTGTAATTAAAAATTAATAAAACAAAAATCATATACAGGTTGAATATCAAGTTTGCAATCAGTGCATTTGAATGTACAAGAAACACCATAGCAGGGTGATATACATATATAGACCTTCTCATCAAAGTTCAAACTATTTATAGCAAACAAATTCCTATTTATGAACCTTAAATTTTCTCCACAACTGGATTATTCATGTCAAGTCATGTCAATGCTCTTGGATTCATTGAAATGTAGCTTACGCACATTACAACACACTAACATTAACAAAGAGAAAGTATCACGAAAGTCATAAAATATATGGAAAAAGAAAGTATGAAACTTCATTAGGATTTATAAGCCTTTCAAATCCTTACCTTTTGCTAGAAGGAACTACTGTCTTTGGAGGCGCCTTTGGGTATGCATTAAGTATCCTGTAGATTGAATTCAGAATTAATAATCCAATTAGTAGTTAAATATTCTGATCTCAATAACATATGATAACAAAATAGTAACTAACGATAAAAGCACAGCAAGACTTCAGTCTGGGTCAGATATGGATTACCATCTAGCAACTAATAAGTTGGGGCATAGTTTATCAAGAAAAAACACAGAACGTACAAAATTTTATCAGAGAAAAATCTATTACCTATTAAAGAGATTTGTAACTTCTTCACATTCATTTGAATTGTAAAACCATATGCCATTAACTTCTTGTGCTGCATTCCGATAAAGCAAGTATGGCTTTTTAAGTTCATACTCAAAATCCAGTAGGTTCTCCACTAAATTATCTGTCAAGAAAAAGATTAGAGAGATATGTAATCAAGTAGGAAACAGAAGTAGAGATCCTGACACATGCATGAAAGTACATAGATGAGAGCAGCATTTGTTTCTCTCTATCAAAAGTGAATCCTAAGTCAATGTGATGATAAAACTTAAGCATGGTTAAAAAAGGCATAAGGTTTTAGAGCAACACCTAACATCAATAAACTGTGTCAACAACTTTATATTGAACCTTGAAGCCACTGAGGATGGGATTCATATAAAATAACATAAAAAAATGATTTTTTAATAAATGGATTTTAGCAGTTGTGTTTTCATGTAATTATCTGACATCTGGAATGGAAACAAGTTAGCAGATTGTGACCATGTTCCAGGCTTCCAGCACTTTAAAGTCACACAGCAATCATATGGAATAGTCTCATAATTGCTTAGTAGGGCCAGGGTTGAACAGCAGCAAAATAGTAATATAAAGATGTAATGCAATTATAACAGTTATAGGGTGACTCATGGCAATGGTGGTCATTTGACACCCAATGACCGCTGAAAGGTGGCCAGTGGTTGGTTGGTTATAGTTCAAGGGTGAAATGGGATCAACAAAGATGAAGATGGATTTAGCTTAGGACGATGGCTGCCTATAATCAAGCTTGTCCTTAGAGAATAAATCTCTTGCAAGTAGTTATTCTCCTTGAAACAAACAATCTTGAGGTGAAATACAGAAATGATAATCTTCTCTCACTTTTAAAGCAGGCAACTAATCATTGCTGAACTTGATATATACTTCTGATTGATCAATACTGACGACAAATTAATTTATGGCAACTTACATCTAACTCAGACAACAATCTATTCACAACAATAAAAATCCCTGAGTTCACCCTCATTCAAAATAAGTCCATGAAAGGTTCAGAAATTAAAATTTAATACTAGAAATTATGGCTTCAATTTCCGCACTATAACAAATATTATGCACCTCCACAGCTCCTGAACCATTTTTTATGCCATTTAGATACGGGAGAAAATGTGAACAGATTAGCATGTAACAAATGGAACTACTAATACAAATGAATAATATACTATATAATGAAACGAGTCCAAAATCACATAATTGCAATCAGTATGTCTCATTGACTAGCATGAAGAATATGATCCAAAACACGTATCAGCTAAATACAATATTAAACCTGTATTGCGGCGATTCATTACTATGAACTGAAAGCGAGTTTGCGCATTCCTGAACAAAATTAGTCAAAACCACGATGATTAAGTCTATTTGAGTGATTCAGTAGCGTTTACCAAAAAATAAATAAAAAATAAGCGAAAAGACTGCATTTATCACCTTTTGACGACAAAAAGAGACCCTTCAACATCCTTACGGCTCTATAACCATCCACAATTTAAAGTCAGATAAAACTTCGAAGACTTCAGCACACCGTTGATTGCGAGTATATTGAAAAGAAAGACGCAACTGAAAATCATACTAAAATTCTCATAAACCTATCATTTGAATAGCTTACTTCTAAACAGAAGAACTCAACAGAAAGTTTTTACGCGCGTGATTTGATGTCGTAGTATTACAAAATGAGTGAAGATGCAAGATCCCGAGCAATAATCGCAGCGAGTTCTATGACACCAAGGAAACATGAGAATAAAGTCAAATCAAGGAACGAACCCATTGATTACTTTCGATGTTGAACTCATACAGAGATACATGCGCTGCTGTAAACAGAATCTCTTCAATGCATGGATCCATCCTTTGAAGTACAGTGAGATTGAGTATCTTCGTGCCCTGCTGATTCAGATTGGGCGTCAATTTCTTCGTCTGAGACATTTCCGTTTGAGAGGGAGAAACAAGAACCCTAGCTTCAGATTTCACTTATGATTCTTCTCACTAATATATGTTGTTTCCCACCAAAGCTATATATAAAACCTAGAGAATGGAAGGTGCCATGAGTCATGCCGAACATGAGGAAAGGACTTTCCAGCTTGTAACTCTTACTCGCTCGTAGATATCGGGTCCCGCGGTGTCCGATTGGATTCGACTTGAATCTACCACCGGTAAACAATTACGTTTTCGGTGAATTATTGAATAAAAATTTTATTATTTAAATTTATATTAAATTAATATAATTATTTATATTTATATATTTTATTTATAAATTTGGCTCATTAAATATTTATTTAATGGTCTATTATAATTGAATATGATCTTATATTTCTACTGTAATACAAAGAGATTCAAATTGGACAAAAAAAAGTATGGCAAAAGAAAATTGGAAATACTTTTAAAGTTGTTTTGGGTTTTCATCATTTTTTTTCCTTATATGTCATTATTTCATTTGAAATTATTGGAATACTAGTCACCCATGATGTGATAACCCATAATCCATTAGTCTAAATTTATCAAATTAATTAATTAATTTGAATTTAAAATGGGTTAAAAGTTTTTAGATAACATAATTTTTGTGAGAGTGAGAGCACTAAAAAGAGGAGTTTCTCTTCTTTTCCAATATATAGAAAACAAGAGATTTTTTCTCCTTTTTGATGTTTTTTGCTGTGCGATTGGAGTCTGTCTCTTGATTTTGGTCTAATTTGCATGGGACAACAAAATCGATAATATCCGTATTCCATTGCAAAGGTATGTACCCATTAAATTTTTCCTTCATTGTTATCAGAGTCTGGTTGGCTCAATTTTATTGTCTCCCTATTGATTGTGTATTAGAGTATTTATGAATTTGATGCAAAAACACCAAGAAAATGTCATATTTTCACATAATGTACCTTAGAGGCCTACAATGATAGATTCACATAGAGAGCATCTTAGGCCACAAAAATCATACCGCAAAATGTCTATAACAAGAAAAAGTTATGGTTAAAATTTGAGAAAAAATCTAATAAGAAATCATAGACATATTGCAACTCAAATTTTCAGACAAAATATAGTTAAACAATCATATTTCGAAAACTGACATTCTCTTTATAGACAACCATACCATGCAAACTTTAAATGACTAAAAAGCTTATTGAATAATCTTTCCATGCCACCAAGTTTGTCTAAATCGGATGAGAAATGAGTAAGATATGATCATTAGAAATATGAGGTCCAAATTAGGAATTTCCAGAGAACATGGCCAAACAACATATTTTTTAGGTCTATTTCTCTTTCCATAGACTACCAGATTGTGAAAACTATACATTGTTGGAAAGCTTGATGAATAAACTTTTTAACAAGACAAATTTCACTCCAATTGGATATAAGATGAGGGAGATATTGCTGTTCGAAGTTGGAATTTCGAATTAGAAAATTTTGCAAATCTAAAATTTTTTCCAAGTCTAGAAGTTGAAGATGATGGGTGAATTTTACACGCACTAATGGTGCATTTAGCTAACCTCTAGCACCATTGTCACACCTTTTAAATCCAAAAGATAGAGCAAGACATGGGAAGACTAATGGTGTATGCAATATAGCCCAAATCTACTTGAAAAGTGTGAGGTGGATTACACATTCCATCTTAGAAGAGTGGGCTTGCTGAAATTTTGAATTTTATAGCATTTTCTAAAATAGTTGGCTTTATGTGGCACGTGGGGACACGTGCCATGTATTTTTGGGATTATTTTGGTCTTAAAAATTTCCTAAAATTCATGCTCTAAATTTAAGTATATAATATGACTATATTTAAACAAATTAAGACTACTTTTCAGTAAGATTTAAGTCTTATTGTAATTTATTTAATTGTCATATATATATAATTATAATTTGTGGATTAATAAATTTATTTTGAAGAGAGAAACTAAAAACATGCATAAATAATTATAAGAATCCAAATTATAATATTCAATCACATGTCTTCTATATATATGAGAAATTTTACAACCAAGTAGAAGACAAATGACATCCTATTCCCTAAAAAAACTCATGGATCATGCATGGGTTTGATCAATTTATTCCTAAATGATGATTCAAGGACATTATTGATGGTAGAACGAAGAGAGAAACTTAAGCCAATAGTGATTTAAGCTTAGTTTTTCCTAGTATACTACATAAATAAAACTCATAGAAGAACATCACATTGTCACCAATGTTAGGCAAGCAGTTTTGATATCCTAATTCCTAAATATGAGAAGTGTGCAACATTTGGAGCATTGTACACATAAAAGGGGAATTTATATTTAAGGATTGATCACATGTGAATCACATTTATGATGACCTACAAGAAGCCACTTGTAATTAGAGAAAGGCCCTTAAGTAAAGGTAAATAAGAAATTATTTGATAAAATAAGACATCCATAAAAAAATCCCTTAGATTATTTTACTAATGTTAGTGTGAAAACATTAGTGATGATGTGACAAAGGCTATGTTGTTACTTTATTTGTATGTGATTTTTATACTAAATTCTTTTAACACTGAATGTTAGTATAGTATATATATTAATATATGTATTGTTGAGTGGGAGTTCTTTGATTAGTGGAAATGTGATCCTTAAAGAACTACAAGTTGAACAATACTTAGATATAAATTTGATAGAAAGAAAATGACATTCATAGGATACATGTGATGAAAGTAAGACAAATGTCTACTTTCGGTCATGAACCAAACAATGTCATTATTGGTCTAGTCAAAGTTTATTACAAATTCACATAGTATTGTGTATATATAATGGCTCTATGTTATGTCTATATAAAGGTCTAATAGTGATTATGATTATTAAAACATCATTGCTTAACTTAATCAGAGTGGTAAGAAGATGTCAATTAAACAATTTGTTATCATAAGACTCTTACATTCCTGAATAGCAGGATGTTAAGAAGCCAACAAACAATGTTAAGTTGGAATTTGAGCATAGAAATTAAATACTACTATATAGGAGAGATCTGTAGTATCAATCACATACTACTACTGAGCAACATGACTGATGAACTCATATATGTAAATATGAGTCTTATCTAACTATTCTAGCCATGATGATAATTCTTACGGAAGAGTTTGGAGGTATTACTACAACTAAACTAAGAAAGGAACTTGTTATAAGATCTTATCCTACTAGCTAGAAGCATATGAAAGTAAACTTAACTAATAGTGAGAGTATCACTACTTTTAATTATGCTTCTCGTCAATAAAGGCTTGAGCATTAGCATATAGGAGTTACAAGATCCTCTATGTAAGCCTATAAGTGTTCAAGTTGTTTGGACTTTAGTGTCCAAAGGCAATATGGACAACACTTTCTTTTAAATAAAAAATCTAGCTAATATTTTAAGAAGGCTAGGATAGAATTTAATAAGAGAGGCAAATGTTATGAAAAGGAACTTGACATGATTAAGGTCAAGTATTACACTTGTCAAAGGTTAGTCAATTTGCTTGTGATTGCACTAAGCAAAATAAAATTCCAAAAAACCATTTAGCTAGAGATTAAAGGTTAATTGTGGAATGTTGTTGGCTACTTTTTGAAACAGATGACTTTATGTAGGAAATGAGTTAAAATTTTACATCTAAATGGACTAAAGAATAAGTTCTCATCCTACATGATGTGTTGTATACTAAATGAATCTTAATGAAATTTAATCTCTATCATTTCTCTTCTTAAATCAAGATTTAATGCTAATTTCCATGGCCACTCTATTGACATTTGAAATGGGACAATATATGCAATTCTAGTTTCCATTCAGATGGTTTTATTGTGTTAGGCACCATTCATGACAATTCTTATAATGAGAATAATCATGATTTTTTTTACCTCAGTTTTTGCTTCCAAATTAGTTGTAGATATGAATGTTGGCATGCTAGGCAAGGCTTTATAGGCTAAGAGAGAGTAAGTAAACTAGAAAAGTAAAGGATGAATAGATCCATAAGCGATTCTAGTTTCCATTTAAATAGTTTTACTATACTGGGCACAATTCATGGCAATTCTTATAATGAGAATAACCATGATTGGTTTACCCCATTCTCTACTTCCAAATTAGTTGTGAATATAAATATTGACATGTTAGGCAAGGTTCTATAAGTCAAAAAAAAGTCAGTAAACTAGAAAAGTAAAGGATGAACATATCCAGTTCTAGTTTAGAAATGTCTTTGTGAGGACATTGCCTAGATGGTAAAGTAATTAAAAAACCATTTAGAAAAAAAAGCTATAACTGAAATCTATTGTTGTAAATTCATTCTGATACATATGGTTTAATAAGTGTAAGGGCAATACATGGAGCTTAGTCTTTCATTATGTTCATTGACGATTATTCACTACATAGTCAAATTCATTTAATCTTCTATAAATTGAAAGTACTCAAGTGCTTTAGACATTATATGCGCATGGTTGAGAATCAAATAGATAAATAAATTGAGATTTTAAAGTTTGATTGTGGACATGAATATTTGTCAAAATGATTCAAAAGGCTTTATAAGAGAAAGAAGTCACAGGACTGTTAACGGCTTATGACTTTTCACAAGTAAGATGGTGTTATGGAAAGAAGGAATTAAACCTTACTCAATATAGTTAAGTTAATGATGGCTCAAGCATACTTACTAACTTTTAGTTGGGATAATAATTTGATGCTTTCATATTTAACCAAGTGCCCTCCTAATTAGTCAATTCCAAACCTTATGATTCATGGAAAAATGATGAGCTAACTTTTTGCATCGTTAGACCTTTGGGATATCAACTTATGTCCATGCTACTTCCTATAAGCATAGGAATTAGGCCTAAAGGAAAAGAAATGTATCTTTATTATATACTTAAAAGGATCAAAGAGCTACTTTTTCCTTGGTAAAAACCAAAGTGGAAGTATAATTAAATTAAAGTTTGGAAGGACTACATTGTTAAAGAATGATATCCCAGTAGGGGAGAGACTAACAAGGATAAACCTCTTTATGATATAAAATTTATTGAGCAACTTAGGGGTACACACAATAGGAAGGTATAGATTGGGAATATGCCTTCTCACCTGTTGTGCATTATAATCCAATAATTTTAATCCTACTTATATCTGCAAGTTTAGATTTAGCGCTACACTGAATAAATATAAAAAAAAAATTTGTTTTAATGGTGTACTGGATGAAGAAGTTTACATAGAACGACCTTTAGGCTTTATTGAAAATGGAATGGAGCAAAATGTTTAAAAGACTTTAAATATTTATTTATGGATTAAAAGAATCATCCAGACGATGATATTTGATATTTCATTAAGTTACAACTTCACACAGTTTTCATATGATCGGTGAAGATCATTGCGTTTACATCAAGTGATTTGATGAAAATATTATGATATTGTCATTTTATGTGGATGTTATATTGTTGGTTGAGAATAATTTTAATTTTATAACAGTAGTTGAAGAATAATTATCTTTGATTTTTAGGTAAAGGATACAGGTTAAGCAAACTTTAATTTTGGAGTTAAGGTCCAAAGGAATTGCTCAAAGAAATTAAATACTATTGCAAAAGAGAATTGTGAGTAGAAATTTCTTGAGCAATTCACTACGAAAGACTATAAACCCCTTGATACCCTTATAGTAAAAGGTGAGTCTAAGTTGTGAGATGTGTCCTTAAATGAAATTTGAAAGGATAATTATCAATAGAGTCATACTTCAACATTGTTGGCAGTTTAATGTATGCAATGATGTATCAAGGTCAGACATTAAATAGCAATTGACCTTGAGAATCGATACTAGATAGATTCCAAACAAATGCATTACAGTGCTTGTAAGAGAATTAAAAGATACTTCTACGGTGTTAAAGGTTGTGCACTGTGAAAATTAAGAAAGTGATTTTTAATATAGATTGAAGCGAAAATCATCTTTGAGATATACATTCTTGCAAGGTGAATGAGTTATATTTTAGAGTAGCAAGAGGTAGACTTACATAAAAGGGTTTATTATGGAAGCAAAGTTTATGGTATGTCTACAACAGTGCAAAAGGTTATATAGCTGAAAAAGCTTATGAAAGATATAGGAATAATTGTTAGAACAATGAGTCAATAATTGATTAATTGTAAAGGTCAAGTAGCCATAGCCTATACCCTAAGTATCATAACAAGATTAAGCACATAGACAAAAGAATGTGAAGAATGCAATAACATAGAAGAGTACCACTTTACAATGTATTTCTATGCAAAAGAAATTAGTTGATCCCTTGATAAAACTAATACTTAAATATATGTATGGTAGGGGAGCAAATAACTTGGAGACTCGGCTAACTCGGCTCAGCCCAGTCATATCAAGATGGGTTGGGTTGGGTTTAAATAAAAACGTTTGTAAATTCATTGAGTTGGCCTAGGTTCATAACTAGGCCGGCCCGAGTCTCGGGATTGCTATTAACCCGACTTGGTTATATTTTCTATTTTTAATATATTATTTTTATAATTTAATTTGATTTATTTTTTATTTATAATAAGATTTTAATATATTAATTATTTTCAATTCTTAATTCTTTTTCATTCAAAATCATAATTTTTATTTATTATATTTTTTTCACATTCAAATCTTTATTTTTTATTTTTTATTTTTAAAAAACTATTTTTATTAATTTAAAAAAGTAATTTTTGTAAATAAAAAATAAAGATGGACCCTGCCTGGCCTAGTCAAACCTAATATTGGCTAATCACTTACTAGGTCATACCAGGGTGGGCCAGGTCCTGGGGTAAATTCTTTTACCACGATGTTAAGCAAGGTTAGGTTCCCAATCTTACTCAAATCTGGCCCGGCTCAGCCCTTGATCACCCTTATGTGATGGTGATATAAAGTCACATGGTATATGTAACATCCCATATAATAACTCTTATTTTTGTAATAAGTACAAACTTACCTTGTTAAGATAACAATTAAACTAATAAAAGAGTGAAGTATCAAATTGAAAAGTTTTGGTATAAATAGGGGTAAAAGTGTAATTTTTGAAAAGTTGCAAGGCATGTTAAAATATTAAATTTAGAACTATCAAAGGATCTAAAAATCATGATTAGGGAATTTTATATAATTATGGATTAGAATATACGACAAAAGGGGACAAAAGTGTGAATGAAAGGTAAAATGTCAAATTTTCACCAAATGATGTCTTCTTTTTTTAGACTTTTTCTCTTGCCCTTCAGCCAAGTGAGAGTGAGGGATAAAGTGACACCTTACCATCTTCTCCATTATATGCACGACCAAGGAAGAAAGATAAGGTGCAAAATGGATGGAGAAAATGGTGAAGAGCGAAAAACATAGAAGTGAATTTTTCAAGGTAATTTTCTCATTTTTTACACTCATGGTTAAAGGAAAAATTGCAGAGCTCACTTAAAGTTATCTAATGATTCAAATATTTTCTCCTATAGTGGATTTAAGTAGAAAGAAATGAAGCAAAAAAAAGGGTAAGCTTTCTTATAAGAATTTATTAAATAGTTTGTAGAAATTTCAAATTGAAATAGATCCTCCTTGGCCAAGACCATGAAGTTTTAGCTCTTCCTCACCATATTTGTAATTTAGAGATTTAGGTGGAGAAATTTCTCTTCAAGACCTAGGTGAAATTATAGTTAGAAAGTGGAGAAACAAAATAGAATCAAGTTGCCTAAGGGGATCTATGATTTATTAGCACCTAGTAATGTAATAAGATATATTTCTAAGTAATTTATGATGCAATTTAAAATCTTAAATGGAAAAGTAAGTATGGTCAAAGCATTTAAACTAATAATAATGATAGTAATGAATTCTATATGTATAGGAATTGATTATTGCCAAAAGAGTTATCAAGGATTAAGTTTAGAATAGAGATATTGCCATTGCAAGGGAAATCAAAAAAGAAATTAGCTTAAAATAGCAAGGTAGCTCCTTCTCCATTCCTCATATGTTATGTGTGTGCTTAAATTAGCTTGATGAATTTTTTATTCTTCATGTATCTATGAGTTGATGTATGGTGGTGTGAGATCTCATATAGAGCCTTAGTGGTTTACAATTGATGTTATATATGATGGCTTATAGGGTTTAGACATGGTGATCTTACCCTAGTCATGATATTGAATATGATATGGTCATGAACTAAAGTTAAAGATTTTATCTCTAGCATAATTCCATGATCTATGTTTATGTTATGATGATGTATGCATTACTTTGCTTATGTGTATCATAGTGTGTGCGGAATATGAAGTGAGTTATTAAGATTTTTTTGTCTCATTATATCTTTAACTAAACATTTCAGGTAGATCTAGTAAGGATAAGTAAAGGAACTAGCCTCTTAAATCTTTAAGAGGAGCAAAGCCAAATAAGCTTAGTTAATTGGAAGCTATGATATTTTGATGTATGTAACAAAAATTTAAGTATCAAAGATGTATTGTTATATAACTTAGAAAATATTATGATGTAGTGCAAAACTTTCGTTATATGTGTATACACTTACACATGCATGAAGAAATGACCAATTAAGAGTTTGAGAAAATTTTAATATATAATATAAGGCTTCTTAAAGCATAAGTTTGGGTGAATGAGGCTAAACTGAAAATTTGGTATGTTGAAACCCATTTAGTCAAGTTTTAGTTTTGTGATGATATAATTTCATAATAGAAGAGAAAATGTGAAAAAGTAAGTAGATAGATTCTAAAAATTAAGATATTTGGTAGATTGAATCTTAATATATTAGAGTTTACTTGTGCTAAACTCCATTAAATTTTGAGTGAAGTTGCTGTCGTTGTTGCATGCTTAAAATATGAAGAATTATGTAGAAATTTTTTTTAATATATATATATGATGTTGGGTGACACTTGAGGGACTTAAAGGATGAATATTTGGTTGAAATTTTGTTTTCAAGCCCTTGAAGTACTAATGAAGTATTTCAGAAAGTTTGATGTAATTTAGAATCCATTTAAGAGGGTTTTGCACCAAATATCAGAAATAAAAATATGATTATGTATAATTCCTTACAGTCATGATCATGTATTTATTTGAGTAGACAAATGAACAAATTTTGAATTGAAATTTTGTTCGTAATTGGCTATCAAGTTATTCTAATTGCTTGAAAATTTTCACAAATTTTGGAACTTTCTAGAATTTAACATGTATTTTCAAAATTGAAAAGTTTACCATATGAACAGTACCACATAATTAGAATTTGTCTTTCCTATTCGATATCTTCCCACTAAGTTTCCTTTGTTTTTATCACTGGATTGACTCTAATTTTCTATAAACAATTAAACTACTTGCCTAGAAAATTTTATGCATTCTGGTATGACAGTATATGTAAAATATAGGCTATCATGCCTATGTACAATTTAATTGTTGACTAAAGAGATGTATTATGTCATAATCATAGATAGTATATACATAGTAATGGTATGTTGTGCATGTTGATGAGGTTGGTTTTCTCACATAAGCAACTACCCTTGGCACTCATAAGGAACAAGCAAAGATGAGACATATGAGTTCACCATGTAAGGCATTGGAAGTGTTAAAAATGTTTCATATTAAAGAACAAAAAATATAAATATGTCGCCTTGATTAAAAAAAAAGGGGAAAGAAGATCAATATGAGATCCACAAATATAATTATATGGATCAAATTATGGATTCCCACCATCCATAATACTTGTAGCCAGATTCGAATTCTTTTTAAGGCAACATGGAAATGAGCATAATATAAGAATTCAAGTTAGATACTATGTGTGTCTGGACTAAGATCTGTATGATGTTAATCAAATCGACATACACTTTTATAAGATAAGAGGGACACCATAGCATGCAATTCATACTGCATGTGCTTAATGACCATAATTGGGAAGCGAGTGAATAGATCCCTGCATGTGCAAGTATGAGACATGCCCATTATAAAGTTATTTTGATAGCTTCATAAGTGTAGATACTATGCATATGTAAAGGCAATCTGAGTAAAATTATATTCGAGAAGGACTAGATTTGCTATAAGTAAAGTGTATATGATAAATCTAGGGCATATGAGACACTTAATTATATGTGTAATAAATATATAAGGTTTATAATCTCTTATGCAAGTCCTGTAATAGGATTCCTAATATAAGAGCTCCTAATGTTGTGTCGGAGTGGTCACAGCAAAACACCTAGTATGAAAGTTCAAGAGGAGCAAAGAATTCTATATTGCTTATCTCATCATGTGTGAGAGATGTTGGAATATTAAGTCACCTATGATGGGTTGACCAATAATCCAATAACCCAAACCCATCAAATTAATTAATTTGAATTTGAAATGGGTTGTCAATTATTGGAAAATAAAAATTGATGTAAAATGTGGGATAGAGGGAAATTTTCAAATGACACAGTTTTTATAAGAGTGAGAGCACATAGAAGAGAGGAGTCTCTCTTCTTCTCCAAGATAAAGAAAACAAAAAATTCTTTCTCCTCTTTAGTGTTTTCTGTTGTGGAAAAATGATTAGAGTTTGTCTTGTGATTTCAATCCAAACTGTATGGAATAGTAGAATTGACAAGATCTATATTTTGCTGTGAAAGTATGAACCTATTAAATTTTTCCTTAAAAAATTATCTGAAATATTATATATATATATATATATATATATATATATATACTGACATGAATCAACCTTTGCAACGCTACTAATTTTTTAAAAATCGTTTAGGATTATTGCGTACAAGTTTTCTTTTAATCGTCTTATACAACCACACGTGCAAAAATTAGGCCGATGTGTATCGTTACTGTATTTAGTTAAAAATAAAATCACATGCGACGCTCAAATTGAGTATTATGGTCAGTCTCACACAATTCCACATTTCCATGTTATCTCAATTTTTCTTTTTTTAACGACCGATAAAAAATGCATCTAGCATTCTAGCTTCTGCATGGGAAGGAAACAACAGAAAGAAAAGAAACCTCACACAACTTAAGCGAGACTTGGGAAACACGAATAACAATCATAGAAGAAAATAAAAAGGTAAGCCCCAGCATCTTAATTGGGTAGGCTAGTGGCTCCTTGTTAAGGCAAAAGCAGACATGATTATCAACAATACGAAGATAACCACAGCAACGAATGACGCGACCACTGCTCCACTTGTTGACTGGCAAAAATCACCAAACTGATTGCAGATGGCAAGCCAATTCGAGTCCTGATTCCCATTGTGTGCCAAGTAAACTATTGCAGCAGCTGCAGCACCACTTGAAGCTGCCAGAGTCAGAAACACCTGCAAGTTCATTTAACATTCACAAACGTTAATTAAATCTATATCTATATATACATATGCGGGAATGTGTGGAATCAAGAGAAAACAAATTTTAAATATGTAATTAATTAGAGAGCTTACAGTGTCCAGGATAATGAGGAGAAGCCTTGCTCCGACTGCGTGGGGGCGCACAATGATTACTACTGAGAAAGGAAGAGAGAGGACCAGGTACCCACCCACAAATGCCATCGCTATTACGAAAAACCTGCATTTTGGTAAGCAATTGGTTAATTATTTTTTAATAAAATATAAAATTTATTTAATCATGATTTTGAACCATGGCTTTGACTAAAAAGAATTAGATTATATACAACAACATATAAATGCTAGTGCTAGCCATTGTGACAAGAGTAGCAAAAATGCACTGGCTAAGGGAAAAGAGAGTTCTGCAAGTGAATGATTACATACTGGAAAGTGGTAAAACTATCGTAGCTGGCTTCAAACTGAAAGAACTGAGTGAAGAAAGGAAGTGTTTGGTCACTGGTTCCCATGGATGCTGCAGCACCGAGAGCAGCAGCGACGGCACCAAGCCTCAGGATGAAGTCCATTATAGCTATCCCTCTTCTCCATCCCTCCTGCCTTGGGGCTGCAAGCAGAGGTGTTTTTTCTTTGGCCTTGATGTTGCTCGACTCTGGGACATCAATGGTGGTTGACATTTTCGGCTTTCAAAAGGAGAGAAGATAGTACTCTGGTAGATGCTTGTGTAAAGGAGTGAGCCAAAGCTTGCGACGCGAATGGCTTAATGGTCGAAGCTTATATAGGGAAACTGGCTGGATAAGTCTAACAGTAAGAGCAGGTCCAAGCCTAAAAGGGGAGTGGTTATACGAAACCAATTCAACTTTGTTGGATATGGCATAGCTAGTAGGAAAGTGCGAGTTGAACTAGTCAAAAAGAAGAACAGCGCTGCACCACTTATTCAACTTCCTTTCTTTAGTCTTTTTTTTTTTTAAATTGAAAAGGATATGGATGCCATGCATGAGTCGTATCCATGATGTCTGTTATTGTTTCTTCTAGTATTACATCACGTTGACTCTCGAATTTTATATTTAAGATGGGATGAAACATGAGACTTTATAGTTGGGACTTAATTTAAGTTCGAAGCCCAACTTGATGCTATTATCAACAAAGCATTCATCAGTCAACCAAACCACATAGCCATCCTAATCCAATAATGAAACAGTAGATTTTGTCATACATGCCCAAGTTTTATTTTGGCAAGTTAACACCATGCCATTAACTCCTTGTTAAAGTCCTTATGGTTTAAAGGCTAAATTTTGCTAGTTCAAAACACAAAAGTGCCTAATAATGGCAAAAAAGTTATATAAATAAATGAAATTTAAGATAGTCTTATGTACTTTTTTTTTTTAAGGTGCAAATAAGGAAATGCACTCATTTGCACGTGCGGTTTATTCATCATCGTGCTCTTCACTTGAAGGTCTAATTGTTTGTCCAACAGGCCTAAGACCGCTAAAATATTAATTGGTAAGCTATTATAATTTTCGTTAACAGTGACACAATTTTTTTAAAAAAATAACATTTAATTATGTTTTTAACAACATTAATTAACTCTGTAATGTTGAGTTAATGCTATTATAAGAAAGCTTAAATAATTTTTTTTTCTTTTGAGCCAAAGAAAAGTGACAAATCTTGAAGTTGGAACCCTAGGTTGTCCAATATGCTTTCCGTGGATTCTCCGCACATTATTGCACACCAAAACTGAGTTATCCAGAATTATACATAAAGCAGGAGAATCAGCCAGTAGCATTTCATTTGGAAGAAGAGAGGCTGTGATAAGAACTAATAAATAAATAAAATCATATAATAAGAGACCTCTTTTGCAGTATTCATATTCTTATAATTCTTTCTCTTAGTTTCTCTCATATTTTTCATTAGATGATTTTGTTTCAAGTTCTTCGTTCAAAAAAAAATTGATCTCTTCTCATTTGATTTAAGAATTTTTTGTCACCATAATAAGATAAAGAATTTTTGTTCTTATTTTAAATTATCTATTAATTCAAAATTTATTTATATTTATATGCTTATCAATTTGATATTAAAAAATGCCTTAAAAATCAAAAGGTAACATATGATTAAATGGTTAGAAGCCACACTATTGTTAGTTATTTTATAGTCAACAACTCAATCTTTATACGCTTATTACTCATAGCTAATTATGTGTCATACTTTGATTAATTGAAATAAAGCTAAATGACTATAAAATTATTCCTACTATAACCCTAATGGCTATGTGCTTCATTCCACCATTTTATATTGAAAACTCTCAATTTCAACATGCATATCTATGAGCAAATTATTTACCATTTATAACCCAATTGGTGTTAAATATATAATGACTAATATAAATATTAAAAAAATATAAAATTATTTTATGACTAGTAGTTACAACTTCCAATGTGATTAGAAGTCATATGAAGAAACTATAGTTATTTTGAAGCCTAGAAGGCTATATAAGATTTTATGGAAATGTTATTGTAATATATATTTTATAATGACAATCTATGCTGTTCATGATAATTTTATCTTACTTAAGCATATTATTTATTCACAAATAATTGATTAATTGTAAGAAATTTTTATGATTATAAAAGAAATGTATCATCTTTGGTGCACTCATAATTTTGAATATATAGTACACTCAGTTATAATATAGGAATATAATTATAATAATATCATAATTAGATGCACTGGTTCACTCAAAATTATAAATACACCAAATATTTTTTTTAAAAGAAAATGTCGATTGCAACTTTTTATCCACCTATAATAAATTTTTACATGTAACACTTGAAAAAAAAAAGTAACTTAGTTGCATATTTATGATACATATATAAAGAAAAAGTTTGTTTTTGTTACTTATTTATAAGCTACTTTATTTCTTACTCAATTTCTAATATTATATATGTTTAAAAGAAGGAGAGCAATATAAAAACAATTTATCTCACCAAAATGATGACTTTAATAACTTTACTAATATAACATAAAATTTTATATCTATTTCATACAATATTATATAGTATGAATATGTAAAAAAATAAAAAAAAAAGTTTGATAAAATAAATAATGTATTATATTATTAGATTATCATATGTATTAAAAAGGGCGTAATAATGGCAAGAAAGTTATATCAATAAAAGAAATTTAAGATGGTTTTATGCTTTCATGTAATAATGGCATCGTGCTCTTCACCTGAAAGTCTTCCTGTATGTCCAACGGGTCTAAGACTGCTTAAACAATAATTGGTAAACTACTATACATTTCGCTGAGAAAGAATGCACAATTCTTTCCCTTTTAACGGTGACTGATACACACTCACACACCGGGTAACAGAGGAAATGTAGGAGCGAACTGTATTATTGAATATTAGAAAACTCTCCCTTCTTCCGAGTAAAGGGTAGCTCCTCCTTTCACAAGGCCGCAATGAAATTCGACTTAACTTTCTGAGCCTAGAATTTATATTCATTCCTAATCACTAAAAGACAAATCGTAACAGAATGAAAAATATCATAGGCTAGCTGCATGAAAACATAACTTTCCTTTTGCCAGTGACTAACGGCCAAGCGTTCTCTGGCGTCGTCATTCCTTTCCCTGGATGCCAGGCTAATCATTGCTTCTAGTCCCCCCCAGCCGAGTCATCATTTCCCTATTTAAATTCTTTATATAATAATCTCGTGTCCAACTTGGTCTCTTTTGGGCTCTCATGGGTCGACCTGCTTTGTTTAATTCATCCAGCCCAACTCGTGATTCACCATCTGTTGACTGACTCGGTGACCCACCCTGTCATTGAGCGTTTTTGGACTCCAGTGTGCATAAATTGCCCCTCCTTTAAAAAGTCCTTGTCCGCAAAGTTCGTTATCCCATATATTGACACCAAATCATTCTAATTGTCACACCCCATGGCCCTAGATTGAGACCAACACAAGAAACAAGAAAAATTCTTGAACCTGTAAGCCAATACTAGATAAAAATTAAAATCATACTAATGTTTTCCAATCTCACACCATATTCAAAGTAAACTTTGTCATTTTTATAAGGATATTTAGTTTATATACAACATAAAAGTTTGTAGAAATTTCGGCCAAGTTTATCTAGTAAGTGGGACATTTCAATATTTTTACAAAATCTTGCCAAGCAACAAGTTTACATAACGAGAGCTTCACTCTTACCAGAGTAAGCCAAAACAAAATAAACAAAATACAAAAGGTGGGGAATGCTCATCTGTGGTCAGAATACATCGCTAGAGTGAACAAAAAAAATAGTTACCCAGAATTTATATACAACTCAGAAAATGTAATGAACAACAAAATGAAAATAGAGCTAGTTCCCGCAAAACCAGGCAGGCTCACCCAAGGAGATCCCAGTCACTCCTTAGCTCCCTTCGAAATTTCACCAACTCCATTATCTGAGATAACAACTTTTTCAACAGATAGTATCCCAATATCAGTAAACAATATACATATATAATCAACAATAAAAAACGTGATGATGATTTGAATGGATTAAGATAACATTTAATTTTAGAAAAAAACACAAACAACAATCAACTATTTGATGCACATTGTATTACCCGAGTCAAGATGCCTTATAGATATCCAATGTGGCCCACAACCCACAAGGGTAACTCACAACAAGCAAGGACACATAATTTTCGAGGGTAAATAACCAACAAGTGTGAGGTCATAACTCACAAAAATTAATCATTCATCCATCCGCGTGTGATAGCCATCACACGGGGCTAGCAACTTCATTAACCTTGCTAGTTGGGTATTTTCCAAGGTGCACCAAAGGCTAACAGAACTGCTGTTGGCTGCCAGTATTTTAACTAGTCCTTCCAAAGCTAAGGAAAATAAAACATGCATGCATAGGATCAATTAGCATTACAATACTATTTTATCTGGCAGTTGTACATAATCGTATGCATGAGATTTCTCAACGGTCTATATCAAACCATACACAATGTAGTTATGTAATTCACCTTAAGAAACATCTATTAGAATTAACAATACCAATTAATAAGAATTATAATGGTAATTGCAAAACATCTCCTAATAAAGAAAAAATGGAGTACATATAACAAAAAGAGTTGACAGTGCTTTTTGTGCACCTGAACGCCGTTCACTAACAAGCAACCAATTCCTTAACTAGGATGATAGCCTCACCCCTAAGAAATTCTTATGCCAACAAAAACAGAAAATGAATTATTTCTCTTGCTCTTCCCTTAAACAATTCTAGCATTAAACTTATATCGTAAGCAATCACCTCATTATTCACTATTCGTTAATCAAGCCTTAATACTCTTATAACATTTTGATTTAACATTTAAGAATTTCTCTACTCCTAAGAACTCTTACCACCACAAGGAAATAAGGCCTTATAAATATATCCTAACAAGAGTTTCCACTCTAGCATATTATCAAGTAATAAACAAATTTATCCTATTCCCATTCATTCTCTTAATACAATTTCCATTATTAAATGCCTCCAACATGATTAGACTATAGGTCATTTACCATAGGCTTTTACACATACTTAACCTTCCTATAACCCTTCCATACATGTAAAATTTGAGGAAAATTCTGAAATATTATCAATTAATCTTTCCTATCCAAACAATAATTTCTAATTATTCCAATTGCTACCTTTATGCTACTAATTGAAGCCTTAAATTCAAAAAGTTTAGTTTGGTTCATTAAGAACCTTAAATTCACATCCAAATTGGGGTTTTTCACTATAAGCTTTAATTTCTTGAAATTGAAAGCAGGAAAGTCGAAATTAATGAGAGAACAACAAGGCACATTGAAATTTTGCGTTTCACTTATCAATTTGAGCTCAATTGAACGAAATTGATGACTTTTCCCTTTCTTGGAACCCTAACGCAGATAGCTAAAGAACTGCCAAATCAGAAGCAATTACTAAGTTATAGAACACAAGATTAAAGGGGAATGGCCAAAAATCATGTAAGGAACAAAACCCACAACAGAAACACCGAAGAAAATCCCATTCTGATGCTAAATTTCTTTGCAATTTCGGCATGTAGTGACCGTGAAAACAAATGAGTTTTTCGTTGAAAAAAGGCGACCTCCGACTAACAACTTGTCGACGACAATAGTGCAGGTGATAAGGGACAACTCCGGTGACGAAAAACCAAAGCTTCAGTGGTTGTGCGATGCAAAAATTCCTCTCTGTTGGCTGTCTGCTTCGAGCTATCAAGAAGATGATGATATAAGGTTGGGGGCATTTTCGTTATTTCGCATCTCGAGGTAGGTGTCAGCGCCTAAAAAATATAAGGGAAGTAGGAAAGTCAGGATTCAAACCTTCATCCTCTTTGATCATGCAACTGAGGCCTAACCACTAAGCTAGCCTCAATCTCATGATATATTTTCACATAAAAAAAATGTTATACCTTAGTAAAATTTTTTTTATTTGAAAATTTCCCTCTTCATTTATTCACTAACTAAGTGATTATATATATCCTACTAATTAAGATTTATTGGGTCATTACACCAATCCTCCCACATGGCATTTTCTCATAGTTTTCCAACCTATTCCACCAACACCTGATATTTCACCTGGGAATTTTCCTTAATCAATTGCTTTGCTATTATAACTCGTGGTTATTGCTCATACAACTCAGTTATTTTTGGTAACTCTGACGTTTCTTCAGGGATTTATCCTTTGAATTCCTTTAGGAGGGATACTTGAAAGACTGGATACACTCTACTTTCTTTTAATAGTTTCACCCTGTAGGCCATTGTTCTTATTTTGTCTTCTATAAGATAAAGACCATAATATTTCCTTGAAAGCTTGTAATTGAGTCTCCTGGCTATTGAAGATTGTTTGTAATGATGGAACTTGATGAGTAACCATTTGCCTTCGTTGAAGTCCTTATCTTTTTGCCCTGTATTTGCATTTTTCTTTTTCATTCGCTTCTGAGCATTCTCTAGGTTTACTTTTAGTTGCTACCATATTTCCTTTATGTCTCTCACCCATTGGTTGACTTCTTCCATAGTATCTGACTCCACTGCATAAATAGGTAGTGATGGTGGATTGTAACCCTAAGTTGCTTTGAAAGGAGACATTCCCAAGGAAGAATGGTATGTTGAATTATATCATAATTTTGCCTATGCCAGATGAAAGTGCCACCTTGAAGGTTGATCACTAACAAATGCTCTTAAATATTACTCTAGATGACGATTAACTACTTTTAATTATCTGCTAGTTTGTGGGTGGTACACGTTGCTAAACCTCAACTTGCTTCCACTTAAATGCCAAAGTTCCCTCCAAAATCTACAAAGGAACTTTGCATCCCTATCCAACACTAATGATTTAGGAAATCTGTGTAGCCTTATTACTATTTTCGTTAATAGTTGTGCTATTGTGCTAGTTGTGTATCTTAGCTCTCAGCCTCCAAAATGCGCCCCTTTGGTAGATTGGTTGACCACTACTAGAATAGTGTTGTAACCTTTACATTGTGGCAATCCACTAATAAAATCCTTAGTTAAGTCAAGCCAAAGTCTCTCTAGCACTGGTAGAGGTTGTAACGTTCCTCGTTGCTTGGTGTTCTAAGGTTTGACTTGTTGACATGTTAAACATTTAGCCACGTATTGCTCCACCTCGGACTTCATATTCTTCTAATAAAATGTTTTGCTATTCATTTGTATGTTTGCATTCCACCTAAGTGACCCCCTACTGGATTGCCATTGTCACACCCCAATATTCGGAGTGTAACCGACACTGATAACGAGACTAACCCATCTTTATAAGCCTAACAAGTTAATTCCTTAACTGAATTGAAAATCATATATCATGGAAATTCATTACCAAGTAGATTCACATTCATATATAATTTGTAAAAATTTCAGCAAAGTCTCTTCTAGCTGATATGAACTTTGGCTTAGTAGTAAGGTATGACAATTAATAATTATTAATCAGATATGAGTTTTGGTTTAGTGGTAAGGCATGATACCTAGAGCAATTAATAATACACATTACAGATATTTATATTTTCACTTTTGCTAAGAACAAAATTTGCATCATATTTTGGCAAGTGTTACAGCCATGATATTCTTGCATAATCAAATCCTTTTAAAAAGATTTTTCTGCAATATAAATTCTACCTTTGTACAGTAACACGCCATACTTGTATTCGTAATTGTTTATGCTTTGCTAGAGGCACCTTCTTTGCATCTGTTTTACCTCCTCATTTTCTTCGTTCTCCTTGCTGATGTTCACAATTCGATAGGTTGTCAAGGTGTTCAACTCCTTTTCATTTCTCTTGTATAAGGCATTTGCCACCTTGTTACTTCTTCCTGCCTTATAGATAATGGAATAATCATATTTGAGGAGCTTAGATATAAAGTGTTGTTGTTCAAGTGTTTGAATCACTTGGCTAACTCATTCTTTTAAACTCTGGTTTTCTGTTACAATCATGAAATGGCACCTGAGTAGGTAATGCTCCATTTTTGCACAGCCTGGGTAATAACAAACAACTCTTTGACATATGTCGATGCCATTGTCATCTTCTTGCTTAATTTCTTGCTGAAATAGGTGATGACTTGCCCTTCCTGAGTTAATACGGCCCCTATTCCTATTTCGGAAGCATCAGTCTCCACTACAAATTCTTTGCTGAAATCAAGTAAGTGTAATACATGAATCTCCACCATCCTCTACTTCAATTCATCGAATGCTACCTGAGCTTCGGGTGTCCATTTGAAGTTATTTTTCTTTAAGAACTCGCTCATTGCATAGGCAACTACTGCATAATTCTTCACTAACTTTCGATAGTATCCAATGAGCCCAAGAAACCCTCTCAGTTGCTTTAAATTCTTGGGCATTGGCCACTGCTTCATAGCTACTATTTTCTTTGGATCAACATGCACACCTTGCTTGTTGATTATAAATCCTAAGTATTCCACTTGAGGCTATGTGAACACGCATTTGGAAAGCTTCACGTAAAAATAGTTGTCTTGTAGCATTTTCAACACCATCTGCAAGTGCTTCAAATGCTCAAGCTCCCCTTTACTATACATGAGGATGACGTAGAAAAAAAAAACCATCACAAACTTCCTTAGAAATGGCTAAAATATCTTGTTCATAATCGCCTGAAAGAGGGTGCATTGGTTAGGCTAAAGGGCATCACCAAGAATTTGTAATGCCCTTGGTATGTCCTAAAGGAAATCTTAGGAACATCTTGCTCCCTCATTCTTATTTAATGATATTGAGCTCAGGTCTAGCTTTGAAAACACCCTTTGTAATAACCCAAGCAATTAAAATTTTGAATGCAACTGATGGTATAATACTTTGTTAGGTGAATCGATATAATGAGATTGAGGCTGGCTCAGTGGTCAGGCTTCAGGCTGCATTTCCTCAGGACGTGGGTTCGAGACCGAGAAGCTAACCTCCGTTGTTTTTTTTCTGGAGCTGCCACGTGTCCCCTCCCACAGTGAAAGGACGAAACTGCCCTCAGAAACTTTCTTCTTCTTCTTCCTTCTCCTTCTCCAGCCGAGAAGCAGGAAGAAGATACTGAGCTGTGCAGGCCGGTGGAGTAGCAACGACGGTGCCTTAGCCTTGCCGGAGTTGAGTCGCCTCCCTTTGAAGGTCGCCGGCCCCTCACCGGTCAGAAACCACCTCGCTGCTGGCAGGAACGTCACATTTTCTCCGTTGGGCCGCGAGGATACGTGAGCTGGAACGGAGCTCGAGCAGCTCGTAATCCTCCTCGGGTGGGGTGGGTTCTGTTTCCCACCTTCTGACCGTCACATTCCACCTGCCGCCGGTTCGCCTGGCCGCCGTTGGAGCCATCTTTTCCGGCGAGAAGGAGGAGTTCGAATCTTAAGCATTTTGGGACGATTTGGTACGTTTAAGCTAGTTTTCTCTTCAGATTGAGCTTAGAAGTAGCATTTTCGGCCCTTAAACAACAAATTTAAGCTCTAAAATCATGGATTTTGGCTGCTAGTAAGAAGAATGGCTGACAGGGACCAAAGTGAAAATTTTCGAAAATTTTGGGTTCTTGAGAAAATGGAAAATTTCTGACTTTTAATTGATCCATATTTACTCTAGATTAATACCTTTAAACTGTTAGGCATGAGAACTAAGAAATTTGCTGGATTTGCATTAAAATGGAGGCTAGGGCTTGAAACAAGGACCAGAATGAAAAATCTGGAAAATATATGGGGCAGAAGTGTAAATAATCACACGTTAAGGAATGAAAGATATGGAATTAAAGAGATGGGGGAGTTAGGTCCTAAATTAGGATAATGGCCCGAACGGCGATTAATCCATGAGTGAACTTTGGTGCAGGTGGGTCGTAAGGCCGATTCTGGCACCCCAAGGAGGGGGCAGCATACCGCTTGTGTTGATCAGAGTTCAGGTGCGCAGATAGCACCCCGAAACTCTTATTATTGCCTGGGCTGTTCTTGTTTAATTGTTTTCTATATGTAAATAAATTCTTTCTGATTCTGCCTTACCGAATTGGGAGATTTAAAGCAAGGGACCTCTGCATGTGTTGAATGATTGTAATTACGGTAATTGACTTGTGATGGGATTAAAGGTGGTTACTAGCTAGATATAATAGAACCACAGAAAACTTTCGTATAATTTCATCTTTGTATACATGCATGATGTAAATTCTTTGAGATTTGGAAAATGACGAATGATAAGCTTTCGCGAGACGTAACTCGCGCTTGTTGGTTAGTTACCCTCGAGGACTGAGTGTCCTCGCTCGATGGTTAGTTACCCCGAGGACTGAGTGTTCTCGCCTGTTGGTTAGTTACCCCGAGGACTGAGTGTTCTCGCCTGTGGGTTAGTTACCCTCGAGGACTGAGTGTTCTCGCCTGTGGGTTAGTTACCCTCGAGGACTGAGTGTTCTCGCCTGTTGGTTAGTTACCCTCGAGGACTGAGTGTCCTCGCTCGTTGGTTAGTTACCCTCGCGGATTGTGTATCCCCGCTTGTTGATTGATGCTTTCGAGGGTTGTGTACCCTCGCCCGTTGATTCTTAGCAGTCTTAATCCTGATTGTTTGTCACAATTGATTGCTTAACTGAGAATGGTTGTTGACTTGACGTTTATGATAAATGGTTATTTCGTTCGACTGTTAAATTGCAAGTTTATGGATTTAAACACTATTGCACTGTATTACTCCTTGATTTTTGTTAAAGCTTCCGTTTATATATATGAAATGGTTTACTGACTTGGGGTGCTATCTGCCGGAAAACTTTTGGTCCCAGAAAGAGAGTTAGGCGATCTTCTGGAGCCGGCGGAGCATTGACCAGGGAGCTGCATTGAGCCGCTTGTTTTGGGTGCGAGACGTGCCCCTTTTTGTTTGATTATAATTTGGCATTTTCTTTTGGGATGTATATATATATATATTTAGTTTGGTAGCCTTTTTCGTTCGCGGGATTATTTTGTGACCACAGCTGGACCCGCCAGGTTTTTGTCTTTTGTTGTATTCGTGGATTTGGGCTGGTGGGAGCGGAGCTCCCCTATTTATGTATTGTCTTGCAGGACCTTGTAGAAATTTCGGGACGTCCTAATTACTGGGGAGGTGCTGCCGAAATTTCTACAGGAGGCCTCGTTTTGAAATGACATTCTCACCATATATACTAAGGCAACGGCATTATGGGTATTGGTAATGTATGTTAACGATCGTCCCTTTAGTGTAGGCTTGCAGGTCATGGGGATTTCCTCGTGATCTGTGCCAGTCACATCCCAGGGAATTCGGGGCGTGACAGATTGGTATCAGAGCCAGGTTTTGGGGGTTTTTCTGTGGTCATGTAGGATGGCAGTGTCCTTCTGTGGTGTCTCCATTATTGTTATGAAACCCGGGCATAACCATAGTTGGGATACCATAGGAGGCCTGGTTTAGGGGATTGGCATATCTGTTCTTTCTGTAGGTCTTTCTTGATTATGATTGAACCTACATACTGCTTTAAGGCAATCAGTAATTGTGGAGGCTTATGGTTTGTTATCTTGTGTTTTAGATTGAGGATGCCTCCACGTGTACGAGGTGGTCGCCGAGGGGTGGACGTTGTGGGTAGGTCGGAAAATGCATCCGTCCAACTTGAGATTCCCCTAAGCTGGGGCCGTGCCAGAGGTCCTAGAGCTGTGAGACCACCGAGAGCTGATTCCCATGTGGATTGGGAAGTGGAATCACAGGTTCAGGGAACAAATATACCTCCAACGCGATCTGGGTCTAGGGATTCTCGAGCTGGGCAATTGAGGGAGGTGACCTTAGCCCAGTTTGTGAGGTTTAAGCCTCCAGTTTTTACAGGGTCCGATAGCCAGGAAGACCCCTATCGCTTCATTGAGGGAATGGAGAAATTGTGTAAGGCACTGCGTTGTACTTCCACCAGAATGGTGGAGTTTGCAGAATATCAGATGCAAGATGCGGCGTATTTATGGTTTCAGACAGTACTGGATGCGAGACCCGTTGAATTACCTCCCATGCAATGGGATGAGTATAAGGAGCTGTTCATGGATCGATTTATACCCCAGAGTGTGAGGGATGTGAGAGCCCGAGAGTTTGAAGTGCTCAGATATGTTCCTGGGGAAACTGTACTGGATTATGACATTAAATTTACTCAACTTTCCCGTTATGCCCCGCATCTAGTACCTACTGAGAGGCACCGTATTAAACGGTTTCTAATGGGGTTACCCAAATATATGTACCGTGCTCTATCGTCACAGATGGATACTTTCCCTTCATACTCAGCGGCGGTGAATTGTGCCCGTAGGATTGAACTACGAGAAATGGAAGAAGATCCGATTAACAGGAAGAGGAAGAGGGACCAGGGAAGGAGACCGATTGGGGTGGGCCCTTCATCAGGGGAATCTGGGGTACCGAGGCCTCAGAGATCATTTAGGCCTACCCAGGTACAGGCTCGCTCACACGCACTGCCTCCATATAGTGATCCTCCTCGTCGGGTTACGCAGGGAGGCAGTCGGATCACCCAGTTCCGTGACGTATCTCAGTCAGCTCGTCCACGAGCCGCATGCCCCACTTGCAGGAACTTTCATTCTGGGGTATGTTACCATGCTGCTGGGGCATGTTTCCATTGTGGGCAGACAGGCCATTTTAAGAGGAATTGCCCTTTTGCACGACAAGTTTCTAGCAGGGACTCGGTGCAGCCAGTAGCTCATTCTACACCATATGGAGTTACATCGGGCGGAGGCCCCTCCGCCTCTGCTGGTAGGGGCACGCCCAGGAGAGGCTTAGGCAGTCAGGGGCAGACATCAACAGGTAGGGGCCAGGCACGCGTATTTGCCCTGACACGACAGGATGCTCGGGCCTCCAATGAAGTGGTGACAGGTATGATTTCAGTTGACTTACATCCAGCATGTGCCTTATTTGATCCAGGTTCTACACATTCATATGTTTCACCTCAATTTGCTGAGTTGTTTGGTAGCACATCTGTGCGCTTAGAGGATCCCATACTTGTGGGTACCCCGTTAGGGGAATCAGTGACGGTTGATACCGTTTATCGATCATGCAAAGTCTCAATTGGAGATAGGGAAACTTTCGCAGACTTAATGGTATTACAGATGGTGGATCTGGACGTGATTCTTGGTATGGACTGGCTAGCCTCTTGTCATGCGGTCTTGGATTGCCATAAAAAGGTAATACAGTTTAAAACCCCTGGAGAAGCTCCTTATGAATTACAAGGGGATGCAGGGGTGACTCCAACTAGAGTGATTTCCGCTCTTAAGGCACGGAAGCTTTTAATTAGCAGGTGCCAAGGATTTTTGGCTTTGGTGAAGGATATGGAGAAACAAGCAGCAGGGATAACTGGGATTCTTGTGGTGGGAGAATTTCTTGACGTTTTCCCTGAAGAATTGCCGGGTTTGCCACCGAATAGGGATATTGAATTCTCCATTGATTTGATTCCAGGCACTCAGCCCATTTCTATTCCTCCGTACCGGATGGCTCCGGAGGAGTTGAGAGAGTTAAAAGAGCAATTGCAAGATCTCTTGGAGAAAGGATTCGTCCGGCCTAGTACGTCACCTTGGGGCGCTCCGGTCCTATTTGTTAAGAAAAAGGATGGGTCTTTACGGTTGTGTGTGGATTACAGGCAACTGAACAAGGTGACAGTACGTAACAAGTATCCCTTACCTAGAATTGATGATCTTTTTGATCAACTTCAAGGGGCTCAGTGTTTCTCGAAGATTGATCTTCGGTCGGGGTATCACCAGCTCAAAATCAGGGGCGAAGATGTTCCTAAGACAGCATTTCGTACTCGCTATGGTCATTATGAGTTTTTAGTAATGTCTTTCGGCTTGACGAATGCTCCTGCAGCTTTTATGGATTTGATGAATAGGGTATTCAAACAGTTCCTTGACAAGTTTGTGATTGTCTTCATTGATGACATCTTGGTTTATTCTAAGAGCCCCAGTGACCATGAGCAACATTTGAGAACAGTGTTGCAACGATTGAGGGAAGAGCAACTTTATGCTAAGTTTTCAAAGTGTGAGTTTTGGCTGAAACAAGTGGCATTCTTGGGCCACATTGTCTCCAAAGAAGGGATTTCAGTTGACCCAAGTAAGGTAGAAGCAGTTCAGAAATGGCCCCGCCCTTCCACTGTTACGGAGATCAGAAGCTTCCTGGGTTTGGCAGGATATTATCGGCGTTTTGTGAAAGACTTCTCCCGAATAGCGGCTCCGTTGACAAGATTAACTCAAAAGAATGCAAAGTTCATCTGGAGTGATTCTTGTGAAGTTAGCTTCCAAAAACTGAAGGAATGTCTAACTTCAGCTCCTATCTTGAGCTTACCTTCTGGCACTGGTGGGTATGCGGTGTGCTGTGATGCTTCTGGAGTAGGGTTAGGGTGTGTCTTAATGCAGAACGATCGGGTTATAGCTTATGCATTTAGGCAGCTGAAAAAGCATGAGCAGAATTACCCTACCCATGACCTTGAAATGGCAGCAGTAGTTTTTGCATTAAAGATTTGGCGGCATTACTTGTATGGTGAGACTTGCGAAATATATACGAATCATAAAAGCCTGAAGTATATCTTTCAACAGAGAGATTTAAACTTGAGACAGAGAAGATGGATGGAGTTACTGAAAGATTATGACTGCACCATACTTTATCACCCAGGCAAAGCAAATGTAGTGGCGGATGCTCTAAGCAGGAAATCTATGGGGAGTCTAGCCCATATTCAGGAGGTAAGGAGGCCTTTAATTGTTGAACTACAACAGTTGGAAAAGAATCAGGTGAACTTCGAGATTGGTGAATCGGGAGCTTTTATGGCCCGCTTGCAATCTAGTGCCGCTATTACTGACGAAGTGAAAGTGACTCAAAGATCAGATCCAGAATTACATAAGTTAATAGAGGAGTGCCAGAAGGGGGAGAACAAGGAGTTTACTGTGGATGCGGAAGGAGTACTAAGGTTTGAGGGGAGGTTGTGTGTACCGCAAGGGGGTGGATTAAAGGGGAAGATCCTAGAGGAAGGCCATCGCTCGGCGTATACTGTGCACCCCGGATCTACCAAGATGTATCAGGATTTGAAGTCGGTTTACTGGTGGAATGGTATGAAGAGCGATGTGGCTGACTTTGTCTCTCGTTGTTTGGTGTGTCAACAGGTTAAGGCCGAACACCAAAGGCCTGCTGGTTTACATCAGCAGATAGAGATACCAGAATGGAAGTGGGAGAGAATCACTATGGATTTCGTTATTGGTTTGCCCCGTACTCTTAAAGGGTATGATTCCATATGGGTGGTTGTAGACAGGTTAACGAAGTCCGCACATTTCCTTCCCGTCAAAACAACCTATTCTGCGGCGAAGTATGCTCAAGTATATGTAGAGGAGATTGTAAAGTTACATGGGGTGCCGTTGTCTATCATATCAGACCGAGGACCTCAATTCACTTCCAGATTCTGGAGAGCATTTCAAGCGGCCTTAGGGACTCGATTGGATCTGAGTACAGCTTTTCACCCCCAAACGGATGGCCAATCCGAAAGAACTATTCAAATCTTGGAAGACATGTTGAGGGCATGTGTCTTGGATTTTGGTGGCAGTTGGGACACGTACTTGCCTTTGGCAGAGTTCGCATACAATAATAGCTATCAGGCCAGTATCCAGATGGCACCATTTGAAGCCCTCTATGGTAGGAGGTGTCGTTCTCCTATAGGATGGTTTGAAGCAGGTGAAGCTCAGTTGCTAGGGCCAGATTTGGTACAAAACGCAATAGAGAAGGTGAAGCTTATTAAGGAAAGATTACATACTGCACAAAGTAGGCAGAAGGCTTACGTAGACAAACGGAGAAGGGATTTGGAGTTCATGGTAGGTGACCATGTGTTTCTGCGTGTATCTCCCATGAAAGGGATTATGAGATTTGGCAGAAAGGGCAAACTGAGCCCTAGGTACGTTGGCCCATTTGAAGTATTGGAAAGAATTGGAACAGTGGCCTATTGGCTTGCATTACCACCTGAATTATCGAGTATCCACCCCGTTTTTCATGTGTCAATGCTCAGGAAATACTTGCATGACCCATCTCATGTTATTGAGCTGCAGACAGTACAAGTTGACGTGGGGTTGAGTTATGAAGAGGTACCTGTGAAAATCCTAGATAGGCAAATAAGGAGGCTTCGCTCAAAGGAAATTCCTTCGGTTAAGGTGTTGTGGAGGAACCATTCTCTCGAGGAAGCCACGTGGGAGGATGAACATATCATGCGTGGCCAGTATCCTCAGCTATTTACGTTAGGTAAGTGACGGGTTAAATTCGGGGGCCGAATTCTTGTAAGGGGGGGAGAATGTAATAACCCAAGCAATTAAAATTTTGAATGCAACTGATGGTATAATACTTTGTTAGGTGAATCGATATAATGAGATTGAGGCTGGCTCAGTGGTCAGGCTTCAGGCTGCATTTCCTCAGGACGTGGGTTCGAGACCGGGAAGCTAACCTCCGTTGTTTTTTTTCTGGAGCTGCCACGTGTCCCCTCCCACAGTGAAAGGACGAAACTGCCCTCAGAAACTTTCTTCTTCTTCTTCCTTTTCCTTCTCCAGCCGAGACGCAGGAAGAAGATACTGAGCTGTGCAGGCCGGTGGAGTAGCAACGACGGTGCCTTAGCCTTGCCGGAGTTGAGTCACCTCCCTTTGAAGGTCGCCGGCCCCTCACCGGTCAGAAACCACCTCGCTGCTGGCAGGAACGTCACATTTTCTCCGTTGGGCCGCGAGGATACGTGAGCTGGAACGGAGCTCGAGCAGCTCGTAATCCTCCTCGGGTGGGGTGGGTTCTGTTTCCCACCTTCTGACCGTCACATTCCACCTGCCGCCGGTTCGCCTGGCCGCCGTTGGAGCCATCTTTTCCGGCGAGAAGGAGGAGTTCGAATCTTAAGCATTTTGGGACGATTTGGTACGTTTAAGCTAGTTTTCTCTTCAGATTGAGCTTAGAAGTAGCATTTTCGGCCCTTAAACAACAAATTTAAGCTCTAAAATCATGGATTTTGGCTGCTAGTAAGAAGAATGGCTGACAGGGACCAAAGTGAAAATTTTCGAAAATTTTGGGTTCTTGAGAAAATGGAAAATTTCTGACTTTTAATTGATCCATATTTACTCTAGATTAATACCTTTAAACTGTTAGGCATGAGAACTAAGAAATTTGCTGGATTTGCATTAAAATGGAGGCTAGGGCTTGAAACAAGGACCAGAATGAAAAATCTGGAAAATATATGGGGCAGAAGTGTAAATAATCACACGTTAAGGAATGAAAGATATGGAATTAAAGAGATGGGGGAGTTAGGTCCTAAATTAGGATAATGGCCCGAACGGCGATTAATCCATGAGTGAACTTTGGTGCAGGTGGGTCGTAAGGCCGATTCTGGCACCCCAAGGAGGGGGCAGCATACCGCTTGTGTTGATCAGAGTTCAGGTGCGCAGATAGCACCCCGAAACTCTTATTATTGCCTGGGCTGTTCTTGTTTAATTGTTTTCTATATGTAAATAAATTCTTTCTGATTCTGCCTTACCGAATTGGGAGATTTAAAGCAAGGGACCTCTGCATGTGTTGAATGATTGTAATTACGGTAATTGACTTGTGATGGGATTAAAGGTGGTTACTAGCTAGATATAATAGAACCACAGAAAACTTTCGTATAATTTCATCTTTGTATACATGCATGATGTAAATTCTTTGAGATTTGGAAAATGACGAATGATAAGCTTTCGCGAGACGTAACTCGCGCTTGTTGGTTAGTTACCCTCGAGGACTGAGTGTCCTCGCTCGATGGTTAGTTACCCCAAGGACTGAGTGTTCTCGCCTGTTGGTTAGTTACCCCGAGGACTGAGTGTTCTCGCCTGTGGGTTAGTTACCCTCGAGGACTGAGTGTTCTCGCCTGTGGGTTAGTTACCCTCGAGGACTGAGTGTTCTCGCCTGTTGGTTAGTTACCCTCGAGGACTGAGTGTCCTCGCTCGTTGGTTAGTTACCCTCGCGGATTGTGTATCCCCGCTTGTTGATTGATGCTTTCGAGGGTTGTGTACCCTCGCCCGTTGATTCTTAGCAGTCTTAATCCTGATTGTTTGTCACAATTGATTGCTTAACTGAGAATGGTTGTTGACTTGACGTTTATGATAAATGGTTATTTCGTTCGACTGTTAAATTGCAAGTTTATGGATTTAAACACTATTGCACTGTATTACTCCTTGATTTTTGTTAAAGCTTCCGTTTATATATATGAAATGGTTTACTGACTTGGGGTGCTATCTGCCGGAAAACTTTTGGTCCCAGAAAGAGAGTTAGGCGATCTTCTGGAGCCGGCGGAGCATTGACTAGGGAGCTGCATTGAGCCGCTTGTTTTGGGTGCGAGACGTGCCCCTTTTTGTTTGATTATAATTTGGCATTTTCTTTTGGGATGTATATATATATATATTTAGTTTGGTAGCCTTTTTCGTTCGCGGGATTATTTTGTGACCACAGCTGGACCCGCCAGGTTTTTGTCTTTTGTTGTATTCGTGGATTTGGGCTGGTGGGAGCGGAGCTCCCCTATTTATGTATTGTCTTGCAGGACCTTGTAGAAATTTCGGGACGTTCTAATTACTGGGGAGGTGCTGCCGAAATTTCTACAGGAGGCCTCGTTTTGAAATGACATTCTCACCATATATACTAAGGCAACGGCATTATGAGTATTGGTAATGTATGTTAACGATCGTCCCTTTAGTGTAGGCTTGCAGGTCATGGGGATTTCCTCGTGATCTGTGCCAGTCACATCCCAGGGAATTCGGGGCGTGACACCCTTGATCAATGAAGCTCATATAATATTTCTTCTATAGTTGGAATGGGAAACCTGTCCTTAGTGGTAATAACGTTCAGTGCCCGGTAGTCAACACAGAATGTCCAGGACCCGTCCCTTTGCCTTACTAACAATACTGGGGATGAGAAGGCACTGTTGCTTTTCTGAATAATCCCAGCTTGCAGCATCTCTTGTGTTAGCTTCTCTATCTCATTCCTTTGGAAATAAGGGTATTTGCATGACCTCACGTTAATGGGTCTACTACCAGGATTAAGCTCGATTTGATGCTCAACGTCCCTTCTCGGAGGCAGTGCCATATTTTCTTCAAAAAGAGGTCGAAATTGTTGCAGGAGTTTCTGCACTTCTCGGGAAAGTCCTTATATCATTTCTTCATTTACCTGCTGGTGCGGTTGTAATGTCAACATAGTAGATATAAATTTACAGCCATCATTCTCTTCAAGCTTTTACAATTGATAGGATCAAAATGCAACAAGTTATTTCCCTTCCACGTTATCTATCGTCCCCGTTCCTTAAAACTCATGGTGAGGTTCTTGAAATTGAAGGTTATAGACCACAATTTCTCCATCCATTGTATTCCTAGGACTAAATCAGTTCCTTCCATTGGTAACACATAGAAATCAATATCGAAATACTCTTCCTGAATCCACAGTTGGATTTCGGGGCAGATAGAATTGCATATCAAATAGTTTCCACTTCCAGTCCCTACCTTAAACTCCGGTATAGTTTCTATAGGTAACCTTCGCCTCTTAGCTGTTTCCAATTTCATAAATTGGTGCATACTCCCCGAATCCACCAAAATTTGCAGCTACTGGTTCTTGTACCTCCCTCTGACTCGAATGCATCTTAGGTGATATTGCCCTTCTAATGCATTGAGATTGATTTCAGGTACTTCCACTTCCTCTAGTGATGTTTCTTCCTCTCTTTTATCATTGTCTTCCCAAGTAGGTAGTTCCATCAGCACATCGTTCATCTCATCCTCTCCCACCAAGAAATAAGATCCCTTACACTGATGTGTCGAGCTATACTTGTCGTCACAGTTATAACACAATCCTTTTTCCCTTCTCAATTTAATCTCAGCAGGTGACAATTTTCGTACTGAGGAGGTAGAAGACCCAATAATAGAGTGTGAAGGGGTATTGGTGTTCGAGTTAGAGACAGTGTTGCTTCCCACCTTATATCCACTGCTGGGCGATCCTGATTTGGCCACATGTGCTCACAATTATGCCAATCAATGCTGTTGAAGTGGATTTTGGAAAAGTGCCTATACCCGTTTTGTTAAAACCCATCCTATTCACCTGAGGCATATTTCGATATTTCTGCTCTTGCAATTTTGCCTGGATACAGCTTGAAAGTACATTTCCGGTTGCGCCAGCTACACCTTGCACTTGATGTGTTCTTTCAGGCCTCTTATAAAAAAATTAATTATCCAGGGCTCTGGTAACCCTATTACTTTAGTGGACAATTCTTCGAACTTCGCTTGATATTCGTCAATGGTGTCTATTTGCTTCAGCTCCTTCAATGCAACCTTGGGATCGTTATACAGAGTCATTCCAAATCTCAACAGTAAGGTGTTCAGAAATTCATCCCAATCGTTGAACCATATTATTCTTCATCACCCATTTGTACCAAGTGTACGCAGGTCTGGTCATATGCAGGGAAGCAAGCTTTACTCGTTGTTCCACTGGTGTGTTATACAGTTGGAAAAGTTCTTGTATCTCAAACACCCAGTCTTCGGCGTCACTCCCATCAAATTGTGGTATTTCTATCTTCAATGTTTTTGAGATTTGCCATCCTCCATCTCTCCCAATGTGAGGCCCTTCGATCCTGTCGACATTTTCCCTTGCGTTTGCTGCATTGTCCCCCATGTTAGTAATCATCCTTTGAACTGTCTCTGTCAAGTTTTGAATTGAATCCTTGCATTCTTTCTTCGCGTCTTCCAACTTTTGTTGACCTCTCCTTAGCTCCATCGTCTCCTCTATTGTTCCACGTAAAGCTTCCTCCATGCGCGACTGCCTTGTTCCTTCCGTCATGGTCTAAGTCTCTCAATGAAAGCACCAGATAATGATACACACTCACACACCAAGTAACAAAGGAAATGTAGGAATGAACTGTATTATTGAATATAAAAAAACTCTAATTTCTTTTGAGCAAAGGGTAACTCCTCCTTTCACAAGGCCAGGATGAAACTTGACTTTTCTGAGCCCGGAGGCGGTATATTTATATTCATTCCTAATCACTAAAAGACAAAGCATAACAGAATGAAAAATATCATAGGCCAGCTGCATGAAAACATAATTTTTTCCTTTTGCCAATGACTAACATCCTAACGTTCTCCTGCGTCCTCGTTCCTTTCCATAGATGCCAGGCTAATCATTGCTTCTAGTTCCCCACCATGCCAAGTCATCCTTTCCCTATTTACATTCTTCATGTAATAATCTCGTGTCCAGCTTGGTCTCTTTTAGGCTCTTGTGGGTCGACCTCCTTTGTTTAATTCATCCAAGCCCAACTATTGATTCACTTTCTGTTGACTAACCTGGTACTCCAACATGCCATTCGGCTTTTCTGGACTACAGTGTGCATATGTGACACTATATTTTTCAAAAATAGTATTTAGTTATGTTTTTAATAATATTAACTCTGAAATGTTAAGTTAATGCTATTATAAGAAAGCTTATATAAGTTTTTTATCTTCTGTCATAAAAAATCAAAGAAAGTTGACAAATCTTGAAACTGGAACTCTCGGTTGTCCAATATGTTTTCAGTGAATTTTCAAAATATTAGGCTTTTTGAGCCTAATATGATAAAAATAATTATAATTTTTTAAAATCCACCTCAAACAAAATTTTTTGATTCAAATGCTTAATTTTTATTTTTTATTTTATTTTTTAAAAAAATTATAGCAATTCGCGAAGGCAAGTCACTGACACCAAAAGCTCACGGTTTCTATTTTAGTCTAAATAGTTTTATTCAACTTTTAATTTGATTCTTCTAGTTTAAAAAATTGTAATTAAATCCTTATAGTTCATGTAGTGTCAATTATTTTGTGTAGATTTTTTATGAGTTACATTACAATTTTGTAGTTTTTTATATTAGTTAGTGAGTGTTGATGTATTTGAAGTTGTAGTTAGTCATTATATTATAGTATTTTTTTATTAGGAGATTTAGGTGGCACCGTGGTAATTTTTATAAATATTTTAAAGCTGTAAGTACAATGTCTTTTTTTAGTTAAAAAAAATCTCCAATAATTCATTTAGTGACTAGTTGTTTTGTATAAATTTATATGAGTTATGTTGCAAATTTAAAGTATGAAAAAGTATTGATATTTTTGAAGTTATAATTGATAATATTTATATATGGATAGATGTGACTGTTATTTTTTGTTCTTTTAAATATAATAGTATTATTAAATTATACTTTTTTATTTTTTGTTTATTATATTATTTATTTAAATGGAAATTTCAATTAAATTAGGTTAAGTGAATTTATTCATTTTATTTTACTGTTTAAATCATAACTTTAAAGTTAAGTTATAATAATTCATCTCATGTGTAATTATTAATGTAATCAATCCTTTAAGACGTGTAACTTTGTCATTCTTTATGCATTTATGATAATTCATCCCGTGCATAATTATTTTATGTAAATTCAAAATTAATTATGTTACAATTTTAATATATTATTTAAATTAATGAATTACATGAGATTTTGAAGTATGAAAAATTTCGATATATTTGAAGTTGTAGTCAACAATATATATATGCATGAATAAATGTGACTTTTATTATTATTTTCTTCCTACATGTGAAGAGAAATAAACTGTAAACCCAAAAGATCCATAATCTTTATATAAAAGTTTCTATATATTTTGCTTATCGTAATTTTAATTTCAAATAAAAAGTTAAAAGAATTTAAATAATTAACATTTATTAAAAAGATAATTCTTAAATGTTAAAATTTAAATAGAAAAATAAATATAAATGAAATTAATAAATTTAATTGAAGATAACCACAACAAAAAATCTCTCACAAAATCACTGGGAAATAAATACAAAATTATATATGCATATAACGTTTGTGGCATAGTGGAGAGGGATCACTCTCCCCATAATTCTCGCAGAGATTCCCTAATAATTTAAGAAAAAATAAAATTTATTTATTAAAGTGGATTTGCCTTCTTTGGAGGCAAAACCATTTATACTTAACAGATTAATCAGTTCGCCTTCAAAAGAGACGAATTCAATTTTTTCAAATTCACTTCAAGCATTTTGATATTTTCTTTTATTGATACAAATTGAAACAAAAAAATTTAATTTTTTTTAATATATCTAGCTCAAATTTCCCTGCACATCATTACACACCAAAACTGAGTTATCCAGAATAATACATAACGCAGGAGAATGAGCCAACAGCATTTCATCTGGAAGAAGAGACTGGCATAAGAACTAATAAACAAATAAAATCAAATAATAAGACCTCTTTTGCAGTATCCATGCTCCTTCATTATAAGACAATTCCTAGTGGCAAAAAGAAAATGATTTTACTACATCTTGTATTATTTACAAGTTACAAGCAAAAGTTCTCTGCCCTTTTTATTGTAATGTTGTCAAAACAACGTTTATATTGGAACACGTGAGAAAAAAAATCAATGTGAGGTTCTACCCACACCCAAAGAAAAAAAAAAAAAGAGTCCATTTGGGGTATTATAAGAAGGAAACAAAAATCAATGTGGAGAGACGAGCTAAATATTGGTGAGAAGACGCATTACCTACCCCCGCCTTCAGAGACAATCTTGTTGAAACTACTTTGAGTGATTATTTCGAGTCAAGGAAACAGCCATTGCCAGTAAGCATGATGTCCCAAAATGGCACCTCAACGCCAGCAAAAGAGAGCCACTGGTTCTGGACAATGTTTCCTCTTATCACACCATTTTCTTCGATCAATTCCAAGAGTACCACACGCTTTTCAGAGAGGCTCAGGAAACCATCATGTGCGAATTGTCCATCCCCGCTGAGCAAGTGCAGTAATCACTCGACTGGCAGCCTCGGCAGTGTCATTCAGCGGAGGATAACTCCAGCTATCAGCTATCTGTATTTATAAACCATAAATGAGCCTTACTAAATGGAAATAAATAAATAAATAAATGTCAGCAACTACTATAGGTTTGGAAGGCACACTAGTGCTGGCAACACATACCCAAAACGGATCACAGAAGTAATCCCGATAACCCCATGTCAAAAGATTTGCTATTATATTTTTTGTTGGGGCTACTCTTAATATTACATGTTCTACTTAATATAATTCCATTAAACAGAAAGCAAGGATAACCCATGAAAAGTCCCTCAAACTCTTGATCAATAATGGGAAGAGCTAAAATGATCGATAAAACTCACCTTCTCTGTTCCAGTGAAAGGTCGAGCAACCCCTCGCTCCTGCAAACATTTTTGGAAGTCAGCAAACTTCCATGTACACAATTCTGCTCCAATTACATACACGGGCTTCCTGTAATATAAGATATCAAGTCACAAGACTATAAAGAATAATCAAACTAATAACTCTTCAGAAGATGGATCCATCATCATCTTTGGCACATACCCAGTACTGCAAGCCTCACTCAACATACTAACTGAATCGGCTGTGATGACAAAAGCATCAGCCCAAGCCAGATGTCCCATATGTGGATTTGGTCCTAAATGTATTACAAAAAGATAAAAAAGATTACAGAGTATTTCCACTACCAGGGGACAAGTATGGATTTCACTTTCAAGAATATGGTAACTGTATACCTTCTCCATCCCATATTTGGACCTTAGGATTTGTGCTGAATTCTCTGACTAAACATTTGGAGATCTGCAATAAGAATGAAAAGTTGAGATTTTTACACATACAAAATTTTCAAAGAATACCCAAAGAGGGGCTCCCAGCTCTCTGGGCTAAAGGAGGAAGCCAAAACTGATTACGAACACACCCCTAGGCTAGAAGGGCAAATTTTGTACCAATAAGTAATAATGTCATCTTTCATGGAAATGGATTCTCCACATTTCTCTCTCTGAATTTCACAGTAGACACAAAGTGTTGGGCCCACTAGAATAGTGGTTCCCGCGTAAATGTGTGGGACATATTTGAGTAATGGGCTCTACACACTATGTGGTTTTCTCTCTTCAAAATTGACAATCAATTCTAGCGAGAAATTGTGAGGATCCATTTTGCATACCTTCTTAGGAGTTCTTCTAGAGAAAGATATTCTAATAGTCCCGCAGCTCCAAAGAACATTCTGAAGCATTGCTGCTAACTGCTTTGCAAGATCCTCACCATAGGGACAGTTTCCTGTGAGAGAGACAGACATGTAAGATCGAGTAATAAGGCATAATTAGGATGTAACCAAAAATGAAGATTTGAAACAGAGGATTCATAATTCTAACAAACAAACATTGCATCACACGTTGCACATAAAACCAGAGCTAATGTAACAAAATCAGTTTAAAAAGAAGAGAATAAAAATTAAATTGCAAACAATAATGAGATTCTAAGGTTTCCACGAAAAAAAAAAAGAGCATGGATGTGAGCAAAATTGACCGACTCAGCTTCTTTAAACTCTCAGCTAGCCTTAAGGCTTAGAGGTCCATTTGAAAATTTTAAATGACCCTGAAATATTGGGGTCGGGCACACAATTGCTGCTGTTACAAATTATATTCTTGAATCATTTTTGCAGCCTCCATTTTGCAAGGGATCAAACTAGAGGGAAGAAAAGAGGGGAAAAAATTATTTTCCCTGATGGCATTTTTCCTACTGATATTTACAGTACTCTCAGTAATAACGAACCCCAAAAATCCACAAGCATGAAACCTTTTGGGCCTAACACTAAAACATCTACTCAATCTCGACCTGTAAGATCAAACGATATTATTACTATACAATCATCAGGTGATGTGAACATGTTAATATCAATTTTCAACAATTTAAACAATAATAAATCTTAAAAGCATAAAATTTCAAACAAACATTATAGGCAATGCATTATAAGTTCCTGAATGAAAAACAAATTACTTGTAGGTCCACCAATGTTAACCACAAGCAATGGCTTCGGCAAAGTGGCCAACTCATCATGCCAGGCAGAAGCAGCAATCCTAAGAGTAGTAGAATCAGCTTGATGAAGAGCTCCCACAGTAAGGACCTAAAAAAAAAGCAAAGGAAAGCTTCTCAATAGGCCAAAAAGTAAAAAAATTCTGCAGAGATGGCAACCATAAAATATTTTTCTTAGGCAGGATCCTACAATAGTAACTATCATGCAACCATAATACCTACCACATTGCGACCAGGAGGCTCCCGGGGAGTAACCCACCTCCGGAGAAACCAAGGGATTTGCCGTTGGGCATGAGGAGTCAATGGATAGTAATCATGCCGAGGAGTAATCACAAGATCAAACCTATTCAGGTCAAATCTAGGATGTTGTATCTGAAATAGTTGTCTGAGTATTAGAAAGCAACATAACTCATGCCTCTGAACAACTATAGCGACTGCAAGTATGAAACTAAAAGGAGACAAATGATTAATTATGCAAAATCAGAACAAGAAATTCATGTTACACCACAAAAGCAGCAAGCAACCTACAGTAACTAATTGTGATTTCACAGGGTTGGGGAGAAAACATGCAATTATTATTAAAGTTGCCAGTCGCTGCTTTGCAAGAAAGTACTGAATTGCCAGTTAACCTTTAGCATTCCAGGACTGAGACCTCAAAATCTCCAGAGGACAGAGGGCATAAAATGTACAGAAAAATAATGGAAATTGCTCAGGCCACTTGAAAATATAAGATATGCCAGTCAACCATAATATATAGTTATGCTTTTAAGGGACCAAAAAAGAATAAGTGAAAAGTTTAACCTGAACAACAAAAACATTTTCTGGAGCTAACCGTTTGATGGAGCTAGCAACAGAAATAGTATCTCGTCCTGATGCAACCACCAGCAACGGGCCATCCCTAGGGAGAGAGAGAAAAAGTGATAATTAAAATAATGGCATTTCTTTGAGGTATTTAGCAGAAACGTAACGCTAAAGAAACCAACTTAATCACTAATGGTTTCCCAGGGGTGTCTATCAGAGCTTACGTTTCTTACAGAACTTGCCAGTATCACGTGGAGATTCTAGAGAAGTTTAAAAGATAGAAGCAAATGCAGAAAAAGAAGATAACATACTTTTTGAAAGTTTCACGGGCCATTTTTGCAATCTGCTGAGCGTCAGCTTCTAAAACATTAGATAAGCCTGAACTACCGTCATTTTCAGGACAGGCAACACATTAGTTCACCTATCAGCGCAAAGAAACAAAAATTTTAAAAGTGATCAGCAAGCATTACCAATCTTCTCAGCTGGAAAGATAGACGGTTTATTTGTTATTTGAAACCGTAAATTGCCATATAATCGCCTCACGACGTAGTCTAATTTTTCATGCACAGAAACTGGAAGCCAATGAAGCCACTTATTAATTCCTCCTGTGGGCCTCGACACACGCTGCATAAACAACATCCACCAAAACCTTCTCAGGAACTAAACATAATCTGAGATTCAACGATCAATGGAAGGCATCAAATTCGCTTGTAGTGAACAAAAAGCTTACGTATAAGGAGTGGCTATTTGAGAGACCAAGAGCACGAACCAGACCAATGCTCTGATTCTCGGCACCGGCGAAACCATTGCCAATGACAACGGCTCGTCTGATAGCACCATACATCCCACCGTCGAAGATCTCAGGCATGCCCGAGAACCCGCTCGGTGGTTCGGGAAGCCTGATGGGTCTCATCGCTGGTCCGCCTTCAACACGCCAGTGCTTAATTCAAAGCATAGAAATGTTTCACCGCCCACCGGCTAATTTTCCGTCTGCCTAAAATCAAAGCCCACATGGGCTAAGTACACGCTGACGGCTTTGGGCGCCAACGCCTGATCGTTTCTTGCTAAATCATTGTGTTGTTCATAAATAAATTTTTAATATTTTTATTATACTATTTATCAATTAAAATATAATAAAAATATAATTTTTAATTATATAATTATATATGTATAATTATTATATATAAATATATAATTTAAAATTAAATTATATATTTTTTATTACTATTATTAATAATTAAAAATTTTAATACTTAAAACATGAGTAACTATTTAAGTCTATCCATATGTTATACATATTAATTCTTTTTATAGGATAATAGTATTTCCTAATATTGTCAATGATTTTTCGGATGCCGAGACAGGTTTTGTATTGCACACTTATCTGGAGTTACGCTACAGTAGAACTAAATTTAAAAAATTCGTCTTACGACAAAAAATTATCCACCCGTCAATGATTTTGTATTCTTAACATTGCCGCTCTTCATATGAAAACCTTGCACATTTTCACAGGCAAATGACTATTCCATTATGTGACCAACATTGCCACGTTAAAAACCATAAAGAAAAGGAACGAAGCTATGCTCAAAGTGAACATAAATTACATATAAAATTTACACTCAAACTATATAATTCAGGGGAAAAAATGCGTTACAGCTATCAAAAGATGCCGCTCAAATTAAAACAATCAAACTGATAACTGTTGCCTACACTTCTTTCCCAAAAATTTAAAGAAAAGAAAAATTGTGATCCTATGCAAACTTTAACCGTGTGATGTGTGGTTGCCGTCAGACTCTTCCAGCATCACCACATTACACACCGTGGCAACCTAATGCTGAAACCTATTCTAGTACAGTTCAACCTCCTCGAATCACTATATACTGTCATCAGATGTAGTTTTAACTGGAACCCATATTTCCTTGTTTACTATGATTTGATGACCCACCATTTTCTTCACAACTGCGGATATTAAGCTTTGATGGTTGCATCAAAGCAAATCCGTTTGACTTGATAGATCCAGGACAGTCCTCCTTTGTGTTTACAATCCTTGTTGTCTCAAAAGAGCTATTAGAAGGATCACCAGTAACAACTGTCTGTCGCAACAATTCCATGCGCCTTGAAGAGGGAACATCTCCTTCACAATATCTGCGCCACATGTTCCTATATGTGGATTCTAGACCAATGGTAAAATTTGCTCCATCACAGAGAGGGGACTCTGACATCTGTTTTCGCAGACTCATTCTCAAATTTTGTAGTGCTGAGATGTCAGAAGCCAACTGTATAGCCAATTGGACATATTCATCTTCGTTTCTGGCAATCAAATGCTCCAGACCTGGATTGTTAACAAGTAATATATTCTATAGTTGAATTGATGAAGCCACAGATGCAAAAGATAATGCTATACAAAATGAAAGAGCACAGCTATGCAGGCGTCCAGAGAAACAATCTCTGCATGAGTGAGGAAATACTCGGACTCTAAAGCTTACAGCAAGCCAGGTCTACATATATGACATTGGATGTCCAAATGCATATCCACCAAAAAGGTTGATCTAGTTGGACCAAGACAAAGAAATTAAAAACAAACCCATGAATCCAACAAATCCACATACAGTGGATATTCACAACAAGGCTACAAGGTCCCCCTGGTGCAACCATGAGGAATCAATGGCTTTCTTTTTGTAGAGTTTATGAGAAAATTCTCAACCGAGGAACTTGGCAAATGAAAGCCATTGGTTTCCTAATCGCAATATAATAGCTAGTTTGACAATACTGAGATGGGAGTTAAAATTTTGTACTGAAGCATCACAAATTGTCCACGTTAGACTGGTAAGATAGTAAAATTCCGTTAGCAGTTTTGTATTTCTGATATCACAGGGTCATCTACTGGCAAGCAGAGCCATAATTGTTTGACAAACAAAGGACACAACTTTTTACACCAAGGAAAGAAAGAAAGAAAGGGCCGAAGTGGGAAGATACAGGCTGCAAGCCCCACCCAAAAGCAGTCCATACAACAGAACAGTATGAATCCAATACAGAAGCAAACACATAAGATGGCTCAATGGGAGAGAAGGAGAAAAAAAACCAAATGATCCAATATTATTGCAAAGAAGCTAAAAAAATTTCTCCAACCACAATTGGTAAAAACCAGAACTGAGCTTCTTAAACACTTGGTTAAAATCACTACAAAACATGAAGATTGTATCAACATTGACTAAACACTGCATTGGCAAGATGGAAGGTGTTCCTAGAAAAAAAAAAAAATGAATTTTTGGAGAACATAGCAGAAGATTACAGGTAAATAGACATCAGATACAAAGAAGCAGAGAAGAATTCTCTTACCAACTTTGGTAAGAAGACTAACACCAACATTGTGTGCATGTACTGAACCAGCCATAACTACACATGGAACACCCATGTATAAAGATTCACATGTTGTGGTTGTTCCAGCATATGGAAATGTGTCCAAACTACATGTAACAAGACATCATAGATTACAGTGTGTATAAGACAAGCCACACCAACAAACATGACATGCACTGCATCCTTCTAACCCACAAATGATTTTAAATCATATACAAAATAGTCCAACAATCTAAAATTCAAATGTCATCAGATTCCATAGATAAATGTGGCTCGCTTCTTTTATGGCTCGCTTCTTTTATGCAAATAGTACAAACAATCACTATACAAATATTGAAGCAAGATATAGAACACTGTACCCAGACAGAACATCCAATCAAAAGCCATAAAGATAAGCTGAAACGTTTTTCAACAGAACTAAATATGAGGAAAAAAAAAATTAAGTTCTAATTCTGCTAAGTTTAGAGCAGCTTAGTTTAGCACAAACTAAATATAGGCTAAAAGAGCAACTAACAGATAACCAAGTCACATGTAATTGTTGATAGAATCTTCAATTGTGGTTCTACTAGATGTCATTGATGCTTGTCAAGTAAGGCATAGCCACATAGATAAACAGGATAGACAACAGACATGATAGGTATATACTGACTACTTAAAATCTCCATGATAGCTAATTCCCAATATGTGTAAATAGACTATTCCAAGAGTCCACGCTGTGCAGTAATTAGCATGAGAAACAACCATCATTAGGGTATATTGCAAATTTAGGATAAATTAAAAAAAAAGGGGCAATGCCACAGCTCACATGCCTTCAATTAAATAGTTGAGTCACTTGTTCAGGTGTTCAAGAAAACCATTTATGCTGAATTGCAGTCAAATAAATGGTCAACAAATTTTAAGCCACCACCAATAACAAGAATAAGATCAAGCACTTGAGATGTAAAAAAGAAGACATAAAAAGCTTGAAAAATTACAAAAAAAAAAAAAAAAAACAGATAAAACAGAAGTTCCAAGCAAATAAACAAGACGTTATTGTGAAAATCATAAACAAAAGAAGAAAGAAAGGAATGAATAACATGTAAGCTTAAGCAGGGCCCAGGAACTCTTCAAAATATATAAAACAGATAATACCTAACGTCCATCAGAGAATATGCTTGCATATGATCATGGTTTAGAAGAATTAGCGGTAGAAGATCAACACGTAGCGGTTCCAAACCCAACTGTTCTAGTGTTGTAAGAAATCCCTGTCTCACACTATCACTACAAAATGGTTTACATTTTACCACAAGGCGAGAATTTGGAATTGCACATAGGATTCTGGCCCAAACTTGCAGTACTTTAGATGTAATCTGACAACATAAAAGAACATAAGCCAACAAAATATATGCCTTTTAAAACTGGGTTTTAGTAAACAAGAAGAGTCATATACATAATAATTTTAATTCAATCACTACCTTGGCAAGATTATTAAAACTACCAAATGTAACAAAGCCATTGGAAAGAGCAGGAGTAGGACAAACAGGCCCAGCCTCAGGGGAAGGTGTATAACAAAGGAAGCATTTTGGTAATCGAACTAATTCCTCGACATGCCTGCAATTTAGGGAAAGTACCATTAACCAGAAAACAACAATAGTTCAAGTGAGGAAGTACTGGTGATCAGATCAATGGTCAGAAAGTACAGAAGTGCTAAAAGAAATCTACTTCTGCTTTGCTTCAGGAGGGTCTGCCAGTGAATCAGTGATTCTATAATCAACGGTCGGCAATCCAGTTGTATTGGGATAACCAATCCAAGTAACCTTCATGTCAAGTAACACAAATTGCAAAGATCAAATTATATTGTATTAAGCATGTAATGCAAGTTGACATCATTAATATATGACACTTCAGAGCACATGCTTGATGACTACTCATTAGAATGTTATAAGCTGAAAACCAAGGGGAAAAGTGTGCTATATAGATGTGTTGAAGTCTTAACACACCTGGACCGGAGCAGGTCGACATGCCATCATTCCTAATTTATTGTTTGCAGTATGACCAGTAAGTTCTACCAGAATGTCAACTTGATCTTCTCTAACCATGTCTGCAACTTTCTTTTCATCAATCCCATAAATATCGTTCCAGATCCCACCCTTTTTTAATACTCTCTCCCTAAATCTAATAGTTTTTGCATCAGCCTGCAACACAACATGACAATCAATTCCAGATTACAAGGAAAAGTAAAGTTTGTTGTTGATAACAAATAATGGAAATAGCATTTGGCTGGTAATAACTTACTTATTCTAACAACAAAGAAATGTATACAAAGACCAATTCTATGAACAACTAAATGTCTATCAATGTAACCAAAGTCAAATAATCAAATCAATATCTGGATTTTCTAGCATCAGTTAGTCAAGAGATAATATCTCACTTTCTGGTTTCATGACAGTATCAGATTTTCAATATTCCCAATCCCAAGGCCAACCCATCTTAATTGGATGCATAATAACCTAACTATGCACATCCTGCATTGTACCCACTCCCACCTCGTAAATGGCTTTCTGACATTTATACTGTAGTCCTGGGGCTACAAGGGCAGACAGCTGGTCACTGCAGTCATTCATAGGAACATGATGGTATAATGCATCAACTCTCAATTCACAGGAAAGATAGGCTACAGCAATCTTAGCAATAAAAAAAGATAATATTATAGGGGTCACTTTTAGTTTTCAAATAACTCATTTATTGGTCCATTAAGCCATTCATTAGAAAACTATTGGTCATGCAGGTATGTTGTCAAAACAATGCAGAATCAGCCTGTGAGGATGATATAGGTGGCTGAGCAAGACCCAAAGTCCTCTAAAATGAAGGACTATCTTTCAAGTTTCAATTCCAAATTTTTTTTGCAGGAAGCCAACTAACCAGTCACATATGATGCTTAATGACTATTCCCAACTATACAAGTCAAGCTGATATGTGCTTGTTTCTGAAACGGTTATCATAATTCCTAAGGCTATAGTTATTGGAACCAGATTGGACAGTGAACTGATGAGAGATCTAGGTGATTGGTTCAAATGCTGGTCACTAATTAAACCGATTGAACCAAGTTTTAAATTAAAAATTAGTATAAAAACTTTAAGTTAAATATAATACTTTAAGAATATAAAGCACAGACACTTTACAATAAAAGCCATCTTATGTCGGACATATATCAAACACTTATATTAGACACAACACTATGCAACACGTTAAATTACATGTAAACACTTATTTGATGTGTTGCCTTGTCTATGTCAGTGGCATGTCTTGCATCCATGTTGATATCCATGTTTCCTAGTTTAAGACTTATTTTTATATATATCATAATAACATAATTGTTTAAAATACTTTACTTTGATCTAAATGAGCATAAGTATGTAATTTGGATATAATGACACATTCTCTTCTTATATAGTCAATAAATGAAATATGGGGAAAAAAAAAAAAAAATCCAACCATTACTCTTGCCCCCAACATATGCATGCTGTCAGCCTGTAAATTAACATGACTTGGGTTTGGGAACTTGATAGAAGAAAGATGGCATTCGATTAGTGTTTTGCAATGAGGTTTAGCAGGGCTGCTGCATTTTTTTTTTTTCCTTTGATGATGGAGAAGGAAAAGATCTGGAAACAAGAAGAGACAGGATCGCTGAGTTTTTCTTTTTCTTTTTTGTTGGGGAAGTGATTTTATCACAGGTCCCAATTTCAACTATTCAGTTCAGTTCCTAATTGAATCAAAGATAAATACATCTTCCAATTTCAGAGAGTGGCACAGGTAAGTATTATGTCAATTAAGAATTTAAAATTAAATGCACAGCAGCTTTGTAAATTGGCCAAATGCATTTACGAAACTAAATATTGCAGCTTACACATACTAATTCATTTGCATCCCACAAAAGATATATTAATATTCATAATCATAGCTGCATATAAGAGGGCACATACCTTAACAACTGCTGAATAAACAATCACTTTATACTTGGCATAATCATGATAGGCAAGGGGAGCTTCTATGAAATATGACACAGAATGGGTGAAGTAATCAGGAGATACATATCCTATCACAAGAGGTCGTTCAGGATCTTTTGGATTGTCCCATGATGTGTACTGTGTATATAATTTCATAAAGCGCCTACCCCAGTCCCTGCTAGAAACCATTTAAATTTGATAAAATTTCATCAAAGCAATTAAACACCCTACTTTGCACACTTCTTAAACTGTCATGCATTAACCATCAAATATATTCTATCAAAACATAATAAAAAGCAAATATGATGACCAACAACTTCTGGTAATTGAATTTAATACCAACGAGAAACCATTGAAAACTTCATGCATAGCATTGATCACATAAAGGAGCAATAATTGTAGAGCCAACATGAAGTAAAAATATTTCTGAGTAATAACACAGGATGATTTTATAAAAAAGTAATAACAGAGTTATGGATTTATATTAATACAGTATAAGACTTTAATGGCTTTATTCAGCTTCTCCCAAGATCATACAAGAAGCTTCCTTAGTGTAAATGGACATCTGGGAGCTTCAGGATGGAGTTTCCAACCCATCAACTAACAAAAGAGATCTCAACAAGACAGCCAAAACACTGAGTTGAAGTCTTGAGAGCACAGAGATTTTTCTACAATTTCTTTTTAAAGAAAAGAAAATGTATTGTCTTTAAAAGTAGAAAACTGGCAAGTATTTCTTCCTGATGTATGCCATGCAATAGAGATAGAAATAATTCTCTTGTCCTTAAAATTCAATCAAGTCCTCAGTTTGCTTGTTTGCCTTTTTCTTTCCCAATATGTCAATGTCATAATTCACTAGATGGCAGTTACCAAAAAAATGTTTTTTGTGGTTCATCTTCATCTTTTTCAGTATTATAGTGATACACACAGCTAACAAAAAGGGAAAGCTATCTCTTTATCTCCGTGAACATATTACAGATACTTAATATCTTTCAGGATATTAGTTAAAGTATTCTTTCTTTTGTCAACTAGGGAGCTTATAAATACCATCAAACATTTATGACAAATCAATAAGTTGATAACTTGATATAGTATTATTGATAATGAAGTTGATCAAACATCATCATCAATCTGAATTAATGTACAAGAATTTCACAGGAAGAAGCTGGAACCTGTGAGCCTCAAAAAGTTTTTCATCATGTCCTTCATCTATGTAATTCATTGCAAGTAAACGGTTCTGCACAGTGCACATTAATACAGATCAATATAAGATATTAATAACCGTGTAGGAAAAAAAAAAAATGCTCCTAACAACCACAAAGAACAAAGTCAAGTCATGCATTCCTTGAATCACAACTAATGTGAATATCAATGTAGTTAAAGTTGCTCCATAAATAGGCCCAGTTTCAGCCAGGTGCTCGCCTGGCAGTGCTTTTGGCACCTTAGTGTGGCTTTCAAGGCAAGCACCTTAGGTGCCTTGTTTTGGAAGGCTGAGAAGATAGGGTTAGCTTAGAAGCCGAGCCAATTCAACCATAATAATTAGAAGCCAAGCCAAAAAAGCTAACTCATCAAAATTGAAGGCAAAGGCAGCAAAGGGTTCAACTTCGCTTGCTAACATTAAAGATACAGAGGTGGATTCAGATGAGACAGAAAAAGATGCTGAAAGATATAAATCCAATGAAGGAGCAAATGAAAGTGATGATAGCTAACTATCAGAATTTGACAATTCAAATGAGTAAACTTACGGGCTTTAGGGCTTTGTTTCTTTTTTCTATGAATTTTTTGGGCTTCAGTGCCCTTTATCTTTTGGTTTTTCGTTAATGGCTTGGCTACCATGCTACCAGTACTACATCTTTGGAGTTGTAAAGTTAACTACTTAACAATTTACTTTGACATATGGCTTAATGACTTTATATGTGCACTTATTATAAGTTATGATTTAATGATTATTATGCTTCAAAGGTGATAGTAGTGACCTAATTAGCGCATTTGACAATTATCATGACTCACAACTTGATAATATTATGTTTGAAACCTTGAATAGTTATGCTATAAGTCAAATGTTGTTACAAATTTATATTTATTTATTTTTTTCGGTTTATATAGCATATTTTTAGCATTATTTCTATTTTAACACCTTGCTTCACTTGGACATGCACATTTTTAGCGTCACTCACCTAAGGCATTTTAGAGATTTGCACCTTTTGCCATTGACTATCTTGGTGATTATGACAAAGGAATTTTTAAATTACAAGCAAAATATATGAATTTGAATAAAGGATTGCCATTCTGGCCAAGAAAAAAGGAATAAAGGATTGCCATTCATGAAACCACTAACAACCAACTGAACTACCTTTTTGTTCTCATGACAACCAAAATTCCCTCCATATTTCAAGGAAGTTAACTAAAACATTATGAACAAATTTAGTGCTCTGCTCCCAAGGACACATAAGTAGGGACTTAAGATCTAGGCTTACCATCCATAGTGAATAAACCCAAGAAAGTATGTTCGAAGAAATAAGAGAGATTGGGCAACTTTGTTATACTTTTGTGTCATTTAGGTTTTTTCCAGCTGTTGCCTCATTAAAGCATAATCCCAGCCATTCAAATTCCTAAACTTCATTGCCGCCATCCAAATTTTCAACATCATATCACTCTTTCACCTTCTAAATTCCAATGCTATCCTGTACCAAACTGTATACTGCAAGCTCATTCTCCTTAAAGAAAACTCAAACTCCACAACTTAGGAACTCTAAAACCCACAACAAACTCAAAGCAGGCAGGTCATCAAAATATGCTTCACATCATAGGCACCATAAACCATCTAACTCTAAGCATTAACAACAGTATCTAGAGAGCCAAAGACCAATGACAAGCTTTATGTGAAAGTCTAGTTCAGATAGAAAACCATCTACCAAAATACAAGACATTTGTTAAATGACATATACTTAAGGCCAACATCTCAAGAATTTCCAAGCCACAGCAAGAATAAACATTCATAAATTCAATCATAATGCAACATTACCTGGCCAGCATTTCGAGAATCAGGATCTATTTTGAGACATTGCTCATAAGCACTAATTGCCAAAGTGATGTCACCGGCATCTCTATAAAGAACTCCTATGCAACAAGTATACCAAAGATAAGCATATGATCAAAGCTGCACAATAAGCCTCACTGCCTTGTGCACCTAACATTAAATCCTATTATTCAATTAAATAAGCCATAAACCCCTTCAGGGAGAAGGGCACTTGCAGAAGTCTCTATGAACGCAATGTGAACAAAAGCAATTACAAATTTTCAAACTACACAGAACATTTTGGAGATCAATATGAAGTTTCACTCTCCTAATTCCAGCAGTAGTTAAATCATTTCATCATAAGCTCTATAAACAGCTATAGTCCAACTTGTGGTATAGATTTATAAATACATTTAGTCAGAAGAGTCCATGGAGAGAAGCCTAGCCAAGGAGATAGTAGGGATAATTCACTGGAACGTATTTGGACATTCTTTTCTTCACCTTCTCTTGAAAATGTTAATATGTCTAAGATGTTATTTAATCACTAATTCACAATTTTGACTGCAAATTATATTAGCCAGCTATCTGACAGTTAAAATGGCTCTTTACAACAAGAAAGCTTGAAAAGGCCCATATAACCAATATCACGCATTATTCATGCCATCTGCATTAGATCAAGTCATATAACCTAATCTAAAATTGTGCAGGCAACATGTAAAACATGAAGCAGCACAACCATGACTAACAACAAGAGAAAGAGCAAAATGACCTAGGTTATTGAACGCTTCTGCATATGTTGGATTTGCAATTATAGCTTTCTCAATCATACTTGCAGCAGCATCAATTTTACCCTGGAGAAATAAAAGAGGATATTTAATTACTACTTTAAAAGACAGGTGATTAATTCCAAGATTCAGGAATAGCCCAATGCTTAACCTGGACAGTATATACAACACCGAGATTATTTAATGACTGTGAAAAGTTAGGTTTGATTGACAAAGCAAGCTGCAAAAAAAAATAATAATAATAATGATTGTTATTATAATTTTAAGCACCCAAGCGAAATTGATTTTGATAATAATTATCTGCAATAAAGCAAAAGGGTAGAACAATACGACACAAACATCCTTGTAACCTGATAACATTCAACAGCTTTATCAAGGTTGTCTCGATCTTTATATATAACTCCTAGGTTGTTACAAGCTTCCGCACAATGTGGATTGAAGTGAAACGCAAGTTCATAGAACACAATAGCCTGGATGGTACAAATTGATATTTCATAAATGCAATTAGAACATGATATGTGCATAGCTAATTTATCTTTATAAAAGATAACAAGGATAATTATGTAGAAATAATCAGGCACATGAGTACAAGGCTTACCATGTCGAACTTAAGCATCTCACCATAAGCAACGCCAAGATTGTACATAGCATCAGCATAACGCCAATTATAATACAAAGCTTTCTTATAATGAGCCACACCTTGATTGATGTCCCCCTCCAATTTAACCTATATAGACATATTGTTCTCAGAAACAAATAACCAGATCAGTGATAGCTTTTATCAAAAGAAAAACAATCCAAAGTTGTCAGGATATTTTGTTACTCATAAGAAAAGAGAGAACGGGGGGGGGGCAAAAGAAAGCTTATCAATAGGCACACCTCTAGACAAGGAAAATTTAAAACATTAATTGGAAACCAGAAATCGCTGGGCTGATAGCTACGTACCAAATCTAAAGTTTATACCTTTGTACCAAATAAATGAAATTGGTCTCAGGTCAGAACTTAAAAGTTCCCCAAAATATGATTCTTAATTCACAAGGAACAAGGATAATCTTTTGTGATTACTAAAAGCTGCCTTAAAATTAAATTATATAAGTTAAAAGCATATGTTCTTGAACATCAACCATAGGCCACCATTGCAACCCTACCGAGCAAAGAACTTTCTATTACTTTAACTTCATTTTCTTGATAAAAGTTCAAGCTGCATGGAATTACTTTGACATTGTTCACTAACTTATTTAACTTTTATTACTGTTGCATTATAACATTAAAAATGATATAGCACCTCAGTTTTATGATAAACTTGTGGATAATAGAATAAGTGAATTACTTTGGCATCATTCACTGTAAAAGGACATCATACAAAAGAAAAGGATAACATGGTCTTTTAAAAACGACTGGTGCTTTGTGGAATTTCATGTATGAACACCTTTGTTCCCAAATCTGTCAAGGCTATGGCCATATTATTCTTTGCAATCTCGAAGTTAGGTGAAACAGCTAAACACCTGCCACAAAACAATAACCAGTCACTGAAACCAACAGTAGAAGACAAGTCATTGTACACGGAAATAATTCTATAAAAAGAATTAACGCAATTTTTCTTTAAAAAAAATGTAAGCTCCTAATATACCTCTCGTAACAATTAACGGCAGCTTCCAAATCACCACGATTTTTATAAATCACACCCACGTTGCAATATGCTTCAGCATACATAGGTCTCTCTGATGCAGCCTTTTCATAGAAACTAAGGGCCATGTCATATTGCATCATTTCAGAATAGACCACGCCAAGGTTATAATATGCTGGCTGCAAGCATGAAAAAAAAATTTATCAAAAACCACCAAAAATTTGAAAGTAATTTAATAATAAAAGCTAAGTGTTGGAATGAGAGAGGGTTACAGCATAGTGTGGATCTATTTTCAAGGCATCATAATATTTTTGAATTCCCTCCTGAGTGTTTCCTGCAAGCTTTATGTTGGTACCCATATCTGTTAAAACAATGGCCAGGCATTCAGCAGCAGCTTTGTATGAAGGATCCACTTGCAAAGCCTTTTGATATAACTGTGCCATTAAAAATCTACAGATAAGCAGTGATAACTTTCAGGCAAACTGTCAACTAAATTTTTAAAACACTACCATGATTAACATATAAGGCAATGAGAAGTAAAGCGCCGGCTGAAACTTGTAATATGAGAAAGGACAAAATTTAACCTCATAACACCCTAAAACTAAACATAGTTTATTAGTTCTAAAAAATATAACTAACCAGAGCCCTATACTAATCTCTGAAGTAATGCATAACTGACAAGTGTAATAAAATCATACACTGGACTAGCCAGACTCTAGTAATTACAGAAAAAATTCATCCCATTACCAAAGCTAATTAAGAATATTTGCTGGCAGTCTTTGTATCTGCACGCATCAACCAAAGATTGCATGACTAAATTTATACTTCTACTAAGAAAAGCTGTTTAGCAAATCTCTTACCTAGTGGCCAATTTGGCTGCATCCAAATTGAAAGGGTCAACCCTCATGTTTTTTCCTTTTGCTTGAAAGGAAGGCAATGCGAGATGAATGAAGGCGAGAAAGAATCACCTATCTAAACATACAAGCCTAGGCCACTTCAGGTCCTTAAGTTCAGGGTCAACAAACTTATTCAGTTATACATGACTGTATTGAACTCAGTTCTGATTTCTAGATGACAAACACTAAGGAACCATGGCAACACAGTAAATATATAACTACTATTAGATTTGTGAAATGATTGGGAACATTATGTTAAGTGGAAAAACACACATCAGATCATCTATCAACTAACCTTAAAAGGCTGGAATTAGACTATCATATATTTTATATTATGTTAATTCATCAAAGAGCCACTTAACTGTCGTGGAAATACCTCGGCTGCCTCTATTAGGCGACCTTCTTCTTTGTATAGAATACCACAATGCGTGAGGGCGCAAATATTTTGAGGATCCAACCTGATAGCTTCATTGAAACTGTCAAAAGCAAGCCTTCCCATATTCTGCATCTGTAGGCATATCCCTTTTCCGATTAAAGCCTCTACATTCCCTTTATCATTCTCCAGAACACGCTCATATAGTGCAAGGGCATCAACGAACTTGCTCCTTGAACGTAAAATATTGGCGTAAGAAAGATTATCATTCCCTTCACATATTTGATGCGTTGTACCAACATCGCCAGCAGAGCCACTAATACTCATAGGAGGCTGTAAAGTTTTCAAGAAACCATTATCTCCCACTAGATCCCTTTCTCTCCCATTCCCCGCATTATTTTCCATCTGTGCCTTCTGAACAAAACTACCAGCTCACTTTCCTGAAGCAATAAATTCAGCATTAATAGTTTGATGTTCATCTTACACCCCAAATAAAACATTGAAAAAACTTATATATTATTCCTTATATTATTATATCATATTTTTCAATTAATTAGTAATATCTAGATATCTTTTACACCTTATTTAATTTCTTGTTAACATTATTAACTTTCATCCTTCAAAAAATTATCTACCTGATATAAGAATATAAAGAACAACGTAACATATTACACACTTTGATCATTTTGCACTCTGTTCAATTACAATGCCGATAACCGAAAGCCTGAGCCTTCACAATATTCTGTTCAAATGGTTTAAAGCGGCTAGATATATAAATTCAATTGCCCAGTGTTATAAGAGATTGAAGCAATAAGCCTCTATTAATACAGTTATGTACTTATGTTGATCAACGCCCATCGATCGAAGTCCAAAGGGATAAAACAAACCCTAGCAAGTAACTATAGCTACAACTTGGAGTTGTCTTAAAACCCCAAAAAAATGAGTAATAAGGAACTGAAAAATTACGCGCCAGATTAGGGCTTCTAAGTTACACTATGACTACGAGAATCTTCAAGTCATGTAGTGGACAAGTAGCATCCGGTCGTAGTAAATGACAGTAAATTAGACTCCCAGCGTCTCCTTTATCAAATTGCTCACAGTTGCAGAGAGAAGGGGAGTAGCAACTGGCAGTGAAATATGAAGCATTCAATGGGGGTTCGAGTCGGAGTCGGTAGCCACCCTCCCCGTCCGAACCAGTAGGTAGATGTCTTCCAAACCCAAAGGCCCTGATTCCCGTTCGTTGATTACAATATCGGACGCTAAGGTACGAGTTTTGCGCCTTATTCCCCTTTTTCCGCTCAGGTTCTTTTATGCAGAAAGAAAAAATTCAAAAAATAGGAGCTTCCATTTTGTAATTGAAAAATAAAATAAACCCCTATCATTTAAGTTTCAATTTTTCAAAAACATAATATTGCTAAAATATATTTTTCTTAGATGAAGTCTTTTATTCTCTACTTTCATCTTTATCAATCAATTTATATGTAACATTCAAATTTTATAACCCAATAATCATCTTTGCCAACAAGTTTTTGATCTCAATGTCAGTGGTTTCTCTCTCTTTTTCATTCTATTCATTAGTTTGTGCAGTGTGAACGATACAAATTTCAGGAGAGTGCGGGAGAATTTTTTGCACTTCTACTTATACCTAAAATATTAGGTTTCGCACAACGGAAAAATTAATTTCTAAATGTGAATTGCAAGATTTTATACCACCAACGAAGGTGACAAAATAAAAACTTTTTCAACGAGTATTTTTATATTTTTTGCGCATGAGATTGATTTCATTTAAAATTTGTAAATATCCGCTCCCAAATATAGTTTTCCAACAAATACTTTTTTTTTTAGCAATATTTTACTGAACTACCGATTTCAAACATATCATATTACGAAATAATTACTTGTGTAGGCCAATAACACTTGCTTTGCTATGGCCAGATCAATTTGTCACCGTTTCTAAACCTTTCTAAGGATCGATGCTCCTAATGGAATTAACGGAAAATTCCTAATATTTGCACCCATTTGTGATCTCTGTACATCTATCTTCGGTGGGAAGATGTTGTTTAAAAGCACCCCAAATGGGTTGCATAGCTTTGAAGATTAGGGAATTTTTGTGTTCTTGCAAAAGTGTTCCATTTTTCATAGAAGAGAGCGGCCAGGATCAAATTCAAGTCCTCTCCATGTACCAAAGAAATTTATATGGTTAATTTTGTGAGATTGGGTTTAAAATCAAAAACAAAAATACAACCTTATATGATTTATATATTTTTTTTTCAAAAAAATCTGCTCTATCTCAGAACCTACAGGGCAAAATTTAAAAAAATAATAATAATAATTTGTAGCCAAGTTTTTTTTAAAATATAAGCTGTTTTGCCTGATTCAGAAATAGTATTTTCAAGTCAGACAATTTTATAACATATCCATATAATCTGTTGTATTTGAAAACAAATCTTTTTATAGTGTACAAATAGAAAGCCATTCTACCAGTCACTTGGTTTTATGAAAATTGTTGGATGGTTTGTATGTGTACAAAGATCCAATAGCATATTTGAACCGGTTTTTGTTAGAATAATTTTATAAATTAACATTAATTGTATTATTTGAATAATTTTGTATAATAATTAATTAGATAATTAATAATAATATAAATTAATAAGAAATTGGATCTATTCAACTGTAGATAATCAGTGATGGATCGTTAAATTATTTACTAATTTGTTGAGTAAAGACTCTAATATATATCCCAAATTTAATTAATAATTATTTTATTAAATTATTAAAAAAAATTTTAAATTCAATTTGAATGTGTCTTATTGTTGGCATATTTTATAAATTAGTAGGCTTATTTTAATAAACAAAATAAGATGATTGAGTGTTTTTATAAATAAGATAATTAATTATTTAAAAAAAACCAACTAAAAAAGTTTAATAATTATTATAAATACTTTTAATCCCTCTCTTTCCCTTTTAAACAAATCAAGAGTATTGTAGTTGAAGTTTTCTTTCCTATCTCTTACTTAAAAGTTTAATTTTTATCGTGTCTATAATATTAGGTCAAATAACTAATCTTTCTTTCTTTAATCAATATATGATTATATCAAAATTATCAGTAATTATTTCACATTGGCTATAATTCACTGGCTTTATTGCTTTGCGTTGCTCAATTTGACTTTCATAACTATGAAATTTATATTCAGTGACAAATTGATGGGTAATAACAACGAACGCGATGAGAAGCTGTAAGTGGATAATAATGAATAAAAACAAATTAAATATTTTATTTACTTATTCTAAAAATAGGTTTCTTATCATTCAATTATAAAATAATAATTAAATTCAAAGAATACAAGATGAAAATCAAATTCGAAATATTACAATGCTATCAGTTTTATCACTTTATTTGGAAAATTTACCTTTTTATTATTTAAAGTCGTATGATGCCCTATGTGACGTTTTTGGCTTTACGGATAAAGATACAATTATATTAATTTTGACTCATATATATATAGACATATTATTTATCTATTATAATAAATATGAAATATATATTTAAATAGTATAAAAATAGTCAATTTATTAATTTTATAATAATTAATTTTTTATACTTAATAAAAATAAATAATGTTAAAATAAAATAAAAAATAGATTTTTAATAATATATATATATATTTTTTTTAATGAATGTTGGTTATATTAGTTTCAAGAAATTTATATAAATTTTTAATAAAAAGAAATATCATATACTAAGCATATTTTAAAGGAGAGAAGAATTAATTATCCAAATTTTTATATTTTTATATGCATTTTGTTAATAGCAAACATGATGCTGACATTTGAATTAATATTTTTATTTATACCAACTAAATGAATATATTAAATTTAGGTAATAAAACATAAAATTAGTTTTACGCTGAAATTAAAATAACAAAATATTTATTTATGGTTTCAAACTTAAATTGTAGTAAAAATAGATATTATAAATTAAAAGGTAATACTATTTGAAAAAAAAAACGGGGTTTAAGTTGATTTTTTGCCAAAATATGAAGGGAGTGCCGTTGTGATGTTCTGCATATGGTTCCAACATCCAAGCGCATTGACAAATAAGCCGATAAAAAAAAAAAAAAAAAATCCCGGTAAATTCTGAGCATCTCCCAGCTCTGGACTTTTCCGTTGGTCGCTGACATAGAAATCTTCTTCCGTTGCTTGCAATTGCAAGAGAGCTAGTCCCCATCTCAAGCATGGCGATGACAGTACACGGTACGTCCTCTGAATTTTTACTTCTACTCAAAGTATCTATTGCGTATTAATTATTGATCTCTTGCGGCGATCTTTTTTACAAGCCGGATCACGTCCCTATTACTTTCAATGTTTGGTTGGTTTCAACTTTAATAGTTGCAGCGAGCTGGGTTGAAATCATGGAACAAAAAGGGCCAAGCTGAATATCGATGACAATTGACAAGTGGGTTAGGGTTTGGTTAGTCATATTCAATGGGATTTTTTTTTTTTTTTTTTTTGTAAAATTCGGCTGGGGATTAGCTCAGGTATGAGAGACTAATCTTTCCGTTCGGACCGTTTCGGTTGAAAGGGAAGTTACTTAAGAAATGAAGAATTCCACGAAATTTTCAAGAATTTATTAAATTTAGGGCTTTTTGGGTAGACTTAAAAATGAAAAGGTGGAAAATGGGGGAATGAATCTAAGTAGTAACCTGAATAAAAGGATTATATACAATTGAATTATTTTACAAGCTATAAGGATATCTCTTCTCTCAAATATGATTAAGCTGAATTATTCTACAATCTATAAGGATATCTCTCCTCTCAATTACAATTAAGCTGTATAAAGAATCCTGAGTGATGCATATAAACCACACATCCTTTGCTATATTGAAGAAAACTGATAAGTATGAACTGAAAACGGTGGAACCATTTGATGCATGGAAGCTTGGATCAGAGGTCGTAAATCAGTGCGTGCATATCTGTGTGCCCGCATCTATTAATTATATACAGCTGTTAGCCTAATATTTTGTAACAGGACTGTCACACATTACCTGTCTCGATTACTGAGAGTGATTGAGAAAAGGAGTTATACAAACAAATTTTTTTTTTTTAACAGCTTATAAGCACAGATATTATCTTCTTTCAAATATAATATATATGATATGGCAGACCACTCATATAGTGGTATTATGTTTAATATCATTTCATTTGTACCTTTGGATTATATTACTGTGACCAGATATATATTGCTTTTTTCTCTTTTTTGTTCTACTTCTTAGGACATGTCCTTTGTTAATCTACTGATGTTCTTTTCTGGTACTGATTATGTGCTAAAATCTGGTGTTACGAATCGGCATTTTGGGATTTGCAAATGGTTCTTGTCTTTACAGTGTAAGTTAAAATTAAGTTATCTGAACTTAGTATTAATATGCAAACAAGGGAAGCAAATTTTTAACTATTTTCTTCCTAAACATGCAGCCTTGCTGGGCTGGCATTCATGTTTTCAGCTAGCATTTTGCTACAGATTCTGGTATGCTTTACATTTTACACAATGGTACTCATTGAGCATGTGCTAGTGCTAAATGCTTGAAATGACTTGAGCAATGTCTGTCTTTTGTTTCACTAGAAATGCCACCTCCAAGTGAGGTTTGAATAGTGAAAAGTTCGCAGGCACTTCAAGATTAAACTTCAATCTATACTATAATTTCTATTTGTATCCAGTGTAATTTTAAATTTAACACTGATGGTTTTCAGAATAAATTGGAGATGTATTATAATATGCCCAGGTATTCATAATTCTGACTACTTAAACGTCTAATGTTTGTCAGAACCGTAATTGAAAAATCTATGCAATACAGTCATAAATGAGACAATATAAACAGACTGTTCTCCTTACAGATGTGTCAGATGAGCTATAAATACTGGTAATTACACAGAAGGTTACTTTCAAACCTGTAGAAACTTAATTTTAGTGTTTCTAAGAGGCATGAATCATTTGTGGTTTCATTCAGACTCTAGTTCTGTAATATACTAAAAGATTACATCAAAGAACCACTTGACTTTAAAGCTTGAGTTTTAAAGAGGGTCTAAAAATGGTTTTAAGAATCTCAATCCTACACAATTATTAGAAGACACGGTTAGCTTGGGATGTGGAACATGCATAGGTTCAGAACTACCTTGGATTATCAGTGGAAATGACTTGGAAGTTGGGACGACTAGTAGTCAACTGTGAATTTCTAGGTGTGATATTGCATTATATTGCATTGCATCTGCAAAATTGTTATTTTCTAAATTATAACCAGTGCTTCTTTCACATAAGCAGCTTCTTATCTATACTAACAAATTTGAAGACGGTTTCCATTAATATTCTTTTGAGTTTTGATAGGTATTTAGAATGAGCAATTCTGAATTTCAGATGTTAAGGAATTGATCGATTCTGGATTCTTGGATTTTCTTAATGAGGAGAGTTCTCTCAAAGTGACTTTGAGAGCTATTGATGACATTGTTACTATTGTAAAGACTTCCTATCAGTTGAGAAGCTTTAGATGTGATGGAAGAAAGTTCATTTTGCATGAGATATATTTTGGAGCCTTCCAAACCGCACTTTAGAAGGTTTCATATCCCATCTAGAGTGTATTAGGTGAATTATATGGGATACTAATGTGCTACATCCATTGTGTACACCTAGATAAATAAATAAAAAAAAGGTAAAGATTTTACATTGTTTCAGAGTGCATCTCTTGTGACCATTTGATATTTTCAATTACGAGATGAGTGATACATCATCAAGTTGAATGTGGAATGCCACAGCGGCACATAGGACTCTTGTCTCTTTTAAATTCACATTATCTTACTAGTGTTAAAAGTGTATTCTATTTCCTTTCTATTTGCTCTTCCAGGCTTGTGCAATATACAACAATTGGTGGCCTATGTTATCAGGTGAGCTAGAGTGAAATAAGCTTTAAGTCCTTTTTCCTTTTTTTTTTTTTTTGTTGGTGGCATTGGAGAAGTTTTGATATTAGTATGTTCTTTCTGCAGCTCTCATGTATGTACTGGTACCTATGCCTTGCCTATTTTTTGGAGGTGGATCCACACAATTTCTGATGAGCCGTGATGGTGGAGGGTTAGTATTTCTGTGACCTAAATTGCTCAGAAAAATTCTGTGGTGTTACTTGAAATTATTTCCTTGCAACTCGCTTTTGGTTATCTGCCACTTAATTTCTATCTGTTTTCCATCTCCTCTTCAAATTAGCTGCTATGCTTTTGTATAGCCTAAAAAACTAAAAGGTCAATAAAAAGATAAAATTGACCCTTCATGCAAGGTTCAATTTTATATATATATATATATATATATTCGTACGTACATTCTTAATGATATCTCTGTTATATTGCAGTTGGATAGACGCTGCAAAATTTTTGACAGGAGCATCAGCTGTGGGAAGTATAGCTATTCCTTTAATCCTTAAGCATGCTCACATGATTGAGACAGGAGCCATGCTCATTGAGCTTGTTTCTTTCTTCATATTCATATGTACCGTATTGTGTTTCCACCAAGCTAGCCTTGATGATGACTGGTAATATCAAAGGCCGTTGGTGATGGCACCCGACTAATTATCAAGATCATTTAAGAAAGAAAAAACTAGTGAGAATTGTGCTAAATGTATTTTGTAAAGCCGTTTAATGTATATCTCTGAAGCGCATAGATCTGCCAGTGTTTTCTGTTTTTAAATTAGTATTTAACTTGCTTTCATGTTTTAATTAGATATCCTTGGGTTTGATTTGTGTCCTTTATGTTTTAACTATTTTCCCTCCGTTGCTCGCGCACTGCACACTTCTGTACAATTATACATGCACTCGCAGACGACCCTAAATTATGATCAACATTTCTCTCTTTAATCAGTTGTAAAAATTAGTGGATTGAATTAGACTAACTAAATCAGTGAAATTTAGTTGTTTGAATAAGTAAAAATAAAGAATTATGTGGAGATTATATTGACTCATTACTATTTATGTACGATTATGTTATATTATAAATTTATTATCCGGGCTCACTAGATATCAAAAACTATTGTACTATAACTGGTGATCTAACTTGATGAACAGATCCGTACAATGTGTATAACGGACGCCAACTTGCCTACTCTCAAAGTTCAGCTTCGGAGTTACATTAGTGTCGTTCAGCTTCTAGAAACGCAAAATAGTCTTCCGATCACGTGAAAAGAAGCATTAGCCTATTACATTTCTAGTTTTCACCTCATTATCGAGCTTTTTTCTGTTTTTTTTCTTTTCTGACATCGAGCATTTTTCTGTTTTTCATCGTGTAAGAAGCGTAATCAAACAAGCCAACAAGCTTTCAGCTTGAAAGTGAGAAATGTAAGGATTACTAAATACCCAAGCTTCGGCAGTCACAAAAACATCGTCACGATTGTGCCTCGTCTGAAAAGTTAGAAGGCAGTTGCCGCAGAAAAGAGAAATTAGCTTCATACCTTGAGTCACTTTTCGCCCTAATACTCTTGTAGCTCATGAGTCCGGCAGTAATCATAATACATCAATAATCAACTTCACAACTACAATTATATACGAAATCGAACCGTACTCGTGAACAAATATTATAACTTCGAAAGGTCAATTATCATTTCCAGAATCTGTAAATATCATACATTATACGACAGCCTTAAATAGAGCATCCTTCTGAAAATAAAAGAAAAAGATCCTCATAACAAACAAACCTCAAACCCCCCGCTTCCTACCATTTTCTTAGCTCTCTAAATCCAAGTTAACTTTGAGAGTTTAAGCATCCTCAGCTAAATTCTAAGCTATCATATAGTTGGTGTAGCTTTTAAAATAGAACTTCACCACTTCAAGATATAACCCAAAAAAGAAAAAAAGATAAACTTGCTGGTTCATACTAATTAATCAAGAAATCCTGTTTTGCGCCAAATAGCGTTCCTGACCTGTCGAAGATCCCTCCCTTTGAGGGTTCTTCCGACGCCCTCCAACACCGAAAAATTGGTCTTCGGCGAAACATCAGATCCCCTGGCGACGATTTCGTGTGGCGGTAACATCTCATCGTCGTCTTCAACATCATCGTCCACGAAACCAAGCTCGCCGTTCTTCCGCCTTGCCATGGCCTTGGACGAAAGCACCGGAACTTTCACCGGAGCCGATTGCTGAAACTTCTTAGCAGGCATGGATTTCGAGAGGTATTCCGTGTCTTGAGGGTTCTGACCCAGTGGCCTGGGTATCGACGGAATCTTCATCGAAGCAGAAGCTATTGACGAGATAGATGATTTCCGGCACAACACGGAACCGTCTCCGGTAGGGTAATCGGGTTCGAATAATAAATCCATGATGCCAGAGTTTTGCGGGCGATCGAAACTTGGGCGGCGCTTTATGTCCGCCGTCGGGGACATTAGGCGTCGATTTTCCCTTTCAGCGACGTCACTGGACCAAAGAAGCTCAGCTTCGTTGAGCTCGTCACCGGTGTTGGCATTGGACGGCGGTGAGAAGGTGAACACGCGGAGTAATCGGTCAGAAGTGGGAGGTGATCGCCGGTGACGGAAGCTTGTGGGGTCCATTTCGTTAGATTGTCAATAAGCTCTCGAATGAGGGAGTGAAAATGTAGTGAGTGTCGAGGAAGAAAGAAGGATAGAATAAGTAGGTATGTGGCGGAGGGTCGCAGATTGTTCAGCGAAGGACTAGGAGATAAAGGAGGCCTGAATATGCTGTTTGTGGGGTCCCATAGTGGGGTCGCATTCACTTCTGACGTGGCGGAAACAGTGGACGTGACTTTCTTCCATGTTGTGGGTCCCGCTATGCGAAAAATTGGAAGTAAAGATGCACGATGGTGAGATGACTGTTACGGATTGAATCGAATAGAGTAAATTACTCTACCCGAGGTTCGATTGAATTCCTAATATTCTTATCTTTTAACATAGATGTTCTGGTATAATATGAATCTTTCTAAAAAAAAAATTATGTCTCTAAAATAAATTTATAATCTTATCTTAATATTTTAAAAATTCAATTTTTGTTACTATCATATTAAAAAATATATTTTTATATTATATAAAAATATTGGCAAAAAATGAACGGTTCAAAATTTTTTAGTTATCTCAAAACTTTTTCAAATATAAATTTTTTTTATTATTGGTCAGAACATTTAATAATCAAATCATTTATTTTATTAGAAAACATTGCTTGTCTGCTTAATTATTTATTAATGTCCTAATATGAGAATCATTTTAAAATGAGAAAGACTAAATTGCTGATTGAATCTCTTGAGGATACAGTTTTTTGTATTGTTTGCTTAAAATCTTTCTTAAACAAAATCATTTTTCTGCAAGTTAATATTCAAGATCATTAATAGTTTGGTTAGTGTGGTATAAACAGAAATTCATGTTTCTCTCAAATAACATCTTTTAGCCAAATTTCATTTAAAAAAATTAATCATTTAAAAATTTGATCAACAATGTTTTTTAAAAAAAAAAAGTTATATGAACAATTCAAGGCTTTAGTAAATAATTATTTGAATTTTCATTTCTGTGAAAACAATAAACGCATGAAATTACTGAATTTTATTACATGAAAAGAAACTTTTAATTAAAAAAATATTAAATTAAAAAAAGGTTTCTAGAAACCAAGTTAATTTATTTAAATAAAATCAATATTCAAAGAATTAATATAATATAAGGTAAGATGTTATGTATAATTGATCATAATCACCCTTCTTTCATTTTTATATAAAAAGAAAAACTATTTCGTAAGTAACACTGTTCGTGGTTGGAATTTCTCGAAATCTTGGAAAGGAAGATAATCGTGAATATTGACAGAGGATGGGGTCCACCAGCTACGTGTTGGAGGCGTATGTCCAAACTCAGTGCAATGCTACGTCTGATGGTGCGTGCGGTGTTTCGACGCCTTCTCTTTACCACTCCAACCTACCAGTCCACCATTTGCTTGCTCTTTCAGTAAATTGAAATTTATGGGGTTTCCATGTATTTGATCTTCATTTCCTTTTACTAGTTAATGATATCCACTAATCCAAGATAAGATCTATATATTTTTAGTAATCTCAATACCAAATCTAGTTTATAATCTAGTTTGTACACGTAACTACGCATACCTACCGGCTAGATTCTCCTTTAATTTCAATTAACTCGTCAGTTTCTTGTTGATGCGAAATTTATATTTTTATTGTTATAAGAGTTGCATTTATTTAGCCATAAATATAATTTTTTTATTTCAGCATATTATATTCTGACACTATGATGGTTTACTCAACTCAGTGATTTGAATTTTGAATAAAGTTAAAATTTTAACTTTAGCATAATTATACAAAATAAATGTGCATAAATTTTAATAATGGAGATTTATTATAAATTTAATTATAATAATCTATCAATTATCCTTAAAAAATAGTAAAAAATCTTGAATTATTAAGTTTTCTCATGTTTCACTCATTTTAAATGTTACTTGCAAGAATACGAGGGAATTGAGGTAATTTTTAATTCATTGAAATCAAGACAAATTTTAGTTTGTTTTGTTTTGTTGCTTGTTTTGTTTCTTTGCTAGACAAATTATGGGTTTATATTATTACTTGTTTATTAGACAAGTATTTTTAAAAAAATTATATTTTCTCTACACTCAAATAATAACAAGTAAAGAGGAATAACTGTAAATACTGTAATTTATCGAGGTATTTTCAAAAATAAAACTCTACATAACTCATTTTATGAGGTATTCAATGAATTAATAGGTTTCCTCATGTTTTACTCATTCTAAAGTGTTATTTGTGAAGAATATGAAGGAATTGGGACCATTTTTTATTCATTGGGACAACTTTTAATTTCATGTTGTTAATTCATTTGATTGATTGTTTTGTATTTCTTTTTGAAAAAATTATGAGTTTATATATTTACTTGTTTATTAGGCAAGTATATTCACGAGTTTACATCTAATAACATGTAAAGAGGGACAACTGTAAACCTTGTAATTTGTCTGAGCAATGTGAAATACTAATAATTAGAGAAATGCTAAAGAACTAATTAAATAATGAAATCCATAAAAAAAATATAAAAAGAGAAAAATGAAAAATAATAAAAGAAAAAAATGAAAAATAATAAAAAGATGAAAGAAAACAAAAATAAGATAAAAAGAAAAGAATGTAACACATATACAATGGGGTTTAAAAGAAAGCAAGAAAAAGTTAGCCAAAAATCCAAAAGCTTATTCAATTCAAGAAGGTTTATTAGTCCAAAACCAAAGATCATTCTAAAATCCAAGGAGTAATAACCCATGACCTATCTTAAACTCCAGTCTTACACCTACACATTGAATTTTTCCCCAACTTTTCAATTTACATGTTGCATTCCTCGTCTCCCTCACAATTCATGTGCACTCTCTCCTTTTTCACAATTCACATGTTGCTTTTTCAATTCTCATTCAATTTAATTTCATTTTCATTTTCATTTTTTAGATTTTTTAATCTCTCTTCCCTCACATTGTATACATTGCACTCATCCGTTCTCTCTTCATTTTCAAACACATTATGTCTACATTCATTCTTCTAGTCTAATTTGATTTCATTTGCATCTCAATTCATCTTCATTTTACTTTTTCATATTTTTCATTCACTTTAGCTCGCATTTGACACTTTCTTAGATACACACACCTCCCTTAGGAAAATTTCTCTCAAGAAGCCTTAGACATCTTCTTCTCCTTAGTCTCCTTTTCTTCAATTTCCTCTTCCACCTACTCCCAATTTCTTCCCCAATTTTCATTAATTTAAATTTCATCATCTTCCTCTCCTTCAATTCATCCAACCCGCTCCTCTTCTCAATTTCTTACTCTTTCAATTCTCCACAAAAGGTACTATAGGCATGTGAAGAAAGAAGCTAGAGAAAGGTGCTAAAGGCTAAAGGAGAAAGGTAATCCTCTTTCACTTTCTTCATCTCTTTTTTTTTTTTTTAGGCGTCTATCTAAGGTAATTTGCAATTCAATTTTGGTTGATTAAGTGCTAAATTTTATGTATATCTTCTCTTGGATTATGGCATGTTCCTTTGCTGAAAGTCATTGTGTAAGGTAACATTTTTAGGGGTTAGGTTTTTTATGTATTTCCCCTTGAATTATGGAGTTTTTCTTCATTACAAAGCATGAGGTAAGTAACATTTTTAAAACTGAATTTCATATGTGTTTATGCTTTAATTAATGGCTAATTTACATAGAAAACAAGTTCCAATTCATTGATTGATGTGTTAAAAAAATTATGTGGCATTTAATTTTTGTTAGTAAGGTTAATGAGCCTGAAGTTGAACATGAGGCTGACTTAGGCCAAAGAGCTTCATCTGGGCCGATTACACATTTTATGGCTAAAAAGATTTGGGCCATGGTTGTTCAGTAACTCAAAATGGAATCAAATTATTTAGGATCCAAGCCCAACTTTTATATGGAGTCGAAGTTTGAGTGGGGCAATTTAATCATGTACTATAATGAATAAATTGTGAAATTTCAATCATGCATGTGATGAAAGTTGAAATTAGTATTAGTTAAAGTCTAAGTTAGGTGAGCTATATTTCTTTGAAAGTTTAAGTTAGATAAGTTATATGAGCTACATTAGAAGAAAAGTTTATGTTAGGTGTATTTCTATGCATGTTTTTCCAAATTAGGTGAGAATTAGATGAATCTTAGACTTATGTCATGAGGGTTGTTCTTGGCTATAAATACAAAAGTTATCAATAATAAATGCAATCTTGAATGCTCTAAAAATTAGCTTAGCCTCCTATATGCGAATTTCTAATCTAAGTTCTTCTAAACTTAAAGGTGAAATTATCTCTGATTTTTATCACTCTCCCTCTTCTATTCTAGAGTGTAGCGAATCAAACTTAGTATTCTTAAGTATGGTGTACAAACTTCTCATTCGAGATTGCTAGTTGTTCAATCTTATTTATTTATTTATTTGTATTTTGGGATTGTTCAATTTGAACTTCCTTGAAGCACATCAAAGGTGTTTGATAAAATGTAGCTAAGGAATTTCATAATTTATTTGGCAGCATTTGGGCTCTCTTTTAATCTCATGATTGGTGCTTCATTTATGCTTAATTATAACTAACATATATTGTTCATTTTGTGCCTGGACTCTACCTCATTTTAGCATCAACATGTTGTCCATGCTTAACATGATCGTACCTTTCTTAAGCTTCATTTTACTATCCATTATATACTCCATCTGAGCTTATATACATTGTCCATATTTAGCCTTAAATGCACTTCATATGAACTTGAGTTGGTTGTCCTTTTTATACTTGATTGTGTCATATTGAAGCTAGTATGTATTGTTCAATTTTGCTTGAATTTGACATTGTGACAAATTTTACATACCTTAAAAATCAAAATTTACCTGAAATAAAAAATTTTATGCACCTTAGAATGAGTGGAACATGGGAAAACTTCGTAATTCAAGAATCATTCATAAATAAGGTGCGTAGAATTCCCCTTCTTTACTTATATGTTTGGTTCAAAATTAGCCAAAAAAACCTTTTGGGTATTTTCAATGAAAGAAAGAAGTAAAGATAAGCACCTTCTTTATTGGATGACTTGCAAACCTGTTGTAAGTCATGAATGAATTATGAGGACCTTAGTGCCATGAGTGTGGTGGATATGCCAGTCATGATAATGAAACCTGAAAAGAAAACATGCTTGTAAAGATGCAAAGGCATTTGGACGTGATGCTATACCAAAACAACAAATAGAAATCCTTGGACATAATGCAAGACTTTTGTAAAAAAGTAAAATGTCTAGACACAATGTAGGGCTTTTGAATAAAAGTAAATTGTCTGGACATGATACAAGACTATTGCAAAAAAGTAAATTACCTGCATATGACGTAGGACTTTAATAGAAAAGTAAATATACTTGCACATGGATTGCTTAAGAAAAAAACATCTATTCCATTTTATATGATTTCATCATTAGATAATGCTTGTTTGCTCAAAACCAATCTATATAACTAAAGTCCAAAGCTAGCAGAAGCTTGTTTCTTATTTTATTTAACATCATTAATGCAATGATAATTTGTTTTGGTACATCTTTTCATTCCATTAGTTATGTTCACTCATTTTCATTGCATACCTCTCCAAATGGTCAAGAAAAAATCATGTGGTGTTCTTTTTGAAAACTTTCTATTAATGGGTAAAATGTTATAATTTGAAGGCAATGTGATTTTAAAACATCAGTTTCTTCCTAAAATAAATAAAGATACAATGCATGTCTCTCGAGCAAGTTATGCCAAGGATACAAGACCTTTTTCGTTTCCCTAAATATAAAGAAGTTATCCCTAGTCACCTCAACTGAGCCTAAGTACGATAGTTTGTTTCACCCATAACAATGAATACTTAGGCAAGGAAGTCTCTAAGGTTTTTATACTGCAATTCAAATATCAAGAGGATCATATTCTTTCCACTATCCATACATTACTTAACCATTATCACCACTTTTGAGCCTTCAAGATCCTTCAAGGAAAGGCACAATGCAGCTAAATTAAATCATAAAATTCCTTGGCTACGTTTTATCAAACACCTTGTCAACACAAATTAAATGCCATATAATTTTAAGCACACCTCAATCAATGAATTAGAACTTGTTTTCTATGAAAGTTAGTCACTAATTAAAGCATAAAGACATCCGAATGTTAGTCCTAATAAAGCTACTCGATCTCATACTTTCTAACAAAGAAAAACAGGGAGATACATACAAAACCTAGCCTTTAAAAATGTTACCTTACACAATGGCTCTTAGCAAAGGAACATGCTAGAGTCTAAGAAAAGATATACAGAAAATTTAACATTTAATTAACTAAAATTGATTTGTAAATTACCCTAAATAGACACCTAAAATTAGAAAAAAAAAAAAGATGAAGAAAGTGAAAGAGGATTACCTTTTTTCGAGTAACCTTGAGCACCTTTTACTAGCTTCCTTCTTCATTAGCCTCTAGCCCCTTTTGTGGAAAATTGAAAGAGTAAGAAATTGAGAAGAGGAATAAAGGGGCTTGGATGAATTAAAGGAGAGGAATAAGATGAAATTTAAATTGATGAAAAATAGGGGAAGAAATTAAGAGGAGGTGGAAGAGAAATTGAAGAAGAGGAGACTATGGAGAAGAAGACATCTAGGGCTTCCTAAGAGAAAGGTAATGACAAAAAATTTTCCTAAGGGAGTTGTGTGTATCCAAGAAAGCTAGATGGCATCAAATGTGAGCTAAGAGTGAATGAAAAATCTGAAAAAAAAAAATGAAAATGAAATGAGATGAGATGCAAATGAAATGAAATTAAAGTAGAAGAATGAATGTAGACATAATGTGTGTGAAAATGAAGAAAGAATAGGTAAGGGCAACGTGTACAATGTGAGGGAGGAAATATTAAAAAATCTGAAAAATGAAAATGAAAATGAAATGAAATATGAATAAAATTAAATGAGAATTGAAGAAGCAACATGTGAATTGCGAGAAGGGAGAGGGTGCACATGAATTGTTAGGGAGAAAAGGAATGCAACATGTAAATTGAAAATAAGGCAAAAAATGCAACGTGTAGGTGAGTGAGGTTTAAGATGGGTCATGGATCATAGGTCCTTGGATCTTATATGGATCTTTAGGTCTTAGAAGGATCATTGGTCCTGGACTAATAAACCTTTTTAAATTGAATGGGCTTTTGGATATTTGGCTAACTTCTTAGGCTAATTTTTTCTTGCTTTTTTTTCAAACCCTATTATACATGTGTCCCATCCTGTTTTTTAATCTTATTTTCATTTTCTTCCTTCTTTTTATTATTTTTCTTTTATTATTTTTTTTCTCTTTTAATATTTTCTTTATGAATTTCATTAATTAGTTGTTTAGTGCTCCCATAATTATTAGTATTTCATATTGCTTAGACAAATTATGGTGTTTATAATTGTTCCTCTTTACTTGTTATTAAGTGAGTATGGAGAAAATGTAATTTTTTTAAAATACTTGTCTAATGAACAAGTAAAGATATGAACTCATAATTTTTTCAAAAAAGGGATACAAAACATCTAATCAAGTGAATTAATTGCATGAAATTAAAAGTTGCCCCAATCCTAATGAAAAAATTGCCCCAGTTCTTATTAATTTAGAAATACTTCATAGAATGAGCGAAACATAGGAAAACTTATTAATTCAGAAATACTTCATAAATAAGGTGTGTAGGGTTTTATTGTTGAAAATGTCCAAACAAATTATAGTGTTCACAACAACAAAATTTGTTAAGTTGAAGTCCTGATTTGAAGATCTCACAGACTCAGTATAGTTAAGATATTAAGTATTAACTCGTATTGTGGTATGAAAAGTTGTACATAAATTTGATTTTGTTGTAAATATTTGTAATGTGAATGTTTATATATAAGAACTTGAAAGGATTCTTTTTTGGAATGACTTTTTAGACCCTTTCTCATGTTTATGTTTATGGTGCTTTTTTAGGATTTTTTTTTTAATAATTCCTAATCAATTTATATTCTATCATTATGTAAATTAATTTTTTGTATGTACCTTAAGCTCTTATGATAAAATGCCTATAAATAGAACCTATATTTTCTTTCAAATTTACTTTTGTTCTTCCCATACTTCTTATATTTTCAATATTTTTATAACATGTTATCAACACAAATTTGCTCCAAGTTCCTAATTTAGGTAATCATTTTTTTAGCTCATAATTCAATATATTATTATTCAAATAATTTTACAAATTTTATTATCAATATGTTTATGATTTCTTTATAATATTATTTCTATATGTTATAATCACACACACACACACACACACACACACACACATATATATATATATATTAAATAATATTCATTGGAAGAAAATTATTAATGACTAAATATTTCATTGTTAAAAATAATCAGATTTACTTTCATGATTATTTTATTAAAATACATTTCTTACTTTAATCTTCTAAATTAATCTTCAATGATAGAATTCTTTATATTCATTATATGTCACTACTATTGTTCTAGTTGCTTTATTGAGATTTTTCAATGTCTAATGATTTCTAAATGTTATTCTAATTATTGTTTTATGGTAGCTTGCATCATGTCAAATCTTGTAGAAATTGAATTTGCGACCTTTGATATAATTGCCAAGAATTATTTATCCTAGTTGTTAGACATTGAAATTCATCTTGATGCTAAGAGTCTAAATAATCCAATCTTAATTGGAAATGAAGCATCTAATCAAGACAAGACAAAGGCAATGATTTCCTTCATCATCATCTACATTAAGGATTTAAAGCAGAAAACCTAATGGTAAATGATCCACTTAAATTGTATACCAATTTGAAAGAAAGGTATAACCATCAGAAAAAGGTAATACTACCTAAAACTCATTATGATTGGATGCATTTACAGTTGTAAGATTTTAAAAATCATAAGAGAGTACAACTCAGTAGTTTTTAAGTTCTCAATTAAAATTGTGTGAAGAAAATATTACTAATGATGACTTGTTAGAAAAAATCTTTTTAACTTTCCATGCTTCAAATGTGCTTTTGTAGTAGCAATATCGTGAAAAAAACTCAAAAAATATTTTGAATTGATCTTATGCCTTCTTGTGGTTGAGCAAAATAAAGAGCTATTAATGAAAAACCATGAAATTCATCCCACTGGATCAACTTCATTCCTTAAAGTGAATGCAAAGCGGTTATAGTCGTGGCTGTGGCTATGGACAAGCTAAAGGATGTAATAATTACCATTATCATGGTGATTATCGTGGTGGTAATAAAAACATCATGAATCACTAAAAGAAGAATAGTAATGAAGAAGACAAGGATGTTCATAATAATCCTTCAAAAGTTAAAGAAAATTTATGTTATAGATATGGTATGAAATGTCATTGGTCATGTACTTATTGTATGTTTGAGCACCCTATAAAGCTTTACCAGGCCTCTATAAAAAGGAAAGGAAAGATGTGGAAACAAATCTCACTTTTTTAAAGGATGATGTTGAGACAAAGTTTGCATACAATGATGATGACTTCAATGGCGTTGATGAAATAACATATTTGGATGTAGTTGACTTTTTTGAGAATTGCAATGAAAGAATGAGGACTGTAAATGATAAAAATATATGAAGTTATATTTTATATTGTCATTGTACTTGTTATATTTTAAGTATTTTTCCTCTTTTATGAATGCAGTTTTTATATATTTTATGTATGAATGCAACATTTCTTATAATGCTTTTGTTTCTTTTAGTGAATAATATAGATATTTCTCATTCCTTGGTTGGACACAAGATCTATAATGAAGATATATGTCTTACAAATAATGCTACAACACATACTATACTTAAAGATAAAAATTGTTTTTCTAATTTTATTATTAATGATGTTAATGTCAATACTATATCAAGTAGTACAAAACTAATTAAAGGCTTTGGAAGAGCTACTATATTATTACGTGGAGGGACTTAGTTTATTGTTGACAATGCATTATTTTCTACAAAGTCTCAAATAAATTTATTGAGCTTTAAAGATATACGACACAATGAGTATCATATTGAGGTTATATGTGAGAAAAATATTGAATATTTATATATCACATCCATTATATCAAGAAAGAAATGTGTTCAAGAGAAATTACTTGCATTGTCTTGATGTTTGTACTATACATATATTAGTACAATTGAAACACATGTTATAGTATATCAGAAGTTTACTAACCTAAATATGTTGGCATAACCGATTAAGCCATCCTGGATTAATTATGATGCAAAAAATCATTAAGAATTATCATGGTCATCCATTGAAGAACTAGAAGATTCTTCAATTCAAAAAATTCTTGTGTTCTCCTTGTCTCTAAGGAAAACCAACTACTCGACCGTCACTAGCTAAAATTGCGATTGAATTCCTAACATTTTTGGAACGTATCTATGGTGATATACATGACCCCATTTATCCACCATGTAGGGCATTCAAATATTATATGGTTTTGATATATGCATTTATAAAATGGTCACATGTGTGTTTGTTGTCAACTCGCAACCCAATGTTTGCAATATTACTTGCTTAAACAATTAGATTAATAGCTAAGTTTTCATATTACATGATTAAGACAATTTGCCTTAACAATGCAAGTGAGCTTATGTCTCATGCTTTTAATACTATTGTCTATTTATTGGAATAATAGTTAAAAATTTTATTGCTCATGTTCACACACAAAATGGTCTAGCAGAATCATTCATCAAATGCTTCTAATTAATACCTAGACCAATGCTTATTGGAGCAAAACTCCTCGTTTTGGCTTGGAAATATTCAATTTTACATTCGGTAGCACTTTACACATAAGGCCAACAAGCTACCATAAATAATGCCTATTACAATTAGCTTTTGGTCATGAGTCAAATATTTTTCATTTTAAAATTTTGGATGTGTGGTATATGTACCAATTGCTCCACTACATCGTACAAAGATCGGTCATCAGAGGAGGTTGGAAATATATATTGGTTTTAAATCTCCTTTAATAACTAAATATCTTAAACTATTAACTAGGGATTTATTTATGGCATGATTTGCTAATAAGTAGCTGGGGAAAGAAATTACATGAAATACATTATCATTATCACATTTAGATCTATGTCCAAAGCAATGTGAGCAAAAAGTTCAGAAAATAATTCAATTGAAAAGTGTTACAAATCAACTATTAGATCCATTCACTGACCTAAAGAAAATTACCAAATTTCCTAGACTATCTAAAAATGCTCCAATTTAAACATATCAATAGGACAATCTTTTGGTATAAACGAAAGTAAGCCATGCTTTAAGTGTGGAGGACCAATCAGTCTCAAAGATAAAATCCTTGAAAAAGGAAAGGAACAAATAACCAAGATGATTAAATAGAGGAAGCAAGTACCTATAAAGAGATAAATGATACTCCTAAAGAGATTGATAACATAACTAATCATAAAAGCTTAAATGAAGTTCAGGTATGTGAAAATAATGAAAAAACCTCTATAAGTTATGCCACTTCAAGAAAAAGATGGAACTGAAAAGATATAGTTATCGATAACATTTTTGCATATAATGTTGCAATTGAAATTTTAAAATAAAATGAAGATATTGAACCTAAACCTGTTGAAAAAAGTATACATAGAGATGATTGGAGAAAATGGAAAGATGAAATTCAAGCTTAATTAAATTCGCATTCAAAATGTGAAGTTTTTGGGTCCATAGTTGAAACACCAGAAGTGTAAAACCAGTTGGATACAAATGGGTATTTATGCAAAACATTAGATATAAAGCATAAGTTGTAGCATAAAGATTTTATTAAATGCCTGAAATTGATTATCATAAGACATAGTTTGTTTGATTCTATTATTTGTTTTCATGATTTTAGAATACTTCCATCAATTATTTTAGAACAAGTTTTAAAAATGAAAAATAAAAAACTTGTGTGAAAATTTGTTTTTGAAATCATATCTAAAAACTAGAAAATGAAAAAAAAATTCATTTGGAAAAAATTACTTAGAAACAAGTTTTGAAAAATGTTAAAACAAAAAATTTGGCAAAAAAAAGAACATGAAAAAAAATATATAATTAAAACTCAAGTTGATATTGTTTTACATAAAGTATTGATAATAGCATTTATAGAAATAATTAAGCTTATTTTCAATGAGCAGAATTATTAGAATGTAGCCACATCCAATTTATAATATAGTGACATTATCTTGTCATTTTAGTTGCACTTTCATCAAATAGTTTTGACAAGTTATCCACATTATATCTTGTACTTTTAAACTTGTGTTTCAAGTCAAATTCTCCATTTCTGAACTAATGATTCTTGATAAACTCTTTACTTCTTCAGGATTCATATTCTCTCATTCTCTATATAGCATGTCATGTTGACCTCACTTATGTATGTAATTATGAATATGACATCATACTATTACTATAAGACGTTGTCTGAATGGCTTGTATGGTGGCATTAATTCTAGAATTTAACATTTAGCCTTTAATACTAAAAAGGAATGCTCAATTGTCATCCTTAAAAAGGAATATCTAAAATTGAAAAGCTCCTTAGGACTTTTAGCTTCCCCTGCATTGGTATTCTTGTAAATGATTTCTTTCACCCTTATAAGGTGAAATAAAGCCTCTAACTCAAGGATATCCAAAGTCCACTAATTAATGATCATTAAAAAAGAGGATATTACATCCAATATAAACATAATAATTCATTTCAATCAAATCAAGAATACTAATGAAAGATAGATATTACTAAGAAGTATAGCTCTAATAGGCCATAGGAAATTTGCTTCAACATTTGTGATTGTATCTAAAAAAACCTTTGCATCATCGGCATTGCCTTCCCACCCTTAGTAAACATAAGTGAACATTATATAAATTATAAGTAACTCTGCTAATTCTAATTTATTCTTCACTTTATTCAAACGATGATGTAAATCCCTCAGAATTGTTAATTTCACTGTTTAATGAGTTATCATCTATGTCCATTATGCACAAAATCTGTCAAATATAGGTGAATATAAAACATGAACATGGTGCAAACTAATTCAACATCATATATCACAATGAAAGCAAATACAAAACATGACATTTATATTTTGCATCCAATATCTTAGAAATTAAATCACTACTAATAAAAGGTAAATCAACACCTAATTGTATCTCAACTAAACACTACCAATCTAATAGTTTAGAAATTACAATATTATATCTATTCATGCCTTCTTCCTTTTTAAAGGAATAGATATAAACATTTCCCTCGAAGTTGCATTAATAAATTTGTCCATGGCCTTCCACATACACATAATCACAGACACCATTAATCTGATCTAGAGTATATGTATATTTAGGAATGGAATGATAATATGATATGTCTCCACTACTACTAGCTTTCGTGCTTTTTGCCCTTAACCTCTCAGCCTTAGCAAGTGGAACTTTTATTCTTGCCTTAGATGCATTAGCCTATGCATGAAATGCATCTCCCATTTGAAGAGTCTGACAATCTTTTCTCTTCTTTCACTTTGGAAATTCAAATATGTGTTTTCTATTACATGTCACACATTTAAGTATTGTGGATGAACATCGTCATCCGTATTAAGATTTACATAGACATTGTTATTAAGATACTCATTCAAGTTCAAGCTCATTTGCAGAATTGGATGAATCTTATGTAAATGCATGATGAATTACATTAGTAGTAGTGCTTCTATTAAAAATTATACCTAGCAATTTGTAATGTTCTAACCCTTGCTTCTTATATTGTGCAGCCTTAAGATGTGCTTAAAAAAAATGTGTATAGTGTATAATCTAGGGCATATATAATATGTATAAAAAAGAACAAAAGTCCTAAAATATTTATGTACCAAGACATAACTTTTTTGAACTTCTTCATCAATAGTAATCATATCAGTTTTAGCATCCTAACAAAACCCAGTATGTTAAAGCAGTAAAGAAAATTCCTGATGCTTTCCTCACAACCTAGTAAATTTTTCTTTTATTTGTTTCAAATTAAAATTGGGCCCCACATTGACATTCAACTTCTCACACACGCTTCTTCAAACTTTAAGTGAAAGCACACCATTGTTCATATTTCATTTTATAGCTTCATCCACCATGATATTTATATAAAATTTAACCACATGCTTGGGCCATAATGAATTCTCTTGTACTTATGTAGTTCCGTTAATTGCCATTTATATTGTAAGGTACATCATTAATAAAAAAAATTGGAAGTACTAATGATAAAAATAGAAGTAAATGAAAGCCTTATCATTAGACATATATGATCCAAGCATAATAAGTTATATTTTCACAAGTCCCCAAATTTGCAAATTCCTAATATAACTTAATTATACCAAATCATTCACATTAACTTATGCTAGACTCTTCCTTATGTTGTATGTGTCTGTACATATATATATTTATAAACACTAAGAAAAGAAAAGAACTTAGGTCTTCGAAGAACATGACCTTGCAATTTTAGATTTGTTGCTACGCTTGGCTTTATTCATCAATAAAGCAAACTAAAAAGGTTTAATTACCCTCCGGCTTTAATTTAATTATTATTTTCTCAATAATTGTTTTATCACAATATGCATGATTCATATATACATCAACTTTAGAAATTAACACACACACACACACACACACACACACATATATATATATATACTTAGATAGATATAATATACAAATATAAAATGATGAATGATGATTAAAATAATGAAGAGGAAGATGGAGGATGATTGTGAGAATAAGATGAGATATAAGAGATATAGGTGACTATTGGTATATGTGTATGCCTAATAATTTCATGATGGGTACACATAGGTTATAGGGTCCCCTTCTCACACTATTCATTATTGCCTGATGCTTCTTTGTCCTTTTTGTATTCATTATTGCCCGATACACTTTAGAATCTAGAATATGAGTCATGGTTTGGAGAGTATGAAATAAATAGTAACTTGAGGTAAGGAGGAATATTGGAAAAGACAAAGTCAATATTTACATAATATCAAACTATAATTAATAATGATTTCATTTTTTTTAAAAGAAAAAAACAAGTTAGCTCTGAAAAAATGCCTAATGATAGTTTCAAATCACCAGATATGATAAGAAGAGTAAAGCAAAATAGTTTGATTTTAAGTATGGATTCTTGTTCTAGCTCTAACAATTTATAAATGGACCAGAGTCCATGTCTCTTTAGAGTCATATTGATGAATAGTGCTATAAACAAATTTTTGTATAGTAATGGAGAACAGCGCTACAAAAAGTGATTGAATAGTGCGATGCAAACAATGATGATGAACAACTTGTGCAAACAGTGTACAGTAAGCAATGATAAATAGTTGCACCAAATAGTACAAAATATAATGCAATGGACAATACGATGAATAGTGAAATAAATTAGCAATCACAACAATACATCAAAATCAATGAACAATAATGAATTAGATGAAATGAACAAACCTCAATGAGGCAATCGTTAAAACTCTTAATAAAATACTGGCTAAAGTTTATTTATTTATTTTACCAAAATTAGTATCTTTGCCACTAATGAAAACGTATGTTTTGTGTGTTTTCAATTAATTTGGAAAACAACAAAAATCATTTAAAATCTATTTTGATATTTTGATTTTTAAAAACACTTATGTATTCTTTGGTTTTTTTCAAATAGTTGATAAAAAACACTCATCAAACAAGTTATTTTTGGTTTTTTTTTTTTAAATTTTTAAAAACAAAAAATTGTTTTTGAAAACAGTAATCAAACAAGCTCATATTCTCTTATGGTGGATGCAATTACCTTTAGATATCTTAATATCTAGTAGTACATGAAATACTTAATGTACATATGATGGATAAATTTATAACCTATTTATATGGCTCATTGGATAATGATATATATATATATATATATATATGTATGTATATATATATATATATATGCAAATCCTTGGAGAATTAAAATTGCCAGAGCATGTAAAGATTCCAAGGAAAAATATTAAATACATTTACACAAATCCTTGTATGGATTAAAAGCAATTTAGGTATATGTGGCATAATTGTCCTAGTGAATATTTGTCAAAGGAAGTTATAAAAATGACCTAATTTGCCCATGTGTTTATATAAAATGATTTATATCAAAATTTGTCATAATTGCAGTATATATTGATAATTTAAATATTATTGGAACTCTTGAACAACTTCAAAAGGCAATTGAATGTTTAAAGAAAAAATTTAAGGTGAAAGATCTTGGAAAAACAAAGTTTTGTCTTGGTCAACAGATTGAGCATTTAATAACAAAATTTTTCTTCACCAATTTGCTTATATTGAAAAGGTCTTAAAGCGATTCTATATAGATAAAGCATATCCATTAAGTATCCCTGATGGACGTGAGATCACTATATGTGAAAAAAGACCTTTTTTTGTCCTCATAAGGATGACGAAAAACTTCTTAGTCGAAAAGTATCATACATTAGTGCCATTGGAGCATTAATGTATATTACTGATAGTACATGACCTAATATTTCTTTTACAGTAAGTTTGTTAGCAAGATTTTGTTCTTCTCCAACAAGAAAACGTTGGAATGGAATTAAGCACTTATTGCAATATCTCTTTAGGGCCATTGATATGGGGTTATTTTATTCATTTTGATTTAGATAGAAATTAATTGACTATGCAGATGCAAGACACTTATCAGATCCACATAAAACTTAATCTTATATAGGTAATTTATTTACATATGGGGGCATAACTATAGCATGGTGTTCTATAAAATAAACTTTAGCTGCCACTTCAAATCATGTAGAAATAAGTACGATGCACGAGGCAAGTCATGTGTGTGTTTAGCTTAAATCAATGACCTAACATATCTAGAATATGTGTGGTTTTGCTTTAGAGAAAAAGATTCTAAAAATATTATATGAAGATAATGTAGCATGCATAGCTCAATTAAAATGAGGGCACATTAAATGAGATAAAATGAAACATATCTCTCCTAACTTCTTTTTCATTTATGATCTTTAAATGAATGGTGATATAAATGTGCCATATATTTGTTCATGTGATATTCTAGCAGATTTGTTCACCAAGACTTAAATTTGAGAAATTAATCAACGACATTGGGATGCATTGGTTCAAAAATATTAAGTGATGTTGTTATCAAGGAAAGTAAAGATATGTTTTACTTATTTTCTATAACCATGGTTTAGTCTAACTGGGCTTTCTGAGTAAGATTTTTAATGGATAGCTTACAACGATATTACATACTTCTTTCCTTTCACCAGGTTTTTATCCCATTAGGTTTTTCCCAGTAAGGTTTTAATGAGGTACATTGTTTATCAATAAACATTCAAAAGGGAGTGTTGTTAATACTTGCAATGTATATGTCCATATATAAGGGCTTCAAAATATTATTTTTGGAGTGACTTTTAAAACCCTTTCTCATGTTTATGGGTTACTCTTTAGAATCTTTTTCTTATATAACTCCAAATCAATTTATGTTTTATCTCTATTGAAATTAATATTTTATTTATATGAATTTAGTTTTCTTTTACAATGAAATGCCTATAAATAGGGTCATATACCAAAAATAAAATATCCAAGTGAATGAGAATTAGCTTATATTTTCTCTTAAATTTTCTCTTGTTCTTCTTATATTTCTTACATTTCTAGGAGTTCAATAACAAATTTAATACATAAACATTTCTCTTCCTAGAGATGTTAGTTGCGGAGGTCTATACAATATCTTCTTTCATTCAAAATGACCATGAATTCCACGATAATTACTCATCTACCACTACATTCGCCATATTTAGTTGCAATATACTTTTTCACAATTTTCTTCATTTTGACTAGATCTTCGTCTTCACGGCCATTTTTCTTATCAGTCTTAGTTACTAATCCAGTTAAACTCAACAATGAAGTCCAATCTTATATCTCCTACCGCCTCATTACCAAAGCATTTACTTTGTACTTCCCATAATTATTTTCTTTCGGCTGAAAATTTTTCATCTAACTAAAGCTCTACCTCTATGTGCGTCTTGATTTGTGTATGTTTAAATTTAGGCCAGACAATAATATGACTTTGTGTTTGGTCTCAAGTGTGATTAAAAATTCAATTTGAAGGGTTCGGTTTAGTGATTCACTAATCATAAATCAAGGGTTATTGCCTTTTCGTAACATATTGTGCTAAGAACATGGTAGAATAGTAATCCATTTAGGTGGGATTGCAATCTTATATGAAGAATCGGAGCATTATATCACTTTCTACGCACACCAATCTTCCAACAGCCTCTTGTTCTAGTTATGAAGACTGCTAGTTTAATTGTTGAGGTAAATTATTTTGATCAATATATACAATGCTCCTTGCCTTTGACACCCCTATTCTCTTGATTCTATTATTAGTTTAGCATAAGATGATGTGAATGCATGCTTGCATGCATAAATTATGGTTGAAGAAATAAGACAAAGCATGCATGCAGCCTAGTTTATAATCGTCATGGCAAGATAATTTTCCAATCATCCTAACATCTGTGCTCCTTGCCCCTGATTGCCTTCATATAAAAGGAAATAATGATTAGTATTGTTAATTTTTTGAATCTGACCCTTTTGTTTTACTTTCTGAAACAAGCAACAATAGCATATTTTAAGCTGAAGGAGATTCATTTGTATATTCTTAGTTCTTGGCTTTTAATGGTTACCTAGTTTAAATTTATTGGCAGAATATAATGCCATTTTAACATAAACTTTTGAGACTGCGATAACATTCATTATCTGTTGCATAAGGTCCCTTCCCCAAAAGTAGAATTCATATATGTATTTGATGTAAAGTGTTTTACACAAAACAAATTTGTTAGTTCGTTTATAATTAAAAATAATAATGTAAAAAATCATACTTCAAGATATTGCGTTAGATTGGAAATTTCGTAGTTGCTCTAAATATTAATAAGCTTTGATTTTTCACTTTTAGATGATAGTATTAAATCTGTAAGTAATAAGAAACCAAACCTAAGGACCCATATGTATAGATGAAGGGAAGGAAACATTCTATCAATAAAGACCGTTACAACAGAGATAAATAGGTAGGAGTATTAAATATGCCACCAACTTATCTCTTTAAGAATTTCAAAGTTTGATAAAATATTTCAAAGTTAGGTAACAATTTAATAATTTCAAAGTTAGGTGAAAATCTTTCAAAAGTTAGTGGTAAGTTTTTCAAAAGTTAGTAGTAATTTAACAAGGGTTGGTAACTATCCTTAGAAAATATGGATGGAAGAAATCTCTAGAATTGTTGAATTAATGGTTTACTAGCATTATAAATAAAAGGATGTGATAATGAGAGTGTGTGGCAAGGTGAGAAGTTGTTTGAGTGTGTAAGAAGTGAGAAGAGATGTAAAAAGAATTTTGAAGTGAAATATGTCTTTTGTAATTATTGTAATATTGTGGAGAGCAATAAAGAGTTCTTTCAATTAAAGTCCATATTCTTGCCTCTTGTATTCTACAAGTGGTATTAGAGCTTGTTTAGAGACCAGCTTTAATCTAGTTTGGGCTTAGTTCGAGTTTGGTCAACTGAGTATCTAAGCCAGGAGGTTCATTTGTTTGAGTACAAGATCTAAGATCATCATATAAGGAGATTTTGCTAAAAAACAGTAAGGGATTATAAAGAAATTGTCAAAAATCAAGCAAACTTGGTGTAAGTGCAGGGCACTGCCATAGTCGCTATAGCTGATATGTTGATGAATACATGCTCAATTAAGAAGTTAAATAATGACAACTATCAGTTCTGGAGTGTCGTCATTGAACTTTATCTAGGAGGCCATAATCTTTAGGGCTTTATTGACGGAGATGAAGCGATTCTACGAACAAATTCAAGTGAATTAAAGAAATGGCATGTAAGAGCTAGAAAAGCTCTTTACATATTAATTTCTACAGTGGAACTGTAATTCGTTAGTTACATTAAGGAAGCCATGACAGTAAAGAGGCATGGAATGCGCTTGCCACACTGTTCATGAGGGTGAATGACACAAAGTTGCAGCAATTGGAGAATGAGCTTGTGTCAATTCCACAAAATGATATACCAATAAGCGAATATTTTTCAAAGATCAAATCTCTTTGCACTGAGATTTCAAAATTAGATCCAGAAAATGTTATTACTAACATAAGAATGCAGAAAATTATTATCGTGAGATTAAATCTAAAGTATCATAGTCTTGTCATTGCCACAAGAGGCTGGGCTTAAGAATAAACTTTAGTAGAGTTGGAAAGTATACTAGCTAACCAGGAGGCTTTGGATTCACAAATGTCTAAAGCTTTTTTAAAAGATGAAGAAAAAAGCTTTATTTAGCAAACATAAAGGCTAACAAGAGGAATCCAGCTGGAGAAAGAAATGAGATAATAAAAGCCTTTAAAATGTTTGGCAGAGAAACCGTCATGGGAGAGGCTCGTATCGAGAGGGAACTTGCCTAGATCTATAAGACCCTGAATTAAAGAAGGAGAGATAACAGATGTTACAATTGTGGCAGAAAAGGTCACTTTGCTAGAAATTGCAGAGCACCTCGTGAAGAAGGAAATGCTACAATTGAACACTATAGTGATGAAGAATGAGACTTTCAAGCATGCCTTGTAGCCATAGAAGAATCAAAAGAGATTGTATTAACTTGTTTTGAAGAACCACAAGAAGATATGTCACTAGCAACGTTAAGTGACAAATCTATCAACTACAAAGAAGACTAGATTGTTGATTTTGGATGTTATAACCATATGACAGGAGATAAAGAGAAGTTGTTTACAATATTTAAATATAGAGGAGGTCAAGTTGTTGTAATAGCAAACAATTCAAGATTGCCAATAACCTATGTTGGCAGTATAAAAATCAACCCCCACTATAGTACAGGCAAAGTACATTTACAAAATCTCTACCATATACAAGGAATGAAGAAAAATCTCCTATTAGTGTCACAACTTGCATATGATGACAACTATGTGGTATTTGGGTTGAAGGATGTAAAGGTATATAAAAGTCTAGATCTAACTGGTGCACCAATTATGGAGGGCAAGTGTATAGAGTCTATCTACGTAATGTCAGCATAGATAGCATACGTTGATAAGACAAGAAGAAATGAGATAGTAGATTTATGGCATGCAAGGCTTGGCCACGTCAGCCACCATAAGCTGAAGTTAATATTCAGGAAGGAAATGCATAGAGGATTTTCGCAGCTTGAGTTCAAGACGATATAGTTTATACGTGATGCCAGTACGGCAAGGCATATTAATTACCATATGAGGAATCTAGTTTCAAAGCTAAAAAACCATTAGAACTGATGCACTCTGATGTTTTTGGACCAGTAAAGCAAACCTCTATCATTAGATATCGGTACATAATCATATTCATTGATGACTTCTAAAGGTACATATGGGTAGATTTTATGAAAGAGAAGTTAGAAGCATTATCTAGATTCAAGCTGTTCAAAGAGAAAAATGAAATGGAAGTTGGACATAAAATTTTGTGCTTACGTTTTGACAATGGAGGAGAATATACATCTAAGGAATTTGATGAGTATCTACCACAGAATAAAATATGGCAACAACTGATGTGCCCTATAACACCTCAACAAAATGGGATTGTAGAAAGAAAGAATCGACACTTGGTAGAAATTTATTGAAGTATATTGCATGCTAAGAATGTACTGCTATGATTTTGGGCATAATGTATGAAGACCACCATTCATATTACCAATAAACTACCACAAGCAAAGCTTAATTTTATGTCACTCTATGAAAAACTCTAGAATATTAGACCCACCGTAAGTTACCTCTGAGTGTTTAGTTGTGCGTGTTATGTTTTTACGCCTGACCATCAGCATAGTAAGTTTGACAAGAAGGCAGTTTTGTGTATATTTGTAGGTTATGATAATCAACAAAAAGGTTAGAAATGCTGCAATCCAACCATTGGTAGATGTTATACATCTCACAATATAGTATTCGATGAGACATCACCATGGTGGTCTCCGTAAGCAACAAATCTTCCTAATTCAAGGGAGATTGAAGCAAAGTTACAAGAGAAATTAAATGAGCCAAAAGTGAAGTCTAACCAATCTCTGAAGTCAAAGTGAAACTGGTGATAGAAGATGACAATTTAAGAGTCAAATGAAGTGAAAAGAGCCCTTGGAAGACATGAGTGCATGTAACACCAAAAGAATAAAGACTAAGTCAACTTGAGGAGCAAGAAGATTTAAGTGAAGAAGATATTCTTCAACCACAATAATTATGGAGATCAACAAGGTAAAGAAAATCGAACTTGAAGTATGCAAATGGAGTAGTGATTGAAGATGGAAGACATAATAAGCCAGCAATGTATAAAGAGGCGTCTAATGCCTAAGATAGAATAAAGCTATAAAAGAAGAGATCGACATGTTGAAATAGAACCAGACATGGGAGTTGGTGCCAAAACCTAAAGATGTACAACCCATTTCATGCAAATGGATGTATAAAGTAAAAACTCATCCAGATGGATAAGTTGAAAGATATAAAGCTCAACTAGTGGAACGTGGTTTTTCCCAGATGTATGGATTTGACTATGAAGAAATGTTCAGTCCAGTGGCTAAAATTACCACTGTACGAGTACTGTTAGCTTTCGCTGCGAGAAAGTCTTTGAAGTTGTGGTAGATGGATGTGAAGAATGCATTTCTACATGGAGAATTGGATCAGGAAATCTATATGAATCAACCGAGAGGATTTGAGAGCAAAGCTCATCCTAATTATGTATGCAAGTTGAAGAAAGCTTTGTATGGGCTTAAACAAGCACCAAGAGCATGGTATGGAAAAATTGCTAAGTTTTTAATACAGAACGAATATTCTGTAGCACCAACAAATTCAAATCTATTTGTAAGAGTTCACAAAAACAAAGTGATAGCAGTCTTAGTGTATGTAGATGATCTGGTCATCACTGGAGATGATGAGATTAAAATTTATCAAATTAGAGTCAATCTAACAGTATGTTTTCAAATGAAAGATCTTGGAGAACTAAGACATTTTTTGGGACTTAAAATTGAATGAAGTAAAGAAGGATTATTTTTGCGCCAACAGAAGTATGTCAAAAATCTTCTACAGAAGTTTGGAATGCTAGATTGTAAACCTATCTCAACTTTGATGGAAGCAAATGCAAGATTTTGCTCAATTAAGGGAAATGACTTAGAAAATGTCACTATGTATAGACAATTGGTGGGAAGTCTAATATACTTAATGATGACTCATCCAGATATTTCTTATGCAGTTAAAGTAATAAGTCGATTTATACAACATCCCAGAAAACCACATTTGGAAGCAGTGCGACGTATTTTGAGATATGTCAAAGGTACTTTAGATTATGGGATATTCTATGAGAAAGAAAATTCATGCAATTTAAAACTATATTGTGATGTTGATTATACTGGTGATCATGACATGCATCGTTCGACTACTAGTTATGCATTTAGCTTGAGATCGGGAGTAATATCTTGATGTAGTAAAAGACAACCTATAGTAGCTCTATTAAGCACAGAGTCCTGGTACAAAGTAGTAGTGACATCTGCACAATAAAGCACATGGCTGATACATTACTTAGAGATTTAAATCAATCAATGGAGTATCTAGTAGAATTATATTGTGACAACATATCAGCAATTCACTTAGCAGATAATCTAGTTTTCCATGCTAGGACAAAGCATATGGAGGTACATTATCATTACATTCGAGAAAAAGTGTTGCAAGGAGAAATTGACCTCAAGTACATTGACACAGATCATCAAGTTGCTGATATACTTACCAAAGGTTTAAATAAAGTCAAATTTGAAGAAAACAACTTGGAATGACTTCAACAACAACTATACAAGAGATTAATTGGTGAGGGGGAGTATTAAATATGCCACCGACTTATCTCTTTAAGAATTTCAAAGTTAGATAAAAATCTTTCAAAAGTTATTGGTAAGTTTTTCAAAAGTTGGTAATAATTTGTCAAGGATTGGTAACCATTCCTAGAAAATATGGATGGAAGAAATCTCTAAAATTGTTGAATTAATGATTTGCTAGCACTATAGTGTGTGGTAAAATGAGAAGTTATATGTATAAGAAGTGAGAAGAGGTGTAGAGAGAGTTTAGAGCGAAATATGTCTTTGGTAGTTATTATAATCTTGTAGAGAACAATAAAAAATTCTTTCAATTAAAGTCTCTATTATTGCCTCTTGGATTCTACAAAGAGAGTTAATGTAGCAATGTGAACACAAGATTAAAGTCCACTAATTGGCAGGATATGAGACCTGAACAACTTAATAAGGGAATACAATAACAATAAAACTGGCATTTGAATGGTACGAAATCTGAAGTTCATAATGCTTGATATGTGTGTGTGCATATGTATATATGTTGGGTTTTTTTATCAGGCTGTTGGACTAGAAGATTGTTTGATGTCTAATATTCTGTTTGTGCACTTCTGCTGGAATGCACTTACAAACTTATGCTGACTCGATAAAGTGGGAGAAGCCGAGCATGAATATAACGAGGTAAGTTTGCTTGCATCCACTGTTTTGATGAGAAATTGTGTATACATTTTTTTTGGGTTGGACTACTGTTATTGTCTTGCAGTTGATGGCAGATCAGTGACCAAGCAACGAAGACATTTGAGATGATTGAACTTAACAAATGAAGAGATAGTGCGCTTTCAGGAACAGAAAACGGTAGATTGCTTTTCATGAATTTGCTTCTTAAGCTGAAAGCATATTCCTCCTCATAGTGAATTGATTAATGGACATTATCCAAACAGAGCAGAGGTGAAGCACTTTCACAGTTGTTTTCAGGGACAAGGAATAGGGCATGGAGAAGGCAACTCTTGTTCTATAAAACTTGGCTACAAGTTGTATCAACTTATTCAAATTTTTATGTTGTAACATATGACTTTCTTGCCACTCGTTCTGTACAAATTTCAAACAAAAAGTGAAAAAAGCTTCTTTAATTCGTAGTGCCATCTATAGAAACTTCTCATTTCTTGTGAATTTCTTATTCTGGAGCTCCCATTATTTTTCATTTTTCTTCTGACAAAAATTTCAGTGTTTTTCAATTTAATTTTTTATAATTTTTTTAATTTAGCATATTTCTCAATTTGATGGTCTTAAATATTTGCTTTTTCCATTTAGTTCCTTGCAAATATAACAGTTATCAATATTTTATCAATCAATTGTAACCTCAAACCCTAGAAGATATTAACCAATGTGGTAATATGTAACATAGATAGGTTATTAATATTGTCCCTGTATCAATCAAATAGTAAATTGATGGATGGACATTATCAATAGAGGTTTTATTTGTAGGGCATTGAATTGGAAAAAGAAACCCTTATTTGAAGACCAAATTAGAAATGGAATTTTATGAGGACCAAATTGAAATTTACTTTATTTATGATAAAATTAATTAAGAAAATAATTTTATAACTAAAGACGTGGAAGTTGTTTTCCCATTTTTAATGCATGCTTTTAGTTACGATTGTGATAGCTTAGTATCCGTAAGCATGTATAATTTCATATATTCATTTTGGTCCCCAAAAAAAAAATTTCATGTATTCATATAAGATGAAATTATATGCGACGATCTTACTGATTTGATATTATATGTTAACTATACTCAACACAATTAACTACAAGTTTAGTCACTTACATCGTTCAAGACAAATTTCAATACAGGCTAACTTTCTTCTACGGTCACTTTCATTTCTTATTAGGCCTATTAAGGGGGGTGTTTTAAATTATATATTAAAGTACCCGATGGTACAGAGAATTAAACCTATAACCTTTAATTTGTATACATTTTGCTAGACAGAAAACACGACTTTGAATTTTTTTTTTTTCCGTCTCATCAGCAGATTTTTGAAATTAGAAAAATTTAAAAATATTTTTCAACAGATTTTTTATTGGCATATTTTTTATTAGATTTATGTAATGTAAAATAATCTATAGAAAAAGCAAAAAAAAAAAATGGGCCAAATTTTGTTTTAAATCTGTCTGTTGAAAAATTAAATTCCAAAATATACCTCACTTTGCCCCAGCGCGGGGACGAAGACCCAGCCCAGTGGGAGCCCATATGTTTGAAAAAAAGAAAATGAAGCGAACTTCGGACCCTAGAAACCCTAGAAATCAAGTTATAAAACGTTTGGCATTCCACTACCCGTTTATCAAACGGCCGAGGCAAATAGGTGAGAAGTGCAGCTATGCAGATTTTCGTGAAAACCCTCACAGGGAAGACCATAACTCTCGAGGTCGAGAGCAGTGACAGTATCGACAATGTCAAGGCTAAGATTCAAGACAAGGAAGGTATTCTTTTTTAATTTCTCAACTCATTGTTCGTTCCAATTTAAATTTGAAGTAGCTTGAACTATTCACTATTTATACCTTCATAGGCCGAACTGATATCATTGATTTCATGTACTTCATTAGTGACCAAACGGATCACTTTTTTCATTTTATGTTTCAAATCTGACAAGAAGTGAATAAATAGCTATAATTTGAATTAATCAGGTATCCCACCGGATCAGCAGCGTTTGATTTTTGCTGGCAAGCAGCTCGAAGATGGCAGAACTTTAGCTGATTACAACATTCAAAAGGGTCTGTTGTTACACATGTTTTTCTAACTTGTTAATCTTTTTATACATTTCGTTGGAGTCAACTTTACCGATCGATGTTTACTTCAGAGTCCACGCTTCATCTTGTACTGAGACTTCGTGGCGGTATCATAGAGCCTTCTTTGATGGCTTTGGCTCGCAAGTACAACCAAGACAAGATGATCTGCCGCAAGTACGTGTCTTTTCTGTTTGTTAATGCCCTATAGGAATTAATAATTACTTCCAAGCTTTCCCATTTTACTCTTTACGTGCAATTCTTCCAGTTACATTTTTGTCGACCACATGGGCCGATGTTTCTTGAATACCAAGTCCTGCTTTGGCTTGTCTGTTGCATTTTGTCTTGTTTGGAGTAACTGAGTTCTGAAGTGATCTTCTTTGTTGTCTGATAGCTAAGTTCGATGGGTTAAGTTTGTCACTCTTCTCAGAGGGGAGTAACTGAACAACAATTTAGCATCTTTTGCGATAAAAGTGCAAAAGAGGTCTTGGTTGCTCCCAATATTGATTTCCATCTTTAACTTTGTCAACTGGGTTCATTCACTTGCAGTTGATTTTCACAGGTGGTATATTAGAATATTGATTTTTTTATTACTATAAAGAGTAGACAATACAGAGTACACTCTGTTCGGCAAAAATGTCTCTGGATTAAGTAGTTAGGTATTTAATGAATCTGCAGTGGTTGAAAATTTTGCCATCAATTCTTTTACCCGCAATATTTTACATGGAACTACAAGTTGAACCCTCATTGGCTATGTAAGTGCAAAAGAGGGCATCCTAGTTCCTATATTAATCTCCATGATCTCATTTTTGTCAACTATGGTCATATACTAGCAGTTGATGTTCTGTTCTTTGCATGGCACAATCTTGATTCACGGTTACAACAGTGAATGAATTTTCAATTTGTAGTTTGTTCTTGCGGCAACTACTTTTGGGTTGAATTCTCTATATTGTGTTTTTACTGAACTGTACAACTACTTTGGAATTTATTTTTTCATGATTTATAGTGTCTTGGCCTGCTAATTTTTAATTTGCTTATCATCATCACTTTTTTAAGCAAGTTTAATATTATTGGCTTGTTAGATGTTATGCACGTCTACATCCAAGGGCTATCAACTGCCGGAAAAAGAAGTGTGGTCATAGTAATCAGGTCTCTCTAGATTTTAATGCCCCTCGTGATTTCCATCGACATCTAATCTAGTCCTTTATTCTTACTCTAGTGGCTAAAGGCTGGTCCAGTACTGAATTATTGTTTACCTCTTGCAGTTGAGGCCAAAGAAGAAGATCAAGTAAATTCAGGCTGATATGTTTTGTCAGATGAACTATGAGTCTTATACAGGGACCCAGGACCTAGTTGATCATATCAGTTGTACTGATTACATCGATGGTTTTGGACTTAATTTTGGTAGCATTCAATTATTTTATGTTGGTGATACTCTAATGATTTCTTTAGTGTTCTCGTCTCAATATAGGTCACTATAATAAATTAAGTTTGTAGGCGTAAACAAATTTCTATCTACTAGTGGCTGGCTTGATTAGTATACTAATGCATGTCAATTCATTTATTTTTCTTGTCATAAATAATTTTTACGTAAAAAATTTGAGATATAACTTTCAGAAAGCAGAACATTAAGGAGGAGGATTTTTAAAGCCTGACTGTTATATATGGGAATTTTCATTTTGAGACCGAAGGACATCAAATTGTGTCTCAGAAGCCGTTGTTAATATGGGCAGATATGGCACGGAGATCTTATTGAGACAGAAAGATGCTGTGTCAATCTAGATTGTAGCCACTTGTTATGGTATTAATCGCGTATTCAACGACCACCTAACGCTTTGATAGTAGCAATAGTCTCTCGTCAGGAGCATTTTTGTGTGTTGCTGCAATCATGAAATAAACTGAAGCTTGTTTATTAGATTTTTTTGGAAGTTGTCTTTCAATCTTTTGTTTATACAAGAATAAAAAAAAGATTTCAAATAAGGTTTTTAAACATAAATTATGTAACATTATGTTGGATTAAAATTAATTTTAAATATTTACTTAACTTAAAATTATGTTAATTCAATGCTAATTTAAATATATATTTCTATACGGTACTTTTAAACTTAAATTTAAAAATTATGAAGAACTTCAATGTCTGGACTCCACCGTCCACAGTTGGCCGCGTAGTGCCTCCATTTGTCCTCCGTTTTCCTTTTCATGTTGTGCCTTACTTTAGTATTTAACTTTTTTATATCCAGGCTTATGCCAATTGAGGAATGTAAATGACGAATTAATGCTAAACACTGATTTGAAATTCATGTTCCTGAGTCTCAAGGTTTTTATTGGAAATGATGACCATTGGTCTAAATTAGACTAATAAAGTTGTTAGAATATTTATAAGTATTGATAAGTTTTTACTTAAAATATTTAAAATAATCTGATATGCTAACTTCAATACTTATATTTTTTTTTTTAATTTTTTAACGTGAGGTTTTTTTTTCTCTATTTCAACATTCTCCTTTAAATTCAATTAGCCTCTCTTTGTCGTTATTTACTTTCATACCTTTATTTTTATCTTGAGCTTATATTCATTTTAGTTAAAGGCTCTTTTTTTGGTGGTTGTCTGGATTTGTACTTTTTTAAACCTTAAAGACTACAAATTATTTGGGTCTTCTTCATTATGTTGAAAATGATAGACTTTGATACAAATTAAAGTAAGAGAGTATTAAAAATAATCAAACCTTTATTCAAAATACATAAAACAATTTAATGGGTTAACTTTAATACTCATGATCTTATCTTTCTTTTAACTTCCCATTGTGTTACTTTTTCCTTTCTATTTCAACAATTTTTTGTAGAGGTTTTTGTTTTGGCATTTTTCAAAAGAATGTTTGCATTAACAATCTGCTGCACGATTCCGATGTCTCACTCATGCACAACGCTGAGTATATCGTGGTAGCTGACCTAGAGTGGTTCACCTTCACTTTCTGACTCCAGCACTCCTACTTCATTAGAATTCGGATTTACGCCGTACAACATACATGCCCGGCAGCTCCCTCACATAATTTTATTTTCTTTTAATTTTCTTGGTTGTCCAAATTTTTTTGCATGGAGAACGCCGTACAACGTACATGTTGTATGGCGGCAAATTCCAATTCGCTTCATTAATAGATTGGACAACTGTCCAGTGGCATAAAAATGAAATCAGCAGCAAAATGAACGGCCACATCACCTGCGGTTACTCTTACAGGTGCAGAAGTTGAATTTTTAATTATTTCTTTAACTGCATGCAATTAAAAATATCGTACGTAATCACTTATTATATTTAGTAGGCCACAAGATATACATATTCTTAGGAATAATATTGTTTCGTCCTATTTATTTCATACTTTTATTAGCTGTTGGATGACCAAAATAAAACAAATTCCACCGAGAAAAAGAAATAGCAGAAACTATTTAATAATATGCATGCTCCTATATTTGCATTGATCTATTGGAATTCAGTTGATTTGAGCAGATTTCATGCTCCAAGCGTTCAGATTCTCTACTGTGATAGGCGCGGTTCCGTTGTTGAACACAAACAAATGAGCTTGATCCTTCACTGCTAGCTGTGGATAAACCCTAGATAAGATGTTTGTCTTCCCTCCTGCTCCAAAACTTTCCACTACGGATTGATCAATCTGCCATATTCATTCCAAAAGTTTAATACCGTTAATTGGCATCTCAAAACACCAAAATGAATAGAGAGAAAAGTCTACACAGGGTACACACCAAACTCCTGAGAGAAAGCTTCCTATCTACTAAATCCACATCTACAAAGCCAGCAAATGATGGTTTGTACAGTTTACTCTTCAAAGAGGAGCTGCTCGAAATTCAAAACCGAAGACAAGTGGTTAATTATAAGAGCAGAGACAGGAAGTTTTTAAGTCCTGACCCCATATATTACACGAACCTGCTTGCATCAGAGCACATGAGAACCACGTGCCGGTTTGGGGCTTTGAAAATTCTGAAAAACACAGGAGTGAACTCCTCCAGGTTTTGTGAAGCCAATGTGAGAAGCCCAAATGGTCCAACCCCACCTTGACTCTTCGAACCCTTTTGGGCACACAGATCCTGTGCGTTCTTCCAGCTAGGATCAAATGTCTCTGCCTTGTCCAAGCTTGAGAATGAGAAGCTCACTTCCACATCAGCCTGCAACATCTTTATCTCGATTAGAAAATAATGCAACCTTTGTTCAATTAACCTAGATTATGGATTCATTGCATGAGAATCTGACCTGAGCAGCAGTGATTCCTTTCACTTCAAGATAATCTCCCTTTTGAAGTATTTGATTGCTCATCGTAGCTTCTTCCCCTCTAAGAGTATTTAATTCTTCAACAGGCCACTGTACCAGTTGTCTGCCATTAGGATCAAGCCACAGGGTTCTTGGAATCGCCTGAAAAAGGTATACATATATACATTTTAATTTCATTTGCACAACGAATCGTAAACCTTCAAAATTGTGACTTGATCATTACTTCAAGTTCGATCATGGGTTTAAAAAAGTGCTATTCTTCCATATATATGATGTTAAACATAATATGGAATACGGATATTGCTTTAAATATCAGACACAACATTAGATCTTTTGTATTGCATTGCCTGTGTTGATGTCAGGATTCTCTCAGCAGGCATATTAACGAAAGTATGAGATCTGAAACATAAAGTACCTGAATTCCTGCCCATCCTTTTCTAACATCGTCCTCCTGAGAATCAGATTCGTTTGCCCAACCCCACAAGACCCTTCTGTTCTTGCTGGGGTCAAAGAAGGACTTGGAAGCATAGAAGTTACCATAATCATATCTAAGTCCACCCCAACCATCCTCTGAAGTGTTGTCAGGGACATACCTATCCGTTTCCAAGGAATACGATCCAAGCGTATAGTACTCGTACCTAGTTAGGTCAAGACTACTCTTCAACACGTGCTTCACATTCTTTTCACCCACGGATGGCATGTCCAACCCGATTTTCCCGTTTAACGAAACCGGGTAGAAGTCGGGGCACTCCAACATACCCGTATTTGCTGCAGAATGGATCGGGTGTTTGGCCTTGACCCAATTCACAAAGTCCCTACTCCTATACAAATACAACATCCCTCTGTGCTTCCTCCTGCTACCAACCAGCATCCTCCAATGCCCGTCTTTGCTCCACCACGCGGTTGTCGGGTCGCGGAACGCGCTGCCATTCACGCCTTGCTCGGCAACCACGATCGGGTTCTTGAAGTCGGGCTTGACCCATTTTCGAAGATACGGGTCGGATGCATTGGCGGGTATGGCATAACATTGGACCTGGGTTTGCTTGTCATCAATGATTCCGGTGTAAACGATTACGGGTCCTTGACCCGGGAGAATAGTGGCCGATCCCGACCAACACCCGTATTGGTCCCAGGGTTTGGACGGGTAAATGGCGGGTTCAAGTGGTATCCAATTGATGAGGTCCGTTGATACTGAGTGGGCCCACACAATGTTACCCCATACGGCCCCTTTGGGGTTGTATTGGTAGAAGAGATGGTACACCCCGTTATAATACATGGGTCCTGTGTTGCCATGCCACATGTATAATTAATCAAAAGTTGAGGGTATTATAGGAAAAAATTATAATTTTGGACCGTAAATCTATTATATTTATCATAAAAAGTTTTAAGATTTAGAAATCATTTTAAAGTTTTTAATGATAAAAAAATTTTAATTTGAAAAAACTCTATTCAAAGATTTTGGAATATTGTCTTGGAACTTTTTTGTTATGTGTTTGAAATATTTTGAAAGGAATTTTGTAAATGAAAACCCTAAGTATTATTTTTGGTGCATTATAATATAAAAGTATAATTATAATATTATAATAAAAAAATAATAATATTATAATTATATTTTTATATTTTAATCGAATACATTAATGTGAACACTAAAAATTTTACTAAATTTTAATTGTTAAATATTTTATAATAAATATTTGAGTTTTATATCTTACTTATTATATAATTCGAAAAAAGAAATTAAAAAAAAAAAAAGGAAAATGATGAAAACCGTACCGTTGGGATCTGCGTGCCATTAGTTTGCGCACCACACCAATTTGATGCCACCATGAAATGAGGAATCGCAAGCGAAGAAAGTTAATCAGAAGATATTTGAAAGGAATCTCAGATTAATGAAATTAGAGTGGCGCATATAAAGGAAGTGAAGAGAAGTGAAGTGCTATCGTTTTGGTTAAAATCAGTAATTAATTGGTATATAAAAAATTGTAATTTTTAAAATATTATTCATATTATTATTATTATTTATTTATTAAAGGCATATATAGTACATATATTTTAAAAATGGTTTATGTTTCTTCTATAAATAAATTTTAAAATGATTAAAAAATAAAATTTGAATTAATTAATGATTTAGTTTGAAAAATTACCTAACTCTCAATTTAGTCCTTTAAAATCAAATCTCTCAATTTATTCTTTCAATTTTTTTTTTTTTAGAGAAAACCATCATGGTTCTACTATTTGGTAAACTACTCTTCTACAAACAACGCTATGAAGAAAATTGCCACTGAATAAGTTCTAGTCGTGAGTTGATAATCACATATGATCTTATTTATTAATTGAAAAACTTTTATTAATTATCAAAAAGACCATTTTGATTAATAAAAAAAATTTCTTAAAGACTAAATAAATAATAGAAGCTACTCGTAGAATTGGCCACTTCCATGAGGGTTTGCAAAAATCAAAAATCAGGAAAATCTGAAGAACAATGGCCGCTACTGTTAGTCATTTTCATCCCATTCTACCTTTAACATGCATGTGGAGTGTTGGGGTTTCATAATTAATTACTCAGAGTTTCAACTTTCAGCAACAAAATGAAGGACGTACGAAAGAAAAAGAGGACGTGCACTGAGAGAGGGCATATATATCTATATATAGTTAAGATAAGCAGACACACTTTCCTTTTTCCCTCATCACAAGTCAAAAGACGTAACCAGAGTCATTTTGACATATTAGTATATCTATGACTATAGCTTGGCTTCACAGTTCTAATATCATCATATCATTATCACCACCTTGGATTTTGCAGCAATTCATGAATCCACTAATCAACACAAGTTAACTGATTCGTTTTCCCAGCTGGCCATCATTTATCAAAAGAAAACATGTAATTCTTTATATTTTTACTATATTTGTTTAATTAAAATATAACAAGTATATAATTTTTCAATAGTATAACATTTATAATTATTGCAAATAATTATATAATTTTTATGCTATTATTGATTAAATATAGACTTGGTGTTTTAATTGAAAAAAAAAATTGATAGTATAAAGATATTAAGAAGTGTACTAAAATATATTCCTTTATCAACCCAAGAATAAATAAAGAAAATACTTTATCAATTTTTCCCAACAAAATTTGGATTAGAACACTAGAAAATGACGAGAGCCTTATCCGCTTTATCAAATTTGAACCCAAGTTAATTAGAAGAAACAAATTATAGTACTGTTACGATCTCTCATTGAAACCATCAAAATTCACATTCCATCTCTCCTCCTCATGGAATCCAAACTTCAGATCAATATCTCAGTTTGATTTTTCTTTTTCTTCCCGTTATGATGCCATATCGTTATAATCACTTTTAAAGGAAAGTGACAATTAAAACATAAAATGCAGACATATGAATCATATCGAAAAGAAAACTATACTTTCGAAAACAGAATAATGCAGTACGTTCTCTGTAAAAGGTGAAAACATAATAGAGAGATTTTGTGAGAATAAGAAAGGGAGAAGATTACCGTTAATCCAGTGGCTAGGAGGTTGAAAGTGATACCCAGTTCTGTGTAGTTCTTTCACACTAAGAACAGAAACTGATTGAAGAGGAGGGTATATTTGATGAGAGGCCTCGACTCCATTGTTAAGTATCACACAAAGACAGCAAACTGATATGAAAACTGTGACACATAACTTTAAGAGACCCATTGCAAATTACCACCAATCTAAAAGATGTAGTGTGGCTTGTGAGCAAGGAAGAGATCTAGCTATTGGGATTTATATATAAAATCTGGAAGATAAAGATAATTATTCGAGAGGTTAATTATGGAAGATAACTGTCCGTTGTTCTAGGCTTCGATCGGGCGGTTCTGCAGGGAATTCGGAAAGATATTTTGTTATTATTATTTAATTTATTGTATAAACGTGCATTTATCTAAAAATTAAGATGAAAATATATTGAATGGAATGATGACGCCCATTCAAAGAATGTTTTAAATGTTTGCTATGAGTGTAGCCATACCAAAAAAGGACAGCAATAATTTGTTTTAACAATAATATTAAGGTAAAATTTTTATACATTCACAATTTTAAATGCACTAATGTACCAATTATAATATAGAAATATAATTTTAATATTGGTTGATAGTATTACAATCATACCCCTATATTATAATTGGGTACATTAATACACTCAAAATTGTAAATATATCAAAGATAATACCTAATATCATACGGAAAACCATGTAGGTGATTTTCCATATTATTATATAATACGGGATAAATTATAATTTTGAAAAAAAAATAGGGTCAAATGACAATTAATTAACATCTATACATAATTCTTTTTAAGTGTCATCTTTAATGCATTCACAATTTTGAGTGTGCCAATATGCCCAATTATAATATATGGTCATAATTATAATAATATCAATCCAAAAAATAATAATATTACAATTATATCCCTATATTATAACCAAATGTATTAATACATTCAAAATTATGAGTACATAAAAAATTCTACCTTCTTTTTATTATCAGATTTCTTTTCTTATGGAGAACAAAAGAAGAGGAAATCTGTTAATTTGTGGAATGCTTGCACAAAGGTAAGAACACTCTCTTGCTTGGTGTAAGGTTGAAAAGAGTTTTAACTTTCTTCTTTCTTGTCAGAAAAATCTTTCAATTACATTAGCAAAAGAAGAATGGAGCATTTAGATACGATCTGTATTGGCATGAATTTAACAATTCTCGGTACTATCAAATTAATTTGCTTCATTAACAAATTCATATGGGAATATTAATTCATCCTACTATGGAAGGTAATATATTACAGATCGTAATCCTATTCTAACATTTATAGTTGGATATCCCATAATGAGTTTGATTAGTCATTAAAATCATTAACAAAGAAATTTAATCTCGTTTGACACATAAGTTGACTTTAAAATATGTTTCACATTTTAAAAAAAGCATATATTCAGATATAAAAAAATCCAACTATCACACAAGCCAACATACCTACCACTTGTGTTCAGCCCAAAACGTAGAGAGCCGAACTCTTCGTACCCAAATTGCTTGAAAAATGAGGACTCGCCACATGAACACAACCATTACCTTAAACATAAACAGAAACCGAAGAATAACAAAATGATTTAAGCAGAACTACTATTGCTTATTCATACACCAAGCAATGATAGCGTAGGAATTATATATATAGGTATATTAAATAGTTCAAAGAAATATGAAAATATCATCATGAATAAATTGAGTCATACAAGATTATTCGGCAAAAACAGGAACATACCTCTAGCTACAGCATAACCCTAACGAGGAGATCTGGATACCAAAGAAAGGAAGAAATCAATATCAAGTGTGTGCATTTTCTTACTGATGAAGAGCATATGGGCTGTTTGACCCGTACCCTTTAAAAAAAGATTTTTTTTTAAATGCAATAGATGGAAAAATATTACATCCAAATACTATAAAAATTGGGACTCAAAGTGAATGAAATAGAGTCCTAACAAGTGAATCGGAGATAATGCTTCCAAGACCGAATAAATTATGTTGACTCGGAAGCATCATCTTCGAGTCAATAGTCACGGACTTTTGAAGGGGGGTATATGGTTGTGGTCCCATCCCCCCCGGGGGCTCCTCCCATCTGCATCTTCCTCCCTTAGCTTATTCTTCTTCTTCTCTTCCTCCTTCCTTCATAGCTACTTTTTTCTTTTGCTTCTAAAGATCTAAAGGGTAGCAGTTTTATTGGTATTTATTATTAAGGTACATGAGATATTTTATTTTGATATATTATTTTCTTGTAAATGTATGTGTAAAAACTTTTTTGGGATAAATGGGTATTATATTTATTTATTGATTGTTAAGGTAATAAGAGTAAATTAGATTATGTTTTTAGAGTAGTTATTTTTTGCAATTTATTTAAATTATAATATTGTTGTAATTTAAGTATTTTATAATGTAGAGATTATTTTTGTAAATTATTTAAATTATAATTTTGTTATAATTTAGGCATTTTATAATGCTAAGATTGTTCTTACAAATTGTTTCAATCATAGTGTTGTTCCAATTTATGTATTCTATAATGTTAAGATTATTTTTGGAAATTATTTAAATTATAATATTGTTGTAATTTAGATATTTTAGAATGTTGAGAATGTCTTTGGCAAATTGTTTAAATTATAATATTGTTGTAATTTAGTTATTTTTAAATGTTGAGATCATTTTTGCAATTTATTTAAATTATAATATTGTTGTAATTTAGGTATTTTATAATGTTGAGATTATTTTTGTAAATTTTTTAAATTATAATATTGTTGTAATTTAGTTATTTTAGAATATTGAGAATGTCTTTGGCAAATTATTTAAATTACAATATTGTTGTAATTTAGTTATTTTAGAATGTTGAGATTTTTTTGCAATTTATTTAAATTATAATATTGTTGTAATTTAGGTAGTTTATAAGAGATTATTTTTGTAAATTGTATAAATTATAACGTTGTTGTAATTTAGGCATTTTATAATGTTGAGATTTTTTAGGAAATTGTTTAAATTATAATATTATTGTAATTTAGGCATTTTATAATGTTGAGATTCTTTTTGCAAATTGTTTAAATCATAATGTTGTTGTAATTTAGGTATTTTATGATGTTGAGATTATTTTTGTAAATTGTTTAAATTATAATATTGTTGTAATTTATGTATTTTATAATGTTGAAATTGTCTTTGCAAATTATTTAAATTATAATATTGTCATAATTTAGGTATTTTTGAATGTTGAGAGTATATTTATAATTTAGTTAGGTTATAATATTGAGAATGTACTTGTAATTGACTTATTATATAAATTTGCAAATATATGTATTATTTACTTATATGGCAATGATTGGAAAATAATTATAATTTTCTTATTTTATAAAGCTTCAAATTTTTTAATTTAGCATTTTATTGAAATGAACTACAGCTTTATGTATTGTCTTATGTATTGTAACATATGTATTATTTACTTGTAGGGTAAGAAATGAACAACATGAATGAACTTGTATGTGTATATGCAAATGGAAGAATTTATGAAAGTAACCACGATGCGATGTTTGAATGCACCGATGTGAAGCTTATAGTGGACATGGACATCAACTTAGTGGACTTAAAACATGTGGTTAGGCAGAAGCTACGACTATCCTAAAATTAATTCGTCTCAATTGATATATAGGTACTTAACATCGCTCAACCCAGCATGGTACTGCACAAGTACATTGGAAGACGATTTTGATGTGCAAAACATGTGGCGTGCAACGTCATGATTTCAATCACAGCTAAGTGAGGTTGTGTTATATGCACACATCTCAATAGCTGTTAACATGAAACACCAAGCAATATAGGACTATATCCCAAACACATAACCATTTTCTAGCTATTTCAGCGAGTTAAATAATCAAACATCATTTACCACTTTTTACTGAGGAGAGGGTCCTTCAGTTTAACCCAACACTAGTGAACCTCATCCACCTGTTGATGAATGATGTAACTGATGATGTTGAAGACCATGAGAAGTACAATAATGTTTTTCAGCTAGACGAAGAGAACGAGGAGAATGAGTCAAATGATAATGGCGATGATGTTGGATATCTTCTGAATCATATGCCAGTGTTGCCCATAAATAAATATGAAGATCCCGCAGCAACATTCTTCTCATAAGTGAATATGGAGGTAGCCATGGTTCATGATTTACAAGGAATAAGTGGTCTTTTATATGACAATGAGTTGTGCATCGAACTGCAATATTCTGACAAGCTGGCACTAAGGCATGTAGTCAAGCTATATTTTATATGTGCACACTATACCTTCATGATGTACCATTCATTCGCAAGTTGTATTCTGTACGTGCATACCACACCTTCATGGTAACTCATACAGTTTCTTCACCTATCCCCAACATTCACTAGACTTCAAATTTTAATTTTGTGCCTTTGTTTACAGGCTGACATTGCAGATGACCTTTATAGGTTGAGCTTGCATGATTCTCCATCTATGGAATACCCTTAATTTCTTGGAATTGTTGGCCAGGATTGTAAAGATATCTTGAATGCACTCGGGGAACAACTTTTCTCAATGGTTAACCTACTTCACCAACTCCAAACTTTCCTAAGCGACCCCACATACCAGAGTGCAAGCCTAGTAAGTGGGCACACATGTACATGTCATTTTAGACATCACTTGTTACTGAGGAAGGCTTAAGACATAGCCAAACTGGAGCTACAACTTTATCCACAATTGTTGCAAGTACATCTCCCTCCTCTTCCACCCCAAATACACCACATCAAGACTTTAACACTACTGGTCCTTCCACGATTACCACAACTTGTCAATATGGTAATTTTGACGATGTCAAACAATCATATTATATTCTTTCTCCAACAACATTGAGTTATACACCTACTACACCATTACTGTTCTCGTTCACCCAACAGCAAGTGTCCACTGATATCTATGTAACCTTTACCACTGAGTATGGTCATGTCTTCTTCGAATTTGGTGATTCATTCCAATAGTGGTTCTTCAAACTATAGTAGCCAATTTCTCCAGTTCAATCCCTGGTTTTTTTATTTAAATACACCACTGGTTGCACCACAAGATGCACAAGAAGAAGAGGTTGCACAGTTAGAGCCGCGACACCCGCAACGTGCAAGGAAAAGGCCTCATTGGAGAACTAGCGTACTCCTAAGTATCATTTCTATAACCTACCTAATATATTTATTACTTCTTTTTTAATTTCCATATTTTTCCACCATGTACTTTATTATTCAAACTTAAACACTTTTTTCTTCCATTTTCGCTATCCAACACAATTTTTATACTAATTTTACTTCTTCTTTCATGTTAAATTATTTAAAAATTAATTACAAAAAAATACTTACAAGTCTCAGAATGGTTCTGATTTAGGCTTAGAATTTTTTTAAAAAAAAATTCATGTGTGAATTGGAATGAATGGCTCTGACACCCAAAAGTGTAGGATTTAGGTGTAATACTTTATAATGACTCTGATTAAGGCTTAGAATTTGATCTGTACACTATAAAAGAAGAATTTTTTAAAAAATAAATAAACAAATGAAAAAGTATTACATCCTAATACTATAAAATTAGAGACTCAAACTGAATGAGTCAGAGTCCCAAAAGGTAGCCTGCCTGACTCGGAAATAATGTTTTTGAGTCAGGCAGCTTTTTTTTCTAAAAAAAAAAGCTTCATTGACTCAGAAACACTATTTCTGAGTCAGGCAAATTTGTTTTTTTTTTTTTAAGAAAAAAGTTGTCCTAACTCGGAACCATTGGTTCCAAGACAAGCTTTAAGGAGACAGGACATCACTGTCCTATCTTGTCCAGTAGTGGACCATTGTGGGGTGGGGGGTATATTGCTACTGTCCGCCCCCCTCCCCCCAAGTCCTCCTATGCTCTCCTCTTGGTTCTTATTCCTTTGCTACATCTTCTTCTTCTCCTCCTCCTGCACCTCCTTTCTCCTTCATCCTAAGCTCCCTTTTTTTTTTTTTTTTACTTTTGAAGATATGAAGGGAGACTTTACTTGTATTAATTATTAAGGTACATAAGATATTTTTTTATATATATTATTTTCTTGTAAATGTATTGGGATAAATAGGTATTATATTTATTTGTTGATGGTTAAGGTTAGAAGAGTAAATGAGATGTTTTTTCTTAGAGTAGTTATTTTTTATTTAAAATATAATATTACTGTAATTTAGGTTTTTATAATGTTGAGATAATTTTTTTTAATTGTTTAAATTATAATGTTGTTGTGATTTAAGTATTTTATAATGTTGAGATCATTTTTGGAAATTGTTTGAATTATAATGTTATTGTGATTTAAGTATTTTATAATGTTGAGATTACTTTTTGAAATTGTCTAAATTATAATATTGTTATAATTTAGGCATTTTATAATGTTGAGATTGTTTTTGCAATTTGTTTAAATCATAATGTTGTTGTAATTTAGGTATTCTATAATGTTGAGATTATTTTTACAAATTGTTTAAAATATAATATTGGTGTGAATTAGATATTTTATGATGTTGAGATTATCTTTGGCAAATTGTTTAAATTACAATATAGTTGTAATTTAGGTATTTTGGAATGTTAAGAATCTCTTTGGAAATTGTTTAAATTATAATATTGTTGTGATGCAGTTATTTTTGAATGTTGAGATTGTTTTTGCAAATTGTTTACATCATAATATTGTTATAATTTAGGCATTTTGTGATGTTAAATTTATTTTGGCAAATTGTTTAAACTAAAATATTGTTGTAATTTAGGCATTTTATAATGTTGAAATTGTCTTTGTATATTGTTAAAAGTATAATATTGGCGTGCAACTTGGATTACCTTATATGGGAATGCCAGCTACAAGAGCAACAAGTTATAAGTGGCCAGATGTATGCGAGCAACTACTAGGCATGAGATCACTAGCTGATGAGTTTGATGGGTAGCAGTTAAGCATGACATGGTTATCAGTGTTTTACCCGTGCATACATACTTAGACTCATAGGGGGTATTCTTTTCCTTGATAGGCCATCCCACTAGGTTTACTTGATGTACTTGCCCTTACTAGTAAACTTTAAAGATGTTAACTAGCTAAGTTGGGGATCTACAATTTTAGCACATATGTATTGGGAGCTATGTAACTTAACAAATCTCAAGGAGTGGGTCATAGGTGGATGCTTGACATTATTGCATCTCTAGGCATAGGATCGGTTTCCAATGTTTGCCCCAGAGAGACCACTTATCCTAGATGCTCACATCAATATTTACCCCTTACTTCCACTATTGGGCTTTTGGTATGTACAAGTACAATGAACCTCCCTCTCTATTTATCACACACAATGCATAATCTATATTTTCCCAATTCACAGGTGGAGGAATGTTAGCTGTCTTCCTCGATCTGGAGAACGCGCATTATGGCAATACCAAGTTTTCCTTCTCCAAATGAAGGACCACAAGGTTTGTTATCTCACTTTTATGTACCTATGCACTCTTTTTTTTTTTTCTTTAACTATACTGTTAGTGCCATTTGTTTGTTGAAAATGACAGATTATATGGCAACCATATAAACCAGACAATGTTCAAGAAGTAATTTCAGAGTATTGTCTAGCATTTCATAGTATATGGATGGCTTAGGTGCCCTTGATCTGCTTCCACATTGTTGAATGACATCAACCATATCGTGTCCTTCAACAATTTGGCCAACAACAATTCATCCATAACAGTCTGGTTAACTTGGGTTTCTTGCATACGTTATAGTTGAAGGGAAAAACCATGAAAAACTGGTAATAAAAGCACGCACAACTCATAGACATATAGGATAGATAGCGCGATTCTTTGCTATAAGCACCCATGTCTTCCACACCCACCAATCATAACACAACATACATGCGGTGGTACTGGCAATGTACACGTCGATGGATCTATCCCGCGAAATGTGTAGTACGCTATGTGGTAACTCATACGGTTTTTATGCCTGCTTCCAACATTCATTGGACTTCAAATTTTAATTTCGTGCCTTTGTTTACAGGTTGACATTGCGGATGACCTTTATAGGTTAAACTTGCACAATCCTCCATCTATGGAGTACCCTCAATTTCATGGAACTGTTGGCCAGGATTGCCAAGATATCTTGAAAGCACTTAAGGAACAATGCTTCTCAATGGTTGACCAACCAGCTCCAGACTTTCTTAAGCAACCGTGCATACTAGAGGCAAGCTCGGTAAGCGGGCATATGAGTACATGTCATTTCGGACACTGCTTATTGCTGAGGAAGGCTAAGACATAGCCAGACTCAAGCTACAGTTTCATCCATGGTTGTTGCAAGTACATCTCCTTCTTCTTCCACCTCAGATACACCACATCAAGACTTCAACACTACTAGTCCTTCCACGATTACCACAACCTGTCAATATAGCAACTTTGACAGTATTGGACCATCGTATTATGTTCCGTCTCTATCATCATCAAGTTATACACCTACTACACTATCACCATTCTTGTTCATCCCACAGCAAATGCCCTCTGATACTTACTCAACCTTTACCGTTAAGTATGGTCATGCCTTCATTGATTTTGATTATTCATCCCAATAGTGGTTCTTCACACCACAGTAGCCAATTCCTCTAATTTAGTCCCTAATTTTTTTATTTAAATACGCCACCAGTTGCACCACAAGATGTACAAGAAGAAGATGCTACACAGTTAGAGCTGCGACGGCTATGTGCAAGGAAGAAGCCTCGTTGCGAAACCGTTAGTCATTATTTCGATGAATAGGTCTCTGCATCTTATTCCTATAATTACGCTTAAAACCTTGTACTCATGACATGTAATTTGGATTTTTTTTAAACTCACTACATGTAGTTTAAATATTTTTTTTACTACTGTAATCCTAAGTATCATTTCCATAACTTACCTCATATATTTATTACTTATTTTTTAATTTCCATATTTTTTTCTCTATGCATTTCATTATTCACATTTAAACACTTTTTTCTTTTTTCCATTTTCGCTATCCAACAAAATTTTTTATGTTAATTTTACTTCTTCTTTTATATTAAATTATTTAAAAAATTATTACAAAGGCCTCAGAATGCAATATTTTGATACTCAAATTAAATTTTTTATTTTTAAAGACTCAGAATATTTCATTCCGATTCTTTTCTTTTTTTTTAATAAAAGGTCCTTAAATCGGAACCATAGATTGTTTGTATTTAAAAAAAAAAAACATGTGTGAATTGAAAGCTATGATTCTGATTCATCATTTATAGCATTTCATTGTAATAGTTTATAATGTTATGTATTTAAAACAAAAAAATTTTATGTGGATGCCTCATAAGCCCCTTCTTTAATTCAATAAAGGAAAGGGAAGAAATGGGGATTTGGAGAGGCACTAATGAGCATGCTTTTATTTGAATTAAGAAACACTGAAACTAGTACAACTATCGTATTATACGTAAAATATGTTACATGGGCATGAATATGTATATTTTTGTGTCCATCTATATATATATATATATATAGGAAATAGATAATAATAATGAAAGAAGATTATATAAAATATGACAAAAAATAATAAAATAATAAGAAATTATCATAACTAATAAAAAATAAACAAAAATATTTAAGTATTGATCTTAAAACATATCTCACAAATAATTTATTTTGACATTTATGCAAATATATCGTATTAAATATTGCATTGAATATATATTTAATATGGGCACCTCCTTTAATTAAAGGCAACCGTACAATCTGTACAGCTTAAGTAATGAGTCAAAACGTGACTAAACTAAATAATATGTACGTGAGAGATGATGAGGTAATTTTCGGTGCTTGCATATGCGAATACATAATTTTCTGGTACACCAAAAGTTAAAAAGATGTTGTTTCGATTAAAATAGACTAAAATATATAATTAATACTTTATTTTTGTATTTTGTGAGAATTTAATTTTTTATAAATTAATTGTGATAAATTAGTCTTTTACAAATTTAAATTTGAACAAAACTAATCTTTCATAAATATAAATTTATATAGAGTCAGTCCTTCTATTTATAATAACGAAAAATTAATTTTATATAAAATAAAATTTTTAAAAGATTAATTTATTATAGATCTTTTTAAGGGACTAAATTATCACAAAATATAAAGGTAAAAAATCAATTTAATATTTCTCTATTAAAATATATACATATGTTGGGGCATACTGAATGGTTAATTTAGACGGCAATTTCTGACTCTTAATTACAAAAATTCAGTAACATAATTCAATGCATCGCTGAAAAATTAAGTCGATTCTTATGAAAGGTTGAAGCGATTAAAAGAGGTTACTGTGTCATATTCTAAAACTTTTTATTTTCCCGCCGGAGGGGGGGGGGGTGGGAGGTGACTAGATTTTATAAGAGAGTTTCTGTAAAAATAGAAGCAAGAATAAATGAGAATGTAAATTTTTTAAATTAAGTAAAAAAAAAAAAGTTCAGCATAAAAGGACATTAAGTTCTGTGCCTAGCTACTTTAACGTCTCGTGTGTATTAATTTGTATCTATTAATTTAAGCCACATTAGGCACTTTCAACATTAGAGGTTTCTAATTTTTATGATCTATGGTAAAAAAAAATAGAGTATATAATCTCTGAGTAGATTAGGAATGATATTCAATTCAGATCAGCTGCAGCAGCATGAGTTGTAAGTATAAAAAATGATTGAATGTGATAAAAAAAAATAGTTTATAAATCAGCTACAGCACTTCCTATACACAACAGGTGATCCATTTTAGAGTGGCGGAGCTAAGATTTTAAATAAGCGGAATAAAATTATCATTTTTTTACCGTTTGTATTCTATTTTAATCTTCATAATAATGGGTTAAAAAGTTAAATTGTTTTGTTTTTGTTATAGTAGATTTTTAAATTAATTTCAGTTTGTGGTTATAGTATATGTTAAATCCATGAAGTCTCCACAAATACTCTAAAATTAATTCATTTTTTATTAAAAAATTTTTTATGGTACGTAGAAAATTTATACATTTATAGTACATTGGTTTAATATAATTTTAAAATTAAAACCAATACTTTACTTCTTATAATATTAGTAATAGATAATAATATTATAACATAAATAATATTCTATAAGTTAATAAATTAGGATGCATGATTATATTGAAATGTTCTACTTATTTTTGAAAAACTAAGTTCATTTAAAAGCCATACGTTGAAGTGTTATACATAATTTTAATAAATTTTATATTTTATAAAGTTTGAGTAAAGTTAAAGGTAATACGAAAAAAAACTAGAGGTAAAAGTGAGGATGAAATGAGAAAAAAAAAAAAAAAAAGAGGAGAGAATAGGCAAAAAAAAGAGAATAGAAAAAGAGAGGAAATAAATAATAATAATAATGAGAACAACAATAATAATAATTTTATAATCAAAGTTATATACATAATATATATGAAATACGTTAAGTTAAAATGTTAAATAATAAAAAATATAAATAAAAATATCATATATACGTGAGTGTAATAAAAGTCAAAATTTTTAAAAATATGAAACATCAAAATACAATATGCAATATATACGCCTCCACCGGAAGCAATGTGACTCCGCCTATGGATATTATATATATGTATCGAAATTAAACCTTGTCGTCTTTGAAGTTGGAGTAGCTTTACAAAGTGAATTTATCCCTGATAATAAAAAAAAAAAACAGAAAATATAGTACATATAAATAATTCAGAAGGGTTAGCTCAGTAGTTGGCAGGGAGGTTAATACGCAGACAAATATGTTGAGAGGCGAATTACTTCGGACCGTAACAAACCAAAAAAAAAAAAAGATTATAATATTAAAATAGTCGCACGCTTCGTAGTATACTTGCTCCATATTAATCAGTAGCATGTCACATTCCTTTGATGGCTGCCTACGGGTAGTTTTATTTAATGCAAAAACTAGTTTATTCGTTTGTATATTATATGAGTTTTTACTAAAAATTAGTTTATTTTGTTATATACTAATATATTTTCAATTAATAGTGATTGTAGGTGTTAACAAAAAAAATTTTAAATTTAGTACTATATCGTTATATAAAAAAATATAATAAATTTTAAAAAATATATAAAATTATTGGTTTCATGATATTGATAAAAAAAAATGTATCACAATACACTCACTAAATGAGTACTACTATAAGAAATCTTATTTGTCATACAAAATAACTCCTATTGTTGCTTTTATAAAAGAATTATAAAATCTCATAGATTGATAAAATCATATTTAACTTTATTTTTAACTTTAAATAATGTATGACGATAGATGATTCAAATCATTGAATAAATCATATATTATTTTTTTTTGCTTTAATTTTAAACAATATCAAGCTATTTATTTTCATTCATTCATTATTACTTTTATTGACTCCAAAACATGTTCAGACTTTACGGAATTCTTAATTTAAGAGTTAATTAATTTATTTATTTATTTTCTCGTTCATTTTAAAGAATTCTCAAATTTTAAAGAATTCATTATTAATTATTTTATTTTTTTTGTTAACTCCAAAATATTTATACACTTACAAAATTTTCAATACATGTAAGAAAAAGATGAAAAGTCATTGCACAAGGAGCTAAATGTTTAACTAAAAAAGACTTTTCATTAATCAAACGAAATTTCCATGTATCGTTACTCATTTAAAATTCAATTTGATTATATTTTACTAAAATTCTCCGTTAATATATGAAGGGGTTAAAGAGACGTTAAAGAATTAGAGAGCGCTTTAATTCTCACTTTATGATATATTAATTGTACAAATGCATATAGTCACACAAGGTGAATTAATCACTATAAATGAATTTTATAAATTATTTATTAAAATTCTCCCGAAATTACATTATAAAGCTACCATACAAATTGTATATATGTAGGGGCCACTTGTCCTTCTCAATTTTTTATTTATATAGTATTAACTTATAAATTTATGTCTACGTATGTTTTAATTTTTTAAACTTACTAAAATTAGTATTTTTTTTTTATTGGATCATGTTATTTTGTTTTATTATTTGATATTTTGATTTGAATCCATTAGACTCGCATATTATATATATATATATATATATATATATATAAAGTTAAATTGCACAGAATCTCCTTGAACTTTAAATCATGTACAAATCATTTTTTTTACCTTCAAAACTTGACAATGAATTCTCTTAAATTTTTAAATTTGTGGAAATAACCCCATGGTATTGAATGGACTCTCTAAAGTCTAATTTTTTTTTGCAAATAATTCATTTGAATTTTGGATTAAGTGCAATAACCCACTAAGCTTTAAGTCATGTGCAATTAACCTCCTTATTTATCATGCTTGTATTAGTGAAAGAATTTACTAACTTACATATGGAGTTTACTTGCATATAGTTTCAAGTTCAAGGAAGTTTACTATCAAGTTCTGAAGGTCAAGGGAGTCATTTGCACATGACCTAAAATTCAAGGAAGTTTGTGCACTTTAGACTTTCTATAAATAGTAGTTTTACAATAATTAAATAGATCATAATTAAGTTCAAATGTTAGTATGTTATTTTAAGCTAAACCTTGAATAATTTTTTTTAGAAATGTTGTAAAATTTTTTGAAATGTTATTATAATGCTCTATAATTTTTGTTTGTAAATTGACAATTATAAATTTTAATTATTTATAAGATACCTTTTTTACTACCTTTAATAATACTACTTTGACCTGTTTATTGAACTATCAAGGAATTGTCAAGTGATATATATTTTCTTAATTATAATTTTGTTATACATGACCTATTAATATCCTCACAAATATTTAGGTAATAAAGTTAATACTAATATGGAAAGTAATATATAGTGTCATAAACGACCTTTCGGCGGAAGGAATAAAAGGAATTTAAATTGATCCCCAAAGTGAATCTTGAAAATCAACTTATTGGAGTCGTCACCAAAATTTTTAACAGAAAACTTTGAAAAATCAATTTAAAACAAAAAGAAAAGGCAAAATAGTCTGCGAAAACAATGATAAGTTCGAGAGTCTATTTGTGTGTGGGGAAGTTGTTAGGCACCCCACAACACTCGTCCTTAAGGACGATTACCTTAAATTAGTCAAATGAGATGGAATATGACCTTAAATTTATCCCAACTACCCTTTATTGACATGCATGCTCATTAAATAGAGAAGACAAAAATGACAATAATGAAAGTAACCAAATAGATATTTACAAAAGGCGAATTGACCTAGGATGAAAGCCTAGAGCCTATGTACCCTGTAATAGATATCATAGTCCACATAGTTCGTCTAGAAAGGTGTGTCTGTTGGTTAGTGATTTTTAATTTTTTGCAATAAGAATAAGAGAGTTCAAATTAAACAAATTTTCGTAAACAAAATGGGATTGAGATTTTGATTTATGTGTTTTAATTTACAAAATCTTGATTGATCTAGCTCTCTTGCTCTCTTCATTTTTCCTCTTTTCAATTTTTGTTTATTTTTGGTATTTTAACCTTTATTTTGAAATTTAAATGAAATGATAATAGGAAAAGATTTTAGGATTTTTGGAAGTTTATATTGTTTGGAATTGAAGTGAAATTATAATGAAAAAGTATTTGTGGATTCTTGAATTTATTTATTTTTTATTTTCAAAATTAGAATTTATTGTTGAAATTATAATGGAAAACTATTTTTTGGGATTTTTGAATTTATGTTTTTTTGGATTTTTGGATTTTTTTTTTTTAATTTTGAAAATGATATTATAATGAAGAAAGAATTTCTTAGGATTTTAATTATGAATAACAGGTAAAATAAACTTTTTTTATTTTTTGGAATTTATTTTATCTTTGTATTTTTTAAAATGGGCATTAAATTTCAAGGCCTGAGAAGACTAAGGATCCCACACGGCCTCTAATAATTTATTCACAAGCACCTGAGAAGATTTAGGATCTCACACGGCCTCTGCTAGCTAACTTTTGAGTGCCTGAGGAGATCAACAATCTCACGCGGTAACTTAAAACATGGAAGAGATTACTAGGGATTTCTTGGGATTTTTATTTTTTATGATTTTTGATTTCAAAATCATATATTAACTTTTAAAGCCTAAAGAGATTAAAGATCTCACATAGCCCCATCAATCTACTCCCTAGGTGCCAAATGAGAATAACCTCATGCGATGATTATTAAAGTGAGAAGGTAGATTATTCCGATGACCTAGAAATTTTGTTTTGATGTTTTGCCAAATTAAATATTATCCTTCGAAGCCTAAGGAGATTAGAAAAATCTCACATGACTTCTATCTAAGTGCTTAAGGAGCTTAATGTTCTCACCAGTCACGTGGCAATGCTGAAAATTAGGACTAGATAATTATACAAATAGTAATGATAATAATAATAATATAAATTGTAACAAAAATAAAATAGAGATAAATAAAAAATTAAAAAATAAAAAGATTGCATCGTGACATGAAAACAAGCCATGTCTTTGCATGCAATTAGCATGCACGTCTAAGAGCCAAGAATTCCTCATGCACTTAGCAGCTATGCATGTGGTAATAGAGCCTCCCTTGGTATATATATATATATATATACATAAATAAATAAAAAATAAAATAAATTAATAATAAAATGAAATAAACTAAGATAAAATAAGAAAGAAAAAAAATGACACAACAAAATTAAAAAATAAAAAACATAAAATAAAATAAAAATCAAATAGAATACAGTTAGCATGCACGTCCAAAAGCCAAAAACTCCTCATGCACTTAGCAAATTTACCTTTTCAAGGCCCAACTTGGTTTGATCCTCTCCAAACCTTCAAATGCATTTTTTACCCTGTTCTGCGAGGCTACAATAGAGACGTCCCTCCATAACTCCTCTTTCCTTCAGCGTTTTCTCAGTCAACCCTCTCTCTCTCATTTTCTCACTGACTCCGCCAGTTTTCTCCTTCCTCTCGTCGGCTCTGCCAGCTTCCTCCTTCCTCTTCTTTTCTCGCTGACTCTCTATAGAGTTTGACTTGGTTTGATCCTCTCCAAACCTTCATATGTGCTTTTCCCTTGTTTTGCGAGGCTACAATAGAGGTGTCCCTCTATAACTCCTCTTTCCTTCGATGTTTTTTCAGCCTATCCTCTCTCTCTCTCTTTTTCTCACCAGTTCCGCTAGCTTTCTCCTTCCTCTTGTCGACTCCACCAGTTTCCTCCATCCTCTTCTTTTCTCACTGGCTCCCTACTTCCTTTTCTTGTTGGCTCCACCAGTTTTCTCCTTCCCATTGTCACATCGACTTCGTCAGCTTTCTCCTTCCTTATTGGTTTTTCTCTTTAGCTCGCTTCTCCTTTCCTGGCCACTTGCGACACCATCCTTTCTTCTCGTCTCTTCCTTAGCCCTCCTTCTTATTCCTTTCTTCTTCCTCTGCTTAGCCCTGTTCTCGGAGCTCGGAACAGGGGCATAGCTCTCCCTCCTCTTATATTCTTCTTATCTTCCCTCTTTGCCTGTACCCTTTTACTCTCCTCCACGTAGCTAATATTCCTCTTAGTCCTCCTCCTCCACATAACTACTTTTCCTCTCGGTTCTCCTCCTCCATGTAGCTACTTTTCCTTTTGGTTCTCTTCTCTATGTAGATGTTTTTCCTCTCAGTTCTCCTCCTCTACATAATTGCTTTTCCTCTCGGTTCTCCTCTTCTATGTAGCTGCTTTTCCTTTCGGTTCTCCTCTTCCCCTCGTGCTCTCTTTCTTCAAGTCTTTATTTATCCCTATTCCAGAGCATATAAACAGAGCCATAATTCTTTAACGTCTCTCCCTTTTCTTGAAACACTATTTGTTTCTTCCTTGCGGTGTCTCTCTCATCCATTAAAGCCACTTTCCCTTATCGTGCAAGAGTATTAGCTGACTAAACACACAAGCTTGTCCCTTTGCTCCTCCTTGGTGGTTTGAACTCCTTAGTGTAGCTTTCCATTCTTGCATAGCTAGCAGGCCAAATGGACAATGAAACTAATGCAATAGTCCCTTTATTTCATGTCTTCCCCCTCTTGAACTGCCATGTGACAGTGACTGGAAGGTAGGTCAATGCTGCAAGCACCACCTAAAGTTTCCTCTATTCTCCTTTGCTTCTGGACGATGAAGAAAGCTCATTTTTGTCCTAAGCTCCTTGTCCATAAAACTACTGCAACAGTCATACATAGGATGTAGTGATAGGCAGAAACAAAATGCTTTGGGTTCCCTTTTAATTCTTTTTTTTTTTTGTCATGTTATTGTTATTTTATATATATATATATATATATATATATATTTACCATTATTATTATATATATTTTTGGGTTTTTTCTTTGTTGCCTTGCTTAATTGATTTCTTTATTTAACTAGTGAATTTAAAATATGTTCTAATTTTCTCCTTTCTATTTTTGTTAAATTCTTCATATTTGATGATGAATTTATGTTTGTTGTTTTCATCTTCATCTTGATTTTTGTTGGTCAATTAATTAATTAAATAATTGATTAATTAATTAATTTTCATTTTCATTATCCTCATTTATTTATTTATGAGATGGGGTATTCACATGTAGTATGATACTCATTCTAATTTAAACTTATTTTTAAATTTAAGAAAAAAATTAGTAAATTAATCTCATTTAGTTTAATTTAAAGGTTTGTGAATAATTTTATTTCAAACAATATTAAAATATAAATGTTACAACCCAAAAATAGAGAGTGACCGACACAGGGTTGAGGTAAATCTCGCCACTGTAAGCCTAATGAACAGATATGATAGGTCAACTTACAAACTTGATAAGATGGGGTTTATAAAATAAAAAATTATAATACCAAGGTAATTCATGCAGAAAAAAAAAAAAAGGAAAATCATTTTATCACTGCATATAAATTTTTGGCAGTCTCCTTATAAACATAAACCTCTCAAATCTCTACAACAAATCATTTAATTTATAAAATAAGAGAGAGCTCTACTCTTAACAAAATAGACAACCAAACACTATCAAATATCTAATACAAGGCATGATCTTGCTTGTGTACTAGGAGTAACTAAAGTATAAAACATAAGTTTTACACAAACATATTATTGCCCTTGTGAACATCATTGTTACGCTCTTAAGCAGTAGATAGGTGATTTGGATCGACAACACTATATGAAATGGTAAAATAATGGAGGGTAAGTGAAACTTAATAAGTAGATAATACTAATTATGTAATGAAGGGACATACCAGCAAAGGTAAAGTTTTTTTTTTTTTTCATGAACACATTGTTCATCCTTGAAACATAAAGCACGAGTCAATAATAATTCATTCAGTCGAGAATGAGGAGAGTTTCTTAATTTCCACGTGCATGACAGAAAAACAATACATAATCAAAGCCTAAATAAGAATAAAAGAATTTATTTTTGCAACATAAGATGATAAAAATTTGAACAGAATAGTAAGAAACACCCAACAAAACCATCAGAATATCAAATAATTATAAGCTAACTCTAAGCTAGTATTATCAAAATAGAACATATATCATACACAAATATCAAGGCTCAGAATAACCAGAATGTCAGCATTATACCTCAATCAGCTAATTAGACTCAGATCAAATCCACGTGTGGTAGCTAACACATGGGGCTAGTACCACCCCTATTAGCAATTTAGAATCATGGTGCACCTTAGCTAACGCCTATTGCTATTAGCTGCAAGGTTCTATACTGGATGGGTTCCCAAAAATCCTTCTTTTAGAAAAACTGAAATCAACTTAGTTTTAAATTCAAAATCAAACCATTTTCATATTCAAACAATTCAAAAATTCAAAATCAGAAAGCTCATTAATACAAAACAAAGGAATTTAGAATTCCAACAACAAAGAAATTTAGTAATACAAAATCAAAGCGATTTAGAAATATGGAATTAGAGTACTTTAAAAACACATAATCAAATTAATTGACAAATACATAATCAATGTATGTCAGAATTGTAGAATCAAAGTGGTTCAATAATGCAAAAAAGAATGATTCATAAATCTGTAATTAAAGCAATTCAGTTAAATAAAACATCTAATCAAATGCTCAACAAAATTTCATCAAACCAAGCGCTTTTGAAATATTCAGAAGATACTAAAATGATTAGGTTTATAAATTTAAGGAAGCCTACCCAAGGCACTAGAATATTCAATTAATAATTACTTTTGCAAATGCAGTATGTAAATAAGAAGAAATATGCATAATTAGCATTATTTATTTTCTTGAAGGACGGACACCAAGGTTTATCAATTATATGGTGTAAACGTAACTTGAAACCATAGCCATGGTTTAAAAACAAGAAAAAAAAATAATGGAAATAGAAGCTGCCTATCAATGAGTTTGGGAAGTTCATAAAATTGAACTAAGACTCTTAAGCTTACTGGTTTGATATCATGAGTTTGCTTAATTAATGACAAATTAGTTAGTTAAATGGTCAAAGAGACTATAAAGGAGAGAAAGAATGTTTTTGAAGGGAGGAAAAAGGAGAGAAAGATTAAGAAGAAAATAATATAAGATTACGTTAAATATAAAGACTACTTAAAGCTTACTTGCATGGATGCATGCACCCTCTTAGTCCCACCATGGATTCATATATATGTGTGTGTGGTTACACTTCATATTTTTAGAAAAGATTTGTCCTCATGGTAGAATATTTTATATAATTGGCATATAAATTTTAAAATATAATAAAATATTTTAGTAATTACTTCCAAAGAGTCACGCCAAATGCTTTTTTTTTTTTAAACTTTATATGTATTTCATCCTATCACAATATCTTACATGAATATTGTTGATATCAAAAGCAATTTATGAATACACATCTTCTATAAACTAATTTTTTATCATTCCTTAGTAAGCATAATATCAATTTCTTAGTCTTATTTCTCTAACAACGATATAGATCATGGCATGATATAATTGGTATTAAAGACTCTTGTAATTACATTACCTCATATAAATTGCAGGATTAAAATGATGAAATATAAAAAAAAAAAATTGTCACTAAAAGAAGATAATTCTTGACATTGAATGTCTAACTAACAAAATAGGATACAGTGCTATTAGAATCTTTTAATACTTCACCAAGATTAAATGATACAAGGGCTATCGAATTATATAATAGTGCAACAATAGTTTATTTCAAGTGTCAACATCTAAACCTAGAAAATAATGCCTCATAAGAGCATAAAAATTGAAGGAAATTACATTTAACATAGAGGAAAGTGTAAACCCAAGTTTTAACCAATGTCAACGCACAAAACCCACATAGATGGGGACACACCAAAAGCATTGCTAATAAACATAAGGATGATCGTGAAGCATATGATATTAATTATATGCGAAGAGATATATTTTTATGACATAATTCAAATCTAACCTAATCTTAACTCATTTGAATAAAGTGTTTTCTTCAAGTTTGAAAAAATTGATTGAACTCGAATGTTAGTTGAATGAGTTAATCACCCAGTCAAATGCCTTCCTAAAATCCAATACAGTTGAGAAGAGACAATTTCTTACTTTAAATGATGGGCATACTTGGATAGCTCAGTAAATTGTATGACAAATTCATCAACTGATACCCCAAGGACTTGCCATAAGCTCTTGAAATCCCTAACACGAGCATCCCTAACACTCATGGGTAAAAATCAATCCATAAACAATTCTTTGAATTCTTCCCATTCAAGAGGAGGTAACTTAGATGGTCTCCCTTACAGCAAGGACTCATACCACGATCTGGCAACTTTCTTCAACTAGAACAAGAAAAAAAGACTCTCATCTCATGTTAAAAGTCCTAATAGTACTCATATTATTGACTTGGGAGAAGTGTCAAGATTTGATGAATCAAAATTAACACATTAAAGTTGTTATTTCTAAGCAATTTGAACAAGTTCGTGATTAATATTGAAGACGTTTGATTGCATCAATTGATTATGTTCGCTTTCTCTTAAAGCAAAGACTGGTTTTTCATGGTCATGATGAATCATTCAATTCTACTAATTGAGGTAATTTCCTTAAACTTCTAAAGTTTCTTGTTGACCATAATGAGTCAATAAATCATATTGTCTTACAAAGGGCTATTGATAATAATTGATTAATAGCCCCTTAAATTCAAAAGGATATTGTTCATGCTACTGCGTTGGAAACCATCAATGCTATTATTAATGATCTTAGAGATGACCTATTTGCCATTATTGTTAATGAGTCATGTGACATATCAAATAAAGAGCAAATGGCTATTGCTTTGCATTGTGTTAATAAGAAAGGAAGTATCATTGAGTGTTTTCTTGTATAGTGCATGTTATTGATACAACTGCTTTATCATTGAAAATGACAATTGATAAATTGTTTTGCAAATATGAGCTAAGTATATTAAGCATTCATGGACAAGGTTATGATAGTGTTAGTAGCATGCAAGGTGAATTTCATAGTCTTAAAAATTTGATTTTAAAGGAAAATTCATCTACATTTTATATTCATTGTTTTTCTCATCAATTGCAGCTTACATTAGTAGCCACTACTACAAATCACATTCAACTTGCTTCTCTTTTTAATTTAGTATCTACTTTGTTGAATGTTGTTGAGGGCTCTTGCAAACAACATGATATGCTTCATGAAAAACAATTAACTAAAGTTAGAGAAGCATAAGAGAAAGGAAAAATTCCTAGTAGACAAAACATAAATCAAGAAACTAGTTTTAAATGAGGTGTTGATACTTATTGGGGTTCAAATTATGCAACTTTGATAAATTTAATATTGATGTATTCTTCTACAATTGATGTGCTTGAAATTATAAAGGAAGATAAGTCAAATGCAACTCAGAGAGCCGAAGCTAATGGTTTACTACATTTGTTACAAGATTTTGATTTTGCATTCACATTACATTTAATGAAAAATGTGTTAGGCATCTCAAATAAATTGTCACAAGCATTACAAAGGAAAGATTAAGATATCATAAATGCCATGAACTTGGTTAACATTTCAAAACAATGGTTACAAGATATAAGGGATAGTGGATGGGAGTTTTTATTGCATGAAGTAACTTTATTTTGCAATATGCATGATATTGACATTCCAAATATATATGAGATTTTTTGTCTAAAGGTAGACCGCAACGTGGAGGTAAAACTTATAATTTCATAATAGAACATCACTATCATGTTGAAATATTTTATACTATTGTAGACGTGTAACTTCAAGAACTAAATGATCATTTTACTGAGACATAGAGAAGAATGCTTCTTTGTATGGCCTATTTGAATCCATTTAATTTGTTCTCAGCTTTTGATAAGAACAAGTTAATTAACTTTACAAGGTTCTATCCATGGGAATTTTCTTCAACTGATTTGGTGATGCTTGATAATCAACTTGAGACTTATATCATTGATATGCATAGTAATGCTGAATTTGTATCTTTGAAAAGAATTAGTTATTTTGTAGATAAGCTAGTTGAAACTAGAAGACATATTATTTATTCATTAGTTTATCAGTTATTAAAGTTAACAATGATTTTTCCTGTAGCCACAATAACTATAGAAAGCGCATTTTCAGCTATGAAGATTGTGAAAAATCAACTACGCAATCGAATAAGAGATGCATGGATGAATGATTATCTAATGACTTATATTGACAAATATGTTTTCAATAGTATTGACAATAAATGATTGTTCAACAATTTCAAAATATAAAATTGCATAAAGGACAATTATAAGGTATGAAATTTAGTCTTTTATACAATTTGAATATAAACATTGAGCTTGTGCGACATCTGATATTTATCTTTTCCAATATTATTGTTTTGGGTTAGATTATTTTACTAATTCATATTTTTATTAAAATTAAATATCACTTTTCCTTTATGATAAATATTTTCAAATTTAATCCTATATGAAATGTTTGTCTATTGTTATTTATTTTGCTAATATCATCAACTACTTGACACTCTATAACACATTGAAGCTAACTTATCAAAGTCACTTATGTAATTCACTTCATTGTTTATGTTTATCCATTTTGTTAGAATAAGTATCATTTGCCACATAAGCCATCACTTATTGCATATAAAAAATTAATAGTAAAGGCTAAATTGAAAATATATAAAATTATAAAACTTTAATTCTAAAAAAGTTTAACTATATAACCAAATTAAAAATCAAATAAAGCTAAAAGTATAAATGTATTTGTAAACATTTTATCAAATCATTTCATTCCATCAAACCTTGAGAACTTGATCAAGAGAACTGCCTAAGAATAGTCTGAGTAAGGGTTGAGATGACATTAACTATTTATTTGATGTTTTAAAACTGATATAGTTGGAAGAGTTAGCAATTATTATACATATTGATGAATGAATCATTTGTTGTGTCATTTTCATATAATGCTAATAGATGATAACTATTGAATTTTTTGGCCTTTTAATATTTAGTTAGACAATATTAGGCTGATTACTAATCTTGGAAGACCCCATAACAGATATATATATATATATATATATATATATGGTTTGGCCACTGTATTATTTAGTGTTATCAAACTATTGAATCAATAATTGTTTCTTATCTTAATTCACACTTTTTAAGACATTAGTATTGATGAAAAAAAAATTTGTCAGTACTACATATGTTTCTTCTCTTGAGACAAGGCAATTATAGAATAGAAATCAAGTGTGGAAGAGTGTTTTTTTTTTTTTTTTTCTCTCTTTTGGTTGATTCAAAATATGATATTGTTTGAAGATGGTGACAAGGATGAGGTAAGGCTATAATAGCATATTATAATGAGTGCGAAAGAGTTTAAGGCAATAATGAATTACATAATAGGCTCAGCAAAAAAGACATATAAGGTGTAAAAGTGGTATGAATTGCTCAACCTACACATTATTTTAAGGAAAAAGGAAGGAAGAATGATGTGAAGATAATGCAAGAAGGAAATGAAGTGTATTTTGACAAAGGAGGAATACAAAATTGACAAAAGTAATTACAAGATGAAAATGTTGACCAATCCTTTACTCGTGTAAAGGATGAAAACTTCTAATACTCACTCATGTAGTAGCTTTTACTTTTTAGCCATACTCTATTTCTATGAAAAAATGGTTAAAATATTATTTACTTTCAATTATCAATTGATCTCACTTTAATCCCTCATTTATTAATTTTTTTCAATTTAATCCCTTACTTATCAATCTGTTATCAATTTGGACTCTTATTCATCAATCCATTATCAATTTAATATATTCTAAATTTATTATCTCACTTGTTAGTTTATTGTCAATTTGGTCCCATACTAATAAGAAAATTAGCACACTTAATCCCTTAATTTAAACTAAATTTGGCGTAAATGTGTTAACATTTAGACTAACAAAGGACCAAACTAAGAATGAACTAATAAGTATGGGACCAAATTAAGAATAGAAATTAGTAAAGGACCAAATTGAAATTAAAAATCGATGAGGGACTATAATAAAAGTCAACTAATTAATGAGGACTAAAACTATATTTTACTTTTAAAATGCAATGTGGAAGGGTATTATAGGAATAAAACAATCATTCAACTTGTCGTTGGTTTAAAGAAAGTCTTGAGAAAAGTGTGGTTGGCTATTGATTTTGCTATGAATGGTTGAGATGGAACTCACCTGGCAAGCTGAATCAATGGTTTTGGTGAAAAGCAATTGGGATGTGAAATCTTTACATGATTACAAGTAGACCTAATTATTAGATTGGGTTTTTTTTAAAAATTAGATTTGAATTCAGATTCCAAAAAATGTATAAGCTCATATTTTAATTAGACTTTTATCAATATTTTTCTGGCTAAATCAATCAGACCTTTTTAAGTCAATGTCAAATTAATGTTACTTAAAATTTGAAATAAATAACATTGATAATTATTATTATTACATATAAGATTATACATGAAGAAATTGTAAATACAAATGAGTTATTGTATTCGCATAAATCCTTTAAATAAGAGGTATTAGTTTTTATTTCTTTATCAAAATGTCATGTTATATTAATTTTTTCTTCAAATAATAAGCTTTTACTTATTAAAAAAGTATTTATTCAAGCTTTTTGGACACGAGCTAGGCTTAAAAAACCCTAAGCTTGATCTATTTTATAAATTAGACTTTTTTTGTTTAGACTTTATTTTTTCCAGGTAGACTTTTTAAGTTATTATCAGGTTTACTTACAAAGAAGGTTGTAAATTGACTTATAGGTATGTATGGCTCACAATATGAAAATGGAAAATCATATTTTAATAAACAAGATTAGATTATCTATAGTAATGTAGATTCAATCCAATAGTCCATATTTTTTATATTTTTTAAAATTTGTTTTGTATGGAAAAATTGTAAACGATTGGATCATGATCCAATAATTCACATATCAACTAGAGAATATGTACTACTGTAGGTAACCCAATCTCTTTAATAAACATTTAGGAGATGTGTCAAATTGATTCTTGATAATATTGTATCTCTAGGTTGGCTTTGCTAGCCCTTTTTTTCAATGAAGGGAAAAAAAAGTGCAAAACGATTTCACTTAATATAAATGTATTTAAACATATAAGTTTCTTTATTTAATAAATATATTTCATCACACTTTTTTTATGCTTAATTTTTTTTTTATTTTTTTTTTATTTTTTTCAATGGATACTATTTGATTCTCTCATATGATCTCTTAGTATTTTTATTCTAGAATGTAATTTTTGTTGATCTAAATGTTGAATTACAAAAGTGTTTACTATATTCATCTTGCATGTCAAATATTATAAAAATGGGACAATTATAAATATAAAGTCAAACAGGATATATCATGTTTATATTTAAACAAATTATGTTGTTATTTAATTCTATAATATGTTATGCGTAACAATGTTAAATTAATGTAAAATTTTGTAGATATGATTAAATTTTTTTAAAAAAATATGAAATTCTGTAAAAACAATTCCTGAAAAAAAGTAATATTTTGATTTACTATTAATATTTACTGGCACTGGTACCCATTAATTCATAATTCATATATGTGTCCATATAGTGGATAAATTGCTTTATTATCTGCTAAAATTATATAGTTCTTCACTTTATTTATATAATAAAGCCAACATATAAATAAAACATGCTCACAAATTATGTTATTTTTAATTAAAGATATAATTCTTAAAATTTTATCTCAATATTATTTGTTTAGGTTAAAAATTATAAATTTAATATGTTCTAAATAAATAAAAAAAGTTGACTAATTTATATTAATTAGATACATATATTTGTTACTTAACATTTAAATATATTTCAATTTCATATAGTTATAATTATAACTTATCTTATATCATAAGTAGGGGTGTTCAAATAGTCGAGTTAGGCTTGAACATAACTTGGGACCCAACCCAGTAAATGACTGTGGAAAAAAATTTGCCCCAGGACCCAGCTTGGGCCAGTGTGCCCCAACAAGTGGCCGAGTTCGGGCTAGGTCGAACTGGGTCAGGCCAAGTCTATATACTTTTTTAGTTTTTTTAATTAATAAAACACAAAATTTTTTAAATTAAAAAAATAAGATGAATTGATATGTTTAAGATTAATTATAAATATAAAGAAATTAATTAAATTATAAAAAATAAAAACAAATTAGGCCAAGTAGAGCTTAAACCCGGGACCCAGCCCGACCTAGTTAATAGACCCAACTTGGCTTGGGAATTTTTTGAAGAAATTCATATGTTGTTTTTGCTTTATACGCATCATATTTTATGAAATTCAGCTAGTGAACTTGACAAGAAATGTAAAATATGACGAAGTGATTTTATTATACCCATTACAAATTTGAGGCAGGAACATTGAATGGTATTTTGCAAATTTAGTATCTCTGTTGATAGTTTGGCTTTAGATAAAATTCTCATTCTCTACTTCTTTTTTTGCTTTAAATTGGCTTCTTAGGGATTCTGCATCTCCAATTTTGTAAGTTCAGGTCCTACTTATTTTAACCATTTAGTGGCTGATTAATTAAATGACAGACCCAAACCAAATAAGTCAGCTAGAGCAAGGTTCATCATAAGGTAGCAATATGCCATCTAACCCGACATCCAACCATTCAAATGCTGGTCAAAATGCCACTGGCACTGATGTAGCTGCCTCTGCCCTTGCTCAACACCTACTACAGGGTCGTCAATAGTTGGTATAGGTGAAAAGAGAAAAAGCCCCTAAAGAAATCTAATGTGTGGGATCATTTCATGAAACTCCCTTTAAAAGAATCTGGAGGGTATATAAAAGCTGCTTGTAAGTATTACAGTGCTTCTTATGCTTATGATCCAAACAAGCATGGTACAAATTCATTGAAAAAACACTTGTTGAGGTGTAAGAAGCATCCTAATCAAGCTGAGGAGAGTAAACAATCTATGTTAGCGTTTCTTGAACCAGAAAAAAGTCAACCTAAAACCTTGGTCCCCCACAGCTACAACGTAAAGGGTTGTCACAAGGCATTACAAAGTACATTATTAAATATAAGGTACCATTTTAGTCTATTGAAAATGATAAGTTTAAGGAATTCTATTATGAATTGGAACCACGATTTCCAATTCTATCCAGAATGACAATTGTTAGGGATTGTTATATGATCAATCTTGAAGAGGTAAAGACACTTAAGGATTCCTTTAAGAGGGTAGGATTTCATGTAAGTTTTACCATGGATACTTGGACGCCGGTGCTATATATGAATTGCATGTGTCTCACATCCCATTACATAGATGAGGACTGAAGGCTTCAAAAATGAATCTTGAATTTTATCTTATTGAAAATCATAGGGTGACACAATAAGAAAAGCGATAGAGAAGTGCTTGCAAGAGTAGGAGATTGATAAGATATTCACCGTGACAGTGCATAATGCATCATCAAATGACACAACTGTGACTTATCTGAAGAAAAGACTTAGAAGTTGGGGTGGGTTAATATGTGATGGGGATTTCTTACACATGCGTTGTTGTGCACATATTTTGAACCTTGTTGTAAGTGATGGGTTGAAGATGATGAATAGCTCTATTTCTACTATTCAAAATGCAATGAGGTATATCTGGTCTTCGCCTGGTCAGTTGCAACTTTTTAAAAGTTTTATGGAAAAGGAAAAATTAAATCAAGTAGCCTTCTATGCTTAAATGTTACAACTAAGTGAAACTCTACTACCTCTTGTTAAACAATGCTATCAAATTTCAAAAGATCTTTAAGAGGATAGAAGATGAGGATGATAGGTACGTTGCATACTTCACTGATGATGCTATACAAGCTGGGTTGCCAAACGTTACAAATTAGAGCAAAGCAGTGGTCATTGCAAAGTTTTTTAAAACATTCTATGATACCACCTTGAGGTTATCTAGATCACTGATGTGACCTTAAATATTTGCTTCGACAACATCATTGACATCCAAGATATGTTATTTTCGAACACAACACTTCATAATCCTATTATAAGAGAAATGGTGATATAACATTGGCATTTACTGGTAATAGGGTTGGTATTTGATCCGCGATATAACATTGGCTAAGTTTATTTCACTTTTAATGATCTATACTCTGATTCTAGTGTGTTTGAAGTCATGAAGGTTAGGATTAGAGATGCATTGGATTGCTTATATAAGGATTAATCCATGGGAGTTGTACAAGAGTCAGTTGATGTTGAAACCACCTCAGAGAGTGCCAGTGCCACCTCGAATAGTACGATTACAAGCTGCTTATCAAATCGCAAGTATAAGTATAAGGCATTGAAGCAGAGAATTATTTCAACAGATCATAAATATGAGTTAGACAGGTATTTGGAACAAGAATTGGTTCGTGACGCTACCTCTTTGATATCCTTACATTGTGGAAAGACAATGTTACAAAGTATAAGGTGTTATCCCAAATTACACGTGATGTGTTGGCCATTCCTATGTCAATTGCGGCTTCAGAGTTTGCTTTCAGTACTAGTGGCGTGTGCATGATGTGTTCAGGAGCTCCTTATCCCTTAGAATGACTTAGGCCCTTTTTCGCGATTAAAATTGGCTTTCCCCAAATATGGTTAACTTTAATGATTAAGACTATAATCAATTTAACAAGATTGAAAGCATTATGTCAGGTAAGCTTAAACTCTAATTTTCACTTATTAATTTACATTGGCTAATCTTTAACTTTATTATTCCATGTCATGATTAACGTTTACAGATGTCTCCAAAGATCCAGGTGTTGCAAGGACTTGAAGTGTTATGGCCATTAGCTGAGGTTATATATTTGGTAGTACAATTTTCTTTTATGGATAACCTATCATCTTCATAACATTAAGTCTAGTGTTTAATTTTCTCACTAGGTTCCTGCTTTTAAGCACAGTAGGGAAGGTGATATTCATACGAGAGGATGTTGGAAGGTTGGTCCTTCCACAATTGCTGAATTTGTATTTTGTAATACATGTAGACTAAATTATAATGTCCGAAATTGCAAACTTATGATCTTATGTTCTCTTGCTATCTCCATTAGTTCTTTTGTGTAATTTTAAGCTTAGCTTCTATGTCATTGCAATGTCTAAAATTGCTGGCTTATGATCAACAACAATTGTTAAAGCATGTGTATTCAGTTTAGTCAATGTTTGTCTTCGATTTTATTTATATATATTGGATAACTCCTCTTGAGCTGGGCAATATCAAAATTCATTTGGATTGCATGAGATTAGAGCTCACTAATTGATATTTTGTGTTAGTTAATTATGCATTACTTATGAGTTTTTATGATAAATCTTGTTTCTTTTTTCTTTGACAAAGAAGAATGACTATCAATGGAACACAAGATGATATAGTTCATGGAAACCTGACAATGGAAAAGAACCTCTAGTTCAGTGCCAAGGAAGTAGGAAGTTATAATTTTTTTATATATCAAGGAGTTCCTCATTTTATGGAAAAACTTATCTTATATTTTTGCTTGTCAACAACATCACTTCTTAGTGCACTCTGCTGCCATCCCAAACAAAAGATCAATTATTATATGGTTTATCTAATGACACACAAGTGAATTATATGCAACAATTTTCTTAGTGATATGGTTTAAATTGTGAATTCTTGCTTGTGACATTCAATTTAATTAGCATGATAGGTCCTTTGATGAAGAATTTAACAAGGCAAATCCAGGGGTCAAGGTTCCTGCATTTTTAATAATGTGTGGCAAGAATTATGTGCTTAAATATCAAGGGATTGAAAAGCTAATAAAGAGTGGAAAAGCAAAAGAACTTGTTCCTAATTTGGAGATCACATTTATCCTTGAAGTAACCCACTTTGTTCAAGAGTAATTCCCTCAACAGGTGAATCAACTTATCCTCAATTTCCTTCATAAGCATATTTGATTGTGAATTGTGAGTTTGATTGTACACTTTAGTGTGCAACGCATATCATGAATGATGTGTGTAGTGGTGTATGTGTAGCAAAAACATAATGTTTTCTATCTTATAGATGAAATAATATGGATGGGACAATGGAAGAGAACCTCTGGTTCATAGATTCCACTAATTTCTTTGGAATACCTTTCCTTATTTACCCCACCTAACTCCCAAACATTCAAAAATTTCAGTTCTTTACAATTTGGTCCAAGCATTTAATTATTTTACTATTTACTTCAAATAATTTATTCTTGAAATTGTACCTACATAATATAAGAGTAAGGTTTAGAAGCTGGCACTGGGACTTATGCTAGGTAATGTACATAATATTTTTATTCAACTTCAGCTATTGTCCTTTAAATTTAATCTTTATGAGTATTATATGCATCTTCATATGTTGGATTACAATCAGCAAACAATAATGCAACTGATTCATGCACAAATGTTAACCCAAAAAGTGGCCAAGCCTACTTTTTGGTACCCCTGTTCTCTTACAAGAAGCATGAGAAAGTAATAAATAATTTTGACTAAAGCTTTAAAATTCTACTTTTTACTTCTTACTTGTAATTATAAGATAGTGTCCTTTGTGATTGTTTGAATTGACCCTGAAGGAAATTATCTAGTGAAATGGCATTATCAAGGCATTGGGAATTCAAGAATTATATCCAGTGTTGTTTGTGAGTGTTTGAACATGTAGGAAAAGAGAGTTTTTTTTCTTTTTCGCAGACCCATGTGGGCCTGATTAATCATACCTGGCCCAATGATGTCCCAAGTTCACCAAGCCGCGTCATTGGGCCCAAGGTCAAAAATCTAACCTCAACATAATATCTAGTGGGGCATGGGTTTGTGTGCCGCCCAGCCTAGTCCACCATCTATCCACCCTTATTCATAATTAACAAGAGGTACACATAAATATAAAATATGCAAAATATAGATATTGCAAAATTTAAAGATAAACATCATATAATGTCACTAAAATTATTATTATGAATCTTTATATTGCAATTGGCACTTAGATCATTACTACACATTGTAAATCTGTCAAGTAATAGTTTCCAAAATTTCATTGATATAGTAGACATAAATTTATAAAACTTTATAATTGATAGAAACAAGAATTCTTTAATAAGAGAAACAAGAATTTAATATTTTATAATAATAAAATTTCTATAATATTTTAATTTCCCTTTTTTGGAAAAAATTGTAATTCATAATTGGATTATTAAATTTCTTATAAAAAATTATGAGTTCCTAAACAACACTCTAATACCACACATAAGTTTTTATTAATTTCTATCTAATCCCAATGCAAGAAATTATCAATCAATCATAGTTTACTAGATCTTGGAAACTTATAGATTTTCACATGCTAAACAATATACAATACTATCAATTTAAAAAAGAATTTATACCTTGATCCATCAATTAATTAATATGAAACCTTAGATTTCTAAAACTTATAAGAGAACTATGAGATAAAAAAAAACTGTGTTTCTATCTCTTAACCTCTCTTAATTTACGTGTACGTTAGTGATGGATAAAAAAAAATGTAAACCCTATTTATAAGCAAAGATAAAGAATAGTTTCTAAATAAATATTTATTATCATATCACGATTATTTGATAATCATTTATTATATAATAATTTCAATTTTCAAACTTTCATATATCATATTAACCACTCTCATCAAGAGGTTAGTTACAGATAAACATATCGAAAACTATTTTTTAATTAACTAATTAAAAATTAGCTCATATAATTATTTATTTAACTAATTAATTACTTAATCTATATAACTTGAGTCAGCTCAAGACTTACATATTCCCCTCAATTCGGTGGGTGAAAGCCACTTTCCTAGACTTACAGTGCCCAGAACCTAAATGCCTATAATCAGGGGTTATTTTTAGCTCAACCGAATTCCCCTGCATTATAGGACGCAAACCTCCATTTCTGTGCAACCCTATCTGTCCTTTGGTTTTAGTTGAATCAATGTGTAGTTGCAAGATTTCAGTTCAAGGGAGATGGAGATCACAAAGTAGCAAACCAGCAAGGAAGGAATAGCGTCCATGGCTTCTAGAGTTTCTGTGTAAAGAATATAATGTGGGAAGGAGAATGGGATTGCGTGAACACAGGGAGGAAAAGAAGGAAGAATGAAGTTCAAACAAGAAGTAAAGAATGTAGGTGAAAAGCTGAGGCATTTCAGAGTGTGGATGCAGTAAATCCTAAAGAGAGGGGCTCGATGATCTGCCAATTGTACAGGACGACAATGTATTTTTACTTGGCTGATTTAATTGCAAATAAATAAATACAAGAATTTTTTTCTCCAGAGATGTTCGCTTGGGGTTCAAACTTATGTAAGGAAGGCTTGTCGTGTATGCCAGCTTCAATGTAATAGATTTTTCTATGCAAAAGAGAATTGAATTATGCTTATATGCACATGAAAATGTTATGCGTTACAATAAACTTTTAAAATAAAATATTGAATTTTTCAAAAAAATACCTTCCCAACTAACTTAGGGTTAGTTTGGTGCAATGCATTCAAGAGGATGGGAGAGGGAATTGGCGAAAGGGAGAGAAAAATGGCAATTTAGTGCGTGGCAATGCAGCAGCCTTGAAAGACGTGTTTCCACCTATCATGGGAGAGTCATTTCCATCAGATAGGTGATAGAAATATGCTGGATGCAAGGGAATTGTAAGCCAAATTACTAAAATGATCCTAGATGTTTAAACTTTATTTGGGAATAAACATTTATCAGGGGTATTTTGGTCATTTGACCATTAAATGCTTTCATTTCCAAATTTTATTTTCATCTTACCAAACAAATAATTAAATGTCTTTCATCTTTCCATTACCACTGTACCAAACAAGATTTTATTTAAAAGTTTTTATTTTATTTTATTCCATTCTCAATCACTTTCTTACTCTTTTTTTCATCTATTTTCCTTACGTATACCAAACGAGGGCTTAGGGGCCTAAACTTCACCACTGAACTTACCCAACTGCACTTTTCTGTAGGCCATCATGGCATGGGATAGAATACATGGGCTATTATTTTGGCAACTAACTTGTGCAAAATGAACTAGAGAAGGGAAAAAAAGGCCGATGATAATGGTTCAAAACATGCATTCAGTTTTGCCTGGCCTCGTCTCCAAAAAGGGAATAAGGCATATAGCAATAGTAGTGAATCTCATGAGGCATAATGGACATACAAGGTAGCTTTGTTGAAATTTGCTGTAATTTTTATAACCTTAAAAATGATCACATATAATGACTTATCGTGATAGGTAAAGAGTGTTTATATCGCAAAAACACGCTATTTCACACATAAATGCTTATTTTATAATTTATAATTTATATTTTATATTTCTCATTCAAGTTAATATGCAAATTTTAATAAATTTTATAACTACATTTTTTTGTTACTAGGAGCTATTTGCATTTGAAGATATATTTTATTTCATGTATTATAACATAAACAATAAATTATTATAAGAAAGAAATTAAAAAAAGGTAAAATTGATCTTAATCATGAATTAGTTAAAGAGAAATTTTAATTTTTTAACCATATATGCATCAAATTTTAATAGACAAACAATTAGGATTTTCACTATTACTCAAACTAACAAAATTTGGAGATTAAAATGATTAGTTACACTGTATATGATGTTTAAAAAAATGATTAGCTACACAACTTCTGTCCAAAATAAAAAATTAGAATTTTCTATATACAAAAAATCTAAATAGCATAAAATCTATGCATAGTCTTAAAGTAATTCAAATTCAGAATTTTTTAAGTTATATTAACATTATTAGTTCATATGTTGCTTCGATGTGATTTAAAATTTGATTCCTGTAAAATAGATCGTTTAATCTTAAAACCATTCTCATTTATATATACGTTAAAAACACTGTCAACTATACTGCGTTATTTTCTCTAATAGAATCGATAAACCTATCTCTTTCGTACAACAAATTTTACTGGATTGCCAATTTGATTACAAAGAAAAAGGGACTGCAAATTTGAATTCGCGGCGATTTCGTGCTGCACCTATCACGGATGAACGGCGTTACTCGAACTCAGTAATGATTGGCGTTGATCGAACTCTAGTAGAGGCTGGAGCTGCTGCTATTTTATTGATTTAATATATTTTTATTAATTTAATGTTAATAAAATATTATTATTTTATATTATTTGATTACAGAAGAATCTCCTATTACATATGAGAGGATGCAAACGCCTATGCTGCGTGGATGAACGGCAATGGGAGAGAGACCACGAACACGAGGGGCTGCGTCCGCGTGGATCAGTTGGTGACTTCCGAGAATCATAGGCAAACGTGGTAAATTTGGCTTTCTTACCTTTTCTGGGCTAGTTTTGGGCTTGGCATCATTTTTGCACTTTCTTTCTTGAAACAATGGACTCGCAAGAAGGATTTTAGGTTGATTATATGAAACTTTCAAACTCGGTCAAAATTGAGGAGTTTACCAATTCCAAGCAAGTCAAATTTGACCAAATCTGCCTCAATTCCAATTCTATATTTGATTTAAATAAAACTCCTACCTAAAATCATAAAATCGAATTCAATCATGATTTTGTCAACTTAACTCTAAACAATGAAAGGATAAAGAGATTTGAATTCACCATTTCCCTATTTATCATCAAATGGTACACTGTATACGTATACCAAATGATTTCATAAAATTCGTACGAACATGTGAAGAAAATTTTAAACCTTGAACAAGAGCCAAAAGACAGGCACTACATCCAAAAAATGCATACATAAGCGACAATTCTTGTGATTGCAAAATTTAATCGTCAAAAGATTGACAAATGATAATTTAATCTCGGAGCGGACAGTGCCTAATATTACAAACATTATTTTAGCTTCATACTCAACCAGATCCCTAGATGGGATCCAAATTACATTTTATCGCTTGAGGATGTATGCGTACAACTAGTAATGGTAGCAAAACAATGTAATTTTACAGATACAATTTTGATTCCTTAAACGACACAAATAAGCAGGTTCCACACCTTCCATTAGTTTAGCTGGCTAAGGGGAGAACGTGGTATAAGCGATGGTTTCAACTCCTTTACATCAAAAGATTCATAAGAATTGTTTTCCCGGAATTCCTCGAGAAGAGACTCCGTTGGCAAGGATCGAAGCGACTCTATTGTTCCCTTACTCGGAACATCGGGCTCACATCTAACTGGTGTAGTCCCACTAGGCTCATAGTCCTGCAAGACAGGAAGACAAAAAAAGACATTATATCAAGTGATAGATAATGCTAATAAGGTTCAATTAGCAACATCCTAATTTATTCTTCTAGGCATTAAATAGAATGCTGAGTGGACCTACCCTATACTGCTGCTGAAAGGTTTCACGAGCCTTCTCTTCAATGGAGGCGGCTTGGCCAGAGTGGTCCTCTCTGAAAGTCTCTAGTGTGTTTGCATGGGTTTTGACAACAGTTAACATTCCCGATATAGTTTCCCGCTCTTTCACATAGATGTCTGCAAAAGGGAGCAAGAAATCAGGATAATATAAATGCGAAAAAATATATAAGAATGCTAGAAAATATAATATTAATAATAACATATAATGTTGGTGACAACCTACAAGATGTCCATGGAACTGATTTAGTGAGGCAGGTATTGATTCAAATAATGAGATTTCTAAGTAATCACGAGCATGCAACTTCACTGCAGTTCGTGTAACCAAAGGATCAACTTCCAGAACACTATACTCACCATCAAACTGCTGAAGGATATCCTCACTGTTCTTTGCCATATCTTCCTCTGCTGCTACCCGTGCCGAATGGATTTCCATGTCATGCTGCACATTGCTGTCAGAAGCATTCCTGTATCAAAGTAGTTGATAATGATATCACATGAGATCATTAACACGGATGATTCTAGATAAGAAAACGAAAAACTCATCCATGAATAATACAAGGCATATCGTTGGCCAAGTGGCCCAGAACAAAACCCATGTGTCACTGTCCGCACAAAAAATTATAAATGAAACAAAGGTATTAACAGTGAAGAATAGGTTTGTAGAGTGATGTCAAAAATCCACTTGACCATTTTAGAATCAACTGACCACACACCTGACAAGTGACCCCACGGCAGAAACATGTCTGGTCCCCATCTCATTCAAGGCCTCCTGTGTCCTCTTCGTATGTTTGAAAGCTGATTCAGCAGCATTGACACTAAGGAAAGAGTTTTAAACAGATTCAAGTTAGAACGTAAATAAAATTATCTAGATCAAGAGATCAGGTGGGAACAATTAACACATGCCTCTGCTGCAGCAGTGCCTCCATACGACAATGCTTTGCTGCAGAATAATCAGCAGTGTCCTTCGCATCCTTTTCGGCCTGCATGCAAAAGGTTTGCCATTTTCTTTTTGCTTGAGTCACAATATCTCCCACGGATGACACGTGTCCATCCAAGAATGACTTGCTCGCAATGCCATTTTCTCTAAGATCAACAAGCCTTGCATCAACCTACAAGTTCACCCACCAATCCATTATGAAAATTAACTGAAACGAGCAGCAGGAACCTATAAATTCCCCCTCCCCTCCCCCACCCCAAAAAAAGAAGGAAAGAAAAGAAACACCAAAGACAAACCAGATCCATTTGACGACGAATGTGATTTGTCACTAAACTAGTCATATCAGCAATAAGTTTCTCGGCATCAGACCTTGATTGTTCCTGCACGGAATAAGATTGAAAATAACACATTAGATACCTACGCTTATAAACCATCTATCTGAAATAATTTTCGATATCACATTGTTACCTCGTAAACTTTCTTAAACTCAGCGATGCTTTTTATTTGCATTTCATCAGCCTGTGATGCAAAGCTTTCAAGCCTTTTCGATTCTTCCAAAAGCTTATCCACAAATTCTTGAGTACACTCAGATATATCCTTTGTTTGTTCAACGCTGAGATTGAATCTCTTTTGTATTTGCAATCCACAGGGCAAAACACAAACAACAGCGGATAAAGAATGACATCAGTTAAAACAGATATTACTTTTTCAAAAATGTCGGGAACTATACAAAACAGTGGAACAAAAAATACAGATAAGTGACTACGTAAATAAAAGTTATAAGACAGATGGAAGGAAAACTTAAACCACACACATGCCGTAGTTCTCTTGCAAGGGATGCCAATTCACCCTGCTGAGTCGATAAAGAATTCTGAAGATCATCAAACATGGAACCTGCTACAGCGACCTCAGATGCAAGATACTGATTCATGAAAAAATAGAGTGATTGTCAAACAAGAATGAAAAATAAGCACTCCAGACATGATTGAAGAATAAGCAATCAAAAGTTCAATTGCGGCAGCATACTTCTTCAACAGAATGACGATTGGAGGAACTAAGAGATGATATTTCCTCCAAAGTTGCATCAGAGCTCGCCTTATGCAAACGCACAACATTTTGCAGTGCCTCAAAATGAGATGTATACAAAGCCCTTAAAGCTGTCACTTGCTTTTTCACATCAATAACCGCCTACAGACAATATAAGATAATTAAGAGCATAAAAGATAACGTGACATGCAAAAACCATGAACCCAATTATGTCTAGTTAATCTAAAATGAATTCAAAGCCAAATAGTAGAAATATTCAAGAATAAGAATTGGCTGAACCAGGATAGAAAGTAACAGACAAGAACATAGGCAACAGAAATTTGTTTTACAAACCTTATCATGAATACCCATAAACGAATTACACAGATTCTCCACACATTGAAGGTGTTCCTTCTGCCTAGTCAATGATGTTGCCACAGTATTGCAAAGAGAACCAATTTTCTGCGCAAGGTCCACTTGAAAATTGTTCAACACATCTCTGTTACTTGAATTCAGTTCGTCTTCTCTACCTATAACACATCACGGCAGAGATGTAGATAAGCAATCAAGAAAACACTAGTTAATCGAAGCATTTAAAGAAAGAAAAAGACCTACCAATTTTCAAAAACAACGAGACGTTATCCTGGAGAGCTTTCTCCAAATCAGCTCGTAATATGGATGCTTGATGAGCCAGAGCATTTTCTGTAGCACATCATTAACATTAGCACGATCAATAAGTAAGAAAAATGATGGAAAACAAAAATCAAGCATACCAGCTTTTCTCTGTTCAGAAATGATAAAATCCTTCGCTTTCAAAGTATATCGACATTTCTTTAATTCTTCTTCTGCGTTGGCATGCAATTTGCTGGTCTTGTTTAAGTTTTTCTGTGGTTTTACGGTTTCCAGATTAGAATGCGAGTAAAACTCCATTACAATAAAGAACAAACACGTGAATAACTCACCTCAGTGGAATCAAGTTTGTTGCTCAAATCAGAGCACTGCCGAACCTGGTCAACGTACTTGCTTTGCAAATCCTCCAGATTCTGGTTGAAGCATACCAAGGTCGAAACAAGTTATGCATAACAGGAACAAGATGCTGACCCATTATAATTCATATAGCTAATAGTATCGAGGAAAGGAAAAAAAACCTTCTGATGAGTTTCTATTGTGATTCCCATCTGCTCAATCTGCTCTGTCATAGCCTAATCACAAGAAAAGCATGCATCAATGGAAAGGCTAAAGGGCACCGTTCTAAGAATGGTTTTGATAACCAGAAGATAAAAGTCTTAAAAGAACTACTATACACCAATGAGCAAGAAAAGATAATAATAAACATCCTAGAAACTAGTAATATTCAAATTACACTAAGCGAAAAATTTCCACCACAATCGCAGAGCTGAAATTACATGGAAGAGTACTGTTCTTGGTGAACACAATGAATTATGATTGAAGCAACGAGAATAGGAAGCGAATATAAAGGAAGACAGAAACCATTAACCTTCTTTTCACTTTCTTCCTGATAGTATCTTTCTTTCGGTATATAGACTCCATTTTTCTCACGTGCAGCGTAAACCTCTGGTCAAAATCGAAATTACGTCGGTGCTCAGAAACTTATGTCCCTCAAAGAACACGAGACTTGCTAAAGGGCATAAATAGTTCTTACTTTCACTTTAACAACCACAACACAGACAAAGCAACTCACCTGCTTTAAGGCGTTCAATTTCTCCATAAAGATCCTTGATAAGAGTTGATTTCATCATTTTCTGGTTAACCTAGAATAAACAGAAACGAAAAAGAGGGAGATAATCCTTGAGAAACAATAAGAAATCATCTCGAAGCTAAATTAGAAATGAAAAATCATCAAAACAAGCACAAAGGATACAACAGATGCCCTTTATAAAATCCACATATGGTGCACATCGTATCCTCAGCATAATGGCAAACCTCAGCTAATTCATTAGCAATAGCTATATTGTATAAAGCAAATAGCTTCAATTGATATAAAAACTTAGTTTCCCGTCCCACTAATGCTTCCAAACAACAGAAGGCACGTTCTCACAACTCAAGGAAAGAAAAATATTAAACCTTTACTTAATCACCTAGCACACATATCCCCCATGAAATATGAATGCAGAGAGCCAATCTTCATAAGATTTTGACACAAATATTTCATGTGAATAATGGATCAAAATTAGACCGATCAAGTCACTCTTTCTCAAGAATGTTATGAATGATTTGTAAGTCTAAATGTAGGATAGAAAAAATAACAAATACAAAAAATCTAAAGTCCTCAAGCGATAACAAACCTCAGGTTTATTTTTTATGTTCTTCGCCCTGTGTGCATAATCCAGTGTGCTCAACGTTTCCTCTAAGCAATGAACAGCAGGAGAAACAGTGGCAATGATACAAGTCTTGGTTCTCCCACCGAGCGAATCACGCAGTAAACGTGTCAACTTGCTATCCCTACATTCCAATTTTGCTAAGTAAGCATCCTAGAAATATATTACACACCTATGTGTACAGACACACGCCCACTCACAAAGAGACACAGAGAGAGGGACTGAATCGTTGTCTAAATTAAATTATAATCAAACTGAGCAGAAAGAACCTGTAGGGGACGTGACCAAGGTGCTCCACGAGCGCACTAATCACCCGCCCTAAAGTAAGCAAGCTTTTATTAATTTCCCCAGCCTCTCTTGCACGACCCTAAAAATATCAAAAGATCCCACTTCTTAAGACTAAATTCCTAGGCAATTTAAAAATTATCAAACGGAGCATATCTTTATTCATTCATGCAATATAAAGTGTACTACCTCTCTAGCACCAGAACGAGAAATATTTTCTGAGCCAGCGAGGTCAACTAAATTCAGCTTGCCACATTTTATTAATTCTTCGCCTTCTGGGGTCGCTTCCTTGATGTGGATTGTTATTGAAAACAAAGAATGTGAGCGACTGAAACAGGAAAAGTGAATCTCAATAAAAGATTAAAATTTGTAATCTGTCTGAACAAGAAACAAAAGCAACAGTGACCTTGATTGCTTGTTCAATAAAGTTTCTGCAGTACGCCGTTTGGCAGACCCTCTCTCCAAAAGAGTAAAAATCTCGCTTGCACTTGTCACAATTTCCTCTTCCAAGCCTCTTACAAGAACTCCACCTTTACCATCCTCCATAAGAGGCAGCTGCTTTTTTTGCTTCTCCTCCAAAGCAACTCTTGAAATTTCATCAGGGGCGAGCAAATCAGTGATCTCCTCATTATACAATTCTAAAAAGGTGACTTTCACACTATATTCAGCATTTTGGCTCTCAAGGGTATCAAAAATCTGCTTAACAGCTCTAGGTATGACCCCTGCGTCTGGAGGCAAGTCGCCATTCAGCCCACTCTGTAGAGTAGTCAAATAAACTTATTAAGCACGAATTATGAGTAAGCACGTAACACTTCCATTAAATATTGCAAGAATAAATACCTTTGACCTTTTGCAGTCACCTTCCATTGTGTATGTTTTTCCCGTACCAGTTTGACCATACGCAAATATAGTACAGTTAAAGCCCTCGAGTACTTCATTCACTATTGGAATGATAGCCTGATCATAAAGATCTTTTTGCTGTGCAGAAGGGCCAAAAACCTGCAGGTATGCGATGGATCATTTAGAGTTCCTAAAAGGCTAAAACAGAACATACTCATTTGGCTATGATAAAATTTCTGATATTTGTTTCACAAAAAAAGTTAACCAAAGTACATTTCTTTCATTCTAGTCTTGGTAAAACAATACATAGCTCTGCGAATGCGTACATATTGACTCTCAGTCTCAGATATGGTGCACCTCAAAATTCTGACAAAGAAAGGCTACTAGTGGCAGTAACAATGCTAAGAAGGTTGATTCATGAATCATTGAATAACTTGACGAATACCCAATTCTCACCCAAGCAATCTTATATTTCTTATCAGTGAAAGGAACCTAGCAAGGGAAGCAAGGAACACTAAACAGAAACTAATCCAAGCAAAAGCCAGAAACAACTGTAGTAACCGCGACTCCAATAATAGTCCTTGTTAACACTCATTTTTGACGTAGTGAACTCATTCGACCATTTCACTTTTTTCCTTAAAAAATTCCCTGGATCTTAGGGGGAAAATTTCCCGGACTTTGATATTCAGCAAGAATGACTTATTTAGCGCTCTGCCGTCTTTAAAAATAGTAGAACCCACATGTTAATGTTCCACAAAGCAATCAATAATCGATCAACACAAGTAGGCCAACGGTAGTATGCTAGTTTTTACCTAAATGAATATGAAACAAAATTTCATAGAAAGTCAAATTTTGGATCGAAAGAAGCACCTTATCAAAAGTGAAAACTCTGTCTATATGCTTGCTGGCAATGCTCTGAGACACCGCTACTTCCCTAGTGTACTCATTGCAGGTGACAACCTGCGGTGCATTGGTCCGCAACTCTTCCTCGCTAAACGGCCTGGAATTTACACAGGAAACCGAAAGTTTGCCAAATTAATTGAAATGTCAATAAGCTATGAAAAATCAATGCACAAAAAGTCATCGTGGAATTATGCTGGAGTACCTGCATCGGAGGAGGACCTGAACGTTGACACCTTTCTCTTTGTCGTGACGAGCAGACATTCTGGATCCAAAAGAGCAAAAATCACCACAAACCTTCACTCTTTCTTTGTAGTTTGGCTTCTGAATTTTATTTTTCTCTCTCTGCTCTCTGCTCTCTCTCTACCCGGCCCTGTGTGACTGTGTATCGGTAGGAGAGCGGGTGGGTTTGAGATTTGAAATTTTGAGAGCCGCTCTCGTCTTTTGTTTAGTATCTACGGCTCAGATATTGGGAATCGCGATCCGACGGTCATTTTATGAGACAATTCGAATATGCTGTCCTGGTATGACCATTTTACCCCTCAATTTCCAGTCACATCTCCGAATTGTCCTTTGGACTCTATTGGGCTACGAACAGATGTACCAAAAGGAGCAGGCTCTTATACTTTGCTAGAGTTCGATTAAATTAAACAAAGAATGGAACCCTAAAATTCTCCGCTATTCTTTTTTTCTTCGTCTTTTTTAGGGCCGGTTTGGTATGGCGTAATTACTTTTATGGGAATGGAAAAATAAGTGAAAAAATATAATAAAATAGAATGGAATAGAATCTTAAAGATCAAAAGATTGTTTGGTATGCAAAGAAATGGAATGTATAATGAAAATAATTTTTATGTTTGGTATGAGGTAATTTTGAATGGAAAGTGAAGTAATTGTCTAAAATATCCTTATTAATGAGGCAAAAAAATAATAAAATAATGAGTAAAAAAAAAAAACCCTCTCCATCCTATAATTCCCTTCTATTCTCTCCATGACGTCCATTTCATCCTCCTCTCTACCAATGTCATTCCATCTTTTAGCTTCATCTTCATCTATCGTCTTCATTGATGGTTCTTTTCACTCTTCTTTGGTCATTGTTGTCTTGTGAATCTTTAGCATCCTCCATCGTCATTGCATTTTAGGAATAAGGTTCTTCCGAAATTGTTGTTCACTCCAAAGAGGTAAGTCTCAAAACTTTTGGTGTTCTCTCTTCTATATTGTGCATTTTGAGTTCTGAATAGTTATGAAAGCTTTATGGCATTGCTATGGTGTATGGAGTTGTGTTATGAAGGCTTTTAACGGTGCTCTGGTATTGTTGCTATGAATAGGTTATGAAGACTGCATAAGATGTTCTTGTAGTGTTAGTCAAGTTAGACAAACATAAACAAAAACAAGGAAGAACAGGACTGATGAATCTAAATAGCTTTGTTTAACAATGGTTTTTGATTATCAGTTCCTACATGCTTACAGATTTGATTCTTAGTTGACATGGCTACATCTAGTGTTGGGGACAGCAGTGGCATGATTAGTGTTAGGTTTAAGAATGTGAACTACAATTGTGATACAAGAGTGCATGTATACATATCAGAGTCAAACTAAAACCCAAACAAGTTGTATGTCAAATGTGAAGACAACAAATGCAAATTTTTTCGTTTGTTAACACCAATTGTGAATGGTGGTGTAAGTAACAATAATGGACACGAGAACTTCAATGGGGTGGTAGTAGTAGACACTACACATTCACCATGTTCTTAGAATTTTGCGAAGATGGAGACTGAATTGATGAGAGTGAAAATTTTAATCCTAGTTATTGGTTATGTGTGTGTGATGCTTATGTTTTTATTGTGTATTTGTATCACTAAACTTTAGGGATGCAAGTGAGTGCATATGCTATGTGACATGTGACTATTAATTCTAGTTATTGGTTGTGTGTGTGTGATGTTTATGTTTTTGTTATGTATTTGTATCACTAGCTTTGTCTACATAAGACATCAAATTATATGTAGTAAGTTCAACGATACCTGACTGTTGCTGGGTGACTTATGATCATACAATGAACTTAATGAATTGATGCAAAAAATACAAGTAAATATGTTTCTTGCCTAATTTATTACTCTCATAAATTCATAAAGAATATAAGCAAATATGGTTTAGACAAAACCTGAAAAGTTGCAAAAACTGACAGTAACATGGAAACAACCGAAACAAAATTTTAATGCAAAAAGATAGTGCCTAGACACCACAAATACAATGCTTGGCTGCCATTTGTGCCCAGAAAATTATGCCTAGGCGCTATATCTGAGCACCCAAGGCACCAGAAAAATTAATGCAATACTGGTAAACAAGTTGAAGGATCAACCATCTAATAACAATATAACAAAGATTTGTACATAATAATTTATGGCCAAGTAATTTCAAAAAATTACATTAAATTACCATTGGTGCTGCATAGGCATGTGTTCATACATCATCAACCTACAATGGGATTTCCATGAGTTACAACACATCCATATGAGGGATACATGCATTACATACTTAATGACTAATCCATGATTAGTAATACATAACATAATACATGGTTCATCCATGATTGAGTGAACATTTTTAACCACCAAGCTAAGAGATGAACAAGCACTTCTCTTCTATTTTGGTCCACAATTGTATTGATGGAATAACAAGGTCAAACATGTTTTCAAATAAGCATCGTAAGACTCATTACGTGAAAGAAGACACCAAGCTTTTGAAAAATGAAACTTTCCAGAAATAAGTATGTTAACCATAGTAAATGGTGTCAAAACACTATCCTATAAGATATTAGCTGGGGAAAAAAGAATAAAGGACTAAACATCACCAATCCAACAAAAAAAAACCATAATATGCATAGCAAAACCATGATCCAGCAAAACAAGAAATAAACTATAAGCACCAAGAGGGAGAACATATCAATACTTATCTTTAAAGAAAGATAAACTACAAGCAACGTATAGGGAGAACACATCAACGCTCATCAAAGTAGCAACATTGATAGAAACATTTACTAAAAATCTCACAAAGATAACACAAAAACATTCTAACGAATATGACTAATGAAGAGGATGCAACTAAACTAGTGAGAAGAGGATGCAAAATCATTTTGACCCAAAAACATACCCAAAAAATATTCTGACAACTTTAAGCGCAGGCAACCCAGTGAGAAGAAAAAATGGAAGCAATAGAACTCAACGGAATAGTTGCCAGAGCAGTGAGCGTGATGTTGAAGCTCAAAGCCGAAGTAGCACATTGATGCCGAAGAGGGAGGTCAAAGTTGGAAACTCTGCTGGAAGAACATATGAGAGCTAAGGCAACACGATTGAAAATGATATACGGGATGGGTAGCAAGGGCATTTTTGTCAGCAAAATATTGATTCCATGAAAAGATTGCCAATTCCATTAAGTGTTTAATGGAATCTTAATTCCTATACTTAAGGTAATTTGCTATTCCAATGGAATTCCTTTGACATACTAAACATCCCAATTTAATGGAATCTATCCCTGATTCCAATTCCATCACCTTGTTTCCTTTATACCAAATAGGGCCTTAGGTTGAAAACGGACCAATAAGAGTTACATTGCACTAAGGATGGGCACATGGCCCGTCATTTTTTTTATCATGTATTATATAGAATTGAGTTTTAATGTTGTGCTTTCATGTCTGTTAAGGTTTTAAACACACTTGATCCACATACATATTAAGCACTTTTTATTTATTTATTTGACATCTTAATTTAAAATCACTTAACTCATACATATATTATGTACATAACTCTAGCAAGAAAAACATATATAAATATTAGTTTTCTCTTTTCTTTCTATTATCTACTTTTCTTTTTTCTCATCTTTTGTTAATTTTTTTCTCCCACACATTCTCTCTTGTTGCTTCTATTTTTATCTTTTTTTTTTTCTTTCCACTTTCAAATTGGAAATTCTCTCCTCTCTCCTAGATTTATGGCTATGGCAAGTGAATTCATAATGATAATTTTGGAGTATAGGCTTTTAAGCCTGTTTAGCACATTGTATATGATTAGATAGAACAATGTTCGATAGAAATTTAATATTATGCGATGTTTAGTGTGACGTTATATAAGATATTATATTGCATAATATAATATAATTATATATTTGGTGATAGACTATATAATACTAGACAAAATAAAAATTAAATATTGTGACAAAAATATCTTTACTTAAATAAAATTATGTTCAACAAAATGCTTAAAGAAAAAGAATTGGTGTTTTTTCTATCACTTATACAAATTCATACTAATAGTAATATATCAATACACATTTAAGATAGAACGAGAGAAATTAAAATTTGAAGTAAAGAACAAATGAGTAAAACGTCATTTGGTCCCTCATGTATAGAATATTTTTCAATTTGGTTCCTTAAAAAATTTATTTTTCCCTTCAATCCCCTCATAAAGAAGTTATTTCTCAATTTAGTTTGTCGCATCTAGATATTTTTTATTTTGATCTTTCATGAATAAAATCATTATCAATAATTTCTTTTATATCTTTTAAATCAACTTATTTTTTGAAGATATTATTGATAATAATTTTTTTTATAAGGATTAATCAAAGAAATGTCCATATATAAAGGACCAAATTGAAAAAACATTTTTTTATGGGCTGAATTGAGAGGACATTTCTATAAGAGAACAAATTGAAAAATATTTAATCTACGAGGGATTGAATTGGACAAAAAATTCTACAAGTTCATGTATTTTAATATAGAGTATTTTTTTTAGGATATTAATGATAACAATTTTTTTGTGAGCGATCATATGGAAAGGTATACATATGTGATGGATTAAATTGAGACGACAATTTTATAAGAGATCAAATAAAAAAAAATATCTTATATGTTAGGGACCAAATTGATAAAAAGTTTTATGAGTTCGTATTTATTAAATTAACTTTTTTTAAAGATATTATTGAGAACAATATTATTTGTGAGGGATCAAATGGAGAAATGTAGATATGTGATGTACTAAATGAAGAAGATAATTATGTGAGGGATCAAATTGAATAAAATCATATGTATAAAAGACCGAATTGAAAATTTTTTCTATGGACTTGAATTTTTTAATTAACTTATTTTTAAAGTATATTATTGATATCAATTTTATTTGTGAGTGATCAAATGGATAAATATTCATATGTGATGGACTAAATTAAGAAGATAATTATATGAGGATCATATTGAAAATAATTTATATGCAAGGGACCAAATTAAAAAAATTATGAGTTCCTATTTTTAAATTAAATTATTTTTTTAGGATATTATTGATAACATCTTTATTTGTGAGGATCAAATAGATAAATACATATATGTGAATAACTAAATTAAAAAGATAATTTTGTGTGGGACTAAATTGAGAAATAAATAGTTTTATCAATATAAACATGCCTAATCAGCCTAAAAGATACTATATTAATAATATAGTTCAATGTATTAAATTTGATTGACTATAATTGATTGTATAAACTTATACAATTTAATGTGTGCACCAAATACATTATAAAAATAAATAGTATTATATAAGTTTATATAATTCTACCTTATATGCACGTGCCAAAAGTGCACCTATAGTGTAATACCCAAAATTCTCCAATTTTGATAGTCTTAAAATAATATATAAACTTAATTGAAATATAAAAACTCAATTAGGTCAATTTAATTCTAAATACTAATAATATATTATTTTAATTTCTAAAATTATTGATCATAGTATTGATTGTACTATAATAATATTATTTATCATTAATATAAAAGTAAAAATACATATTTGCAATTTCAATTTCTAACATTATATTTAAATAATATATTATCGAAGTACAATTTTTTTTTTAAGTAGGATTTGGACTAATTTAAAATGAATTTATATAAATGCAACAGTTTCCTCTTGACCTCATGAATTTAATATTCAACAATAGTAAACTGAGATTTATTTAAAAGATTCCCTTCCAAAGTTAGAGAAGCGAATTAAGATTTCCTTATATTACTCTAATGATTGAAATAAGATAAAAATGAATTACACTAACTTCATTACTTATGGATGACAATTTTGCAGGACAGATATGCTTTCTATCCTCACTATTATTTAGGTTCCTCATCCTCATTATGGGGGAAATTTTTTTCTTGTCTCCAATATTTATAGGAATGTGGATTCCCACGAATCCATATGAAGACCTTAAATTGTTTAAAAAGAATTTGTGAAAATTTATAGTATTAATGAATATGAAAAAAAATAAACATATTAAAAAAGTAAATTTAAAGTTTACGCTCCATTTTTATGTTGTTCAGTAAGTTCTAATGAAATTAAAATTAAAAAAAACTAAAAAAATCCAAATAACAAATTTTAACTAAGTCTTAAAACTTCACAAAAATTAAAGATATAATGATTTAAAATTAAAAAACATCAAGTTCAAATGATCTTAACATCAAGACATTTTTCACTATGTTTGAGGTCTCCATTATTGTTTCATGCAAGTTAGGTATTTTAATCCATTATATCAAAGTGCATTTAAAACATTAATAAAGTCACATTTAAGTAGTACTTTAATTCGATATTACTAATTGAAACATTTTCTTTTATATATTTGATTGTTGCACTTCAAATTATGTATTCACAAGAGAGTTCATGTTTCTCAAACTTTAAAATATAGTAAAATTTATATTAGTAATACACATGTACACAAAATTTAAATTATTTATGTCAAATTGTTAAGAACAAAAACTTCATGAGACAAGGAATATGTTCTATGTTCTCATCTCCAAATTATATTTGGAGAGATTTTTTAACTCTATCCCGGTCCTCATAGGAAAAAAAAATTTAACAAATACAATTTTCAAATAGAATAATTCTTATAGAGGTCTCCAAATACGGGGTCATTTATACACTAACTAGAGATTTTTACTTCACAAAATGCAATATTAATAGAACTCACATCATTGAAGTGAGACTATACATATATTATTTATTTGCCTCTAATATCAGAAGAAACTTAGATAGAAGAAAAACATATATGCAAAAATACAAATTAAGTTGAATTAGACTATCATTTGTCAGTTCATTCCACTCTAATACTACAACTATCTATCCGAAGAAAATACAAAACCTTTTTTATCTTTTAGGTCTAGACTAATCAGAAATACCCCCATGGTGAAGCCTATTACGGACAGTGCTCGCATGAAACATTATACTGGCTTTGTAGATGTAAGATTGGATAGTCATGTACAAGTCTGATGGACAGTGCTCCTTAGCTTAGTGGAGCTTTGTGGGGATCAGAGAGCAAAGGGATTCTGATGGACACAAATTCATTGCAGTTAAAATAGAGGAGCAGTTCTAATCAAAGGGATAATATGATTAGATTTTCAACACTAATCTAATGGTAGTTAATTCATCAGTAGAAATGGTACAAAATGGATAGGCCAATGATAAAAAATTGAAGCCCGATTTTAATGGGCGCTTACAGCTCTAATCGAAGTTTCAACTCGTCACCGTCACTCACTGCCCATTCACTTCGCCTCTTTTCTATTTAGTAGGCGTATCAATTTCGTGCGTGTACCTGGTTACATCCATGCCGCGTGGTATATGTTATCAATTTACCTTTATTTACAATTTGTTTACTCTAATTTGAAGAGGAACGAACCTAACTAGTTGAATAATGCACTGTGTAATTGAAGAAATGTAAAGATAAAATATTAAGAGTGATGACAAAAGAAAAATAAGTTTTATATACATTTTTATTATTTGAATATACATTTATTCAACTCAAAAAATATATGGTAATAACTAGACAAAGTATAAAAACACAAATTTTACGTTTTTATGTTAGAAATTAAGTATGTCAAATGTACAATCAATAACAACTTTTCATTGTTATTAGTAAGATGGACATAAAAAAATTAACAACTTAAGTGTATATTAACAACGGCTTTTCATTATATTATTAATGGTTATAAACTGTGCTGGTAACATTTTATCTAATAGTGTACTGGTAATTAATTACTTGTAAAAAATAACGTTTAAGTGAAAACTCTTTGAAAGTGTAATTAATGATAATTTTTTACCATATTGATATTTAGTTGCTCAAAATGCCAATAATTACATAATGTATTTATCTTTGATATAATAACTAAATCTTATAAACGTACTTGTTATTAATATGATAAAAACTCTTTTATCTAATGTGCGCCAGAAGACGCACAAAAAAGTCTTGTGGTTTTCGCAAGCTTAGCCTGTCACGTTATCACTTCCTCGTCTTCAAATTTTGGACGAAAGAGACAAACTATTAAGTGCAACCTATTTCTTGCGTGAAAGTATGACTTTAAGCTTTTATACATTTCTTTTAACGTTTTATCCTTGAAAATATGATATACGTAATTATGCCAAAATTTCAGTCTTCAAATCTTTTCATTTAACTTCTACAACATGCGTGATAAATATTAGTAATATACTTTTGGAATTTAGAAATTACAGCATTAATATCATTTATTAATTTTTCAATAATTTGTCTCAGCTATAATAAGAATAATTATAACTATATAGCAATTTAAATATATGGACGCAAATGACCAACTTCAACTCGGAAAAGAAATTTTGACTGATGAAAATGATTTTAACATAGCACGTAAAAAAAAAATTTCAGCAGTTATTGACCTTGGGCTAAAATTTTCAACTTCCACGACCTCAAGCTTCAATGGTTCATTGATTGTAGCACTTTCCCCATATTCTTGCGCCCAGACTCCCAAAACACGATGCTTTCTATAAAAATCGATATGGGCCTGAGGACTGTTGTCGTTATCCATTGGCGATAAGCAGCTTCTTTCCTGTTTCTTTCTCCCATTATCGCTATCTCGCATTATACATTTATCTGGTGGCCTAAGTGGAGTGCTGCTTCTCTCTCTCACCCTCTGAAAGATGAGCGAAGAGAGTGTCACCATCCACCCGCCCCCAATGTCCGAATCCACCGCTCGAGCCGTCGGCGGCACCGAGTACAGCTGGTGCAAGTCCGTCCTTGCTGGCACAGGAATTACTGTTCTCGGTATCCTCCTCTCTAAATCCCCTGATATCCAACTTCTTCAAACTGCACTTCACAATCTTCAAAATTCCCACCCTATCCTCCGCTCCAAGCTTCATCAGGACTCCTCCAATAACACCTTTCACTTCCTAACTCCTCCCGATCCTCACATCCAAATCACGCCCTTTGATCTACAATCCACCTCTCGCATCATCGCAAGTGAATTAAACGACTATCGTATCAGCCCCTTCCATCGAATCCTCGAGCACGAGCTGAATCGGAACTCGTGGCTTGATCCTAGCGGCTCAATTCCCACTGAAACCGACGTCTTCCATGTGAGCGTCTACACTATAAGTGACCACCAATGGGCTGTGTTTCTCCGGTTGCACACGTCTGCATGCGACCGTACGGCGGCGGTGACGCTGCTGAGGGAATTGCTGGGGCGAATGGTTGGAATGGTAGGCCAAGGGAAAGGGACAGAGATGGAAATTGGGGAAAAAGAAAAGCTCAAGTTGGCAATTGAGGATCTCATTCCAGAGGGGAAGGCCAACAAGCCATTTTGGGCGCGTGGGTTGGACGTGATTGGATATTCCTTGAATTCTCTAAGATTCGCGAATTTGGATTTCGTGGATGCTGATTCCCCAAGAAGCTCTAAGGTAGCCAAATTGCAATTGAACACGGACGAAACAGAGAGGCTAATTGCTGTGAGTCACTCTTTCTTATTCCCTATGATAACTGCTGCGAAGTTTATTAATAAATAATCATTGCTATATGCATCGGTAGGAAAAAGAAAATAATCCTCGAATAGCACCTTTTATTGAATGTGTAATCGAATCTCTGATTTTTATTTTAAAAAAATTTGATTCATTGATAACTCTGTTTTGACTCGGGGGGGCCTATGGGGTGCATAAAACACATGTCGGAGCAATGTCATAAGGACTGCGAGTATATGGCCCGAAGAAAAATTGGACTGTGAGAAGCAAATTAATTTGATCGTATAGTAATATTTGTTACCTTGTGAAGGAAAAGTTAGTAGTCTGATGCTGTATTCTAATTTAAAGAGGTAAGTGCTATCTGAACAATGTTTCGCCCATAATGACGATGCTACTGTGGTCTGTGGTCCTCTCCGAACCCATAACTTTTAGTTGTACCTGAGGTCATGTGTCTGCTTTTATTTACTGTCAATGTGTAAGAGTTCCATTTTATGTAATTACTTGTGTCCTATACATGTGCCACCAAACACGACTCCTTTTCCCTTTTTATCAGAAATGACCTAGTTTCATAGTTCTCAATGCTGCGATCAGTTTGTTATGTACCAAATGCCCTATAGTCCGTATGTTTCTGAATTCTATTGTCTCTATGACATGATACAATGCATCAGCTTTTTGCATGTGATATGGTGATTTAAATAATCAATTTAAGTATGCAATATGACGTAGGGTTGTAAATCAAGAGGGATTAAGCTTTGTGGGGCACTTGCAGCAGCTGGAATGATTGCCTCATGGACCTCTAAGCACCTTCCTGATTATCGAAGTGAAAAATATGCCGTAATAACTCTCACGGATTGCCGCTCAATTCTTGATCCAGTCCTTTACAGCAATGATCTAGGTAAGGCACGCAAATTACTTATCATATTTCTTGCTTGGGTCATTATGCTTCTGTTACTGGTACATTATGCCAGACTGGTTTACAAAATAAGGAATTGCAGTTTCTCTAATATCATTTTGAAGCAATTTATTGAACACTAGTTCTTCTGTCCTGTACTCCGAGTCCAATACAAAGCTGTCATTCAGATTGTGATAATCATCGAACACTATGTGCCTAGACTAGCATTTTTCACGCGCCAGTTCTCTTGTACTGAGAGCTTGGTTTTATAGAGAAATATGGTCCACAGGGAGCATTTTAACAAGATCCCTGGTTTGGTTCAGGATTTTATCACTCTGCCATCTTAAATACACATGATGTGGGCGGAGAAACCTTATGGGAGCTGGCAAGGAGAAGCTACATGGCCTTTGAAAATGCTAAGAATTGCAACAAGCATTTCTCAGACATGTCTGACCTCAACTACCTCATGTGCAAAGCCATTGAAAACCCCGGTTTGACACCATCTTCATCACTAAGAACGGCCTTGATTTCGGTGTTTGAAGACCCTGTCATTGATGATTCAGAATTGGATGAAAAGCATCAAGAGCTTGGATTGGAAGACTATGAGGGTTGTTCTTCCGTCCATGGTGTGGGACCATCTATAGCCATATTTGACACCATTCGGGATGGAAGGTTGAATTGCGCCTGTGTATATCCGTCACCTCTTCACTCAAGGGAGCAGATACTAAAACTAGTTGATCATATGAAGAAAATCTTAGTGGAAGCTGGTAACACTGAAGATCAATAAATTGAACTGTCATGGTTATATATATTGGCCAATTCATAGCTCAACTTCACCACTTAATGATTTGATGTCAGTTGCAGAGTCCTTCGTGATCTGTTGAGAGCGTATTATTTCCATTATGAATGAAAGCACCAAGGCCAAAGATGCCGCCTCAACTCAGTCTCAGATAACCGCAAGAAATGAAAGTTTATTATTGTTTCAAATTTCAACCAATATTATAACTGAACTTATTAAATTAGTGCTTACCTATAAATTTTCTAAGATAAGCACATTTCTTGAAGTGTTCAAAGTTCAAAAAATCTAATCCCTAAAAGAAAATGATTGTCCTATTAAACTTTTAACGTCGTTGTCAAGATGAGCACATCATGGCATGCTCGGGTAGATGCCGTACGAATTTAAGACTAATCTTTAAAAAAAATTAAGATCCGTGTATGCTGATGTGCAGAACCAATCAGGTCAACTTGGCAGGCAAACTTTATGTTTATTCGGACGCAAGAAAAATAGGCAAGTCGTTTATTCATGCCACATATGAGAAATTTATGTGTTTTCCGTACATGCATTTGATTAATTAGCAGAATTTCGTTAGTCTTACGTTTGAGGCGCACGTTAGGTTTTGCAGTTTCTCAGGCCTTCATGAGAATAGAAAAGAGAGGGGCAAACACAATGAGTTGGGCAAGGAGAAACTAATATGTACCTTGCCAATTTTTCTAAACAATTGCCCAAATCATTACTGATCTAGATTTTGGAATGAAAAGAACATGGACACAGATAAAAAGTCTTTGTGGCCATTGATTATTTACTGAGGCCAATCATGACAACTGTAAAAGAAGGGGAACGTGTTTGTTGAAGTGGATAAACCGAAGTTCAAAATTGTCTATCATACTAGAAAGCAATTTACATGTCGGATCATTCCTACTTGAAAACTGTTTGTCAACAGCTTGCATTGAATTTGAAGCTAGGTCATGCTTTATATGAGTGTGTGGGCCTCCTAAATCTAGCTAGAGTACGTCGGTAAAATATAACCCTGCAAAAGAGTCTATAAATATGGTTCTGATGCAACTCAACACTGACCTAAAAAAAACTTGCTGCAATTCAAATAAATTCGTCAAAAATTTTGCCCAAGTCAAACCTCCCATTGCTGCATTCTATAGCATTCAGCACCTCTCGAAACGTGGAAACACTGCAGGGAACAACCAGGCCATTCCTCTGCTGAAAACCATATTCTTCGTGTGCCTTCTCCAGCAACATCTTGAACAATGGGTGAGAGAGATAGCTGGTTGGAACGACATGTCGTTTGCGCTCCTCCCCTACATAGAGTGCGAAGAAACCACTTGGGGTTTTGTTAGACGGGGATTCTTCATCGCGTCCCTTAACCTTGAGCAAACACTCATGGTGGACACGGTCTGGGTCACCTCCACCAACAACCTTCACCTTTTTGGCTAATTTCTTAAACGACCCCATCTGCTTCCCTAGCATCTCGTTTTCTTACTTAATAGTCCCCAAGGGCCGTTGTGGAAGATGGAGTAGAGACGTAAAGATCGTCTAGGATCATAGGATGTGTGTGTGCTCGGTGAGGGGAGGATTTAAGATTATATTTGCGAAAGGGGTAATGGGAACTTTGGGTAAAACAATTTGAAAGAGCCACGCCTTTTGACTTTTGATTTAATATTGGGAATCTATGACAGTTGACCGTTTGGAGTATGCTACAAATTTCTGTTCTTTTTTTTTTGTTAAATATTATCCCATGTATGATGTCTTGAGGTGGGTCTTGGCTAAGCCTGACTTGAGAATAGTTAAAATGATAAAAGATATTATCCCATGTAACTAAAAGTAAGAGAACAGCCATTAGTAGTGTATGGCTCATCAACACCTTTAAGCAGTACAATTGGTGAGAAATGGGGGATTTCTACTTCACATTTCACGGTCGTAAGTAAATAATGAAAATATATTAGTTAATGTTGTTATATTTAGGTAATAGTTGATTTGATGTACTAATTTTAATAAAATTATTTTTAAAAAAGTGTAAATTATTAAAAAAATAATATTATTAAAATTAATATATTATGTTAACTATCATCCAAGTATATCAAATTAACCAATATCTTTTTGTGACAACTGTGTGACAAAAAGAATATGTTAATTTAGGCGCACAGACAAAGGGTTTGGTGAAGACCCATACTTTGATACTGTTGTATTTAATCAAACATCTAATGTCCATTAAAAATGATCGGACTGCACACTAAATTAAGTCCGCAATAATTAGTCGTCCATATTGCTCAAATATCATTAATGTTAATTTGAAATCAGCATGGCATGTGTCTCACAATATCGCACTTTTTCTTATTATTCGTTTGATATAAATAATCAGTTATACATTTTCATATAATAATACATTGAAACAAGAGATGGCAATAACATGAACCCATAATATATATATATATATATATATATATATATATTATATTATATAATATATATGTATATATATAAGTGTTAACTAAGAAACAAAAATTTTCATTCCATCACTATATGACATAATTATAGATTCATAACATTAAAATAAAAAGTGAATACTCAATAACCAAGAACTTTAAGAACTTCAAATGATCACAATTGAAAACGAAGAAGTGGTTTTTTTTTTTTTTTTGGTTACACAAAAGTAGAGAAACCTGAAAACATAAGCAAGTGTTAGGCCGAAACAGAACAAGAAGTTCCTTTCCTATCGTGTAATGTCAACTCTTCGAGAGCTAGTAGGGATCTCAGTAAACATCGGATTTAGAACTCGTGCTGTGTTTCAGGCACAGCAAATAATGTGGTGCCGTTGTCCCCTATCCAGTGGTTTGTTTATTTTTATTTTAAAAATGTATCTTTTATTGTACTGCATTGCAATGAGTCTTGTTTCGTAAAATTTTCTTCAGCATTAGTCATATGAGCATGCTTAGCAAGCCAATCACAATCACACGAAACACGTGACAAATAGATACCTCCTCTTCAAGGTTCAACAGATAATGGATCTGGGCAACCATAAGGGTTAAGGGGTGAGAGTCATCACATCTAATTGTAGCAAGGTTTACAGCTATACATAATTTCTTAAATGTTTGTCCATTTCATCAATTATTGTTGTTATCAATCCATTTTTAACTATTCAAATTCAGAAATCTACATTAAAAATATAATTGTATAGATTCGGTGGTCTGCATTTAATATATAGAAACTGAAATCAATATGATGATAGTCATGATTCACCCATAATAAAATCTTTAAACAATGTTGGGTTATGAAATTGATTCATAGTCTAAATTATAATTATGTCAATGTGGTAATGAGTACCAAGTAAGCTTAATAGAATTGAATCTATCAATAACATAGCACAACGGAAATAAAATATGTGTAAAATAATTAAAAATGAGCACTTAAATTTAATATAGAAAACTCTCAAATATTGAGAGAAAAATCACAGAACAAACTCTAAAAAATATTTCACTATATTCATGATAATTACAAAATATTCTTTTCACACTTTCATACATAAGAGGTAAATATAATATTTCCCAATAAGACCCTTCCTATTTGAATACACAATTTTATGATAATTACAGTACTAAAAGTAATAGAGGTGAGACCCAAAAATTATTGGTGTATTTTTCCCACACCTTACATTCTTTGGGATTTACTCATATTCTATATTCCTCTCATACTCAAATAATAAGTTTCTCACTCACTCACTATGAAACAGAACCCTTAGTTGTTTGATGATCCAAATAAGCAAGAGTGAACTTTTATTTATAGAAGCTCAAAGTCATATATGACAACACGCCATTTAGTGTATTGTCTACAAGTGGTTCACTTGTGCATGCATAGAATGCATATTTCAAACTTACATATACAACATTTTTAGCCTATGTTGCTAGGCTTGTAATACCACTAAATTTCAATAAAATAGTTTATTTACTTTGATATTTAATATTTGATTGGATCCCACACAACCAAATTTTAATAAATTTTTTTATCTTTTTTTATATTTAATGTTTGACTGGATCCTATACAATCAAATTTCAGCAAAGTAATTTATCTTCTTTAAAATTTAATGTTTGATCGGACTCCACATATAGTGCCTCAATTGCAAGTTATCCACTTCATCATTTCATGCATTTTGCATCTAATAAGAAAACACATGATGCATGATTTTGGTTCATAAAATCCTCTAAGAACCTAGTAAGAGTTTCGAAAAGAAAATTTCAAGTAATTCTATAATATGCTTTTTTTTGCGGTAAGCGCATGTTGCAGGGCCTTTCAAGCTCTTCAATGCCCATCCATCCCTTTCTTCCTCTTTTTCTTTCTTTTTTCTTTTGCTTATATTGTAGATCACCTCCTAAGGACCTGAATAACTAGAATATTCTAATAGTTATTCTTTCCTCGAACAAAACTACATTGGGTTGGAGAAATAAGGTCAACCTTATATCCTTTTAGTCTAGTGGAGATCAATTTAGCAATGGTCTTCTAAATAATTTTAAGGACTCTAGTTATCCACTATAGGAATAAACACCAATAGGATTCTGTTAATGTATGCTATCTTGCTAGGATGAAAAACAATTCTTCACCATGATTTGGCCACCATATTCCATTATTATTGAAAGAAGATAACATGTAAACCATCCAACCCTAGAGATTTAAGGGGACTTGTATTGAAAATGGAATCTTCAATTTCCTCATCTCTAGCCTTAGCCTAATTTAGGGATAGTTAGGGAGAGTTGATAAACTATTTTGAACTAATTAATCATTCTAAACAAAAAATGACAAGAATAAAATAGAAATATACTCATCAATGAGTAACAATGATGGGAATGGAGAATTTAATTTGAAGCTTCCATTGTTAGCTCTATGGAAACCCACAATAGGGAATATCCCTATAATATGTGATATTACACATTTGTACCTTCCTTTCTATATCTTTAGGCCTTACATTACGTATTTTGAAAAAAACACATACCAACCAGATAATCAACTCCCTCAAGAAGGCACAAGGTGATTAAGGTTTTATCGCTCAGAGTGATTTATGGGAATAGAGATAAGAATGGAAAAGAAAATTGGAGTGAGAATGAGTACAAAAGTATATTTAGTATACAATACAAAAGAATGGAGTAATAAAAAAGAAGAGATAATGAAAATACCTGTAACATCTCTAAATTAATGATTTTTAATATAAACTAAATTATTTAGGAGAAATTAGAAAGCATTAAACAAAAGTAAATATGTCTAGTAGAATCATTTAAAGAAAACAACTTATAGCTTAGTTTTAAGGTATAAGGGCAAAATGGTCATTTAAAAAAATATAAAGGGTAAAATGATACATTTACAATGAGGGACATGTGGTATTACCATAACCTACAGGGCCTACACATGTGGGTCTACACTATAATAAAATATTATATATCTATGGAGCTTACACAAAAATAAAATATTAGATATCTATAAGACTCATACCATAATTATATCTTAGATATTTATAATTTGATATTGAACCACAATCGTTTAATTAAAAATATGTGGTTAAATCCTAGCTATCGAATTCTTTTTAAATACCCTATACCGTACACCCTACACCTTTTCTTCACACCATTCCATACATTCCTCCTATACCCATTTTACTTACTTTCACATCTACACTCCGCACTTAAATCAAGAAGAAAGGTAGCAATTTTAGGAGAATTACAAAAAAAGGAGAGCGTATATAGGTAATATAATTTAGCATATTCTAGTTTCTCTTATTCTTTTTGAATGGTCTTTATGGGAATCCCTTTTGACCTAGGGTCACTTATCTTGAAATTTTGTCACCATGATTTTCCATGAGCTCATTAAGGTCTAAGAAGGGTAGAATTATAGAAGAATGAGGGTAGATAGATATTTTCAAATATTTAGAAAAATATTATGTAAGACATAACAACTTTAGGCTAACAATTTTAATATGTAGATTTTCGTGTGCATAACATATCTTTACGTAAATATTTTTTTATTCATGTACTATAATTACCTATGTTATTGTGTATTTCAACTTTATATAATATGGTGATAATATGGTTGTTTGAGAAGATAACTATTCTTCGAGATTAAACTATTCTTATATACTTAATACTTATTGATAATTTGAAATCCCATTTGATAATGACTAGCTCTATTGCCTTAATATATATTGTGAATATTTGATAATGGCCGGTAATGCCACCTTAATATATAATGTCAACCATTGGTAATGACAGACTATGCTGCCTTAATATATATTGTAAACCCTATGAGTTCCTTAGCAAGACATCAAATTTATGATAGGTTATACCGCCTAAATGATAACAGAAAAAATGGTTTTATTACATTTCTTAGGCCACAACTTGAATTCTAAGATCAATGACAGGTTGTGCTGCCTAAATGATCTTATGAATTCAAGATAAGACAATAATATATCTTTGCTAGGAACATCTTGAATTTAATTAACACTAGAATGATTCATAACCATCATAAGAATGTCAGTGTTCAGAGGATTACAAAAAAAATCTTGATAGTTCTATCTTAAACTAATACAATATTGACCATATAATGGCTTGGGTGATATTTTAAGATAAATATTATATTGTTAGACTTTATCTTGGGCATCTGATGGGGGACGCCATAGCTAAAGGTAGGGTCGCGCCTGCCAGTTAGGTGTCATACATTGGGATTTGTGAGACTTGATCGCCTGAGTATGATAATCATATATTGGGCTTTGTGAGACTCAAATAACCTATATATAACTTTCTAATGCCTAATGGTTAAGGACATTGTCTACATCTATTTGTCATATGTTTGCAAATGTATAATAACCCAATTAACTAGGATTAATAATTTAACTAATGGTATATTATTTTGTTATGTGAATTAGTACAACGAGATTGAGGCTGGCTCAGTGGTCAGACTCCAGGCTTTATTTCCTCAGGTCCTGGGCTTGGCTTTAATATTTTTTTCACTAGTAGCTACGAAGGAGCAGGCACAGGGGAAGGGGAGAGGAGTTGTAGCACCAAGAAGCCACCATGACCGTACCTTGACCTTGCCGGAGCTGAGTCACATTCCCCTGAGCATCGCCAGCCTGTCACCGGCCAAACCCTGCCATCTTTCTAGCAAGAAAACGCCATTTTTCGTCGCAGGAAACAGTGAGAATCGCGAGCTCTATTGGCCGCCGGTGAGCTGATTTTCCAGCAAGTCTTGGACGGGTTTTATTCCTTGCTTCTTGGCTGGCAATTTTCACCTGGGTTCGAGCTCGGTTAGCCGTCGGTGGAGTTGCTTTTCCGGTGGGTCCGAGAAGTTTAACACAGTGACGATTTTAAGTAAATTTGGTGAGTTTTAATTAGTTCTTTCTTGAGATTGAGGTTAGGAGTAGAATTTTTGGCACTTATACATTGAATTTAAGCTATGAAACCATGAATTTTGATTGGTTTTGAGAAGATTTGCTGATAGGGACCAAAATGAAAATTTTTGAAATTTTGGGTTCTTTAGAAAATGGTGAAATTTTGACTTGTAATAGGTTCAAATTAATTCTAGATTAACACCTTTAAGTAGGTGAGCATGAGAAACTATGATTTGTCTTGAATTTCATTGGATTCAAGGCTAGGGCTTGAAATGAGGGACTAAAATGAAAATCTAGAAAAAATATATAGGGCAGAAAATGTAAATTACCACAAGTTTGGGGAAAGTTAGAGATGGAGTCAAGGAGAGGGAGTTAGGGTCCTAAATTTGGATAATAAATCAGAAGAAGAATAATTCCTGCGTGCAAATGGTGCAGGTGAATCATAAGAGTAATTCTGGCACTCTAGGAGGGCAGCGAATTGCTCGGGACAATTGGCGTCCAGGTGCGCAGATAGCACCCCCCTAAAGCTCTTACTATGCCCTACTTTGTCTTGCTCATAAATGTTTTATGAGTATAATACAAATTTGGTTATGATTATACTTTATCGAACTCGAGGCTAGAATTAACGAATTCGCTGGATATGTGGAATGACTTTGTATACATCGTTGAATTCGTGTACGGTTAAGGGTGATCACTTAAATAGTCATTACTGAAAACACTAATGATTTCATGCATATTTCCCTTCTTTCTTCTGCATGCTTATCTTAAATTCATTTTCGTTGGGAGGACTGACGGATGATAAACCTTCGTGAGATATGACTCACGCCTGTTGGTTAGTTACCCTCGAGGATTGTGTATCATCGTCTGTTGGTTAGTTACCCTCGAGGATTGTGTATCCTTGCCTGTTGGTTAGTTGCCCTTGAGGATTGTGTATCCTCGCCTGTTGGTTCGTTACCCTCAAGGATTGTGTATCTTCGCCTGTTGGTTAGTCGCCCTCGAGGATTGTGTATCCTCGCCTGTTGGTTAGTTGCCCTCGAAGATTGTGTATCCTCGCCTATTGGTTCTTAGCAGTCTTTCCCTGGAATGATTTTCATAAGTTGATTGTTTCCTTGTGAATGGCATCTTGATTTAATGTTTCGGAAAAGTGGATTATTTAGCTCAACTGTTAAATTGTAAAATGGATTTAAACATTATTGTATTGTATTCAAATCTTGATTATGTTTAATTTCTGTTTATATATGAAATTGTTACTGATTTGGGGTGCTATCTGTCGAAAAAAGTTTGGTCCCAGATAAAGAGGTAGACAACCTTCCGGAGTCGGCGGAGCACTGACGGGGAGCTCGTGATGAGCCCGCTTGGTTTGGGTGCGAGGCGTAATCTTTTGTTTAGATGATATTGATGGCGATACTTTTTTTTGGGATGTATATATTTAGATTGGTAGCTATTATTGTATATTGAGATTATTTTGTGACCACAGCTGAACTCGCCACATATTGTTGTATGTTGTAAATTATTGGACTGGGCTGGTGGGAGCGGAGCTCCCCTATTTACGTATTACCTTGCAGGACTTTGTAGAAATTTTGGGACGTCCAATTTACTGGGGAGGTGCTGCCGAAATTTCTACAAGTTTCCTCGTTTTGTATTGAAACTCTCACTTTATATTAAGGCAAATGGTATTCATATGAATTAGAACGGCATGATATTGATTGTCCCTCCAGTGTTAGGCTTGTAGGTTCGGGGAATCTTCTCGTGATTTGTGTCGATCCCACTCCAGGAATTTGGGGTGTGACTTGTATGTTATGATATTTGACATCTATACATATTTCATAAAGCTCAACATTTTTAGTTATATTATATTCAATGAATATTTCAAGTATTATATATACTTTTTCATATTACTAAGAAAACACTTTTCACCAATCTATTAATGATTTTTTTTTTAGATGACAAATTAACAAATTTATCTTGAAGTCCAAGCGAAATTGGTATTTGTCCTATTAATTAGGAAGTGCTTGTTAATAATATCGTTGTTATAAAATATGATATGGCCTTACGCACCATACCACTTATGTTCTTGTCATAAGAGTGCATAAATCTTACTAGTTTTTCAAGTCCTAAATAATACCTTAATATTAGACCTAATTTTGACAAATACAGATATAGATATATACTTAATAATCTTTTCTCTCAATTTTGTTAAATTATCTATATAAATGTGTAAACTAATAAATGTACAAACATTTATTATCTATAATTATACTATTGTGTTATAGATATTCTAATATATCTTTCATAATTCTAGCTTCATATTAATAATAACTAAAACTTATAATAAATTTTATACTTTGTAATTGTTACAAAGTACCCTTTAATTTAAAAAAAAATCAACAAAAAAGCCCCTTGCTTTCTTTGTCCCCCATTTCACACCACACGCTCCTTATCGCCTCTGTTTTTTCGTCCCTTGTTTTGCTATGTCGTCACTGTCGCTGGAGCATGATCGGTGAGTGTCAACAACCACCCTCGTCACACTGTCACCACCTCTGTTTCTTCTCTCTCTAATGCCACCACCACCCTCTTTCACGATTGACGAGTGTCAACAACCTTAACAGGCGAAAGAAGATTGAAAGCTGGAGGCAACAACATCCCAACGACGCTGGAGCACGATCGACGAGAACAAACACCATTCATCTCCATGTAGATTCCAATGTCAGAAAATATTTTGTAGTGGTTTGCCAGTTTTGATTTTGTTTCAGGGTAGTTTTGAAAAAAAAACATTGCTCTCCTATTAATTTCGACCTTTCCATTGCTCCATCAATGGAATCAAGTCTCTTGTATAGCAATGAAAAGAGCTCTCCTATGAAATCAACTATGCACCACGCCAAACAACCAGGTAATAAGTGAAGTGAAATATTAGGGAGGAGCTTAAGGTAATAGTCAATAGGACTTTCAATTATAACGAACCGACAACAACTTTTGGTGCAATACTAAATATAATTTTATAAATTTATGTATGTGGTTAGCCGTCAAATTAAACAACGTGAATTTTTTAATTGAATATTTAAAAAACAAATAGTGCACTGTTTTCTTCTTAATTGAAAGTTTATATTTATTGTCTCTTTTCTTATATCTCTACAATTTTCTTTCATTTTTTGGTAATTTGTTGTTAATTAATATGTTTTTTTGTTGATATATTGGGAATTAAACTTAAAACTTAAACTTCATTCCAATTTAATGACCCAAGGCAAGTCCCCGTAAGTAAAATGATAATCAACTCACATTCGATATTAAACTGGATTCAAAGTCAAAACCTAGACTTGCTGTTTTTTTTTTTTTGACTCAGACTTGGTTTTAGTTTGAACCCAGTTTGAATTATTAGTTTTGACTTCGACTTGGACGTTCGACAAATTAAAATTCATTCGAGATATCGCTGGCAAATAGTTTCCTCAGACTTTTTTGTTCAGATTCGGTATACCAGAACAAATAATCTAAAAAGAGAGTTTGACTACGAAAATTAATCCAATCACATTGATGATGAAACACAGATGCACAAGGGGAGGCGGGCATGTGGAGAGTTTTTTTGGTAAATGATAAATTAAGTATATTTTTTATATAAGTTTTTAACAAAAAATACTATGTCGGACATATTATTTTTAAGCGCCATTATTATAGACAAGTGAAAACGGTGAAAATATTAAAGCTTTTTGACTGTGTTATAAAAGAAATAATTAATTTTTTTAAGTGGAAAAAAATGATAGTATTAATTTCTTTCATCCTCACAGGCACATTTGTTAATCCCTTGAAAATCATGCCTGATTCCCCTAATGTAACGATTAACCTATGTTGATAATGGAATAACGATAATTTTTGTAAGTTCAGTAACTTTTTTTTTTTTAATTTCTTTTAACCACAATCTCATTTTTCACTCTAAACACAATCTCGAGAAAAAGTCACATTCACTTTGTGCAATGAAGTGGATGGAATTGGATGAGATTGATGATTTTTTAATTTTTTTTAATCAAAAGCTCGCTTGTTTTGCTCAACCACGAGTAAAGAAGAATTTAATTTAGAATGTGTAGTGGATCAATACTCTATATTATGCTAAGGAGCACTATTGAGACATGAGAAGTGAAAAATTGTCTTTTTTACCTTCTTATCGGCCAAAATTTTAAAAATTAGATTTAAATTTAAGTTTAAAAAAAATTTGAGTTTGTATTTAATCAAAAATTTTCATTCAAATTTTTATCTATATTTTTTTGATTTAGATTTATCAAATTTTCTTAAAGTTATTAACAAGTCAATTTATTATTTAAAACTTAAAATAAATAATATATCTAATTGTTATTATTTCTTGTAAAATTATATATAGAAAAATTATAAATACAAATGAGTTATTATATTATCATAAATTTTTTAAATAAGAAGTATTAATTTTCATTTTTTATTGAAATGTCATGTTACATTAAATTTTTTTTATTAATAAAATATTTATTAAAGTCTTTTATACTTGAGTCTAATTCATTTTATAAATCGAGTTTTTATAATTGAACATTTTTATTCAATTTTTTTTAAAGTGAATTAACTTAAATCTATTTCTCAAACAACTTTATTGCTAATTTTCTCTCCATATATATAATTTCAATTGAGAGGTAAGTTTGAACAATGTTAAAATATATTCATTTACACGGCATCCTCTCATAATCAGCTTCTCACGAAATAACTATTTATAAGATGTCAAGATAAACGTCTGGGTGTTTGGTCTAGTGGTATGATTCTCGCTTCGGGTGCGAGAGGTCGCGAGTTCGATTCTCGCAACACCCCTTACAAAGATTTTGCCTGATCCGCAATTATATCTCTTTCCTTGTTTTTTTTTTTTTTTGCTTTCCATCATTTTAATTTCATGGGTTTGGGTTCTAAATGGGCCTTATAGCCGATCGATCGCCTTCCATATTTAGGGTTTCAGCACGCGGGTTTTTCAATTTCAATCTCCCAATTCTTCTTTGCTGTTCTGCCACTGAAAATCTGTCACCACCATGAGCAGGTCAGGCCAGCCCCCGGATCTGAAGAAGTAAGCATTGCTTTCATCGAATCGTGTCTCAATTTATTTATCATATTTGTATTCTGTATATATGATTTTTGTTTATCGGAGCAGTATTAATCTTTTTATTCTTTTCTCTATGTGGGATTCGACAGGTACATGGACAAGAAACTCCAGAGTAAGTTCGTTTTCATGTAATTTTACTTCTATTTTTTCATTAAGAGTTGTTGCTGAACTTACTGTGGTATCTTAGGTAATTTGAAGTAGGTAGTCTTGTTAATTATTCACTGAAACTATGTTTTGCGTTCTTTCCTTCTGATGTTTGTATCAATTGGAAATTTGTCTGAGACAGCTTGGCGGATGCCCTAGATTTTATCCATAAAATTTATTTAGCAATGTAACTGTTGAAATATTTTAGTCTACGTAAGAAATGAAGTATTATATGTGGAGTTTTGAGCGAAAAAGAAAATAAAATGAGCATGAATAGGGGCCTGTGAGTCTGTACTAGAGAACCCATGGTGGCGCCTTGACAAAACTGTCCTTGTGTGACTCTAAATCAGATGGGAGGCTTGAAAGTTTAAATATGATACTCAAAGTATTAATGGAAATAGAATAAAATAAGGAAGTGGGACACGGATAAAAGTGTTTGTGGCCATTGATTATTTACTGAGGCCTATTATGGCAATTGTAAAAGAAGGGGACGTGTTTGGTAAAGCCATACCCATGATTGGCCTCAGTAAATAATCAATGGCACAGACACTTCTATCTGTGACCATGTTCTTTTCATTCCATAAAATTGATCAGTAATGATATAGCCAATTGTTTAGGAAAGTTGTTATGACTCTAAATCAGATGCGAGGCTTGAAAGTTTAAATATGATACTTAAAGAGTTAATGAAAATAGAATGAAATAAAGAGCAGAAGGGTTGGATATTTTGGCCAAGACGAGAGAGAAGATGGACAAATTAAAAATGGATCTTGAAATATCCTTAGACTTCATCTTGATATGTTGTGGGTTCTTTTTACGATTCTTTGACGTCCATATGGTTCAGAAAAGCCTTTGACTCAAATACTGCTTTAATATACTTGCGTATTGGCTTTTTTCTAGTTTAGATGAGGATAAATTATAAACTTGCCATAAAACATAGAGGTGGGCGCTTCAACCTCTTCATGATCAGATCATGTAAGCCAGAGGTGGGCACCTTGGCCCTGCCTTGGAGCTGGTGAGGTGTTGGGCTGGCATCCGTCCAGCCCCTGCCTCAATTCATCGATGGGCACCTGTTCTGTCTTAAACATCAATGCTGTGAATCTGTTCAATAATTTGAAGGGTGCTTTAATTGTTATATATTGTTTTGATTTCGTAATATTCTATGTATCTGATATCTCAAAGTGTTTATTTTCTCATCTCGAAGTTCTCTTTGTGGGAAGACATTGTAAGATGCCTATGGTCCATCTGTTTGCTTCTTCCTCCCCCCACCCCCAACCCCTCTTTTTTTTTTTTTTTTAAGTTTCATTATCTGCTGCTTATAAAATACTTATGCATGGTGTTTCCTTGCAGTCAAGCTGAATGCAAATCGGATGATCGTTGGCACACTTCGAGGCTTTGACCAGTTCATGAACTTAGTTGTTGACAATACTGTAGAGGTGAATGGCAATGAGAAAACTGACATAGGGATGGTGGTGGGTTCTAATTCTTTACATTCTCTGCTTTAATATTAGTAGTAATGATCTCGCTGCTTCCAAGGTGTAAATCCCATCATTTTGAACTTGACTAGTTTCCCTACTGCTGCAGGTAATCAGAGGAAATAGTGTTGTCACTGTGGAAGCGCTTGAACCAGTTAACAGGACACAGTAACTTCTGTGGCATGTTCACATTTATTAAGTATGTTTCAGTTGGCGTGTATTTGAAATAGGGATTGTTGAGGGCATGTAATATTGGATCTTAAGGAAGGTCAAGCTACCCCTTAATTGTGTGTTCAGAGTTGGCAGCACAGAATACCCTCTAGGGTTCTGTCGAGATGCAATGACCTAACTCAACTAAATGATGTTTGTATATCCCCTTTAGCCGGATTTGAATTGTCATTTATTGCATTTTCATGTGTGTGTGTGTTGTCAGCTTATTTATCTTGGTAGAACGCTTATGTTAATCTGGCTCCAATTAGGGTAGGGGTAGGTGCTATTGGGCATTAAGAAGGTTGCGTTCTTTGCTCTTTGGTTCAAAAGAATTATATTTTCTCCAGTGTTATGGATAATTTTAATCGCCATGAAGTTGAGTTGGAATGCCTTCCTGTTAGCAGTGATAGGTTGAAAGCGTTGGAATGGGAGTGGCAATCTTATTCCCACGTTTGGTTCGTATCTTAAACCCCAAATTCCCTCTCCCATGACGATGCCCATTCCTACACTTGTGGGAATGGATAATCCCTACAATAGCCGAAGGAAACGATGTTTTGTTGGGAATGCATATTTTGTAGACAAAATTGCCCATGTCTTATTCGACAGTAGTTTAGTCCAACAGCAGTGGTCATCCATCGGAACACATAGTCAGCTAAACACTCATCGTAACGCACATCCTCCGTTAGAACTGCAGTAGCCGTTCACCAATAAACCCAAAAACACGGAGTCAGCATAAGAGGGAAGAATGATGGGGATTTTTGTTGCTTCACATGACGCCAAAACTCACTAGAGATGCACGGATTTGTTGAAGAAATTCCATCCACGACCAGTAATTGCAGTTTCGCCGGCGTCCGATTCGGCACTGCTTTTTACACACGAACGATGTTCCTTCCACCCACGAACAGGTAATGAAGAATGAAGATGGTTGCTCAACTATTCACGAATGACCCTTTCTACCCATGATTGACGATTTATTATGTTGAGTAATGAAGAATGAACAGGGTTTTGGTGTTTCAGTAATCAAGTAATCAAATAATGAAGAATGAAGATGGGTGGACTAAGCACTTAGAAAATGAAGAATAAAAATGGGTAGATGAAGTACTCGGAAAATGGGGTAATCAAGAACAAATATGGTAGATGAAGAATGAAGATGGGTACGATACTCTGAAATTGGGATTATCAATAACAATGATGGTAGATGAAGAATGAAGATGGGTACAATACTCTGAAAATGGGGTAATCAAGAACAATGATGTTAGATGAAGAATGAAGATGGTTACAGTACTCAGAAAATAGGGGTAAATAGGAATAACTTCAGTGGGATGAAATTTATATAATTTTTAATTAAAAAACTAAATATACTTTCAGTAATTTTTTTATAGAAAAAAGAAATAAATTTTTTGGAATATAATAGTAATTTTACTAACATTCTTTTTTACTATTCCGATCTCTTTATCCAATAAAACATATAAAATTAATTTTTATTTTTATTCGCATTCTTATTCTCTCCAAATTATTTCCAATAACCAAACAAGTATTTAGGTTTGCGTTTTTCCTTCCTGCTCAGCGCCGAGCTCTACTTCCCAAACTATTTTCTTTGTTCGGCCGGACGCATCCAATCCGTCAACATCACCCTTCCAAGTGCATGCAATTCCTACATTCAAACAAGGCGTTTTTTCTCCCTTCTCTAATACATTTCCTCTTGCCTCATCATGGAATTACACTGATTTGTACTCTTTACGTTACTTTTGAAAGATAACCTCTCCTCACCATTCCAAACCAACCTACTTCTTTCGGATACTCACAAAAAAACCCCCATCTCGACGCCCTCTCCAAGTCCAAACTATCCATTTTGTGTCCTAAACCAGACCCTACTTTATCCTGTCTCCCTCTCCATGCTACTCGATCATCCTAGATAGTAGAGCCATACATCCAAGCTCTTCCCTCTCTTGGCTTCTCTGTAACCATTCACCGTCAGCTACGAACCGTCTGTTTCTCTGTCTCAAGTGCATGGCTGTGTTGAAGCTCTTCCTACCACGCAATAAGCTCCTTTCAGTGGCTCTTGCCCACTACCCCGCCATATTTTCCTCATCCAAAATTTGCTTTTTTTTTTGGCAGATACTTGGATTCAGATTCAAGTGACTCCGAATGCAGGTGTCTTCCGTTCGATTTTTTTGGGTAAAAGAAAAGTGGGGTTAAGATCCAAAAGAGAAAAAATTGTTTCCGGGCTTTCCGTGATACTTGGGTATGTTTTCATATTGATATAATCGCTTATGTAAGCTATTCGGCTTGGCTTTGTTTAAAACGGACTACTCCCCTCCTTTCAAATGGAAATATGTTTAAATTATACGTTTCCTTATATTAAAAAAAATTATACTTCTTGGCCAACCAAAAAAAAAATGTATATTAAAATTAGAAGATTTTATCCATTTATTATTTTCTGTAACAAAAAAAATTAGTTATAGTTATATTTTCTTATAACTAAAATATCATTAGAATTATTATTTATAAAAAAAAACAAGCACTGAATCTGTATTTAATAAAAATAGCCATCCTTTTAGATTTATAATAAATTAAATTTGTATCTTTCAGCCCAATATAAACAGAAAAATTTAATTTCTTACAAATTATTTTGATTATCTTCTAATTTCAAGAAAAATTTCATATGCTTTTATACATGCTTTGGAAAGGAATAAAATAATTTATTCTTAAAATTAATGCATTATTTTTCTTTGGACAATAAAATTAATGTATTGTTACGTCTTTTATCGTTGGACCACTGGAAGATGGTGGGCAATGTGTTAAAAAAGAGAGAGAAAGTAAAGCATAGGTTAACAGACACAACCAGCTCTCGCATAATAGAAAAATACTAGGAAATAAAAGATTATCATAGAATCTGAAAAAGAGAAAATCCGGCATTTACGATAGCAGTAATTAATTTTCTAAAATTTAAACCATTCACCGTGCTTAATGCTGCAAGAGCCTCGTGCAGTGCCAGCAAATGTCAAGAACGTTTGTGCATCCCATTTTGAAATTGAGCAAGAATCAATAATATTCTGAGAAATCACAACGGTATTCTTCCCTTAAAGTTGGTTTTTCAGTATATTGCAAAAGCTCCAGCTAGCCGCTAGGTATTGTCTCTTTTAACTTTTATTTTTCTTCGTATCTTGCAACTTTCTACAACGGGAGAGATCTATGGTGTCTCGTTCTGCAGAGTCCTGTCTCTGGTTCCAAAGTAACATGCAGTATCTTGCTTTAGCATTCTATCCGTTAAGCAAAAAGTCCTTGAGGAGTTCATTCTTCATTCTTCCCTCTAGCCCCTCATGCTGGGACAAGAAAATCCTAGATTCTTGCAATTTTTTCCCCCTCCTTCTGCTTCAGAATTTCAGTTTTCACGTACGAACCCTTTTTCAAAGAGAAAATCTGCTTCGCTTTTTCCTCCCTTTCATTATTTTTTCACCTTCAATTGCTGTTCTTTGCCTTCAGATTAATACCAGGTCCAGCGTGTCAAAGACAGCCGCATTCTACATGCTCAAGCAACACTTACTTGCTTGTCCTACCCTATATTATTTTCTTTTAAAAAATGTTTTTAGGCTTATATTAAGAGAAATAGTTGCTTTACTATAATAGCAGGAAAATAATTATAGCCAAAAACAACAAAGTTAGATTTGTTAGGAATGACCTTTTATGAGTAGCCCCACCGCAGAGAAAATTGAGCATAATATAATAATAAAAAATATTATTTATTAAAATCCGTTTCTCACAAAAATATTACATTTAGATACTTAATATATATATATATATATATATATATATATATAAATTTTGAGTGAATCGTCCTGACGAGTCACCCTTATATTTTATTTTTTAAAATATATGAGCACAGCGCTTTGACATATTGGTTGGTGTATATAAAATAAAATTTTAAATTTAAAAATAATAATATTATTTAATATATATTATATAATATTATTAAATTATATATTCTTTAAATTTTGCATATAACAATTATTTAATTAAATAAGAAGCTATTAAATTAAATTTATCAGTTTTATTTATATTTATTTAATTACTTAAATTTAAAAATTTATTTATATAATGCGTTATACTTAAATGATTAGAAATGTGAAAGTAGATTAACTAAATTAATCTATTTAACACATCATATTTAAATGAGTTAAAATCTTTAACTTGGTTTATTATTTATTATATGGGTTAAACAAATTAATTTATTTGACCCATAAGAATTTTTTTAAAAAAAATAATATTAATTATTATAATAAATATTCTTTAAAACAAAAAATGATAAATATCCTTTAAAATTCAAACAAATATATCATATAATTAAATTTAAAGCTACAAAATCCAAATAACCTCGTCATACTTAGACAATCAAATCAAAATAATTATTAAAGATAACAACTTACATGTAATTTGCTATAATGTTATGTAATTAAAAGATGACAAGTGTGTAGTTTTATTATCATATCATAATACGTATATAATTATTGTAGATAAATATATAATATTTAAATTAAATTATATACTTATTATGTTATTATTGATTAATTAAACAATTGGCATATGTTAATTGAAAAAGAAATATATAAGGAACTGAATCTAAATTTATTTGAAATTTATTGAAAATGTGGGCGAGTCAGATGTGATTTGGAGGCGAGTTAAATTGTAAAATTTAAGTATTTGAGTGTAATAATTTTATCAGGTTAATACTTAAAAAATTAATATTTTAATTTATAATATTCAAATAAAAAAAGCCGCCACCGCAGCACCATTTACAACTCCAGACAGAAAAGAACTCGCTGGTGAATTAAGACGATAATATATCAGAAAAAAAACAATTATAAGCTTGCGGGAGATAGTTTAAATGACTTGGAGACAACGTCAAGTTGGGCATATTATCTTGTCATTGATCACATGGTTAATGCTTGCAGAAGATAGAGGTTACACGACATGATTAAGTTCACAATGGGGCCAAGCGGCAAAAAAGCAAAAAAAATTATTGTGAAGATGATATCATTTTTCTTAGTGACTGTAAATTACGAGATTTTCGTTTTCCGATGTTAGAATGCCCTAATATCTTGTCCATAAACATTCTTATATTTTTTTCTCTTTTCTCGCTAAAGGACCCAAACATTCAAGTAACATTGATAACGAAGTTTAGGACAAATTGAGACAATATGATGGACTTGGTGGACCACAATAATCACTGTGACTTTGCATTATTAGAGTGACCAGTTTAATAAGACAAAGGCTGAGTCTAGGACTAGGGCGTCTTTAATGTGTACATTGAAATGCCCTAAAAAATCGATGAATAAAGGTGGAATTAAGAAGAATAAAAGGGGACATTTCACTGAAAAAGTAAGAAATGAATGGGGGCACAGAAGCCTTTGGTGTCTTTTTCTCACCAGTCAAGATCGTAGAATAATCAGCTTAGTTTTTGGATACTGATTAGTCCTTTGATATATCCATGTCATTCTTTCTAAAATGGACACAAATTGAGAATTATAAAACAGTAGCATGAATAAAAATAAACGTGCTTCATTTTTTCGTAGTTTTTTCTAATTTTGGTATGAGGAGATTATGTCAGACTTCAATCAAAATTGCGCATAGAATGGGCAAAAACTTGAGCTTGAGCTTTTGCGATGTTAGTGATTTTTTTCTCTTATTCAAGTTATATCTTAGAACGCTCGTACATACTTTTAAGTGACTAAGTGTGTATGAGTGTGTTTAAATATATATTTAAACTGTTGAGTGATTTTATCTTTTAATTTAAATTCTGAGCCTTAAAATTTAAATATAAATAAGATAAAAAGAGCACGTCTCCTTATATGGCTCAAAGGCAGTGTTGGTACGTGTAAAGCATCATTTGCCATCGCTATAAAAGTGTACATAAACAACATTAAACAATTCCTGTACCCAGTCATGTCATTATTCCTTTTCTTTTTCTTCCCACTCCATCATCTCCATCTCAACCACCTCTCCCTCTCTTTCTTCCTCATTACAAATCTTTTGGATCCTTTTTCCCACGGGAGAATCTGGACCCATTTCCCTTCTTTCTGTCTCTCTATAACCTAAAGCCAGCCAGAGTAAGGTACAGTGATAATGAAAACGTCTCACCTTCCAAAACCCTTTCTTGAATCAAACTCCACTCCACCATCTTCATACCGAAATCTTGGCTTTTCGCAAACAAAATAATAAACAAAGACTAGGTCTAACCGTCCAAGTGCTCAAATATGACCGAAGTACTCCAATCCCCATCTCACTTCCCTTCAACCCCAAGCTCTTCCAGTCCATGTGGGCGCATAACACCCAATGATGGGTCTCATTCAAGTTCCCTTATTAACAGTCCTATTGTAGATGAAGAGGTCCAGGTCCAGCTGGGTACAGAGGAGGTCGAAGAGGGGGAAGGTGAAGTACGAGACAGGAAAAGGAAAGAAAGAGACAGAGAGGGAGATCAACTGTCTATTTTGACGATTTTGGTTACTGCTTTCCGTAAATCTTTGATTGGGTGCAGTACTAGTAGAGGAGAGCTCTCTTCCATGGAGATTGGATGGCCTTCCAATGTCAGCCATGTTGCGCATGTTACCTTCGATCGCTTTCATGGTTTTCTTGGATTGCCCGTCGAATTTGAACCCGAAGTTCCCAGGAGGGCTCCCAGCGCGAGGTCAGTTAATATGAAATTGTCGAATGTTTCCTAAACGTGTTCTAGGCGATTGGATGTGAAGAATTCTTCTCTCTTTTGCTTAGGAGTATTTAGTTTTATATGCATCACTCGATATTGTTTAGTTGTTTCTCTTTGTTCTATGGATGCGAATGTCCCAATCTTCTTTCCAGAGTTCTTATATACATATATATATGATTTCATTGAAATTCATGCCTTGGCAATGATGATTTCGTTCGTTGAGTTTGTGGTGTGGCTGTTGGATGACCAGGAAATTTTGCCTTGAAGCATTTTCATGAAAATCCACTTTCAGTAACTCTGTTTTTTCCGCCTAAAATATTCACCCATGGTACTTGTGTGATGTTACTCTATAATAACAAATGACATTGTAGCATAATGCATGTTTGTTTGATCAGATGAAAAAAGGAAAATAATGGAATTTCCTATTATTGTCAGGGTTTGCTAGATCCATCTCATCTGTAGCAAAACTATTCCAATTCACTGCTTTTCTTGAGCAAACCTGTTCTTTTCACATTGCAAATCAAACTTGCATAGCATTTTTGCCCAGTGGAAAACCAGATTGGCAGATGCCAGAAGCAAAACTTGAAATTGAGTGTAGTTCATGGCTCTTTTACTCTTGTTAGTTGCTCGTGGTTAAGCTAAATCTTACAGTGTAGGCTGCAAAGAGGCCTTTGTCTCCCTTATGTCTATAGAAGGAAAGCGAAATCCTAGCCCACAATTTACTTTTGCAGTACCCATAGGTATAGATACCTGCTGTCAGATATCTAAGTGCAAAATAAGTTTTAGTATGTTAAGTTAAAACCTGCTGATCTGAGATGAACTTACTTTACAGCTGTGATTGCCTTATCACAGTCCTTACAGTGACAAGTCTGATAGTTCCCCTGTTCTTTTCCCAAGACCTAATTATGCAACTGTGGTTTTCTGTTCCGTTCTTACTTGTTTTCCTGTCCATTCTTTTGCTGTTTTTTCATGCTGTCTCTCTATACAGTTTCCATAATGATACAGTAATACTTCTCTAACTTGCAAGATAGTCTTCTGAAGTGGGTTTGGTTAATTGTGACAAGTGAATAATGTAATAAATAGGTTTATATGTATATGCGTATATATATATATATATATACATACATAAGAGGGATTGGGAAAGATCTAGTTTTTTACTTCCATATTTGCTGATTTTGCCAGTTCTGCCTTTTGTTTCCTTGTTGGTTTTGTTGTTAATTCTTTCTTTGCTGTTGTAATGCACTTCTTCAATGGTGTTTACGTTGCCAATATAATGGCTAAACTGCATATAACCCTTTAAATTTTATCTTTTGGCGAGTGAGCCCCAGTAGTTATAATTTTGGTAATTAACTACTGCCTAAACTTTTAACCTGTAGCAAATAACCCTTTACATTCACGAAGAAGTAAAAGAAAACAAGGGGAGAATTATCCATTGACTTTGAATTTGGAAGAACTTGACTCAAGAAGTGTACTCTAAGTACAATTTTATCTTTTTTTATGATTTCATGCAGTTAATTTAGTTAGGACTCATAAATTTGTGACGGTTTCAATATATGAAGCTATTTGCCACATTTTAAAATTTAAAGTAGGTTAATTGCCAAAATTAATAGTACAGGGGATTATTGGCCAAAGTATTAACGTTGAAGGAGGTTATTTACAATTTGGCTGATATCAACTGATCAACTCTTGAAGGAGCTGGCTTGTGTAAATGTAAAAAAGAAAAATGGTGATTGTATTTTCACATCTGTAGGTTTAGCCCTTGGTGATATATCATATATGTATGTACTACCTAAATTTAGTTGACTAACCCTCTATTTGTATATATCCTTATTGCAGTTTTCTCTACCTGATTCATCTGACATGTCTTATGAATGCATGTAGACTTGACATATATCAATCTGTTGATTGTTGATATATTTTCTTATTATCCCCAGTGCAAGTGTCTTTGGGGTTTCAACAGAATCTATGCAGCTTTCTTTTGATGCCAGAGGAAATAGTGTACCCACAATACTCCTGTTATTGCAAAGACAACTGTATGCCCAAGGAGGCCTGCAGGTATTTGGCATTGCTCCTATTTTGTCTTCTGCCTTTTTTGGGTCAGAGTCTAATGTTGGTTTAAACTTTTACATTACTTGGCCAAATATTGCCAATCAATGGATGTGCAATTTCATAATTCTATCTGATGTTCATGTCTTAGTTTACAAGAAAGCGTTCACATGGTTTGCTGTTTAATGCCAATAGACTTGAAATATTAAGTGGACACATGCAGGCTGAAGGAATCTTCAGAATTAATGCTGAGAATGGTCAAGAAGAGTATGTGAGGGAACAATTGAACAGAGGAGTAGTACCAGATGGCATTGATGTGCACTGCTTGGCAGGCCTTATAAAGGTATTACCAGATTTTTTCTTCAATTTTTTTTCCTGAACTGTTTGGAGAAGATTTTAGAATTCGGTTCTTCAATTGTATTTTTTTGGTGCTTCTCAATATTTTGAAGTCATCTTGGATCTTGGTAAGTTGGTATACATTTACAGAGCTCATTTACTCATAATGGCAACTATATGAGAGGGATAACTGCATCAATTTGATCCACTGGTGTTCTTTTGCAGGCTTGGTTCAGAGAACTTCCATCTGGAGTATTGGACCCTCTTTCACCAGAGCAGGTGATGCAGTCCCAGACGGAAGAAGAATGTGTTCAGCTTGTGAGGCTTCTTCCCCCAACTGAAGCTGCTCTGCTAGATTGGGCAATAAACCTGATGGCTGATGTTGCTCAACTGGAACATTTGAACAAGATGAATGCACGTAATATTGCGATGGTTTTTGCACCAAATATGACTCAAGTAAGTTAAAATCATGTATTTTTAGTTCTACTCAACCCCATTATTTGTGATCAAAATTTTTATGCAAGGAAAATTATTTTAACTCTGATAAATATATAAAAACTATTCTCTTCAGCGCTATATATTTGGTTTGCTTTCATATCTTCCTTAAATCTTGGTATTAGTATGTTGTCTGCCATTATAGTATTGTCAGAGATTATGGCTGATCTATGATGCAATAATAATGTTTTAGTCTTAATATGCATGTAAACTATATTCCTTCAGTGGTAAAAATTTTGGTTTGCGTTCTTATAGTAGTATTATAGTATTGGTCAGAGTCTATGATGCAATGACTACCATTCTAATCTCTGTCCTGTCCACTACAGATGGCAGATCCTTTGACCGCTTTGATGTACGCTGTGCAAGTGATGAATTTTCTCAAGACTCTTGTCATAAAGACACTGAGAGAAAGAGAGGAGTCTATGGTAGAATCAAATCCTGTTTCAAACCAAAATTCACTTGATGATGACGGACACCAGAGCCCCTCACGCCTGAACTTCAAGGATGGCAGTGAAAATGGAATTGACACGAGTGAAGAAGAGGAACAAGTATTTGTTACTGAAGAACCTTCTTTTCAAAGCCTGAATCACCTTTCTGAGGATGGGTCTGAAATTGAAAGTGGGTCGAAAACTTCGCCAATATCTTCTGAAAATATCATTTCTGGAGGAAAGAGTTTGCTAATTGACAGTTGCCCCTGCAATGTTATCTCTCAAGTTTGCTTTTTGACAAATGAACGTCAAGACAGTAGCTTAAGTGGTCTGACTAAGTCGGATCAAATAACTAATTGCACGAGCAAAAGTCTTCCATTGAGAAAATCAAATTCAGTGAAGTGTTCCCAGAAGGTGATTGAGCTGCCACTTGCAGGAAATGCTGAGAAGAACAGGGGGATTGCCATTATTAGGCGTATAAACTCTAGAACTGAGTTGACTGAAGCCTGGCGTTGAAAGGCATCTCAATGTGTATCTGCCTGAAGAAGAAATGGTGTTACTCCCATAATATTATTGCCGTCATTGTGATTCCTGTAGCTATGGATCTATTGTGAGTAGCACAGATGCTGAAATCATGATAGATGGGTAAGGGAATGATGGATGGGGTGACGAAATGCACGTTTGGACATACTTTAGTCCTGGCTTTATGCGTGTTTTTTTATTCATGTCTCTGGGTGTGAATTTCTTGACCACTCTTCTCTGTATTACTTTAACCACGCTAAGTTCCAAGTTCTAACACTCTTATTGTAGAATTCAGTGAAATTCAAATCTATCACTTTCTTCTCTTAGCTCCAGTGCATGTGTCTTGAAGGCTCGAAATGTGCCATATGTTCTTTCTCTTAAGGTATTGTTGGAGGAAGGATAACGAAAGAATTAAGGAAAAAATTAGTGTGGTTTAATTATAAAATTTTATGTATAAATAGTTTTATCTTAGCGATCTCAGAACAATTATTTTTTCGAAGGCATTCAAGTTGCAATTTTAAAATGAGGGCAAATGAGAAGTTGATTTTGAACTGACAAGGTGAAATTGGGAAAAGATGAGGTACACCAATAAAATTAAAGCTTATATTTCATTCCCCTCCCCAAACCCACCCCCTCTCAATCCCCCCCGCGCCGCCCACACCCCGGGTGTGCTGATTATGTTTTTGTCTTGCATTTCTAACTTGTCTTATTGTCGTTCTGTGGCAGTAAAATTTAGAGGTGTTCATTTCTTGATTTTACCAAGACGCCTACTAGATATTAAGATTAAAATCCTAAAGAAATTGGAGTAGCTACTTAGTTAATCCAACTTGAGATATGACTAAAAGTTCAAAAATACATAGCAAGTTGGGACGCGGCAAACTGCCGCATGACTTGTTTGTTCATGTTGATTCTGGGTTTTCCATTTCCAAAGCTATTTATTTCTTTCTGTTGCCAACCTTATTGAATGTATAGATTATTTACGAGTAAATTTGCTTGTGCTAGAGGTTTTGAACAAAGAGAGATTATTGCTGAACCTATACGAGATATTAGGAGACCTCCTTTGGAAGCAGATTTAAGATAAATTGTGAGGTTTGGAACTTTACTATATCCACAAATATGAACGCAGTGTATGATTAATTACAGCTCGATGGTATGCTAACAAGACAAGGGTACAAAAAAGATCATAGAAGTTTATTTTCTTTTGTCTCGAAAGGATTGATCACACGTCCTTACAACTAAACACAGGTTAAACTTCAAATTTTGAATTAGGACTTCATCGTTCTAATTTTTAGCCCAAATCAAAAACAGTTTGTTCCTCAACAAAAGATTGAAGATAGAAAATGTAAATAACATTGAATTAAGCACGTTATTTTAGTTCTTACATATGTGCTCTATGATTATTTTCAAAGAAAAAGTATGGATTGAATTAACTCATACGCTGCGTTCATATTTTACGTGTTCCCAAAAGTTTAGCTAGTCCGAGCAATTATACCGGAAAGTTAGAAAGCAGGAAAGGAAATTTCGTCAAAAACCGGTAAAACTGTAACGGTCTCAGCATTTAGAACGCTGCCACGTGTAAATGTAAGAATGAAGGAAACTTCTTGGCGGTGATTGATTTGGCAATGAAGCCAATTTGGTATGCAGATGGAAAATAGATTGAAAAGGAAAGAAGAAAGAGAGTGGAAAAAGAGTGGAATGAAATGAAAAATTTTGAAATAATATATTATTTGATACAGTAAAAATGGAAAACTAAATGAAATCTTAAAGTATGTTTGGTATAAAGAAAACGGTAATGGAAAAGTAGACGGTCAAAAATCCATAATTCCCTTCTTATATATCGAAACATCAAGAATGCAAAAAAGTGGCAAATAGGAGGCACTATTTTCAAACAAAATAGAAAATTGTTTTTATTCATAATTTAGGTTAGAAGATAACAGTATTATGTGTTTTTAAAATTAGGGTCAAAATTATACAAAAGATTAATCATGGTTTCGTTGTGACCAAAAAGGTAGATGGGGCATAGACAAAAGAAATCAGAGGGACAAACATGTCATTTTCAGGTTGCAACAAAGGAAGAGCAGTACCGTTCTTTCTTTGGCTTGTCTGTTGGAAGGCTCCTGTTTGTACGGTCAGGAATCCACCCTCCAAGGGAATGCTTCTCCTATCATACCAAACAGTGTAAACTATCTTCATTCTACCATTTCTTTCTCCTATTCCAATTCTCCCGATGTACCATACACAGCCTAGGGGGGAGAGGTACTTGGAGGATCTGCCTAACTTGACTAAGCCATTTTGAATCGAGTCAAAATAAGTATGAATCAATTGACTAAGAAAGAATTTCAAGTAAGATATATAGGATCAAGTCAAATCTGAATTAAGTGTTTTGGCCAATTTATTTGCCTGATAATATTATATATTTATATATATGTTAATTATGATAAATATTATTTATATAGATTTAATTTATATACAATGTCTTATATTTTTATTATATTATTATTTAATTAAAATATAATAAGTGTTGAATTAATTAATAATAATATATAATTTAATTTAAAAATAAATAATATTATTAGATAAATAAATACTTATTTTTTATATATGCATATATATATATATATTAATTAAAATAATTTTCTTATTATAAACGAAAAAATGGACCGAGAAGCCCTAAACTTTTCCTTCCAGAGTCCCTCATCTCGCGATTACGAGGACTCCACCTCCACGAGCTCTAAATCCCTCTCTTCTCTCTGGCGGCTTCGTCTTCATCTTGTCGAGTGTCCGTCGTCAAGGGAATCGTTGTTGTTGTGCTCGCCGTCGCTGCTTCTCGTCGTCGCCGTCGCCCACCACAAGCACGCCAGCTCCAGCGGCTTCTCTTACAGCAACTCCGGCGGCTTCTTGGCATCTTCTTCTGCGAGGTTCTTATACACTTTGCTTTTGTTTGATTTGTTCTCAGGCTCCGAGGTTAAATAATGCCTCAACCCAAGACATTGATATTCACTTTGAATTGATAATCGTGAATATCTTTCCTATGTGCGCTCTTGAATCACATAAAAAATGCAAATTAAATGTATTTAGATCCAGTCAATGAGCAATGTGGCACAAGTTTTGCTTGCATCTGTTTACCAGTATATCACTTATGCAAAAGTTAAAATGGCTATTAATTAAAGTATGCATTCATGTGCAACTGGGTTACGTCCTTATAAAAACAAAAATTTGTACGCTTGAGATTTGAGATTGAGCACGATCACTGAGGCAGAACAAACTTGTTATAATAGTACAGCCATGACAGAATCATTTTGATGCCAAAATAAGCTTTGAATTGTTTTTAAAGAACCAAATCTCGCATTAGTTATAGTATCATCCATGAGATATGATAACTTGCACGACCCTCGTTTACCATACCTCAAGACATTTACCCTTTTACTGTAAACAAGAACATAAATGAATGACACTAATGGAACTTTGAGATGTCTATATTGAAGTATTTTAAATAAAATTAAAATACACGTTTAGATATTGTAAAAAAAAAAAATTAGAGGCAATAAACTAAAAAAGGATAAATAATGCGTGCATAATGGATATTTTGACTTAATTCTTGGAAAAAAATGTTATCGATAATTTTTTGTGTTTTTATAATTAATTTTAAATGTTTTTGAATAACTCCCAAAAATGTGTTTGAAATTGTTAAAATATTCTATAATATCTAAGAAATAAGTCTATTAAGATATTATACTGTGTGGGTGCTAATTAAAATAAGAGTAAAATAGTAATTATAAGAATTACTACTAAACCCTAACCTTAACTAGCCTTCTATAAATAGGGTTAGACTAGTGTACGATGAGAACAACTCATTAGAGAGTGAAACTTGAGACGCTTTGAGTAGAATACGTGCGAGTATTCTGTAGTCGCATAAGAGAGGGGATTCAGCCTGTAAAAACTTGAGATACACCCAATAGATTGTGGGTATCTCATTCGATCATTGATTCTAATTAGAGATCAATAAGCTTCCGCAATTAGGAGATCAATGTAAGTCTCTTACTTGAAACTATGAATTTATCTTTGTTGATTTATTCCCTTCATTAGTATCAGAGTTAGTGGTTGGTTTTCCAATCAAATATATTTTATTGGGATCTAACTTTTGGGGTTAAATTAATCAATGGTTCAAAAAAAAAAAAACAAGAGTTTTTTTTGAATTGTTTCGAAGATCTTCTTCCTTGATGTACAACCTCTTACAGAGGTAGCCTCCTTCGAACTTCACTCAAAATTGAAAGTGGGTTATGCTTCCTCCTTGGCGCCAGCAAGCACTATCGCCGGCAAGTCCACCACCCCTCAACTACCTTTATTGCCGGCAACCTCGTACAAATAAAAAAAAAACGTTGATGGAAAGCTTCTCCCATCGAGCACTTGGTTAAGTCTCTTATGTTTCTGTGATCTTGCCGCTGTCGCCGGCAACGTCCCTAAAATAAGAAGCTGTCGGCGACCACATCATCGGCGGCCATAACCGCAAAACGCTTTTGTTTTCGAAAATCATCCAGCGGTTACCTGTGTGAGGAAGAGTTGGAAAGCTTTTTCAAGATGGGGGCTCGAACTGCCGAAACCGGCAGCTTCCCTCCTTCTCATACCTGTTGCCGGCGAGGAGTAGCGACAAAGACAGAGAGGAGGGAGAAGAAGAAGAGGATGCTGGACCCTCTTTTTTTGAAAAGTAAAAGAAACAAAAATTTGTTTTTTGAAATTCTGAAAATTAATATATATATATATATATATGTATAATAAAATAAATTTTCAGAAATCCTAATTTTTTGGATGAGACCTTAAAATTTTTTTGAGATTATAGAATTTGATCCAAGCTTATTGTTTTGAGCCTTCAAAAATATTTTGAAGATAGGGCCTTGAAAAATTTTTTTGGGATATTTTTTTGAGTTAGGCCTTATTTTTAATTGGGCAAGTGGCCCATCCAAGAAATAATAATTAAAGGCTTAATTATTAAAACCTTAATTAATGAACATTTAAATATGTTCAAAAATATAAATTGTGTATTTATATTTTAACTCCAAATAAATGCAATTTATTTTTTGTGAAAAATTAATACATCCCAATAAATATCAAGTCCAAGTAATATGTGATTACTTATTATTATGTTAATTAGTTTAACAATTTTTTAATTTTCTTCCAATTGAAAATTTAGACATATAATGTTAATTAGCTTAACATTATGCATTTAAATGTGTTAATTAGTTTAACATGTTTATTTCATAAATGTTAATTAATTTAACATTATATAATTAATTTATTAATATGTTGATTAGTTTAACACATTAGTTAACGAATGTTAATATGTTTAGCATTTGAAAAATCATGATTTACAATTTGTTTGTAGCATGATTAGGACACTTAGTTGTGATATTATTTCGTTGATTTACCCCTTGCAAACTTAGGACAATGATTGACACTTCGTGCTCTTTCGACTCCAGGTTATACATAGGTTAATTAGCTTAATCATACGATACTTAGTATCATAATTTGTAAGCATGTAGAACATTGAATCTTGCGTGTTTTTAATCATCTGATCCTGATTTAATTTTGTCTTTCTTTTTATGTAAAGAATGACTACGGTTTCCAAAAGTATTGTCGTTGAGCTCAACAAAGGGTTGAAGCTAAATGATAACAATTATAATATCTGGAGTACGAAAGTCTAGTATCTCCTGGAAGAGCAAGAGGCTTTTGAGACTCTCAACAATGTCATGGAAGAGCCAGAAGCCGAAAACACGACCCAGTATAGGTGGGACCGTGAAACTTATGATGCTTGGAAGAAAAAGAACTCCACTGCTCGCATTACATTAATGAGTATTATGGATGATGACATCCTAAGGGAGTTTAAAGACCACCAAAGTGCTATGGAGCTTTGGAATGCTCTGAGAACGAGGTTTGAAACTACGTCTGTATCTAGATTGCATTCTCTACTGATCAAATTTGACTCATATAAAAAATGCCCAGAACATTCAATGAGGAAACATCTGAGGCTCATGTCAAATATGATCGCTGAGCTAAAAGATGCTGAAAATGTCTTAATAGACGAGCAACAAATCTAAGTAGTTATTCGCTCTTTGCCTAGTTTGTGGGACAATATGAAGATGCATCTCACTTACAATGACAGAATCACGACTTTGAAAGATGTCTGGAGACACCTCGAACTCGAGGAAGAAAGGCTTGGATCAACCAAGCTGATACTTGAGTTGCACATAGCAACTTTAGGAGAAAGACATGGTTCAAAGAGAAAGAATTGGGAAAAGAACAAAGAACCAGCCCAACCTAAAAAAAGTCAAAGACCAATCAGTAAGGCAAAAAGAAGCAGCGAAAGGTCAACACGACAAAAGTTAATTGCTTCAATTGCTAAAAGAAGGGACACTATGTGAGTGATTGCCCTGAGCCTTTCAAAAAGGTAACCTACGCTGCTTATGCTAGTGAATTTTGTGTTTCTAGCTCAATCATGCTTATTGAATCTTGTCCTGTGTAGATTGTAGACTTAGAAGCCACAGACCACATAGCGTGTAACCATGATGCCTTTGTTGACTTCCGGCGAGTTCTTTGTGGAGCATTTTGGATATATGTGGGCAACAACACTAAGATTGCTGTCAAAGGGGTCGGAACATGCAAGTTAGTCCTGCATGATGGTCGAGACCTAATCTTATATGATGTCCTTTTTGCACCTTAAATTCTTCGGAATGTTATTTCAGTTTTAGTTTTACTTAGGCTAGGTTTTGAGTTGAATTTCTATGATAATTGTGTTAAATTGAGTAATGACTCAGTATTTTTTGGTTTTGGTTATGTAACTGGAGATTTTATTTGTATGGATTTGGATGGCAAATCTTATATTAATAATAATGTCAGTTTTTCCATGTTTGCTTCTACACATGATTATGATCACGATCTAAATATATGACATGCTAGACTTGGTCATATTGGCCAACAAAGAATGTAATGGCTAGCAATAGAGGGTTTGCTTCCTAGCATTGAACGAGTAGATCTGTCTACTTGTGAATCTTGTCTAGTTGAAAAATCTGCAAGAAAACCCTTCGGTAAAGCAACTAGAGCCAATTTTTCACTGCAATTAGTTCATTCTGACATCTGTAGGCCTATGAATGTCAGGGCCTGGCACGAAGCGAATTATTTCATCACATCATTGATGATTATACTCATTTTGGTTATGTTTATTTGATTTCTCATAAGTCAGAAGCATTGAGTTACATTAAAAACTATATGAATTTAGTAGAAAATCAATTAGATAAGAAGATTAAGGCTCTTCGAACCGATCGAGGCTGAGAATATTTGTCGGTTCAATTCAATGAATTATGTGATGAAAAAGGGATAGTTCATCAGTTAACTATTCCGAGTACTCTACAACAAAATGATGTTGCAGAAAGAAGGAATAGAACACCCTTGAGATGGTTAGGTTTATGATGACACATGCTAATTTGCCAATCACCTATTGGGGTGATGCATTGATGTTTGTAGCCTACGTACTTAACCGTGTACCTACGAAATCAGCTACAACCACTCCATATGAGTTCTGGACTAGGCGAAAGTCTGACCTAAGTGTTTTGAAACCTTGGGGATGTGCTGCCTATACACATGATTCCTCTTACAAGTATGAGAAATTGGGCCCGAGAGGAAAGAAAAATATCTTTATTAAATACTCAGAAACCTCAAAAGGTTATGTGTTTATAGGTCAGCAAGACAATGCGAGCGTGACTGAATTCAAATATAGAGATGTCACATTCTTAGAGAATGAATATCCTAAGAAGGGTGAGGTAGGTCAAGACCTATCCTTATTTGAGATAGAGGATCTGAATACACTAGGACCACTTCATTCGAGTGGGAGGATTATAACAGATGATGAATTAGTTTCTTATCAGCAACCTTCTTCATGATTTGATGCAAATGAAAGTGTTTCTGAGCTAGTTGCTTCAAGTGGGAGTGACCAAACGGAACTCATTCCAAGTGGGAGTGAGACTAACGTTCTAAATCCGAGTGAGAGCAATATTGATCCAAATGGGAACAATGAAATAAGATTCAATGAATCACAACTGAGACGTGGTTCATGTAAAATGATTCCCTATCGTCGATATGAGATTGAATGTGGTGAACTTTTTACAATACTCTTGCAAAATGAAGATGAGCCAAGAAATTTGAAAGAGGCACTCTTAACCCCTTCTAAAAATAAATAGACTAAAGCTATGGAAGAGGAAATGGAGTATATGAAAATCAACAATGTTTGGGAACTTGTTGATCTTCCAGGGGGACACAAGGCTATTGGGAACAAGTGGGTTCTCAAAATCAAGAAAAGAGCCGAAAGCACGATTAAAAAATTTAAGGCTCGACTAGTAGCAAAAGGGTATACACAGCAGGAAGGAATTGATTATGAAGAGACTTTTTTTCCTGCTGTACGATTTACCTTTGTCCACTTACTTCTAGCTATAGTGGCTTGTCTGGATCTTGAATTATATCAGATAGATGTAAAAACTGCCTTTCTCAATTGAGAATTAAATGAAAAGATTTATATGGAACAACCTGAGGGTTTCATTAAAGAGAGCCAAGAAGAAAACGTTTGTAGACTTTTGAAGTCTATCTATGGCCTTAAACAATTTTCAAGGCAGTGGTATATTTGTTTTCATAATGCAGTCATCTCTAGTGGTTTCACTATGATGAGTGAAGACAACTGTGTATATACCAAGAGATCTAAAGACAAGTATGTGATTATGACATTATATGTTGATGACATATTCATAGCTGGAAATGATATGGAGCTTATCAATGAGGTAAAGACCTGGTTGTCATCTTGCTTTGAGATGAAAGATATGGGTGAAGCTGCATACATTCTTGGAGTTAAGATTTCAAGAAATTGTTTTAAGAAACATTTGTATCTTTCGCAAGAGAATTACATCAAAAAGGTTTTGGAATGTTTTAGTATAGAAAGTTGTAACCCTGCTGACACTCCTATCAACACAAGTCGAACCTTGAGCGTCGAAATGCATCCTAAGACTACCATGGAAAGAGAGCGTATGAGCCAAACTCCATATAGGAATGTGATCAGTTGTCTAATGTACGCTATGATGTGTACTAGACTTGATATTTGTCAAGCAGTTGGCTTGACGAGTAGATATCAAACCGACCCAGGTCCTAAACATTGGAAAACTGTAAAAAGGAACTTAAAATATCTGAAGGGGACTGTTGATTATGCACTCTGCTATCAAGGCGGCAGAAATATATGATTGGAAGGATACACTGATGCTGATCACGGAGGAGACTTAGATGAACGAAAGTCTATCTCAGGATACGTTTTCTTACTCAGTGATGGTGTCATATCATGGAGTAGTAAGAAACAATCATATGTATCCTTGTTCACAATGGAGGCAGAGTTCGTGGCCTTATCTTCAGCAGCCCAGGAGGCTATTTGGTTGAATAGATTCTTAGATTAACTGTTGTGCAAAGCAGAAAACACTGAACTAGTGTTAGCGTACTATGACAGTGAGGCTGCAATTGCATACACCAAGGATCCAAAGTGCCATTGCAAAACCAAACACTTAGATATCAAATATCACTATGTGAAGGACATGGTTTCACGCAAGACTGTGAATGTGAAGTATGTGTCCACGCATGAGATGTTGGCAGATCCGCTAACCAAGCCAATTTTTAAAGATGTGTTTGTGAGACACACTAGGTCTTTAGGATTGCGTAGACTTTAGCATCTTCATTTGTATTTTTTATTTTTCCATTGTTCACTGACAGAGATGTATTGATGTTCTTTAATAAATCAATAAAGTTTGGTTTCTATGCTTACCTGTCTCTATTTGAATGTTGTGTACATTCTTATTTATTATTAAGTATGTCGGGTAGATAAAAGGGTTAGCCTTCTCACACAGGTAACCGCCTCAGTGTCTTTGTGACATTAGAGATGAGACAAGATTTTAAGAGAAATTATTAGGAGGATAATTTGAGAGCAATTATACTTAAAATCATATAAGTCACTTGATTGATGACATGGGGTCATAAAAGTGATTTGATGAAATAAGTTCAATATTTCTAATCTACCTTAGTTGCCAGATGTAAGTTCAAGACATTGTGTAGATCTAGGAATTCAATTTTAGACTTGTGATGTCTAAAATATCATCTATACAACGTTATTTGTGAAATAGACATACACTCCGCAGGTAAAGGAGGAATGCTGTAGCACATGTTTCATACCATGTGTGCAAATGTCGACCATTTGGGCTAACATGAGTGCGATCTCAACTCATGATTGTGTGAGACCCTTGAGCCTTTACGTTGGCTCTATATTTGTATCCTTGGACTCCGATCAGGTACTTGAGATACAGCTTGGTATTTGTTATCCTAGCATGTTGTCTAAGGACTATGAGTAATGATTCAGTCTAGTGGGACATGTCTAGAAAAGCGAACTAAGTTTGTGTTAATAGGGTCATGAGAAGAGGAAGATCTTAAAGAGAATTTCATTATTCTGTATTCACCGGTATACCAGTTATGACTTGTGTGTCATAATTGTGAATACAAGATATTGTGATACATGAGATCATTGAGAGATATTTAAATGTGATTCTTATGATTTGGGATACATGCATACTTTATGATCTACATGCAGGTTCGTTTTTCGACGAGAAGCTATATATTCGTAATTGATATATAGCATTAATGCTTTCTTAATATGCTGGTCGTAGGGCCTACTTTCCCTGTATGAATGACTGTAGATTATAAAAAGAAAGTGTTCTCTTGATTTATCGAGAATATGTTTTTTGGATTTAGAGCATATGAGCACTCTCATTATGTGTGAGTGGGAGATGTTAGAATATCCTATAATATCTAGGGAATAAGTTTGTTAAGATATTATACTGTGTGCACCCATAAGAAGTGCTCATTGAAATAAGGGTAAAATAGTAATTATAAGAATTACTACTTACTCCTAACCCTAGCTAGCCTTCTATAAATAGGGTTAGACTAATGACGATGAGAACAACTCATTAGAGAGTGAAACTTGAGACGCTCTAAATAGAATACTTGCCAGTATTTTGCAGTCGCATTAGAAAGAGGATTTAGGTTGTGAAAACATGAGATACATCCAATAGACTGTGGGTATCTCATTCGATCAGTAATCCCATTCAGAGATTAATAAGTTTCTGCACTTAGGAGATCAATGTAAGTCTTCTACCTGAAACTGTGAATTTATCTTTGTTGATTTATTCCCTTCAAAAATATTATCACATGACAAATGAATAAATATGCATCTTAATGAATAGCATTAAGGAAAATAAGATAAAATAATCTAAAATTTAAAGGTGATAGATTTAAGAGAGCACTTTTCAGTTTGAAAATGGTTTTAGTGCTTGCAAATAACAAAGATTTCAAAGGGTATCTACAATTTTGTTTCTTTGGATAAAAGAAATGTACCTACATCCCATTAGAGCAATGAATTCAGAGAAATCTCAGTATTTGAAAGTGTGGACTGTGCCAATGTAATCGGGCACGTCTTGGTCATTGGGTTCATTCGATGCTCCAAACTAGGCCACATCATGTGTGTAGTTAACTGAAACCTGTGTTTCACTTCTATTAACAGTTGTGAAAGTGGAAAAGCAACGCTAATTAGAGGTCGTAAACTAAAAAACGGGTAGATAATGTGTACAAAAGGAATATTTTGACTTAATTTTTAGACAAAAAATGCTACCAATAGTATTTTTCATTTTTGATTAATTTTAAATATCTTTCAGTAACTCCCAAAAATATTTTTGAAAAATTATCTTGTGACAAATGAATTGATATTAAATACATCTACTGTAAAGAAAATTGAGATAATCCGGTGCAACAGGGCGAAGCGCAGCCCTGATTCGATAGACAAATGGCAATAGTGAATTTCATCAGTGACCGCTAAGGCATCCGACGCTGTTCGGGCTAGGGCTTTGGTGGTACAATTCAGAGCCTCAAGGCTCTCGCTGAACTTCCCCTCGATTTTGCGCATTCAGGTACTGGAGCTTTTCATGCTCTTTCCTTGTATATCTTTGTAACCCTTCATCTTGACTGTCTCAAAGCTTTTCATGCCAATAATTCTCATGCGGAACTTGAGTTTGTCGGTTGTAGGTCGTATGTTGTTATCTAACAAAGCAATTGCTTTAACTTTTAGGAACATTAAGCACACAAATTATATCACTATGTTGCGATCGAATAGTACAGCATTTCCGAAATGCTCTTCTATAAGATTATACTGATGCGTGAGAATCGTAAATAAGGGAGACAATGTACTCAAGTTAAACCCAATTCGTCAACGAGTGTATATCCAAATTCAAGTGGATAATTATTCATATGTTAACCCAAATTGGGTTATAATTAGATAACTAATAAACCAATCATACAGTTGAATGAGGTGTTTCCCTCCTTGGTAGAGGTGTGGGACATGGAAAGGACAGATTCAAATTTAGGGTCTCTGTCTGGTTTGCAGGTGGGTGGTTACAGTAATGCTCATCTTCATCCCTCTGGGGTAATTGTTTGGCTGATAGGAATGTATGTATGTAATTAGAGACAATCATTTTCATATGAATACTAACGGAAGGCTGTAGTTTTCTCAGGCAACAGTAGTAAATTCAGCTCGAATTCTCATCCCTGAAGCACAGGATTAAGACATATTAACGTCTAGTTGAACCCATTTGTCAATCTTATAGTTTTTTGGTGTTTGTTTGATTTTAAAATGTTTAGAGAAGATTTCAGTTGGAAATATAGCTCAGTCTTTGTTTATCATCTTCTATTTTTTTGTCTTTTGATCACTCTATATCATGTAAATTGTCCCGTTTAAAGATTTATATCTTGTAGTTCATCTTCTTATCCCTTACTTCTGTTCCTTTTTCCCTCGTTCTTTGTGTGCATTTCCCAGACAAATAGTTAAGCTATTAAACTGGGCACTGTTTTCTGGGCAACTTTTAGGGTCAAAATTTCAAAAATTTTCTAGTTTTTTTTCTTTGTTTGGCCTGCTGAGCATCATGACCATCATTTTTTGGTCAAAGTTCTCTCTTGCCTGTCTCTATAATTGTTGTTACTATGCTATGATCCCTAGATTTAGGATCAATCACTTTGCAATTCCTTGGGCCATACTTCATAAATCATGGCACAGTTTCAATGAGAATTCTTACTCTGCAATTCTTTCTGGCTGAATTCTATTTTGTTTGTTTGGCTCGTGCATGAGTGCCAGTTGTGCAGTACCCTCTGTTCACACTGCTCTCCTCTTCAATGTACTAATTAATGATTTATCATTTTTGTTCTTACAATGCATCTTCAATATCATCGTCATAGAAAGTCTATTTTTATTATTGTGCAGAAAGAGACTAGGTATACCAGGTTTCTTGCTTTTACAATGCATGTTTTCTTGCCAAAAGCATTGCACGATTTACCTTTGTTTTTTTTTCTGACAATCTTTCTGTTTCAAGAACTGGGGTTTCTAATTTGGGAGGTACAGACTATAGAGTAATTCAAATGGGCCAATCGTTGAGGTAACTAAATAGGAGAGAAGTGAACCAGTGTAGCAAGCCCTTAGCAAAATAAGCAAGTTTAATCATAACTTAATTTTCACTTGATGCCTCTGAACTTAAAGGCTAAATGTAAAGTCTCTTATTGAATGAAATCTTGTTAGCTTGAGGGTTTCTGAGAAGTCTAGGAAAGAGTACTTAGAGTTGCATAGCAATGGGAACACTTCCAAAAATAAACTTGCTTCTTTCTTCCTGTTCTGGCATTGTTAAATGCTTTCCTCTAGTGATGGATACATACCTTCAAATTTTCATTGGAAACTAGATTTTTGGAATTTGTATATTACTGTGTATATATATGCAGGACAATAGTCTGGCTTTTAGGCTTTTTACTCACCAATTGTACAGTTTGGAAATAGTACTAAAGATTACAAATATGCCTGATGAAGAACTAAGCAAGCATGGGGAACCCACCTAAAAATATCGGCCTGTAAGAAGGAAGAATCACAAAAGTATCACAAGAATTTTATGTACCTCCCCAATATGGGACTCACGATAGCACTGTCCTCAAAGAGCTGATTTTCTCAACACTTGGCCTTTGTGGCGCTTATTCTAGCCACTGAGTTGCACTCTGTAGGTAGCCCTTTTCGTGGAGGTCATTCTGGCTTTGGTGGTAATTGATGGAGACCTAAGCAAGCATGGGAAACCCATCTTTAAAAACTAGCTTTTAAGGGGGATGAACCACACCACTTAAGTATGACAAAAATTACTTGTGACTCTCTGATGTGGGACTCCAACAATGGAACAAAAAGGCTGTGCTTTTTTTTTCTTTTTTGATTGCTTTACTTACCATCCCTGCTATTCTTCTGCTTGTATGTTAACTTATCGTTTTTCTGTTCTATATATGCTTTGCATATCATCAAACAAGTATTTTTATGTTCACCAGGTGTACGGATATTTGTGTATTCAGGTTGTCTGTCAGTGCTTTTCTTACATATTACTTTCACAGGAGACATTTTAGAAGACAATTAACAATCCTTAGTATGCTTGGTCCTGATTTTGCATGAGTTCATTACGAGACAAAATAAGTTCAATGATGAATACATACTGCTTCAGAAGGAATCTCTTCACTGCTTCATCCCCTCTGCATCCTGTCCAACTTCCTGCAAAAAAGTACGAGACTGTTTGGGGTATTTAGCTATATATTAGTATGCTATGGGTTGTGGAACATATCCATTTTGCTGAATTACAGTTTGTTTAATTAAAAAGCATGCTTTCAGTTCATACATATCTATTCTGAATTAAATCTTTTGATATGTTGTTCCAAATATTATCTAACAGCTTAGCTTAGATTTTACAATCATCTGTGACTTTGGAATGCAGGGAAGCTCATTTTTGGTATATTTTACCAGATGAGGTGAAGAGCACAAATCTATTAAATCAATATTTAGAAATTCTATCACCATGTGAAAAAGAAGATATTTTTCGCATGAAAGGAGAACAGCTAAAGAAAAGAACACTGTTAGCTCGTGCCCTGGTTCGCACTACCTTAGCAAGATGTAACGTTTACTATTCTGCTGTTGAAACACTTGTTTCTATTTCAACTTCCATTACCTTTGTATTTGCCTTTATAATATGATACAGAACAAATCTGTAGACTGGTATACCTATATCTCTAATTCAACAAGTTATTTACTATAATCTATGTAATGCATACACATCGTTGGTTTAGTATTTGATGGATTTTAAATCTTGGGTTTTATATGCTGGTTGATATTACCAACACATGCTTAGTTTATAATTAGCCAATTGCTACTAAAAAAACTTTTCTTACTAAACATATTTTAGTATCTTATTCTTTAATTTATTAGCTCTAATTGGAGACTCAACACTATTTATGCTATTTCACCATCTATAAACTTGTGTCTAGTACCCAGCTGAATTTTTTGGTAACAGTTATGTGGATCATGCTTATTCATATGTTTGCCCTTTCGAACTGGAATCAACCACATCGCGTTACTCCTAACCACATCCTATTTACAGTTTAACATAGCTAGAGATGATTTCAATTTGTATGTTATTGCTTTATGCTTCACGGACCTTTGTATACATGGAAATATAGTAAAAGTTTCATCTGCAACTTGTGTAATCTCTTTTCTGCACCAACTGCTTTTGATCTTGCAATGTGTAGATACTGTCATGTGAGAGAGGTCATGTATCTAATCATATTGTTTATTACTAGACCAGACGAATTGTCAGATTGATCCAAAATCCTTAAAGTTTAGGAAGAACAGTTATGGGAAGCCTGAGGTAAGTTGTTTTAAGTTTTGATGTCTTCTTGGGAATGCTTGTATATGTTCCTATGCTTCTTGCTTATTTGATTTATTCGTCAAACTGTCTTGTAAAAAATTAAGGCTTGGCATATTTGAATAGGTAGACCGGCAATATTCTGATGATTGGAGCCTGCCACCATTGCATTTTAATATCTCACACACTTCATCTATGATAGCTTGTGGAGTAACAGTGGATTCTCCCGTATGTATCCTCCATATATGTATATTCTCTTATTTGCATGACTTTTTCTCTCGGTTTTTTAGTTGTTGTTTGTCTTGTTGAAGGGTATTTTGTCTTTGAACTAATTTACTTTTGCTACCAAGTTGCAGATTGGCATTGATGTGGAAGAGAAGGAAAGAAGGTTAAAGAACGATATTTTAGCCTTTGCTCGACGATACTTTACTCGGCATGAACTGAAAATGCTGACTAACATTTCAGACCCTGAAACTCAACGGCAGGAGTTTATAAAATTATGGACTCTGAAGGTAGGAGGAATATCGAAGGTTAATAATTTCCTAGTTTGATTCAGTACTGGTTTCTGATTCAGTTTCTTCTATGCATCAATTGACCAGTTAAATGTACTGTAGTATGCATAGAATTCCTTTTTAAGTTATTTCTTTCCAGAAATAATGGGAAGAATTATGCATTGTGAGAGCATCACTTCTCAGTTGTAGGTTGTAATTCAAAGTATGTTTTGCTGTCCTGCAGCTGTCACTTAAAGCATAATTCACTTTTATAGGAGGCATATGTAAAAGCACTGGGGAAGGGCTTCTCAGCTTCACCTTTTAAAACATTCACTGTTCGATTGAGGGACTACATGAAAGAAGGCATATCTCTTGCGCCTCGTCTGATCTCTGAGGTATGCCTCACACCTTAAAAGTTGGCTTGTAGAATGATCTCAGAGATATTAGCCATTCATATTCTGATTTTTCTTCAGGTCTCTACTTCATTCGGGTGGGAATTACAGTATATTGTTCAATTTAGCAATGCGTCTAACATATTAAATACTCTTTTAACAATATAATATCTTCAGTTTCAAATTAATATAAAAATTCTTTTGTTTCATCTGCCTTTTGCATCTTACTTTCCTTATAGGTACCTGAAATAATTGTTGAGTCTTCTGATGATCCAAAGAATCCCTCAGGCAACTGGCGATTTGTGCTTCTGGAGTTAATGGATTCTCATTATGCTGCCATTTGTGTGGAGCAGGACTTGATCTCTGGAGGTACTCATTGTTATATTTTGTAAGAACTACATCGAGTTATAGTGGTTGCTACAGTTTTGTTTGTGGTTTGCAGGCAATGGTAGCATTCCAATAAATTTGACCCTACGGAAAACGATCCCCTATGTTGAAGACGAATGTATATCTGGAACTGATGTTGTAGTAATTGGTGGGTCGACTAGACTCTTGGGTTCTGCATAGTGACACTATAATGCATAGTGTCACTCTTCTTCTCATTAATGCCTCCATCATGGGAGCTCAGCAACTACGTTGCCCTCCTTGAATGAAATCATTGGGGCAACCTTCAACTCAACTGGGTTTCTCCAGCTCTATGATTGTTTAGTGGATACTGACTTCTCTGCAACTTACGTCACCAACGGGCTTTATCGATCAGTGACTGTACTTCATTGAACCTAGAATGAAGAGCCATAAAATCAAGCAGGGTCTGAGAACAAGCTTAATATCTGATATTCCAAAAGAAAGAAGAAAAAAAAAAATCCTCTTAATCCCCAAAATTCATTTTGTGGAAGCAAACAGTGGTATAGTCACTGTTGTAAAGCATTCTGGCTTTTATTGGGGCGTGGAAATTGAAATAATCAGACTGAAGATTGAAAAGATAATGAATGAACTCGACTTTGGAATAGATTCCTGTTCTTAGCGCCGGCTAGTATTGTCAAATTGCAAAAATAGAGCTTTATGAAACCAAATCCTTTGGTTGATTGAAACACAAGCATCTAGTGTTGCACTGTGCTAAATAACACACAAAAAGAAAAGAGGAAATATAATAATAAAATAATTGAATTCTTGATACATCATGTTCAAAGTTGGTATAAAGAGAAAGAGAACCAAAGATGTCCGAGGGTAAATAAGATAAATAGAATATATAGTAGGTGTTATTTTTTGTGGACTTATAATTTTAAGTGTACAAGTGTGACTAGTTATAATGTAAGGGTATAATTGTAATAATATTAATTTAAAAAATAATATTATTATAATTATATTTTTATATTATAATTATGTGTACTAATATACTCAAAATTATGGATATATCAAAAATTTTACTTAGAATATAATGTATGAGTAGAGTTTGTCTTATATAAAATTTATATATACTTGTATACCATATATTAGCGTTGAGTTATTCACAAAACTTCCAAGAAACTTAGAACTCTTATAATTTCGAGATGGATTCTACCTTTCCCCATTGTTTCTTGGAAGTTTTGTGAATAACTCAACGCTAATATATGGTATACAAGTATATATAAATTTTATATAAGACAAACTCTACTCATACATTATATTCTAAGTAAAATTTTTGATATATCCATAATTTTAAGTGATAAATGTTTAAACCTCATGGAAGGTAATAGTAATTTTTTGTCTTATGAATTTGATGGTTTCCGTCGTCAGTGGAAATCATTTTTTGGTCATTGGAAGTTAAACTTTGTTCACTTTTAAAACCTAAGAAGTGCTCACCATAAATGAATATGTTATCAAAACTGACGATGATAGTGATCGATTTGGTTGCTATATCTAACAGGATGAGAAGAAAAAATGAAGCCTCTGCATGCCCATTTTGTTGTTGAAATTGTGGTGAAGGAAATGGGAATCGGAAATAATTAGGAAGCCTATGACTACATTTGGTAAGAGATGAAAGAAGATTGATGGAGTAGAAGGAAATGATGTGAAAATGGGATTTAGATTCTGTATTATCTAATGCCCCTTGAAGGAAAAAAAAAACACACACACACACACACACGCACAATGAAAATTGGAAAAAACAAATCATATCCGAAGAAACTGAAGGCTTAAAGAATGGTGTCTCCCTCCAATAGTCATGGAGTTCCAAGGCGATGTCTTCCTATGAGCTTGTGTGTGGTGTCTTCTGGCTAAGTGTCCCATTTGGGTTTCTTGACGAAGTATTTGCGAACGGTGAGATATGACGGAGGTAATAAGTTGTTAGATATATCTACATGTATACAAGAAATTCATTAGTATATTCAATAAATTAAATGAAATGTGGAATTATACGTACATCTAATTATTATTTAAAATTTGGGGTACTATAATCAAAAGTTTAATCTACACTATATATAGGAGTTACTGAACTTCTATTTTTGACTTAATAAATGGTGTTTAACCAGAAGGAAGTAATGAGAAATGAAGCCATAGACCCACATTTATAAAGACTAAAGTCCACTTTCCATTAAATCAAGTCTCATCCTAGTTACATGATCCTTAAACATTATTGGTGGCATCCCTTTGTCAAAGGATCAATAATCATCAACTCAGTATTAATGTGTTCAATGGAAACTTTATTTTTCTTGACATCTTCTTGAATGACTAAGTACATAATGTTGATATATTTGTTTCGACTTCTATTTTTATCTAAAAAAATAGCAGCTAAGTTATCACAATATATTCTCAATGACCTAAAGATAAAATCCATAATTCTAAACTTAGAAATAAAGCTCTTAAGCTAAACACTATATGAGGTTGCCTTAAAATAAGATACGAACTTAGCTCTGGTAGTAGAAGTAGCAATCAAGGTTTTCTTTGCATCCTCCAAGACATGACTCTGCCAGCAAGTATGAAAATAAAACTAAAAGTTGATTTTTGTGAGTCAATGCAACTAGTAAAATTCAAATTTGAGTAGCCAACTATCTCAAGGTTTTCAGTTCATTTATATATTGCATGTAATCTTTGGTACCCTTAAAGTACCTTATAACTTTCTTTGTAGTTCTCCAGTGATCTATTTCTAGATTACTTGATATATGCTTAACTTTCTAACTTTAAATGCAATGTCAAGTCTTGTACGAACCTGAGTATACATAAAGCTTTTAATAGTAGAAGCATATGGAATGTTATGCATATGTTTCCTTTATAAATCATTCTTTGGGTATTGGTTTAAAATGAACTTATCATCCATCACAATAGGTACTATACTTAGTGAGCAGTCTTTCATTTGAAATCTTTTTAAGATCTTATTAATATAAGTTTCTTCTCACAAACCTAAAATGCATTGAGTTATGCCCCTATGGATCTTAATGTCAATGACATAAGATACCTTGCCTATTTCGTATCAAAATTCTTAGAGAAAAACTATTTCACCTTATATAGTAACCTTTATTATTGGTTGCAAGTAATATATCATCTACATAAAATACATAGAAGCAAATTTTACTCCCACTAACCTTCTAGTATATACATTGATCCATGACATTCTTTTCATCCAAATGAGGAGATAACTTCATGGAACTTAAGATACCATTGATGGGAGGCTTGTTTCAATCTATATCTGAATTTTTTAAGCTTACAAACCAAATGTTCACTTGCATTAGAGGAGAATCTTTCAGATTATTTCATATATACCTCTTCCTTTAAATCTCATTTAAGGAATGTCATTTTTACATCCATTTGATATAGTTTTAAATAAAAAAGGGCAACTAATGCCATTATAATACGAAGGGAATCTTTCTTGGATAAAGGAGATAAAGTCTCCGTGTAATCAATTCATTCATCTAAGTTAATCCTTTGGCCACACTCTTACTTTATATTTTTTGATGTTACTTAATGAGTCCTTTTTTATCTTAAAGACATTTACACCCAATGACTCTTGAACAACTAGGCAACTTAATAAGGTCCCAAACTACATTGAACACCACAAAATCTATTTCTTCCTTCATAGCATTAAGCCACAATTCAAATTCTCTACAACTAGAGGCTTGTGAAAATGTCTTAAGATCATTTTCGATTCCTTTATTGTAGTCAGACACTTGTAGATATACGACATAATCACTAGGAATTACTGATCTCTTAATCTTAGTTGATCTTTTTAATGCTGAGTCAACATTCTCTCGAGGAACATGTTCCTTAACTAGTTGCACAATAGGCTATGATGACTGTTCTACAATTGGATCAACTTGGTCATGGTCAACAGTTTGTGGTTCCTCAATAATTGGTTCTTCAATACATGTTTGTACTTAAAATGTATAAATTATAACTAATCTATCACTTGAGGTACGAGTTTGGGTATCCAAATGATCATTCTTATAATTTAAGTTTTAAGTTTTATCACTCCCACAAATTAAGTAATTCTTAAGAAGTTTAGCATTTCTTGATTCTACAATCCTAGTGTTACGAGATGGACAATAAAACTTATATCCTTTTGACATACCTAATAAAGTAGCTACTAATGGTCCTATGGTCTGACTTATTCTTTTGTGGATTGTAAAGCCTTATCTCAGATAGAAATCCCCAAATGCGCATATGCCTTAAACTTGGTTTCCAACCTTTCATTAATTTAAATGGTATTTTTCAACATTTTTAGTTGGAATTTGATTAAGAATACACGTAGCTATCTTAAAGGCTTCAATCTATAAGGATTTAGGAAGGTTAAAGCTGCTAAACATGCTCCACACCATGTCCAATAATGTTTGTTTTCTTCTTTTAGTTACACCATTTTGGTCTAGAGAACTAGACATAGTGTTTAACAATCTCATGCCCTTAAAGAAAATTGTAAATGGACTTGGTGCTTGTCCATTTTCAATGTATCTACCATAGTATTCACACCTTATCTAATCTCACTATCCTTATTTGTTTACTACATTTCTTTACCTCTTCTTAAAAAACTTTAAAAGCATTTAATGCCTTATTCTTGTTATTAAGTAGATAAAGGTATATGTATCATCAATAATCATCAATGAAAGTGATAAAGTACCTTGGACTACTTGAGTCAATATCTAGATTAATTTGTATGTATGATTTCTAATAAGGTAAAACTCCTATTAGTACCTATTTTTAGTCTTATTAGTCTGCTTATCCTTAATACAATTTATACAAGTCCTAAAGTCAGTAAAGTCAAAAGTATTTAATTCTCCATTTTTTATTAACCTTTTGACCCTCTTTATTAAGATATGAACTAGTCTACAATGCTACAACATGGATGAATTTTCATTAGTAACACGCCATTTAATACCTATGCTACTATAAACATGCAATGAATCATGTGATTTATTGTCTTGTAATTAAATTAAAAAAAGATAATAATAAATTATATCATTTCCAACAAGATCTAATTTATAAAATAATTTCAACAAATTATTTAAAAATTCAATAGAATATGCCAATGGGACAAGCTTTGAAATTGAAATCAAGTTTCTAGATAAACTTGGTACATAGAAAGTCTTATCTAAAGTCAAAACAAAATTGACATCTAAAACCAATATGCATGTTCTTATAGCCACTACTACTAAGCCTATCTTGTTGCCTGAATAGATATATTGCTCACTCATATTGGCTTCCTTTGGTTTAGAAAGCCCTGTATAGTATTTGAAATGTAAATTATTAAACTAGAATCAATCTACTACGCGTTACTACTAACATATACCATATTAAATTTATTAAAAAAAATGAGATTAAGTCACTTTACTTTTTTAAGCCAAGTCTTGAATTTGTTGCAATACTTTTTTATGTACATTTCTCCTTGCAGAAAAAATACATGTTTTCCATTTAAAAGTTAACATAGACTAGTGCTTTGCCCTTCCCCTTGGCTTTGTTTTGTTTATTGTTCTTCCCTTGTGTTGCTATATGTGCACTCTTTCCCATTTTCGTTAAGAACTATCCTTCGTTTTGAACACACATAGTCATTACTTCATTGATCGACCATTTATGTTTATAAGTGTTGTAAGAGATTTTGAAAAGTCTATACTAAGGCAGCAGGGAGTTTAAAATGCAAGCACTAGGAAAGAATCTAACATCTTAATCTTGAGTGCGTAATGTCTCCCACTACATGATGTATTCTTGCATACCCTTTGTTCCAATAAGCTTCACAGTGGATAATTGTATCATTAAGGTGCTTACTAAGGCCTTTTTTTTATAATTCAAATTGTTCGTCTATGACTTTTAACAAGTCGCTGATGTTTTTATGCTTTCTTAATGATCCACGTATATTAGTTGATATATTAGTTTTAATATACATCATTGTGAGACGATTGGCCGTGTTAATAAAAGTTTATGTCATATGTACTACGAGTATTCGTAAGTGTAGGAGGTTCATCCTTTCTAATAGCATAGTCGACATCCATTCACCCTAATTGGAGGAGAATTTTCTTTTTTCAAATTTTGTAATTATCCCCATTTAGTTCAGGATTTTGAAAATTAGAAATATTAAGTAGTTAGAAAAGTGTATAAAAATTAAATGCTTATGTCAATATTTAAGACAACTTTAAACTTTCTATATAACATGTTTAACCCATGTAAAACGTGTAAATCAAACATGAGCTTAGTAATAGTTAGAATTGGCTATGAGCTAAGTTTTATTTAATTAAGCTCATGCATAATATTATGAAACTAGCAAATAGTATCCATTTTCTCAATTCCTATGGGCAAATTAAGAAAAAAGAAAATTCACTATCACACCTTAATTAATTATGTCACTATGATAACATTTGTGTGGGATGATGATTACTATATTGAATATAATTAATTATAACTTGATTTCATTTTTCTTTATGTAATTTAATATCTAATGTATAATTTTCAGATAATTAAAGATACTATGGCTAAACTATAATTATGCTAAAATTATATTAATTATATAACATCTAAATTTACAAAATGCTTGTAATTGCTTAAGATACACTAACAAACCTTTAATATAATGTGATTTAAATAATTAAGTAATTAATCAACTAATCATAAATGTAAAAAATTAATTAATACAAAAATCTCCTTCCTTAATTTTAACCTAATATGCCATAAATTTTGCTCCAAATTAATTTTTAAAAATAAACACAAAAGAAATGACACATAAATATATTCTTCATAAAATTTTGGCAAAAGGACCATTGACTATTGACCAAAATAAATTTCAAAAAAAATTTTGTAAGATAGAATAATTTTGTAAATCTCATATTTTTTTTAGAAATATTCAAAATATGTCAAAAATAATCAAAAGCCATTATCCATGAAATTCAAAACAAAATTGATCCATGTTTAAGCTCAAAATAAAAGCCTCGTATAGCAAAAAGTTATTTAAATCAAGGCTCAAAGCTAATCGTGCTGAATGTTAAAAATAAGTTTATACGAAAATCGAAGGGTGGAGTTGCAAGGGTAAATTTGTCCAAATATGTAGCACTCGATAAACCCATCGAGGAAGCCGTGGGATTGGGTTCCAAGTGCGGGAATATTGATTCCCTAGTGGGAAGAAATCTTCAGGTAGGTTGCAAATGAAAAATTAGAATGAGTTGAGGATTCCTTTTCCCGCAACCTAATTTCCATAACCAAGCAGTCCAACCAACCAAGTCCCATTATTTTTACAGAAGGATGTTCACAATTTGTGTACATAAATTGGAAGGTTAGAATGGTGGAAAACATAATTGTCTGGATTCTCTAAGTATCAAATTAAGTTACTGAAAAATTGTATAAGATTTTTTTTTTTGGTTAACTATTTTGATAGTTTTAGAAGTAAGAAAATATATTAGTAATTTTTATAAGTTAAATGGTTATAATATAACAAAATAAAATAGTGAGATGAAATTAAATTTTACTATAAAATTAAAGAATTAATAACAATATAGTGGATTAACTTGACATAAAATAAAATTAAAGAATAAAAATAAAGTTTAAAATAAAATAAAGAGGCAGAAAGTGTATTTTTGTGATTAATTTATTCACGAGCCACCACGTGTCCAGACAGACGGGAGGCTGTTACAGTATCGTCTGCTGTACAATCAATTGACTATGTAGCGAAAAACTGTCCAATTAAGTGAAATCTACAAAATATTGTGGGACCCACTTCTACCCTATGGTCGTGGGTCGCGTAATACCGGATTGAAACCAGCGTTGGACAGCATCAACAAACGGATCATTGTGGATAATATACATAGCAGAAAAAAGAGCGAGCTCCAGCTTGCACAGTGGCGATGGAGGCCTTACAGTTCTCAACCGTTGCCTCCCCCCATGTCTCCGGTTCTGCTCACTCTTTGCCTCAGAACCGAAGCATCTGCTCTTCAAATCCTGCTACGAAATCAACCAAGCTTTGCTCTCATTGGACGTGTTCAACAACTGCTACCTCGCTTTCTTCGAGAAACTTGTTCACAGTAAGTCTCAGGAATTTGAAGTATGCTTTTAATTTATGAGTTGGTTCGCTATTCATTTTTCGAGTACATGGAAGAAGTTCAGTTGTTTTACAAACATCTCAAGATAACTGGGACATTTTTTTTCCAATTTTCATCTGTGCTTTTACACAAATTAACTGATGATTAATTTTACAAATTGCTAACAGAAAAAAATTTGGGGTTGGGTGAACTCCAAAAGCGTCACTGTCGGAAGGGAGATGCGCGGAGTGGTAAGGGCGGAAATGTTCGGACAATTGACGAGTGGCCTTGAGTCTGCATGGAACAAGCTCAAAGGAGAAGGTTTGCATTGTCAATTTTCAATGCTATCTGTGCTGATTTTGTTATTTTTCTTCATTTCTAACTATACTTGTGTCGTTCTGTGGCTATGGTAAAAATTTTCCTTTTTTCCAGAGACGCCTACTGGATATTAAGCTTAAAATCCTTAAAAAATTGGTGTAGCTACTAAGTTAATCCAAGTGAAGTTGTTTAAGATTTTAATATGACCAAAAGTTCAAAATGTATAATATAAGGCAAGTTGGGACAGAGCAAATAGTGGTATGACTTGTTTGTTCTTGTTGATTTTGGGTTTTCCATTTTTCAATGCTGTCTGTTTCTTTTTGTTGCCAACCTTCTTCTATGTGTAGATTATTTACGAGTAAATGCGCTTGTTTTTCAGAGGTTTTGACCAAAGAGAACATTGCAGAGCCCATGCGAGATATTAGGAGAGCTCTTTTGGAAGCAGATGTAAGATGGATTTGGGAGTTGTGGAACTTTACTATATCGACATAAAGTTTATCAAGTAATACATATTCTGTTGGCAGGTAAGCCTTCCTGTTGTCAGAAGATTTGTGCAAGCTGTCAGTGATCAGGCTGTTGGTGTTGGCCTAATCCGAGGAGTGAGACCAGATCAGCAATTGGTTAAGGTAAAATAATAAATTGAATTAATGGTAAATTGTACAAATAATAACATATCAGAACTGTTCATTGTTAACAAAATTATTGTAATAGTGGCTTTATGAAGTTTATACTGGCTTTTGCAGATTGTACATGATGAATTAGTTAAATTGATGGGTGGAGAGGTCTCAGAACTGGTTTTTTCTAAGTCTGGGCCCACAGTCATTTTATTGGCTGGACTCCAGGGAGTTGGGAAGACAACTGTTTGTGCAAAGTTGGCAAATTACCTTAAGAAACTGGTGCACTGGCAATCTCCCTCCTGTTTACTCTCTTTGCTTTCTCTTTGTGCATTGTGTGCAGATAATAAGTGATTGCTCACCTTATATTGATTCATGTCATCTTCCCTGAACCTTAGGGGAAGAGTTGCATGCTGGTTGCAGGAGATGTGTACAGACCTGCTGCTATCGACCAACTTGTTATTTTGGGTAAACAGGTACCGTAATTTCATTTCCTTGAAGTTAAACCATTTTGAATTCCTTGAGCAACAAACCTCTTTTAGATAGTCAAAATGTCAAGTGACTATCTAGTCAAATTTACATCTTTGCATGGAATCCTTTGCTTGACTATTTGAACATTTTTTCAGATACAAAGCATGCTGCTTTTTTTTTTTTAATTCTAATTAGAGGAATGAGAACATTTGGTAGTTGTTTTTCATGGGTTGTTGAACTATACATATTTTTTTGAATAAGCAATGCTATAAATTTTTCTCCTCTTTGGTGTTGTCTCTATGGTTAATTATCTCTTAGGCCCTTCACATATGGAAGAAATGAGGATCACCATTTACAGTCTTACATATCCAATCATAGTTCTTATTCAAGTGAATTCGGACCATAAATATCAATATATAGTTATCAGTATTTGCCTATTTGGCTTGCCTCTTGTTTATTTTTCTAGTAGCATGTTTATGAGTAATCATATATTTATAATGAGATAATGCTTGTTTCAGGTGGATGTGCCTGTCTATACAGCAGGTACTGATGTTAAACCATCAGAAATTGCTAAACAAGGTTTAGAAGAGGCAAAAAGGAAGAAAATTGACGTGGTTATTGTTGACACTGCTGGAAGACTTCAGGTAATTCTCTATAGTATTTGGAAATATTAGCAAGGTAGTCATTTTTCCTGTCAATTACAGGAAGTTATTTTGTTCTTTGATTAATATTTAAATATCGGTTATAAAACAGATAGACAAAGCAATGATGGATGAGTTAAAAGAAGTCAAGCAGGCATTAAATCCAACTGAAGTTTTGCTAGTTGTGGATGCAATGACAGGCCAAGAAGCAGCTGGTATTCATAATTGAATTTTTATCCTTTGGTGAAACATTCTGGAAATTTTGCAATTTAATTGAAAACATGCATAATAAATAGTATGCCCAAGACTTCATGTGTATGAACTGAATGCAGTAATTTTATATGAATTGATATTCTGAAGAACACTGTTCTCATATTGTTGATCCTCCTTTTCTTGGCTTGGCGCAGTTGTGTAACTGATATAGCTGATGATCTTATAACACATTGATGCTTAAGGTTACTTCAATAATCTGGCATTACTATTTTCTGTAAACAGGCTTGGTCACTACTTTCAATCTTGAGATTGGGATAACAGGTGCCATCTTGACAAAGCTAGATGGAGATTCAAGAGGTGGAGCAGCTTTGAGTGTCAAAGAGGTTTGCTCTATCTTTATCTTATCTTCCATCAGGTGTATTTGTTTTATATGTTTGACTGCCAGCGTTGGTCTTTCCTTTTGTTCCTCATAAACAATGTTTCCAATTCAATGCCAGAACATTCAACATCGCATGTCCTTGATGTCCAAAAATTGTGTCATCGTTGATGTTATTTTTACTGCTTGATGCAGTGTGTCAATTATGCTGAGACAAGGTTAGCATCTTAGGCCATTGCTGATTCTCTCAGAGAGATAAACAATAACCCTTTAACCTATGCTCTGTGAACTCCTGATTTTCTGGAGGCCTGCTTTTAAAATGTATTTTATCAAGGATTTATCAAAAACAAATTTTTGTTGGAGTTTTTTTTTCAATGACAAAAAATAACTAGAGCTCATTTATGGGAGACTTTGATTTGAATAGCTATTTGTTTCTTCAGAATGATATTTATTATCACCATATTTTTAAGCTTATTTTGAATTGTAAAATAAGGAATGTAGTTAATTGTTGTGAAATGTGCTCTCTCTTCTCTCTCTCCAATTTTCTGATTGGATGGTTTAATAATGCTAGGTATCTGGAAAGCCCATTAAGCTGGTAGGACGGGGGGAACGCATGGAGGATCTTGAACCTTTCTACCCTGATCGAATGGCAGGACGCATACTAGGAATGGGAGATGTGCTCTCATTTGTGGAGAAAGCTCAAGAAGTTGTGAGTCCCAACATATTCCTGGGTTGTTCATATGATGAAATGAAAATTAAACTAATGTTTCTTAACCACATAATATTTTAGATGCGTCAAGAAGATGCTGAAGAACTGCAAAAGAAGATCATGAGTGCAAAGTTTGACTTCAATGATTTTCTAAAGCAAACTCGTGCTGTGGCAAAAATGGGTTCTGTGTCTCGTGTCATTGGAATGATTCCTGGCATGGGGAAGGTATGAAATCTTTTGCATGAATTCTCCTATTCATTTCTGTCAGTAATAGCTTTATGTATATAGTAATGCACATAGAGCTGTAAATATGGAGGCAGTTATCTTTTGAAAACCCCCAATTTTAGTTTACAAAACTGAAAATTTAGCATTTCAAGCATCTCCAAATTTTCCTCAAGTGTATTTGTTATTCTGATTCTGTAGATAAAGTAAAGGCAAAATTTTTAGTTGAATGAGTAAGAAATTACTTCAGTTTAACTGTAATTTAATTGTATGCGAACAGGTTACTCCTGCACAAATTCGAGAAGCAGAGAAGAGTCTAAAGATAATGGAAGCAATTATAGAGGCGATGACCCCTGGTGCAATCTCTGAACTGATCAATTATGTCTTGTTTGTTAAATAAAATTTGAATCATTTTCATCCATGTAGCTTTGTACTTTAACGTGGGAGTATCTTGAGTAGATTAAAAACTTTCCTTAGCACTGAATGAGGTGCCGCACATATTAATCCATTGCTTTCTCTTTTGTTGCTTGTTCAGTTCTCTATTGATAGGAATGTATCATGTCTATCCGAAACTTAATTGATGAAGGTTTTTTTTTTGTGAATTATCTATACCAACTGTTTGTTTTCCCTAAGACACGAACATGATCCCCCTTTGAGCTGCATCAATCGTCAAGTTTGTTTTCACAGTTTTGCAATTAATACTTCATCCTTTTTCACCGAGTGCTTTTCCTAAGGATTTTTTGTTTTCCATTTATATGCTTTTTATATCCATAAGCTTCAATATTTGTATTCATTATGTTCTTGTTCTCTTTGGAATTGAATTTCTCAAGTAATTAATAATAGGTCAAGTGCTATGGATATTAAGCATATTATCGTCATTAATCACATGCAAGTTTTATTTCTTTATTTACATGGTAATGGGTGACTCTCTTGATCAGATAAATATCCTTGACAAATTGTGGGAGCACATACAAGAGTGCCTTAGTTATGACTCATTATCTACGCTAATTATATGCTTAATTGTGGAAAAGAGCTGCTGCTTTGATGTCTTAACTGGTTTAGTCTATCTAACTTTTCTTGTTTATTTCCAGAGGAGAGGGAAAAACCAGAACTGTTGGCAGAATCCCCTGCCAGGAGGAAAAGAATTGCTCAAGATTCAGGGAAAACAGAGCAGCAGGTACCTTGAACTGATCCTTGAAAATTCTTTGTAGCAGGGTCGTGATTTCTCTATCTGTGCTATGCTTTGTAGCTTGAACAAAATACATCAATAATGTCAGGTAAGCCAACTTGTGGCTCAGCTCTTCCAAATGCGTGTGCGTATGAAAAACCTGATGGGTGTGATGGAAAGTGGATCTATTCCAACCCTCAGCAATCTTGAGGAGGCAATGAAAACTGAGCAAAAGGTAAACTTTATTTTCTATTTATGTGACATTCTCAATATTATTTTGCTCTGCTTTTGTAAGGTTAAAAGAAATTAGCTCAGCATGTTTGTCAAGTGAGCAAATCTTATAGTTCTTGTCTGTGAAACCCTCTTCTATAAGGGTTCCTTTTGGCATGTCAGTCACAAATTTGATGGTTATAGACATCTTTGATGTGTTAATGTCAAAATATATAACTGCTATTGGCCCCTGTTGTCAATTCATCTCGTAGTTGATTTTAATTCTCGTATTGAATTTGATTGGAATTGCAATGTGCCTGAAGATGCAATCAACCATTGGCATGGTGTCAAAGTATCTGGCTCTACGTTTTTGGACCTGAAAAGTCCTATTGATCCTTTGGAATTACTGGTATCAATGGAATGCCTAAAAAGGAAAAAAAAAAAAAAAAAGCAACAGACAACTTTTGTGAATTTTGTGCTTATACATCTTGTGCCAAGATGAAAACTTGATGCTTTTTGTTTTCTCCTTTCTACTTTTATCAGGCTCCACCTGGTACGGCAAGGAGGAGGAGGAGATCAGAATCGAGAAAGCAATTCGCAGACTCTACATCAAGGCCAAGTCCTCGTGGTTTTGGGGCTGGAAATTGAAAACTTCACTGTCTAGTCGACACTGTAATGGATAGTTTGGTTCAAAGGGTACCGGCGTTCGATTTGTTTGCTTCATATTACTTTCTTGGCCTGAAATAATTAGCATGTTCTCATGATAAAATTATTTCTTATAGCAATGAGTTCTGGCAGAAATGAGTAATATAGTCAGCATGTGTATATCTAGCAGATACGGGTGTGAAGTGTGCAATCTCAAGTCTCAACAATGTGTCTTGTGATGTTACGGTGACGGGGGGACCAACCAGAAGTTTTTACTCGTATTTCCTACTTGCAAGTCTGGCTTTGTCCCCGTATATGAAAATGCATGTATGATTAAAATGATGGTCTAGAAAGTTCCATCTTCATATACAACAGTCAATATACCGTTCCATCTTCGTACAACTTTAGGTTCTTTTTGGCCGATGTACAACAATCGGTTTCAAACAAAAAAAATACGTACAACTTTTCTCCGCCGTGAATAATCACTAGTAGTTTTTTTCTGGGAAAAGAGCAAGGCTCTCAAAATTCATTTAGGTAGAACGTTCAGTACAGACAAATGATCCCACAGCTTGTAACTGGAATGACCTACTGAAATCCTAGCTAAAGCGTGAGCATCTTTTTTACAATTTCTACTAATCCAGTTGCATTTGAAGTCACCCCGCGATATCAACAACTCCCTGCAATCCTGCACAATGTTGCTAAACTCTGAATCATCCCTTTGGTCGACTTCAAGGAGAATGTGAGAGTCTGGGAATCTGTTAAGAAGATGCCAGCTGAGCTCAAGATTATCGTGGCCCATAAAAGTACTGTTCTGAGAGCTAGAGCCTCTATGATCTCCGGGAAGAAGACCCCATAATGGAACCCTGTGATGCCCTTAAGCGGTTAGCCATTCAGGTCTCTGAAAGACAGTGCCAAAACCTGATCTTCCTCTATCTCTGAACAGAGCACCATCAACGTTGCAAATCCACTGACAGTGCGGGGGATTATCTCTTCGTGATTCCTGCAGGCTGGGCGTCAGTGTGGTTGAGCTACTCAGACAAGTCCCAATCCTCCCAATACGATCTACTATATATGTTGCCTTCTATATTTGTTGCATTCCTCATTACCTTGTATTGATTGGTGCTATTGGTTGAAGAAGCAAGCTGAAGTCAAACGGTTGAAAATGAATGATGTGCTAAATATTTTGTCGTTGGAGTACTGTTAAATCACGAATCATAATCTATTTTTATTTAAATTTTAGATATAAGGGTGTTGGCATTAAGGTAATTAAGGGTGTACTCCTTCGAATGAAGTTTATGCATTTAGTGTTTTGTCCTTGGGGCATTTTTAAAGAGCAATCAAACTTGTTAGTGAGGTAGATTGTCACACTCCAACTCCCAGAGTGTGATCGGCACAGACAATGAGACTAGTCTGCCTCTGTAAATCTAACAAGTTGATTCTTAACTGAATTATAATCATACATAACAGACATTTATAACCAAGTAGATTTGCATTTATATCAAATTTGTAGAAATTTCGACAGAATCTCCTCTATAACTAAGACCTCCCGAAGTTTCTATAAATATCTATCCAAAACAATCTTATAGGTAAAAGAGAGCTCAATTCTCAATTTAATCCAAAGACAATTACAAGACAGGGGAATGGGGAATCTACCTGTGGTCATACATATCATTTACATCTTTACCATTTACCTACCAAATACAACAAAAATCTCAACAAAATGGAGAAACAAAAATGTCAACAGTGCCAATAGGGCTTCTCTAGCCCTCTTGATTAGCAAACTGCTCAAGATGGTTGTATGAAATTCATTAAAACATAAACGGGTAGCATTTCTAGTAATAAATCAATAATACCATTTAAATCGGTCAGTTTTTCATAAGTTATGATTTAAACCTTTACACTTTAAACCATAACAAGCAATAACATTCATTTCATGGAAAATTTAAATCGGTTAAGGGTACATAATTTTTGGATCACATTTTCACAGTCGAGGATTCACAACCCTCAGAGAATCTTTTCCATCGGTTAACATCAAACTGTCAAGGAAACTCAGCCCTTGGATTCTTGTTAAAGTTATGTAAAAACCTTCCTTCTTATTCAAAATACAATTGACTCAAAACCTAGACTCTAAGGAGGACTATCATACATCAAGCATCGGTCATGAACTCGTGGCCCATGTAGTTTAATCATCTATCGAGAGCATATAGCATCTCAGGGTAAATCACCCATACGGTCGAGGGTATGTATCCCTCAATTTATTCATATCGTTGAGAGTACACAACATCTCGCGGTCGTGAACACATAACATCTCAGGGTAATCTATTATCGGTCAAGAGCATACAACATATCGGGGTAAATCACTCATACGATCGTGAGTCGCAAGCTCATGCTAAAACTACCATCTTATCTTGTCCTCCCAAAGTCTAAGGAACTGTCATTTTTGAGTTTTCCCTTTTCCAATATCAATTCTCTAGTACAACATTCCTTTTTTTTCATTCAAACCTCTCTTTTACAAATTTTACATGAATATCACATACCAATCATAGTTCATAGGTCATGTGCAAGTCTAACAAGTCTTACAATTTTGCTACCATAAATATAATGGTAAATATATAGTGGAAATAGTTACCGCTTACCTGGAGGATGTCGTGTGCTAAATCACCTTATCCTCTTCTCTTGCTTAACAACAACGTTCATCCACAATCCCTATATCATCAAAATATACTTTCCTCAATTTCCATAACTAAACACATCAATTTAGGTTGATTATAATGCCTTAACAAAGCCATAAAACAACCATAATTCCATATCATTACTCTATCACATATTCTCTTTACTTCTTCATATTGCTATTTCCAATTTCATATTTCATTCCCTTCTCATTACTCAAAACACGCCCTAGATCAAATTTCTTGATTCCATCCCCTAACTTTTCCCATAATTTTCGTCAATTCACACTCACTGCCTTAAAAACTTTTTGAATTTTCACTTTAGTCCCCCATTTCGTACTTTTTCCTTCCATTCAAGTAAAACCATGAAGAACACTAGGGTTTCATGTTATACACCTTAAAAATGTTTTTATAAGACCAATTTAAACCCATTAAACTGCATAATTTCACCATTTTCTGAAAACCCCAAAATTTTGAAACTTTTTGGTTTAGTCCCTGTCAGAATAACTTTAAAAAACTTGGCTAAAATCATGCTTCCAAAGCTCAAATTCAATAGGAAAGGGCCAAAAATGCTTCTCCTAACATCATTCCCATGAAAAAAATTGATTAAAACTCACCGAAATCAATAAAAATTTGTTGCCTGCGACTATACCGTAAAACCGCCGGAAAAAGTGGTTGTTGTTGGCCAACGGCAGGCAGTGGCTACCCAAAAACCTTGGTTGGTGATAGAGGGAGCTGGGCAGAAGTTGAGCGTGGCGGTGGACAGAGCAAAAGCAGAAATTGAAGGAAGGCGAATTTCACGTTTTTTGCAGAGAAAAAAGAAGCACTACAAAAATGCTAAGGGAGGAGAGAGCTGCATCTTAAACTCATGCCCCTTTAACTCTGAATAACTTGCCTTACTATTGAGTCAAAGCTCACATATGATAAGTATTATACATTACAACTATTTATACCGCATTCTTGCTAAAATAAAAATTTTTGCATTAACTTAGCAAAATTTACTTAGCAAGTGTTACATAGATACTATATCCTCCTTTCCCCTAAGCTAGCCCCTCAAACATAATATAATATTCTATTATTCATTTCATTAAATTAAAAGCTATATGAATGAAATTTAGATCCCCTCATGGACATTTCTTTTGTATTGCTGTCATGTTAGAGAGAGAGAGAGAGAGAGATATATATATATATATATATATAATGAATAATGTTTATTACTTAAGTGGGTTCTTCATATTTATATGGAAGTAGATACCGTTCACTTTGTATCTATCTCTTAATGTAATAATATAAGGGAAATGAACGGAATGAAATCCAAATTGAAATGAATGCCACTTTTACCAAAGAAAATTAGTATAAACATTCTTGCAACTATACCTTAAAAGTGAAAATTCAAATTTTTTAAACCAAAAATATCATTGAAACTATTATTTTTAAGAGTTATATTATTCAACTTTATTTTCTTGTTGATACTATTAAATGAAGTATTAATTTAAACTTGTTCTATCAAATGAATTTTTTATGCAATTGGAATAATTTGGAATGTAGAGTTTTGTAACATTTTATTGAAGATCAATAAAAATTTATTATGTGACAACTGAATGAATGTGAAATGTATCTCAGTTAATGGCAAAAAAAAAAAAGGTAGAAAAAATAATATAAGTTTTAAAGGATGATAATTTAAGAGATCTTTTTTTAATTTCGAAAATTGTTGTATTTTTTTTTAAAAAAGAAAAAGAACACATATCTTGACAAAAAAAAAAAAAAGGGCATGATCAAACGACCGAAGTAGCCTTGATTCAATAGGCCGAGATTTTGTCCTGTAATTCAATTACAGAAGAATCTCATGTAACATATCCTAGCCGTCGGATACTTTTTACGGTCCAGATGTTGCCATGTCGCGCCCCCTTTTTTTTCAAAAAAATCTGGCATCAAAATGACGCCGTTTCACATAAGTGAAATGGTGCATTTTGATACCAGAGAGTTCCAGCCGTAGGATCCTCTCTACAGCTAAGATTTGGCCATGTTGTTTTTTTTTTTTTTTTTTTTTTTTTTTTTTCTGAAATCAAAATGACGCCATTTTGATTTGAGATGTTTTTTTTTTTTCTTAAAGCTCAGTGAGTAACCTTCTTCAACGAGCTTTGTGTCTCCGGTGTGAGAGTTTTTGGCACGAAACAGAGACAGAAGCAAACAGGCTGGATTTTCTGCAGGCAAAGGCGTCCCTGTCATCATCGTCATTGCAAAAATTTCTCAAGCCTAATTTTTTCTCCTGTTCGATGAAGGACGCTGGCTAGTTCATGGAGAGAGAAACAGTTGAGACCATTCTAAAATGCAAAGTGAGTAGCCAGAGTTTAGATGGTATACCGAGGCAGAAAGGATCTGATGAGGGTAGTCCATTTTGTAGGGTAATAAAAACAGTGTTCATCGCTCATTTTGTGCAGAGAAATCCACAGTAAAAGCAACTGAGTTCTAGAGAGAGAAAGTGTGAAGATGCGCCATTAACAGGGGAGTTTCAAAGCAGAAGAAAACATCAACCTATATGCCTGAAAAATACCAAGTCACCTGTGCATTCTTCAGCTGAATAATTCGCAGGTGGTTGTGATATGTATATGAAGCTTCGTTATATGACTGTTCATTGTTGCATATGAGGCAGGGTTACTATAGCTCTGGCTAGTTGATGCATAGCTAAAGCTTAATATTATATTCCCCTGGAATTGTAAATTTAATTTGTAGTAGTTATTTCTGTAACAAGAAAACAGTGTTTTCCATAGCTATCGATCATAAGGAGTTAGGTTCACGCTTACTGTATTCAACTATGGTCGATAGTGGAAGGTAGTCAGTGCATATCTCATGCACGGTTGAGAAGAGGGGAAACAACTCTAGCCATCCTCGATGTGTTAGAACCTCATAGACCTCTATTACAGTTAAGACGCCCTTAGTGCAAGAAACTTAAATTAGGACACTACCAAAAGTATTTACACAAAGTTATAACTACAATTGGTTTTGGTAGTGTTAGATTTAATAATCAGCACTCTGCATGATTAATGGATACAGGTGATACTAATATTTAACAAGTCCTTTGAGCTTGGGAGAATTTTCCATTCTAGGTTATACAGGCAATAGAGCTTCGGTCTTTCTTACTGTTGTGTAAGACAAAATTGTCCCTTAATATATAAATTCAAACGTGTGTCGAAGAATTATCTAGTAATTCCTATGCTGAATAAATATTTTAGTGTTGCAGTTAGTTTCATCTCATGTATGTACCTACAATTTCTAGCCCTGCAGCATCTCTGCTTCAAGCTTATTGAAAGACCTACAGAAAAGAAACAGAAAAGTTAGACAAAAACTTTTCTTTTTTCACCAAACAAATACGTTTGAATGAGGAAAAACCAACCTCTTCCCCCATTCTTTGCAAAAGCCTCAGCAACTTTCTTGTTTCTTCCACCTATTGCCACAAATGATAGGCTTTAAACGAATCCAAAAGAAGCAATGAAATGTAAAATGAAGTCAATTAGGTTCCTTACAGCATGTTGTGATGAGGTCAGCTACACCACAACTTTAAAAAAAAGTGTTGTGTCTATTGTAGCTGTTGATGCGGCTTGGAAACAGTGCTTCTATAACTTATTTGTATAGTTATATTCCTTTATTTTGGTTTGCTAAATAGCCTGTATATCATAAGATGTATAAGATGTATATAGTGTTTTAATTTTGTGAGTTCTAAAAAACATTTGTCATATGTAAGGTTTAGTGGAACTTTTTTGGTTGCCAAACTTGTATAATATATTTAACTTGATTTTTTTTACGACTTGTATTTTATTGGAATTTTCAATTTGTGTTGATTAAGTTGGCTGACAAGGCTATTGCATTTGGTGGATGTGTAGTAAGAAGCTGAATCAAGTGATATTATAATTTTGAAAAGTGATGATGGAACAATCAATGTAGGTATTATAATTTTGAATGAAAAAATGGTATTGTAGACATGGTGTTCTAAATTCATTTATGTTGACAAATTCTAGAGACTTAGGTACCTCAGCTGTTAAAGTAACTAATGATGACAATATCGAAGTTGAAGGGAAGCAGACTGTTGGTATGAAATTTGATGATGTGGATACCGCTTGGCAGTTTTGGTCCAACTATAGATTGCAGGTTGGATTAGAAGTTAGAAAATAGTATTTGAACAAAAGTAAAAAAAAAAAAAAGGAATTGTGACTTCGTGTAAATTTGTTTGCTATAAAGTGGAAGTACGAAAGCAAGACAAAAGATATACGCTAGCTACTAATCATCGACAAGAAACTAGAACAAATTGTCAAGTGAGAATGAACCTTGTAACGAAGAAGGGGAAATACGTAATCAATGGGTTTGTAGAATTCCATAATCACCCTCTTCAGCTTCCAAAGACTACGCATATGTTGGCATCCCATTGTGGTATATCCGAAGTTCAAGCACATCAGCTTGAATTAGCAGAGGACTTAAGATTGAAACAAAAAGCTACATTTGAATTGATGAGTACACATGTTAGTGGTAGGATCAATCTTGGCTTTACTCGATTGGATGCAAAAAATTATCTTAGATGCAGATGACAACGTAGTATGGTTTATGGAGAGGTAGGGATGTTATTGCAATATTTTCAAAAATAGTTGGTTGATAACCCAGCATTTTTCATGCCTATCAAGTGGATTCTGACGAACAGATAACAAATATATTTTGGGCAAACGCACGTATGATTATTGACTACGAGTATTTTAGTGATGTAATCTCTCTAGACACAACATATTATACAAATTGTGCACATAGACCCCTTACACTATTCTCAGGATTCAACCATTACAAGCAAGTGATGGTGTTCAGAGCGGTCTTAATGTATGATGAGACTGCTGAGTCATTTAAGTGGTTATTTGAGACATTCTTGTTAGCTCATGGAAATAAGAAACTACAAACTATTTTCATCGATCAGGACCAAGCAATGGCAAAAGCTTTAGATGAGCATATAATATTTATAACTTTAATGAACGGAGTACAACGACGTCATATATTAAAAGTTTAACAATTTTTGTTTGTAACAGGTGAGGTGATGTCTGATACTCGACATGGCTTGTGCACATGGCACTTGATGCAGAATGGAATCAAACACATGGGTAATATGATAAAGGATGGATCTCGATTCATGACTTATTTTAAGAAATACATGTACCAGTATGATGATGAATCCCAGTTTGAGACAGCCTAGGCAAAGATGCTATCAGATTATGATGTCCAAGAGAATAGTTGGTTAAAGTCCATATATCGCCTTAAGGCAAAATGGGCTGCGTGTCATATGAAACAAGCTTTCACATTAGGCATGAGAAGCACATAGTTGAGTGAGAGCCTAAACTCTGCCTTTAAGTCTTCCCTGAAACCGGATGTGAATATTACGTAGTTTTTTAAACTATTCGAACCGGTAGTGGAGGTGAAACGGTACAATGAATTGAAGAGTGAGTACGATGCTCGGCATAAACTTCCATGGTTAAGTTACTAGCATTCATCTATTCTAAATCAAGTTGCTCGAACATACACACACACGATCTTCAACTTGTTCCAACAAGAGTTCGATTTACTTTTTGCTGTCTCAATTGAACATAGGCATGAAAATCCACCTATGTTTATGTACATTTTATCCATGGCTCACCAGGAAGGTTCATGGCAGGTCCTATTTGATCCTGTTTAGAAGATTGTCTCTTGCAGTTGTAGAAAGTTTGAGACATTTGGAATTTTATGTTGCTATATATTGAAGGTGTTCGTTTTTATTAGAAGTTGAACAAGTGCTTGAACAATATATCTTTAGCCGATGGATAAAGAATGCATGTAATGGTATTGTGCATGATGTTCGCGGGAAGGAGGTCAAGGGAGAACCCAAGCTGGCAAGTACACGATGGTATAGATGATTATGCTCTAAAGCTATTAGACTAGCATTTGAAGTGACTACATGTAAAGAGTTGCGAGCTCTAGTTGAGAAAGGTTTAGATGACATATGCAAAAAAGTGATCAATGTTCATTTAGGGCAACAGAACGTAGGTGATGAAACAACTGAACCCACTACAACAAACTTTTTAGGTGTGGGCCAGGTAAGGCGATTTAAGATGAGAGATGGGTTCAAGTTGTGAAAACGACCAAAGACTTGGGTAGAGCTTCAGGGTCGTAAGAGGAAAAAGGCTTTAAGTATTGCACGTTTACAACGACCACCACATCCTGTACATAAACCTAGTGTTTGTTCATCCATAACTCTATTGCTTCCATCTAATGTAAGGGTAATAATAATTTTCATTTTCTACAGGATAAAGACTCGTTAGGTTCACTGTTTTATGAAGTATGTTGTTCAGCACCCCCTGCACCATGCAAGGATCATCCTGGGAATGAGAATCTATTTACATTTATAAGACTTCTAATGGTAATTTTGATTTTAAACGCGATTGATGCGTATTCATTGTCATAGTCACTAATGTGTTATGTTTCTAATGTACAGGAACCATTAGAGGGTCCCACTGAGCCACTGCAAAATCAAGATCTCTAGGCTTACCTGTGCAACGATAAGTTTTTTAAAATGCTCAGCACTTGTGTTTTTAACTCTCTATAAGTACTCATTTTTTGGGGTTAGGTGTCTTCCTTTTCATTATTGTGATGCTCAGCGCTTTGGTTTTTGGTCATGATAAGCGCTTGTACATAATAGAAGTGCTCAACATTGGTGTTTTTTGAGATACTGGGCATTTGTAAACATTACACAGAGAGAAACAAAGAAACAAGTAATGTATTATTTCTAAAAGGTGAAATACATGCACGTTAATCCAGCAACATAACTGCAGTTCTACATCACTTAACTACACATTCGACATTACATTTCAAAAACATTACAATACATCAGACACTTCTCTACAATTTCTCACATTCTTGTGCACAGTTTAAACCACTCCAATCAATACTAAAATCTATTACAACTGAATCAGTTATATCACTGGATCAGCTTTGCTTCATTGAACAACAGTCTCCAAATGTCTTTGGCATGACAATTCATTTTGCTCTTCCGTTTGCACTTCTATTGCCAAAAATTAGGCTTTCATGTATTTGATTATGCACTTTTATTGATGTTGATCATATTTCTATAGCTACCAATTGCGAGAAAATCCCTGGCGTCACCCTTCCAACGCTACTGTAGAAACCATATTTCGTTACCTTCCACTCATAGTTCTTCCAAACCTGAGAATTTTGATTAGGAGCCAAACAAATTAATACCAAAAATGATTTTACAAATTAATACCTTTAGAAAAATTCAAATGTTCAAGAGCGAAATCCATACTTTCATATATTAGTTTATATATACAAAATTTTTCAAATTTTTTGATAGGTTATATGAACTAATCCATTTGACATATTTAAGTTTCCTGTTCATACAAATAGGTATTCTCATTAAGGATAAGTACATTCATAATTGGAGACTAATATGGGCTACATTCACATTAACACATTCCAGAAAACTTACAGCAGTAGGCCCAAATATGACAAATTAGTGGATGTCAAAATAAATTAGGTATATGTATCATTACTATAATAAATAACATTATTTTATGCAGCAGAAACTTCCAACAAGCACAAAGACATGCTACAAGACCAGAAAATCATGTATGAGCCTATGAAGCATGACTTTTGGCCAGTTCCACCAACAAATTCATAATCAAAGAATTAGCATTCATAGATATATCTTTCTACAGGGAGATTTTTTTGGTCATTAGCTAAAGACTTGTAATGAACATACCAAAGCCAAGGCTTCAAAAAGAACAGCATGTGATGTGTTGTTTTTGTTCACATTTTTCACAACATCAGTACCCATCAATATCCTTTGTAAAACTTGGAATAATTAATTTAAACCTCACTAAGATTCATAATTTACAAATAACATGAAGTTAAACATTTACAACTAATGAACCATTAGTATTCTAACCTTTAAAATTAAAGCAAAAATGTGATTACCATTAAAAGCACTTTGTTTGTGGAGAAGAACTTAATTTGCCAATTAAAATCTTATTCAAGTTTATGATATTAACCATCAAATACTCCCATCACCCAAAAGATTACATGGTAAAGCAAGCAACATTAAAAAAGATCATGACTAGTACTAAGTTTAAGCAGAAAGCTAATTTCTTTTAGAGTAAAATATTGGATAGCTTAGTTCCTTTACATGTTATCTAGAATGACCACCAAATAATACAAAATTGATAAACATAATTAACACAAATATTTGGGAGAATAGTGATATCTACAAACCTGAGGCCAGGGAGATGGGATATCGTAGTAAGTGTATTCTTGTAGGACATCTTGGTTTCTAGCAAGGCGCTCTAGAATTTTGACACATTTAGGAAGACAACTCCAATATGTGTCATGGTTGTTTGATACCAATGTAACAAAAAGACTCATAGAAGATGTCAAAACACCAAGGTCTCATTCGTCCAAAAGTTATGCCCTACGATCCGTCCTTAAAAATATGATAAAAGACACTAATAATTGAAGGCTAAAATTATAGGAAAAACATTGTATTAACATCAATGTGACACATACCATCCATCTACATTGACAACATCAGGATTTTTCCTATACAAGCGCGGTAACCGTAAATCAGCTTTTTTTTCTCATAAGTGGTTTGCAGCTACTAGATATCTATATCACAAAATCCAGTAACATCAATCATTTTCCATTCATGCCCTCTATTTATATTAATGCATAGTTTCTTACCAGCAACTTCTGTACATCAGGAGCTAAGGACTCAGCAAATTCTATCCCACCAATATTTCCAACCTATTGATTAAAAGACTTAACAATGTGGCAGTGAATTAAAGGTTGACAAGGTAAAAGAATAATTGACGTACAGAGACACCACAAAGTGATACTAATGGGACAAAATCCATAAAATCTGATTTACGAAAGATATTCAAATGAATACTACAACTTATATTGTACATCATGATCAAATTTTGGACAATAAGTGAATACATGTATTATGCAACAATCTGAGACCAAATTTAGTACACATCAATATATAATCATTTACAAATCATCTGAAACTATACTTGAATTGAAACAATAGAAAAATTTGCTTGCAAGGCAAGGTAAGGCATTCAGACAAGTGAATACATGTATTATGCAACAATCTGAGACCAAATTTAGTACACATCAATATATAATCATTTACAAATCATCTGAAACTATACTTGAATTGGAACAATAGAAAAATTTGCTTGCAAGGCAAGGTAAGGCATTTAGACAATTATAGCACTAAAAAATGCTTCCAATATTCATATAAATATTAATAAAATTTTGAATCAGTCATCAAATAAAGCACTTCCAATTTTAACTTTCAAGTAATGCAATGGAAACAGTGATGTGAACCATTTATGAAGCACTTAATAATGTTGTGTAGAGAGATGTATGATCCCACATTAAGGGCCTTTATTGAAGCAACTAAGAGCCATCAAAATAACATACAACATATATGTCAAACCAACAAAGTTATACTTAGAATGAAATATGCAAAAGTGGGCAGGGGAAATTCAATGAAAGTAACTTAACATATGACTTTATTTCATTTGATAGGCACTTGCATAGGGTTTTCTCCACAATTCGCCTCAGGAATACTCTGTAGAGCAAGCCTCCATGGCTACTGATGCTTATGCATCTTGAATCCATGACCTCCATGTCGCATCAATTACTCCAACACCTGATCCACCCTTACCTCCTACATCTTCATTTTACTAACCAATTGCTCTAACTACTTCTTCGTGATCTTGATCTTCACCTTCGTTATCTTACCCAAAAAATTGTCGCCCTTCTTCACTGAAAAACCACCCTCTGTCTCCATCTCCGTAGCCAGTGATTATGAAGCCCAACTCCAATCCTCATCGTCATCGGCATCACTGTCATAGGCACACTTCTTTGAGGATTGTGGCTTCAAGCAATTCCCCATTGTTGGATCTTGCAATGCTTTGGGTTTCAATGGGAGTTTGCAAAAACTAGAGAGAGAGAGGCTTCTACAGTTGAAACTCTCTAGCATCAAAATGCATTATTTTACATAAGTGAAACGATGTCATTTTGATGCCAAATTTAAAAAAAAAAAAGTGTGATGTGGCAAAATCTGTAGCGTAGAAAGAATTCAATGGCCAGGATATGTGACAGGAGATTCTCCTGTAACATATCCTGGAGAAAATCCCAGCCCTAATTCGACTGGCAGATGGCAATAGTGAATTTCATTAGTTACCATTAGGGCAAACGACGTTGTCCTCATTCTGAGGGATTTAGGGCTTTGCTAGTGCAATTCAAAGCCTTAAGGCTCTCTCTTAACTTCCTCTTGGTTTAGAGCAAGCAGGTACTCAAGCTTTTTCATGCTATTTACAGATGTCTTACTGTACTTTTTTTTTTGTCATGCCAATAACTATAGTGACGAGTTTGAATATGTCGTTTGTAGGTTGTATGTTGTCATTAACAAAGCAATTGCTTTAACTTTTAGGAACATGAAACACAATAATCATTTCACTTAGTTTATTGCTCGATGAGATTCGTTAGGCTATGACTAATTCAAGGTTGAGATCTCAGTCGTAAATTGCGTAGTTCAACGTTTTCGAAATGCTCTTTTATACTATTATATCGATGCGTTAGAATCGTAGATAAGGTAGATAGTTAGCCTAAGTGTATATCCCAATTCAAGTGGATAACTATTCATATGTTAGCCCAAGTTGGGTAATAATCAGATAGCTAGTTGTTTCCCTCTTTGTTGGAGGTGAGGGACATGGAGAGGAGAGATTCAAACTTAGGGTCTCTGTTTTATAGGTGGGATGGTTGCAGTCATGCTAATCTTCATCCCTTGGACAGTTTTTTGGGTGATAGAAATAAAAGTATAACTAGGCACAATATTTCAATTTCATATTAATTACTAGCGGAAGGCTGTAGTTTTCTTAGGCAACAATGGAAAATTGAGCTTGAATACTTATCTCTAAAGCATTGGGTTAAGACATATTAATGTCTCTAGTTAAACCCATTGTCAATCTTTTGTGTTTGTTTAATTTTGAAATGTTTAGGGAAGATTTCAATTGGCAGTATAGCACAATCGATGAATTTATCTTCATTTGATCTCTCCACAGTATATAAGTTGTTCTATTTACAATTTATATCTTGTAGTTCAAATTCTTATTCCTTACTTCTGTTCCTTTTCCCCTCTTTCTCTGTGTGCATTGTCCCAGACAAATAGTCAAGCTATTAAACTGGGCACTGTTTTCTGGGCAACTTTCAGGGTCAAAACTACTAGAAATTCACTTCATGTTATTTTTTCTTTGTTTGGCCTGTTGAGCATCATGACCCGTTCAAAATTCTCTCTTGCCTGTCTTTTTTACTTTGTTACTGTGCAATGATCCCTGGATTTAGAATCTATCACTTTGCAATTCCTTGGGCCATACTTCATAGTTCATGGGACAGTTTCAATCACAATTCTTATTCTGCAATTCCATTTGGCCTCTCATACTGTTTCCACCTTTCCATATTTGCATTCTCTCTTCTTTCAATGCTTCTAGCTTCTGTGCTTCCTTCACAGTTGCCCTGCAAGCTTGCTTTTTTAGATGCATAAAATGCCAGGGATGAGAGGCAGTGATGTTGTAGCCCAAACCCAGAGTCATCAGTGGAGCATTGTGACCTTGAAAAGCCTAGAGATTCTGAAGAGAAGGTAGACTTTGACGGGGATAATGATCAAGGGGATACCATGGAGGAAGACTTTGAATATGAAGAAGTAGAGGAGGAGGAAGAGGAGGAGCAGGAGCAGCAGGAGGTTGAGGAAGATACTAAAGGGGCTGCCAGTGGAGATGTTGCAGACACTGAGGATGATGATGCGAAAAAGAAGCATGCAGAGCTTCTTGCATTTCCACCTCATGGTTCAGAGGTTTACCTTGGTGGCATTCCTCACAATGCTTCCGAAGAGGATTTAAAAACCTTTTGTCAATCTGTTGGAGATGTCTTTGAGGTAAGATACACAAAATTCTTCTAAATTCCTTTCTTGCATGTTCATTTAAACTAATGAATCTAGTGCAGGTTAGGATTATGAAGGGAAAGGAATCTAGTGAAGCTAAATGTTATGCCTTTGTCACCTTCATGACAAAGGAGATGGCTTCCAAGGCTATTGAGAAGCTGAACAAATCTAAATTTCAGGCAAGTTAGTACAGTGTTTTTACTTGCATTTTCTTTAATATCTGCAGTTGTCTCAATCACTGATTATTATGTCTTGGACGTAGCTCTCTCTTTTTCTTTTTTTGATATTTCCTATATATATATATATATTTCCATTTTTTATAATCTTATCCTTATGGCTGACTGTTATTGCCTGTAGTGATTACACCTGCGACTTCTAGTACCACTCTCTGAATTAACTTACTTCTTTCTAGGGAAATAAAATAAAATGCTCAAAATCTCAAGCAAAGCATAAGTTATTTATTGGAAATGTTCCTAGAAATTGGACAGAGGAAGATTTGAGGAACGCTGTTACAGACATTGGGCCTGGAGTCAATTCTGTTGAATTGTTGAAGGTCTGTGACATAATTTCCATTGTTTTTCATATAATTCCCTCTATATGTGTTATTTAGAGCCAATTTTTAAACTTTCCCCTTTTGTTTGTTACCAAAATTGTGCAGTCTGTGATGGTAATTTGTGCGTTAACTATAACTGTTTTGCTGCCCCAGGAATCACAGAATTCAGCCCGTAATCGTGGATTTGCTTTTATTGAGTATTACAATCATGCGTGTGCAGAATATTCAAGGCAGAAGATGTCAAACCCAAAATTTAAACTTGACATTAATGCTCCAACAGTGAGCTGGGCTGACCCAAAGAATGCTGAATCATCTGCAGCCTCCCAGGTGGTCCATTTTGTGTTTCATAATTTTAATTTCAAATTTATAATGTGTGATCACCTGTAAAAATTTCATGATAAACTTTTTTCCAGGTTGTTTTATTTCACTGCTCTTGTGCTCCTATATCAATCTAGATTGTCATATTGAATGGTTTTCACTAAGATAGTTAATCCCTTTGGTTTCTGGCTCTATCCACAATTATCCATTTGCTGTTTATTGGAGGTGTAATTGTTTTGATGGTTCAACACATTTGTGCATACCTGTATCCCTGCTTTTTTTCAGGTGCTGATTTTTTCCTCCTGCATGTTGATGACAAAGGGGCTAATTTGTTATTGAATATTATTTTATTTATATGGTCTATATGTATTTTCTTTAATGGCCTTCCCTAGGGAATCCTTGTCAAACTTTTAGTGTACTCATATGAATTAAGTTATTCACGCTCCAGAAAGTTGTATGACTGATGGCTGGTGCTTGATACAGGTGAAGGCAGTGTATGTAAAGAATCTGCCAGAAAATATTACTCAGGATCGTCTTAGAGAGTTGTTTAAACATCATGGAAAGATCACCAAAGTGGTACCCCCTCTTGCAAAAGCAGGACATGAGATGAGCAGATTTGGTTTTGTTCACTTTGCCGAGAGGTCATGCGCGATGAAGGCATTGAAGAATACTGAGAAGAATGAAATTGATGGTGCTTCTTCTTTCCCTTCTTTAATACCTTTCTGTGACTCCCTACTTTTCTTTAACAACAGTGAGGGCTGTCACATATGATAAGCATTGCAATTTTTGGGGTAGACAGGCCAAGTTTTGGAATGTTCACTTGCAAAGCCACAAGCAGACCAGAAGTCATCCGGGACTCCAATATCACAGAACTCAGTTGTACTCCCAGGTTATCCACCTCGTCTTAGTTATGGTATGGTTGGAGGTGCTATAGGTGCAGGATATGGTGCAGCTAGCTTTACACAAGTAAGCCGTTCTTTTTGTTGCTTTTAAAAGCTTTCTGTACCATAGTATTCTTGATATTGATGTATGGATTTGATATATATATATATATATATGACAATCCATTAATATATTGAAAAAAATTAAACCTTTAACAAAAATAGAACTACTAAATTATAGCAAAAAAATAACTAGTAAATCTTATCTATGGACAGGAAATGACAAAAAAGAATTTATTATGCATATTAATGAAATAAAAAAAATATGATTTAGTAAAAGAAAGTAAGTCAAATTATTGTTCTCCAACAATGATAGTAATTAAGCATAGTGAAAGAAAAAAAAAATAAAGAATGGTTATAAATTATAAAAAATTAAATGAAATAGTAGTCAGACATATATATCCCATACCAAAAATAGAATTATTATTTAACTTAAAAGAAAGACAAATATTTATTAAGTTTGGTTGTAAATCAAGATTTTTTCAAATAAAATTAGAAGGAAATAGTAAAAAATATACAACATTTACTATCTCAGAGGGCCTATATGAATGGAATATATTACCAATGAGATTTTATAATAGTCCTAGTATTTTCCAAGAGTATGTTATAAAATTATTACTTCCTATTAGAGACTTTGCAGTTATATATATTAACAACATATTAATCTTTTCAAATAATAAAGAACATGAAGACCATTTACTAAAATTTATGAATTTAATAGAAACCAAAGGATTAAATATATCACTTAAAAAATCAGAAATAATAAAAACTAGAATAGGATTTTTAAGACACTATATTACGAGTAATGGAGTAGAATTTCTAGAATAAATAAGCAAGAAAGTAGAACAATTTTCTGAAATAACTACAAAAAAGGAATTACAATCATTTCTATTCGGAATATTAAGCCAATATATGGTCTATTTTCGATGTTTCTCCATAATAGCTGAAATCACCTTCGAAAAGTTTTATCCTTCAATTAACCTCATTAAATTCGGGACTAGAAAAAAGCCATTTGAAATTGAGCAGGGACAAACTCAAAGCTAATAAGAATACTATTTAGTTATGGACTAATCCAATCCATATATCCTTCCTCAGACATGAAAGAAATAATCCTATTACCAAAAGTCATCCAAGAAGTAGGAAAACATTATTTTGGAATAGTAACCCAATATATGGTATATATCCGATGTTACTCCACAATAGCTGAAATCATCGCAAAAAAATTTTATCCTCCAATTAACCTTATGAAATTCAAGACTACAAAAAAGCCTTTTGAAATTGAGCAAAATAAAAAGGACAATATTTCATATGAGGATTTCCAACACACTATTTCAAGAATAAGAGCCATAGAGATAAACATTATTTTCTCTGAGATGAATAGGACAATTACATGTGATGAAGCTCAATGGACATATTTCACAGGACTAACCACATGTATATACTCAATAGAAAAAAATAGTCATCAAAGTAAGCAATTTGTAATCTGGTATGACCAAATAAAGTCTAATAACATGGACACTACGGAGTCCACAAAAAGAAGAATATGCCAACAATTATCATAATATAGTAGTCATGATTGTAAATAATGTAAAGAAAGAGAGAAAAATCGAAAAAGATTATGATGACCCATGGACCTCCCTAAATCTTTTGGGAGAATGAAAAAAAAGAGAGAAAAAGAAAAAAAAATGCCAACAAAGAATGACCCAATGACAAGACTAAAGTAGTCGTTGAAGAAGATAAGATGAAACCTTAAAAGCAAAAAGGCAAAGTAATCAACTACTAAGAAGATAAGCTTAAAGGACAATCATGGAGGTAGCTATCCGCCAGAAGGACAACAATTCAACAAGACAAGACGAAGGACAATAATGAAGCAACCACAAAGCTCGTGAATTCTCCTAGAAGATAAGCAAGAATCTCCAAATAGTAAAAGGTTGGAAATGCCTGGCTTATATAAAGCCAAGTAATTCTCATTAGCAAGTATTAAGCACTTAAAGCATTCTCTAAAGCTTTTATGTGTTCTGCCTTCATTGCTTTCTAGTTCCCCCAATATCCTTGTATTTCAAATACTCATATCAATTAAAGAATTGTTCATATACTTCTAAGTCCATTATTTGCGTTTCATCTAGTATCTTCAACAACTTCAATAATATTTCAAGAATAGTAGGAGACCAAGGTATGGAATTCTAATTCCATTATATGAAATTAAGGGAATTATTTTCAAAAATTCTAGTTAACTAGTTATGATCCTATAATTTGATTACCGACATGTTATTAATTACTTCAATATTAATGAGTTATGGAATAGGTACACCTCTAGAAGGAAACGAAAGAAGATTATGTTGAACTAAACTGAAAGGAGAAGATTTGTGCATTTGAAGCACTAAAAAAGACCTTTGCATGAAAGAAGATAGAATTCCTTCTATAATTCAATTTAGTTTTGGTAAAAAATTATTCCATAATTTATTCTAATATTTTTGTAATTAATAATAACCTATATGTAGGCTAAAAACCTAGAATTGCAAGACTACTGGTCCGAAGAGATTTATAAGATCTGTATTCTTGGTCTAACAACGCCAAGTATGGAGATTTACCGGGTTGTCACGTTTATTACAATATTTCTCTTTGATTGGCCCCATCTAATTTCACTGGCAGTAAATGTGATACAACATTATCTTCTTCTTCAAAACCTTTAAGAAAATATTTTCGAGGAAAGAAGTCTGATACTGCACATGTGTCACATGCAGCAGTAATTTAGTTATGTCTATTATCTATGTGTAGTGCTATTTATGTGTTATTAACTGTCAGGGTAGTTTGTTATGTTCAGAAGCACTTTATTATGTTACAGGGATAGTTATTTGTGTCCTATGTCAGTTGTGTATCAGTTATGGGTAATTTTTTGCAGTTATCTTGTACTGGCTATATATGTGTGACTTTGTAATCTTTTGGGAGTAAATGAATATTATTGAATGTTTATCCAGGAGGTTTGTCCACTCCATAAGGACCCAAGGGTGTTTCAGATTCTGGCACTCTTACTTCTCTCTTTGTCTTTCTCTTTAATGCTCAAAATTCTGTTCCAAAGAGGCATTTACCAAAATGATTCGCAGCTTATAATTTGTTTCTTCATGTCACTGCAAACCCAAGGAGAAACAAGTTGACACAAACTTCAACTTGTGGACTTATTGGCTCCTGGCTAGTTGGAATATATATTTATATATGTCAACTATACTTGTTATTCATGATAATTCAAAGGGGAGTTAGAGTCTTAACTAATTTTGTGAACATTTGTCTGAAACACCTTAAATAGCATCATCCAAATATAGTGTATCATTCATATGAGAAAAATATGACTCTTTGTATAATGCTTTCATAATAATATGCTATAACATGTTATGAAACCTGATAAGTGGAAATGTTTAACTGACATCCCTCCTTTAAAACATTATCTGCGTACAGGCTTAGTCAAGAGATGCGCTTAGAAAGTGACTTGTACTCTTGTCTTTTGCTATCTGAGCTTTGTAGCTGTCTGTATTCCCTGTTTGGCTCTCTATGTTTTTGTAGCCACTTGTCTATGGTGGGGGAGCAGCTCCTGCTGACATGGCGATGATGCCAATGCTTTTACCAGATGGAAGAATTGGATATGTATTGTAAGTGTCATTTTCTTGGTTTTGCTAGTAGTTTGAGATGTCACTTGTACTCATTCATGGCAGGTTGTTTTAGCTTGTTCCTCCTTGTCCTGCAAATTGGTTATAGTTGAGATTCCTTGTGTTTTGGCTGTAGGCAACAGCCAGGTCGCAAGATCACCGTTCACCAACATCCCGAGTTGGCAGGAGTGGTGGTAGCTCGAGAGATGGGAAACGCATTAATGATAAGAACCGTGGCCGATATCATCCGTACTAATGTAATTGGCTTACCTTGGGACGTTAGAAATCAGAGGTTCCCCAATTCGAGAATTTCAGCGTGGTGACAGTACGGATCAAAATTTAACATGCTCCATGCCAAAAGATATTGGCCAAAACTCTGTTGAGGGTCCCCGGAAAATTCAGCTTGGCGGCAGTGCGGATCAAAATTTAGCATGGTCCATGTTGAGAACTGTTGGATATTGGCAAAACCTCACATCTCTGTACATGTATATTTTTGTAGAGTGAGTTTATAGTTTATACCTTTTCCCCCTCTTTCTCTCTCTCAGCTGGAAGGAATTTACAGAAGCAGAAAATCTGCTGGACGATCTAGTCTACTATTGATCAAATTAAGGGTGACTTTAGATTATTAGACGGCTGAAATATCAAAGGCTCAACGGAGCAAACTTTTCTCTTTTTTTCGTGACTAGTGAATGACATCTAGTCATAAGTTTCGTGCACCAGATGAATCCAAACAAGTTAAGGAAAAAGAATAAATTACAATGAATTTATATAGTTTTGCTTAAAATATGTCTATTATTTTCTATTTTAAAAATTTCCTATGATTTTTCTTTAATTTATTTGTATCAATTAAGTTAGACACGAATTATAGAATTTCATCCCAGGAGAGGATTCAATGCTTGCTCTGTATTCGATTGCTGAAGATAAAATCTGTGGACCTCTTCTTTGTTAGAGAGCTAAAGAATGAAGTTTCAATCAATCACATTCGTCTGATTGAGCAGGCAGCTGATGTTCTAACAAGACCGTCGTCCTTTAATAGATTTTGCTTGCTAAGGGATAATCAGTGTTAAAGCCTTTGAAATTTAAACGCCAAGTCTGAATGGACATGATAACACTATGACTGAAGAAACTATATCTGTTTCTTTTGAAAAAGTTAAAAGTTATAAGTCACAGACAGCTAAGTAATCTGATGTTTAGCTTCACCGTATATTCGTGCAATGTGCTGAAACTGTAATTTGAAGACAAAAATTCTATTTTGACCTTCCATTCATGCCGTTAGTTTCATTTTGATCCCTCATTCAATTTCAATTGAAAGTTAGTACCCCAATAACCTCAAAGTTGGCCAAACTAGTCCTTTTGTTAGAAAGACGCCAACTAAAAGATGAAGTGTACCATTTAAAGCTGACATGGTTGACCAAACTAGTCTTTAACTGTGTTTAAATACTAAGTCAGATTGAGTTTGAATATAACTTGAGATCCAGCCAAGTAAAAGACCTGGACAACAAAATTTTTCTCAGGACCCAACTTGACCCGGTGTTGCCTGGTAAGTGGTTGGTTGGATTGAGTCAGGTCGTGTCTACATTTATTTTTTAAAAAAATTATTTTTAATTAATAAACAATTATTTTTAAAAAATAGAAAAAACTAAGATTTAATGGTGGAAAAAAATAAAAGGACAAAAATTAAGATTTGCAAAGAAAAATAGTTAAGATTTGAAAGGAATTGATATGTTTAAAATTTATTATAAATAAAAATAAATTAATTAAATTATAAAAAAAATATTTAAGAAAATAAAAATATAAACAGGCCAAGTCAGGTTTGATCTCGAGACCGAGCCTGGATCAATTAATAGACCTGGCCATTTGGCCACTATATGGCCAGGTCGAGCCTAGTTGGCCAAGTTTACAGGTTTTTGTTCACCTCTACTAGTCCTTTTGTTATACAGACATTAATTAAAAGATGAACTGTACCATTTAAAGCTGATGTGACTAGTTAAAGAATTGATGTAGATGAAAATCACTTATGCTGTGGCAAAGCATAAAAAATTGGGGCTCCCATATCGCATTTGAATGTTTATGGAACATCTTGGGTTTGCCATTTAGTTGTGCTATTGTGCAGAAAGGTTAATGAAAGTCGAAACGGTTAGTGGAAGAAGAATCAATGTGAAAGTAGAACTCAATCCCACTAAGGTGTAAAGATATATGCAAATGGGTTTCATTTATAGCTTTACGACAGATCTGAAGGGAAAAAAAACCAATGACATGGGCATAATAGGAGGAAGGCCGAAATATAGAGAAAAGGTTTGACTAGGAAACAGGAACTATTTGCATTAAGGTTTGCCATTTGGGAATGTTTAACTCAACTTCATTTTTGAACCTCTCAAATGTAATCTCTCTTCTATAATACCATCAAAAGGCGTGTGCAACTCATTATCATAAGTGTTCATCCTCACATGAACCCTTTACTGATTGAAAAAACTCAACATGAAAACCATCGATATCTTGGTGGGAACTAGCTATAGTTGTTGAAATAGATTTTTCAACTACAACATTTATTAGTCCAATTCTAGCATTTATTAGTCTAACTCAATTATTAATTAGCCTCCTTGCTTAGAGTATATTTTGCATATAAATATTTATGTTATTTGAATATTGAATAAGGTAAAATACATGTTCTTTTCCTTCACTACATGGTATCAGAGCCCTTGGCTCATTTCTGGATGTCTTCTCTACCCTTTTTTCTGTTGATCCTTGTTGGAGAAACTTAGGCAATCACTTTAGGTGGCTGATTACATCTCATCGCTAGCACAAAGAGACACAGAAGGCTCTGATTGGCCTATCCTCATTGTCCAATGGTTGGAAACCCTATGCATGAAGCTCATGCATCGATAAAGCCATCTGTGTGTTGTCTTATGCGCTGACAGGTTTGAGTGTGTAATGCATCCTCTCAATGTTGTCTTAGCTTTCTAACAACAAATTTCACCTTTCTGGCATCTTTTCGGCTAGCCACTGTTTAAATTTGTCATAAAGGGAAAATTTTTTTCTTCCATTGCTTATATTTCTTGATTCTGATTTCCTCATTGGCTATCAATCTATTCTGTAATTTATCTTTTCTTTTAAACTTCTCATTCTTAAGAAGACTAGTATCATAGTTACCTTTGAGTTTGTCAAAGCTAGCTTTCAAGGGGTCATAGTCTTTCTCAAGTAGTTTTTCTTTGAATCGAGCCCGTTTATTTTAACACCATATACCAACTTGCCTTAGCTGCAATCCAAGCTCTTTTGTAAGTTGAACTTTTCTTTCAAGTGTCCAGATTCAGCTCTCACTTTACATGTCTTCCTTTTACTATATTTTGGTCCATTGTGCTGTTCAAAATGTCAAAAGTCACGGTGTCCTGCAAGTTTTATATGACTGAAATTCCCAATGTAGTTAGGAACTTTTAAAATCTACATCCCAACTATTGGTTGAATGGTAGAAACTATCTCAAATGGCCTTAGTCTGTTCAGACCATATTAAAGGGAAAAGGAAAGTTAATTCATATTTTGGGAAGTAGACCTTTGAAAAGAGATAAGCACTATGAGGAATGGGATGAGAAGGATTCCATTATAATGACATGGCTCTGGAATTCCATGGATATAGAGATAAGTGATACAAGCATGTTTCTCACCATTGCTGAGGAGGTGTAGGAAACTATTAAGCAGACTTATTTCAAGGTTAAAGATGTTGCTTTGATATATAAGCTCAAAATTAAAACTGTAGGGATTCGACAAAGAAATAAATCTATCATGAAATGTAGCCATCATGTTGATAAACATTTGGCACGAAATGGATCATTATAGATGTATTGAAATGAAGTGCAGCGAAAATGCAACAATACTAAAAAATTTTATTGAAAAGGATCGTCTGTATGATTTTCTTGCACGACTCAATATAGATTTGATCAAGTAAAGGTCTAACGTCTTGGTAAGGATGAACTACCATCCCTTAACCACATAATTTCAAATATTCAAGCTGATGAGACTCAGAGAGCTATAATGCTTAGATGTTAACCTATTGAAGGATCTATCATGATCATTAATGGTGGGAAACATCAAGGTATGATACTAAAACAACTTAAAGAGGACAGGAATGGTAAGACATAAGATCGTGATAATCGATGATGTACTTATTGTGAAAAACTGCAACATACCAAGGAATATTATAAGAAGGAACATGGAAAAAATATGAAAATTAGGTCAATAAGAGCTTAAGGGCAAGCCTATTTGATGCAACCTAAAGAACAGACTCCTGACCTTGAAGGATTCAGTAGAAATGGAATTGAAAGGCTATGCAACTTAGTAGAAATCATAGAAAAGCCTCATAGTAATATCAATACTTTCTCTTTAGGTTATTTAGGTAATCTCTGTCACTCCCATAGGTTAAATGTCTTGGATAAACTAGTTCAGGACTTTTGGATTCTTGATTAAGGAGCAACCAATCATATGACCTATTATTCTCATCATTTTAAGACTTATACTCCATGCCCTAGCAATAGGAAAATATTAGTTGCAAATCGCTCACTTGTTACCATAATAGGACTAGGGAATATCCAAATATCTCCCTCCGTTGTTCTTAAAAATGTTCATGTTCCTAAACTATCCATAAATCTTATATACATAAAAAAATTCATAAAAAGATTTGAACTGTAAGGTAACCTACTTTTTTACTTCATGTGTTTTTTAGGACTAAGATTGAGGAAGAGGATTGGGCTTGCTAAGTAACACAATGGACTTTATTATCTAGAGGCACTTATAAATACGGATGATATTGAGAATCTTATGTCCTTATCTTTCTTTACTAGATACTCGTCTACTGAGAATAAAATATGGCTTTACCACTGTCGTTTTGGTCACCTATACATATATAAAAGAAGTTTTTGTCTTTTTACTCTTATTCACAACGATATTTAGGGCCCATCTCCTATTCCTAACACCTTTAGTACTAAATGGTGTATTTCTTTTATTGATGATTGCATTAGGGTTTCTTGGATCTTTCTTCTCAAGAATAAGTCAGATGTAAGTGAATTGTTCCTTACTTTCCACACCATGATTCAAAATAGTTAGAGGTTAAAATTAAAAAGCTTAGGTCTGATAATGCAAGAAATTACTTCAATCAAACTTTTTCTTCCTAACTCCAAAAGGAAGGGATAATCCATGAATTGTCTTGTATATATACTCCACAGCAAAATGGAGTTACCGAGAGGAAAAATGGGCACCTTTTATCTATGACTCACACCTATCTGTTTCATAGAAACATGCTTAAATCTTTTTTGGGGAAGGTTGTCCTTATAGCTACATGCATTATAAATGGATTACCTTCTCATGTTCTAGACAATAAAACTCCTATAGTGGTTCTCTCTTAATTTTATCTATAGTGGTGAACTGTATTTGTGCATATTCATAACAAAGAAAAGTCAGATCCAAGAACCTTTAAATGCATATTTTTAGGATATTCCTACACTCAAAAGGGTTATAAATGTTATCATCCTCCTACAAAGAAGTTCTTTATCTCTGTTGATGTAAAATTTACAGAATATCTTCTTTATTTTTCTAGCACTTATCTTTAGGGGAAGAAAACTATTATGAAAGATAAAGAGGAAGATAAAAAAGTGTCTTTCCTTGACCTTTCCCAATATACTTCTTCTATCACTTCATTGAGTCTTGAATCCAACCCTAACACCTTTGAAAATCCTTTACTAAGTTTTGAATCCTAAATCCAACCCTAACACTTTTGATGATCCTAAACCCACTTTGGTTAGCCCCTAAGCTGAATCTATGATCAAGGATAACACCAATTATGATAATATGAGGTATTTATAGGTGTACACAAGAAGGAAAGCTTAAGCTCCTGAACCTATGCAAGCTTAAATCTCTACACCTATTTCTGGTTGTTTTGATACTAAGGTAAGCACAAATTTTGACCTTAGCTCCTTAAACATTGATCTTAATGCTCCCATTGCCACTAGGATAAGAACTAGAGAATGTATAAAATACCTATTATATCCCCTTTCTCACTTTGTGTCATTTAACAAGTTTTCTCCAACTCACAAAAACTTTCTTGCAAACTTAAATTCCATTGTCATCCTAAATAATTTATCCGAAGCATTAGCCAAGAAGGAATGGAGGCAAGCCATAAAAATTCATATGAATGCATTAGAGAAGAAAAAGACATGGGAGTTGGTCCAATTACTAAAAGGAAAGAAATCAGTAGGGTGTAAATGGGTTTTCTCAGTTAAGTATAAAGCTGATAAATCACTGAAGAGGCATAAAGCATAGTTGCAAAGGCGCACACTCAAACTTATGGCATAGACTGCCTATAGATGTTTGCTTTAATTGCCAAAATGAATACAGTTAGAATCTTGTTATCACTAAGGACACTTTAACAATATGATGCGATGAATGTCTTTCTCTATGGGGACCTAGACGAGGAAATCTACATGAACATTCCACTAGGATTTGAAACAATACAAAAGTTGAAAAAATGTGTAAACTGAAGAAAACTTTATATGGTTTAAAACAATCTCCGAGAGTTTGGTTTGGGAGATTTATTATAGTAATGTTAGCCTCTGGCTAGAAGTAGAGCCAGTGAGACCATACTTTATTCATCAAACACAAGGATTTAAAGGGAGTCACAGCCTTGCTAATATATGTTGATGATATCATCAACATATACTAGCAAGGCTATAACTTCACCTAAATTTTCAACACTGGAGATGATAATATATAACAAGAGGAACCTTAGAGACGTTTGGAAAATGAATTTGAGATAAAATAGTTGGAAAATCAAAGTACTTCTTAGGAATTGAAGTAGCATATTCAAAACAAAGTATCTTTATTTCTCAACAAAAGTATGTGATAGATTTCCTAAAAGAAACAAGAAAACTAGCAAGCAAACCAGCTAATACTCTAGTTGATCCTAACCATAAACTAGGAGAAGCCAGTGATGATATTGCTGTTGATAAGGAAATGTACCAAAGATTGATGGGGAAATTTATCTATATATCTCATACTTGACCTAACATAGCCTAAGCAGTAAATGTAGTAAGTTAATTCATGCATAATCCTAAACAATTACACTTACATGTTGTTCACCAGATTCTGCACAGTTCAAAAGACACTTCAAGAAATGGAATATTATTCAAGAGGAACATATAATTAACTCTAAAGGCCTATATGGATACTGACTATGCAGGATCAGTAATAGGCAGAAGGTCAACTATGGGTTATTGCACTTTCTTATGCAATAATTTAGTAACTTGGAGTTGTTAAAAACATAACTTGGTTGTAAGGTCTAGTGCTGAAGCAGAATTTAGGGCTATGACACTTGGAATTTGTGAATTATTTTAGTTAAATATAATCTTTAGTTACTTAAAAATCAAGTGGGATGGACCAAAGCATTGCTCATAATCTAGTACAACATAACCGAATAAAGAATGTTGAAGTTAACTGGCACTTCATAAAAGAAAATACTAGATAATGGCCTTATTTGTACCCCAAAAGGCTAGCTAACAGATATATTCACCAAAGGGTTCAATAGTGCAACATTTCAAACCATTATATCCAAGCTCGAAATGCTAAACATTTATTCACCAACTTGAGGGGCTGTTAGAACTATTATTCAACTACAACATTATTAGTCTAACTACAGTATTAACAAGCCTCCTTTCTTAGTGTATATTTTGTATATAAATATTTGTGTTATAAGAGTATTAAACAATTTGAAAGACAAGTTCTTTCTCTTCACTATAATAGTATCTCACTATGACACATGGGTTGTCACGCCCCGAATTCCCTGGGATGTGACCGGCATAGATCACGAGAAAATCCCCATGACCTGCAAGCCTAAACTAAAGGGACGATCGTTAACATACATTTCCAATACCCATAATGCCGTTGCCTTAATATATATGGTGAGAATGTCAATACAAAACGAGGCCTCCTGTAGAAATTTCGGCAGCACCTCCCCAGTAATTAAGACGTCCCGAAATTTCTACAAGGTCCTGCAAGGCAATACATAAATAGGGGAGCTCCGCTCCCACCAGTCCAAATCCACGAATACAACAAAAGACAAAAACATGGCGGGTTCAGCTGTGGTCACAAAATAATCCCGTATACAGTAATGGCTACCAAACTAAATATATATATACATCCCAAAAGAAAATGCCAAATTTGTAATCTAACAAAAGGGCACGTCTCGCACCCAAATCAAGTGGCTCAATGCGGTTCCCCGGTCAATGCTCCACCGGCTCCAGAAGATCGCCTAACTCTCTTTCTGGGACCAAAAGTTTTCCGGCAGATAGCACCCCAAGTCAGTAAACCATTTCACATATAAACAGAAGCTTTAACAAAAATCAAGGATTTAATACAGTGCAATAGTGTTTAGATCCATCAACTTGCAATTTAACAGTCGAACGAAATAACCATTTTTCATAAACGTCAAGTCAACAACCATTCTTTGGTAAGCAATTAATTGTGACAAACAATCAGGATTAAGACTGCTAAGAACCAACGGGCGAGGGTACACAACCCTCGAAAGCATCTAATCAACAAGCGAGGATACACAATCCGCGAGGGTAACTAACCAACGAGCGAGGACACTCAGTCCTCGAGGGTAACTAACCAACCGGCGAGAACACTCAGTCCTCGAGGGTAACTAACCAACAGGCGAGGACACTCAGTCCTCGAGGGTAACTAACCAACAGGCGAGAACACTCAGTCCTCGAGGGTAACTAACCAACAGGCGAGAACACTCAGTCCTCGGGGGTAACTAACCAACAGGCGAGAACACTCAGTCCTCGAGGGTAACTAACCAACAGGTGAGAACACTCAGTCCTTGGGGGTAACTAACCATCAGGCGCGAGTTACGTCTCGCGAAAGCTTATCATTCATCATTCTCCAAAAATCAAGGAATTTACGTCACGCAGGTATACAAAGATGAAATTATACGAAAATTTTCTGTGGTTCTATTATATCTAGCTAGTAACCACCTCTAATCACATCACAAGTCAAATACCGTAATTACAATCATTCAACACATACAGAGGTCCCTTGCTTTAAATCCCACAATTCGGTAAGGCAGAATTAGAAAGAATTTATTTACATTTAGAAAAAAATTAAAACAAGAACAGCCTAGGAAATAATAAGAGTTTCAGGGTGCTCTCTGCGCACCTGAACTCTGATTAACGCAAGCGGTACGCTGCCCTCTCCTTGTGGTGCCAGAATTGGCCTTACGATCCACCTGTACCGAAGTTCACGCAGGGATTAATCGCCGTTCGGGCCATTATCCTAATTTAGGACCTAACTCCCCCATCTCTTTAATTCCATATCTTTCATTCCTTAATGTGTGATTATTTACACTTCTGCCCCATATATTTTCCAGATTTTTCATTCTGGTCCCTGTTTCAAGCCCTAGCCTCCATTTTAATGCAAATCCAGAAAATTTCTTAGTTCTCATGCCTAGCAGTTTAAAGGTATTAATCTAGAATAAATATGGATCAATTACAAGTAAGAAATTTTCTATTTTCTCAAGAACCCAAAATTTTTGAAAATTTTCATTTTGGTCCCTGTCAGCCATTCTTCTTACAAGCAGCCAAAATCCATGATTTTAGAGCTCAAATTTGTTATTTATGGGCCGAAAATGCTACTTCTAAGCTCAATCTGAAGAGAAAACTAGCTTAAACGTACCAAATCGTCCCAAAATGCCCAAGGTTCGAACTCCTCCTTCTCGCCGGAAAAGCGGCTCCAACGGCGGCCAACTGAGCTCGTCTCCAGGTGGAAATGGCCGGCCAAGATGTGAGGCTCACAACCCGTCCAAGCCACGCCGGGAAAACAGCCCACCAACGGCCAGGAGAGCTCGCGGTTCCACGGTGGTTTTCGCCCAAGGAAATGGCGGTTTGCCGGCTAGAATGGCGGAGAAGGGTGGCCGGTGGTGCTCGGGGGTGCAGCTCAGCTCAGGCGAGGTGGAGGCTCAACCACGGTGGCTCTCTGCTACTCTCGCGAAGCCTCTCTCTCTTCTCTCACTCTCGGCTGCACGCAGGAAGGAGGAGGAAGAAGAAGGCTTATGAGGGCAGTTAGCTTCCCGGTCTCGAACCCACGTCCTGAGGAAATGCAGCCTGAAGCCTGACCACTGAGCCAGCCTCAATTTCATTGTATTGATTCACCTAACAAAATATTATACCATCAGTTGCATTCAAAATTTTAATTGCTTGGGTTATTACATGGGTGGTGCTTATATTTAATGGACTTGAAGCTCTTTCCCTTTCACCTAAGTTTTGAGCGTTCCTCCTTCATCATCTAATGCCTTTGAATTGAAGGGTGGATAGATCATAAAAACGCAAAAAAAATCGTAAGTCTATGCATCAAATTCTAAATGATCTATACTCTTATAAAGTAATAAGATATTGTATTGGAAAATTTAATTTTTTTCCTAAGAGATCAAATGTTTTATTATTTTTTAGAGATTTATACTCTCTTCTTCCAGCAACCTTTCTTTTAATTATTGTCAATGATGATCATTGGTTGTAAATTTCTTTCTTCAGACTTCTTTAATCTGAACACTTTCTCCGCAGCTATCCTTTTGCCTCTAGTTTCTTTCTTCACTCTTTAATTCTGTTTTTTCTTACTTCATTTTGATAGTTACTCACTAGTTTTTCTAGTTCTCAAGCATAAACTATAAAGCCAATGATTAGGCAAGGTTTGAGGTCTATAGCTTGATGGGATTGAGTACAACCTTCGTTGATTCTTCTTCTAGCGACAATTTCAACCCTCACTTACTTTCTTACACAAGAGCTCCCATTAGTAAACCCATAATGTTCTAGAAACATAAATGCCTTTTTTGTGGGGTCCAACTAAACATTAAATGCCAAAGAAGATAAATCATCTTCTTGAAAGTTGGTTATATGAGATTCAGCCAAATATTAAATGTTAAAGTAGACAAACTACTTCGTTGAAATTTGGTAGTACTATAATGTGAAGTCTAGCAGCATAGGTTGAAAATGTTGAAATGTTACACCTGTGAGTTTGAAATATACATCTTATGCACATACAAGTGAACCATTTGTGAAGAATATATCAAATGGTGTGTTGTCTTACACGACCATTGAGCTTGTATAAATAGAAGCTCACTCTTGCTTATTTGGAGCATCACGTAGCAAAGAGTTCAAACTATATAGTAAGTAAGAAAGTTATTTTCTGAGTATGAATAAATCCCAAAGAGTGTAGAGTGTGGGAAAAAATACACTAGTGATATTTTTGGATATCATCCCTGTTACTCTTTAGTACTGCAATTATCATAAAATTGTAGTATTTGAATAGGAGGAGTCTCAATGAGAAACACTATATTTACCTCTTGTATAAAAGAGTGTAGAAATGATATTTTGTAATTATCATAGTCAAGTATTTTTTGGTGTTTGCCCTATGATTTTTCCCTCAGTATTTGAGGGTTTTCTACGTTAAATTTTGGTGTTCTTTTTTTTGTTGCTTTGCACATATTTTATTTCCGCTTTACTGTGTAATTAGTAGATTTAATTCTATCAAATTTATTTGGTACTCATTGCCACATTGACATAATTATAATTTACACTGTAAATCAATCCTGACACTTTTGTCCACTTCAGATTTTTAAATGGCCACATTACCTTTAGACATCTTCCGGTTAATGTCTTTCAAATAGAGACTAGTTTAGTAACTCTAAAATTAATAAAGGACTAATTTCTAATTAAAATTGAATAGGAGACCAAAATAAAACAATGAAGGAAGAACTAAAATAGAATTTTTATTATCATTTGAATATCACTATCTCATTCTTCATTCTCGACGCCGGGCCCATTTAGGATTACTATACATTTTAGTTTATTTTAAAATAATTTTCTAAAATCAAATTTTATAAGTAGAGAGAAAGAAATAATTCGTGCTTGACAAAATCATTTGATAAATGATTTTATTAATATTATTATATTTGACAAATGTTTATTATCAAATTACAAAGAAATTTATATGTATTCAAGAAAATAATTAACAATTTAAAAGTAATTATAATAATTAATTATTCTAAATGAAAATAAGATTAGCTTCAAAAATATTTTTTGCCACTATTTCAAGAAAGAAACTCAATTTTTTAGGTGACAAAATAAATTACTTTTGATACAATTCAAAAACGACTTTTTTTTTCCCAAAAAAATAGGCCATATAACTCAGTTAACCAAAAAATTTTTTTCAAAAAAAATAAGCAACTTCCCTCCAGAATCTTGACCGATCAGGCTTCTCGAATCAGGCGAGTCATTATAAAACGAAGTTTATTATCCACTCATGAGGAGCTCACACATTTAACGACAGACCATAAAGACAGTCAAGACATTTCAATTTTCCAGTAACATGTCACCGGCCGTAAAAAGGGCGTAGCAAACACGCATGTTCCATCAAGAGTCCATTAAAAGCATAAAGCTTGACTCAACTATGTGAAGGAAACCAAACATAAATTAAAATTTCTCCAGACTAAGCACAACGTGCGAGATGCAAAACAGTAGGAAAGAAATATATCTGTAGTTTATTCTAGAATAAACTTGGAGAAGTCTAATATCAGGATAAGCAGAGACAAGATAACAAAGGATTAAGTCCTTTGATTCCCACCCTCACAGATGGCCACTACTACACATATAACATTCGTTTCTTGTATACATTATATCCATAGTTCTATACTGCTTGAAGATGCTACCTGCTTCCAAAGATCCTTCAATAATGAACTGCGGCAGGCAGCCAAAAAGAAACAACTGAGGACTCTGAATTCTGAAGCTGCTCTGTGAGGTGATTGTGAACAAAATCGTTCCAGAGATAAAGTTTCATGCTCCGGTCTGTATTGTATGAGTAAATAAAAACACTTAGACTGCTAATTGAAAATGCTGCATATCAGATCAGAAATTTCAATGCCATGACATGCAGAATGAATAAAACATAATGCGGAAGAACAAATACACACACGTGATAAGGCAGTAAAGAGTCCACCAAAATTCAAATATGTCTCGTGTTTCACAAGATGTCTCAATTGAAAAAATAGGAATAGCTAGTTCAATTGGAAAATCTTGAAACTGGTTATATAGGGTTGGTAAAGACAACAATAAAACTCTTGGACAAACAGCTTAAATAACCACTAACCCATCAAAAGCCGGTTCAGCACAGTCGGCCCAGACGAGGCTTTCCGAGAAAGCTCTTTAAATATCAAGATATTTCAGTTTATGTTTTCATCTTTTACTTTGAGACACATACATGACTGTTGTTTTCAGTGAAAAAAATGAGACAAGTCAAGGTCAAAATGGTGGAGTTGCTGACATATTTTCTAATCCAGTCAACTGAAATCTATAAGTTGGCTATGCTTAATTTACTAAGTTTTCTAGGCGGCCTATCTGCCTTTTTAGCCGCCATCATGATTCATGATGCCCTCAACATTATTCCTGGACTTGTGTCTTTGTTGTTATTTCTCGAGTGGTTTTTAGTTTCTTGTTTTGTCCTAGTTTACAATGAAGACAAATTTTTGTCAGAGATCACAAGCCATAGAAGTTATTCCAACATATATAATTAAATGGATTATAAGAGCAATTCTACAGAACTTGAAGGCTAACTGCAAATGAAATTCTGAATAAGTACTGAAAATTTACAGATGATATTTTAATCAAACTTAAATTTCATTTTAACCTCTTTCAAGGATTAACCTCTAAACCTCGGTTATCATTTTCAACAAACATAACCATGTCTGTTCTAGAAACATAGATCATGATCATACCATCCCATTGAGAAAATACTGAATTAGAAACACAAAATGTTTGCAGTGACAATGTTGCTATGTTAATCGTACAGTGAGTTCAAAATAACATCTAAAACAGAATCAGGAGATATTATTAATGAAGACCTGATGATCTTAAAAAAGAGCATTAAAAATTGAACACAACTCAAAATTGAAACTAACACATGCAGCCAGGTGGCTCCTCAAGAAACTAGATATGCATAGATATAAAAACACATATCCCACTTATTATATATATATAAGATTACGTGATAAATTTAAGACCATTTATATACTTTTGGACATACATATTTCACTGAAATTCATCATGTGAAGGCTGAGAAGTCCTTTGGTGGTTCAATCCAAATGTTCTCAAAAGGGTCCTGTTCTCCCCAGTCATGATACTGCTTATGAGGATAGTATCTATAATCATCAAGAGAGAATGATATGCAGCGCTTTCCATAAAAACGAACTTTAGAGAAGTAGACATGGTTTCTCATTATTCCAGGGAGGTCAGTCCTTGAATGAGATGACAAGAAGCTAGCGAAAAGAGTTACTCCATCAAGTGTTTTCATCTCTTCCCATTCCATTAGTGTCCGATCTAACTTAAAAATAATGGGGTTTTCACTAGAACAAGTATAAATGACTATTATTTCTCCTTTGTGCTCTGTCATAAATTTCCCCTTCCACCAATTTTTGGCAAAAAATTTCTCTGGGCATTTGGGTGGAGGTACTGCTAGAACACTCCAAGTACATTCAACTGGATCAAAAACCCCAAGCCAACCTGTGAGGCTCAGACAATAAAAGAGTCCATCACAAAAGACAAGCTTATTCCATATGCTACTGACAAATGGCAAGCGGTTTTGGTAATTAACAGTAGTCCATTCTGTTGCCCCAGGAAAACATGTGCTAATAGCCACAATAGTTGGACTAACATGCTTAACAGTAAATAGAACACAACCAGGAGACGTTGGAGCACAAGAAAAGGCAACTATCTGGTACGTCATCTCAAATCTTGGCAGTTTGATCACCTCCCGGTTGAAGGGATTAAAGAAAAACACCCGGTGAGTTCTAGGTCGGTATAGTAGTAACCAACCATCTTTTGTATAACAAACCCTAGAGCTACTTAACTCTGGTAACTCAAGGGAATGGGTTTTACGCTGCACAGGGTCATAGAAATCATACCAACTGCCAAATTTTGGAAAATACATAAGCCATGGTGATTGATTCACCACACGAACAGAAGTGGCAACAGAATGCCATCTCTTGCAAACAGCAGAAGCACGAACATTATCCTCTAGGGTCAATCGGGACAAAATTAATTCTAAGAGTTCTGCTGGAAGATCAGACCAGTTTTGCAGCTCCAAATGTTCATTTTTCACCTGACTTGCTGCTGTTCTGTTGTCTGCAATTGTATCATTTAACCTAAATAATAAAAATTAGTGATAGACTAGACGAAGGATTAAACGAAACTAAAAGACAAAAATAAAAACATAATACCACCTATAAAGTTTTTATTGAAAATCATACTGCGCCTAAATCCATTCTCGTTTACACAACAGCAGTTAATGATTTAAAAGATACGACATAATTACAAAATACTCCAATTATCAATATTTCAAACTATATCAATTGATTCGTCAAAAAAATTATGAAGATGTAAGACTGATCTAAACTATAAACCCTAAAGCAGTCACAATCATAAACCAAGTCCACTTCAAAATTAGCCATTAACCAATTTCATAAAATTCAGAGTCAAAAACAAGAAATAAGCAAAAGAAAAAAGTCATGCACTACAAATTCATACTGATCCAGCATTGAATCCCCAGATAAACATCACCGAATAATCAAGCAAGTCACTATAATATGTATGCAAGGAAAATTAATTTGTCAACTAATCAGAACAGAACTTACGATTTTAGCTTTCTCCTCCTTTTCCCAGACATCATCCGAACCCAATTACCAAATGGTGTTGCTTTGCAAGACAGAGAGTGCTTAGAGAGAGAAAGGGAGAAAGAGCGCGCAGAGAGAGAATAAAGACTTGAGACTACGGGGAGAAGGCATATATTACGAAGGGACTGAAGTGACGATCCCAGCACGTGCGAACTAAATGGCAAAAATAACGTGTGAAAGCTTCCGGGAAGACACAATGAGTGCAATATCAACAAAGTGACTGAGGTCCACGTGAGCTGCACGTGACTTACCCCATCTGTAATATTTCGTATGTCGTGGCAGTTATCTAGCAGCTTACCGCTTGTACCGCGTAATACATTTCACGGAGAATAACTATCGACCCTGCTACGCCTACTTGGAAACTCTACACATCTGTAATTATTTTTAAGATTTACTAGACAAAAACTTAATTTTTCAAAAATAAGTAGAGAGAGAAAGTGAAAGGAAAATAAATAAATTTTATATAAATTTTTATTTTTTTTAATTATACTCTCTTTATACATTTTAACAAAATATTACATATAACAAAAATATAGAAGATCCATTAACCTGTGGATACTTTTAATAGCATTATCGATAATATCAGCAGTAATTATTGATTAGATCGTACATTTAATTTTAATTATGATTTGATAATAATAAAAGAAAGAGTATAATTGAGATACCCTCATATTTCTTAATTAATGTTTCTCATTTTTCACCAAAGGAAATTACTAAAAAGATTTGTGATATGATAAATAGTCTAGTCACGTTTTGATGCATTTTAATTATAAAATTTTGAGTCATATTCATGTGTTCATCAATCACGAACTATTTTTAAAATTTTAATAAGTGCATGTATTTTAATTTATAATCATGCGTGTAAGATAACGGATTACAATGTTATTATAATATATTAAGTAACTGTCTTTCTTTCAATACTGATTATACTGTTTCATAAAAAAACAGTGGGTATATTTTGAAAGACAGTCTTTGTACAGACTTTGGTAGCGTGTCAAAGCTTGCTTATCTATATATATATATATATATATATATAAGTACTTTTTCTAAAAAAAATTCTCCCCCGCTCTAGAATATCCTGTTTGGTTTGTGTGTGTGTGTATGATTTTTTTATTTTATAAAATGAAAAAAATTGTTACAATACAATTAAGCATATATTGATTCATATTTACAGAAGTTATGTCCAAATAAAATGCGAACTTAATGCATGAAGAGAAACATAGTCAATCCGCTTTTATTTAAATAGATTTAGAGTTATAAAAAAGGGTAATTAATTTAATATATATATATATGTTAAATTTAGATGTCGTAACGGACCTTTTGGCAGAATAAAAATAATTTAAATTAATTCCCACAAATGAATCTTGAAAATTAATTTATTTGGAGTCGCCACCAAAATTTTTAACAAAAAATTTTGAAAAACCAATTTAAAATAAGAAAGAAAAAAGGCAAAATAGTCTGCAAAAATAGAAATGGTTTCGGGAGTCTATTTGAGTGTGGAAAAGGTGTTAGACACCCTACAACACCCGTTCATAAGGACAATTACCTTAAACTAGTCAAGTGAAATAGAATATGGCCTTAAATTTATCTCAATTACCCTTTTATTGACATGGATGCATGTTAAACATGGAGGACAAAAACAACAAAACCGGCAAGCAAACAAATAGATATTTACAAAGAGCGTACTTGACCTAGAATGAAAGTTTGGGGCCTACGTACCCTACGATAGTGATCAAAGTCTACGTAGTTTGACCAAAATAGTGTGTCTGTTGGTTGATGATTTGTAAATTTTGTGATGAAAACAAGAGGGTTCAAAATTAAACAGATTTTCATAAACAAAACGGCATTGGAATTTGGCTTGCGTATTTTAACTTACGACAATCTGATTAATCTCGCTCTCCTAATCTCTTCATTTTTTTTTTTTAATTTTTTGTTTATTTTTGGAATTTTAAATCTTTATTTTGAAATTTAAATGAAATAATTACGGAATGAAATTTTTAGGATTTTTAGGAGTTTATATTTTTTGGAATTAAAATGTAATTATAATGAAAGAAATATTTTTAAATTTTTGAATTTATTTATTTATTTTTTGGATTTTTAAAATTGGAATTTGTAGTTGAGATTAGGATAAAAATAAAACCATTTTGAGACTTTTGAATTTATGTATTTTTTTGGATTTCGGTTTTTATTTATTTTTTAATTTTTAAAATTAGAATTTATTGTTGAAATTTGAATAAAATTATAACGGAAGGGCATTTTTGGATTTTTTTAATTTGTATTTTTTTTTTTTGGGTTTTTGGATTTTTCCAATATTAAAAGTGGGATTATAATTAACAGGATTTTTAATTGGTTTTTATATTTTTTTTATTAGAATTCATTCTGAACTTTAAACTATAATGGAAAAATATTTCTATGATTTTTGAATTTATGATTTTTGTATATTTTCTTAAAATTAGAATTTATTTGAAACTTAAAGTAAATGAAAAATCTTCTTAGGATTTTTAGTTACATAATAAGTAGGACAAACTTTCTTATTTTTAATTAATTCATCCCAATATCTTAAATGTTAATTTTTGAAATCTGAGGAGACTCAATGTCTCACACGGTCTCTACTAATTAACCTTTGAGTGCCTAAGGAGATAAGCAATCTCATGTGGGAACCCAAAAATGGGAAATAAAATATTTGAAAAATTTTCAGGATTTTGTTTTTATGGATTCTTATGGATTTTGAAATTAGAATTCTTTTAATCTTATTTTTAATAAGATCAATTCCCCAAAGCCTACAGTGACCCAAGTTCCACATGGCATTTTTTAATTAATTAAATTTTATAAAACACTGACTTAATCATTTTGTAAATAATTTAATTAAAATATTTTTTTTTGCGTTATTATTATTTATGTATTTATCATTACTTTTAGTTTTTATTTTTCTTAACAAGTATGTACTAATTTTTGGGGTTTAAGGGGATTAAAATCTCACACGACCCCAAGCACTTCGAGGAGAATAATATTCTCACATGATGATGACAAGGTTTTATTTTTATGTATTTTTAAGAGTTATGAAATTGGAATTATTTTAACCTTATTTTTAACAAGATCAATTCCCCTAAGCTTACGGTGACCCAAGTCTTACATGACACTTTTAATTAATTAAATTTTATAAAATACCAACCCAATCATTTTGTAAATGATAGAAAATATTTAATTAAAATAGTTTTTTTGGATCTTTATTATTTATTTATTTTATTATTATTATTATTTTAACAAGTATGTACTAATTTTCGAGGTCTAAGGAGATTGAATTATCACATGACCACGAGCACTCGAGAAGAATGATATTCTCACACAAGGATTTTTTTAAAACCTTACTTATAGAAACAAGATTAATCTCATGTAAAAAAACAAATGAAATAATAATAATAATAATAATCAAACACCAATCCAAAAAAAAAAAAATGTAACGACGCCATGCGTGAGCCTGGACGTGGAGAGTATGTGAAACATATGGTGTATGCAATGGTAGCTCACCTAGCTTTTTACCAGTGTTTCGCCCCTCACCGTTGGTGGACTCCCTCTCCGACAATCCTCCTCTTCTCCTTACTCTCTTTGGTGGTGTTGTGTACACTCTTTCTCTCTCTACTTCTCTCTCTCTCTTCATTTCTTCTTCTTTATCTTTTTTGGTTTTAGTTTCTTTTTTTCCAACTACTTAGGCAAGTTATTCTGTTCTTCTTTAGAGACTTCAGCATTAGCTAGCTTCTCCTCTAGCATATTACGTCTCTTTTTGCCCGCCACTGCTACTATACCCCTCCCTCCACTACGACTACTCTCCCTATCTGAGTTGTCGTCTTCGTTGGTGAGTCAATTGCGGTAAGAATCAGTCTTCAACTCGTCAACCCAGTCACTGAGTACAGGCTCGTCCTCAATCAAACTCTTCGAAACCCTGAGCCCTTCTTTAACCTAGGAATGAACTGGCTTATCATTGGTATCAGTAGACTGTACAACAATGACCTCCTCCCCTGCTCTTTCTTAGTTGCGATCGGTGAGGCCATTGAGGCCATATCTCTGCAAGTACTCCACGTTGGCATTACGGGATAGGATTTTGGCAATGACCTTCTTTTGGACTTCATTAGCGTTAGAGGTGACATCTTCGATGAGCTAAATCGTCTTCTTGTTGCTCTCATTTGAAACTACTCATTTTACAGCAGTCTTTGTTTTCTTCCACATTGGTCCTCCTCCTCCTCCTGGCTTTCTCATTAGACGAACCCCCCAGCCAAAGGTATCTGCACTCACCATATCCTTGCCTTCTCCACTTGCCATTATGCACAGCACCAAGTCAAGCTAAAAAAATCATGCCTTTTCAGATCGTGCTGGTCTCCTAGGGTGGTTATGCTCGCCTTCTTTTATCGTACAACCAAGCTCTCTACTTGTACCCCCCAAGCCAAGAACGTTGTGCCCTCTTTTTGGCCGAGTAAACAACTCCTTTTCTCTCTCATTCTACCTCCTTTTTCAGTTCTCCTCTACATCTTTCTAGTCACAGGTTCACGCTCTACCTCCCTTCCTTATTCTTTCTTGTGAAAGCTGCATCAATCTCTGCCTAACTACGCTTTTTTTTTTTTTTCATCTTTTTCCTGCAGCTTGAGAGTACAACCCCTTTTCCCATTTCATGCTAGTTACTTTATGATTATTTTTTTTATTTCTATTACCATAATTATTATCATTAATTAATTTTTATTTTTGATTTTTTAATTTTCTATTTTTTTGTTATATATTTATTAGTATTATTATTTGTAATTTTGCTTTGATTTATTATAATTATTCTAATTTGCTTATTTTATTTTTTTGGATTTTAAGTTTATTTAATTGTCTCACATCATTTATGTTTAATTTCAAACTGTCTCCAATTGAGAGTATCAGTTGAAACTTTGTTAATTAAATAATTAAGTAATTAGGAATTGGGTGTTCACATTAGACTTATAAATAATAGTGATTGATTTGCCGAAAATCTATTATATATAATTAAAGTAGGCTCTTTTTAATGTGGAACTTTCATTAATTGAAGAAATGTCTCAAATGATCAAACCCTTAATTCACTTTTCAATTTTTGGATATATATATCGAAAATTTTTTGAAGTGCTTAAATTCTTCGTAATCAATGAAAAAAATTATGAAGCTAATGAATTAATTAACCGTCTTCTGAATCGAGAAGTTTTTGAATTTTTTAAAATTAATAAGGAAATTAATGAAGTAATTAATTAATGAATTGATTGACAATATTTTAAATTGTGAATTCTCTGAAATTTGAAAATATTTTAGATTAGATGAGAAAATTAATGTATTAATTAACCAACGTTTAAATTTGGAATTCTTTATAGTTCGAATGATTTTTAAAATTAATGAAAAAAATAATGAAATAAGTAATCAATTGTCTCTTAAAAACTTTATAATAAATTACTATAAATATAAGTTGGCATGATATAAAAACTATTCAAACTTCAAGAATATTTGAGTAAGGGCTATCAATTCATCATTCAAGAAATAATTATTTGAATAACAATAGAAAATTATTTTGTACGTTAAAGAATATTTTTTATGATGTATCCTCTCAATGAATCTAATTATAAATATAACTTGACACGATATAAAAACTATAAATATAATTAATTGCTTTTGACTTTAAATTATTTAAAGTTAGAAGTAGAATTAAATATGATTTCATCATTTATGATATTTTATAATTCTTCAAAAATAACAATAATGAGAGTTTTTTTTACGTCAAAGAATATTTTGTTATAATGGTATCCTCTCAATAAACTTAATAATTTAAAATGTATTCATATAAATAATACAAATTAATTTTTTCTAAAGCCACGAGCAAAGAAACTAGTTATAATAAAAAGCTTTATAATTTGCAATTTCAAAATTTAGTCTATTTTAAAGTTTTTTTTTTCACAAATTGAAATTGAAACCAAAATTATGTGTGACTAAATCACTTAGCCATGATGATAAATACAAGTAGATAAAGCAAAATCACCCCTGAGAACTCTATAGTATAGGGATATTTGAGAAAGGACGATCAATTCATCATTCAAGAAAGTCAAAAGCAAAAAGAACAGAACACAATGAACGATTGACATGCTTAAGCACTTTTCCTAAAGCCAACAAAAGCAAGCTTCCCTTTTGTAGGAACTGAACTTTTCTAAAGTATATGGCTATTCGTGGAATTAAATCAAAACCTAGTAGAATCCACCATTAACTCGGGGGAAATTTATGGAACCAACACTAGGGCTAGTAACCAAATGATACTATAACCAACCAGGAACCCAAGACAAAAACAACGAAGCCAATGAATGTCAGTAAAAATAAAAGTGAAAAATGATATAGAATGTATAGGCATGGTGCTATCCACATACAACAAGGCTCGCGCCTAATCTGAGCTATGAGATTGGAAGTCATAGGAGATCCTCGTTGGGCAGTCGTGCTGCTGCTTGTACCCATAGTGAGAGCCAAAACAAATGGTTGTATGGCTCTAATATCATATCGAAACCAAGGAAGCTTAAATATGTATTTGGATTTGTTATTCATCTTCATAATAGAGATTGAAGAGAAACTGATGGTAGTTATCCTATGCAATCTGTCTGCTTTTGTGAGTTATTTCAATTTCAATGTGTTTAATAGGATAGTTATCCTCTATAAGGAAACTGTGAAATTAGTCTATACAGAAAATCGTTTAGTGTAAATCTGAATTAGATTAGACAAGCAAAAACTAGTGTCCCCAAATACAAGCCAAGCCAGTAAGAATCAACACACAACAGGGGGCCTAAAACACGCTTTAGAACCCTACCCTAGTTTAACACAAATTTGGAGAAAGACTAGAAACTAAACAACATTCGTGGTCTGTATCTTTCAACAGATTAAAGACTGCAGCAAGCAACAACCCAAAAATGCAAACTTTTTACCCCCGGATATACAATTTCAACAAAATTAACAACAGATAGGGCAATGAACTAACCCATTCTCATTACACTGACCACATCTTACCGTCTTCTTGTGCTCTTTATCCAGAACCTTGCAGCTTCCATTGCATTCCCCGCACATCACAAACCTTACACCACCACACCCTTCACACCCACTTCTTGCCCTTGGAATCCCCTCAAACAGAATACCCAGTTTCTCCTCATCTTCTAATTTTACCACTTCATCAGCTCCTCCTATCAACCTTCCCTTCACGAACACCATTGGGACTTTCACTCCTTTCATCCCCATAAGCTTCCTCAATTCCTCTTTAAATCCTGCATCCATAGATATATCGCGCTCGAACATGTGAATATCGTGCGATTCGAGGATTGATCGAACTTTATTGCAGTCTTCGAATGTCTTCCTAATGCCTCGCAACGTTGTCGTGTAGATTATTACAGAATCTTCTCCTCCTGGAGGGCACATTCTCTCGAACACCTGAAGAAAAGATTCCGAGTTCAGAGACTTTCTGGCCCTCCGGCCTTTGGGTGTTGGCCAGACCATTCTCTTGATTTGTTCTTCCTCTTCTGAGAGTTCTTTCTCGTAAGTTGCAAGAAGCTCTGGATCAAACAGGGGAGTAGGACTCCTCTTTCGAGATGAAAGCCCAGAATCGCTACCAAAACTCCTCCTTGAAGCACAAACCGGAGAGCCTTTCACCGGAAAATTCCAATTAAGGACTGACTTGCTTGACTTGGGAGAAAAATTGCTTGATTTCAAAATCCCTTTCGGACTATAATCCAACCGTCTCATGCCGCCTCTGAATGCACTGCCTTGAATATTATTCTCCTTGCCTCCAAACTTTTTTACCGTCTTCGGAGACCCAAAATTATTCAGTAACTTAAACGGACTTCTGGTATCAGAACCCATAAACCCGCGAAGAAAAGGACTCGACTTTGGGCTTTTCTTAGCTTGATTTGAAATGGGTACTCCATCTTCAAGGCCTTCCATGAGTTCCCAGGCATTGATAACCTCGGGGTCTTCGCGAGGAGGCGATCTCTGAAGCCTCTTCGAATCTGCATTGCACTCCTCGACGGGTTGCTCGTTGTCCAACTTGAGTGCTCCATAGGTGGTTGAAGTTAGAGAAACCACATGATTTATGTAGTCGCCTCCATTGGCGTTGATAAAGACTTCTTGCTTGAGGTCTTTCCTGAGGAGTTTTGAGGAAACACAGCCCATCGATGAGTGGGGTTACGTCTCTTCCTCCTGTTTCTTTTAAGGTCGGGGGATTTTGAAGTAGTGGTGATGGCAACGGGTCTGGAAGTTTTTTCCTCAATCCAACCGTTACTTGTCTGCAACTGACCCCAACGGTCCGAAAATTCGAATCCACTTTGTCATGGAATGACGGACTTTTGTTGAAGCCCACGTAATTCGTTTAATTAGCTTTTGAGGGCACGTGACTTTTTGTATTTGCAAACTTGCTCCACTTCCGCAGTTTTTATCGTGGCCATTTAGACTCTTCATTGTATCGCACATGATTTTCCGCTAAAAATAACCATTAAAAATTATTGCCTTGATTTTTTCACCTCAAGTTCAATTTTGAGATGCAAATGGATGAAGTGTAAAACTAAGAAGAGAATATTTTTTTTTCATGCCAGTAAGAATTTTATTAGCTGAAAATAGTTTACAACACAAGTTTCATATTTTAATTATTTTTTAAAAAGAATATATTTTTGACCCTTCATTTATTGTAAGATTATCATTTTAGTCCTTATTTTCTCCTTTAAAAATGTGACACTTGTGGTTCTTTATTTTTTAAAAAATTATTAAATTTAAACATTTTGTCAAATTCTAAACCTTAAATATAATAGACTAAATTTAATTTTTTTAAAAAAATTAAAATTAAATGTGATATTTTTCAATTAAAAAAAAGGACTGTTTTAGATATTTTAATAAATAAATAATTAAAATAATAATTTTATGATAAGTAAAAGATTAAAAAAAATATTTTTTCTTTCTTTTTTCTTTGGCACAAATTCTTATTGCTTTCAATTTTAATCACACCATGCCAAAACCTATTTGAAAAACCATTTGCATTTTCTCCGAGACGATCAAGCAGGGGGGTTTCTCTTTTTTGAGTCAATGATTATGCTCATTGCGCTATGTACTACAAGGCCCAAAATGTATTATTCAAGATTAGTGGCCCAGCCCCATCTTATGTTATTTTGGTCATTTGTTGATCACGTAAGAAGCAGTTCGTCTCTTGATGTGGAATGCATCGACGGCGAGGCCCAAAGTCTAAGAAAGAAGGTTTGCAGATTGCAAAACCAAACAAGGAACGAACATGTGGCCTTTCAAAAATGCAAAAAAAAAAAAAAAAAGGGAATGGTTTTAGGGTTATATTATGTGTACTTCACGCTTCGAGTATTTAGTATGACAGCTACGCTATATCCCAACAAGGACAATTTCTTCCCCATATTGACCATTAATTACTAACTAGAAAATATTTCACGGTTTTACTGATCAGTCGTTTAGCTGTTACTACAGATCAAGTTCGTTTTTCCATATATATTCCATAATCTTAAACAAGAAAAGCTCAGTTTACCTTTCCGTGTAATGTAATGGGTGTGACAGACCGCTAATTATCGTACATAATTATTCTGCGAGTTTGCCGGATGTCTGCAAATTATAGACTTTATCATGACACATAACACATGCTACTGCCCAAATGCTTATATTCCTCCTAATAAATATTTGCAAACACAGGAATCACGAAATTTCCTCCTTATTTGATGCCATCATATGATAGCTCCATCAATGAAACATCTGACAAGCAAATTTCATCCTAAGTCACATCACTACACAGTCTTGCTTTCATTTTACTACAGAATACTCAAAATTATTCAAAAAACTATATTTGTTCACTGTATAGGGATTTACATATTTAATATTTTATACTAGTAACATTTTTTTGTACTTTTTTTTAATAGAAAAGCACCTTGACGATGTTTGATCCATATTCGATAATTCATGATTGAATTATTCAAAGAGTAAAAGGATAAATATATGAAATAATAACTCAATTTCATAAATATTTTTAATGTCCATGAACTCGCTAATTGATCACGCTCCCATTACAAACTATCTATATGCATAAAATTTCAGAGTGATATTATTTAAATGTTAAATAAATTGTGCAGAAAGAGCCCAAGCATTTGCACATGAGTTTTATGTAAAGACTTTGCAAAGCTTTTCACAATTTGTTTATCAATGATATTTTGGTTAGAAATATCGAGTGTATTAGTAATATTATAGTTTCAACATAAATATAATTTTTGGGCGCAGGAGCGCGTTTTGCTACCGGAAGTATTAGTTGTACCTAACTTACTATAAACTACCTAACTGTATAGTTTTAAATTCAATTCTTTATTATAATTATGAAAATTAGTCATTGTCTCATTTGATTTTTATTTCTAATTATATAAGTTTAATAGTTAAAAAGCATATATTTTTTAATAAAATTAACATATATATTCTCACTTTACTCAAAACGCTCCTTAAAACTTTGTATGGTTTAAGTGTAAACATTGGAGACAGAACAAATACGTAGTTATTTAGCTGTCGTATGCATCTTTTCTTTTTGTAATCGGCTTTATTCGAGAAGCCGGTGGGAATTCGTATTCCTTTTTATGGTATAGCCCGCTTTCACGTATAATAATGCATACATGGTGTTGCTTGGACCCCATAGGACCTTTGTTTTTTTTTTTTTTGCCAAAGACCCCATTGGACTTTGCATTCTCTTCTTGTTCTAACAAAGTTGAGCGAGTACGACAATAGGGTCAAATAAGCCATATTTAATATCTCCAAAAAGGAAAAGAAAATTGCAGTACAAATGACTTTTCACGACTCTAGTCCTGATTATTTATTCTGTATACATATGTCAATATACTAAGTTTTAATTTGTATCTACTTAGGAATTCCTAGAGGGCAAGGGAGAAATAAACCAATTCATGCAACACAATTGCTGACATACTTCTTGTGAGATACAGCTCTTCTGATTGGAATAATATTAAACTATAGAGTATTGAAATTGTACTTTGTTACAGCTATTACGTACTCGAATCCACCTTCTAATTGCAAAGAATATGCGTATTTTTATGTTACCTATGTTATATATATGTCTGTGACTAATCTGCCTCGCTAATGTAAAATTTTCGTTCTTAGTCAGCATTGGCATCGTCCCACGGCACATAGTTTACGAGAAACCTCACAAGGAAGAGCCCAACCTGGGGCAAGAAAGAAGAAGAAATTTGCACATTGCAATTTGCAACCCAACGCCAGTAAGAACTAGGCATCTTTTTCATAGCTTTCGTATTATTTTGACGAGGGGGAAAAATATCATTTCCTTTCCCTCTCTCTCTCTCTCTAGAATCTGGAAAAGCGGGAGTGCCATTCATACAAAACAAAACCACCACGAGAGCATACCAGTCAACAAGTTGAATACCTCTCCTCCCGCTCCTTCCGCCAAATTATAATATCTTTCTCTCTCTCTCTTCTTCCCACATTTCGAGTACTCTTCCCATTACTACCTACCGCCACAAAAACCCTCACAAGTTTCTCTATTTCTCCTCTTTCATATTTTCTTTCTTTCTGTGTTCACGGCTTTCCATTATAGCGCTTACCAACTACGATGCCACAGGTCGAAACATTGGTTTCTGCCTGTGCCGGCGGCGGATCCACCGAACGCAAAATCGCCTGCGAGACTCTCGCCGACGAAGATAACTCCCGGACGGAGAAAGTTGATCGGCCTAAGATTGACCCTGAATCCCCTCCGGAATCTTTCTGGCTATCTAGGGACGAGGAGTTTGACTGGTGGGACCGGAACGCCGTCTACGAGCGTAAAGACTCCACCAAGGGTAACAGCTCCAATTCCAACAATTTGAACCCCAGTTTGAAATCTAATTCTCAGCGGATTTCTTTGAAGTCCAAGGCTAACATCATTGGCCTGCCTAAGCCTCAGAAACCTTCCTTTGCGGACGCCAAGAACCGCCGAAACCACAAGCCGGGGAACACCAGGTTGTTCCCCAAACGGAGTGCGTCTGTCGGAAAATCAGAATCCTCAGTGACCGAACCGTCATCACCAAAGGTGTCTTGCATGGGTAGAGTGAGATCCAGGAGGGATCGAAACCGCAGGTTGAGAAGTCGCCCAGCCAAAGAAAAACTGGTGAGAAGCAGAAGTAAAAGCCGGAAACCCGGGTTCTTTGAAAGCTTCCGAGCAATTTTCCGGTGCCGCCGCCGAGAAAATCAGACCCAGAAAGCCGATCTTCCACCGGACAATTCTCCTCCAAGAAAGAGCCATGTGGCGCAAGCGCGGAATAGCACGGCAAGCGATATCGACGCTTCTTTCGCCGAGTCGATCCCGAGAAATAGCGTTTCGGAGAGTGAACCGCCCGGTTTAGGTGGTATGAGGCGGTTCGCGTCTGGGAGGCGGTCCGACGCATGGGGGGTTGGCGATCCTGAAATCCACGTGCCGCAATAGAACTCGTCAACGTTATCGCTCGGCGACGGCGCCGGCGCTCCTTATGGGCTCATTGTTAAAGCATCTCGGGACTCGTCAGTGCTCGTGCTGGGCCCAGGTGACGTGGCAGGTTGAATAACGGTTTCAACTGTTCTCTAATGCTTCTATTATGAGAAAGATAAACCTGGCTTTTTACTGTGATGGTTAAAATCGCGGCCTTTTTTTTTTGTCCTTTTTTTTCCACTCTGTTTTAGCGTTAACGATTTGTAAATATAAGTGAGTGTTTCCTTTTTATTTTTCACCAAAAACATACACAAGTGTTTTTGAAGTGAGCAGGTGTACATTTTCTTTTAGCAATTATATATTTTCAAGGTTTCAATAATGAGATGCATTTGTCCACTGATCACTGCGCGTGTAAATTTCTCCCTCCTTTTGATTTGGGAAAAAATGGAAGCATCGATGGCCAATGATTTCACAGAAGAAAAGATTTACACCCACATAGAGGTAAAAAAAACATTTTTGGAAATATAAATTATCCTTATTGTTTCTCTGTATAATTAAACAAACACCATTGAATTTGGATCTGGTGATGCATTGAATTGAACCACAGCTAATTTTAAATGTGATGATTTGTTGCCGCGTAAGGTGTTGATCTTGAAAGACTAAAAATTTCCCATATATTTAAGTGTAATCGAGTATATTTTATGTAAGGGTGTTGGGGAATATTGCTTCATATCTTTCAGGACATTAATCAAGGGTCCATTGATTAATACGTTTGGTTCGACTTATGCAAAGAAAGTTGAAGCTGGAAGCACGCACACCAATTCGTAACGTTGATTATGCTGATGGTAGATGGAATGAAATAGCGTTAGGTGGATGTCAGGACTCAAGACATACATGGGTTGGCTTTGGTGGGATGGTGTCAAGAAAATGACTGCCTCGCCCTTCAGCAAGAAAGCATGAAACCCATTTCCTAATAGATGTGTGCGCGTTTTCTTCAATATGGTTCCTTAAATATTGAGTTAGAAGGTCAAAAAGCCAGGTCACAACACAGTAAGGGTAATTTACATCATGAATTATGTTTGAAATATGCATATGCTCTTTATCCCAAAGGGGGTTCCAGCTTTTTTCCTTCCTGCTTTTTTTGATATTACACCACTTCTTAGTCTTAATCTTTTTTAAATTTGACCGAATCCAAAATATAAATAAACAATTAATTTGAGTTTAAAATATAAAATTTTATGTAAATATTGAGTTACTTTAATTTAATGAAATCTACAGTTTTTAAAAGTTATATTTTGTGTATATCAAAATAAATATATTTTAAGTCATAATCCGTGGTGACAGGACCAAGTGAACAAAATTCATATTGTTTAAATTAGAATAGCTAAAGGTGATATTTTATTTTTCATCCCAAATATAAGTTGACCGAGTTCAATTTTGTATCAAATTCACCCAATCAATAGTCAACCTAGTCACAACCTACCCAGGTCGGTCATGGCTAGAAATGGTGAAAATTGCGTGTTGTAAAATAGTAATTAAAATAACATCATAGTCATGAAATGGACCAGATTGAAGCCTTGTAGCTGAAAAAGGGAACCAGCATATACTAAGTGAATTTAACCTTCTTATCGCTGGATGACTCTTACTTTGTCTTTATGACTAGGCCTGCTCTATTTTCCACCCACATGTTTCAAACCAACTCCACTAGAACTCAAGCAAGTTGCCTAATCAATTAGTTTTTTGACCGAAGAGGAAGAGCAAGTTTCATAAAACGAGTAAGGCCAAAACACTAAACTGTCTGTAAGTGTCAACATTGACGGTAACATAAGAACTCTTGTTACGCATGGCTTGTGTACATCTGAATTTTGCGACCATTGAGGGGCTGGACAGGCCTGGAATTGTTCTTGAACTGAGGGCTCAAGGGGGCCTTGAGAAGGTGCAGCTGCTTGATGGAGATTGACCTCACCTTGCCCAGGATGCTCCACGTGACATTCTCTTTGCATGGAGGAGTGGTGAGAGAACCAACATATCTGTAATAGGTGTGAGTCTTTCTCTTCAAATGCCTCACATCAAAGGTTCCAAGATCAACATGGGCCCCTTTGTAGGCTGCAGAACTCTCCTTCGCCAATTCAACCAACTGGTCCTCCATCTGTGCCCATCAATCACATTTTTATACTTGCTAGTTGATTGGAACCACATAGTGAAAGACTGAAAGTGATTTCAAGTTGAAGACAGCCTACCATGGAGATGATAGGATCTGAATCACCCAATTTGTACAGAACTCCCACAACTGCAAAGCTTCCTTCTTCGTTCTGGTGTACTAGATGCAGCTCGACGTCCATTCTGTATTCTCAATATTTGTGTCACAATCAATTAAAATGGTTGGAGCGTTTATATTTTAATCTAACAAATTGGATCACGAGCTTGAGGTTGAACTGAAGCAGGAATTACCTGTGGGCTGTGGAGAGTGAGAGAGAAGAGAAGAGAAGAGAAGATAATAGAATGAACTTACTGCTGCCCATTAACTCGGTGCTCTGAAGGAGAATGCCAGTGCATTTGTTTGAAGGAATAGTTTTGTCCATCTATGCTCACATCTCCCACTTCCCCATCAAAATGAACCTATACGCATAATATAATTACTTTCTTAGTTGATATTGTATTTAGGTATGCTAGTTCAATCAAGAAGAAAGTGAAATGGTAAGTGAAGAACAAACCCCAATGTTGAATCCGTTGTTAACGAGTGTGGCATTTGCAGAATGGTAGTTTCTGTCTAAGGACTTCAATTGCTTGTTGTGCAATATACTCTCCTTCCTAAGATCCACTGGAGACTGAGCTTTTCCATTTGAACAAGCTGAGAAACTTGGACTCATGCTTCCCCAGTTCCCAGGACCATTTGCACCAGAATAACCAAAACCAACCGAATCTGGTGTGCAACAAAAATTCTCAATTATCCAAAAAATTAGAAACTTTACCACCATAAAGAACTAGACCTCTAAATAGAACATCAAACTCACAACGCTTCAAGGAAAATAAAAGAAAAAAAATCTCTGTTCTGTTTTGTAAAATCTGCACAATGCTGGACAACAATTGTTGCATCTAAATCACTTGTAAAACTGACCATTAAGAGCAATAATCCCTTAGCCAAAACTGTTAAAGTAATGTAAACCCATTAAAGCAACTTAATATAGAAGCAAAGAAGACATGTTTATGCTGGAAAAACAGAGACCAGCCATTGCAAGGAAACAAAGAAAGTGAAACCTTTTGTAAAGGAATCTTACGGTCTTGATATGCGGAAGAGCAAAGAGCGAGGAATGCAAAGGAAATGATGGAGAAGGGAATCCTCATGGCCATTGCAGATAGCTATGTCGGGTTTGGTGTTTTTGATTAGCTTATATACGATGATACTTGGGGTTTTCTCGACTATTGTTGTTGCTGTATATTTGTGAAACTTCGCTAAATTCGGACATGTAAGGGGTTGCTGGTTACAACGATTGGATTGTGTGATCGGAGCACCTTTACTGTCTTTATATATACACGTGCAACCTTCTGGCACGGAACAGTTTCATGCTCCATTTGTGTTAAAGATCTATGCTTTATGAAATGCAAATGCCCCCGGCATTATCAATTTTGATTTCCATTTCATAGATATAAATCTAATTCCGCGAATTTATATTTTGTGTATAAACTTAATCATGTTTTATATTAAACAAATATTTCCTCTCTCGAAAATGTATAATAAAATACAAAATTATTATATTAAAACACTGGTAAATTTAAATCATTTTCACTTTTTCTATTATTATTTTTTTAGTAGAAAGGGGAAGAATTTTCTATAAGCTTCCCAACGTGTGCCATGTTACGTGATCCAGATTCCTTTTGGGAATGAAGAAATCAGATTGAAATGGATGTTAAAGGAGTCCACTTTGGGTGACGGAGATTGGGTATAGCAGAAATCACTTTAAGAGGCTGGGAGTGATCGATAAAATTGCCCTCTAATGTTTGTGCCCAAAGGTTAATATTCTTTCAATTAAAAATAACAATAACTTGGAAAAGTAGCATCTTCAAAGCTAAAAGAAATTTAGGAAGAAACATTAGTAAATTTTGCGTTAGGTTTGGTTGCTAGGTAGGATGCAAAATGGGTACCCGTATAATTTGTGCGGTGTATACAATGACATGATGGGGCGGTTTGGATTTTTGTTTTCAAGGAAAAAAAAAATAGCCACTCTATGTGGTTCTGATTTGGAAATAGAAACTTGAAAGCATCAAGGATTTAAAACTCAGCAATATTTAGGGCCAATAATAGAGATTCCATTATTACTTATTCGAAGAGCCCCATACTTCCTTACTCCCAGAGAAAATACTTGATTCCTCTGCCACTCATAGTCTGCTTCCCAGTTCCCATCTCATATGGAAGCTTATCAAGCCTATCCTGAATCCAGACTCAGGAATTCCGTTCCCTTTAAAAAGCTAATGCCTCTTGTCTCTTCCTTTTGGAGTACCCAAAAAGGCATATACATATATAGAGAGAGAGAGAGAGGAAGGCCCAGTTAATTAATCTTTACGAAGTTCAAATATAGCAGGTTGCTTCACGAATTTTGAAGCTATGTTGTTATTATTATCAGTATATTTGTTAACCTAGACTGCTGCAGATTTCGTTTCAAATATAGTGTGCTGAACAAGAATCCTCCCCGAAGAACACAATATTGTCAATAAAATTATCATATCAAGTTAGCAGACAACAAAATAGACAAACATCCACTGCCACATTCTCTGATGCAATTTTTTCTTTCTCAAGTTTTGAAAAGGCTTTCTGACCGTTGGTTTTAACTTTTCTACGTTATAAGTAAATTTTAGATATAATTTACCCGATTGATTCTTATGACTGGGCTTGAAAAAATGAAGTGTTTCGTGGCCAACATGCTACAAAATGTGGACTAAAGGCATTCTTAAATAATTTAACAATAGTCAGAAACGCAGTTAGTCGGAATAAAGCAAAAGCATACATGCCAAACCATGCAATAAATATGCTAAACTGGACATGTGGGATATCTCAAGAAAGCTTTAAACTTCAGCCAAAGTTTGAGATAGACACAATCCCACTACGTATATAAGATTAAGACGGAAAACTAAGCTTATGCAAAACCAAAATGGGGCAATGCTTGGGTGGACCAAGGCACCAAAATCTCCTAGCTAGCCTCCCCTGTTACTCATACATGTGCTAAGGGAAATCACTCCGACAACTGCCACTGAATAAGCTCCACCAGGAAAAGATGTGAATATGTCAACTTTATATTCTCCATTCATGCCCCAAAGATCATATTCTTTAGTCCCCACTCCCCACATTGTGTAATGACCCAATAAATTGTGATTTGTGGGGTAATTATGTTTGATCATTTAGTTAATGAAAAAATAGTTTAAGGAAATTTGTAAAAAATTTTGCTAAGGTATAACATTTTCTGAAGTGATATTATATATTAAGATTGAGGCTAATTTAGTGATTAGATTTCATATACGTTGTTTAAGAGGTTGAAGGTTCAAATCTTGACTTCTCAAACTTCTTTTATTTTTTTAAGGTGTTGACACGTGTCCCCCATTGCGAAATGACCAAAATACCCCTGACCTTATAACTCTTTCTTCCTTGGGTGTTTGACGCAGAGAACCGGTGGAGAGGAAAAATACCCTTGGCCTTATAACTCTTTCTTCCTGGAGTGTTTGATGCAGAGAATTGGCGGAGAGGAAATTTGAAGCACACGTCCATCGGAGCTTCCATTTTACGTCGTCGAAGCTGCCCCTTGCCACCGCGTTGACATCGCCGGTGAGTCGCTGGCCAAAAATAGCCGTTTCCAATGAAAAACAACATGCGAATTCACAGTCCAAAATGCTAGAAAATGCGAAGCCAAATGCGACGCCGGTAAGCGTTTTCTTCAATGTTTGGTTTATGGGTTTTGCTCCTGACATGTTTATCGGCATTTTCCCCTTAATCCCATGCTTCGTGGACCAGTGATTGTTGCAGAATTCCATCAGTTTGTGTTAAGGTTTCAATAAGAGTCAATTTTGCGAATTTTGTCCAATTTAGCTCAAATTGGTGAGTAAATTGCCAAATTTCGATATGCATTATTGCTTTCTAATTATTTTCGGGCATTCCCTGCTGCCAATTTCATGGAATTCAAAGTTAGGATAAAAAATCCCAAATTTGGCCAAGAATTAGGGTTCTTGAGGGACCAAATTGAACTTTCTGGAATTGAGGCTTCAACTAGTAGCTTTAAGACAATAATTGGGATATTTAGAAGTTATTGTTTGGATAAGAATGATGATTTGGAATTATTTCAGATTTTCCTTGAATTTTTGGCAATTATGGAAATGCTCTATGAAGATTAATGATGTGTAAAGATGTCTAGACCTATAGTCGAAGCGAATGAGAATTGGTAATTTGGTTATTACTTGATAATATGCCTAAGTGGGAATTCTTGTTGGGTTATATGATTGAGACCTTGGTTTCCTGTTGTGGTAAGCCTCTTAAGAGTAGAGAGACTCTTAAATGTTATATCACATGTTATGAGGTGATACTTATGATATAAGCTTAATGCTAGAATTGGTTGAGAGAAGAGAAAGAGAAATAATTCATTTCTTTTTTTTTTTTATTGGTGTAGGAAGTTTTTAAGGGTCAAGTGGTCACCCAAGAGAAGACATTTGGTCGCTTGTATTTAATGGCGCACAGGTTGCAGATAACACTCCCCAACACTTTTTGTTATATATACTATATTTTTCCTTATTTGAAAATGTTTTACAATTACTATTATGATTTTGTCATGATTTTGTTAATTGGGATTGTAAATTTTGAGTAGATGGATTTTCTTGACATAATTATATAATTACATCATGTATGGTGTGATAAAGACTTTTAGAAAATCTCATGCATACGGTTATATATAACCGCCAGATTAAACAAGTAGTGAAACACTATGTGCTTTTATGCATGTCTGTTTTATTTTCCTTACCTTTAGAAGGACTAGTTAGGATACTAGTTGCAAACAGCAGTTCTATTAGCTCTTGGTGCACCTTGAAACTACCCGGCTAGCAGGGTTAATGAAGGTGATAGCCTTGTGTGACGACCATCACACGCGAACTAATGAATGATTATTTTTCGTGAGTTATGACCTCATGCCTGTTGGTTATTTACCCTCGAGGATTATATGTCCTTGCTTGTTGTGAGTTACCCATGTGGGTTGTGTGCCACACTAAATTAGTTTATAGTAGTCCTTCCCCTTAATTGATATTCAGAAACTTATTGATTCTTTTTTTTTTTTTCCACTTTGTAAGGTATCTTAATTCAATGTTTTACAATGTGCATTAACTAGTTGGTTGCTATTATTTATAACTTAAATGTTATCTCATTTCATACAAATCATGATCACATTTAGATTGCGAATTATATATGTATATTGTTTACTGATTTTGGGGTACTATTTGCCGAAAAAATTATTGTCTCAAATAGGAAAGCTGGTGAATTCCTGGAGGGAGTAGAGGATTAATAAGAATTCCTTGAAGTGAACTCACTTGGGTCTGCAGGATTTAACTTAGTTCATTTTTTATATATATGACATATTTTTGGAGATGTATATAAATAGTGTTGGTAGCCATTATTTTGTTCATTTTGAGATTATATATTGACCACAGTTGAGCCTTCCACACTTTTGTTCATTGGTATATGCTGGTTGGTTCTTTCTAGTGAGAGCAAAACTCTCTTTGTATATATTTGTTGCCTGACAGGGTTTTGTAGTACTTTCGGGATATCCTATTCACTAGGTAGGCTTTGCCAAATTTATACAAAATTCCTTGTGTTGTATAACTGCATATCCTTATATAAAGGCAAAGTTTACCTTGAATATGGTGCAAATTGCATAAATGTTAATATGGTTAGGGATTTCCATCTAGTGTTAGCTTGCAAGTTCAAGAATTGTCTCGTGTCCTGTATCAGTCTCACTATAGGAATTTGGGGTGTGACACATTGTAAGGATCACAAAATAAAATAATTTGGTTTCTTTATTTCTCAAAATGGAGAATGAAGGGAAAAAAAAAATTGTGAAGAGGGTATGGAAATGGAAACGTTAAAGAGACATAAGGGAAAGATGCAGGTGCTTAAGCCTTCAGGCGTAATAGCTATTAAAATTGGTGCTTCTTACCTGTTTATTTATTTTTTGTTTTATTTTTATTTACCAAGTCAAATAAGTTAGTTCCTATTTTGTAAGAACATGAATTCAGATTATGGGGTGTCAGTTATAGATTTAGATGGAACTTTGTTAGTGGTTGTAGATTTTTGTTGTTCCATCTCCAGGAAAAAGAAAATAATCATTCTTTAGCTTTTTCTCTTAGTTATTTGTTCTTGTTATATATTGCTTCCTTTTTTTTTTTTCTTTTTTTTTTTTATGGTATCAGAGTTCGGTCATGGCTCTTTTCTTCTTCTTTCTTTCTTCTTGTCTATCAAGCTGCCATGTTGGAGGAAATTGAAAGTTATGAAGGGTAGGCTCTCTTTAGGTAGTATGGAGTTAATAAGTGAGGAAATAGCTCAGGTGCCCAATACAGTACTGAGAAGCTTGTAAGGACAAACTACAAGTATTGGATAATGCATATGGAGGCTTATCTTTAAGTTCAGGACTTGTAGGAACTTCTTGTTGGTGTTGATGCAGAGATCCCTGTTAATACTTTGAAAAATGGTTAACGACAAAGGAAGTGAAAGTTGCCTTAAGGACTTAAATTGGCAAAGAGTCCATTGACCATATTCATGATGTTAGTTCACCAAAAGTTGTTTGGGTGATACTAGAAAGGTTGTTTTCTCAATAGTATACAGCTTGGTTATGATTGCTGGAAAATGAATGGGCAATGCTAACACAAGGAGGCATGTCTATTTTTGAATATTTCTTATTAGTTAAACTTGTTTATGCTGAAATTTCATAATTACATTCAAATAAAAAGAATAGCAAAGCTAGACTATAGTGATTTCTCATTCGAGGATTTAAGTATTACACTTCATTTGTTACCTCCATACAGGGATGGGCCAAGCAACCTTCAATTGAAGAATTAGAAAATTTACTCTTTAACCAAAAGGCCTTGGCTAAGCAAATGGTGAAAAGTTTTAATTCAGATGTTGTTCTCTTCTCAAAGTGAAAGCAAAATAAGAAAACCTTAGCAGCTAGAAACAAGAATTATGAAAAGAAGACCAATTAAAAGGGGTCAGACACCAATAAAGCCATTGATGGCAACTCACAAAATAACAAGCAAATCAAGTGCTATAGACGTCAAAAAATTGGGCATATTAAAAAAAAATTACTGAGCGAAGCTTTGAAAAGCAAATGTTGCAAATGAAAAAGAAGGCAATGAACAACTTAAATGGGAGCATTGTTTTACCATAGAAGCAATCAAAAAGAGGATAAATATTGCTATAGAAATAGCCCCAAATCTAGCTCTTGTCAACCATGAAAGTTGCAAGCAAAAAGTGGATTATTGATTTTGGTTGTTCTCATCGTGGAACCAGAAATAATTTGCTATTTTTAGAATTGCTTAAAAATAATGGAGAAAGTTGCAATCAAGAGTAAATTAACGATTCTAGTAATACAAGGAGTTATGAATATTCAATATTATGAGTGTCAAGCTGAATGACGTGTTTCATATTCCAAGTATGAAGAGAAATTTAATTTCTATTTCTCAAATTACTAATTATGAGAAACATGTTTTGTTTAGGCCATAAGATGTAAAAATTCTTGATAATGTGAAAAGTGTAGCTATTGATGTTGTTTTAACAGCTAAAAAGAAAGATTCCTTATTTGTCATGATAATAGGGGAAGCGTATGTGAAGAAAACAAGTTAAATTGATAGCCTAGCAATTTGGCATGCTTGATTGGGACATCTAGGCTACCAATTGTTACAAAAGATTTCTTTCAAAAAATTAGTAGAAGGCATAACAACTTTACAAAATGTTACGAAGATATGGTTTGTCAAGACTATAATTCGGTAAATCACATCATCTTTCTTTTAATAAATCATCGAATCACAAATCTACTATGTTTGAGCTGGTTCATATAGATTTGATGAGGCCAACAAAAACATCAAGTTATAGATATTGTTACGTCATGGTGTTAGGGTAGATGATTTTTCAATGTTCACGTGGATGAAGTTCTTAAAAGAGAAGACTTTGTTGAATTTACAAATATTGTGGAGAAGGAATTTAGAAAGAAAATTAAATGCTTGCAAAGTGACAATGGAGGTGAATACATGTATGATGATTTCTTTAAATATTATGATGATCATGGCATTTTGAGACAAATGACACGTCTGAATAGCCCTCAACAAAATGGTGTTTCAAAATAGAAATTGGCACACCTTGTCTCTACAGGTCTCTCATGGCTACATGATAAGAATCTCCATTGAGAGCTTTGGGCTAAAGCAATTCAATGTGTATATCATGTAATAAATCGCTTACCTTTATAGTTAGGTAAAGATAAATCTCCATTTCAAATTTTATAGGATCTAAAGCCTAATGTAAATTACTTTCAAGTATTCAATTCAATTTGTTATGTCTACATTTCAAAATCAAATCTAACCAAAATCGACCCAAAAGTTAAAAGAAAAAAAAAAGCGTGTTTTTGTTGGCTATGACTCATGTAGAAAAGGATGGAGGTGCATGGATCTAGAAACATAGAAATTTGTCACTTCTAGAGATGTTGTGTTCAACAAAATGTCCTCATATTATTCCACTTAGAAATCTTCACTTTAAGAAGTCATGCTTGATAATGATCAAGAAAATACACAGCTGGCTCCTAATAGTGATTTGCAAGATTCAAACATTGATAGTGGTGAACAACATGCTAAAAGGAGGTCAACAAGGGAGAGGAAACAACCAAATTACCTCACAGATTAAAAGGTTCATTTGAATCATAGCACTATTTTTTTTTCTTATAGAAGCAATGGATGAAGAATCAACAAGTTATGAAAAAGCCAAATGTCATTTGGAGTGGGAAGCAACCATGCAAGACGAGATTCAAGCTTTGAACAAAAATCAAACATGGGAGCTGGTGTTAAAATAAGAGAATTGCAAGCCTATCACTTGCAAATGGATCTACCATTTAAAGAAAAATTCATATAAGACTCTTAATAGGTGCAAAGCTCGACTTGTTGCATGCGAGTTTTCTCACAGTTATAGGTTGGATTATGAGGAGATATTCAATCTTATTGCAAAAATGGTAACAATGAGAACCATTTTCCCTCTTGCAGCATTCAAAAATTGGAAGTTGTGGCAAATTGATGAAGAAAATACATTTCTTTATGGAGAATTGGATTGTGAAGTGTTTATGGAGCAGCCTAAAGGATATGTTTCAAAGCAGTATTCTCATCATGTTTGTCAGCTAAAGAAGGCATCGTATGTCCTTAAACAAGCACCATGTGTTTGGTATGGTAAAGTTTTCCAATACTTTATCTTTTGTGGGCTTAAAGTTTTTGATGCAGATCCTAGTTTATTTATTAAATTAGAATCAAATATGCACTTGATGGTCTAATTGTATGTGGATGATATGATAATTACTAGAGATAATGAAGCTAAGATTTCCATACTTAAAAATGAACTTCAATTCGATTTGAGATGAAGAATTTAGGAGAAGCTAGCTGCTTTCTTGGTTTGGAAATTGAAAAATCAAATCAAAGTTACTTCATTTCCTAACAAGTATTTGCAAAGTTGTTGCAATGTTTTCCCACGGGGGAGTCAAAAGAAAAAGCTACTCTAATGGAGCGCATCTCAAATTAATGAAAGATGAAGGAGAGAAATTAAAGGATGCAAGAAAATTTCAACAAATTGATGGTAGTTTAATTTATTTAACTATCACAAGGCCTGAAATTAAAGGAGTCAAAAGATTGCTTATTCTGTTGGTGTAGTTTTCCAATTCATGTATTGTCTGAGAAGTTCTCACTTAGAAGCATTAAGAAAACTTCTTCGTTATGTAAAAGGCTCACTTGATTATGGTCTTATGTTTTCTTTGTTAAATGGTTTTACTTATGTAGATTGGGTTGGAGATGCAAATTATAGACACTCAACTTCAAGTTATTGTTTTAACATTGGTTCAGCTATGATATCTTGGTTGGTACAATAACAAGCAATTGGTGGTCGCTTTATCTAATTGGTTGGTGCAATAACAAGCAATTGGTGGTCGTTTTATCTAACACTGAAGCTGGAATATGTGACAGCAATTATAGCTGCATAGAAATGTGTGGTTGAAGAGATTAATAGAAGACATGTTGTGCAAGATTGATTATGCTCTCCAAATCATATGTGATAATGAAAGTAATGTTAAGCTTGCATCAAATCCAATTTTTTATGGTCAGACAAAACATATTGAAGTTAACCATTGCTGCATTCGACACAGTGCTGGACCAAGAAAGTGATCTAACAGGAATTTCTACAAATGATCAAGTTGCAAACATATTTTTAAAGGTTTTGGGAAAATCCATGTTTGAATGTTTCAAGGCTGCTCTTGGAGTATTTAATTATAAGAATGCACTACGGGAGAGTGTTAAAAATTAATGCATCTTACTTATTTTTTTCTTTTTATCTTTATTTACTAGGTCAAATAAGTTAGTTCGTATTTTATAGAAACATGAATTTAGATTATGGGATGTCAGTCATAGATTTGGATATAGATTGAAATGAAATTTTATTAGTGGTTGTAGATTTTTAGGAGCTTTATGTTAACGGTCATTTGATTATTTATATAACTCGCATCTCATGTATTTTCATGGTTCCACTTCCAGGAAAGAGAAAATAAACATTCTCTAGCTTTTTCTCTCAGCTAGTTGTTCTTGTATCTTGCTTGCTCTGTTTTATATTTTTTAAATAGCTTGATTCTTCGGCCTTTGAAAATGCTTAAGAATGCGTTAAGATCACCAGAAGAGCCCCGTTTCTTAAGTGGGTTTGAGTTGCTTCTGTACATCTATAAAAATCATATGGTAATCCGATGCTATTCTTTGCAAACAGTTATCCCCCTCCCTCCCAAGTAATAATGCCACCGTTTGTCAACACAATGAAAGTCTCCAATTATAGACACGCGTCTTAGTCGAATTACTTGACCTTATATTGATATTTGTATTACAAAGATTAGCTTATCCAAGTATCAGAACCATCTGCATTTACACTTACACGAGGAAAAGAAGGCAGAGACAGGCATAGTGGTCTATCATGAGAATGAATTATAAATTCATGAGCCTCTGCAAACATGATCTATTGAAGAGCATAAGTTGCTCTTAGATACTCTATAATTTCTGCACTCTCGAACATTTCTATCCCCGTGTTTGGATCTTCCAAATAGGGTGCCTGCAGTCAACCGTAAGCATCGAAGTTCATATTATCCAGTATCCACTAACCAAATGATATCATGTCTTGATGCAAGCAATGTGCAGGCGTGCGTGAACATGACAAACTCATAACTAGAATAAATCAAGTACCTGGAAATGCCCAGTTTTCTCCAATAGTATCTGTCGTTTTGGGCTACCCCGAGCACAACTAAAATAAAATTGAAAAAAATTAATTACTTGGAAAAACAAGATTATATATGAACCATACCTACACGCAAGACTCCAATAAAAAATGATTTCAGCATTGCCTGTCACTAAGAACATTTTGCGTCTTTTTAATTTCAATGCAGGGAAGGTGTATGTAAAATGTAACCACAACCATGACTTCCAACTCAGGACATCAATATAACTGTTAGATACATCAGCAATATAGTTGCCAAAACTTGGAAAGATTACTCACAAAAGGGCCAACTAAGACGGTAGTAGTTGCATAAAAAGTAAAACGACAAAGATGCTAAATATCATATTAACAACCATAATAAATTTTCTTATTATGCATCGGATATAACAGTCAGCTACTTTTGGAACAAGGAAATTACCTGATAAGCAAGTGTGGCAGCTCCAACTCTACAAGTACTTCACGTACAAGTTTGCAAAAAGGGGAACCCTGAAAGAAACAAAGAAGCATCTCAGATTTCAAATTCTGGACCTACGTTCCCAAACCTGGAAGGTAAAATCAGCAAATAAAAGCTGCACTTAGCACATGTCAATCAAAGATTCAGTCTATAAGTTTTTAATCCATTTAAGCATAATTAATGCACAGATTTTTATGAATTTTGTTTCCTGGTCTACCAACCTCATATGCCCATAATTTTAGGGGATTTGGAGGTAATTTTGCTGAAGTATAAGTGGTACCCTGAAAAGAAATATTAAGTGGTTAATAGTATTTTTTGTACTGATGAAAGTGAAGACTCAAGTAGTCCCTCAAGTAATCTTGGAACGGAGCCGCTTTTAAATAACATGAAAGTTACTATGGCACTAAAAAAATGAGTTAAGCACCATATTACCTTCCCCATACGACCAAGCATACCAAAGCCGGCAGTCAGTGTCTGCAGCAAACAAACAGCATTTAGATACTAACATGAACCATAGAATTTAACTTAGGAGAGTTACAGTCCTATGACAGGGTCCTTTACAGGAAAAATATTTGGTTCCTAGGCACCTTAGAAGAATTTTAAAATTTAATGTCCTTCATAGTAAATATCTTAAATTTATAATTTTTAATTGTAATTTTTACATTTAACTTTCCAGGGAAAATGATTGATAATAAAGTCAGATTCTAACCGTAAATAATCCAAGAGATAAAGTGAGCGGAACACTTCCATCACCTACAGAATAGAAAAAGGAACTGTCATTAGAATAATTTTAGGTGTCTAGCATGTAAACTTAATAAAATAGGAAAGTGTAAATTACAAAATCTAAAACCTAATACAGGAAAATAATAATGAGTTCAGAAATTAAGTGAAAGTATTGTCATAATGTTTTAGTCCTTATTATTGGTACATAGGCTGCAATATAGCAAGGTGGTTCCTAAGGTATGTAAAAGAAGGAAATCTCAAGATTTTCCAATATTTATTCGTATTAAGTTATTATTATGATTAAAACATAACAGGAAAAGACTACATCCGCACATGACAGAGACAGGTAGATGTAATGAAACACACCATATTTCTCAACCAAATACTTAATTATGTCATCTGATTCATACATTGAGATGCCTGTGTTTGGATCCACCTGAAACATACATAAATAAAAAAAGAATTATTTCTCAAAGACATACGACAATCATAACAGGACATGATATGTCAAGTGGATATATAAGCACTAAAATCACTACATGAAAAAGCTCTCAGATACCTTAAGCAAGAATAAAGTTTATGACAACTTTAGATGGTTTTTAATGCTATTTTATTTAAGTCAGTGCATACTATCAAAAGAGATGTATTTGAGTAGAATACAAATTGTAATTAATACATTAGGATATTTCCTCAATGTAGCAGCAGGCAGCAGCACCTTCACAAATCTATCAGATGATACCAACTGGCTTCAGCTTCATTTCCAGTAGCATCTGATACACGGACCACATTCTAGTATAAATCTATCATTATGATAAACTGCAGCCTAATTTTTGCATTCACTTTACTATAGTAAAGGAGGTTAATAAGTTTATTTCCCTTTCGTTATAAGATGTCTCAAACACCATAATAAGAAGTTTCAGAGATTCTTTATGGTTTATTTTTAGTTTAGAGGAATCAATCTAACCATGTAGGGGAATTGCTGTTTTCCACCCATTTGAGCGACCTTGGGACGAAAACTGGGGCCATTTCTTGGGCACGGATAAAAAAGAACATCAAGGTCCAAAATAGCAACAATTTCTCTAACCTGTACATTATCAAAATGTCAGTCCACACCAAAAGCAAGGTCACTTATATGACAGAAACACATCTGATGCAATTGGTGGTGACAACTGCAGCAGCAGTTGAGGGATTTTGGGCCACTGGATTTCATACCAAGGTCCAGAATGTGACACTTGGAGCCGTATTTTTTAAAATTTTAATTTTAATAAAAATTAAAATTTTCTTTTAAGAAAAATGATCATGATATATAAAAACATATTAATATTTTAAATCCTTTCTTATATATAGGATGACATCCTGTTGAAGAGGAATAGATCGTAAGGTCTAAGAAATATACAATAAACGCTCAGAAGCTATTTTTTCCCCTCATCAAGGGATGCCATCCTATATCAGAAATTATCTAAAATATTAATGTCTTTGTATACTATGATATATTTTTTCAAAAGAAAAATTTAAAATTTATTAGAAAAAACTATTCCATGTTGCACAATTGGGACCATTGGATGAAATCCAATGGCCCAAAATCCCTAAACTGCCATTGCAGTTGCAGCGAATCTCTATCCTTTATATGACACCATAAGTATTCCACCAAGATTTTGCATAGATCCTAATGATTGCCACCTCCACAACCCAACAAAAGAGTAAAGAAGGAAAAGATCTAGCATAAATCCTTCAAAACTAAAATCCATACCTTTCGACAAAATGGACAGCTGCACATGATCCATGATAGCCCATAAATTGGAAGGAGAAACAATATATTAAATTAGCTCATTCCTTAAGGAGGCGAGTAAAGTAGAAAGAAAAATTTAAAAGCAGGATAAGGAAGAAGAAGCAATTATTTAGTCCATATGCAATCAGATATAAGCCAGCATTTTAAAATATTTCACAGGGAAAAACAAAATACCTCTCAAATTCATATATCTCAATAGGCTTCTCTGGGAGAGGCCCTAACTTTGATGTTTCTTTTACCTTATACCCTGAAATCAGACTGCTACGGTTAACATTCAAAACAAAAACAAAATCAAAATACACTGATGAAAAGACTCTTGAACTATCAAACTTAAATATATTAAACTGCTAAATTTGCGTCTTCAGAAATTCTTCCAAAATGCATAAGTGATGATTCAAGTCAAGACACATGCTTGAAAACTTAGAAACTAATTCATAAATCTAATTATTGTCCACTTGACATACAATTTATTTTACGTTTCCTTCAGCTTTCTAATTGACATTAGCAAGCCAACAACATATTCAACTGACTATACGTTATGATTAACTGGTATAAAGCATTAAACATAAAAGAATGTAGGTGCTACCAGAAACTTCCAAAGCATACTGGTCAGGCGGAAATTCATCCTTAGGAACGAAGGAAACAGAATACCTGCCATGGCATAGCACAGTCTCAAGAATTTTAGAATTTCAGCCACTGTCTAAATTTACGTTCAAGACACTTTGTGTAAGATGCAGTACTTTGAGAAGTGAAGCTCCTTATAAATGATTAGCTCAGCATCTGCTCAAGGCCTGGTTCCTTTTTCTAGATTTTTATCTTTTAATCATAGATGGTATATATTGACTCCAAGTTGGTGACATGGTGTTCTAAAATAAACATCTAATAGAATCATCATAAGGTAAGGCAATAATGACGAGTGTTTCTGAATAGACACTAAAGAGATATTGAACCAAAGCAGTAAAATGTCAGAAAGCCTATGATTATCCATACTAAGGCTAGCATTTGAAACTTTTATTTCATCCTTGTGTTTGTTAATATTCATAATCAACCTTGAATTTCCATTGCCATTAGCATTAACTTACTCTTCTGTGGGAGTGAAATTGAAAAACAAAACATACAAGCAGAGAAGATTTGCTTACCCAGAAACGAAAACTCCAGTAGCAAAGCGAAAGATCAAGGGAAGCAAAGCACCAAACACGTCACCAGTCTTGTCAGGTCTCACTGCAAATCGCTTAGGCTCAGGAGGCTTGAAATTGGGGGGAGGGGCAATTGATAATGCTGGAGAAGCCGAGTTTGGGTCTTCCTTAGTGCTCACAGAGGCGGAAGTGGAAGAAGAAGTTTCTGAAGTCGCTCTAATGGAAACCATGCTTCGGGTTGCTCTTTTAGGCAACGAAAGAGACCCACAAACAGAGAATTGTGAGACACTTAGAGCTCCAGCCATGGTTTTGGGGGCAAGGGGTTCTGCAAACAGCGCGGGGAGGAGGAGTTGTAGGCCAATTACGACAATGGATGCTTTCACAGTACACTGATAGACTGTGATTGGCGATGGACAAGACTGAGACAGGAGCTTACAAATGCCAGATTCACGAGCACCGAACTAAAATATCTATTTTGGAGGCAAATGAAAGTACAAGCTATGGTTTTCTACCTCGCATTGCCTCCTTTCTAGCGTTGCCGTCCATGTGATGTATGTGATGTAAATGTGACCAACGTGCTTGGTGAGTTTTTGTCATCAGCAGTAAAACAAGGAAATCAAGCGTCGAAGACTTAAAACTCAGATTGGGCTCCAATGGGCCATACTCCAAAAAAGAGGCCATGCCATGTGGAAAAACTATTCTGGGCCAGACGTTAAGTGGTTGTTCATTATAGATATTGGGCAGTCAAGAGTCAACTTTAACGTGTTAGAATGATTCAATTTAACTTATTTGATTTAGCAATCTTATTTTGATATAAGAGTTTGTCTTATAAATTATTTTGTTTGATGTAGTGTTGGATTTCTTTTTAATTTTTTTTTTCTTTCAAATTCCATATATAAAAAGTGAAATGCATCACGATCATATAAAAATATTCTTGATTAAAATCAAGTTTTTTAACATGTTAATATAAAATTATGTTTGTATAATTTCAATCCAAACACAAACTATAAAACCTATTATTTTAGAAGAAAGTGATGCTTTTTATAATTTTTTCCGACGTAACAAACTAAAATACCCATTCTCTATTTCTTCTTGCTCTCAACTCTGTTGTCTGTCTTTTCTACTAAGTAACTTGAATCATATTTCAACCAAAAATATTATAACACCATGAAATGAAGCATATACACAAGAGAAGAGTATGAGGATTTTAAGAGACTATTGAAGATTAACTGTACCTTGTACGAATTTTGGAAACTAATTTTCATACATATCTAATTTATGGGTAAATTTATATTTTTCAGAACTCGGACACCTTCCAAATAGTTCATAATTTTATGTTTCAACTAGCGCATCCAAAAAACTAGAATATGTTAAGATAAGCATGACAGAAATACTAGCATATGCTAAATGCTGTATCGCAAAACACACCAAGCTTATTAAGGGACAGAATTAAATTTAATTAGATAAAAATAAAAAGAGAAAATAATTATTCTTAAATTACAAGTTAATTATTGAGATTAATACAAAAATAAATAAGATAATAATTATATAGCTATAATGATTTTTCCATTAATATTAACCATTAATTTGTGATATTATTTCTTTAATCTCTCACATAAGATATATATACATATATATCTTTGTCAAAAAAATTCCCACATTAATTTTATGCATTTTAAAAAATAATTTTTTTATTAATGCTGGTCCCAAAATTTAAACCTAAATAGTGTACTTTTTTTAACGCCATAATCTCCAAAAGTGTCTAAATGGTTGTTTATGCATGAGTAAATCATGGTTTGCGACACATTAAGTTTAATTTTCTCTCCTCCACTCATTGGATCGAAGAAGTTCATTTTTCAATGATGAAAGTTATGATTAATTACAATATTAAATTATAGATAACATCTCAGATTTTGTAATGTATTCATGTCATATCACGAGAAAATTAAATTAAATTCATTTAACCTACCTAGTCAAATGATAATCATGCATACTCTAAATCAAGTGGAAACAGTTTGAGCACAAACTTTATGAATTGAATCTTTAACCACCTTATATACTCGGTAAACATAGTGTATAAATAAACATGGCTCATAATAATAAGTATATTACATAAATACCGCTTTTTCATAAAAAAAATTATATTCAATTTATTTGCATGCTTATTTATAAATAAATTGATTTATCTTTTATAAATTAAATCTACTAAAGAAATATTATTCATATCAATTTATTTAAAGGCATTGTAAATAATAGGTTAAAATTTTTCATTGTCGGAATTTCTATATATGTGTATAAATATATATCTCAAAATAATTTAACTGTGAACATCTTGACTTCTCAAAAAAAAAAAAAGCTTTATAATATCATTTGTTTAACACGCTAACATTAGAAAAGCCACTTTCAAGTAATAAAAATATTGAAATATATGTAGTGCTTCCATAGGCCTCGAAATTAATTTCCATGAAATCTTGAGATGAAAAAAACAATCTTTCATAGAGATTATAATAAAATATTCATAAATCATCACTTAATAACTTAAATTTTTTTAATATTGAATTTATCCTTGCCACCAGAAAGAAGCCGAAAAAAAAAACCTTGGTTTTTGTGGAATGTGACATACGACACAGTTTTCATCTTTTCACAGTCGACTCTCCATACAATCAAAAATGATTCATTTTGATCCATGCATCCATGGTCGTTGATACCCAAACTCTAGAAATATGGACGAAGTGAACTGCAGTATATATATACGTAATAAGGCACTTGCAATTTTGAGTGATTTGATCCCAAACTTCTGTCTATCTTTACCATTTGTTCCTTTCCTTCCAAGGTTCATTAATACTGATGACTCCCTGCAAACGCATCAGTTTGTTTTCCACAAGCAATTGGCTAAGTGCTAGACCTAGTTTACTTCATGTTCTGTGCACGACGTACGTTAATGCCCAATATTGCGTTCATTATATATCCAAATTTCCAAGTTTCAAACGACATCGTCGACCAATGAATGCTTAGTAATCAATCATCAATGAGTTCTCGCATTTGGAAATAGAAAAAGAGTTTAACTAATACTCTTAGAACAATAGTTAAGGAACATTTATTATTTATAATAAATAAAAGTTAACTAATGAAACTAATCTATACGTATTTATTATTATTGGTAATAAATATAGTACATAATCCTTAACTAATTTTATTAGTTAGTAATAATTTATTATATGTAATAAATAATTTTTAACACTAGTTATCAAAACCTATAAAAAAAAAAATCAATGGAAAAGCAATAATCTGATTTCCGAGAAACGGTGCCGTCCAACCAATAAGAGGCAAGTGTCACGATCCTGGATGTGCTGGGTCCCCCTACTCTAGAAGCTATTTGAAATTTGAACAGTGGAGGTGATCAAAGAATTAATGTTGAGAAAATACTTGGCTTTTAGTGTGTGTATGTGTTTATACGTTTAATGTCCTCAAAAGCGTAAAGTTTTGATGACTTCTGGTGAGAAAGGAATAGTTTCCGACTTTCTCGAATGGAGGTGGAGTTATGCGATTTTAGTTTGAGTTATTAAGTAAAAACAGAATATTCAGAAATTAGGTAGTTAGAACAACATCAATCAGTCAAATTTGATGGAGAACCACGCGTTAATTAATCTGCTTTTTCATTCGATTTGAATTCTCTAGATCGCTGCACTTAACTGTGATAAATCTTTATATAAAATTTTTATGCAAACGATATACACTTTTATGATAAATATATTGTCACTCCTAACAATATTTTTTTATTTTTTTATTTTTTTTCTAGTACTAGTTGAAAAGAGCTTGAGACTATATGTATTGTAAAATTTTTAAATTTTTCACATGTCATGAATGTACAGAGGAAAAAAAAAAAAAGAAGATATAACAGTAGGGGAAAGTGGATATTGGAGAATTTGAATGTCTAAATTTGTGTTTTGCTTTTTCCTTATCTTGCTTACTTGCTTTCTAATGACCTACGACCTTGGTGCTCATATATCATGATTAATTAACATTAATTATAATCTATATGAGATTTATCGTGACCTGAATGGTCAACATCTAATGGCCACTAAATTATCGTAAAGAGGAAATGGGGTCACTAATCACTTTGTCTTGGTGACTCACCAATCTTCCTTCCATTATATACTGAGGCCCATAATTCATCAGGCTGACATATCTAATTACACCATCTTATAGTTATATATTGTCTAATCTTTACCTAAAACCAAAATCCAATTATATATATCTTAATGCATACTTTAAGCTGAGACAGTTTCTAAGGAAATATCTATCAGATATTGCTTTGTTTGTCGCCTAAAATATCTTTACTCTTAAATGGAAAGAATTATATCTCATTATCTCTTTAATGGGCTCCTATATGCTTTCATGAAGTGGATAAGCCATTTAAAACAACTGGCCTGTAATAGTTTGCCAGCTACATTAAACTTTCCCCGTATATGATTTTGATGATATTTCCATTACAATGGACAAACATAAATATCTAGGATGCCTTTTAATCAAGGACAATTTTCACTTTCCACTGCATTTGTAAAGCTATCATCTTTTTGGAATTAGAAAATTAATTTGTGCAACTAATTTGGGTATTGATAAAATGATTTTGATTTTTTAATTCAAAGTTCAACCACTTGTATTATTCTTCTATCTTCTAATTATTAATAAATCAAAGGATAAATAACTCTTTGCCATACATTTACGACCAATCATCAAGAACAGTAATATAATTTGAAATTTAGACCTATAATATTTATCCTGGAATCTATGTGAGCACTGGAAATACAGAATAAAATGCGCCACTAAAGAAGTTATAACTTGGAAGAAAGTCGTAACTTTTTTATTTATTTTTAATACTTCTTTGATTTTTCAACTGATCACAATCCAACAATTCCTACCACCACTAGGGATAAGCAAATAATAACAAGAGAGTAGAGATTTGATTAATTGAAGCATGCGTATTGACAACATCACCTTCACCGAGCACTAAGCCCTTAATTTTCACCAGAATCTATCACTATGAGATGGTGCATCTTTATCTCTCTTGAGTGCCTTGTTTAAAGTCTGGAGACCCAAAATTTCCCAACCCTTCACTACAAGTTCTTGGAACTGACCATGTCCACACACACACACACACACACATATATATATATATATAGATTGCTGTTTTGGCATCATATATAGAGTTATAGATCTTTTTGGATTTTGAAGCCTAGCTAGCTGCATCTCTCACAAAATTCTGAGGTGGACCACCACTCGCCTAATGACACAGGCCAAACTACCATTTACAGATCGATCGGTAAAGTGATAAGGACGCTAATGCATGCAACCTGAATTTATATATTATTCCACAATATTCCAAATGTATCAACATTAGAGAGGAAAAAAACTTAAGTTTCAATGTTCAGATCCTTTAAATTTAGATAAAGAGAAAGGAATAAATGGATAGAAAGAGAAAAAAAAAAATTAATACATCGTCTCTTTTTTGCGTCACTATTTCTTCAAAATTTGTAAAAAGAAAAAAAGAAAAAAAAAGTGAGGATCCTTTTTCTTCAATTGGCTATGCTTTTGTTTCTTACACGAGAAAGTCTTGAATAAGATCTGCACTTTACGCGTGCATGAAAAAGCATTCAGTGTCGCATATAATTTTGCATCTGTGTTTGGGAAAATAACTTGATAAAACCAGGGAAAATTAATAAGCCTTGTGTAAGACTGTAATTAGTCTTAGAATAAACCATAAAAAATAGAACATATTAGACGTTTTTTTCGTTATAATAATTAGCTAAGCTCTTATATATATATATATTGACAATTAAATAACATTCACTAAAAATTATGGTTCAAGTTAGTCAGGGATGGTATAAAATTAAAATTAGTAACTTTCACCGAAAATAATCGTAACAATAACATTAAATACTTAATACTATGTAAATACCTGAAAAATAAAACTCGAATAGGAGTGGCTAGGCAAATAGTAAATGTGGCAATGGAATTCGTCAAAATGCATAGTGGAGTAGGGCTAGAAGTCAACCACTTGGGCTTTGTAACGTCTCCTCTATCTTTCGCTCATATGTTATTAGGAATTTGGATCCAATCATATTATTATCATCAGGAGTCATAAATATGGAGTGAATAGTATTCACTTCTATTTAAATATAAAAGAATCATTTAAATAGTGACCATTATTCATTATATATCTATATTTTTAACATAATAATAATATGAGAAAAATAGATATAAAGAAATCCAAATTCTAGTATTAGTGGGGCTGGGCCACTTGGATTGCTTCCGGTCACAATCCACTTCCAAAAATCTATTACCTTAGTATCTACGCTTCCTTTTTCTTTTTGTGATTTTATTGTATATTTTAAAAGGAGATTAATATAAAAAGTGGGATTACAAGAGTATATATTAAGCCTTTTTTTTTCTTAACTCACCTTTTCATGTCTCCAAAATATATAAAAACTCTTTAAAAAGTTTAAAATGTAGAGAATTCTAATAAGCACTTGCACTTCTAAATATGAAATGTATTTATATTAAATATGTATCTGATACAATATTTAATACAATACATCTATATAGATATTAATTTTTTTTTTATAGAATATGTTTTAAAGTGTATCAAAATAATATCAAATTAGTGCTAAAAAATTTTTTTATCTATTTTTTTATTAGTGGTAATATTATATTATCATTTTATTTTTTATTTTATTATCTTTTCTCATCATATTTCACATAATTTTTTGTTATCATTAATCCTATTAATTAAAATATATGTACGTACCCAAATTAATATTTCTTTTGGCCAAAACTACATACTCAAATTAATATACCCATACCTATATTTTAAAATCGACCGATACTCGTTAACCTGGTTCTTAGATTCTAGTTGTCGTGGGACACCGTCGCTCTCACACTTGCACATTCCATTGACTCACCCACTTGATTCCTTCGTATGGCTTACGTCTGAACTCAATGCTTGTCCGAGTCAACTCCGAGTCGTAAATGAGCATGATTACTAGTTGATCGCTTTTTACCCCAGTGGCAAGTTGGAGCTGGGGCTTCAGAAGGTATTTCTGTAATATTCGAACCATCACGAGGGTATTTTCCGTAACCACTTCTTTTAAATACATTCTGATACATGCCTCTTCACTTTCATTCGAAACGTGAAAACCAGCTCCTAAACCAGCCTTGTTTTTTCTTTTTTCTATTAAGCAGGATTACCAGATTCTAACCATGGGGAACTGCTTAGTTCTACAAGAGAACGTCGTGAAGATCGTGAAAACCGATGGGAAAGTTCTTGAATACAGGACACCCATTAAAGTCCACCAAGTTTTGACACAGTTTTCTGGGCATGCAATATCTGAATCGCTACCTGTCCTTCGGCATCTCCGGCCCAACACCAAGCTGGTCGGAGGTCAGTTATACTACCTTGTACCGCCGGCATCGCCGTCACCCAAAGCCGGCAAGAAGAAGGTGAGGTTCGCGAATCCCGAAGTAGAAGGTGCAGAAGAAGGCAACGTGGTAAGGATTAAGCTGGTTATCAGTAAGAAGGAACTGCAGAATATGTTACAGAAGGGAGGGATTTCCATTAACAACATGGTGCGACTGATTCATGGTGAAAAAGGAGTAGATGGTGAAGATATGTGTAGTAAAAGTGACTATGGCTGCCAAGGGTGGAAGCCGGCATTAGAAAGCATACCTGAAATAAACTAGCAATAAATTGAAGTTTTTTTTTTATCCTTTTTCTTTCGCCTCACTAGATTTAACATGCCAATAATTACACTGTGGATAAATATATGTATTGGGAAAAAGACACTTGGCATCTCGTTTTGGGTGATAACATTTGTATTGCCAGTGAGGTCCATCACAAATATATACTACTTGCCGTTAACACAGCTCATCAAGAAACTAATTAATTCATTTTCCATCTTTGGAATATTTTATAGCGCCTGATTAACATAACAAATAACAAACAGAATATCAAATTAATATCTGTATTTTGTTTGCATTCAATATATATATGAACCTCTATGGGAACTGAGAAGAGAGGGACACCAAATGTTACACGAATCAAAAATACCTATAGAGGCCTTTATGGAATAAGAAAAATATATGAGCCCTTCATCCAACCCCATCATTAACAGAATAAAAAACATTAAAAAAGAAAAAAAAAGTAAATGGAAAGAAGGTACAGACAGAGACAAAAGATGGATGGGGAAGGTAAAGTATGAATTGATCAGAAATTTTCAGATGCTAATTAAAGCCATTTCTCTCGTGATTAAGCAAAATTACTAATGGAGAATGATTATGTTCTCCATTCCTAAGTTATAATGGTGTGTTGCCATTGCTATCACTATTACTATAGTAGCGCAATAATCCATTATTACCAGAATTAAATTAATACCAAAATTGATGAGACAAGTCAACGTCTTGTAAGCGTCTATATTAGATGAAAGAGTCTTCGGTTCCTATGTATCATTTGTAAATCGGTTTAATCTGTATTATTGGACATTCCTGTCATGTACAAAATACTGTACTGATAATTTAATTCAGGTTTTCAGAAACTTAAAGAACCAACAAAATATTCTGATAGAATTAGATATTATTCACTTATGATTTTTGTCTCTAATTGTAATGTCACTTCTGACTAATATATAAAGAAAATCACAATCAAACTCTCGATCGATTAGTTGCATTACAGTGAGTGTTCTTTTCTCAACATTGGTAATGGATCCAATGAGCATTCTTTTATCTGAATTATTACGAGTATATTCTGATATATATGTTTAAATTTTGTAGTATTTATAGTATACATGTTGATTTTTAAATATGGAACTGTCAGTATCATGTAAAATGCCAATCAGAAATGAGTAACAAAACAAATTTATGTAAAGTGGAATATGACAAAAATCCTACGTAATAGCAAAGTAATGAAGCATCTGAAGGGGAACAACTCTGGTGCCGGTCATGATGCACCGGAGATTAACTATTTTTTTTTAAAAAAAAAAATCTTAAAAGAAACAATGATATGAACCTCATTCTGTGTAAAACTGCTGCAGGTTCTTTAATAGCAATGGTTTCATCATTGTACTCTTCCTTCCACTGTAAATCTACAGTACACTTACTTCACTAAAATATTTAATAAATATTCATTATATATATATTAATGTAAAATAATTTTTATAAAATTAAAAAATTGTAAAATCACTTTATGTAAAATTAATTATTAAACAAAGAATATATTTTCAATTTATCTTGTAAATTAACTAAGTTATACATAATAACTTAATTTCAAAAATAATATTTTTGTTATCTATGTATTAATAAACATAAACACAATCATGAGCTTAATAAAATTTAGAATAAATTATATTTATGGTTCTTAAAGTAGATAACATTAAAATAAGAATTGAAATATCTTAATAAGTTATAATTTTATTAAAAGAAATCAATATTATTTTTAAAGGCATTTTAGTCATATATTAATTTTAGAGAGATAAGTATATATTTTTAAAATATATACAGGGTAAAAAAAATTTATTCTTAAATGTATTATTTGAATTACAAATTATGGCAAAAAGATCATTGCCAGTTAAATACATAAATATATAAATGTCTTAAAACAATGCAATAAAAATTATTTTCCATAACTGTATACTATAAAGCCTTTTATATTTAGATAATAAAAGCTTATTACAATAGGACGACTGATAATCAAAATTTGATTACAATATATCTTTTAAATTAAGTGACATACTATAATTGGATGCCAAAATAAGTGTGGATAAGCTTACACATTCTCCAAATATTTATTTAAAACAATCACCATCCTTTGAAGTAAATCCCCGGCTTGTCCCTATATGGATGTCTATAATAAGGATGAGACTTGGATATTACGTGGCATGGCACTGGGTATTTTACAGAAATAGATGCGGGATTATTACATGATTAACATGCAAGTTAATTTTTTGTCCACTTGTATTCGTAAAATAATAATAATAATAATGCAATTAATTTGTCATCTCTAATTAAGATCTCTCTCTCTAACCAATTGCACATCCATAAATATTTTTGCTGCTTTTGCAACATAGCTCCAAAAACTCAAGGGTAAATTCGACATATTATCAACTTGCAGACAAAAAGTGCGGTCACGTACAATAAATTCTAAAAAGAAGTTGCAAATTTGTATCCACAATTGCACTTGCGAATTTATACTAAAGCTAAAGGAAAAAGGTAGTGACAATGAAAAAAGATTATAGATAAATGAGAAAAAGAAACCAACCGAGAAAAGGATAACATTAGAAAAGGTTGATGAGCCATCAATTTTGTGATTACCCCATATATAAGAGTTTGTGATATAAATATTTATTATAGAAAAAGTAAGTTCCAGAAAGTGAAGAGTTAAAGCATAGTAAAAATAACTCTATAGCAAAATGTTTTATATTGGACTTAAATTTTAATAAAAATAAATATTATAAATTATGATGTAATAATGACATATAAAGTTAAAATTTTTATTTTTAAATTAAACTAAATGAACTTGCCGTGATTTTAAAATTAGATCGTATCATAGCCTTTTAATTTACTCATATTACAAAGACTTAATTCTTAATTAGGAAAAAAATACTTTTTTATTTTTCTTAATAAAAAACCAGATAATTTCTATTATGTCAACATCTACAAACCAAAACATTAACGTGTCATCCTATTACATGACACAGACGCATAAACATTTACATCATCTGTAATCATATTACATGAAACAGATGCATAAAAATTTACATCATCATTTCACATCCCTCCACAAAAATATAAAAAGGTTGAGATGTACCATTTATGTTTGTAACTGACAAGGCAAGACGGGTAACAGCTCTCTTACCAATGATACAGGGCCTATCTAGGTCCAGCTACTCAGTAGTAACTTCTCCGGAAGATTCATATTATACTATTATTTACCATACTAACTATACAGTACCAGAGTTGACCATACACTCCCCCAAGTGATTGTAGAATTGTTACCTAACTATACTCACAAATGACATACATCATTAAGTACATAAGATCTTCTGGTATTGGAGTCTGATTTATATGATATTGAACAAATTATTTACGGTTTACAAATGGGTCTAGTGTTCCTTTTCCATTTTCCATTCTACCTCCAATAAAATCTCATTGCGACGTTGAAATGGAAGTGTAAATGGAGGATTATACTGCAATTAAATCAAAGAATAAATGACATCAGAAGAAGAAATTGGGCAAACAAGTCAGTCATTAAGAGGCTTTTTAACTTTAAGGTAGTCTTTGATACATAAGAAATTTTCTTATGCATAAGGAAACATTTATAAATTGTTTGGATATAACATATATCAAAAACTTAAAATTTAAGTGTTGTAGATGTCCTAGATAGTACAGGGATGATGATTTTTTTTTCCCAAGATCAAATTTTTTATAAATATATTTTCAAATACATGAAAAATTAGAATACCTACGTACTAAACACCTAAGATTGCATTAAGGCTCTCACCTGTGCAACTTCTACTGAAGTGCCCTCTTTAACTTGAAATTTTCTGTCCCTTTTCAAAGCTTCTCGTAATTTCATTTCTCGTTGCTTAACATCTTCGTCATTCACGAAACCTGATTCAGACCATAAGAATTTGAATGAGGATGGAATAAAATTTAAATGGAACTAAACAAATTTTACTCCGTTTATGCTTAATATGACCATGTAGCTGATTTACTCATTCTTAACTACATGATAAGTTATCTCAAAGTAGTACGCTGTGTTGATACAAAAAAGGCATAGCCCTGCCCAAGAGCCTAGACTTAAGTGGTACTTTCTCTGAACACAAGGGTCAGGAGACCTAATCTACGTTCAATCCATACTCACCCTTTGTTCCACTACTGGCCATAAACTAATTAGTGCACTTCATACTTGCAGTACTTTAAAATTTAAAATGGTAATGCCTTTTACTATCTAATATACATATAACCAACGATGTAAAAAAGAAATTAAATCTGTACACAATTCCTTATTAAATGGCAAGGGCAAACCTGAAAAGGCAACTACCGCAACAATTTTTCTGGGCACCTCTTTGATCCTCACAGAGGAATCTTTAGGCAACGGTAATTCAGCACCATACTTTGACGGCAAGACAAATGACATTTTCCACTTTTCTTGATCTTCCATCTAAGATAATGTCATAACGAAATTAGATCATCAATGAAAAAATATAAAAGAAATTGCTTATAAGTATATAATTAATATCAAAATGAATAAGATGATACAAAATAGATGGTGTCACTGTGTTGGTGTTTTAATGGCAATATCTTATGCGTGGTCTGAACAGAATCCAAAAAAAGCAATGATCACCTGTTCTACAGCATAGTTGTAATAAAATTGTTAGCAGAGCTCTAATTCAATTGAGCCTGAACTCTCAAAGGCTGTTATTGATAGGTAAAAATAACTTACTTTGAGAATAAGTTAGGTCCAATAATTTCACTACCATAACTGGAGGAAAGTCATGAGTTTAATTTCACATAAGAGAAATAGTTTTTTGCGATAGCTATGGATTGCCTTCTTCCTTGTTTGGTTGCATTTCCTAGTTTTTAGGTTACGTCTAAAGGATTAGATAGTTTTGGCTGTTTAGCCACCAGCTACTGCTGTTGCTTTAATATCCAAAGAGATATGCTTATGTTTATCAGACAAGATAACAATAAATCATTAATAACCTCACTGGCATTATATTAGAAGTATATTAGTAAGGATGAAGATTATAAATCATTAAAAAAAAAAACAGTACCCTTGTTGTCAACACAGGTGTTGTCATATCCATTTTAACCCAGTCATTCTCATCCTTGCGTGTAAAAACAGGTGTTGTCATCTCCATTTTCTCCTTCATTGTATTCTACTATCGGAACAACAGCACAAATCCATTACTTATCTTATAACCGGAAAGAAAAAGAACTTTAACTATATTTGCACATCACTTACGGGCAAAATTTTCCTTCCTTAATGTGAGTGTATATGATTACACACAAAGAAAAGAGTAACTGTGCTATGTGCAGGTGTCAGTGATGTGTATGTATCATAACTCGGAAAAGAAAGAGGTGTAGTGACCAAAAGCGGCCCATTCATGTACTTTTAGGTTCAGTTCTGAAACTAAAAACTACCTTGCCAAAAAGGTACTCAGCTAGGACATTAAAGGACTGAGAGGCTCCGCTGAAGTCAAACCCACTCTTCCCAGGCATTGTAGTCTCTGCTGCAAAGTAAGGCTGCATAGATAGTCATATGGAGAGAGGTGCCCAACACAAGATTGTTCCTCAGAACAACATATTACGTTTTTTTTTAAGCACATAGGTAATTGTGTATATACAAGTATCAAGTAAGCTGATTTCAACTTCAAATTTTAACTCTTCTACAACCACAGCTACATCCATCAGTTTCTGTAGTAACGTTTTTAGCTGGAATGATGTTTCAGGAAAATATCCTTGCCGTAAAATGTTGGGCGCAGCAGAACATGTACGAGCCCCTTCCAAGGGGAAAATTAAATTCAATAAGGATTTGGTTCATCTTACACGTACACGTCGTGGGCACCCCGCTTTTCTATGTTATATATGACGACTTTTTTTTCTAGCTAAAATATATTTGGTAGTCAAGCTATTTGCAGTAATTAAAAAAAAAACAAAAAAAAAAAGGGACCCTTATATACCTCAATTTCCCTGATCTCATACTGGTCCCTTGTACTCAGAACTCTGAACTTCACAGTCTCAAGGTCCGGAACTACAGAGAAGCCCCAAATAATTCATAGTTCACACAACAGGAAAAGGAACAATTCGAACAACTCACTTTCATATTTGACTACGAAAATCAGTCACAAATACCACCTGCCATCAAAGCCTCCTCGAGAGTCCGGCTTTCAAATCTTTTCGGAAAAATGTATTTAGCAGTCTCAGTGGCCGCGTCTGCTAGAACTGTGACGAATAATCCGTAAATATTAATCAAAACAAATTAGATAGATGGCAGAGTGAAGAAAAGAAAAGTTTATAAGAGAAAATAAGAAGAAATTTGACGTTTACGTCTCTGAGACAAAGAGGTGGCTTGGGAAGCAAGAGCGAAAACGAGTGAGATTCGTGCCTCAAACGCAGACATGGGTCTTCGCTGGTTTGGAGATGTGCTGACTCTATTGCTCGACGCAGAATTGGTGATGATCGATGAGGTTTTGTTAAGGGTTCTTGGAACGGTGACGAAGAGTCTCAATTGGGAATCCGCAAGCAACGGAGGTTTGCAAGAAAGCATTTTCCTTGAGAATTCAATTCACAAGCTTGTTTTCGGGGATGAGTGGTTTTCAAGGACTCCAGGTTCTGTCGCCGAGTGGAGAAATAGAGTGAATTTGTCAAATGGGAAATTATTATATTTCCCGGTAGATTCAAGTTACATAACCCCGCTAGTTTGGACACTTGCAATTATGGAACCCAGTTTTTCTATTTTCTAGGAATATTAGTAATCGTTAATTCCCTTGGGAGGATGGATCTTCAACGTACGAAATAAAGTGGCGTTTGCGTTTTTAAGTATGATATTGTTCGTCATTGGAATGGTATACGGGCTTATTATAAATTTAATTATAATTAAAAGTGAATTTATATCAATTTTTTAAAATTTTATTTAAAAATTAAATTTTAACATAAAATAAACTTTTCTTTTCACTTTTATAAGATAAGAGTAATCTAAACAAATTAGCAATAGATCAAATAAAGTTATTTGTAAGCAAGCTTTTTATTTGTGTCAAGAAACAAAATTACTAATAATATATAAGTTAGGAATAAGAATTCATTGGGATCAGGAGTGTCTTCCTACTTTCCATTCCTATCACCAATTATATGTTCTATCTCTATCCTTATTTCCTACCTTGGGGAGATTTGTCCTTAAGTTTATTCTCTATAAGTATGTGAATATCTGCAGATAGGAATTTGTAAAACTTGTTATATGAATATTTATAGTTTTTATTAACTTGAGCTTATTAGATAATATAAATAAAGAACTTGAACTTGAAATTTAAGTTATTGTAACTTATATGTATGTATATAAAAAAAAAAAAAAAAGATGATATGTAACTAAAACCTGTTAGCCTAACCAATCAAAATAATGGAGAGTTATAGGTCTCAAATACCATCAAAAGAAACAAAAACACACCATAAGGGAGTGGGGATACAGAACTCATGGTCATCGGGATATACAACTAAAATAACCAAAGATTTTTCAATTTAACTTTACAAACCAAAATATACTACATAAAGCAATTGCCCTTGCAAAATTATACGGAACTCACCAAATGGAGTCAAGAATCACTTCTAAGCTCCTTTGTGCTTGTTAGCTTTATTATCAGAGATAACAAAATTTTTTTGACAAATAGTACTTCAAAATTAGTAACTAATTAATATATAATAGGACAATTACATAAAGAAAATAGATTAAAATAGGATAAGATAAAAACAACAAATAATGTAAACTTTTTCAACAGCAAGAATCAGCTAATGGTGAATATAAAGTTTTTCAATCTAGTTCAATTAAAGATATATTCAATGGCTTTCACATGTAAAACAATTAAAATTTTCTTTTCCTAAACTCTTACTAAACCAATCAACTTAAAATTTACAAGGTTAATAATGAAGCATAAAAAAGAGTCAATTTATACAATCTGTTAGAGGGAAGGACTAGACATGTAATTAGATACCTGGTGTAGGCACACAGCCCACGAAGGTAAATCACAAATGGTAAGGGCTACACATAATCCTTAAGGGTAAATAACCAACTGGTGTGAGACCACAACTTATGAAATTTACCATCTTTCTTATTCACATGTGATGGTTGTCACACAGGGCTAACACCTCCAATAACCCTGCTAGCTAAGTATTTCCCAGGTGTACTAAGAGCTAACAGAACTACTGTTATCTTTTAGCGTCTTAAACTGGTCACTTCCAAAACCTTGGAACTAAAACCAACGCATATGGAATATGGTGATTTTATATATAATCAACAAATTTAGTGGTTGACTTCTTAATTATCTATGCTAATTCCATACGCGATATATTTATACAAATCATTTTTGGAAAACCAACTAACAAGAAGAGCAATAATGCATAAGTAATAATAATGATAATTATAAAAGTATTATAGGAAAGAAAAGGAATTATAAATCATGTAAGGAGTTGCGAGTGCTATCTATGCATCTAAGCACCATTAACTATTAGACAACCTAATCTTCATTAACTTTAGTAGAACTCACTCAACTAAGAAGTTCTTGTGTAAATAGAAAGAGATGATAGTTTGATAAACAACCATTAAGGGAAATTTAAACTAATTCCTCTTCTTATTCACATACTCTTGGTAATAGACAAAAATCTTATTTTGGAACCCCGCTTATTATCCCCTTTCCATTTTTGGTCCCCCACTAATCAAAATTCTCATATCAGTCCTCCATTCATGCCACTCTCATCCAAAGTAGTCCCTTCGCTAGCTAGTTGTTAATGATCTAAAAAAAATCTTAGCAACATTCTTGTCACACAATTTATCCTTAACCTGTTATTATTATTATTATTATTATTATTTTTGTGTATGTGTATATATATTACATGAATCCTTTTTAGCTTTTTGATACTGAAAAACTACCAAGAACTTAATTTTTGAAAAGTTACTGGATGCATTTTTTGTTAAAGAAAATGGTGTATGTGACTATCTCCTCTTTTGTTTTGACAAAAAATAAATGAAATTGACCCTGAATTTTGACGATGGACTAGTTAAAATCAACGTTAAATTTGTAAGATTGTTGTCATTGTTCTTGTCGCTGGTGTTGGAAAAAGAAATTTGTAAGCTTTCTTAATAAGGGAAAATGTGGTAAGGTATTATGGTTTTGTTGTTGGACCCTAATCTAAATTAAATATAAAGAAAGTTCTATATTAAATTTGCAATTTAGATATTGGAACATAAATTTTCGAATCTAAGGTGAACTGTAAATTAAATTGGTGGATGCATTTTATTATGTTTTATCTCCTTCTTCTTGTTGGTTATGTCAGAGAAAATGTTCCAAGATTGCTTACATGAACTCTTCTTGTTATTTGTTATAGTGTTTTTGTTATATACTAAATTTTAACTTGTAAGATTGAAACTTTGAATTAAATACTCTATTGTCTTTTAAGCAATGTTAATGCTATTATTACTGAGTTTTTTTAATTCTTCAATTGATAGTTGGCACACTTAGTTTTACCTAACAAGCATATCTTAATCCCTCTTCACTAATATACGTGTAAATGTATATTTGAGGATATCAGTGGTGGTGAAAGATCATCATAAGATGATTTGTCACACCCCAAAAATCCCTGGAGTGGGACCGGCACAGGCCACGAGGAAACTCCTCGAACCTGCAAGCCTTACACTAAAGGGACATTCAATATCATGCCGAATCTATTCAATTTGTACCCTATGAATATAATTTGCCTTAATATAAAATAAAGGTTTAAATACAAAATAAGGAGTTTTGTAGAAATTTCGGCAGCACCTCCCCAGTAAATAGGACATCCTGAAATTTCTGTAATATCCTGTAAGGTAATACATCATATAAGAGAGTTCCGCTCTCACCAGTACAACCCAATATAGCATAATTACCAAATATAACAATTAAGGAAAGTTCAACTGTGGTCTCTATACAACCCCAGACATACAACCAATGGCTATCGTTCTAAATATATAAACATCTCAAAAATAAGCCATGAATACTAACTAATAAAAAAGAATAGGCCTCTCAATATCCCAAGCAGGGCTCACCACGAGACTCCCAGCTACTACTTTGTTGCCTCCGGGAACTCGCCTATCTCCCTATTTAAGACTAAATTTTTCCGGCAGATAGCACCCCAAAATCAATAACAAATTTCATATATAAATAGAAAGCAAAACATGATCAAGAGTTGAGTAAAATGTAATAATGTTTAAACCGCAATAATCAACTTTGCAAATAAACAGTTTTAGCTAAATAACACACTTTTCAAACATTGAATTTAAAGTGTCATTCACAAGGAATCAATAAGCTTTTAAATATCACTTCAGGGGAAGGACTACTAAGGACCATACTGGTGTGGCACACAACCACAAAGGATAAATCACAACAGGCGAGGATACATAATCCTCGAGGGCAACTAACCAACAGGCGTGAGGTCATAACTCAAGAAGATTATCACTCATCGGTCCTTGTGTGATGGCCGTCACACAGGGCTAGCACCATCATTAACCCTACTAGCTGGGTCATTATCTAGGTGCACCAAAGGCTAACAGTACTGCTGTTGGCAGCCAATGTCCTATCTAGTCCTTCCAATGATAATGAAATTAAAACAAGCATGCATAGGAGAAGTAGCAAGCATGTATGAAATCTATTTGTATTTGCAATAATGATTTATCAAGCAGTTATTCCTAACTGCACGCATGAATTCAAAACCATACATAAAGCCATTTCACATATCAAAGGGTTTTATGACTCATAACCTCAATTCCGGAAAAAAAATATAGTCATGACAAAATTAATAATGATACTTATAAAACATTTCCAAGCAATAAAAAGTGAAGCATAAATAAGAGTATTGGGGAGTGTTATCTGCGCACCTAAGTGCCATTAAGTACCAACAACTCAATAACTTCCCTCGGGTGACCTTATCACTCTTATGAGTTACCTATGCTAATAGGAAAGCAAGAAATTACTCTTCTTCCTTCTTTTTACTAAAAAAAAAACCCTAACTCATAATCCCTAATTCTATCACTACCTTTCCCAAACTTTTTGTCAATTTACATGTTCTGCCCTAAAAACTTTCTGAGTTTTCATTTGAGTCCCAAATTTCATTCCCTTGCCTTTAATCCAAGAAAAACCATGATTAAAAATAGATTTTCATGCCATACACCTAAGAGGGTTCTTATAGGATCAATTTGAACCCATTACAATGCAGAATTTCACCATTTTTTGAAAACTCCAAAATTTTAAAACTTGTTAGTTTGGTCCCTATCAGCACAACTTCTCAAAAACTAGCCCAAAAATATGCTTCCAAAGCTGAAATTTGATGGATAGGGGCCGAAAATGCTTCTCCTAACATCATTCTTATGAAAAAACCACTTAAAACTCACCAAAATCACCCAAAAAGTCACTGGTTTGAGCTTCATGAAGACCACTGGAAAATTGACGTTACCGCCGGTGGTTGCTAGCGGTGACTAGCCAGAACACGTCGCCAGTGAGTGGAGGAGCTGGCCGGAGGTGGTAATGGCTAGCTGTGGCAGCAAGGAGCAGCAAAACTCACAAAAAATGAAGCAACATTTTTTACACAAAATGACGGGAAAGAGATGGAAAATGGAAGAAAAAGTAAGAGGGGCAATTTGGTAATTTCACCTGTGGGGGACACGTGTCAGCACCAAAATATTCCTAAGGGAGGAGGGAGCTATATCTCAAATCCATGCCCTCTTGAATCCGGATGCCCAACCTTACCACTAAACTAAAGCTCATATTTGATTAGTAATACACACCACAAATATTAATACTTCCCTCTTTCCTATGAACAAAATTTTTTTGCACTATAATTTGGCAAGTGTTACATGATTCATCCTCAATCTTATCATTTTCCAACACCGGACTAGAAGACAACAAGGTACGATGTGGTTGTGGATTGAGAACTATGGTTTGGGTGTCAAAGACTAACAAGAATTCTAAGAGAAAATTCATCCAATATGCTTTACACGATACTGGTAATGGATGCAACTTTTTGGTTGGGTCAATGAAAAATGACAAAATTGTGAAAGGATGCAATTGAAAGTAAAAGCACTTTATACGATTGTGATTGCCTTGCTCATAATGGTTATTTATTGTTTTGGCTAGATTATGCAATGGTAGGGGGTTAGGAATAGCAGTAGTGCAATATAACAGTGGTTTATGAATGACAATGCTTCTACTGATTATAATGACTCTGATCTTGACAAGACTATGTAATGTGTACTTCTAATGGCACACTAAATCCATTTAATGGAAAATTCTATCTATTTTATAATTTATGTATCTATCTTTTAAGTTCCCTTTGAATGTTGCATCAGATTAAATTCCATGTTCTATAGATGCTGACATATATAGAGCTTATGAGGATTGGATAAAGTGATAAATACTTGTTGAGCCTCTAGCTTGGGAAGGTAATTGATTAATTGTGGAATGAATGCAGCCATATATGTCATATATTGTTAAATAGTTTGTAGTATACTATTATTTTTGTTGTATTTAAATATCTCTTTTAAGAAATTGATGTTCAAGTTCTAGGATCACTAGCCTTTGATGGCACTTTTCAAAAGTTCATGCCATTAATAGAGATCAAACCAAGACTAGTATATATCCTTATTCTTTACCAATAAGCTTAGATGTCAAACCAAAATTCATATCCATTTGCAAAATTTATAGGGTTGTAAAAAGTACATATATGCTTTTAGATCAAACCTTTTTTTATATGCATAAGATTTGTTATATAAGATCAATGCATTGAATGATTATCTTTAATAATTATCCTCCTATCCTTAACTTATGAGCATATTTTAGTTCCATTTTCCAATTGTGTCGATACAACATGGCTCATTAACTTTGTACATCCACTAGACTCTTTTTTTCGAAATCTATACTGGTTAATAATTTATAAAATATAAAGGTGGTTGTGTGAATCATTAGGCTCCATATTCCTATTTTTAATTATCAATAAGAGACAAATGATGCAATCCCTACATTCTCTATGTAACATGTAGACATGCATATCCCTGCAAACACCATAATTGCTACATTATTCTGGGCAAGGTAAAATAATTTAGTACCATATATACATCTGTCATGAATCTCAAAAAAGCTTCATACGCATTTTCAACAAACATTAGTATCATATCTTATTCTTATGGAAATTGATGATGTTGTTTAACACAAATAACAAAGATCATATTTTACTAAGTTCTTCATACAAGAAGAAGCAAAAATAAGTTTTATAATTAAAGAAAGATAAAAAGATTCTTTTTACTACAATCAATATAAAAAAAGATTTTGAATTGGTATTATATCCAAAAGTACACAAAAATATCGACTAGTGATGTAGTTTTTGGCAATAGTACATAAAAATATCATCTCTAGAGGTAAACCCTACACGATAACTACCATGTATACAAAAAAAGAAGTGACACAACCAGTAATATCATGCACTTTGGCTGTCCAGTAGATGATCTTTGTGTCCTTATAAAGTGAGGTGTAAACCTTATCCTAGTGTTAGTGTTCATAGCTGTAATTGTCTCTCTATTGACTTCGCTTGTTCATTGTTGCCACGGGGTCTTGTACATGACTACTTTCCTACACCAAAACCAAAGCCTACATGAAATAGAATCAATGAATATTATACTACACAATTAAAGTTAAGATTAATTCCAACACTTACACCACGATGCACTGAACAACTTCTGTTATTGAGACCCACTTGGCTTCATTTCTTGCATTTGTGTCCTAACTACTGCTTCACTTTTTCTGTGTTGGTATTCATTCTTACTATATTGGCTTCACTTTCAACCAGGTCCTTCCTTTGTTGCTTATTTAGTCTCCCTATCTTTTTCTTCAAAGAAGAAGACTGAATTTCTTCACCATCTACTTGAACCTACAAGTTTTAACTATTGATTGGTAAGATATATTATTCATAAACCCTTTCATATGTCTCCTTGGTTAGATTAGGATGCACAAAATCATCAGGGTTTAAATTTTACAACCAATTGCAGTAATTGCATGTGTATAGGGAATGTCACATAGGTCCAATGATTTGCACAAGCAACTTTGGCAGCCTAAATCTACTACAAATTAGTCTGCCCTATAGTAAACCTTAGATTGTTACCTTTTAAGTACCTAACCCATTAAGGAACCCAAACTTTGGTCAACTGTTTGTTTCCTTTCACCTTCATTTTCACCCTAAGACATAAGGGACCTTCAAATCTTTGTAACCTTTTCTGGTGTTCAATCATTTTTCTTATGATATAGAGGCGTATTTCTTTTGACATTATAATTATTAGCTTAACCCTAGCCTTAACAATCTTCAAACTAAAATTTTCACACATGTTATTAGTGCAAATCGAACTTTTACAAGTTGCGTCAAAAGTGGCACGGGTTCATTAATTTGAAGGGATTCATGAAAGGTGCTCCTATGCCTTTTCATTAAATTGTCTTAGCTAGTTCATAGTGACAGTGAACTCCTGCATTATTGTCTCTATGGCATAGTTCCATTAGAAATTTTTCAACTTTTTCTTTTGAATTGCTTAGCATAGTTATTGTATATGGTACACATATAACCTATGTTCACTATTGAGATATAGCTCACCAAGAACAGGTATCATTCCCTGGAAATCTAATGATGAAAATATAACTAGAATATACTAATGAATGATCAATAAATAATGTAAGTGAAAAAAAATTGTACCTTTTGTCTATCTGTGACAAATGACCATGGACAACCATTATAAGTATGCTTAATATCGTGAAACAACCTTTCTAAAAACCATCCCAAGTCTCGTTGCTTTCAATATCAATCACCACTACGATTATGGGATAAAAAGAGTTGTCCCCATCCTGCCTTATAGTTGACAACAACTAACCCTTATAGTAACCTTTTAAAAAAACAATCATCCAACTCAATCATGGGCTTACAACCTTGTAGGAAGTCGGTCTTGCAGGCATTAAGGCACATATACAATCAATAAAATCTAGGAGGGTGCTTTGGCGCTACACTGGATGTACTAATTTGACAATTACTTCTAGGGTTACTTCGTAATATATCCTAACAATAATCTCGTAGTTAGCGATATTGATCCTTCTCATTACCCTTTATAAGGAGTTTAGCTTTATCCCATGCTCTTTTGTACCTCCCTAATGGCACACTTAGGCATAACATCTCTTTTATGTAATTCACGACATCCTTTCCCTCTAGTTTTGCATTAGACCACAAAAACAACAAGAAGTATGTGGCAAGCCAATTGGAGCTCACTTGTTTGGATTTTAATGTCCTACTGTAGGTGTAGTGATTGTTTAGCATCTTCACTTTGAATGAATTATTTACCCTTGACCATGAACACAACATTTACTACGAACAAGGATCTTTATAATTTACTCTACACCTTCTTATGTCATTTTTTCAAAAATTTCACCTTTACACCTAAATTAATAATATAGTCCCTAACCCCTTGGTTGAAAGCTAAGAGATTCCTAAACTTAATCCCCACCTCCAATGACATTTCCCTACAACTTACTCACTCATTGAATTGAAGCCATATGGTTTTTCTTTTACCCTTATTTTTTTATTTAGAGTCTATGTCACTAAGTCGTTGTTCATAATTATATTAGTCATCTATATCATAAGGGCTAATAACATTATATAGGTTTCCTACAATCTTCACTTACATTGGCATAATGTTTGTGTACCTATAAACACACTAACAATGAATATAATATGCACCATTTATTCCCATGTTAACTGAACATAAATGCAATAAGTCATACCAATTAAATTAGCGCTCATCTTCTTTACCTGATGTGTTGTCAATGTATCCCTCATGTTAGTCACTTTCATTAGACTTGACTATATGCGCCTCAACCTCAGATTCTTCCCTTATCAGAGGGCTATTCACCTTAATCTCACTTTTTTTAAATATCTCCTTACTAATGACATTTATAAGATAACAATATAAATAAAGTTAAAATACTATCAATAAAACAACTAAAGCATAATGCTTAAACATATAAAAACAATAAAACACTGCAATAAGAGAGATAATCTCACAAATAATTTAAAAAATATAATTTCCCAAAGACAACATCTAAGTCTCCCACATGTGCTTACAAAGTTGAAAACCATGCTATTAAACAACTCTTCCAATCATTTTTAGTAGCATTATATCATTTTTCAGGTTAAATATATTACCAGTAACTATATATATGCAACTTGAGAATTTAAAGGAAACTTTTATGGCTATTGTCTCTAAAACTCTATTCCTTCATTAATTTTAATTGTGCCTTACATGGGAAATATATTTTCTTACATAATAGAACATATGCAATTTTATGAATGAGATCAAATGACTATTAAAACACATTGCTTTGCTTAGGATAAGAATTTTTAGGGAGCTCTCCACCATTTATAGCACAACAATAAAATTCATAAGAAAGGCATAACATGACAATGTCAATATACATGTAAAATAATTGCATCAAATAGCACATTAATTACATTAGATAAAAAAAATTACTTGTAACATATCAACATGATAGTGTACAATTACCCAAAAACCAAAAATCTCCCATTTGTGGTGTACAAATACATGTATAAAAAGATGAGCCTTATTCACAGTTCTCTAAAAGATTAGCTTAAAATAATCTTTTTTTCTCATAACATACAACACAATGAAGAAAAACCTTAAAGTATGCTTTATTTTGACTATGCACATGTCCATTATGGAGCAATTTTATAACCATATGAAGGTGATAGTCACATGGCTTTTCCATTATGATTGAACTCCATCTCAAAGTATCAAAGTATTCACATGCTTAGCATTTATATTTTTTACTTCATATAGCCTTACCATTGACCCATTACAATGAGGGGAGCTTACCACTTTATAAACCCACAAACATAATAGCATACATTAGTATGATTATGCCGCTGTGGAGTGAAAAGAGATAAGAAATGACAAGGGTTAAGACACTTTCAAATAGAGTGCATTTATGGCAAAGGTTGAGGCAACCATGACTTTCTTTTTATAACAGTTCGCATTTGAGTGCTATGTTTGAACCCATCCATCTTTGAAAGCTCATGCCATGGAAGGAAGCAATAAATCCCATTAATAAGGTGGAAAGCATTAATGGAGTCAAATGTTAGGGTACAAAAATTTTGAATGGAATCCATGGCAAGGAGTAGATCACGTCAATAGCAATTTTGGCGACTAAAAGGAGGGCTTATATGAAGGGAAGTATACGTGGAGTGCTTAATTGGCAAGAATGTTGCTAAGTTTTTTCCAGCTCAACAAAGGACGTGCCATGTCTTTTGATCATTAGCAACCAACTAACGAAGGGACTGCTTGGGATGAATATGGCATGAGTGAAGGATTGATATAGAATTTTGATAAGTGAGGGACCAAAATGGAAAAGGAGTAATAAGTGAGGGACCAAAGTGAGATTTTTGTCCTTGGTAATAATTTTGTAATGTAAATCTTATTAAAAGTTCTATAATAACTTCATAAGTCTATAACTCTTAAATAAAGCTTTAATCTCTACTAACCTAACATCTTAACGTAAAACTTAAGAGTTTCCCTTAATATCTTCTAATCATCATCTACAAATCTTATAAATAAATCCAAGAAAAAACATATATTCTTATATACACTCAAGTATAAATTGAATTTCCTATTGCAATCATTGCTAAGTTTCAATCTAATTATTCTTTTGACACAAATTCCATTCTTAAATTTCAAATAACTTAATTAAACAATTATTCATTCCTAATAGGTTCTTCTAACATAAATTTTCGTCATTTCTACCCCTTCATAATTGTGAAAATTGAAGGAAAATTGAGAACAATTCACCTTATTTCTCAAAATGAAATCTTCCAATTGCTTAAATCACTTTTCCTTTGATGTTAAATGAAACCCCAAATCCTAAAAAGTCTGAATTAGTCCCTCAAGAACCCTAATCTTGTTGCCAATTTCCAAAATTGAGAGTTCTTGATGTAAACTTCAAATTGAGATAAGGAAAATGTAGGAGTAGAAGGCAAAAATCAATTTTGGAAATCACTTACCAATTCATGCTAAATATGAAAGAATTTGAATTTTTCACTTCTAACCTTAACAGTGCAACCAAAGTCATACACAAATTGAAGCTCAAAATCTTATGTTTGATCATGTAAAAGAGAAGGGAAGGGACGAGTTTAGCCTAAGAAAACAAAAGCTAAAGAAATTGTTAAGGATCCCTTACTGATTCACGTCCCAAAAAGTGAGAAGATAAGAAACACAACCCATGCTAGTGTTGTATGTTTTCGAGCCAAACTATGCTGGATGGACAACAAAAATATTGAACTTTGAATAGAATGCAGTGGTTGGAGAGAATGAAGATACCATGCAAATTCTTATTCAAATGCTAAACTTTGAATAATAGAATTAAGTTCCTACAATCTCAGGAAAAAAAAAATGTACAACATGCATATTCTTATGATTTCATTCAAACCCTTTCTATTTTGATTTTAAATTAGAATTGTCTTGTTCTAACTGGTAAAGGTGGGACTAATATATTGATATCTATATGGATATGTACTTTAGCAAGATCGACACAGATTATTAGTAATATGTTCATTATTACGAAATCGATTGAAAATCAATGAATTAATGAAAATAAAAAATAGTATTTTAAAAAAAAAAACTTTATACTGATAGATCTTGATATGAATCTATATCATTAACAAGATTTGAATTTTGGAAAAAATACGTAATAAAATAAATAGCGGTAGGGATGTATCATATTTGGATTATTCTGTATCTAAGCGCATTGGGCATTTCTGGAGAATAACAAATGGTTACATCATTAAGGAAATGGGAGGATAAAATGCAACTTATTGCTACTACCAAAGTTACTGTACGAGAGAAAGTGAGAGAGAATATGCAGGGAGAAGAGGAAGATGAGGAAAGGGTAATCTAGTCATTTATCCATGTTTTAGTGCCATGTGCTAAAATGAAAAAAAGAAAATCAAATATAGAGGCAAGCCTGAATTTAAACTCAAGACTTTAAGGGAGTATAAGTTATGCTAGGCTATGAGCTAGCCAAACTCTTAATTATTATCTTTACTTTATTTATACTTAAGTAATGTTAGTTATCCCTTTGTAAGTAATTTAAATTTATTCTTTATCTATCATCTTCTTTATTTTTTTCCTCAATGCCTAAGCATATAGAATCTCGTCATTAACTTATTAATTAAATCATTTAAAGTAAGAAAAATCTCACATGTATTACACAAAAATTAGTATATATATATAATTTAAAAATATTTATATAGAAATTTGACAGGGATGGGGACCTACAGGGCAAGGGATATAATTCTCATCCTTATCCTTAAACTTTCTTTGGGGAGAGTTTTCTCACCATCCTATGGGAAAAAATTCCCTAATTGCAACTCCTCAAGTGGGGCAATCTCCTCAATGATTCCCAAATTTGGGAACCTTTTGCTATCCCTAATGTAAGTTGCCTTCATTTAGTATTTATACTGTTGAAGTGTTAATTAGAAAAAAAGAAACATAAATGTGTAAATTATCAGTACTTTACTATAACTTTGCCAATGGCCCTTTTCTAAAACCTTCTACCTGGTAAGAGTCTTTAGGAAAATTAAACTCAATTTCAGGCTTTAATGACCAGTGGTGGGTTTTGTTTTTCTGGTTTTTTTTTTTTAAATGGCTAGTGGTGATCTATTATAGTGCGAGCTTTTCCTTGATTTTCTCTATGAGGAGGAGATGGAGGTTGAGATGGATCATAGGGTAGAGAATGAGAAGGTTGTGATGTTGGACTAGAATGAGTTAAATGAAAATAAAGGCTTTGATTTAACAATTATTAGGAAATTAATGACTAGGAAAATCATCAATATAATTGTCTTCAAATTCCCAATCATGAGAGTTAGAACGCTAAAGGTTGAGTTACGATTAATGATGTTGGAGATAATCTATTTGTGCTTGATGTTGAAAGGAGGAAGGAGTATGATAAAATTTTACATAATAGTCGATGGACGGTAATAAGTTTCCTACTAATTATGAGACTATGGTTATCGTTAGAAGCATTAGGGGAGATTAAATTGAAATTGTGTAGTTTTTAGGACAAGATTCACAATTTAGCGAGGGAGATATGTCGAGGAATAACATTATAAAATTGGGGGAAAAATAGGATAGGTTATCATATATGAGAATCCATTCGTAAATGGGGCGTTGACCAGGTGTTTTGTGGGATTGAAGGTGGAGGTTGATACATTGTTATCGCTGATTCCTGGTTTTTGGATTAATAGGTCAGGGCTATCAAACTTATGGGTGTCTGTTAAATATGAGAAACTCTAATATTTCTATTTTTTATATGATAGAATTGGGCACAACTTGAAATTAATGAGGGTGATAATAATAGAAGTCAGCATTTTGATCTTGGTATAGGTGTTTCCCTTGTTCATACTTTGGCTCCAACTCATTGGTTTTGGAAAGACAATCATTGGAAATGGGAGGTTAGTGTCAATGATGTGGAACATGAAGAGACAGAGGATAAAGGGAGCATAGGAGATTCAGCTATGAAGGAGGCCCCATAAATGGTGGAGGTAGTTGGTAACGAAAAGGGGGTGGAAGAGGTACATATGGATGAGGAAGATTCTAGGGGGTCTTTTTATAAAATCAGAAGATACCGTGGGAGGAATAGTAAAAAAGATGAATGGGAGAGAAAAGAGAATATTCCTGAAGAGTTTGGGGAAATCTCTAAGAAGTTGTCTAAGCTTAAGGAGTTGGGCTAGGGATTCTAGGCCATTAGAGGCAAAACTTCAAAGAAGAAAGGGATTTCCTTGTCACAGTCTCAGGGCCTAATTTGCATAAATGAATGATTTATCAAGTTCCCTTCAAAGGAGGTTAACGATAGTGACAATAGGACTTTAGTGGTTGGGAAGACTTTGGTGTATGAATCAAAATTGGCTTTGAATCTAAGGAGAAATAATATGCAGTAGAAGGGTGCTTGCGAAGAAGAGTGGATCTTTGGTAGAGATGAATAAAGTAGTCTTTAGCTCTAATTGAGTGAATTTCAGCCTCAAGGTTGTGACAAAGTCCTTCCCAAAGGAAAAAAGAAAAAGAAAAAGGGGAGACCAATGCTTGATGATGTCTTAGTTGATATTCCTATTAAGCTGGGCTTTATGGAGAATGGTTATAATGGGGCGTGCTTCTATTTTACAAGCGGTAGTAAGAGTGTAGTAACGGTGGATAGGAATTTGGATAGGTCTAGTGGCTAGCCAAAACCAACAAGGAGCCATGAGTTGCCTATCTTGGAACTATCAAGGCTTGGGGGCATCTTTGACAAACAAAGCATTGAGAATTTGGTGTAAGAAGTATAGCCCTTCTTGGTTTTTCTTATGGAAACCATGATGAAAGAAAGGAAATTAGAAACATTGAAGAGGGCGCAATTGGATTAAGTAGGGGTTTATCACTATAGTAGAAAGATAATGTTTAGTTATATGTCTTGGGGTCATTAAAATTTTTTTATTCATATAAATAAGAGGAGGTTTAGATAATTTGGTGGGTTTTGTGACCTTTGTGTATGGTCTGCCAAGAGAAAAGTAAAGAGGTGAATGGTGGAATATTTTGAAGAGAATAAACCCTGGCAATGATATCCCCTGGATGTGTATTAGAGATTCCAATGACTTATTATATAGTTCAGAGAAACAAGAGGGAAGGGTGAGACCACTTTCAAGTTTTGTGTCTTTTCAGGAGTTTATGAAGCCTAGGAATTTATTTGAGTTGAAAAATACAGGAGTTCATTACACATGGTCAAATGGAAAATTTAGATAGGCATTCATCAGGGAGAAGCTTAACAAGGTTGTGTGTACTATTAGCTAGCTAAAGTATTTACCAAAAGCCTAAGCTCTGTATTTAAACTCAATAAGTTCAGATCATGTCCCTCTAATTATTCAATTGAATTTTTGTGTATGGTTTTTCCCAATGGGCCTTTTACTTTGAGATGATGTGGCTAGAGCATGAGATATATGGGGATGTGGTGAAAAGGAATTGGACGCTAGTAAAGGAGAAGAATGAAGAAAGGCTTAGTGATTTTCTAAGAAGATTGAATAACATTAGGGATGCTCTTATTAGATGGAGTGAGGTGGAATTTCTTGACAATAGGAAAGTGTTGATCATGTTGATGTCTAGCTTAAATGAGTGCTATAATGGCTGTTGGGATGAGATAGCATTGTAGAGAGCACATGATGTACTTAAACAAAAGAAGATATATGGGATAGAGAGGAGAAGTTTTGGGCTCAAAGATCTAAAGTCTAATGGCTAAAGTGTAGAGGTAAGAACACTAGATTTTTTTTATTGCTTGGCTATTCAAAGGAGAATGAAGAATAAAGTAAGTTTTTTAATGGATAAAGATGGGGAAAATTTGGAGGATTAAAAGGATATAGGTAGTTGTTTTAAATATAATTTTGTGAAATTTTTTGACTCGTTTGAGAGCAAGTATTTTGCCAGTACTTAGAATCTGTGGAACCAATTTTTTGTGTAGTGATCAAAAGGGCAGTGACAGACCTAGGGGGTTTGAAAGCACCAAGATGGATGGTTTTCTAGAATTTTTTATTAGAATTCATCGGATATCATTAAAGAGTAGGTGCATGGGCATATGAAGCAATTCTTTGAACAAAACGTAAAGGAGTCTAGACTTAATGAGACAAACCTTATTCTCATCCCCAAAGTGGAATCTCCAAAAAATGTTGGTCACTATAAACCAATTAGTCTATATAATTTTTGCTATAAAGTTATATCCAAAATTATAGCTAATAGGATGAAGGGGATTCTTGTAAAATGTATCTTTGAGAACCAAAGGGCTTTCATGGCGGGTAGTCAATTCAAGACAATAATTTAGTGGTGCACAAAGCATTTCATTACCTTAAGGCAAAGAGAGGGATAAGGTATGAAATAGCCATAAAATTGGATATAAGCAAGATTTATGATAATTGATTAAAAAAAAAAAAAAGCAAGACTTATGATAAAGTTGAGTGGGAAGAGGCTTATGACAAGGTGACCCATTGTCACCATACCCATTCATATTGTTGTGGATGTCCTTTTGAAGATAGTTAGTTGTAATGCTAAAAATACGAATTTGAAGGGTATTAGATTAGTCACGAGGTGTCCCATGCTCACTCATTTTTTTTGGCAAATGGCTTAGTGTTTTTTCTCAATGCTTCAAAGGAGAATTGTAGGGTGATAAAGAGAATTCTAAAGGAATACTTTTATGCATTAGGATAAAGGGCAAATTTTGAAAAATCTTGCGTATTTTTCTCTAAGAATTCAACCCCTATAGTGAAGGAGGAAATTTACCAAATCTTGGGTATTTTTCAAGCGGAATCACTTGGTAAATACCTGGAGTTACCAATTTTATAGGAGAGATTGAAGGTGGAGGCTTTGACTTATGACTAGGATAAAGTGAGAAAGAAGGTTCAAGGATGGAAAGGGAGATTACTCTTGCTTGTAGGAGGGTAGTTTTGATAAAAGCGGCTGCAAATGCAATATCCACGTTCCTTATGGTATGTTTTAAATTCCCAAAGAAGTCTTGTAAGGAGATTGATAACATTATAGCTAATTTTTGGTGGGCCAAACTGAGGAAGGTAAAATTCATTGGTTGCTTAGGACAAACTGGCTGTTTCTATGGGAAGAGGAGGATTGGGGTTTTAAGACTTTAGTAGTTTTAACCATGCTCTCTTAGTGAAGCAGTGTTGGAGAATTTTAAATTCCCCAAATGAATTTTGAATTAGAATACTTGAGGGTATTTACTTCCCAAATTCAGACTTTCCACAAGCTAAGGTTAGATCGAGATCTTCATGTGCACGGAGCAATATTTTGTTTGGTAGAGATCTGTTGGTGAAGGACTTAGTGTAGGCAGTTGGGAATGGTAGAAGTATCAATTTGTGGAAGGATCCATGGTTACTGGGTTGGTGAATAACAGGGTGGAGTGTACTTGTCCTAGTGAGGCTCTGGAAGAAGTACACAGGGCAGATCGTATTGTTGCCAGAGGTGGGATTTGTCTCTAGTGGAAGCTTGGCTGACTACTAAAGAGATAAATACTATTTTGAAAATTCCTATTCCAAGGAGTTTAAAGGTGGATAGGTTGGTTTGAAATCAAGGTAAATTACATAGTGTTTTATTTTTCTAAGTGTTGTCAATAATTTACTATAACTTCTGCTAATGGCCCTTGTTCCAACTGTCTGAACTAAACTATCATTGTTAGAAAATGGTAAAAAATAATTATTCGATCTCTAGACTTACTAATATGTACGATTTTGAAATCTTTTGACATTTTACTTCCAAGATTGTACATCAACAAAATAAAATAAAATAAAATATATATAAACTAGTAAATAAGCCAATCTTAAAACAAGGAGAGTAAATAACTATTAAACTTTCTATTACATTCTTTCATTTTTTTAAATATAAAAAATTTATTAATTATGTTATTTATTTGAATAATTTATTGAAAAATATTAACATATATTTTAGTATAAAATAAATTTAAATAAATGCAAACCAGAAATGTTATTTATTGACCGGTCTTTGTGAACAAGGCATTTGTAAACTCTAGCAATAGAATCTTACGAGTTCCCTACTACGCAAAATGGCCGATAATAATCACAAAACAGAATCTCAGGACAAGGTTGATGAAGATGCAGGAATAAAGATTGACGAAACAGTGAGCGTTTGAATACAAGTTCGAGATGAAGTGATGAAAAGAAAGAAACAAAAAAAACAATCTTTGCATACATAGTCAAATCAAGAGAAATCGATAAAACGTAATCCTAGAACACCCTCCTCCCTTGCCCTCCAACATGTGCCAGCCACAAAAATTAAACCACCGAGGCATGTTGCTGGACATGCCAAGCTACAACATCTTTATATGCCAAGTTCCCCCCAAAAATATCCAATGCACTGCCCACTGTAACATCCACACGTCCCATCCCAGCCATTTTTATCCTCTCTAAATCAGCCATCACGGTAACTCCACCAGCATAAGTGACAGGAATCTGACCACCAAAATAGATAAATAATACGTATATTTCATCTGGCTTTCATAAGGGAGCATGATGAAATTATGGTGCAACACCGCAAGTTTTAATTTTGCTTCCTAGTTCTAACTGTCAGTCAAAATTCCAAATTCCTCACATTTTAAAGTATAAAAACATCATAATCTATCACATATCTACGCAGGAACACAGGATAAGATTTCTTCTGAGTTTTCACTTTATACGATTCAGGCCTCAGTACATTGATGCAACAGAAATATAACAGGTTAAAATAAAGTTGAAGTAGATGAGGACTGTTACCAACCGGTGAATGCTTGCCGAGCAAAGCAACAAGCTCTTCATCAATTCCCAACCTACAATGAGCAATCAATTAAAGTCAGGTGAATTTCGATCTGTGCATATAAAGGTGTTTACATTTTACTTTTTGCTATAAATTGAGATTTATTCCTGGATTAAACAAAAATATAGAATCACATTATATCATTTGTGAATGTTTCTTATTCCCAAATTTTTTGTCATATAAATTTACTGTAGGAAACTGGGAGCCTTTTGATAATAGAAAAGTGGCATCAGCATGAATCGAGTACAGAGAATAACATCCATACAACGAATATAGTGCAAGAAATTCAACATGATTTCTAGTGGCACTGACTCAACTGAGAAGCAAACAGCACAGCATTCTTTTCATTCTCTTTTTGGGAGGACTATTCCAACTGGTATGAATAGTCATCCTAGCTAATTCTAGTTGAACACAAGAACAATTTTAACTTACTTTTTCCCTTCAACATCAACCCCATGAACCAGAAATTCATCAGCAAAGTTGGCAAGAAATTCCAATACTTTGGCATTAAGAGTCACATCACTGAATTTCTGCCATCTATCAGTGACAACTGCGTATTCACCTTCCTGAACATTAGAAGCCACAAATACAAAATTAAAAAAAAAGTAAAAATTAAATGTCATGGCATTCTAAGGACCTTCAGATATGTGTGTGCCCATGTGTAACATTTGGACTGTTTCAACTTTCAAGTCTTAACATGTGTATGTGCAACTACTTCCTAATATTTGATTACCCCTCATCCCTCAGATTAAACGTGACTGCTCTTGAACATTTTTTTACATTTTAGCTGAATATTAAACTGCAGCATGTACAAGTCAACAAAAGAAATTTCTTCTATATATCTCAAATTACTAGATTGTGCTGCACGTTAGTGCCTAATCTTTCTTCCAGAATTATTTTTTCGAGGATAACATTTACAATTTAATAGTGTTGTAACCCAACTCAGAATTCTGAAATATGCTTATTTATTTAATATAACAGAGAAGAATTTCTCAGAATGGTTCTAAAAATTCATTCTCAAATATAACAACATGAAAAGAACAGAAAAACAACTCTCAAACTTTTGAGAGGACTGAATCTCTCCCAGACAGTTTCCACTTCCACAATAACTAACTTCCATACCCATATACTACCCATTACATTTATGGTTACCCACTCTCTCTCCTGTAACTACCTGATACAACACCTCCATTAAGGACTTATTTTCGAAGAAAATACAAGAACATAAGAGGAAAAGCTGAAGGGGAATAGCTACTATAATTTTGTCAATTATTGTTGTGTCAGTTTTTTTTTAGGTCTGTCAGTGTTAGTTTTTTATTTCTGTCAATTATGATATTATGGCAGTAGTGGTAGTAGTGGTGTCAGCAGTAGTGGTGTCAGTTAATATGTTAATGGCAGTAGTAGTGGGGCAGTTATATTGTCAGTTTCTAAGGGTAGTTTCTGTCTAAGGAGTATATATATATGTATCTATGCTTTCATTTGGGCAGAGAGATTTTTCAGCAAATTATTCTGGAGATTTGTCCACTCCATATAGGACTTGAGAGTTTTCAGATTCTGGCTCTCACTTTTCTTCTTATTTTTCAATCTAATCCTTATCTAGAAAAAAGCAATTCATTGGTTCATACCATTTTGGTATCAGAGCCATTTTGATCCAGCCATGGTCACTACCCGCTCCTCTTCCTCCACTGACCCCTCTCAACCCACGCAGCCTTCCCCTCAAACCAGTTATCCACCCATCACTGCACCGACCACCAACCCCGCCTCTACTGAGAATGCCATCCTCCAACAACTGTCATATCTAACCTCACAAATGGAAGCCATGGATGCTGTCCTAAAAAACCAAACAACAACACCAGCAATAGCTATTGACCAGAAGCGCAAGACTCCTGAATTTCCAGTTGGATTGCAAGCTACGGCCCAACCTTCCTGGGTAGAGGAGATTAATGATGATGCTGAATTACCTTGGTGGCTTAAGAATCCTTCCCGAAGACCCCACACTAAAATGGAATTTCCTCGTTTTGAAGGAGGAGATCCTCGAGGTTGGATTCTTAAGGCCGAAAAATATTTTCGGTATTATCAGACTCCGGAGGAATTTAAAGTTGATATTGCTGCAATGTATCTGGAAGGTGACGCCTTGGATCTGTTTACATGGATGAATAGTGAGCGTACTCTTCTGTATTGGGAGGAGCTGGTTAAGGCATTATAGGAGAATTATGGTCCAGCAGAATTTTCAAATCCTGATGAGTACCTCTGTGCAGTTAAACAGATCGGAACTGTCCTTGAATATCGTCAGAATTTTGCTAAACGTGCAGCCAGGGTTAAGAATTGGCTAGAGCATTGTCTATTAGGGGTCTTTCTAAATGGGCTTCGAGAGGATTTAAAAGCTGATGTATGAATCCATAAGCCCAGGACTGTGTACAAGGCTATGAGCCTAGCATTAGAGTATGAACAGAAAGTTTCTTTAAATCGTGGCCCAAGATCTACTACCTGGTCCAATACCTCTAAACCTACTGCATTTTCAGCCACTTCCTCACGTGAAAACACCCAACCCAATAACCAGTTCACCCAACGTCTATCTCAGCCTAATTCTTCTAACCGAAATTTAACCTCTAAACCTTGGGACCAAGAGAGACAACAACGTATTGCTAAAGGACTTTATTTTAGGTGCAATGAAAAATTTTCCCCAAGCCATCGATGTAAATCTGCTACCTTAACATTGATGGAAATGGCAGAAGATGAATCACAAAATGATGCTGTTGGCGAAACTGTTGAGGATGAACCAAGTGATGAGATGACTGAAATCTCCTTTCATGCCATCTTAGGCAACCCGAACAACACCACTATGAAGTTACAAGGTGTCCTAGGTGGGAGACAGGTCTTAATATTAGTAGACAGTGGCTCAACACATAATTTTGTGTCTACTCAACTTGTGGAACAATTAAAGTTGCCTGTTCAGAAGACTCCAGCCTTTGGAGTCCAGATAGGGAATGGCGAAATTATTTGCTGCAATGACATTTGCCTTAACTTATCAGTCCAACTCCCAAATCTCACAATTATCCAAGATTATTACCCATTTTCATTGGCAGCAACAGATTTAGTTCTGGGGATTAAATGGCTGGCCTCCTTGAACACAGTGGAAGCAAATTAGAGTGAGATGTTCTTAATATTCCAATTGAATGGCAGAAAATATAAGCTCCAAGGCATCCCTCCTAAATCTGAGGCAGCGGCTAGCTTCCATTTTATGTCCAGAGAAATCATATCTCCAGGTAACTCTGTTCCTCCTGATATACAATCATTGCTTCGCCACTTTGAAGTCATATTTGAGGAACCCACTGCCCTACCTCCATACCGCCATCATTACCACTCCATTCCCCTCCTTCCCAATTCCAAACCTCCAAATATTCGACCATATAGATATCCTTACTCTCAAAAAACAGAAATTGAAAACCAAGTGACTGAACTACTCAAATCTAGTTTTATACAACCCAGTACTAGTCCCTATGCCAGCCCCGTCCTCTTGGTTAAAAAGAAAGACAATTCCTGGAGGATGTGTGTTGACTATCGTAAGCTTAATCAAATCACTATCCCAGACAAATACCCAATCCCTAACATTGATGAGTTATTGGATGAATTGCATGGTGCAGTAATTTTTTCTAAAATTGATTTACGTTCTGGTTACCATCAAATTAGAGTAAATCCGTCAGACATCCATAAGACTACATTTAGAACACACTCTGGACATTATGAGTATGTTGTTATGCCTTTTGGGCTTACTAATGCTCCCTCTACTTTTCAGGCAGCCATGAATGACTTATTTCGCCCTCATTTGAGAAAATTTGTTTTGGTGTTTTTTGATGATATATTGGTTTATAGCTCTTCTTTGGAAAATCACCTAACTCATTTACAAATTGTTCTTACTCTTCTTAAGGAGGATCAATACTATGCCAAATTCTCTAAGTGCTCTTTTGGTCAGACCAAAATCTCTTTTTTAGGTCATTTCGTAATAGCCAAAGGTGTGGAGGTAGATTCTGAAAAAATCGAGGCAATAGTTAAGTGGCCAGTCCCTTCCAATGTTAAGGAATTAAGGGGATTTCTTGGCTTGACTGGTTACTATCGCAGATTTGTGAAGGATTACGGATTTTTGGCAAGACCCCTCATTACACTCACCAAAAAGAATGCATTTCACTGGTCTTCTGCTGCAGAATCAGCTTTTGTTCAACTTAAAAGGGCACTCACATCAGTCCCTGTCCTTAGGCTCCCAGATTTCTCAAAACCTTTCACAGTGGAATGTGATGCTTCCTTTGAGGGAGTTGGAGGGATTCTTCTTCAGGATGAACATCCTATTGCATATTTTAGTAAGGGGCTCTCTTTTTCAAATAGATTTAAGTCTACCTATGAACGGGAATTGCTTGCATTGGTTCTCTCATTACAGAAATGGCGTCATTACCTCCTTGGCCACCATTTCTATGTTCAGACAGATCACCATAGCCTCAAGTACCTATTAGAACAACGCCTTACTACCAATGAGCAGCAGCGACTCCTCTTGAAGTTGCTCCCTTATGATTTTACTATCATTTATAGCGGGGGCAAAGAAAATATAGGAGCTTATGCCTTGTCAAGGCACCCACAGCATGCTGACTTTGTGGCTCTAGCCATTCCAGTGTCTTTGGATTTTTCTAATTGGTATGAAGCATTACTCAAAGATCCTTACACATCTGATCTGATGGCACAAATACAGAAAAATCCTTCAAGTGCTTCTAACTTTCAATTAGTGGATCAAAAGTTGTATTACAAGGATAGATTGGTGGTGCCTAATAATCATACGCTTCGCCAAACTCTTCTTTCAGAATCACATGATTCTATGACAGTTGGACATGGCAGGTATTTAAAGACTTTGATGCGTTTATCATCTTTTTTTTTCTGGCCTAAAATGAAGCATGATGTTAAGTACTATGTTCAGAACTGCCTTATTTGTCAAAAAGCCAAATACGAAGCATTGGCTCCTACTGGACTCTTGCAGCCATTACCAATTCCTGAAAGAATATGGGAAGATATCTCAATGGATTTTATTACAGGGTTGCCTAAATCTGGAAAATATGACACTGTTCTTGTGGTGGTGGATCGATTGAGTAAGTATGTCCATTTTCTTCCCCTTTGTCATCCATATACTGCCAAAACTGTTGCTAAAGTGTTTTGCAGAGACATAGTACGCCTACATGGCATTCCTAGATCCATAATTTCAGACAGGGATGTGGTTTTCCTAAGTGCTTTTTGGCAGGAGCTTTTTCGCCTCAGTAACACTAAATTAAAGATGAGTACAACATATTATCCTCAAACGGATGGCCAAACTGAAGTGGTCAACCGTTGCCTTGAAACTTACTTGCAGTGTTTTGCCCAAGAGCAACCTAAGAAGTGGAGCCATTATTTATCTTGGGCTGAATACTCCTTTAATACTGGGTTTCATTCTTCTACGGGTACTACTCCCTTTAAGGTGGTTTATGGTAGAGATCCACCTGCCATCACTCCTTTTGTCCGTGGTGAAACCAGATTGGCAGATCTTGAAGATCAATTGGTTGCTAGAGATGAAATGTTGAAGCTCCTTCAAGGACATTTATTAAAAGCCCAAACTAGAATGAAACAGCAAGCCGATGCACATCGCCGTGATATCACTTTTCAAGTTGGTGATTCTGTTCTCCTTCGAGTCCAACCTTATTGGCAGCAGTCTCTTGCTCGACGGAAATTTGAGAAACTCTCCCCACGTTTCTTTGGACCTTATAAAGTACTTCGGAGAGTTGGACCAGTGGCTTATGAACTACAACTTCCTCCTACAACTCGGATTCATCCAGTATTTCATATTTCTATGCTACGTCCAGCCCTTGGCCAGGAAATTCCTACTCCACCAGCACCACTGCCAATTAATGAAGATTGGGAACTTCTTTTGCAACCAGAGAAAGTGCTTACTCATTGCTGGCTTGATTCCTACAATCCAAAACAACTAGAGCTCTTGATACAGTGGAAGGACCGTCCCTTGGAAGAAGCCAGTTGGGAGCAATATGATCTCATTGCTGCCCAATTTCCCTCTTTCCGCCTTGAGGACAAGACGGCTTTCCCAGGGGGGAGTAATGATACAACACCTCCATTAAGGACTTATTTTCGAAGAAAATACAAGAACATAAGAGGAAAAGCTGAAGGGGAATAACTACTATAATTTTGTCAATTATTGTTGTGTCAGTTTTTTTTTAGGTCTATCAGTGTTAGTTTTTTATTTCTGTCAATTATGATATTATGGCAGTAGTGGTAGTAGTGGTGTCAGCAGTAGTGGTGTCAGTTAATATGTTAATGGTAGTAGTAGTGGGCAGTTATGTGGTGTCAGTTAATATGTTAATGGCAGTAGTAGTGGGGCAGTTATATTGTCAGTTTCTAAGGGTAGTTTCTGTCTAAGGAGTATATATATATATGTATTTATGCTTTCATTTAGGCAGAGAGATTTTTCAGCAAATTATTCTGGAGATTTGTCCACTCCATATAGGACTTGAGAGTTTTCAGATTCTGACTCTCACTTTTCTTCTTATTTTTCAATCTAATCCTTATCTAGAAAAAAGCAATTCATTGGTTCATACCACTACCCCTTTTCTCTCCTGTAACTAACTCAGACTATCAGCACCCATTTTTTCCCTCCTATTTCTCCTCAGATATGTTTTTAAAATTGTGGGTCCATTAGACACGGGTTCAACATTTCCTCCCTCCATGAGTTGCTCCTTGTCCTCAAGGAGAAAATGTGGAAATTGTTGATGAATGGTATCATAATTTTCCCATGTACTTTTGGAGTCAGGTAACCGTTTCCAACTAATCAGCCCTTCAACACTACCATCCATCAACTTCCAGGCTTGCTTCACTGAATGTGGTTGGACCTGTAATTCCATGTCCTCAATTTAAGTGGCAACTCCAAGCAATAAGCCATTGATCCAACTCTTTCCAGCAACTTGTAGGGACTATAAAATCTAGGACTTAGTTTTCATTAGCACGCTTAGACAGAGCCTTGAGTTTGTAAGGTCTGATGTGAAGATACACTATGTCACCCACCTCGAACTCTACATGTCTCCCTTTTTTATCAGCCCATAACTTCATATACTCTTGAGATTTTTCCAAATTCTTCTTTATCTGAGTCAAAATCACATTCCTCTCCTTAATAGCTTCATTGACATCCTCCACAGGAGAATCAACATCCTCTAGTTTGAGCAAAGTTGATGGATCTCTACCGTAAACAGCTTTAAAAGGAGTCATCCCCACTGATTTGTTATAGGCAGTAGCGAATCAATATTCTGTCCAATGTAATCACTTTGCCCATTGCTTTGGTTTCTCACCTATGAAACACCTTAAGTAAGTCTCCAAATTCTGGTTGACTACTTCAGTCTGATCATCCGTTTACGAGTGATAACCAAAACTGTATTTCAGCTCAGTGCTTGCCAACTTGAATATTTCTCTCCAAAATTGACCGATGAAAACTCTGTCCCAATCAGACACAATTGACTTGGGAAATCCATGCAATCTAATGATGTCATGGGTGAAAATCTAGGCTACTCCTTTGGCTATGAAAGGATGTTTGAGCCTAATAAAGTGTGCATACTTGGTCAACCTATCTACTACCACCATTATAGTGTCACACTGATTTATGAAGCTTGGTAATGAAATCCATACTTAAATCTTCCTAAATCTATTTGGGGATTGGCAAAGGTTATAGGGCGCTGGCCGGATGCAATGCTTGGTATTTATTTTTTCGACATACATCACACTTAGATACATAGGATTGAACTTCTTTTTTCATACCATCCCAGTGCACTACTTCTACCAAGCATTTGTAGGTTCTCAAATAACCTGAGTGTCCACCTATAGGTGAGTTATGGAACTCTTTGAGCAACAACGCAACCCTTGGAGAATTTTTTGGAATCACCATTTTGCCCTTTTATAATAAACACCCATGATGTAAAGTGAAGCCTTTAGGTACTTCCTTACGAGCAATGATCTACTACATGATGGCTGCCACTTTCTTATCTTTCTTTACTTCATCATCTAGAGTTTTCATCCCTTCGTAATTCCATAGGGAGTAGGCTTTAAGTTCTACCTGTCCGCTTCTTCTTGAGAGGGCATTAACAGCTTTATTTTCACAGCCTAGTTTGTATTGAATTTCAAACTTATAGCTCATCAATTTATAGACCCACTTTTGATACTCAAGTTCAATTCCCGTTGTTCCAACAGAAATTTGCGGGCCTTTTGATCTGTTCTAATGATGAAAGGATGCCTAAGAAGATAATGGTTCCACCTATTGATTGCATACATTATCGCCATGAGTTCTCTCTCATATATTGAACAATGTTTGGCCCTTTAAGGTAACTTTTGACTAAAATAAGCTACTAGTCTGCTATCTTGCATGAGCAACGCTCCCAAACCATCACCTGAGGCGTTGGTTTCCACCAAAAAAGGTTTAGAAAAATTAGGGATTGCTAAAAACGAGCCTTAAACCATGGCTCCTTTAAGTTTCACAAATGCACGCTGTGCTTTTTCATCCCATTTAATAGCATCCTTTCTTAACAGGTCAGTTAGAGGTGCAACAATTTTGCCATTGTTTTTAACAAGGTTCCTATAATAACAGGTGAGACCAAGGAATCCCCTAAGAGCTTTCAAATCTTGGGGTACTGGCCACGTCACCATAGCTTCAATTTTCACCTTATCAGCCTCCGTTCCATGGGCAGAAATGATATGCCCAAGATACTCCAACTTTGGTTGGGCAAATATGCACTTCTTCACATTGATTACTAACTTCTGCTCCTTCAAGATACCCAAAGAAATTTTCAAATGATCCAAATGACTTGTAAAATCAGGGCTGTAAACCAATATGTCATCAAAGAAAACAAGAATAAATTTGCACAAATATGATTGAATATATCATTCATCAAGAGCTGAAATGTGGAGGGAGCATTTGTTAACCCAAATGGCATTAACATGAATTCATAATGCCCCTCATGAGTTCTAAAAGTTTTTTCCTCTTCATCTCTCAGTTTGATGCGAATCTAATAATATCCAGATTTCAAATCCAGCTTTGAAAAAAAGGTGGCACCTCCCAATTCATCCAATAGCTCATCAATTACTCGCATGGGAGACTTATCTGGGATGGTGATTTTATTAAGTGCTTTATAATCCACACAAAAACGCCAACTCCCATATTTCTTCTTAACCAATAAGACTAGGCTGAAGTATGGGCTGCTGCTAGGCCTTATAATTCCAGCCACTAACCTTTCATCCACCAATTTTTTTATTTCTGCTTTTTGTGAATGACCATAACAATATGGCCTTATGTTAGGGGAATCCTTTCCTTCCTTGATTACTATAGCATGATCACGAGAACGGTGTGGAGGTAAGTCCCTTGGTGCTTTGCCAACTGTAGTCATCCAATAACTTCTGGATTCGAGAATCTATGGGTTGCGGATCTGGTTGAAGAGAAATCTATCCAAATTCAATGAGGAACCCTTGCTTCTCACCCTTGATTGATCTCAACATAGATTTTAGAGATACTAGTGTCTTTGTTAATGAGGGATCTCCTTGCAAGCACACCCACTCCTTTCTGCACTTGTATTTTAGTGCAGATTGCCTCCAATTAACTCGTGTCTCTCCCAGTGATGCCAGCCATTCAATTCCCAACACCACATCTTCTCCCTCGAGCTCAAAAGGATAAAAAGAATGCACTACTTTCAATCATTGTACCTCCACCTACACTTGTCTGCACACCCCTCTTCCTTCCTCCTTATATCCATTACCCACTGTAATATAATATCTAATAGTTTCCTGCACAGGTAATTTCAGCTTCTCTACCACTTGGGCCGACACAAAATTATGTATGGCTCCACTATCTATAAGAATCAGCACTAATTCCCCATTGATTTTTCCCTTCATCTTCATTGTTCTATGGCTAGTAATTCCCACTATGGAATTCAGAAACAAAGCCATTAAATATCCACCTTCTTCCTCTAGTGGACAATCATCTTTTTCCTCTTCTACCTCCTCTAATTAAACCAGCAACAGTAATGTTTTATTTTTATACCTGTGTCCTGGATTGAATTTTTCGTCACACTTGAAACACAGCCCTTGTTCCCTCCTAACCAATTCTGCCTCTGATAACCTTCTGGTTACCCCTCTAGGAAAACTTGAACCTACAGAGCTTTTTTCACTGGTACTTTGATTAACACTCTTACCATCCCCCTTATTAACTACTGTGACAGATTTGGTAGTTTCTGATTGGCCACCCAACTTAGGCAAACTCGACTGTCTTGTCTCTGTGACTGATTTTGCAACTTTAGGCACTTTCTTCTCTTTAATTTGCTCCAGAACCATATTCCTTTCCTCTATATTAGTGGCCATATCCATCAATTATTGCAGCAACTGAGGTTGCATCATTCTCACTTCAGCCCTTATCTCCTCCTTTGACCCATTCTTGAAGGCCCTAACTAATACTTCTTCTGGTGCCTCTTTCATGGGGGCTGTAATTAATTCAAATCTCTTCCTAAAATCTAACACAGTAGTTTCCTGCTTTAATGTCATCAAAATTTCATAATCATTTCCCATCTACCTCTAATGGAATCATCTCATCAATGCCCTCTTAAATTCAGACCACGAATGCATTGTATCATGCGTTTCAGCCCATTGCACCTAGTTTAATGCCTTCCCTTCCATACAAACAGCCACTGCCTCCATCTTCTCTCCCTCTGTCACGGCATTCAAGGCAAAATATCTTTCTACCTTGAAAACCCGCCCCACTGGATCTTCCCCTGAAAATAGAGATAGTTCCAAATGCCTAAATTTCCCTATGTCTTGATCATTCTACCCTTCTGTCGCTCCCACTACCAGGGCAATTGTATCTGATTGTTGCTGAGAGGCTTTCCCACGTTCATTTCTCCCTTCATCCACCTTCCTTCTCAACTCTGCCACATTATCTCAGATCTCCAGAATTGCTTCCATCACCATCGACACTTCTCCTCGAATCTTACCCACATTCTGCTCCACAGCGTCCAAACGTTGCTTCATTCTCGTGTTAACCATCACTAAATCAAAACTGCTCAGATACGAAAATTGGTGTAACCCAACTCAAAGAATTCTGAAATATGCTTATTTATTCAATATAACAGAAGAATTTCTCAGAATGATTCTGAAAATTCGTTCTCAGATATTACAACATGAAAAGAGCAGAAAAGAGACAACTTTCAGACTTTCGAGAGGTCTGAGCCTCTCCCAAATAGTTTCCACTTCCACAATAACTAACTTCCATACCCATCCACTACCCATTACATGTATGGTTACCCACTCTCTCTCCAGTAACTAACTCAAACTGTTAGCACCCCTTTTTTACCTCCTATTTCTCCTCTGATATGTTTTTAAAATTGTGGGCCCACTGGACACAGGTTCAACATACAGATTAACCTATTTGTACCTTTTTTCTGCAGCTGAGGTCTAACACAAGCCTCTGCCTTCCAACAATTCGAACAAGATCTTTTAGCCTTTCAAGATCCATTTGTCCATTGTTAAACACATACTGCGAAGATAAAAATCAATCAATATAATACATCTAATTTCATCCTCCATTAAGAATTGCTGCTCCTCTGGCACTTATTTTAAGATTACACATTCAGTGGGAGGCCAGGGGTGTATTTACATAAAATCAAGATTGGTGATTCCTTTGTATACTTGTTTTAATGTTATCTCATTTTCAGAAGATTATCATAGTGGAAAACCTAAGTGTCAGAGACTGCAAATTGATTAGCTTTTCTTGCGACTTTACAAATCTGTGCTATCATTTTAAATAACTAGATTGAAACAATATAATGAAAGAAAAAAATAGGAGGGAAAAAGCCCTTCGTGATTGCAGGCATAACCCTGTCTTATATAATGACAGAGTCCTTCCAGATGAATTAAAGGATGAAGTCTGTGTCTATAAGTACTTGGTAAGACATATCTGTTAGTGGGGAATTAAAAAGCTGAACAACCCAAAAGAATGAGAGAACGAAGATAAAACATACAGATGTGACAATGACATGGCTTGCTCCTTCCTCAATGTAACTCATACAATTTTCAGAATTTATTCCACCTCCAACTTGCAGACTGCCTACAATTTACCAGTCCTTCAAAGTAAGTTCAGCAGAGAATAATCTGTAAGTTTCAAACATATCATTAACCATAAAGAACAAAATGATGCAAATTACTTGAAGGCAGCCATCCTCAAGGTCAACATGCTAAGAGGCATTCTCTCATGTTATGTTAGTACGTATCAGCATGGAATCAGTACAGAAAACAGACAATATTATGGCCAACAGACTTACAAGTTACAAGGGAATTAAATAAAGAAACAAGCTAAAAAAAAAAATGGTCATCCTACAGACAATATTCACTCATTCACTAAATAAGCAACTAGACATCGGCTATCTAATTTATGTCCTATAATTAATCTAGTTCAGTAGCTCCTTTTCCTTTCTTAAAAAAGCTCAACGAGTTGATAGGAATAGTACCGAGATAAGCTTGCAGTGCTTCAAGGGCAGCAGCTTTGCTCAAAGGATCTGCTCCGAGCATAATTACATGACCACCAGTAAGTTCATCCTCTTTATAAAGTTTAGCATACTCCGCTGCTGACTTATCAGATTCAAAATTGGTCACAGGATTTGAACCATCCCCCTTTAAATCTTGAAGGGTTGACCCAACAATTTGTTTGACTTTCCCCTGCCGTAAATGTGAAACCAGATGAATTTCTCTGATGCCCAGAAATCACAGTGGGGTTCTTTCTCCCTTCGTGTGCAATTGTTATGGCCATAAATAATCAAGCAATAAATACCACAGCAATTATCATAAAAATTTCGAAGAAGAACATTGCGTGGTAGAACAGAAGTCTGACAAATTAGAGACTGGTCTACCTTGTGTATATCGATGCAAGGACGGAATCGAACAGAGCATTGAATAGAAAATCGAGATTTTCCTATTAAGTAGAAAAATTAAAAAAGATGGGCGCGAATGCAACGACAAATACAGCAGCAAACACCAAAAGGGAATACAAGCGGAGGCAAACATACTTGAGGCTGAAAAAGGCCTGAGTATAACAATACCACGCTTCTGCAGGCCATAAGTTGGAGCGTCTACAAATCCTAGGGGTGATTGAACACTGGAGGTTGAAGTTGCAGACATCGTGGACATTCTCACTCTTCACTACGAGGGTGTACAGGTTATCCTGTATTCTCCAGTGACGCTACTAGCGAATGCTGCGCAAGTGACTTTGAAAGCGTCGGTTAAATTCATGTCTAAATTTTTATTCAGAATACAAATAAACAATGTAGACGAGTTAATTTTCTTACGTCAAATGTCAGGGGGTAAATTTAATTAAACAAATTTAATATTAAATATAACTTAATAAGATGAGAATTATAATGTACGAGTCCTTGTTATCAAATTCTTATTTTCTTAGTGGCCAAAAACATTCTTATTTTCTTAAAAAAATACATATGCTGAGAAATATTGTCATGAATGGAATATGATATAATAAACTGAATATGCATTTGACTAAATAGGACTTTGATAACCTACTGCAGGTCTAGAATCTCCTGCAATATAACGTAGTTTTGAAGTGAAGTATACTTTAACAAACAAAACGTTTATCACCGTCTGCTCGTGGAAAGACCAGGTTTTTTACCTTTTGTGTTGCTATTACGGTTTGATGGGTGGTTTACAATTGCATTAATTTTTCTTCAGGTACTGCCCTGAATCTCTTCATACTTGTACCGGAATTACAAGGGTTATGCTCGCTTTTTGCTGTGTATTACCGCTTGTAGTTCAGCAACGTTATTTCAGTCTGTTCAAATCTCTGCTCTATACAGATGAAATAGGATCGGAATTTTCAGGCCAAGATACGTTCTCATAAACACAGCCTTTGTATGTAAAAATTCAGAGAGTCTTAAGTTTCTTCATGCCTCAAAAAGCACCCTCAATGCACATATTTTAGGTACAAGGAATGCAACTAACTTATTCCAATATGCCTGCATCCTAGAGGAGAACAGCTAAGTAAAGTCCAATACGGTTGATAAAATGGGCTTCACACCTGACTTCGATTGTGCTTTGTAATTATCGTGTGAGTTTGAATGTGCCTGGTGCTTAATTCTAGAGAGAAGACATGACTTTGATTGTGCTTGGTACGTTGTGCCTGTATATGTAGAATAGAAGAGGATAAAAGAAGAGCAAAATTCCTGAACCGATACTCATAAGCACAAATCCCGGTACAACATTTCTGTACAGAAAAGAAAACTTGCAAATGAGCAATGATTTATGTCAATGCCCATATTATCAGAATATTTAATTTTAAATACAATCTGCAGCCATATGAGAATTGAATTCGCACCTCAATTGTAACATAAAAACGGGGGAAAATAGTGAAACACCACTCCTCAAATGAAATACATGACCATCTGAACTTCCTTCTGCCTGAAGCCACACTTCTCATAGAACACTTTGTTCTCAAGGCTGCAATCAAGAATTACCTTATAGCACCCCATTGAACGGGCATGATCTGTAAGGAATTTGATTACTTTCTTTCCCAATTGTTTTCCCCGTGCACTGGAATCGACAACAACATCCTCAATATGTCCAACTTTGCCACAATTTCTAAGAAATTTCTTTTCAATGAACACACTCCCTGTTGCAATAATCCTCCCACTAAGCTCATCTTCTATGACACAGATAACATGATCATCTCCAAGGGAACTGAGCTCCCGAAAGCGATCCTCAAATTCCTTGTCAGATACAGAATCACAAACACTAAGTTGTTGAAGTAACTCTATGAAACCTTTGCCCTTGTCTGAGATCTTTAGTCTTCTGACTCTTAAGTTCTGCTCCTCACTAGCTGAGTCACTGTTCTGCATCTTCTCTAGTGCAACTTCTGTTTCTGTCATAGCTACTACATGGATCACCATAAGAACAATTTTCAGTCAGAATCAGAAAAGTGAGAAAGAACATATTAAACTTATGAGTAGCAACAATAATTAGAATAGATCTAAAATTTGATCCAATAAAAATCTTCGATTCAGAAGCAGATTTTTACAAAACAAAGAAATTGAGTTCTTATTAATTAAATAACCAAATAATATAGAAGTTAAATTAGTAAGTGCGCAAGGAGCTCACTGCACGCTCAGCACCAAAGACTTCATTTTTGTGACCGTAAAATAAGTATGCCCTTGAAATCGATAAAAGCCTTTATCAGTTTCAACACTCCAAACGCAGTTACTTTGACTATTCATGCTTTAAATTCCTACTGGTAAACCATACCTCCCAATGTTAGTTAGTACATGGTAGTCCGTAGTGCTGGCATAAAGTGTAACTATTATATCACTGAACAGAGAGCTTCTCAAGAGATGCACAGCATCCTAGCTAATTTCCTTAGAAATTGATGTGACAATGAATCCAGCAGAATGAGATATTACCAAAATTAGTATCATCATAGCCAAATCTCACCGATTCGTAATTTTTCCCAATAGGAAAAGGAAAAGGAGAAGCCTAACTAGTGGTAGAATTGAACAACAACAATAACATTGTACTAGCACCAAGCAATAACAGCTTTAACAAATCTTAAATTACTACATGAAATCCAACATCCACCCATCTATGATGGACGACAATTTGGAAGTTTTTTTTTCTTTCTTACCTATTTCTCGGCAACCAAACAGAGAATAACACGACGGCCAACGAAATCCCACTGTAGAGATTAGGATCAAAGGCCAATTGATACGCACTGGTCTCGGAACTTCTGAAAGTAAATGCCCTACTCGTTCGAGAGAAGGGGGCAAGTGTGGAAAATTTTATTTTAGCATTACATATTTTGTTGGGAATGAATTGGTTTGTTTTGGCCCATTGGATCTTTTACTTGAATGACGTGGCCAAATCTTGACCGTTCATTGCAGCAAAACGAAGCACCTGCTTGGCGTTGGAATAAATACTTGCGTAATATACTGACATGAAGCGATGAGGGAAGCTTTTGCAATCCGACAACGATTTGCTCATTGAAAGAGAGGGAAACGAAGGTAGTCATGTCAAGGTCGCTAATTCGACGCCTCGCTCCATTTTTGACAGCTCGAATCCGACAGAACCAGAGGCTTCTAAGCTCTTCTTCTGCTTCTGCCCTTCACCATGCCTCTCCCTCATCTTCATCTTCGTCATCTTCTCTTGAGCCCGTTCAGATGACCGAAAATTGTATTCGAGTATGTTTGTGCTCTATCAATAAGGATGCATTTCACTTCTCTTTCATTATATAATTGTTTTTTCCAGCTTCTGATTGATTGGAGTGGCGGTTTAGTAAGCTTTTGTTTTTTTTTCTTTTTTTTCCTTTGTATCATGAAACTTGGAATTTGATTGAGCTTCTTTGTTAAAGGGATGTTATCATTCCCGTTTGAGGAAAATTCGGGTATGGAGATTTGTATCCTGTTACATAGGACACGAGTTTATGACTCTTCCATTCTGAGCATCGACGATATTTTCCCCTTTTTCCTTTTTCTATAAACAATAAAAAAGGCTTACTTCTCTAGGTCGAAGATTTTAAGATCCTTTTACAACTTGTTGCGGGGTCTAATAGGATCTTGCCTATCAAAGAAAGCAAAATTGAATACAGGTATGATGGGGAACCAATACTAAAGAAAGTAGTATCTTCTATTCGTGAAAGAAATAGATACTCCAATAACTAAGACTATTTCCATCCCCAATACCCCTTATAAAGTACCCTTCCCCACATTTATATTCTGCTTGACCTCTTGTAATTTGTTGCTTACCAATTCCAAGGCACAACGGTATTTTAACAATGTGACAACTTGCTCTGACGGGGCTAGCCTCCTTCTTGCCTTCCCATGTGAAATTCCTCCTATAGTGTTAGTCTTCGTACTTCTTTGCTTGTGTATCATATAGTGTATCTGACAACCCGGGTCGGTTGAGGGGTGGCAAGGGTGTGGGCGTACAACATGGCAAGTTGAGTCTAGGAAAAACTCTTATGAGAAAAGTGTGGATTAAAGCTAGTTCCATTATGACTGAATTGTTTAGCGAGGTTTTAGAGCCGAAGTGGTGTTGTAAAAGAAAAGTTCCAAATGGAAACGTAACCAACAGTACCAAAAATGTCATATTTTACCAAGTTTTCTCTTCAATTTCATGACTCTTGTGTCAGTTGATCACTGCATAATGTTATGGAAAAGGGATTATTTGCTAGGTAACCTTAGTTGCTCGAAGTTTACCTTGATTATGTCTTTGAAATGTAAGAACTTAGGGTTCAAACATTAAGGTGCTCAAGATGAAATATCAAGAGAAGAAACTCCTCAGTTGTTAGTTGTCTCCTACATCATGTGCTATTCTGGAGAAACACTAAAATGATCATATTAATCACTATTAGTGGAGGATACTTCATGATCATATTCATTTCTCCTTGTAATTAGTGGAGGGTACTTCCTATACATACTAATCACTGTTATCCCGGTGTCATTAGCAATAGCCCTCAAATTATAAATTTTCATTCCAAATAAGCTAGTAACTTTATTATTGGGGAATGGGGACTATGATAAGAACATGATATTCTGTTTGCAGATGTACATGAAATTTCTTAAACATGGCTAATTCAACTTGAAAACTAATCTGTTTTAAACAAAAAGAAGGAGGCTGAAGTACTCCCTAGTATTCAATCAAGATTCCTTCTCTGTAAAAAATTATTGTTAACAGATGATAAATGCGATCCAAAATCTAAAGTAATTATTGGGCTCCGTTACAGTATACAAGTATTTTTGTCTAATACTTAATTTGGTTGATTGGCCTTCTCACCATGCTTGTGATTTAATCAAATGCAAGTTAGGTATACATATATATAATTGCAAGTATCAATACCAACCTATTTCTGTAATTCATTGATTGTTTAACAGAGAATGAAAGAACTGGTAGCCAATGAATCATCACCAGATGGGACAAAGCTTCGTTTGAGTGTAGAAACTGGTGGATGTTCTGGGTTCCAGTATGTTTTCAATCTGGATGACAGAATAAATTCAGATGATAGGTATGTTCTTTCTCCTGTGAAAATTTGTTGATGTTTTTGTATATACATAATTACAAAAGCATATCTTTCATTATTTTGCGAGTATATATATACTAATAATGATACTAATCATCTCAACTGTGCATGGATATGTTATTCACTCATCTCTTACAACTCCTTTAATTGGCAGAGTTTTTGAGAGGGAAGGTATTAAATTGGTTGTTGATGACATTTCATACGACTTTGTAAAAGGAGCAACTGTTGATTATGTTGAGGAGCTAATACGTTCAGCTTTTGTAGTAAGTCAAGCATATTTTTGAGCGTTGGCCATGTTGTTTATTGAAAGTTATCTTCATATTCATTCTGTTGCAACTCACCTATATTCTAAGATTTAACATGGTACTTTTTGTTTTTCCCTTTCTCATAGTAGTATGATAGTAATTCTTCCCAGAATGTGTTCTCCTTGGATTGGAACTTTTTCCACGGACAATTTACATCCTTTTCCAAGTAACTGAAGTAGTTCATATCCCTTTTGCTATTTAAATCCTGAAAGATCTGATGACCTTGCAAGTTACTGTTTACTACTACATCTTTTACAGTACAAGGGACCCTGATGGCAGCCCATGCTAGGAAATGTTATCATTGACCAGTGCTGTTTAATTTATATATTAAATTATTAATGATGAGAAACTATTTGAATTGGAAACAATTAGGATCATAGTCATATTCACGGTCAGACTGGAAACTTTGTGATGAGGTTGTCATAAGGTTGGTTGTCAAAACTTTAAATGTTTAAATGAATGTGACTTATCTTGTAATAATCAAGCAATGCAATAGCCATACTATGCACTTTGATTTTATGTAGTTTGTTCGCCTTTTTATTATCTTTTATTGGCCCAATTATCTATAATCAGCTGTGGTCTAGTAATTTAAGTACATATTTGGTCAAATCCACTTGGGGTTGATTTCGCAATCATGTTTTGTCTCCTATGTTTCATGTTGGCATGCTGATATAAGCTCATGATGGTATATAATCCATGATCAGTCAGTTAGTTTTTGGTTACACATGCAGGTAACAGAAAACCCCAGTGCAGTTGGTGGTTGTAGTTGTAAGAGTTCATTCATGGTGAAACAGTAGTTACTTTGCAAGTCCCACCTGTCTCCTCCACTGCTAAGATAGTTTGATGATCTCAGTCCTAATAGACTATTTTGTCTGTCAAGACACATTTTTCTGTCTCTAAAAAAACGATTGATTGAACTGAATACAGATTTATTGCTTGTATAATATTATGAATGTATGATGCGGATATACCAATAATAAGATCAGGCATTTTCTAGTTGTCTGTTCCAATATATGTGAGCTTTTCACTACTGTTGCAGCAATTTAGGGGGGTAATTGAGATATAGGCTGCTGCAAGTTGCTAGATTAAAGCAAGATAATGCCGATGCTTATGGGAGGGTGTCCTGGTGAACCAAATTGATGTAGCACTGGATTTTATACTACATACTATTTTGTCAAATCGAAGAGATACAATGGAATGAAGTCTTCATTACCAAGATCAGAAATTAAACACTGCGAAGGAACAGATAAAAAATCCAGAGCAATATTTTCGTTCCGTACGAGACGTACATCTGAAGATTGTACGACTGAATGGTGAAAGATTGGAGATAAAGAAGGGGAGAATATCTTTAATAATTCCCATGTGTTCATCCATCCATTTATTATCAACTTTCTTTGCCCTTGCTCGTTAAAACTGGAGCTTGTGCGTCCCTTTCAAATATTGTCGTGACTAAAGTTCAGATGGGGGTTAAGGTGACAGATAATATAGTGAGATGATGCACAGACCTGACAAAGCCAAGGAGGAAAAGCCTATGATTCAAATTGCGGCGCATGGAATAATCTCATGAGCTAAATGTCATCAATGTATGGAAATTGAAGCCCTCTCAGTTGTGCTACGTCAACTTGAGTTTACAAATTTCCCTAAACCCTAACAAAGTACTTATGACAACTAAACAAAATCGACAATCGCCATTTTCCTCTTTAGCAATGGGATAATGCCATGAAGACCATGGATCCAAGCTTTTGAAAAATCCCACAAAATTGAGAATCTTTAAGGGTGTCATAATTAAAAAAAAAAAAAAAAGAATAAAAACTAAACATCCTCATATGAGTAAAGGGTGCGTTTGGTATCCTGGAAAAGTGAGTAAAAAATGGAATAGGAGAAAGAGTTTAAAAAAAAAAATGAAATGAAAAGTTTTTAGGTTTAATTTTATTTGATAGGCTAAGAATGAAAATAAAAATACGAATTTATAACTTGTTTGATAGGAATAGAACGGAGATGGAAAGGAAAGCTTGTTAAGATAAAATGACTGAATTACCCTTAACGAGGGAACACGTCTCTTGTTGTCCTCAAATGTTTCCCATCCTGGTAAAGAGGAGGGAGCGTTTCTGCAACCCATCCCCACACCCTGGTAAGTCAAGTCCACAAAAGCAGTGATTAACCAGTGCAACCATCAACATTTTCACGTCTGTTTGGCAGGAAGGTGTCAATCGAGGGATCTGTGGTGGCTGGAATGGGCGTCAATTGCAGAGCCTGGTCACCGTCTTTCGTTTTCCCTTTCCGTTCTTCCTCTCTAGTTCTTAGCTGTAAGCATCAATATACCTGCACCGATGCTTGGTTTATAAATGAAGGGTATCATCTGTTTAACCTTCAAAGAATCTGTGTATCTTTAATGGTCTGTTTGATCTCTGATTTGTTTTTATTTGTTGGGTCAGTTTGTTTATTTATTAACTTTGAGCTTTTGATTTCTGGGTTTAGTCTGGTTTAAACAGATATCTGTCTAAGATCTGTTTTTTTTTATTTTTTTTCTTCATCTGCTTGTATATAGGGATCCAGTTGTTGATTTCATGGAAGGATGAGTGGATTTTAGTGCTAAAATTAACTGGGTATTTATTTTGACTTTTATTTGAGATCGCAGAAACAATAGGAGTCTCTGTTCACTGATCTTTGCAAACATGTAGTTTTCGATTATATAAACCTAAAGTGAAAAATCCTTTTTCTGAGTGCAGAAATTGAGGATCACTGCTAATAGACAGGCTTCCATTGCAATGGGGGATTACCACGTTGTTGGTGAATTACCTTCCCCTAGAACAAATAACTCTAGAAAAGTTTCAGTTCTTCCTCTTGTACTTCTCATTTTCTATGATCGTCGTTGATCCCCGCCAGTCTCTTGCTGATCTAGTTGCCTGGGTGGTCCGTCGAATCAGAGCACCTCCCCTCGCCTGGCCTCTGCCTCTTCTAGAATGAATGCGTCTGTCACATGGAATGTATGCAAGGTTCAGCTGGCAAAATATCCAGGGGCAATTCGGTCATTTCATCGCAATTTCTCAGCCCTCCTGCCCGATTCCGTCAACCATCTGAGGGGGAAACATCTCCCAGTACGGATGGGAGAGAGGTTTCCTATACAACTGTTCCAAACCTCTTCCAAACACTATCAGCCTGGATTCCCTCACATTTTCCGTTGCCCGTCCACCTCTTTCATTTGTAACAAAGGTACCCCTATTCATGTATTTAGATTACATTGGTGTAAGACTAACATAATTGAATTAACTTAATTTTTAAATTTAACTTTAATTAAATATGATTTTATATTATTGTAATTTATGTTTAACAATTTTTGTATAAAAATTAATTTTTGTTATTTATACAGTTTATCCAACTTAAAAATATTTTTTGTTTTGCTTATATGCTAATGAAAATTTGAAAAATAAAATTAATTTTAAAAAAATTAAACGTCAAATCATATAAAAATGTTTAAATCCTTATTTAGGCACGTGATCTAATTTTTAAATTTCTTAAACGTTAAACTAAGCATACTAATTCATGAAACCATTCAAGCATATTAGTCTTTGTCATAGATATTACGTTCTTTGTAGAACATACACAGTACTACATACGCAAACCAAATTTTAGAGGAACGCCATTTAACAACCAATAATGAGATGATCGGATAAGTTTTTTTACATCAGTCATCAATTACACCAACAAAATTGATATCAATAAAACTACAGAAATAACATGAACTGTTGCCAAGAATCTTTAGCTTAAAAAATAGCATGCACATCACAAAAGGCTTCGCCCATACTAAATATCTATATAGCTGGAATAGAAGTGGTGAGATCTAAATTCTAGAATACACGGATAGCACTTCCCATAGTAATCTTGAGGTACAAGCAACAAACCTGTTTTCCACGCAAATAAAAAGAGAATGAGAGGTATTAATAGACAAGAAAAATCATGCAACAATAACAAACAACCAATCCGTTAGTTAGAATCCGTTGAGCATTACATGCCATGGTTTCACGAGTAACGGACTTTTCAACAAACCGCACAGAACTTTTAAAACCAACAATAGTGAGAACACCACCTAAGGGCTTGATTAGGAAAATGGATGGGGAAAGGAGTGGGGTGGATTGAGAATCCAAACCCTTAATTGGATGTTTAAATGTCAATAGTGAGTGTCCAATCCATTGTAACCTACTCCACACCCCAAATTTCAAACAGATCAAAATGGGGGTTTTGGATGGGTTGGATTACTTACAATTTCTCACTTCCTTTTATTAACCCTCTCTGCTTGCCTCTTCTTTTAAAGGATTGATATGACTATGGTAATATTTGAAATTTTACCCTTCAAACCCACTCCACCCCTTAATGTCTTTGTAACAGCCAAAGAGTATGGAGTGGGTTACCTCCCCTCCCAACTTCACACCACCCAACCCCATCCCATTCTCTTCAAAACCCCCAATTAAGCCTTAAATAAGACCTCTTAAATTTTAACAAGCCCCTTTATGTAGATATCAGCAATTGCCTAGATCCTTTTGGCCTGCAGAATTTGGCAGTAATCACCAATGAGTTTAGCTTAGATCACAGTTCCCAATAAGTACATATATAATTTTATTTAGAGCAAAAAAAATGAACATGTTCATTTATTTCCTTATGAGTAAGTAACACACAAAAACATGCTTGCATAAAAATGCACATGCATTGAGATTCATGTCCCTACTTCCGTCCTTGCCCATGAAAACGAATGGAAGGCAGGCAATGGCAATGCTGGACCCTAAATTCATAAGATTTTAGTATTGTTTTAATTAATTTTGATACTCACATATGGGGACATGCAATACAAGGTCTCTCAACTTACACTTTGCCAATTCTTCTTTAATAAGGAAACCAGGAAATTGACACTAAGTTGTACGTTCTGGAAGATCTGCTTCTCCTCCATTGTGCAGTTTCCAACAGTAACCGCCATAAAAAGAACTTTCTTAAGTTGAAACTTTACCATTGCTTTTGTTTCATTAGCTTTCGACTCAATGATTCTTGATGAGTCAATGTTGGAAACTTACCTGCATTCAATCCTGACAATATAAATACCATAACATAGATCCAAAAATCCTCAGGATTAAAGTTTGAAGTTTCAACTATCACTGGCTTTGTGATAACCTGACTGTTGCAACAAAAGCTTCATTACCAGAGGACCAGCATTCACACGCAGTACATTTCTCATGTTAGGATTAACACGGATCAATGAGACTTCAATAATCCTTTGTGTTACCATTAGAGCAATGTTTACTACCCTCATGCAAAAATAAATTAGGTTCTGGATATAGGGAATGTTCATCAAGAAATTATTCCAGTTGCACATAAGAAGACAATGCCTATTGTCTATAAAAATCCCTGTTAACACTATACTGCAAACTTCTATGTCATGTCGCTAAAAGGTAACAACTCATTCTCAGCCATAAATAGGAACAATAATGGAACTGAGAAGAACAAAAGCGAGAAACATTGAAGCCTTAAATGATTATTCAAAGAGTGATACTCAAGAGAACCGATACAATAGCAAATGAGACTACTTGCCAGCCTTATTTAAGCCAGGGCCCAAAAGTCGAGGGATTTGCTTGATGACAGCTTCAGATGCTAAAAATGCATGGTATTTCTTGGCAAGCTTCTTGACGAGTTTCTTATTTTTATTAAGTTTTTTCAACCCTTCCACATCCATGTAACCCAGGCCTAATTTTTCCGCCTGTGGTGGAATTTACGAAAAAGACCATGTAAATAACAAAACCTCAGATACCTGGCTAGATCGAGTAAACATAATTTACAGTGAGTGAGAAAGCGAGAGAGATTATGAAATCCTCATGGGAAGAAAAGAAAAAGAAAAAAGAATTATGAAATGAGTTACAGACCTCTTCCACATGCTGAGCATCACCAAGCATACAAATCTTCATCTTAGGGTGCGGAATATGAGGAAGTTTAACAGAACCACTGAAACGCTTCTCTTTCTGAGGGTCATAGTTCTTCAATCCAATTTGCAGCTCAATAGTCTTGGTGAAATTACGTTTTTTTATCCTTTGCATTGTTAACAACTTGGGATATGGCCTGTCTCAGTGCATCACTTTGCAGCTTACTTCAGTCAAAAACAATTAGATCAACGGTAAATTTTCAGTGATAACAGACAAGATTTTGACTTTCAAGTTCAAGCGCATCGCTAATTTATTATATCCTTACATTATCCAGCTTCAACGAATATCACTTTGCAACGAGGGAACAAAGATAAAGGGAAAGTGGTAAAGGATTGCCCAAGCAAACAATTAAAGCAACTCAAGTTTCAGTTCAGCGGTAAACGCTGAATTGGGGTCTTCAAAAAGCCAAAAATTTAGCATTTGATTATCATTATTTTTGTTTCCATGGAAACGATGTGCAACCCCTCGGACCGTGCATCAGACAATGCCTATGGAAACAAGTTTATAGAATAGATCAATAAAGCCCGGTTACTACCTCATGGTGCGGGGTTTCTTCTTGCACGGCTCGTGCAAAGATTATTCTGCAAATAGAACAAAACACAAGAAATGATAATTAAGACAAAGGCACAGTTAATCTCTCAATGCCACTTGTACGAATGCATTGAGACCCAAAGTTGTTTATTCTTTTTGGTACAATGAGACCCAAAGATGTCGAATTGCTGTGAATGTAAAGAAGAGTCAGAGCGCACCTAAAGTATGAAGCTCAAGCCGGACCAAGAAGACAGCTGCTGAGATACGGCGGGAACTACATGTTACCACCTTGGTCTATAAAATCCCTATACATCTCCCCAATCACCGAAGAGTTGCTAACTTTTTTTCAACTGCTGATAGTAGTTTCACACGAAAAAAATGCTAATATTAATATTTGAGAAAATTAATCATTTAGCTGTTGTAATTTATCTAATTTATCAATTTGATCTTTACAGATTTTTATTTTCAAATCAACAATTATATTTTAGCGTTATATTTAGTATACTCACAATTTTAAGTGTATTATTACAAATTCAAATTATCTCCGATAACGGGAGATAATAAAATATTATTATTTGTATTAATATTAAATTAAAAAATATATTAAAATATAAAAAAATAATTTTTTAACCACCTCTAGTTATTGGAGTCTCTAGTAACTAAAGGTGATCCGAAAGTGCACTACTATACTTAGTTATAATGTAGGAATATTATTATAATAATATTAAGCAAAAAATGGTAATATGATAATTATACCCCCTACATTTTAAATAGTTACACTGTTACATTTAAAATGGTGAGTGTAACAAAGATTTTATTTTATACTTTTCATCCTTTCAAGATTTGTATTTACAATATATTTTAACTTAAAGTTATGATTTTAGTATTTAGAAATATAACAAGTCGTACAAATGGCTTCATAGACACTAATATGTTAATATTTTTTAATAAATTATTCAAATAAATTACATAATTAATAAATAATTTTTTTATATTTAAAATTAAAGTACATAATAAAAAATTAAAAAATATGTCACTTTCCCCATATTTCAATAATGACTTGTATATAAGTTCATGTTTATTTAAATATATTTCATTCTATTTTAACATGCAAAATGATCTTTTTTAAAAAAATATTTCCACTAAATTGAGAATTTAAGTAATTTATACATACTAAATAATTATTTTTTCTTTATTATTTGTTCTATATATATATATATATATATATATGATTTAAGGATTACTTTCCAGTTGATTTAGTCATTTCAAAATTATTCTCTCAAATTTATTTCTAATTATTTTTGTCCAATCAAAATTATTCCTCTTTTTCCACAATTTCGTCACACCAACAAAAGAGATATTGTCATGCCACTTTGCATATCATAATGTACTGTTTCATTAAATGAAACAGGTGAATTTTGAGTTTTTTTTCTCCTATGGGGTAAACTCCAAAACCGCGTCGTTCCACCTAAAACTTTTTTTTTTAATTCCCTATATTGAAATGCATTGTTTAGTTAGATACAACTGCAACATCTTCTTCCCTCAAACCACACCCATTATTTGCATAAGGTTTTCCAAGTCTTCACTTGAGCCATATATTGTTGGGTTTTACAGAGCACCCAGCATCAATTTTGAGCCATTTGGAGGAAATAAAAATTTCACTGTCTCCTTTCTTTGAAGACGCAAAGCAAAGAACAAATATGATTTTCTTTTTCCTTGGTTGCAATCGTCTTACTATGTCATTTTCCTAGCCATTATGGCATTTATCATAAGTTCAATTTAGAGGCAAGTTACTTCTTTATACATATTATCTGGTGATAATATTTATGTTTGATTTCTATATTAACATGCCTTATGTACTTTAAGTTAGCAAATGAAATTGTGTTTTCCTTTAAGTGTCTGTAATGTATAATGTAAAGTTTATTGGTATACACTATTTATTTTCCTGTGTTGTGAACAATTCCTTGCTTTTCTATTAAAACAATTGAAAGGTAAACAAGTGAACATGTTATATAACTTAGAACGTATGAAGAACATAAATTTGATCTAAATTATACATTAATTTGGATATAAACAATTGTTTCTTTTTCATTGTTTCTCTCATAACATATGGGATTGTTCTAGAAGCTCTCACGCCTCTTGAGGTATTTATGCTAATATATACCACCCCTACTGATCCTGTAGTGTTATTGATTCCTTTTTCCTAACATATAAATAAATCATTTACAAGTAAACTAGTTCTCTCTTCTCAGCCTACTATTTAGGACATATATTATGATCTAAACAATAATTCTTTTAATTGTTTTCATTCGATCAACACTTGCAATGGTTATTATTGTCATTACTTTCAACCCAATAATCTAAATAGTCCAAAAATTTGGATAGAAAATTGGGTTGGTTGGAAAGTCTTAAAATAATTGCTAATGACCTTTTTCCTTTATGTATATAAATTATTTTTATGAATGTTTAAGGTTCAAAATTTGGGATGACAAAGATAATGATCCTGCATCTACAATGTTTCTCTTGGATTCCTCATTGCCTACTATGCTTGCTTGAAACTACCATTATCATCTAGTTAATTTGCAAATGATTCATATGAAAACTATATAATGACATCTGCCTTCCAAAGGGAACTGTAATAATCAATTAACTATTTTGATCTTTTAGAAGTAATACATTTGACTATTTTGCTGCTAGTTACATATTTTCATAAATATTGAAACTATCCAATATCCTCATCCCCAATATATGTACAAGCATTTACTATACCCAAAAAATATGTAAGTGCCAAGCATCTTTAAAAAATACAAGATTTGCATATCTTAAAAAAATGCAAGTGCTGAGCACCCTCACAAAAATACAGGATATGCTTATCCCTAAAAAATACAAGTGTTGATTCTCCTAAAAGAAATGTAAGTACTTAACACCCCAAAAAAAAAGCACAAGTACTCAACACCCTCGAAACATACAAGATGTGCCTAAACTTAAAAATTACAATTTCTAAGCACAAAATAAAATTACAAGTGCTTAACTTAACTAACCCTAGATGTCTACATTTGTAAGGGATTATGTAGGCACCTCCAATGATTCCTGTGCATGAGACAATGAAGTAAGAACATAAACATACACAAATATAAATTTCTTTTGTATTGTAGTTACCATTAACAAGCTAGTAAGACTAAATTGATTCCTATGTGTTTGGTGCTCCCTAAAGGACATTAGACGTGCTAAACATGACATTCCACACAACAACAAACTCGATGATTCGTTGTCCTACAAGAAAAAAAAAAAGAGATTGTCAATGAGATGGACCTTGTGGCATTGACAAATGAGTAAATACATACACCATATGATGGATTTTGTGAACATTTACTCGGTGGAGCCTTTCTTTTCCTGTATGACTAAATCTTAACCAAACTCTTTAATTGCCGTTGTTTCTTAGGCCTAACTTGTATCTTATATCCTTGCTTGTTGTACTTCATCATACTTCAGGGTTGTGAATTGGTTGTTATTCCAACAGGAAGGCTTTATTATTTCAAACAAAGATCCATCATCTGCTTGCACAAGTCATCCACATCATTGTTAATAAAAGAGTGCAACTCTATACATGTAGCAACCTCATATGCTAGTTTAATCATTTTGGAGCAAAGTTACTTCTATTATCATATGTTAGCTAATTTAAGGTCTCCTTTAACTTCTTTTCCTCTCACATCTTGCATAATATCACTACATATATTTTTTGTCCATCACTTTAAAATATATTACTTAGACACTTATTCAACATCCAGAGTAATGAAAACTTTGAGAATATGGCTACATAACATTTTAAATGTCTTAAACTTCTTGCAGCTACAAAAGGCAGACTTCTGGATATGACTTAAATATAGATAGCTTTATTCCTATGTTGTATTAAGACAACAAATAATAAATTAAACTCCTTTTAAAATAAGTCAAATAATGGGAATGTGTAAATTTGTGCAACTTGTTTAGAATGGACAAATGTGAAGAATGCAACCTTAGCAGTTTATGTCGAGTATCAAACTTAAACTTTAACTCATTATACCACTTCTCCTCTACTACTAGTTCAAATAGCTTAAACAATTTATGATCTTTACAGTAGGTTTCATGCAAGTCTTGAAATCTGAATTAAACTCTCATTAAGTTTTATGCCTCTCATGTCTAACATGAAAGCTTGTTTTATATAAAATGTTGTCTATTTTTCTCGTAAGGCATATATAGAATTTAACCAAGCGTTTTCATAGACATCATAGTCAAACAACATCTCCCAAGTCGTGTTGAACTAGATTTCTTCCTTAAACGTGTACATGCACTTATAAAAATCAGTTAAGAAATATGATCCATCTTTTATTATCTTCTCCAAGTGTTTGATGTCATTTTGTATTAAATGCCATGTGTAAAGACCATGTTGAGTATCAAGCATCACCTAACCTACAACAACAGACATAAATGAGCATCTTTGTTGATATTATTCTTTATATGTACCATAAAAAAAATATGATCACCTAAAGTTTTGGACATCACTTAGTCTTGGTTGGGGAAAATGGTATGAGGCTTTTTGCTTGCATGCCTCTTAAAAAGTTTCAAATAACCACTTAAAGAGCTCATAAGTTTATATTACATCAATGCTACTCAGAAAGATAAATGTTTGTCTATAATGGTTGAATCCAAAAAATAAAGCAAGTGGCCTATGTGCTTGATTTATACATTAGGTTGTATTAAGGGAGACCATGTCACTAAAATATCCATAGTCAATGATTATACATGCTTCAACCTAGAAAACATTTGTTATTTGTTCTTCGGAATCCATTTTGGTAAGCATGGAAAAAGGATAGTTCTCCAATATCTAACATTAGAAATATTGCAAAAGATACCCTATGTCCCCATAAACCATGTAGCATTGTCTTCTTATCTGTAAATAACTTTTGGCATCCATTCGAGTAAACCTGAGATCGGTTTTACCCTTGACATGTGTGCTTATCAATTAAAATGCATCTTTTTGTTGTAATCTTGAGTCATCAGCTAATTCAAGCACATGTGCTTAAATTTGGGATATTTTATTATGGGAAGCCAATATATGGGTTGTCTCAAAAAGTTGAAGAGGGTGATTATGCTCTTCTACAAACTCATTAATTGTGAATTTTCCTTTCTTCATCACAAGGTTAACTTTTGCTATATAGTTTGATCTTGTCTCAAGCCGATGATTCGTAGCTACCATATCCTTTTTATCAACCTTCTAAACTCCTTCCATATAATAAACAAATCTACAAAAGTCATAACTTCATATTTCTTATTCTTGTTTAAGTACTGCTTTCTTATGCCAAATCTCATTCGTAAACTATAATTAGTCCATAATTGTCAAGCCGAATCTATACTGTCAAATTTAATACCAATTTTTGGGCTACATTTAACTTTAAGTTATGATCACTGGTGTATTCAGTAGTAGGGACATCTAATTTCTTGGAATTCATTAATAAAAACATGAATTAGAACATTAAATCATGCGAATGAATTTTTTCATTCAATCTCATACTACTTATATATAATCATTAACTACATATCTCCTTATTAAGAAGGCGAACTAGAATCATAATACAAGTTCTTTGTCAAAAAGCATAGCTAAAACAAACAAGACAAACTATAGAGTACAAAGAATGGAATTTTTCGCAACTTTTAACTCCATTGTAGAAAAAAACCTTACTCCAAAATTTCTTTCTGTAAGCATTTATTCAAAGCAACATTAGTTTACATTATATTGAATTTTCATAATGTTTATATCTTTATAAATATTCTAACATTTTGAAATATGTGTGCTCCAAGTTTCAAATTCTTAGTTTTTTCATTTACCGAACTATTCATAATGAAAATTCCGTAATCTTCTTACAGAGCATTGGTTTACTTATACAAAAATTCTACAACACGTTTCTTCTAATCAAACTCATTATTTATGACCATCAAACACACATTTAAGGGATTGTGGATAAAGTTTACCACAATTATACATATGTACAAAGCAAGTGTACCTAAAGATCTTCGGAGATAGGCTGTGAGTAAAAGCGACAAATTTAAGGAAACCTTCTTGTAATTTTTCCAATGTGGTAATGTATTTCAGAAGTTTAAAAGGCATTTTATTAACTATAAATGTGATTGTTAGTAAGGCTTCTCCCCAATAGGAGTGATTTATATTAGAGGCAATCATTAAGGCTTTAATCACATCTAGAAAGTGTCTATTTTTGCATTCAGAGAGTCGATTTTATTGTGGAGTATGAACGCAAAAGCTTTAGTGAAAGATCCATTTTTCAGTAAAAACTTGCTTAAGGATGGTATTGAAATATTTAGTCTCATTGTCTATTCTTTAGATTTTAATAGGAGTTTGGAATTGAGTTGTGATAAAAGAATGAAAGATTTTGAAAACTTAGGTGACCTCTGATTTTTCTTTAATTAAATAGGTCTAATTGAGTCTAGTGTGGTCATTTAAAAAAATAACAAACCGATGGTCTCCAATTAAGGTTTTTGTTCTGGATGAGCCCTTTACATCACTATGTATTGATGTAAATAGGTGTAAGGGGATGTGTCTATGAAGTGGGTAAGAATTACGTTTGTGCTTTGATAATTGACAGATATCGCACTAAAATGAAGTAAAGTTTTTATCGAAGAGAGTATGATACATTTTTCTTATGTATTCAAGGTTAAGGTGGCCTAATCTATAATGTCATAAAACAAAATTAGAAAAAGATATATAACTAGAAAGTGCACAAGGCTAGTTGGGTTCTCAATCAATGAGGTAGAGACCATACTTCTCCTTAATACTGCCAATCATTACCTTTGATGTCAGGTCTTAAAAACAACAACCACTAAGAAAATATTTAATGACACGATTTAAGTTTTTTTTAAGTTTACTAATGGACGAAAGGTAGCTAGTTAGGTCAGGAACTAGAAGGACTTAATGAAGAGCAATATGATTAAACAATTGGATTATTCCAAACCCAAACACCTTAGAGGGGGTGCCATCAATAAGGGTGACAACCAAATTAGGCTTGTGTGGTTTAAAATTTGTAAGACAAGAGGAATTATCTATCATGTGGTCTGTAGTTATGAATTCAATCACCCAAGTATTGTTTCCTTGAGTTTTGGAATTAAAGGCTAAAGATGAATTACTTGTGTGGGCAACTAGGCTAGTGGTAGCCTTTGGAATAGGGAATGCATTGAGATGATTTCCAATTAACTTGTAAAAGACCTCCAACTAATCTTTGCTAAAAAGTCCAAAATTATAGTGATTACCTTCTAAGTTAATGGCCATGTGAGCTTACCCAGCAAAGCACCTTCATTGTTTAGTGTTAGGGGGTTTACCATGTAGCATTCATCACTTTTCTTTAGGGTGGTCAACCTTATTATAGTGATCACACCAAGCTTTTTGTGATTTCTTTTGTTTGCTATCCCAGGGTATGGTCCTTTGGCTACAAAGGCAGAGTTGTTAGTAATGTTAAGTTGTTAACAATAGTAAATTTACCTTAAACAAGTTTCTTTCTAATTTACTCTCTTTTCACCACAGAAAGTACTTCCTTTAGAGAGGGAAAATGATCAAGTGAAAGAATTTAGCATTTAATTTCCTTAAACGTGTTGTTCAAGCCAAGGAGGAATTTATATACTTGCATTTCTTCTTTTAATTTCTTAAAGTAGGTTGCATTTGGAACGTATAACCACTTATGATTCTCAATTGATCAAGCTGATGCCAATGGTGCAGCAAGATATTAATATATTGGGTAACATCCATGTTAGATTGACAGAAATCATGAAGAAAACTCTTTATTTCAAATATGACTACTTTATTCTTAGTAGAGGAGTACATTTCTTTGGTGGCTTCTCAAACTTCATGAGCTGTCTAATAAAGAAGAAAATTTTCCCCAATGTCAATAGCCATGGACTTGATTAGCCAAGATTGGATGAGGCAATTTTTGGTCTCCCATGTTCTATAAAAAGGGTTATTAGGTGAATGAGGTGTAGCAGCACCTTGAGGTAATAAGCTTTGCCTCTTCCGTTCACAAACAACATCACACTAGCCAACCGTTGTAAGTAATTATGGCATGTTAAGCAATGAGATATGATAAAACGAGGAGTTAGTTCAGGGTTGGTTAGTCTATGTGGGGCAACAAACTTATTCTAGCTGTTAGCATTCACTTGAAGGTGACGTCATGCTGCCTTGATCATCGCTGCCATCCACATTTAAACCAAAGCCAAAACAAATCATGGTGCCCAAATGAAAGGCACTCATACCATTTAGATGTTTAGAAAAGGATTTTGAATTTTATCCAATAACCTTGATTCAACCTAATTACATAGCTCTATCTTATATAACTATAAAATACATGCAAAAAATAAGATTGGATGAAAACAAAATTTTAAATCCTAAATAACTGGATATCCCTTAAAGATAGGGATATTAACTAATTCCTAAAAAGTAGAGATTATATTATTGGTGCCACCAGGCTCCAATATAAACAAAATGAAATAAAATAAAACAATTAAGGTTGGCATCAAGTATTCTAACATTAAATTTTCAACTTCACCAAATCTATTTTCATTGCAATACTGGAGTTTGTAAAATTAAACAAAACAAGGTTGTTCTGTGAAATCAAAACATATAAACAAATGGAAATAACTTATATGCAATTCCTTAGTATTTTTATTATACTATTTTTCAGTTAAAACACAATAAGTATATAATTCACTAATTATATCATAATATGTATAAATTATTCCACATATTTATATTATTTTAAAATTAAAGTATACATTATTATTATTCAACTGTACGCTTATCATTTTAAAATCAAAATAATATAACATAAATGTTTAAAACTACATATAAATCTAATAATATTCAAATTTGTATCATCAATTAATAGCTATGCGAGCTACATTTCATGCTATTTATACTATATACACACACGCACACAATATTGACCAGAAAGGCCGAGTTATAGCACACTTTAAAAGCTCAAATACCAAATTTATGAAAATTTCCATTTCCATAACTATGTTAGATATATTCATTTATATATTTGACATGATTAAACGGTTATTTATCAAATATAAAATGTCACCTTTTTTCATCCGAATGGAGATTGAAATAACAGAAATATAGCAACCCATTAAGTCCTACTCACCCATGTCAACGACTTTCGAATCTGTCTAAGTTCAATTATTCAGTTGCTCGACCCGAGTCATTAAAACTGATTTCCAATTATTTATTATGCTTTGGATTTAACCAAAACTAAATCCAAAAATACACTTTTTGAATATTATCTGGTTCAATAGCCAGTTGATTACATAATTCAAGGTTTCCGGACATATTCTTTCAGCAAATACAGAGGCCTGTACTTGTTCAATATCTCTATATCCAACAGAATTGATGAATCTAACAGAATTGATGAATATATGCTTGGGAGTCAAGACCACAAACAAGCATATGACGATTATTGCGAAAATGGAAATAGCCATCTAGCTCATGATGTTTACACCAAGTTTCCAAAAGTATCAAACTCAAACGGTCAACAAGTCACTCTTCCGATTGCCTTTGCCCCAAAACAGGAATGTCCTCATATCGTTTCTGCAGCAGAAAAAAATGGAATTATAGTTCATGGCTAAAATAACTGTTAAGGCAGGACCAAAAGTTATCATCGTTAATTATCATAACCGGACACCTTAAAACCAATATTTACTATTTGGTAAACCTAATTTGTCCACTAGAATATATCGAATAGTGATAGGAACTAAAGGAAGCTTAGAAAACTCACTCTTAAAAATCGACTTGTAAGGAAAAAAACAACACCCTTTAAATACCCTATTAAGGGTCCCATACTAATCAATATGAGATTTAGGCATTTCATGTTACCCAATATCTCTATCATAACATTGCCCTTGAAGAGTAGATGTTCTGATAACTGCATTCTACGGCACTCCACTTAGCATTTTGCCAGTCAAAACCCTTCATAAGTAACCCTCTCTATGACATCAACAAATAGGTTCTAATACCATTTGATAGGATCCAAGAAAGCATGGGAAACCCACCCTTGAACTAACTTGCAAAAGGAAAGAACCAAACTGCTTAACACCCCATCAAACATCCCATACTAGCCAGTGTTCCTATCAAATAGACAATGCCAATTAGAAATGGGCATAAACGTGTAAATCATTCATGAAGAGTTGTCCATGTACTACATAATAATCTACCCCCCGGGACCCTTTTCACCATATAAGTTTTCTCTTTCCTCCCTCTCAAACAACAGAATGTCTTGCCCACCAAAAGAATGTCAAGTTGTCAGCCACCAAAAATCATGTCTCTCTGGTCCTCTTAATCTTTCATCTAGTCAGGCATAAAGACAGCTAGCTTTTACTCGATGCCCCTCTACCCATTATAAAAAGCCTCGTGGAGGATATACTGCATTTTGTTCCAAGGTGATAGTAACTCGTGAATTATGAATTCAATTGTTCAGAACATGAAAGTACAATACTGGAAAGGAAGGTAAATTTGGATTGGTTGGCTGCCCAACTATTCTCTTTCCTTCTTTCTTTAGGAAAAGGTGAGCATGGGGTAAGCACGCCAACATACAAGGGTGAGGGAATAAGAGATTAATAAATTAGTAGAGAGAGGTGGGAATTGGCAATAAAGACCAACTTGCATCCCCATTGTAATTTCGTGGACGCTCAAGGGAAAATGAAAGGAGAGTACAGCCTGACAGTGTTAGTGAGAAAAAGGACATCCATTTCATTTTTTCTTCAATGTTCTATTTCTCGAACGGAGGGCTACCAAAGCACAGTAAGTGGCCAAAATGATAGAATTTATTGATAAACTCTAATAAAGTAATGAGAACAGTGAAAGCACAGCAATAATGTATCCAACATTCATCATCCCAAACAGTTTCATATTAAAGATGCAAAAAGAATGAGTAAGGATTACAGCAACATGTCAACATCATCAACTAGCATTAAGATGCAGGAATGCAGGCACCTTCAAAACAGACAGTATCAAAATATGCCCAGACCAATTTTCAACCCAGAACTAGAAGAACCATCAGATTAAAAAATGTATAATTTTCCAGGCACACGAAAGTCGATGCTCTAGATAAGTTGGAAGGAAAAGCAAGAAAAACTTTTGGGACAATTAAAATTACAATTTCTTGGAAGAAAACAAAATTACAGTCCAGGAACAATCAATCATACAAGTGGTTGACTAAGTTTATGTGTCAATGAATTGATTTAATTTAGTTAACCACATTTTCGGTTAATTGTTTGTTAGACTGGAAATGCTTTTGCCATGTATTCTAAATTCCACCTTCCCAGCTGGAGAAACTTTTTAGGGTGCTAATTATGCATACTAATGAAGACTCATAAGTATTAATCATCTAATTTAGAAAATTCCAATTGATATTCCACTTATTAACACAATACTTTTCAAAGCTTAAAAAAAAAGTAAGTGAAATTAAAACCAAATGAATAGTACATAAAATTATAACTGCAGGCCCTGTGAATTCTAAGATATTGTATACTATTTTCCAATAACAATAGACTTTAATTCCTAGCAAAAAAATAAGCAGCCATTGAAGTAATTATATTGTAATATCATAAACCTCTCAAGATATCCACAATCTTAAAACTTCATGACGAAATCATTAAGACTGCAGCTATGAACTTAATAAGAATGAATATATTATCAACCATCTCTTCTAAAGTTATCTAAATTCTAAAAAAGTTCTTATAATAATATTGATAGGAATTAGGAAGATCAGAATTATTGACCAAAAGAAAAAGCCCTTTCAAGTTTCAACACATTCATTTACAATAAGTGACTCAAAGAAAGAACAACTTCAACTTAATCAATCAAACTTGACGTTTCAACTTAATGCACCATAAAATTGATACATGAACCATAATAGTGTAGAGTCAAGCAAATTATGTACCCCAACATTGTTGTACTCCCAGAGCTTGTGAACTCCATAATCCACGGCCTGCAACCAAAAACAGGAATAGTATCTTAGTTAATCGTCTTGCAAAAACTAGCATCAAAGAAACCAAAGGAAACTGCCAATAAAGTAACGCTAGAGAAGACAAAGGAAACTACTTACAACATATGGAAAAGGAAAAGAAATTCATAATTATATTTAAATAAACTTATGCAACAAAGTTGATCCATTAATAAACAATTTATCTGTCAATATAAAATTAATACCTCTTTAAAACAACAAAATGCAAATTTTCACCACCAGTTTCGGACATGGAACAAGCATAATGTTTCCCACAACCAAGAGGCATAATAAACCACACACATTTAACTGCCACATAAATGTTGTAGTCGCAATTGAGGCACCCAACAATCGCAAAGTAAACTTCAACACACATATCGTGAGATTTGGGGTATCACATACATATCCTTCCAAATCCTACTTACCCACATTGCGTCACATACGAAACTCCTTCCGAAGCAAATACAATTAAACATTTACTCAATTATTATCTAACACATAGTCCTCGCAGTTATCTAGTTGCATCCAACATACCGGACTCCTCTCATTTCTATGATCAATTATGATAGATGAAAGTCATCAAACAGAATACATATGAATAAAAATTAAACAAAATTCGAATCTGAGCTCCTTACAACAATAAATGCAGATATTCCTGGCGGATAGGCCAATAAAAAAACTTGCAACATGGGTCGCGATGAGATTCAAAGAATAAGAACTCACCCGTTCTCCGAGGAAAGCGCCAGCAATAATGAAGGTGACATAGACGGAGTTTCGGCGCATAATCACCTTGTAAAGACCTTCAAGAAGGCCACCTCTGCTTCGTCGAGCGGCAGAATCCATGGTGATTGGCTTTGCTGTTTTTCGTTGGTTTCCTGCTGATCTGTGCTCTCGGCCTAGGGTTACGTATCTCTCCTCGCAGCCCAAAAGGAAGCCAAGTTAATATAATTAATCATCAGCGATGAAAATATATAGATACGTATAAATTTACAAAAAGAAATGGATTATAACCAATACCAATACCAATTTCCAATAACGAAAATAAAGGTTAAACCTCCTCAACATTCCTAAAAGAAATTTAATTTGGTTTCACGGTTTAAAAGTAAAAATATTATTGTTAAAAAAATTCTTATTTTACTCGTGATCTTATAACTCATACAACATTTAAAGTTAAACTTAATAATTTTTTGAGTTATATGTTGGTTATTTATTTAATATTATTAACTCATATTCAGATTTCAATGATTTGGGAAAAAACTAAATACTTTTTTAAAGATTTAAGAGAATGATATTGTCTATTTTTAAACTTGAGAAATTAAATTGAAATTTTTATACAACTATAAATATTAAAAGTGTATTTAAGCTTTGAATTCAATAAATTTAAAAGCAAAAATTTTAATATAATTAAAACTATTTCACTCAAATTGTATTATACATGTGAGTTATGCTTCGACTTAATTTTTATAATGGCATAATCATGCATAGTCAAATTTTCAAATATAACATATAATTAACTGTATCGGTAAAATTTTATGTATTCCTCAAATTGATTTATACATAATTATTCAATTGTAATCTATTAAATAAAAAATAAAAAAAAAATATGTAATACATTAACCCCAAAAAACTAATTAATAACAACCTATACTTTTTTCTTTCTCTCCATTCTCACCCATTTCAAAATATCAAAGTTAGGGTATTAAGTGGCGGTTTGGCAATGAGAAGTGGGACTAATTTAATATATATTTTAAACTAATTTAATATATATTTTAAGTTGAAATTTGGTTACAACTTCATCTTAATTTCTGCATTTAATTTCAACTTAAATTTATTATATAATATATTTTATAAATATCTGTACTGTATATTCATAAAATATTTTCGTTTTTTTTCACTTTTTTAGTAATGAAAATAAACCTTTGAGTAAGTTGAATTAAATGGTTTATAATTGGACTTGTATTTTGGTTAACAGGCGTCCTCCTCCATCAGCGGCCAAAGCAGCCCTTTTTTCTTTCTTCCCTCTCGCTCCGGCGCGTGTTGTACGCGTGGAAATCTGCTTAAACAGTAAACAAGTAGCTGGTTAGACTAACTAGCAGTAGCTAACTCGAAAAATATAAGCGAAGCCCTCAAAAAGCAAAGGAGAAGAGAAGAGGGATTTCTAAGAAGCGAGTTTCAACTAATTCTCTGTGGTTTTTCTTTGGTTTCGATGGAGAACTTCGATGAAGGTTTTGAACTGAAGGAGATTCAGACACTTGAAGGTCACTCCGATAGGGTTTGGAGCCTGGCTTGGAATCCTGCTTCTGGGCATTCTGGAATTCCATCTGTCTTCGCCTCTTGTAGCGGCGATAAAACCGTTCGAATCTGGGAGCAGAATCTCTCTTCTGGTCTTTGGAACTGCAAGGTTTTTCCTTTTCTTTTCTTTTTTGGTTTTTTTGGCTCTTGCTGAATTCTGACTGGCCTATGTGAATTACAGAATCAAATTAATGATTTCTCGGCGACCCAGTTTATCTGGTTTTATTCTTTTCCAGAAAGACTTCAGTTATGATTATATGTTTTATTTTCGCCATTCCAGTTATGATCATCACTAAAGACTTGGAATATGGACTGTCCTCATATTCAGCTATCTGAAAATGGATTTTTGGTCTAATCTTACTCACCCCTACAAGAGAAAACTAGGACGCTGAAATAATGTGGTTAAGACAGAATGGTTTTTTCTATGTGACTTAGAGCAAAAATTTAAAAATCTCCTCAATAAATTAACAAAGCGGGAGTATTTTGTACTTTGAAGTTGTTTTTTATTTGGTGGAACTTTCAAAGCTTTAAGAGTCTGATATTAAAATGCAGGCAGTTTTGGAAGAAACACACACTAGAACTGTTCGATCATGTGCGTGGTCACCATCTGGGAAACTGTTGGCTACTGCGAGCTTTGATGCCACTACTGCCATCTGGGAAAATGTTGGGGGTGATTTTGAGTGCGTCTCTACTCTGGAGGTATGATTTTACCGTGAGGAAGTCATTCTATATGAAGATACCCTAAACCTGGTCATCATGTTTTCTTTTGAATGTATTTATTAATTGATCGTTGCTCTGTTCTTCAACATTTAATAATGCAGTTTGATAGCATTTAATCTTGTATATAGGGTCATGAAAATGAAGTGAAGAGTGTGTCTTGGAATGCATCTGGATCTCTGCTTGCAACATGTGGTAGAGATAAATCTGTTTGGATATGGGAAGTGCAGCCAGGTAATGAGTTTGAGTGTGTCTCAGTGCTGCAAGGACATACACAAGATGTGAAGATGGTGCAGTGGCATCCGACAATGGATATATTAATTTCATGTAGCTACGATAACAATGTTAAGGTAATGCACATGCTACTTTCGCTTTGCTAATATAATTTTACCTTTTTCCTCTAGCCTATATGTAAATGAATTTAATTGGACAGTGTGATTATGTCATAATTTTGTTAATTTACTTCCAGGTTTGGGCAGATGAAGGCGACAGTGATGACTGGCAGTGTGTCCAGACTTTAGGAGAACCTAATAAGTAATATATCTTAGCCTATCCTGTTGGTTCCACTTTTTAAGCTTCTGTGGTCTCTTCTTCTTTAGACCTGATTTCTTTTCCTGCAGGATATGAATATAGCTCTTGCATTGCATATATCTTTTAAGCTAGTTTATATTGGATGACTAATGTCTTTAGCTAGTAAACTTTGTTCTTATATAAGTGCTGTTTGTCAGTGGTCATACTTCTACTGTTTGGGCCCTCTCCTTTAATGCTAGTGGAGATAAAATGGTTACCTGTAGGTATGTGTAATATTCTCTTGTTCATTCCTGGGAATCATTTTGGCCTTTTGTTGAACTTCTTTTGCATTCTGACCCCTGTACCTTGTGGCAGTGATGATCTTACCTTGAAGGTATGGGAAACAGATAACATAAGGATGCAATCTGGAAATGAATTTGCACCTTGGTAAGAAACATTCTTTTTTTACTCAACAATTCTTCTCCTCTGGGCAAGAATACTAGAATATGTATTTGATATTCCTCGTATTGGAGATGTTATAATGTTTCAATTATTCAATGAAAAGTTTGTGATGTACATCGTACTCATTTGTGCATATATTTTATAGGTAATTGACTTTTCCTGAGATTTGAAAACTGACATTAAGAGCAGCCTATTAGCATAACCATTGGAGGATAACATGTACATCAGCAGAATAACCCCTCACAATGGCAGTAATCAGGAGCATATTCTAACAATCTAAAATGGAAGCAATATAATCGGTTTTTGCTTGAGTACCCATATTCTTTAAATATCATATAATATAATTTCCCTTTGATTTTTGTTTTACTTATCCTTTTTTACTTCTTCGTTCATTTGCTTTTCAATGCCTTCTGGTAGTCTCATTTTTTTTTTTGGTCTTTTATTTATTTATTTTTGTTTTATGGTTAGGAAAGGCTTCATACATCCTTTCTTTTTGTTTTATTTGTTCTTTTTTATTTAAATTTTAGAATGAATTAGATAGGTTAGGAGTAGTGATTTTGGATTGGCTAACTTATACTTGAGGGTGGATCATTTTATTGTGACATATTATGCTTTTCTTTATTTGCACAATAAGAAACTGTTTCTTGCTTCTTCTTTTTCCCCTTTTTGGGAATTTCAGGAGACATCTTTGCACTCTTACAGGGTATCATGATCGGACAATTTTCTCTGTTCATTGGTCAAGGTAGTTGCATCTGTTAACTGAGACAAAATTTGCATTCCATGTTTGGCATATATAAATCCTTTTTGTGTTACACATCTCCACGATTAATTTAAGTCAGATGCATGGTAGAATCAATATGATTAATTTTTTGGTAGAGTAGTTCAGCCAGTGCCCATGTTGAGATTGTATGTTAAAAATTCTGCCTGTACTCTGGTTGAATTACCTAGTTTCGTTCTTTGGATCACAATAAGAAATTGGTGAAAACAGAGGTGAAATATTCTAACATTCTACTAATTCATTTTAAAATTACGCGTTGTTTCTTAATTTTGTTCATCATTGAAATCAAGATGAATGGAGAATCATGCACTCTATGTATTATATCACAATAATGGTTTATCGTATTTTATCTAACTTGCAATCAATTAATGATAAATCTGATCCTGCTGTACCCTGCGTTGTGTGTGAGTGTGACAGAGAAGGTATCATTGCCAGTGGAGCAGCTGATGATGGTATACGGCTTTTTGTGGAGAATAATGATTGCCTGGTAAATGAACTTTTCATTTTTTGTTTCTTTTGGGATGGGCAAGGGTGCAGCATTTTGGTTGTTGCAATCATCCTCTAATATTAGCAATTGAAATCCTTCTTATCTCATTGGTTATGTGATTCATAATTGATGCCTAACTGATGAACTCTGATCTCTAGGCTATCAAGATTTGAACTGGTAGTCAAGAGCTTAGGACTTTAGAAGCAACAGTTGAGATTTTTAATATTGATATATGTAAGCTGTTGCAACCTTCCCCCTCTCCCTTATTTTTCCTTCTGTTGATTACCGATGGGCCAACTGGTTGTATTTGTCTTATTATAGCATTTGATTTTTGCTCACTCATGATGTCAGTGGGGCTGTATGAGGCTTTGATATTCTATCCCGGTAATTTAGTCTTAGTGCGTGAAGAAGAGTTCACAGAAAAGGGGCATCAGATCCTTGAATTGTCCATTACAAGTTTGCTTTTCCTGGTCCAGAAGTATTGCCTATCTCTTCATATCATGGACTCTGCATGATTTTATTGGCTTGTCTTACCGGAATTTTTTTTTTTTCCTTTTCTTTTCATCTCTTAGCACTTGCTTACTAGAGTAGCAAAAGACCAGAAAACAAATTTGAAATTATTCTAGCAAAAGGGCAGAGAAGAATAATGAGCCAAATGGATATATTGTATATTTCCTCTTTAATTATCTGTTTTGAGTTCATAAGTTGGACTATGTTATTTTTTTTGGATATTGGCAATAATGATCTTGCTTTGTTAACAAAAATATTGTTTGAACTTACTAGCTAACTGGGGCAAGAGATTTCCATATGTTTTTCTTGATATAATGATCTGCCTTCTCATTTCTCCTTGTTTTTGTGGACTTGCACCAGACTCTTATTCAGTTGTTCTTCTTGGCGTCTTATAAGTTTTAACCTTAGGGTGGTTTGAACTTCAATATTTGTGGAGCTGTTACATAGGGATATTGTTTACCAAGTACACTGATATCCTAGTCCCTGAAAAATTCCAGCTTATGTATTGCAGTTATGCGGATAAACAGAAAAGGAACAATGCTTTCTTTCAAATCATTTTGTATTCTTGGACACTGTAGATGTATTAAGTTTCATCAGGATAACCAGTAAATTTGACCAACTTTACACTTGTAATGTAGGTTGATGGCCCCCAGTACAAATTGCTGCTGAAAAAGGAGAAGGCCCATGACATGGATGTAAATTCAGTGCAATGGAGCCCTGGGGTAAGATTCTCCGACCCCACTTTAATTGAAAACCATTGACGATGAAGCTAACTCCTCTTTCCGCAAATATCAAGTGGGAGGATCCCAGTGCTAATATTGGATTATGATCGTAGGTAATAGTGTCTTGGTCGGTAGGATGACTCTAAAATTACCACTCTAGTATAAAGGTACTAGATCAAGAAAAATGGTAAAATGTTGTGGGCCTCCTATAACTACTTAAGTTTTAAACAGACATCATTATTAGGGAAATAGCACCTTAAGGATGGAATTATTTCCATGGTGGTCTAGGATAAAATTATAGTTACAATTATGTCAGACCTATAGGAATTAAGTTGGTTTCTCCAACTACAGGCGGATTCTCTAGTGTTACAAGAGTGCTGGTACCCTGCTTAGTTGACAACTTCATTGACCATTGGGTTAAACTTTCAAAATCTTAAAGCATAATTATGGCCAATAAAGCTTCCAACTGAATAAGCTTTACAGATATTACAGATAACTAATTAGAACTTACAAATTTAGAGAACGATGAGTTGTTTCATCAGTGTCTTTGCATGCTTTGACTATCTCAGCCAGTGGTAGCACTTAAAATTTTGTCTTCTGGTGCTTATTAGGAGAAGCGGCTGCTAGCCTCTGCAAGCGATGATGGGACTATCAAGGTGTGGGAGCTGGTATCACTGTGACTCTGGTGATTCAAGTTTTGCACATATGCTGTATCAGTAGAAGAAACATATTCATACTGCTGAAGCCTTATTGTAGAAATGAGCAGGCGTCTTCATAGTTCTTATTTTTTGGTCTGTTAAATATTTTCCAGTAATTAAAATTTGTATTCATTCGGGCGTGACTGTAAATTAATTGCTATCAAAACTAGATGGTTTTGGTTTATAGGGTGATCTTATAGAGCTGCTGTTACTTTTTCAGTTTAGCCAAGGGTTGGTTTAATATTTGGTTGCAAAATTACTTCCCAACTGTGATAAACATGTTATCTTCAACAAGCCCTATGTATGGGATCACAATTCACAAGGAAGGGTTATCAATGAATGGTAGGTTGCTGTGAAAACTAAGTCTTCCATACGGAGACAACCCGTCGTTCATTTTTTCCTGAGTAAAAATAATAAGTTTCTCTTATTCCTATTGGTTAAGAAACCTTATTTGTTTTTTGGAAGGAAGGAACGTTATAGGGGGAAGATTGAAATTGTAATTTTTTTTTCTATTTAGAATCGCATATCCCTTTACGTGATCTCTCATATTTTTATTAAATGGTACACAACTACGGTTTCAAGCAAATCTTATTACAGTGCTAGTATGTTTTTTAATTCATTCAAACCTTGCAAGCTGTTTAACCAAAAAAAAAAATTCAATTCAAACATTTTAATTTCAAATCTTGCTGAAAGGCTGGGAGACTGATTGATTTAAATCCAGTATCATAATTTTTTTATGCATCAAGTGATTTTTAAAACGGGGATGTTGTTCACTCAACTATAGTACCAAATGCGGATTAAATCTTAAAACTTTATTCTGCTGATGTATCTGTTAAGCACCGAGTTTTAGATATGATATTCTTATAGGAATACATGAAATAACAAAAAAGATTATATAAAGTCAGGATTAAAAAACCATTAATATACGCGCGTTGCTAAAACTGAATTACAGAGAAATGAAATTTCAACACCTGTTCTCTATTCGAAATCCAGCAGCATTGGCTCTTGTACCCTCCTGAACCAAAGCCGCTCGTGCCACCATAATCCTGCTTGGAACCAAGGGAGCATCAAAAGCAGAGCAATCAATCCAATCTTTCAACAGCTCCTCCTGACCCCATATCTCTGGAATCCACACCCTTCCCGCCACTTCCACCCTATGCCTCTTAAGCCTCTCTCGCCCACTTTCCTCTGCCTCACCACTTCCTCTAGTCACATCCACAGCAGCAGAAACCAGCTCATGCAATGCCATTTTCTCCTTATTGCAGACACTGCTTTTTGAAGCAGACAAGTTCTGTGACTGTGCATCATCTCTATAATCACTATCACCATCTTCAGACAGGTGGGGTTCCCTCAATTTCAATGGTTGAACCCGAGAGGGCATCTCGTTATCAGATTTTGCAGAAGGTTGTTGCTGATCCATGAAATGGGTTTTCTCTTTCATTTGTGTGCTCTGTTCTTTCTCTATTTCTAGCTTCTTTTCTCTTCTTCCTGTGCAAAGCAGATATGGAAATAGTGGAGAGTGGTGGGAATGTATATGTGGGGAATAAAGAAAAGAGGAATGGGTGGGAAACTTGTTCACACGTCACCCATAATGAGTTTCTTTTGTATGGTAAATGACAAGGGTACGTGTCTTTTTTGGGTTGGGATTCACACTAAAATGTGTGGCTTATTAGTTCCGACTTGCTAGTACTCCATTATCAAATGGAAAAACAAAAAAAAAGAAGCTGAAAAAAGATAGCGAGGGTATTCCTTGGATGGATTTTTGGAGTATTGTGAGGTTGATGTTGATCTACCTGAGTATTTATGATTCCTGGTTTTCAACCAATAGAGTTGGAGGATTTGATATATATATTTTTTCATATAGGTATTTCTCTGATTATCATTCAACCAAAGTTTAAAAAATATATAATTACCTTACAGACTTTCTACCAGATGCTTGAAAAGATATTTTGTTTGTGAAGAATGATGATACCCACCTCAAACCACTCCCCTTTATTGCAAATTAATTTCTAACCATACCTTATAAAATCTAATTTAATAGCGGAGTCTCTTTCTATTAGTTGCACAATTATGACAATTTACAGGTTATGTATAGGATACATAACTCTTTTTTTTTTTTAATATAGAAAAAATTTCTAGTGCTTTAAATTAGGCTTCTAGGCTATTAGTAATAAATGAGTAACGACCAATTCACAGCCTTATAATTTTCTGAAATATAACGACCAGTCAACTAGTATTAAATGAAAATAAGAGCGGCAAAAAAATCTCTCAAGAAAGATGTATTGATATCATAATTCTGAATAATATTCGTAACATTTATTCGTAAGTTGATACGTAATAAAGCATTTTATAATTTGAGGTTAGAAGATGACAAGGTTTTTCTTGGTTGGTATGTCGAAAGTGACATGCGTCGCTTGTCAGCAATAAATGAAGGTGAGTGTGAACCATTGTCTCCACATGGGCGTGCTTGGATGGGCCCTATGTATTAACGCAAGGCCTCACGAGAATCAACTTTAGAAGAAGTGTACGACCAATGTGATTCTCGACTCCTCCATTTGATTCCGCCAAGTTGCTCAACGTCTTCTGGTATGGTATTGAACATCACTTCGATTTGATTTCACAACTTACCTGAATTTTAACTGAACTCGCTGAAATGTATTTCTTTGGTGAAGTTAATGATTTTGCTTTTATTTTATCGTAAAGGTATAAGGTTAGATGTAAACCTTAAGTTTGTTAGTATGAGAAAAATTTCAGAGTAACGAATATAGTGTTACCCTCCATTGGGGGGTTTAAGGTTTCAGTACTTTTTCTTCTTGAAATAAGTGAAAATCGGATGAACAAATTATGTCGAAAATGAAAAGAAACGTTCTGAAATGACTACTTGATTAGATGTTAATAGGGGAGGGGGTGGGGGGAGACAAAAAATGAAGAAACATGAGAAGGGTCAAGGGGAATCTTGATGCAGTCACTGCACTGAACATCTGAACATGGGATCCAGCTCTATGGCCAAGTTGTCAAATCTGAGAGTGATCTTTTTTCATAGAGGAAGAGAAGAAGTACAATAAAGAAGTAAATCTCATTTTTTATGTCTCACGGTCTCTTAATTATAAAGTACAATTGACTCTATATTATACGTGCAAATCACTGCACTGCACAAGATAATACTCGTCAAATTTGACTTTGACATAAACTCATCAGGCTTCCCCATAACTTTTTGATGTGTATGGAAAATAATATATTTTATTAAAGATAATATATAGTAATGAATTATCGTACATAATTTTGGATAAAATTTTTATTTTTAAATTTAAATCATTAAATTTTTATTTAATAATAAAAAATTCTAACAATAAATTTATTTACGAGAAACAATTTACTTTGCAACTTGTGATACTAATTGATATGACATATAGTCACGAATGTGGTAAGTGCAGGAGAATCTGCACGAGGGTTGTTCACCTTGTCCTACACTTGCCGCATTCGTAATTACATGTCACATCAATCAACATCTGTTGCAAAGTGCATTTTCTCTCACAGATAAATTTATGGTAAAAATTTTTATGATTAAATAAAAATTTGATAACTCATATTTAAAAATAAAAAATTTATCTCAGATTATGTATTCTAATTAATAATCACGCACATTTTTTAATAAAATATTTAAATCGTTTATATTTGTATTCATCTGACTCACAGCGTGATAGCAGTCATCCTACATCCCTCACATATATTTTATATATGCCACAAAGTAATATTACATAACTTTTCTTTATTTAATCTAAAATTTGAATAATACATATATATATATAAAGTTATAATTTTATAACTTTATAACTTTTTATGAAGAACAAATATATAATTAAATAATGAAAATTCATCATAAAAGAAAATCAAATACTTTTTGCTCTCAATTATTAAATAAAATAAAAATTTAAGATTTCATTATGTGATTTATGTGATAATTTATACTCATTTAGAACTTTTGTAGGGATATGGATAAATTATATTTTATCAAACAAAATTTGTTTGTTCTTTGTTGGATTTGAGTGTCTCTTTTTATTTTGTGGATTGTCTCAATATTACTTATAAACTCCTTGTTACTAATATGATAGAAAAACCTTTAAATAAAGTTGTATAAAAATATAAACATTAGGCATTTTAAAAACTATTCTAATATTATAAAAAATATAATATATATCTAAAAATATTAGATTTAATATGATATCCATTATATTTTTTTTATAATATTAGAATAGTTTTTAAAATGTCTAATACTTTATATATATAATACTTAAATTTTAAATTCTAAACTCTAATATAATATTTTAATATTTAGATATATATATATATTATATTTTTTATAATATTAGAATGGTGAGCAAAATCACCCCCAATATAAATCCCACATCCCCATATGTGAACAACGTCACCGGCATGGTGATGCTGATTGATGTGACATGTAGTCGCAAAACATGGCAAGTGCAGGATATGATGATTGATCCAACAACTCTCGTTAGTGTACAGGAGATTCTCTTGTAAAATCTTGACAGGAGGATATCCAGATCCACTTTCCTTGTATTGAAGAATCTCATAATAAATAATTAAAATTGTCTCCATATTAACTTGTATTCAGTAACACAAGACCGAAGTTTGTACATGAAACAAATCCAATGCTACATAGCATAACGTGCTGTGTAAGGTAACATAGATCGTTAGATTAAAGTAGACCTCACCTTAATTTGCATGCCCTACTTTAATCCAATAGTTTACACTTCAATATACTTCAATATATTGTGTTATACTACATTGAATCACAACTCATTTGTACATGTAACTGTCACTGATTTGCTTGGTCGAGTTGGAGAGCTTCCAGAAGCAAAACAGTGAGAAAAATGGATTGTCTATATTTGGGAAGCATTTGATAAAATTTAACTCGTTAGATCAAAATCTAATAATCCACATTTTCTGGTTTTTAGTTTTTTTGGGGGCTTGTGGAAGAAAACAAAGACTAAATACACAATCTGAACTGGGAGGTTGGAAAAGGATTAAGAAATAACTACAACACAAACTCTGATCATGTATGAAGCATTCTCTGTACAAGCTAATATAATCATTCAAACATGCCAACAAGACAACGATTAACGCTGCAATATTACAGCATAAGCGCACACAAACTCTGCTAAGCTTTCATGAACAACTGCATGCACATTGCACAACTCTGACCTAAATGTTGGTGTAAAAAGGCAAAACGGGACCTAATACCTAGAGCAATATTACTGGTATCCTTAAACTAGGAGAGATAGTATTAAGCTCTAGGATAGCGCGAGCGTCCTTTCTTCCTAAAAAATTCAGGGATCTCAACTAAACCACCATCACTGAAAGAGGAAGGTCGCCGGTTGACAACAGTAGTCATATCTCCCTGTGTAAGCTGACTTGCCTGTCATTAGAACAAAAACCAGAATTATAGGTAGGCATAAATGACGGGGACAGACAGGGAGAGTTGAGCCATACCTGCGACGGTCTCCCTTCACTTTCCTGTTGACGCTTGAAACCAGTTGCAATTAATGTTATGCTTACCTATACCATACCAAATTCAAATAATAAATTTGGGTTTCAGAAATGGAAGTTTAGAACGCATTGAACCGCAAATTGTAACAGCAACCAGAAAAAAAAAAATGAAAACACTGGGCAACATACAGAACAAGAAGAAAGATAACTACTAATCTACTATAGACTGGCGGATTATGTAAAAAGTTATTTGTTTAAAATTCTCTACTCGTCTGCACTATGAAGAATTGAAGACTAACGAGTCAACAGAAAAAGAAATAACTTTTTACGAATTATGAATATTTAATAATTCTAGCAGTTACATCTTAAATACTACCAAATTTATTCATTAATCTTTTTATCTCAACTTTATGTAGAAAACATATATTACATCATGAACTTCATCTTTCTCTAACAGTGAAACCATAAGCATGAGGTTTTACCCACCATTCATATTTACAGCATCTAAGAACACGTGTGGTAATTTAAACTGGATCCGCATATACACCCCACAACTATTATTTTTAGTTCTTCGCTTTGAAAGCTCACAGGTTTTGTGGTCCGTAACATGATTGTAGGATATTTGAAATTTACATTACTTAATACTTACTTGACCACTTAGCGAAGGATCTATCACTGCTCCAAATATTAAATTAGCAGTAGGGTCCACAAGGTCATATATAACCTCTGCTGCAGCATTTACCTGTAAATAATAATTTTCAAAGCTGAAGCATGCAAAAGGGGAAATATTATATAGCAAGAGCATGATGAACTCAATAGATGGCAGTTCATGAAGTTGAAGCTATTAAGAATAACCCAAGTCTTTTTTATTTAATTTCATAGGTTAAAGCATGAATGCCAAGCATGCCTCAAACAAGCGTTTGCTCAATTCAAGTTTGTACAAACTACAAGCTGACTTCACGATGATGCAAGACAACAGAATTACAAATAAAGAAGAGAGGTGAACTTATAAAAGGAAAGCACATATGACTTGCAATTTTAGTCACGTAAGACACTATTTAAATTCAAAAGTTTCATCAGTAACATGCAGTCCCTAGCAGCCGCCAACAACCTTTGGATGATTTAAATTCTGAAAGACTGGAGGAAAAGAGAAACAAAAAAGGATAGGGAGAAAACATGGATGCAGAATTTCACCCACAAAACAAGCATATAGCAAAGATAAGGCTGCGAGAGCCAGAGGGATAGGTAGCTACCTCAAACAAGGTCAAATCACTTCCGCCAGTTATGTTCCAAACAATTCCAGTAGCCCTCTCTATACCAATATCTAATAAAGGTGATTGGATAGCATTTAATGCAGCATCTCTTGCTCTTGTTTTCCCTAAAATACATAAAGGAGCCAGAAGATAAATTCAATGACATACATAATTCATTGATAAGAGGGAGCTCATCAATTCTGAGCCATAAAAACAGAGCAAGAGGCACCTTAATTAACACACAAAACATTTTATATGATCAACATACTTTTGTGGCCTCACACTTATCACAAAATTGTCATTTTGGTCTCTAACTTATTGTAACACTCAAAATGATTCTTTATTTATTGAAAAATGTCACACTTGGTTTCTCACTTTTTAAAAAATTACCAGATTATTTGACTTTTTTTTTTTTAGAGACCAAATGTGACATTTTCCAACGAATAAAGGATTATTTTGGACATTACAATAAATAAGGCACTAAAATAACAATTTTGTAATGAATGAGGGACTAAAAAGGTATTTTACTCCATTTTATACTATAGAAAATATGAAAAGAAAGTAATGTACAGAGGTAAAAGTTGAAATTCCAAGAACCACTTGGCATAACTAATGGGGATAATTATTCTTACAACCCTTCAATTTATTTTGTTTGATATTAATAATTAGGTTTTAGGCAATGCTAGCTATGCTTCAAAGACCACTCTGGTTATATAATCCTTCCCTTCCAAACGGGCAAACCATACCCTTCTACAGGCATAGTTTGAGTATCTCCCTATCCCCCCCACCCCCAACAACACAAATTATACATTTTCTAGTGAGCAATACAGAGGATCCTCAGCTCCTTCTGATTCCAATCATTGCATTATATTTTAAGCACAGCAGAATAACAAGACTCAGGAGCTGCAGTACAGCCCATTTGCAGTTTCCGTATGTACCAGTTGCAGTTCCTATCCCCATCAATGAAGAACCAGCATTGGCCATTATTGCTCGAACATCAGCGAAGTCTACATTTACCAATCCTGGTATCTGCATTGAATTAACCAGATTAAAGAGCACAAATGAGTTGAAGATAGAAACCATCAACTTCAAATCATGAGCAGAATACAATCAGGACATCCTTGTGGTAGGACCACAATATGATTTATCAACAAGCATCCACAATTGATAAAGACTAGAGAAATTCATTCAAATCATACCAACTTGTTTCTGACATAAATTTGTTGAACCAACAAATCAGACTACATGAATCAATGTCAGTTATTAGAGAAACATAATTAGTAAGATACTATTGTATCTTATTTGCCATGTGTGCACCAGCAATATTAGCACACCTTCTTGCAGTCTTAAAATTGAGGGGCCATTGCCAAAACAAATATGAACATGACATGTTTATGGTTTCCTTTTAATTCACCTTTTCCTTTTCTCCTTCATAGTCAACTTCAAGGGACAAAACAAATGCAGTCATAGTAGGAAGGTATGTGTTAGCATTCAAAGATACTTTTTTTCTTGGGTTAAGATAGGGGGTCTAATACCGTTATAATATCAGATATGCCACGAACACCTTGTCGAAGAATATCATCGGCAAGATTGAATGCTTCAGTTACAGGGGTTGATTGAGAAACTGCAGTCAGTAACTTGTCATTTGGAATAACTATCAGAGTGTCAACATTCTCTCGTAAGGCTGCAATTCCTTCTTGCGCTTGAATTGCCCTCCTCCGTCCTTCAAAAGAAAAAGGAGTTGTGACAATACCAACAGTCAGTATACCCATTGACTTTGCCACACCAGCAATAACTGGAGCACCACCAGTGCCTGTACCTCCACCCATTCCAGCCTGCATAAGTGAATTTTATCGTCCAAGGTAAGAAAAGTATACTAATAATGAGCAATTAAGTAGGAACTGGCAAATCACATGTTGCCAGTTGGTTAAAAGAAGCAGTTGATTATTCCAAATATCAAGAACTGCTGATTACTTGTCTAGAATGGGTATTAATTATCAAAAGTCAAAATACTAAATTCCTGAATGTTATACAGGTTCTAGGAATTTCCCTGCTTACTATAAAAGGAAAGAAATATGGCACGCAAGTAAATTTACACTTGCCTAGGACTGGGGTTTCACAATACAGATCCTCAGATATTGATATTATAGTGTCTAAAGAGCTAAAATTTAGAATTGCAACTAGATAGCAACAATGAATTTTTTGCAATTCTGCTTCCATTTGAGTTATCATCATATAATTCATTGTGATAGAATTTCAAATAAGCATGAATAGTAAGTTATTAGTAATTCTTCCCCAACAAGACAACTATAAGACTGCCACACATTGCAGCAGTACCTATTGATAATTTCTGAAACAAGAATCATTTTATGCTTCATGAAAAATATTGCACTAATATTTGTACTATGTATAGGCTAGAGGCATGCTATTTGTCAGGTAAATTACTAGAAAGCTTGAAACTTAAGAAAGATGGAGTATTGATAATATTAATTCTCATAAGTGTAAGCTCATCTCTATTTAAATTTGAAGCATCAATTCCTTTTAAAAAAAAATTTATTTGTTTTATAATTTCAGCATGACATCCTAGCTCCTTCCTGTCACTTGCAGTCATAATTGCTTGAAAACAAAATAGTGCGGCAGACATTTAAGACTATGTTCAATAAAAAAAAAAAAAACTATATTATTATCAGGGTCGTCACTCTTTGCCCTATAAAGTTTTTGGTATAACTTTTGACACATTTCCAGTTCTCATTTATAGGAGGGATGCAACCCAGGGTTTTCTTATTTGAGGGAGGTAGTGTTGAGTGACAGATGAAGTGGCACTTGTCACTGTACAGATTGCTGATGCTCTGTTTTGAAAGTAAAAAGTTCTGTTTTGTCCCTATATTTGCTCTCCCTGCAGAAAAACAAGAGTACCAAAAAGAAAATTCGTACTGTAAACTTGTGATTTACTTAGCTAAAGCTATAATTGCAGAGAAGTAATTGAACCTACTGTAACAAACACCATATCAGCTCCGCAAACTGCCTCTTCTATTGATTCTTTGCTTTCTTTGGCAGCATTCATGCCAATCTCAGGGTTACCACCAGCACCAAGACCCCGAGTAAGCTCTTGACCAATTTGTAAACGGTTCTCAGGAAAGATAGATGACATTCTAATGGCTTGAACATCAGTATTAACAATCCAGAATTCTACGCCTTTCATTGAACTCTCTAACATGCGATTGACTGCATTTGACCCTCCACCTCCCACACCTATAACTTTGATCTTTGCTTCATTGTAACTACTTGGAGTAGATGTAACACCTAAGCTCTCAGAGACGCTTTCGCCTGAATTATCCTTTCTCGGGCTGTTCGCTACAATGTTCCCTTCCCCTCTAAGCATTGACACTTCAGGATGTAGATCTAGAAAAGGGTCTTGACTATGATATGGAGTGACGCTCTGGGAATTGGAAGAGCACTTAATCTGAAGCAAAGATGACTTTCTTTTGTCATACATTTTTGCGCAACACGCTCTCCCTGGGTAATTTTCTGCCAATGTCCTTCCCCCAATAACAGTTAGCATCCCAGCTGAATTTCGAGTATTAGAAGGTGCAACATTTACTGACATACGAGTTGCCATATTGTTAGCCAAATTTCTGATACCTACGTCAAAAAATTTAGAGGCCCAAGGAATTCAAACTCCGATTCTCCCAGAATTCTTTCTTCCGGTACCTGTTGATCAAAAACTGATAAATCAGATAAGGGCCCAGTATTAACTATCCTGAGAGGGAATGGCTCAAAAAATAGGGATAACAACAGGGAATTACATAACTCAGAATCAAATATCTCAAGACCCACAAAACTCGAAAATGTCCAGTCTGGGTCAATTGGAAAGATCCGAGGGGCAAATGCAACTACAATTGTTCAAAAGTCTACTTGAGGAAAACACAAACTAAATGCCATGGGAAATAATAAACAGACCAGAAAGCATTACAGCTAAGAAGAATGGGAAATGCCTCAGAGATAGCGACCTGAAAAAGTAGAAGAGCCCTCGAACAGAAACAGCATTTGAGTGCAGAACCCAAATGGTGGAAACGGGGTCTCTCTCCTCTCTCCCTCGGTATTTTGGAGTTAGCAGCTCTGCTCTTCACTGTCTGTTCTGTTGATAATTCGGCAGCAACGCGGAAAAATCTGCGAAGCGTGACCAACCAATTCTGCTTTCTCGTTGAGGAGGGCATGTGGGCTCCCAAAAAGAGAAACAACTCAAGAAGAGAGAGAGAGTTTCGTTTTGTCTTTAATTGGAGTTTTTTTCTTTTTTTTATATCACCACCCGAAGAACACTTTGCATAAACTTTTTTTTTTTTTTTCTCCTGAAGAACACTTCACATAAACATGATTTAATGAAATGAATAGAATTGTTTTTCGTCATCTGGTTGAATAATTTAAGTATATTGTGAATTAAACTTTTGTCGTATGTTATTTGAAGTTGGAACACTATTGTGTTTGTCTCTATTAAATGTACTGAGTCTTTAATTAGTAAATCGATGTATTTGCATGCGTCATGAAAAGTGAAAACGAGAAAAGAAAAATCAAATCCGGTGAAATTTTATTTGGTAAAACGGAGGAAAACAATGGAATATGTTGGCGTGAAACCATGAAAGGATTTAGAATTTGATTTTTTAAAAATAAAAAATAAAAAATCTACGAATTTAGTTTTTGTGTCAACAGGGTGGAATTTTTAATTTTTAAAAAATAAGGAAACAAATTCTTATTACTTGAGGGACCAACGTAAAATTATAATAAAAAATTATATGTAAAAGTTCAGAAAGACGCACCTCCCTTAAGTCTGCGTGAAGTCATATATAATTTAAAGCCAAACTTATATTAAGTTTGCATTTTTGCTCATGAAGAATGGCAGGGTTATAAAATCCTTATTACTTGTCTTTTTGGTTTGGAAGTATGCATCATAGGTGATGAAGAGGGTCCACTGGTGTCAAATGTTTTTAATAGTTAGTGTTCTTTAAAAATTTATTATTAAATCAAGTAACTTTTATTTTAATATAAATCATCTAATTTAATATGAACTATTAAGTAATTACAAAAATAAATCTAAACTCCATAAGAAAACGCCAAAATTGTGTCATAAGCATAAGCCGAAATGGGGCTCATTTTAAAAGATTAATTCATTAGTTGGAATAATTCCTTAATTTTATAAACTCCCTTCGTTTGATAAAACTTCCCAATATGGGACTCACACCAATTTCCAACACGTAGGGCCAAGGTTTTGATTTCTTAGAATATATACACAAGTGATAATTATTCCAGTTTAAAATTTTCACGACTTGACGATGAATCTTTGAAAAAAATGGAAAAAGAGGAGTATGTTCTGTAAAAATGTGAAAGTCAGATTCACATAAGGATCCTCTTTCAATATATAAGCAATCTTTAAGTGATTTCGACGACAATGAATAACGAAACGGGAGAACAAATATGCATGTCATCACATTCCAACTGTTCTATGGTGAGGGATTTTGGGACCTAAACAATGTATTTTATGTGCAGGATAAAGATGTGACAAAATAGATTAGGATTATTGCATTTGATATCAGGTATATTTGGTATATATGTATTGAATCTGAATAAATCAAAATTAACTAAAATGAAATGAAATAAAATAATTAATACAGAGTTCACCGTGGTTAAGTGTCCACAAATAACCAAATTCAAGTAATGATAAGCCTATAATTAATTGTCAGAAACTATCTGAAAAAGTTTAATGGCTGTTGGCTCGTGTTATATTTGAGGACATATCATGGTGTCCAGGATGAAAGAAGAAGAACATTCAATCAGCTGTGGCAAAGGAGCAATATATTTGCTGATTTTATGATCATATGAGAGTCAGAAGTACCTTTGCCATGTTGTTGAAAGTTTCTTCTTCTTTTTTTTTTTTTTTAATGAACGGATTTTTTATTTGTTAATTATTAGGTCAAAGTTAATTTGTTCGCACAAAGGTAGTAAAAAAAAATTAAAATGAATGTTTCTTTAAATACTAATTCATATAGTTACTAAATTTAGAGGCAAAACTAAACGGATACAACTTAAAAATCAAATGGTTAATTTACTTCTTTAGTTTCTAATTAGAATAAGATAAAATGATTTGCATCTTAGTTTCTATATACTTTAAATCAACTTACGCATTTCTAAAACTTGAAATAAAAATATTTCTCAAACACAGACTCATTTACATAAGATATGTTTATTTAAAATTACAACAAAGAATTAATTATCTTAAACAACCTTTTTAACTCATTAAAAAAATAATATATTGAATAATAAACATACAACGGATCTAGGGATGCATGTGTATTTTACTTTATAAACTTATGTTTGAACCCCTTGTAGATTTTTAAACATAAAACAAATTTGTTAATTTATTCAAAACAAATAGATAATATAAAAAAATGTATACCTCTAAATATGACCATTAATTTAAATGAATACTTCTGAGTCCTTGTTTTTTATTATTTTTAAACTGATGTGTGAGTTTTAAGTGATGAAAAATTAGATTTAGAGATTTATATTTACAAAAGAGATTAAGACAACCACTCAATCAATAATTATTATTGAATAATGCAAATGGATAGTAAAAATAGATGTAATAATAAAATATTACACTTAAAAAATGAACCATAGTTAACAATGAAATTTATAGTGATAATCCACAATGATAATCTGAAAATAGATCATAATTAGTATGGTTAACACCCTTAATATACTCACAGTCATAAAAAATTTACCACCTAAATTATATGCAAGTAAATTTTGTACATATCTATAGGGTGGATATTTTGCCTACCCATATTTACAACAAAGTGATGAAAAGCGGCCTAAAAATGCAAATGATAATTATAATTAAGCTTCAATGTGAAAACTAAGTGAGTAACGGCTTAAAGAGAAATTCAGTAAAGTAACAAGAAGGAGGCGTGTGTACTCGAAAATGGGAGGAAAAGGAACGTCTTTTAATTTATAAGTGAAATATGGGACAAAGTCAAAGGAAAAAATAATTATAAAACTAAACAGCAATAACATGTGGCATGAAAATCCTCATTACATCGACAAACAAAAAAGAATCTAAATCCTAGACTACTAAGGGCCTATCATAGATAACCAAGCCCAAATCAGGAAAAAGTTATAAGCCAGCAAGGTGGTCTGCACATGCGTAAGCTTTCCTCCACTGATATTGAACTTTTATTTTTTATTTTAGAGTACGTTTGGCCAATAATATAAAATTTAATAAGAATTTAATACTATATAATATTTAGTATAATATTATATAAAATATCATATTGCATAAAATAATATAATCGTATATTTGATGATAAGCTATATAATACTAGATAGGATAAAAATTAACTATTATAACAAAAATTTCTTTAGCTTCAATAAAATTATATTTAACAAAATAGTCAAAGAAAATGAATTTGATGGTTTTTTGCCACTAACAGTGATATATCAATCCACATTTAGGGTAGAATGGGAAAAATTAAAATTTGAAATAAAGAATAAATTAGTAAAATCTCTTTTGGTCCCTCACATATAGAATATTTCTCAAGTTGGTCCCATAAAATTTTTTTCAATGTGGTCGTCAACAATATGATATTTCTCAATTTACCCCATCACATATAGATATTTCACAATTTGGTCTCTCATAAAGAAAATCATTTTCAATAATTTCTGTCATATTTTTTAAATTAACTTATTTGTTGATGGTATTATTGATAACAATTTTATTTGTGAAGATCAAATAGAACAATATACATATGTGAGGGACTAAATTGAGAAGACAATTTTGTAAGGGGCTGAATTGAGAGGACAATTCTATGAGGGAACAAGTTGAAAAATATTTTATCTGCAATGGACCAAATTAGACAAAAAGATTTTATGTGTTCATATATTTTATGTTAATGTACTTTTTTAGGATATTATTGATAACAATTTTATTTATGAAAATTTAAATGGAAAAATGTACATATGAGATGAAGTAAATTTTGAAAAATATCTTATATGTGAGGCATCAAATTGAGAAAAAGTTTTATGAGTTCGTGTTTATTAAATCAATTTGTTTTTTGAGGAAAATATTGATAATAATTTTATTTGGGGGGAATCAAATGGAGAAATGTACAAATATGAGGGACAAAATTGAGAAAATAATTCTATGAAAAATCAAATTGAAAAATATCTTATAACTGAGGGATCAAATTAAGGAAAAGTTTTATGAGTTTGTAATTATTAAATTAATTTGTCTTTTGAGAGTATTATTAATAACATTTTTATTTGTGAAAGACTAAATAGATAAATATACATATGTAGAGGATTAAATTGAGAGACTATGAGGGGTGATATTGAAAATCTCTTATATGATAGGACAAAATTGAAAATTTTTTGTGAGTTAGTATTTATTAAATTAACTTATTTTTTAGGATATTATTGATAATAATTTTATTTATGAGGGATCAAATGGAGAAATATATAAATGTGAGGGACTAAATTGAAAAGATATTTCTGTGAGGGAGTAGATTAAGAAGACATCAAGGGATCAAATTGAAAAATATCTTATCTATTAGGGTCTAAATTGAAATTTTTTTATAAAAATAAATTGAGAAATATCTTATATGAGATGGATCAAAAAAAGATTTCACTAAAAAAGACAAAATATTTTATTAATACAACTAAGCTTAATCAAGCAAATAAAGGTCATATTGTGCTTCACCATATTAAATATGGTTAATTAGAGTTGACCATATAAGTTTATATAATCTATTGTGTACCAAACACATGATAAAAGTGAATTGTATTATATATACTTATAAGATGTGCCAAATGCACTATTAGAGTGGCAAAAATGCTATGCAAATCATAATTGTGGTTTCATTAAGAATTGATTCCTAACCATCGAGAATTTATAGTCACTTTTAAGGATAATCTTGTTGGAGCCATGAATCCATGCTCATTTAAGATCCTTGAAAGCCCTATAACATTATGTTTCTATAATCGAACACTTTCTTATAAATTTAAAAAATCAAATGAGCTATCAAACATTTTCATCTCTAACAATCCAACCACATGCCCAGTGACAGAGCCAGAACTATAAAGTAAGATGGGCTGAAAACTAAGTAAAATATTTAATATATCAAAAAAAAATTTAACAACAATATATTATAATTAATCAAGTATTATACCTTCACTTCTTAAGTTGTGCTCAACGATGTTTCATAAGCATAAAATTCATCAATTATCACATTTGTGCTAAAGTTTGTAGTAATTTCCTTTTCAATGTAAACAATCATATAATTAGCAAGAAAATCATCTTCCATCTTGTTGCGAAGTCTTGTTTTAATAATTTTCATCATTGAAAAAGCTTGCTTTGTAGTTGTTGTTGACACAGGAAAAGTTAATACGAGCCAGATCAATCTATCAATCAAAAGATAAAAAACTAACTTGCCCATCTTTACCAATTTCTAACATAACTCATAAATAGTAAATAAATTGTAGAAATTTAGATCCTTGAGTACATCAAGCTCATAGCAATTCATATTCTAACTAAGTTCTTTCTTGCTCAGAAAGATCTGAAGGATAAAATTTCTCCACAAGGTTGCATATATTGCTAGCATTAAATGAACTGTAAGCACTTTAAGATCCAAAGATGTGTTCAATATAGGAAGCTCAGTTGCTTGCTCACTGAATCTATTATTCAATTCTTTCAACTGATGATTTTTCACGGTAGATAATATATCTACACGATAATGATGTTCAACTGTCACGTTATCTTTTTAATGTTGAGATTGAATTATGTTAGAGAACGAAGCACTCGTATCAGCAATTTGAATAGCTTGTTTGTTACAGAATGTACAAACTTTTTCTAAGAAAGTTTCCCAACCGCAATCTCTTAACTTTTGAATCAAAGACTTTGTACTAGATACCAAGTGCATTGCATTCAAAATATCTTGAGATTTAAACTGCAATGCTTGACAAAGCTTGTCAATAATTTTCATGATTTCTTTCATCACCTGTAATATGAAAACAAAATCATGACATTAATAATTTTATAGCATAAGCAGCTTCACCTTGTTGAGAGTATGTAAATCCATTAATAGTTATGTCATCAAGAGTTGAACTAGTTGCATTAAACATTTGCAAGAGACGACAAATTAATTTGAAATGAGAACTCCATCTAATGTCTCCAGGTCTCTGTAATATACAAATTTGATTAACCCCTATTCCTGTCACAATCTCATCATTCGCAACCAAATGAGCAATATCATTTGCATAAGTGGCTTGTAATTCATAATTGCTTTTGCATGACATGTAAATACAATTTCAGCTATATGACATGTATTTAAAAAGCATTTAAATACAAATAAATACATAAATTGCTATTAATAAGCATTTAAATACAAATAAATAAATAAATTGCTTGGCTAAAATCACAATTTATTTTGATAAAAAAACTAAAAGTATTAATAAATTGCTCTAATAAATATAATCACACCTTATCTTTCAAGACTTTGGCCCACTTAATCATCAAGGCCCAACTATCTATTTTGACTATAAAAAAAATTCAAATAATATAAAAATAGAAGAAATATTTTTTTTGTCCTATATGAACTAACAAGGTGCTAATCTTACAACTCTCTCTCTACTAACAAGGTGCCAAATTATAATTTTTTCTTTCAAAAGTTAATTTACCCATGTTGATGAAAATTAATCTAAAAAATAGTTGGGGTCAAATTATAATTTTTTTCTTCCAAAAGCTAGCTTACTAGGTTGATTTGAAAAAATAACAATGGCTAAATTACAATTTTAGCTTCCAAAATTTAATTTCACATACAATATATATATATACTTTATAGGCTCAGTTCATAATGTTGGGGGGTCATGGCACACCCTAGCCCTTCTCCCTCCACCACTGCACATGCCAATTTGCTTATGTTCCTTTTAAACTCTTCATTTGTGTTAAGTTTAACCCAACATCTGAAAGGACCAACCAAGGTATACAAAGAATATATAAGCATTGGCAATTACCATTTATCAGCGATAGGTCGAGAAAGATCATCAAGAAAGTTTTAGAGATTTGAGAGATTGAGAAGGGTTTAAAGAAACCTTGTTCAAACAAAGCCTTGTTGGCTGGCCCTTAGCTTCCAGATTCTAAGATTTGAAAAAGAATGAGAATGAACTTTAATGGAAAGGAATCATAGGCCCGTATATAATGTTTGATATGATGCTGAAAAAGGAGACATGAATGAGAATGAAAGTTAACCAAATGACTATAATATCCTTATGAAAAAATTAAGTATTATTATTAAATATTATTATTTTATATAAATAATAATTTTATTTCATTTATAAATTAATGATTATTATTAAGAAAATTTTAAAATTTAATTATTATTATTTATAAATTTATAATTTATTTATTTTCTCTTCCTCTTTACCATCATTTCTCTTCATACAACTTACCATCATCTTCCTCGCTTCCCCCTACACTTAAACACTCTTTTCCCTATACTCAATCCCAATGGTGACGAAATATGGTAACTAGTCATGGATTTGGTTCAACATCTCTGGTTTAACCTTATATGGTTCTTCTCTTTGTGTCTTTTAGTCTTCTCATCCATCTATTCTCTCAATGACAAAGTTCAGAACAACAAGTCAACAATGGTGAAATCCCAAATGCTAGTGTCTTCCCTCATCGATCTCGTCTCTTAACGGTGGCAACATTGGATAAATGATGATAGGGCACCACCGATAAATTCACAACTGAGATAGAAACCAAATGAGTTTGTATCGAAGAAGGAGGAGCATAGACGACAAAGTCAAAAGGGTAGAAAGGCAAGGGCATAAGAGTAATCATATCTAGCATACTTGAGAATGTTTATCATTCCATCCAAAAGTTAAAGGATTGCTTCCTACTTAGTTTATGGGAGTTAGCATTCCTATGCTTTACAACCAAACATGTTCCCTTCTCATTCCTACCCTTAAATTCCACCAACCAAACATATCAATATATTTTTTTTAAATCCTTGTTTGACACAAATAAATACCAATATGCTTTATGCGAATATTTTAATTCAAGGATTAAGGGAGGGATCCTCCTAATATGTGTGGTGTGGGTTATATATATAGTTAAAATAAACAAATGATAAAAATTAATAATACTTTTACATATAAAATTTATAAGTATGTATATAATATTTATTAGGATGGAAAGAGGAGATTTTGTGAGAGATTTTTCTCCCTATTGTTATCCCTACAGTTAAATTTAATTTATTAAGTTCATTCATATTTAATTTACTATTTAAATTTTAATGTTTAAGAATTTCCTTATAAATGTCAAGTATTTGAATCATTATAATGTTTTATTCGAAATTTAAATCATGAGAAACAAAATATGTTGAGACCATTTATTTACAAATTATGAATCATTTGGTTTTACTGTTTACTTTATTTCTATATATTTGAAGTAAGAGAAAAATACACTTTTAATCCTTCACTTCTCACTTTATACCATTCTAGTCCTTCATAGTTGTTAAGAGCTAAATCGGTTCCTCACAAATTGATATATGTCATTTTTAGTCCCTAATTAGGGACTAAAAATGACATATTAGGGACTAAAAATGACATATATCAATTTGTGAGGAACCGATTTAGCTCTTAACAAACATGAGGAACCAAAATGACATAAAAGTGAAAAGTATTGGACCAAAAGTATATTTTTCTCATTTGAAGTAAAAAAAAGTAAGAATGGTATCCATTTACATATAAATATCATCAACTACAAATTCAAATATTTCAATACTTTTTCATACTTCAAAATTTTATCTAACCCATTAATTAATGTAATATATTAAAATTATAATATAACTGTTCAAAATTTACACAAAAAAATTGCGCATTTGATGAATTAACATAAATATAGAAAGAGCTAATAAAGCCTAAAGTATATCAACAATTGCATACAAGATAAATTATTATAACTTAAAAAGTAGTGATTTAAATAGTACAATAAAATGAATAAATTCAATTAACTTAATTTAATTGAATTTTCTATCCAAATAAATAATATTATAAATAAAACTAAAAAATTATAATTCAATAATAATATTATTAAAAACACCCAAAAAAAAAAAAACACTCTTAAGTCATTCATATTAAAATATTATCAACTATAACTTCTAATATATCAACACTTTTTCATACTTTAAACATGTAACTAAGTCAAATAAATTTATAGAAAACAATTGGACAATAGATAGATTATTATAAATGTACAAAGAATTACAAAATTACAAAATTTAAGGCATGAATTATTATAATTTAATCATAAGAGGAGATAAAAAAAATATTATGCTTGCAGCTCTAAAACATTTGAAAAATAGCATTACCATGCCATCTAAATCTTCTAATAGAAAAGTATTAAAATTTAATGACTGAACTGATTTGTTTATTTTGGATGAGTATAAATAAAAATAATAATTGAAATAATTAAAAAATACAAAAAAAAAATCAAATAATTAAATTTGAATTTAAAATACTTAAACAATATCTTTATACTTTAACAATTAAATTAATAAATAAAAAATAAATTTTTAATAAATATAATTTTTTTACTTTGCTTAGCAAATAAACTAAATAAAATGGTTGTTATGAATTTTTCAAATTAAATATACATACATGCATATATATATATATATATATATATTCACACATACCATTACATGAATAACCTGGCAAACCCTGTGCTTTGGCATTGTTACACCAGAAAGACAGGTTTAGAATATATCTCTTTGGACTGTAGCCTTGCGCTCTCGGGTTTCCAGCCAATATACAAGTAATCATTGGTTATAATAAACTTAAATTAATACATGGATTAATCTTTAACTAGATTAAGATCGGGTGATAGAAGAAACTCTGTTCTCTTTCACACAAATGTCTTTTACAGTGCTTTATCATGCACAGACCTTCCCCCTTCAATCTTAACCAAGCACAACCTTCTTTCATTTCCTACAAGAGGTGTACTTAATCCATATCCTACTCTAAGTTTAAAATAAGCAATAATCTTGCCAGTATTTCATACAACAGGATCAACTCATCGTTATAAATTTTGGAAAATAAGATCACCTTAGTTTCCCCTTAGGTTTAGTTAGCCATACCTTAGAGTAATACAATTATTCTTCAAAGATTGATGAAGTAGAATAAGAACTCAAACTTAGATATGGAAAATAGACTTCTATTATTGCTGGAAAATTTTTACAGAGAGCGGTGTTTACAGAGAGTATTAAAAGCTAGAGATTGATTAAGTGCACTGAAAAACTCAAGTGTACTTCTCAAGGCTTCGTGCTTGTTACAAGAAGGCTAATAAGCTTTTATAGACTAATGAATACTACTATACATGATAACTACAAATTAAAGTAATGGTCTAGATGGTCTCGTACAAAAATGCTTTGATAATTGTCCTTTTGATGTTTCATTGTTGTTCCACGTGCCTTCTTTTTTATGTTAGTAGTGATGATTGTCCTTGCTTATCAGTAGGCTTCACATGCTTTCTTTTCTTTTCTTTTTGATGTAGGTAATGGTCTTTATAATTGTCATTGCTCTTTTCCTACTAGTGTCGATAGATTACTTTTTCTCTCTTTATTTTTTCTAAGTGCTCAAATCAATTGAGCTAGCTAATTGAATGAATTCAGAATCTACTTGCTCTTGGCAATATTTATATTGGTGCTCTTGAAACTCAGATAATTTTTCACAAATCTTCATTTTAGTTAGTTCGAAGTGGTCCATGTTTTAGTTCTTACTTTGTCATACCAGTTTCTGAACTGTCTATATCAACGACTATTCTTTCCGGTTGAGTAAATACATGTCGTGGGACTTGTAAAGTAGGTCCACTAGGCTTCATCTTTTGTTAGAGTTTTATTTAATTCATTCATAATAATATGCATTTCCTGGGCCCTTAGTCTGGACATAGTAGAGAAAAATTGTTCGGCTAGAATATCTTCTTTGGCTTTTTCTTGGAATTTGAAAGGTTGTTTAGTGGTTTCGAAACAGATAAGGTTAATTGGTGGGTAAAATTTATTTGAGGTGAATTTAGCTACAGTAGAGTAACAACGGATGCAGACCTAATATTGGGTTACTATTCTAAAATAATGTTTAGAGGTTTCAATTAGATACTTGGGTAGTAAAGATATTTCTTGCATATTTGCTGAAGGATAAATGGACTGGATTAATCCATAGCTAAATAATGTTCTGACAAATTTTGGGTTTGTACCCGGAAAGATAACTACTTTATTGATGGCATAATGTGATATAAATTTAATGGTCTTGGTAATAAAAAGATTAAGGTTATTAAGATATTGGATTAAGAGTTGAAAATAATCAAAGTGCTCTTGGAGTTTTGGATCAGGGTTTTTTATTGGTCGAGATGGCATAGTGGTTTCTTTCGCTGGAGTTTTTGGGCTCAAAGTTAAGGTTTTTCTTATTCGGCTAGATGTTGGCTCATAGGTCTCAATTTCTTTTCCTTTTCTGATTTTTTCTAAAAAAAGTCTCTTTTGGGATAGGTACTAGGCTTGGATTATTTGAGCTTGGTTGGTCTTGTGCTATTGGGTTTGAAATAACAAGGCTAGAGATTTGGCTTAAAGAGTCAGTCTGGTTATATGAACCAGTTTTTAGTTTTCTTATTTCTTCGTCTTGTTGATTGAGCTGAGCAATTGTGCTTTTTAGAGTATTTGATATGTTATTGATATAGCTATTTGTCTAAAATTGTGCTAAACCTACGTTAACTTCCAACATAGAGAAATGCAAAGCTAGTTGATCAATAGTTGTAGAGTTTGTATCCCAAGCAAGGCTATTTGGCTACATATTATTTTTCTCGTTATTTAGCTGCTCCATCTCTACTTAAATAATCAGTAACTAAGTTAGTTTTCCCTTTAATATATTTAACAGAATAATCATAATAAGTTAAATCACTTTGCCATATAATTAACATTTTATCAGATAATTTACTAGGTTTTATTCCTCTATCTATCCAATGTTTAACTTGTGTATTGTCTATTCTTATTATAAATTTTGAATTTACAATTAAGAGTTCAAACTTTTCAACTGCTTTAACAACTGCTAAAAATTCTTTCTAATTTGAATGATATTTAGCTTAACCAGAATTAAATTTTCCACTTGTATATTTTGTTATTATTTCTCTTCCTTCGTGATCTTCATGATATAAAGCTGCTCTCCAATAATGTTTTGAGACATCTGTGTATATAATTTATTTTATAGGTTGTGTGATAAGGATATTGAGTTTGGGTAAATTTTTACATAAATGTTTTATTTTTTCTATTATATACCTGACATTATCATCCCATTTCCATTATGTTGTTTCTCTTGCAAATTTTGATATTTTTTAGGTATATTTTGTTCGTTTTTAGAAAATATTAAAATGTCATTTATATAAATTATTACAAAGTCTCTTATTAGTAATAATAGTTTCATGACATAATCTTGAAATATACTGGGATTATTATGAAATCCCATTGGCAATACATTCCATTCATATAATCATTTGTAATGTACTAAAGGTTGTATACTTTTTACTTTCCTTTTCTAATTTTATTTGAAAAAAATATTGATTTACAATCAAATTTACTAAATATTTATTTTCCTTTAATTACGTTAAATAATAATTCTATTTTTGGATAAGGTATCTATTTCTTACTGTTATTTCATTTAGTTTCTTATAATTAATTACCATCCTAGATTTTCTTCTTTTTTCTTCACTATGTTTCATAACTATCATGACAGGTGAGAAATATTTAGATTTACTTTCCCTAATTAGGTCATATTTCTTCATTTCATTTATATGCATGATAAATTATTTTCTTTTTTATTTCAGTCTATGGGTAATGTTTGTTTTTTATTTCTTTACTATAATCTAATAATTCTATTTTGGCTAAAGGCTTAGATTTTTCCCAGTGTGCCAAGGGATTATCGTTATAATTTTCTTCTATCATTTGCTCTATAGTCTTAATTTCTATATTATGAATTTTCTTTTTATCTTGTTTAATTGGTTCTTTATTGGGCACAAATTGAATTTCATTTTCAGATTTCTTTTTTCTAAATATAGTGTTGGTTCTTTTTTGTGGATTTAATATTCTTAGTGCTCATGCTTTGTGCTTACAAGGTGTAATAAATACTGAGGCGTTAGGTGTAAAGTGTAATAACATATATTGTTATAAGAAATCCATTCCTAATAAGATATCTAGTGAGACTTCATTATATTGAAATATTAATAAAATTTTTAATTCATAATTGTTTATTTGTACTAATACATTTTCAACTGATAGTTCTAAAAAATATACTTTTCTTCCTGTACTAGTCATTTTTATTGTTTTTCTTTTTTTCTATTGTTCGGGTGGTAATACATTATATTTAACTGTTGTCATATTGGCTCCAATGTCTACTATGACATGATATTTTCTTGATTGATACTTTTTATAATTGAATTTTAGCAATATATAATACAACTTCATTTAAATCAATTTTATTTTTCCTAGAATTATTACTACTTGATTTATATTAAAAGAATTCTATCCTTTTGAATTCTATATGGAGTTAGTTGATTAAGAAAATCCTGGCCTAAAATTAATTTATGATTCTTTGTTTCTCTAATTTTTTCGTTTACCCATAATTTTAATTTTAGTATTTTTCTTTTCTCAAATCTTAATGTCATATTAGCTTTGGTTCCTTGTTTATCTATTTCTATATCATTATTAGCATATTTTAGTTGAATTATGCTTCTTTCTTGATTTAGGTCTATTATAGCTATTATTTCTATCTATATTTTTTCTTTTTGTATTTCTAATAATACAAATTTGTTGTAATTAAAGATTCTATTAGATCTATTGTGGAAGTTGTTGTTCTTATTTCAGTTAAGTTAGAAGTTATAGGAATTTTTGTTAATCGGTGTCTATATATATATTTATATAAAGGTGGGAGGCGAGCGACAGAACGGGTCCCTTATAATTTTCTTTTTAAAAAAGGTTTAAGGTAATTGTGTATGCAAGTTACTTTGTACTATTTAGGTATATAAGTATAATAGTTTTGTCATTTTAAAAATTAAATTTTTAAGGTATAATAATTAATTAAGAAAACCTTAAAACTCCCAAACCTGTCGAGTGACATGTATTTTTTCGACCCAAAAAACAAAACATTTAGTTTTATCCAACAATAAAAGTCAGCATTGAAAGTCCCCATTCTTGCTGGATCTACTAAAAGAATTATTAATAAAATAAAATACTGCTAAAATATTTTTTCTTGTGATCTTTTGTCAGTTTTGGAAAGTTTGTTAGCTTATTTATAGTGTATTTACCTTGATAATTGAGAAGTTTATAAGTTTATTTTTATACTAAAAATAGTTTATTTGTCAGTAGAAAATATTAATTTGTATAATTATAAGTTAATATATTTTAAATTATTAGTTTATTAAAGAGACATCATAATAAGAGATTTTTTTTTTTATTTATAAAGTAACTTTTATTGTTGTTATTTTTTAAGAACTTTAAAATATAAAAAATTAATAAAATTATATTTGACTCTATTTTTAATTTTAAAAGATAATAAATAATTTAATTATATATTATTTTTTATTTTAATTTTAGATCATGTCAAGTTATATTTATAATTTATTCTTATAAAATTTAAGAGAAAATTAATTAATCAACTCATTATTTTTTTTCATTGACTTTAAAAATTATTATAATTTAAATGAATTCTCGATTTATAATGTGATTAATTAATTAATTAATTTTTTTGTTTATTTCAAAAAAATTTTAAGTTTCAAAAAGTTTAAAATTTAAAAAGCAGTTAGTTAGTTAATTAATTAATTATTTTATAATTTTTTTTATTGATAATAAAAAATTTATTAATTTGTTCATTAATTTTAACAAATTTGCATACTTTAAAAAATTTTAAATTTATGAAACTATTAATTAATTATTTTATAATTTTTTTTATTGACTCTAAAAAATTTATATATAAAAAAAGTTTTCAATGCACATATCAAAAAAATAAAAACACAAGGTACAAGAAGTTGAAAATTTGATAAATTAAAACTTTTCGTCAATCAATAAAACTATCATATTGAATTGAACCTAATACATGTGAGTTTGTTTTAAAAAAAATTTTATTTGGTTTAATATTTAATTTTATTTAAATTATTTTTGTCCTTTAAGAAATGCAAAGATCACTTTTACATTAAATAAATTATATTAATAATAAAATTTAATTTTTAAATAAAATTTTCAAAAAATATATAAAAATCATACAAAATTAATTTTAAAAATTAATTTAATACAAAATTATTTTTATCCCTCTCTAATACAATTATAAACTTTTGATTTGGAAAATTATTCTACAGCCTCTGGTGCATAATTCGTTGAGGCGAAGCGTGGTGGCCACGCACCCCTAAAAGAGAAACAAAATGACGGGGAGCCTATCGATCCTGAAATGGACGAAATTACCCGCATGCATATAAGTGCAAACAGACGGAGCATTATGAGGCAATTTCATAATTAACCGATCAATGGCTTCCAAGGCAATGGCGGTCGCAGCAGAAAAATTTGGAACGGCGGTTCGACGTCAGGCCGTGACCTTGACCGAACCCGCTGCCTCGCGAATACGCCACTTGCTACAGCAGCGTCAGAGGTCGTTCCTGAAGCTCGGAGTCAAGGCTCGCGGTTGTAATGGCTTGACCTACACCCTGAATTATGCAGGTTTATTTCATTCTTTCCAGTTATATCTGTTCTTTTTCGAGATCTCGATGCCTTCTTCCTATTAATTTTTGGATAGTTTGCGAATTTCATCTTGAATCTAGTTAGTTGATTTTTTAATCAAAAAGGTAAATGATGTGTGGATGAAAAAGTTTTGCGTTCATGGCTTGATTTAGCAGGGATGCGCTCTGCTTAGATATGGTTTCTTTTTGTCTAATGCTCAATGCTTTCTTTGCATTGCTTGATGTTATGGAAAACGAAGCCTGAGGAGTGGGAAAAAGTAATTTTTCCTTATTTTGTGGAAAACAATCATAATATAGTTATTTGACGCCAGTCACATGTATAATTCGACCATGTTTTACTACCGAAGCGAAATTACTAGATGATTTTTATGTCTGATCCATATGTTCGATTAATCAGGAATCTGTGCGCTTCTTAAACTGGCTGTATCAGTTAAAGAATTATTCCTTTTGTCCTTATAGAATAATCATTTGAATAAGTACATCATCGACGGTTTAACTTCAGGTCTATCTTATATATACGCCTGGTCATATCTTCCTTATAATTTGAAACTGGATGAATTGATTTGCCGAGTTTTATTTTGTCATCTGGTTGCCAAATATGTTAGATTTCTTTCCCATATGGTACTTCTCTGTATACGTATTAATTGTTCTTCCCAGTTATTTTTTTCTTCATCTACTGAAACTGTGAAAGTCACCGCCTCTTTGAGTTGCAATGTGTATATAACATGTCATATTGGCCTAGTTATGAGGCAAACATCAATAGACAGTGTTATGTTTCTCAGGCCTTTTGAGAGGGCTATCTGATGCTTTAATTAGTGGTCCTCCAAGCAGCCTTAGACAGATTCTCTAGTTGTTTTTCCTAATGAAAGACCACCTCTTGACTTGTACACTTTCTCCTGTTTGGAAAGGCACAGGTTATTGTGCTGGAGTATATGATTCAGGCTGATATAATTTTTATGTGTGAAGTTGAATTCATTATGGTCCTGTTCCTGATTTGCTTGGGAGTTGGGTCAGCTTTGCTTACTCCCATTTTTTCTTTGGTTGCACATGCATAATTGCATTGAGGTATGTAGACTGAAAGTTCTCAACAAGGTTTCTTCTTACTTCTGAGCCTAGAATTTTGGTTAAATGAAGAAAGAAAGTAAATTTGCAAGGAAAAACTCGTTTGAGGTGATGAAATATATTGCACTTTGTGGTTTGTCTATGTGGAAGTAAATCAAATAATTAACATATTAATGAACTTTTCTATAGACCTACCCTGATTTTGTTCTTAATGATGAATATAGAAATGTGCTTACCTAAGAGGTAAGTGACATTATGAAAATCTTCAAGCCTGATTGGTGTTTAACATACTGTATACTGATTAAGCCTTTTAATTGACGGGAGCTGGAGACTGATGCATTGTGACTTTTACTGTACAATTCCTGCTGCTTTGACAGATGAGAAGGGGAAATTCGATGAGTTGGTTCAGGATAAGGGTGTTAAGATATTGATTGATCCAAAGGCTCTTATGCATGTTATTGGAACTAAGATGGACTTCGTAGATGACAAACTCAGGTAAACGTTTTCTTTAACCCTACTTTATGTCGTTGGAACTATTGAAGTGTGCATGGGGGTGGAGTGAGGAAAGCTCTTTATATTTATGAACTTCATATGCAATTGCAAAAATTGGGAAATTGACTTCTGAATATATATTGCCTTCTGCTCCATGTAGACCAAGTTAAGTAAAAAATCTTCTTCACTTCGTTGACTATTATTAATTATACCCGAACCCTTGGGTGTATGGAAGAAGGAACCCATCCTGTGACCGTGTTTCTTTTGGGAATTGTGTGAAAAGTTGAAAATAGTCATATTCTTTAAATCATGTCTGATTTTGAGGTGAACATAGAAAGCCAAACTAGCTATTATTGCAATCGTGAGCAAGTTTCTTCTTCCCCTTAATGTTGCCACTATATTAACGACTCTCTTTAATAGTCTGTGCTGTACTTCAGTAGTGTGAGTGAACTAGATTTGCTGTGCCAATATGCAGGAAAATTTCATTCTTCCATGTGGGGCACAGAATGTTTGGGCAGTGACTAGCTTGTGACATCAAATATTTAGCCTCACCCTCCACCCTGAACATGCATTAATATGTAATTTTCAGGACGGTTGGTATTTTTCAACCCTGGATATGACGTGTGGTAGATTTTTGCATCAGTAAAGGCATGAATATTAGTGTTAACTATATCTGCAAGTTATGATTAATTTGAGGGTAGCCAGTGGTTTTTACTTTCCAATCCCTGATTTCGTCAGGAGAAATTGTCTGAATCAGGAAGCTTTGGATGATATGTGGCATGAATGTATGTTACTTAAATGTTTGTGCTTGATTCTACTACTTGCATCAACTGCGTTTTTGTTGCTTGTGAAAGACAATGACTTTTGCTTTCTTCTCAGCTGTCTTGTTTAATGATTATATTTGCTTCTTCTGACAGATCTGAGTTCATTTTTATTAATCCAAACTCCAAAGGTCAGTGTGGTTGTGGTGAATCTTTCATGACAACGGCCGGTGCTGGAGCTGCTAAGCCAGGAAATAGCTGAAATTGCTATTTAACTTCGGGGCGTATCCACAATTATGAAGCTAATATATTTATTGAAAATACAACTTATGCCTTTCTGTAAGTGGCCAGCAAATAGTGGCAAATAAAGGCTAAGGCACTTGGAACCGAGGGTCACTGACTTGGCTTCGTTGTTTGAGTATACAGAGTTCTTTAAACATTGTGCTAATAAGGCTTAAGATAGCAATTTGTATTTTGTAGTATCGTGTCATCAATTCTGGTGATTCTGATTGTTAATGTAAATTTTTATTTTTTTGTGTTATGGAATACTGTATAGTTTGTAGCCAGGTTATGAAAATAATTAAGTTGATCTCCCCGTAATTTAGTAAAACTATTAGCAGAATCAATGACATGCAAATTTGAAGGTCTTATTTTCTTTTCATATAATAAATGATGCTCGCATGGCTTCTCACGACAGGTTAAATCACATTAGATTTGTTTCTATTGCACGGAAGATTTCCGACTACTTTACAAATGTTAGTGAAGAGATGAAAATTGTGTTATTGTAATTACCTGTATCATATGATTCAGGATATACTATTGTAATAAGTGGTTTACTATTATGATGTCCTGCAAAACTACTACTGTACAAGACAAAAGGTAGCGTGAATAGATTAGGGTGTATTTTGTTTATAAGAATAAATAGACACGTAAATTCAGATGGAACTTCTTTTGTATATGTGTGCGGCATTAAGACTCGTGATTATACAGCATCTCTCTTGTGAAATATAACTCGGGTGGTTTCGTCAGTAAGAATCTTATTTTTACCAAATAAACATTGGCCCGTCAACCAAGACATAGTAGCATAATAGTCGTATTCTATGTTGTCCGTGAATTTCTGGTAACTCGTTATTTTAGCCAGGGCCATGGACCTGAGTGCCTGACAACATTTTTCACTTAAAGTAGACTTACAGAAAGTTATTCTAAAGTAATAAATCTTTGAAAAACGATTTAATATTTTTTAATGTTAATTTTTTTACTAATAAAAGCATGAGATGTGCATTACATGTGACTTTATGAATTGAATAAAATGTTGATTTGATAATTATAATATATTGTCTTGTTGATCTTGTTGAATACTTGCATTAATAAAGGTCATCAAACGCAGAAAGAAAAAGAATATAAATATGAATAAAAATAAAAATGAGATAAAGGGGTATGCTTGACATATAATAATAATAAAAAAGAGAAATAGAGAGGAATAAAAATAAAAAGACTAAATTGCCCTTAAATTCAAAAAATTATTATTATTATTACTATTATTAATAAAATTACTACTACTACTTTATTATTATTATTACCATGGGTAGGAATATGGTTTCAGGGTTAATTTAATAATAGTACTTTTTAATAGAATCAGTCTCAATCTATTCACTCTCATATAAAAAGATTTTTCTTTCAAAATGATGAAATCCTCAGTATAATCCACTATACCAAACACAACAATATTCGATTCTTTTCCCCTTTTCATTTTCGGAGCACCTATTTTTCTTGTACCAAACAGGATTAGATTTAATAATGTTAAAAAAAATTAAAAATTTTAAAAATGATTTAATGATTGAATTAAATCAAAATAAAATTTGGAGATTACAAATAAAATTAGCCTATTTTTTGTCTTTCAGAAAAGTGTCGAGGACGGTGGGAAAGTGCCAAATGAGCTTTGGATTATTGAGGGAAGCAGGTTAGTGGCAGCGGAGTGCGGAAGCGCCAGGCTTCTTTAATCCTGACATGTACAAAAGACGTGGCACGCGAGTATAAAGACCCACTCATTTTTGGGGAAGGATTTTCTCCTATAATAATTCCTGACCATCGAATCCTTTCTATATTTCAGATGTTGGCACGTCACGCCCTTTTTTTTTTTTTTTTTAAATTTGGCATCAAAACACATCGTTTCACTTAAGTGAAACGATGTGTTTTGATGCCAAAGAGTTCCAACCATAAGATCGTCTTCACGGCTGAGATTTAGCCATTTTTTTTTTTTTATTTTGAAATCAAAACGACGCCGTTTTGATTTGAGATTTTTTTTTTAAAGCTTTGCGAGTCATCTTCTTCACAGCTTTGTGTCGTCGGTGTGAGAGGTTTTGGCGCGAAACAGAGGCAGAAGCAAACAAGGGGATTTTCTGCAGGCAAAGGCGTCTTTGTCATCGTTGTCATTGCAGAAATTTGTCAAGCCTTATTTTTTCTCCTGTTTGACGAAGGATGTTGGCTGGTTCGTGGAGAGAGAAGCAGCCGAGACCATTCTGAAATGCAGAGTGAGTAGCTAGAGTTTAGACGGTATATCGAGGTAAAAAGGATCCGACAAGGGCAGTCCATTTTGTAGGGTAATAAAAACACTGATCGTCACTCATTTTGTGTAAAGAAGAAGCAACTGAGTTCTAGAGAGAGAAAGTGTGAAGATGCGCCATTAACAAGGGAGCTTCAAAGCACAAGAAAACGTGAACCTATATGCTAGCTTGTGCATTCTTTAGCTAAATAATTCGTAGGTGGTTGTGATATGTATATGAAGCTTTGTTATATGGTTGTTCACTGTTGCATATGAGGCATGGTTACTGTAGCTCTGGCTGGTTGATGCACAGCTAAAGCTTAATATTATATTCTCCTTGAATTGTAAATTTAATTTGTAGTAGTTATTTCTGCAACAAGAAAATAGTGTTTTCCATAGCCATCAATCATGAGGATTTGGGTTCACGCTCACTGTATTCAACTATGGCCAATGGTGGAAGGTGGCCAATGCATATGTCATGCACGATTGAGAAGAGGGGATACAACTCTAGCCATCCTCGATGTGTTAGAACCTCATGGACCTCTCTTGCAGTTGAGATGCCCTTAATGCAAGAAACTTAAATTAGGACACCACCAGATGTATTTACACAAAGCTATAACTACAATTGGTTCTGGTAGTGTTAGATTTAATAATCAGTACTCTGCATGATTAATGAATACAGGTGATACTAATATTTAACAAGTCCTTTGAGCTTGGGAGAATTTTCCATTCTGGGTTATATAGGCAATAGAGCTTCAGTCTTTCTTGCTGTTGTGTCAGGCAATATCATAAGATGTAGATAGTGTTTTAATTTTGTGAGTTCTAGAAAACATTTGTCATATGTAAAGTTTAGTGGAACTTTTTTTGTTGCCAAATTTGTGTAATATATTTAACTTGATTTTTTTCACGACTTGTATTTTATTGGAATTTTCATTTTGTGCTGATTAAGTTGGTTGACAAGGCTATTACATTTGGTGGATGTGCAGTAAGAAGCTGAATCAAATGATATTATAATTTTGAGAAGTGATGATGGAACAACCAATGTAGGTATTATCATTTTGAATGAAAAAATGGTATTGTAAACGTGGTGTTCTAAATTCATTTATGTTGACAAATTTCAGAGACTTAGGTGCCTCAGCTATTGAAGTAACCAATGATAACAGCATTGAAGTTGAAGGTAAGCTGACTGTTGGTATGAAATTTGATAATGTGGATACCGCTTGACAGTCTTGGTTCAACTATGAATTGCGGGTTGGATTTGGAGTTAAAAAATAGTATTTGAACAAAAGTAAAAAAAATGGAATTGTGACTTCGTGTAAATTTGTTTGCTGTAAAGAGGGAGTACAAAAGCAACACAAAAGATATATGCCAGTTACTAATCATCGACAAGAAACTAGAACAAATTGTCAAGTGAGAATGAACCTTGTAATAAAGAAGGGGAAATATGTAATCAATGAGTTTGTAGAGTCTCATAATCACCCTCTTCAGCTTTTAGAGGCTACACATATGTTGCATCCCATTACGGTATATCCGAAGTTCAGGCACATAAAACGAAAATTCTTAATTTTGCCAAATGGCAAAGTACACCGCAACAATACAAATTAAAGCAGTTTAAAATACTCACGAGCTTAATTACAACCTCTTCATTAGTCTGAATATTAGTACCTGGCAAACGTATAGAAACCAGTCAACAAAAATTCAACACTCACAGTAAAAATAGGAAAACCAAAAGCCCAAGGAAGCACGACACACCAAGATAGATCTCCCCGAACGATCTGTTACCAATCTTCCAGTGAAGACGAAACTTGTTCCCTACTCGAGGCTCCATTCAACAAAATCGTCACCCTTCTTCGTCGAAAAACTAGCCTCCGTCTCTGTGTTCGCAACTGGCGAGTGCAAAGCCCAACTCCAATCCTCACCGTCGTTGGCATCACTGTCGTAGGCACACTTCTTCGAGGATTGTAGCTTCAAGCAATTCCCTATTATTGAATCTCGCACTACGACAGCCAAATCTTAGCTTTAGAGACGATCCTACGGCTGGAACTCTTTGGCATCAAAATGCACCATTTCACTTAAGTGAAATGGTATCGTTTTGATGCTAGATTTAAAAAAAAAAAAAAGCGTGCGACGTGGCAACATCTGAAACATAGAAAGGATTCAACGATCAGGAGACTATCACAGGAGAAAATCCTGCTCCCTCATTTTCCGTTGCGCGACGAAAAATTCCCCGGGAGAGAGAAATAGGGCGTCTTCCGTGATTCACAGCTCCTGTATTCCATTCACTTTCCTTCTTTAAATTGTTCTTTCATATCAAGAATCTCACCCTTTCAAAGCTGCCTCTTCCTTTCACTCGAGTTTTGCTGTTTACATGATCGGTCCCCCGATCTCTCGTCAAGGATATAATTGTTACATTCTCCTGGTGAGCCGTTTTAAGACCTATAATTTAACATATATATCTTGCTTTCTGTTAATCTTTCTCGTTGATTGTTTCTGTATCACTGTGTATTTGTCTTATCTGGCCGATTGAAGAATTTTATTGGCGACAAATTTTGTTTGAATCTGATTTCTTGCTTTAAGTGTACCTTATTTTTTTATCCTATTCTGGTATTCCGCTCCTGCGTTCATTTCACTTCTTACTCAGTTCATATACTCTGGGAAAATTGCGAATTCGTAAACTTTTAGGCCAATACTGATTTCTAGCTATCCATGCACCTTATATAATATTCACCGTCAACTTTTGATTTTTCCTTTTATGGTTTTTGCTTTTCTTTATCTTTTTAATTTTTATTCTTATTCATATTGATTCTAAATTATGAAGTCTTGACACATTGGACAGGCTCTGATTAATTGGTCTCTCAATTGTACTCGATCCTAGAAAAATTTCTGCTTCATTTTTTCTGATTCTTTTATTTGCCATGGAGTGCCTTCCTGTTGAAGTAATTGGTAATATACTATCCCATCTTGGGTCCGCTCGGGATGTCGTGATTGCATCAGCAACTTGCAGGAAATGGAGAGAAGCTTGGCGCAATCACCTTCACACTCTTTCATTCAATTCTAGTGACTGGCCCCTCTATCATGAATTGACCCGTAGTAGATTGGAAATACTTATCACTCAAACGATCTTCCAAACCAAAGCACTGAAATGCCTAACGATATACATGGATGATGTTGATGAGTTTTCTGCTGCCCCGGTCATTGCTTGGCTTATGTATACTAGGGATTCCTTGCGACAATTACGGTATAATGTAAGGACAACTCCAAATTTCAATATCATTGAAAAATGTGGCAGGCAAAAATTGGAAACGTTGGCATTGGCTCATAATTCAGTTACAGGTATTGAGCCCACTTATCAGAAATTTCCTTGGTTGAAATCACTCTCACTGAGTTCTGTTAGCATCTCAGCATCGGATCTGAACCTTTTACTCATTGCTTGTCCAAGACTTGAAACCTTGTCTATCATTAGTCCAGAAATTGCCATGTCAGAGGCGCAGGCTTCCATGGAGCTTAGCAGCTCTTCTTTGAAGCATTTTTATGTTGAATCATTTGGTTTGGACAGATTTATATTAGAGGCAGATTTTCTTGAGAATCTGCATCTGAAAGACTGTACCTTTACGGTTTTTGAATTGATCAGCAAAGGAGCCTTAAAGGTGCTGAAGATTGATGATGTGAGTGTTACCGATCTTGTTATTGGTGAGACTACAGAGAATCTTGAGATTGTAGATGTCAGTAACTTCACAATTATGTGGCCAAAATTTTATCATATGATCTCAAAAGCATCGAAGTTACACGGGCTTCGGCTGTGGGGCGTTGTATTTGATGATGAGGATGAGGTTGTGGATATAGAATCAATTTCTGTTTGTTTTCCTCAGTTGACACACTTATCCTTAAGTTATGATTTAAAAGATGAAGTACTCAATTATGGCTTGCAGGGCTTGTCCTTTTTTATGAATGTGGTTGTGCTAGAGCTTGGATGGACTACAATTAATGACCTTTTCTCGGTTTGGCTAGCTGGACTTTTGGAAAGATGTCCCAATTTGAAAAGATTGATCGTTTATGGGGTTGTTTCAGAGGTCAAAACCCATGAAGAGTGCCAAATTTTTGCCAAATTTACTAAATCGATTATGCAACTTGGACGAAAATATATGCATGTAAAGTTTGACTTTGAATATGAATAGTGAGTACTGCGGTATCGTACGTTCCTGTCAAAGTCTCGGTCTAGTATAATTCTGCCGGAGGGTACTTCTTTATTTGCTTCTGTTTTTCCAATCTGTTTAGTTCTACCCTTGGATCTTAAGCCTGGATCATACAATTACTTCCTATTTCCTTTCTTTATTTGCTTATGTTTCTTTTTCTTTTTTATTTTTTTCTCTTGGGGTAAAATTAGTATCAATTAATGGTTCTTCTTTTACTTTACTGCCTGACCATTCTACTTATCCTAAATGTGGTAAGTGTTAACTTTTATGCGCTTGAACTTCCCCGCATTGTGCATATTCTAGCTCTCTGGATTCCTACTAGAAAATCTGAAAGAGGACTGTTAACATGTTACTCCACAGTCTTCCCTTTCTAGACATGGCAGCTTCAGATTTTTGTAGTTGGTAAATGCGTTTAAGGGCTCTATTCTCGGTCTTGAATGATTGAATGGCTCTTTTTTCACAAAGCTGAATTTATTTCACGGATCTGGAGGCTCAGAGTTAAATCATCGTACTAAAGAAGTTAATTGGTTATATTACTTATAAGTTGTGATAAAAAACTAAAATCCAACTCGAATGTACAATAAAAATTGATTGCAGATTATGGGATATATTGTAAAGACAACAGTGTATGAATTAAAATCTGTATTTACTATATTTGCAATTACAAATGAGCAGCTGTACACTTATATTCAATTAGAGAAAGACTGGAAACGCTATTCCTACAATGTGCGATATCTACAAGGCTGCACTGTGATATAAGTTGATGGTGCTATCACTGTAAATTTAAGCTCATCGTCTCACAAAACCTTGTGCTTGATCAGCGAGATGTGCTCATTAGTTGAACACGTGAATAGATATGTGGTGATGTGTAAATACTTTATTTCCCGCCCAGGTTGTCGAATGGTAATCTAGCATTGCCAACTTGAAAATTAGTTTCTTAAATAATGGAACAGATAAAACTTTAGTAAAGATATCAGCGGTTTCTTTAGATAAAGTGATATTTTGTAAATGAATGAAGCCAGCCTTCAACTTCTCCTTGACAAGATGACAATCAATGTCTAAATTCTTGGTGTGCTCATGAAACACAGGATTTGCGGCAATATAAAAAGCATCCTTGTTATTGCACCATAAACTGATTGGGAAAGGGAAGGGTACATGTAAATCACGAAGAAGAAATGAAATCCATTGTAATTCACACATTGTTGTTGCAAGAGCTCTGTATTCCGTTTTAGTAGAGGAGCGTGAAACAGTAGCATGCTTCTTGCGTTTCTATGATATTAAGGATAATCCCAAGAACATAATGTTGGCCTAAAATGGCCCAAAATCCATGTTTGATTAATGGCAAATCAAATAAAGAAGAAAGGCTCAACCCATATCAGAAAACAACATCTGCAGAAATTCTAACTTAACCCATTTCAACTCAAGTGTAAGAAAGCTCATCCAAAAGTACAAAAGCTGCTATGAAGTGAAAGCTATCAAAATCTTCTCTGCCTGCGCCTCCTTCTTATCTCCTGGAAGAAAAAACAGCAACAACCATTAATGGCTTCTCAAAGAAACTTGAAGCCAATGTTTCATTGAAGCCAAAATCTGTACATCAAGGTAGCAGAAGAAGAAGCAACGATATCTCTCCTTCTTCATTTAATATCTTCTGCCATTAATGCGCTCCAATGTCTCTTTATGGAGAAAGCTATAAATACCAAGAAGTTTTTGGCATTGCTCATGAGCAAAACCGAGAAACAGAAATGAGAAAGAACTGAAAGAAAGAAGTATTCTGTAACATTTTCTTTTACTTTATTTTTATTGAGCTTAGTCTCTAGTTTATCTGCTTGCTAGAAGCATTCTTATGCTGTTAAAGAAAACCTAGCTGTGAAGGGTTCATAAACTTCTTTCTTACTGATTGATATACTTCTGTCTCAAGTAGAAAAGATGATTGTTGTGATTGTAAAAGTTTGAGGTTGAGTTAGAAAACCTTGTGTTTGAAGTTAGCACGTGAAAACTCCTTGTGAAAGTGTAAGAAAGACTTTCCTCAGTAGAAAATTCCTTGGAAAAGACAAAGGGACTGGAAGTAGGCATTGTGATTGGCCAAACCAGGATAAACTTTTGTGTCTGATTCTCTTTTCTTGATCTATGACTGTCAGTATAATTCTTAGTCAACTTGAAAGTTTATAGTTAACTACATTCTTTTTTTGTTAGTTCTTTTCAAGAAATTCAGTTCGCTAAAACATTTACAGTTAACTGTATTTTTGGCTGTCTCAAATCTTTCTGTGCTGAAAAGTTCAATCAACTTTACTTTATTGCAGTTGACTGTCTATTGCATTTGTAGCTATCTAAAAGATACTTTTAGTTCACTTTTTTCTCCTTCCTTCTATTCTGGTAAAGTGAACTCATTACTGAAATTTTCAGTCAACTGTTTTTTATTTCAGTTAACTAATTATTGTCAATTACAGTTGACTGTAAAATTTTTCAATTAACTAAAATTTTCAAAATTGAATTTAAAACAAAAATTTTAAGTGCACATATTTACTCCTTCTCTCTAGGTGCACTGTCACACACAATAACTAGTAATGCTTCTATGGGTGTTTGCTCATGATGCCTAATCAACATAAAAACTTTTAAGAGTAAGAGTATCGTTGGCCGAATAGAATAAGCCTTTCAAGGGACATCCTTTAAGGTACTTTAAGAGATAGACACAACCTTCCAATGAGATAAACATGGAGCTTGCATGAACTGACTTAGTTGCTGCACAGAATGGGTGATATCAAGTCTGGTAAACCTGAGATAGAGTAGTCTGCCAACAAGTCTCTAATAGACTCCAGGTTAGTGATACAGTCAAAAGTGTTACAATAGGCTTGGATCCAATGAGACCAGTGTCCACTAATAGATCAATTATGTATTTTCTCTTACTGATGTACATACTAGTAGGAGACCTTGCAATCTCAAGGCTGGAAAAAATATTTTGTTGGCCCCATATCCTTTATGGTAAATTTATTATGCCAAAACTGTTTGACATTGACTATAGCAGAAGAAGATGTCCTTGTCAATAAAAGATCATCAATGTAGACAAGTACAATTAAGGTGAGATCTCCTTGATAAGAATAAACAAACAATGATCATGTTGAGATTGGGAGAAATTATAGTGTTGTAACTGTCAAGTGAGTTCAAAATTCTAGTATCGTGATGCTTGTTTTAATCCATAAAGTGAGCGCTTAAGTTTACACACTTGGTTCAAAGCTACTTTGTTATAACCTTTAGGGCAAGTCATATAAATGTCTTCATCTAAATAGTCATGTAAGAAAGCATTATTGATATCGTTGATGTAGTGTCCAACCTTTTGCAGCAAATAAAGCAACAAGAGTCTAATAGTAACAACCTTTGCCACAGGTGAAAAACTATCTATGTAGTCGATGCCTTCAAGTTGAGTATAGGCTTTAGAACTAAACGGACTTTATATCGTTCAATCTGTCTATCAGCCCCGAATTTGATCTTATAAATCCACTTGCAGCCAATTGGTCTTTTGTTTGGTGGTAACAGAGTTAACTCCCAAGTATTATTTTGCTTAAGAGTTTGAAGCTCATTCTACATTGCTGTAACCTATTCCTTGCGTTAAACAGCTTGATAATATGAAGAAGGTTCCTGTACAGTAGATACTTGAGACAAAAATAGAAATATGAGGAAGAAAAATGCATGGAATTATGGAAAGGAAAAATAGGGGGAATATGCAGGGAGGAATGAGAAACAGTAGAAGTCATGTAATTCTTTAAACAACCAGGTTATTTAATAGATTGAGTGCTACGGTGAGGAACAATAGGAGCTGGAGATTGCATTATGAGAACTAGGTGCTTGGTTAATTGGAGTCGTAGATAGAGTTAACGTAGAATCATATAAATGCTGAACACAGGGAAGAGCAGGAATGTTGGTAGAAGAAATCATTTTAGTCATACAAGGAAAAACATTTTCACAAAAACTACGTTTCTTGACATGAGGACATGATTATGTTTAAAATCAAATAACTTGTATGCTTTGTGACTAGTGGCATACCTAATAAAGACCCATTTGTAGGCCCTGATAGCAAATTTGTCTTTGTTACCAAAGGTGCAGAGATGATGGTAAGAAGGAGGGGTTGAATGGAGAATCTCATAATGAGATTTCCATTGAGGAACTGAAGTAGGAAGACAGTTTATTAGATATGTAACTGTGAGGACAGAATCTGCCCAAAACTTTGATGGTAGACCTGATTGTAAGAGTAAAGATCGAGCAACTTGAATTAAGTGACGATGTTTTCTTTTTACAACTCCATTTTACTGAGGAGCATTGGTACAATACTTTTGGTCAATGATGTAAGTGTTGAAAATAGAGTTTGACAAGTGTGATTGATAAACTTAGTCCTATTGTCACTTTTTATTTGCTTAACAATTATGTGAAATTGATTTTGAACCATGAGGAGAAAAGAATTTAAGGTGGATGTAGTTTGGAATTTATTCTATAACATATATATCCATGTAGCACAAGAGAAGTCATCAATAATAGTTAAGAAATAATGTGCTCCTGAGATTGACTGTGTCTTGTAAGGTTCCCAAAGATCAATGTGGATTAAGTCAAAACATCGTTGGGTAGAGATAATAGAGTGGGCAAAGGGAAGACGTGTCTATTTAGCTTTATGACAAATATCACAAACATTGTTTCTAGTATGAGACATAATAGATAGAGAAGGAATATGATGCATTGTAGAATGAAAGGGATGCTCAGGACGATGATGCCTCAATGAAGTGTATGTGCATTATTGTTAGATGAAATGGTATTACAAAAAGTAGTATAATAAGTATTAGAAGGTAAAAAGGGGTGAACGAAAGAGATGTCATTAAGGAAATACCATCTAATGAGTTTGCCATGTGCCAAAACAGCATTAGTCTTCTGGTTTTGCAAAAATACAAGAGTCAGTAGTGAAAATACATTAAATGTGATTTTCAAAAGCCAATTGACTGATGGAAATGAGATTGTATCGAAATGAGGGAATGTGAAAAACATTGTCAACAAGTATAGATGAATGTAAGGGAATGTTGCCAATATAAAGAGATATGTAAAGATTCCCCATTTGGTAAATGGACAAAACCAGTGGAGGACGGAGCATATGAGTCTTGAAGTAAGGAAATAACATGAGATATATGGTTGGTGGCCCCAGTATCAAAACTCTAGGAACGAGAGTCTACATTCTCAAGCATGACCATCACATATGAGGAAAAGGTACCTGCAAATTGAATAAAATGAGCCATATTCACCATAACATCCTTAGAATTACAATTCTGCATTAGCTTGGAGATCTCTGATTGAACTATGGTAGTAATAGTGGATTGGAGATCAGGTTGCTTAAGAACAGGATCTTCCAAAGGAGTATCTCAATCAATAACACAAGCATTGACAGCATTTTTATTCTGTTTAGACTTATAATCTTTGTACTAATCTGGCTACCCATTTTTCTTAAAGTAATTGTCAACTATGTAGCCTCTATTGTTGCAGTAAGTGCAACTTCTATCATCTTTCTTTCCTTGTTCTTTCTTCTTAGTAGTCTGTTTTCTAGAAGAACCATAAACTAATAAGGTAGTATTTGAAATAGGATCAACAACCAGTTGAGATATGGTATGTTGATTCTCAATATTGAGAAGCATAGAGTTGACATTCTCCAATAAAGGCAGAGGATCAAGTAACAATATTTGATTATGTACATGATCATACGAGTCATTATGACCCATAAGAAACTGAATGATTTTCGTATTTTTATTCAGACGAGTAATGCTGGCAGAAACACCATAAGTACAATGTCCATAGGAACACTAAGGAAGAGGAACAATGGACTGCAATTCATCCCAAAGCTTGCTAAGCTCTGTGATATATAAGAAAAGGGATGAATTGCCTTAGGCAGTAGTGAGCAATTTCTTCTTAAGACTGTATTCTTGGGGACCATTTGCCTCACCAAATTGTCGAGCGATCTGGTTCCACAAATCTTGAGCAGAAGTGGCATAAACAAATGCTTCATGGAGATTCTTTAGTGAGAGAATTTAGAATTTAAGCAATGACCATGGCGTTTGCACTGACCTTACTGTCATAGGTTAGAGAATCAATAGCGGGTTTATGGATAGTACCAGTAATGAACCCCAATTTGTGTTTCGCTGCAAGAGCAATCTACATGGATTTGCTCCAAGTATGGTAATTAGAACCATGAAACGGAGTTGTAACAAGTGATAGTCCAGAATGATCGAATCCATGAAGTGCAAGTGGATCACGAGCAACTAGAGAAGAATCGCGCCGAGAAGCATTAGTAGCTTCAGACGTAGAATCGGTAGAAGTAGCAGTAGCCATGTAAAGATAACAGCGTGTATGATTTAAAATCTGTACTTACTCTCTCGCAATTACAAATGAGCAACTGTACAACTTATATACAATTACAGAAAGAATGGAAATGTTATTCCTACCATGTGTAATATCTACGTGGCTGTGATGTGAGATAAGTTGATGGTGCTATCACTGTGAATTTAAGTTCATCATCTAGAAGATGTTGGATGTCGCATAAAAGACACAAATTTGGATACCTCGTGCCGAGGTAGAAACATAAGATCATGTTCAATTATAATTGATCATTGGATGGAAATCTAATGATTTAAATTTATATTAAATTAATATAATCACTTATTATTATATTTTCAATTTATAAATTTGAATCATTAAATTTTTATCTAATAGTTTATTATGATTGAACTTGACTTATTCTCACCTAATATAAGAATATCTGAATTGAAAAGATACATTTACAAAGGGTCTTCGTTAAATAGGAGTAGAACGGTAATCTTAATAATTATCACTAAACTTTTAACTTAATTAGTACTTTATAAATAAGCAAGCCTATTATACAATAGAAATATCAATCCTTAGACATTCAAAAATACTTGCTAACATTATGCAAATTAGTGATAAAAGACTTAGGTTGTAAAAACCTTAAGATATTGTAAGTATCTCAAACGATTAGTAATTTTAATCTTAATTAGATTTAATTTTTGTTGTTAAGGAAAAATCAATAAGTCTCCCTAAACTACTGAGAATTTAATTTCTTTTCCATATTTCCTTAACCATGTGCTTGATCAGCGAGCGTGTGCTCATGAACACGGGAATAATCACGTGGTGATGTGTAGATACTCCACAAATATATGCCTCTGCCTTATTTTATCCTTGTTTCTCGTTTGAGATTCAACAAACTTAAAATGTTAATTTTAAGTGTTATTTGATTTTTTTTTAAATTATAATAAGTAAATATTTTATGCAACTAAACATTATATTATTGACTTTATTTAAAAAAAGAATTTGCCTATCATAATTTTATTGAAGGAAGTAAACATGAAGTAAAATCTCGTAAAGTTTCTATTTGAGGATTTTAAGGAGCACTTCTACCTGATCTTCTTATGGAACCCTGTGCATGGGACGGTGTGCTATTAATTTGAAACTGGCTTGTTTAGGGGGTCCGTAATATATGGCATAAAGTTTCCGTTTTTAGCAATAAAGAATAGATTCTTAAGTTAAAATTTATTCACAATATATATATATATATATATATATAAACAATGAATTTAGGAAAAGGTGTGTACCAAGTTCTCTAAATATTTTGAGTACATGGCGTGTATTATTACGTAGAAATGAGTAATACTATATTAATTTCAACATGATTAAAATACTTTAAAAATATGTTTAATGTATTGAAATATTTGCAATAATAATTCGATCTATTTATTTTTTAATATGAAATTTAAGAAGTTTTTATTTTATATTTTATTGTCCAACCAAAGGTACATTGTTTGGAAAACAAGTCTGCACTATCTTTCTCTCCGTTTTATAGAAATTAATGATCAAAATAACTACCATAATATATATAAAAATATATTAATCTGTCATAATATAATTATATGACAAATGATAATAGTGCACTAACCTATTAAATTATGACAGAAAAAAAAAGTCGATAATTTGATTGGAAGCATCAGCTTTACACTTAATCACGTCTTCATTTCTTGTGTTTTCTCGTGTTCGGAAGCAAAGTCTTATCATGATCTTATGTACGCCGATGTTAAAAGTTGCTTTCAGTGTACTTTTGAATTGCGCTTCAGCATTTTGAGTTGTCTAAAGCTATAGGTGCAACCTTTCATGCAGTAGTTTCAGTTATCACACCTGGGTGTCGCTGAAATTTGAAGGTGGGGGCCGTGTGTATCTATTTTCTGAACATGCTTTTTTATCTTTCGCTTTTTCCCAGCAGTGAGGCTGCCGAAGGATGAAGATGAAATTAAGACACTAGAAGGCAGAAACGATTATTATGCAAAGAAGCAAGATTATGACACTTAGAAATTGATGGTGATGGTGATGAATGGGCGTACCACCAGGACTACTATTATCCAGTGTCATGTAAAGATAATGTTTTAGTATGTTTCCTTTCAATATCTTACTGTATGTAAGAAGGAAATTTATCAAATAGAAGAGGGTAAGATTTTAATTTTAAGTGTATTAATTATAATATAGAAATATAATACTTAATTATAATATAGAGATATAATTATAATATTATTAATTTAAAAAATAATAATATTATAACTATATTCTTATATTATAATTGTATAAGTATACTGTTGATACATAAAAAAATTTATTATTTTTTTTAATATTCTACTGAAGTTGCTAATTCCTCTGCAAATTTGTAATTTGTAAGAATTCCATTTCAAACGATACTTGATATTTCAATCTTAAATAATATAAATTCAAATTTTTGTCATCATTGTAGTCCTACAATAATTGATGAACATAAGCAGGGACTATATTAGATATGCTTGTTTGCTCCTGGGGACGACGCAGGAGCATTTGGCCTGCTCAAGTCTGATAGGTTTAACCATATGCAGTGAGTGAAAACGCCGGCTATATTTTTCATTGAAATTTTGCTGCAATATAGTAGGAATATCATACAATCTCAGTTCTTTTCACTCCCGAGTAAAATCCCAATAAAGCTACAAATTGGAGTGCTTGCCTTGTGACACAACTATGTTCTAAAATATGCCAAAAATCAGCTAGAAAAAACTCAGATGCAAGAAACCAATTCCAGTTCTCCGGAAAGGATCTTCAATATAAGGCTATCTGATTCGAAACGAGATTTATACAGTCAACTACGTACATACACAAAGTAATTACAACATTATGAATGTCATTAATAATACAACATTTCAATAATTCGGCTGTGTCTCAAAATATAATAGTTCCCTTCATATATATATATATATATATATATATAGCTTTTTCTCTCTACCTAGTTCTGGTCTCATTGAGTTTTCTACTTTTCTTCTTCTCACTGTCTTTGCTTCATGTAGTCTTCTTCGTTTGATAATAGGAAGTTACAACTATAAATACTAAAAATACGAAATATAAAGAGGTCACTGGTTACCACGCATGCAGTTACTTCACAGAGGACAACTTATGTTCCTTTTCAAAGCTATCAATTTCTCTCTTGCCTTCTGAGCTTTGGTAGGAACTCTCATGTTTAATTCCTCAAGACTCTGCAGCAAGAAAGTGGGACAAAATGAAACATGAGAAAGTGAGAGTTTTTCTATGATGCGACCACGTATATCCTCATGGGAAATAAAAACCACATCGATCAAGTTGCATATTATAGTTATAACTCCAATGTGCAAATTGTCCATGCACATACATCCAGCTGCATAAATAGTTACCATAATTTTTAATTATTAACGCATGTCAGTACAAGAATTACCTGTTGCTTTCTTCTCCTCTCAAGCTCCGCCTGAAGAATAAAATCAAAGCATGATTCTCGTCAGTGTCTGAAATTACTAGAAAGTGCGAGAAAGAAAGACTTTCGCATTAATTATTTATAGCTCTCGTTAGTACCAGCGCCTGTTTCAGACGGGCGTTCTCTTCTCTTAATTGGTTCAGTTCTGCTTCTAATTCAACAGTGTATGCCTGCCAAACCAGAAAAAGAAGAAGTTTATACCATGGGAACTCTTCAACATTTCTGCGAGTATCTTCTACTATTAACTTCAAAAAGAAAATCTAATAATTTGTCTTCCTCTAGTGTAACCTCATTATCACCTGGGATTTCGCAAAATTTGAATGGGTATATTCTATCATCTCTGCTTCAGCAATCTAGCTACTTGTGTCATGCAATACGACAATATTTAGTTACCAATATGACCCTAGCTAAAGTTGCTTTCACTCTACCATCTGCTTCTTTCACCCAATCATGGCCAGCTCTATGCAGCACAGACAATAGCCAACAAAACCAGAAGAGGTGTCCATTGAAAAATTTTAACAAAAAGAAGTCGATAACAACAAAAGATAATTTGTATTTTCCCATAATTATAAGTTCGATGCGTTAATAATGAATCACTGTATTTAAAAGTCCCAACTGTCAGGGGAGATCTCAATGCTTGTAGCCACTGCATTTGTTATAAAAGGCACGTACCTGTTTTCTGGCTCTAGATCTCGCCGCTGACTCTCTGTTCTTGATCATCCTCCTCTGCCTTCTCTCCACCACCTTCTCCACCGGACCATCTATGATTCTCTTCCTTCCTCTCAACACCCCCATCTCCATTCCAAACTGACCACCACATTCCTCATTTGTTCCCAGCCCATCCGACGAAACCGGGCTCACCGGCGCACACAATCCCATAGCCGGCGGCGCCGCTCCATACCCATCGCCTCCATTCACCACCCTCCCTCCATGGCAAACCCCCGGCGGCGGCGGAGGATACCCATTATCCCTCTTACCATTTCCGGAATACCGAGAAGAAGGCTCTCCCTGAGCCACCGTCTGGTATGGCAGAACTACATTGCCTGCCAGCACGGGCCTTCCAACAAAAGAGGGTCCCATTGTAGAGTTGTTATTCGGGTACATCCCGTACTGTCGCTGCTGGGTTGACGCTTGGGGTTGGGAAGGCATCGTAGTTGTATATGATTCCCGAACTACCCCTGCTTTGATCAAGAAATCCTCCAGAGTCATCTCGCCAAAAGTGGGCTGGCGAGGGGCAGATTCGGTACTCTGCGCATCACCGTTTGTACCACCGTTATTGCTCTGATGATTCTGCTGTCCTCTGCGGATCTCAGAACACACTTCGTCCACCGTTTTCCTACAGAGCGGCGCTGGAAGTGTCAGTGAGCCCTGACGAGGAAGGCTTGGCTGCTTCCGTATCATCCCTTTGTCAGTGGATGCTTCATTTAGACCCGAACTCGTGTTGTTGCTGGTAATGCCTTGGTTTTCTTCGGCGTTCCAGATGCTGCTGAGAAACTCGTCCATGTTCATGGACCCAAAATTTTTGCCGCTCTCGCACAGAGTGTGCTGGAACTCGTCGAGAGTGAGGGAATATATTGATGATTGTCTTCCGATCGAAGAGAACGGGTGATTGTTCTTGTGTTGTTGGTCCCGTTGGAGCCCTGATTCCGCCTCGCCTCGCGAGTTCATCTCACCTTCCGCCACCCCCATTTTCTTCTTCTTATCCTCCTTTGGCTTCTGCTGCTGCAAAACGCTACAATGGTGAAATGAATTCGGTCAAAGACAGAGTTGGTTCTTATAGCACAGGGTTTGGCAATTGTCAGCTGAACAGGACTCGTGGTCTTTTGTCAATATATAAAGACAGGCTGGACACATTAATAGCAGAAATAATATCCATGATCGTGATGGACTAATTAATATTCACTTCGATTAAAAGCAGGAGATTATGTCATCGGTTTTCTTTTCGCTTACTCGATCTACCATTAACTTCTATTAATTGTTACAAATATGGATTCACCATCTCCTTTTCTTCGCTTTTCTGTCTCAGTCATTTTCTTTTTCTTTTTGAGACATTGCGGTATGTGTGCATATATATATATATATATATATATTGTGTATTTTGGATTGTATATATATATATATTGTGTAATTTGGATTTTTCTGTTTTTTTTTTAATAAGCGCTTCTTACATTACATTAACTTGGTGTAATGCTCTTCGGGGAAATTAAAATGAAGTATAAATTTGGAAGAGTAAAGATTCTCTACCAGATTTGTTGACATCACATAATTATAAAAAAATAAATGTACACAAAATTATCGAAAATAATAAGCATATATTAATGCCCATGCGTAAATGAGTGTCTTTTTTTTTTAAAATCCAGACAAAAAATTTTTAATATGGAGTCTATTCAAAAAGTGAGAAGGAAGAGTGAGAAATTGAATTCGAATATCTAGATATTTAAGAAAACGTCAAGACTGTTTAGAAGGACCATTTTGCCTTCATCATGCATAGTTGTACTATATGGCAACTGTAAGATTTATTAGTTTAAACTTTAGCAAAAAATAAGTTGGTTCATGGTGTTAAGCAACATTAATAATTAGTTATGAGTCATTTTACTATAAAATATATCTTTGAATGAAAAAAAAATGAATATATAACTAATTAATATAATTCATATTTCAGACGCCAGATATTCAGCTTGGTTGATGGACTCTCCTCAACCTCTATTCCTTTTGCTTTCCTTGGTTGCAAAATTATCCTAAAAATGAATGTTGTTTAATTTACAAAATCCAAATTTCATCTTTGGCAGTATTAAAAGAAGTAAAAACTAATATGAATGAAGCATTGCTGTGTTTTATGAAGCGTTAGATAAGAATAAAATATAATAACTGTATGCAGACAAAGAGAATCTAAATCGGCTCTCAGGTAAGAAATACTGCATCAGATGATTCTTTTCAATAGAACACAGCTGGAGGTATGGAGCTCCATACTAGCCGCCATTGATGTACCAAATATTTAATGAAGTGCACACTATTATCTTTCCATACTTTAATTTCTGAAGCTCACCTAATGATAAAAGAAGGGGGAATATATCTTAAATTCACTTCTTTTTATTTTTCACTTTCGTTCCCTTATCTATATCTCACTAGCACTTTCTGGTTTGATTTATACAGCTAACATGAGCCCATTGTCAGAGATTTGATAATATCATTCTTTATTCTCGTACATAGGCGTGACTTTTCAAAAGCAAAATATCTAAAATTATGAATAATGAGAAAGAAAGAGTTCTTCTCGAGTTTTTTTTTTTTTAATATTCTTTTGAGATTTGTGTGAAATAGCTATTTGATTATCATAATATCGAATGATCTTACAAATTAAAAACTAAAAAGGTTGAGCTCTTCACCAGAAATAAAAGGAGATCTAATGCCCAAAATAAGGAAGCAGGCAATGCATTTCCAAAATAGGAATTTTTTGGTGGTTAGGAGTTGGATATGGACTAAAAGAATCTTTCCTACTTTAGAAAGCACCTAGTGGTTCAAACGTTGCTCACGAGCGCACTAACATATTGAAAAACAAAAAAAACATAGTAAAACAAAATCAAAACGATTAACCACCGAATCATCATTGTGAAGTTGACATTACATGGAGCACCATTGTACAAACACAATCTCTGTACTTGGCAAGAGGAATCTTATCATCCATCCACCCACCGAGCTAATCAAAAGTAACGGTAACAACGCATGCAGCAATAGTGATCAATGGAGACCCTCAGAGATTCTTTCTGATGATAACTACATAAATTGCATAACAAAGCACAGAGAGAGAAAAAATAAGATACCTGGAACTCCACGTTCAGCTGGGATATTGCTAATAACTGAAGTCAAGCAAGAGGAATTTGTTCCTCGTACAAGTTTGTGAGACAGAATAAACGACACAGAGCAACAAAATATGAATGAGACGTGGGACGAAGGAGGAGGAAGGCGTTATAATAGAGTGTGAGAGTGTGACACTGCTTTAGCTAGCTAGGTAGCTATAGCCCTGCGAATCTATGACAGAGGACCCCACAAAACAAGGTTAACAATGAATATGTTTAAGGGAAAAAGAGATGGTTCCCATACTACGAAAGCAAAATTCAAAGGCGAAAGTTGGCGGAGGTGGGAGGAGGATCACACGACACGTCGAGGGCAGGTGTCGCACTTGGAACGTCGTTTTGGTGCATTCTGCGTTTTGGGCTCAACACGTATGTTTCTTTTTCTCGCTTTGCTTTTTGTCTATTCCTATTCCTCTTCGTATTCCTCCTCTTGTTGCAGGTCGCAAGCTTTTTTCGTTTCTGATTCCACCACAAACGACGTCAGCTTCTATCCATGGTGAACAATCAATAATATTAGTTGTGGTTCTTGGATTTTTCTCTTTCCCACTCAGATGCCCACGTGTCGTTTTCTGGTGAATGAAGCACGTGCATACTCTGCGGACCAATTTGATCTCCTCATGTATTTAGATTTACAGAATTTAATACAAATTTAAACTATTAAATTTTTTATTTCAGACCACGCGGACTAACGTGTGCAAACATGCACCCATTCCCACACGCTGATCCGCCCAGACAGCGTTCGGTTATTGGGCCCTAGAGCCCAAATCTAAAGATGAGCAATAGATGGATCTTGGATCAAGATCCGGGTCCACGGGTTATCCCATCTAAGCATCTTTTTTTTTTTTTTGAGTAATTGTCAAGTTTTTGCGGAAAGAAAAAAAAAGTCCATGTGGGCCATTTTCGACCAGAAAGCCCTACACCTTTTTATTTGAGTTGCAGCCTGCCTATTAGAAAATGTTTACGAAAAAAGTAAGCAAATACAAAATAAAAATAAAAAGATTTGTTTGGCCCCTTTTTTTTTTATTTTTTATAAAGGGACAAACAAAAGCAAGCTAAAAAAAGAAATTATTACAGAAGGAAGAATAACAATTTCTGGGCAAGACACTGATGATGGAAGAGCGGAAATTGTTTGTTAGAAATCTGATGTCTTGTTGGAGCATTCTACCAGAAAGAGTTGATGTATGCTACTATTTAATGAAGTTTGCTATGTGAGCATCAGAAACAAAAAGATTTCTATCGATGTTGCTCTCGCTTCTATCCCCAAATCAAAATTAACTATCCAAATGAGGAGATCCCGAATATATTGGAGATAAAAAAACTTCTCTGATATTTTTTTTCCTTCTTGTATACTACCATTTACTAATAAAACTATATTTAAACCAGATATAATGATTGATTTGGAATTTTCTAAATTCGACACTTGCTCATATTAGCACGATTTTTGACAAGCCAACCATCACCACAAATATTGACATCTGATGGACCCTTGGCTTAGAGGAAAGAATATGACACTAATTAACCTTTTTAGCCACATGAGGATTGTAATTCTCATTAAGAATTTTGTTGATCATATTTATTGCTCTTAAAGGTCATGGTTTTTCGCCTTTATGGAAGATCTGATTACGAGTATACTAAATAATATACATTACAACTAGGATGTAATTTATGAGATATTCTGATTTAGTAGATGTGCTTTTTCTTTAAGCAAACCACGTTTCAAGCCACATATTAGCATCTGGATTAACAAAAAGATATGTTTGAAATGAAAATGAAGAAGCAAACTAGATAGCTCTAGCAAATAAGCATGTAATGAAACTATGATTTATGGATTCTGCGTTATGACATAACCAATATAAAGATTGAATCAAAATGTGATATTGATTTAGAATATCCCCTAGAGGAAGAGCTTTATGTAACAAACACCAAGTGAAAATAATAATTCTATGAGGAAGCCTAATATGCTATAGATTTCTCTAATGAGAGAAACCAACGTGTGGCTTACTGAGAGAATCATCATAAATACTTCTGTAACCTTCTTTAACTGTATAAACACCAGATTTATTGCCATTCCATTTTAGAAGATCTGGTTGATCAAAATGAGATATTGAAAAGAAAGTGATAGCATTAGCAATATCATTACTGTAAAAATGATATATTAAATGCTCATTTCAAAAGGGACTAGTATGCAGAATAAGATCGAAAACCTTCTGAATATATGAAGTTCTGCCTGGCTGCATAGGCCTCCAATGTGGGTGATTTATAGGAATATTTTTACTTGTACCAATTTGCCAATTAAGCCTTTTAATGATAACATCCTTGGATTTCAATATTCATTTCCACATTCAAGAAGATGTAAATCTATTGATAATCACTCCTTGTTGCATAGAATGACAATATTTATTTATCTTGATTTTAGAAAAGAAAGATGAATCGGTTGAGTCGATGAGCCTCCATATATATTTAGCCAAAAGAGAGAGATTAAAAAGATGAACTGCTTTAATACCAAGACTTTTAAACTCTTTATCAGTGCAAAAATTAGATTGTTTTGTGAGATGAATTTTACTTGAAGAAGATATAGAGTCCCAACAAAATTTAATCATTCTTGATTCAATTAAATCACAGTATTTTTTTGGGTATATAATAATGAGAGAGGATAAATAATGGATGAGGTTAAAACTAATTTGATCAATGTTAACGTGCTAGTTTGAGACAGTAATTTAGACTTCTATAGAGCAAACTTCTTGTCAATTTTGTCCTCAATTTCTTGGAAAATATGAGTTTTTTTTATCATTATCTATTGAAGCACCTAAATGTTTTTCAACATGCTTGCATATCTGATTTTAAATATAATAGCCATGATTTTCTTTAAAAGGTGTGGACTATTGAGAAAAAAAACTAATACAGATTTGTTGAGATTAATATTCAGTCCAGAAATCTTGCAGTCTAATATATCCTTTACCACCTTACATGCATTTATTATTGCTTCAAAAAATAAAATGGTATCATATGTATACATTAAGTGTGTGATTTCTTTAGCAATATCATCTATGTATAATTTATTTTTAAGTCTCTTGAATTTCTATTTTTATCATTCTAACAATTTTAAATGGCTAATAATTGTTGCAGTAATTTACTGGTGTCTATCTATGTTTAAATTTTGATCTTAAAAAAGTTATAAAATGTAATTTAAGTGAAATATTTAGTAGTTTACAAATGGTGTGTCATTACACTAAAAAAAATGTCACTTAGAAATGTGTATCGCACTATTCCACCAGGACCATCTCTGCCAACAAATAATGACGTCACCAATGCGTGGGTTAAAATCCATCATTTTGATGTAGCCAGCTCGCATGCCTTCACAGTCAAGCAAAGGAATGAAAATAGCACTACATTTACGTACATTATCAATACATGCCCATTTCAATTTCACAGAAATGCTTTACAAAAAATTGGCACTCAGTGGTCCGGCCGAATGCTTTGCCTAATAATCCAATATCAGATTCCTAATTAATCATTTTAATCATGGTTATTGTCAGCAACGCCTTCTACAAAGCGTGGGTAACGTTATGATTTTAATCACTGCCGACGAACTTAAAAATTAAATTGTGGTTTATAATATAGCAGAGCATGCACAACCAGTAGGACCCAGATTAAGATCACAGCCTATAAGCATTAATCAATTGCCGAATATGTGCCATGGATCCTGCAAAGAATGTTTTGCATTTTATTCTGGCTAATCATTCCAAAGAGCGTAGTACTCGCATTAAAAATGTAGAACTACCTTTTCTTAGGTATCTATTGCATTCCTATATAAGCCAGCCTAACTCTTGTGTTTCTCAACACATAAAGAAGGAAAACACCTAAAAGGAGAGTAGTGAAGGCAAGATAAGATGAGTTCAAAACAGGTCATTTTGTTTGCTATATTGTCTCTGCATTTGGCTATTATATTGGCCTCTGACCCTGATCCACTTCAGGACTTCTGCATACCAAACCCAAGATCTGCTGGTTTCATCAGATCAACAATTCATGGTGTGCACAATATTTTACAGTGCAAAAATTCCTCCGAGGTCACCACCGATGACTTTGTCTTCTCCGGCATGAAAGCTGCAGGAAACTTCTCAGACACCGGCCTGGCGGTGGTATCTGCGAATCCTACCAACTTCCCCGGGCTCAACACGCTTGGAATGTCCTTTGTAAGGGCTGACATTGAAGTGGGAGGCATTAATCCACCCCATTTTCATCCGAGAGCCACAGAGCTAGCATATGTTTTGGAAGGAAAAGTTTATTCAGGTTTTGTGGACTCCAGCAATAGGGTGTTTGACAGAGTACTGGCACAAGGAGAGGTGATGGTGTTTCCCAGAGGTTTAGTGCACTTCCTGATGAATGTTGGGGATAAGCCTGCTACTTTATTGGGAAGTTTCAATAGCCAAAACCCTGGCTTGCAAAAGATTCCATCTGCTGTATTTGGCTCTGGGATTGATCAGGAGCTTCTACAGAAAGCTTTTGGATTGACTCTCAAGCAAATTGGAACTATGAAGAGAAGATTTGATCCTAAAAGAGCAAGGTAGAGCACAAATAGTAATCATGTTGTCTGTTATCTTCGAGTTATATATTGGGGTTCAGTTTTCTTCGTTTGTTCGTTTGTCTGTTTCTTTTAAAGTTTTGTTCTCTTGTGAGTCCAATGTAGGTGAAGAATGAAATGCTGCTTGGTTACATATTATACTTGGCTCTAAAACCGTATGAAGCAGCTATAGTCCCTTCCCCAAACTACATAAAAACGATAAAAAATGAAATAATGATATGTAGGTGGTTTTGCTTTAATATATGCTCGATCTTAACCAGATGATGATGACAGAGTATAGACTATAGACAAAGGCATGTCAAACGAAAGTGACGTTACTATTTCCACTACATCAAGAAGCCATCATAAGTTTAAGCCAGAGACTGATATATCCAATCATGAGTTTTAGCCATCATAGAGGGAGGGAAGGAATGATGTGGGGAAGGAGTAGTCAGAAAGAAAGTAAAAGAGATTAAAAGCGGCATCCCAAAAGTAGAAACACTCACAAATTGGTCATCAATATCAATAACTGCAAATATACGAGAAACCAACGTTTATTAGTGGAGAATGTCCTGTTACAAAATCAAAGCTTATAGCTGAGAAATGTCCCGTTTCCAATTTGGCTTAGTAAATTGATGCGTTTCGGGTAATTTTATATCTTTGACCTTACACGTGAAGAAGACAAGATGACTGAAGACCAGATACAACTTGCATATTGCAAGCGACGGAGTTTGGTATCTGCTTAGAATGGCAGCTCAGTGCAAATCATCATCTTCTGAAATTGGTTTCCTTACATCTCATTTGTATTTTAGTACCCCATTTTCATTATCTGCTTTTGTATATCCTATCATCTGTCCCACGAATTGTAGATGCTCTGAAACCTGACCGACACACACATTTAAAGAACGAAATGAGCGTCGACAAGTATTGCATCGTTGTGAACATGAATATTTTAAGCTTAGAGAAGTTGGATTATGCTTCCAAATTAAAGTCTCTAATCATGACATTGTCGTGGTGTTCTCACTGCCACCACATGGTCTTGCTTTTTTTAATATTTCCGCGTGCCTAGATTATTAATTGGATTTATATACGAAGAAACATTCCAGCCTCTGTTTAATCGCCTTCAAAACAAATGTAACGCATAAACTCACATGACCGTCACTTGCAAGATTTATAATTTCTTTTAATACCACTTTTTTATCTCCTTTCCAATTACATTTGAAGAGATATAAAGAAAAAAAAATGACTATGGCATGCGAGTATTAAAGTACAGAATTTAATCATGAAGTAGCAACTGAGTTCTCACAAGTCACAACGGTTCAGTTGGTGAGTGTGCATGTGGTACAAGCTACAAAGTTGACCGTGCCATGGATATCAAATTGATCAACACAGTTCAAAATCTCCTTAACACAGAAATAATATCCACACAAGGTGATCCGTGACATCCAGAAATCTATATACAAGCCTACTTCCCGCGTAAAAGTGACTTAACGATAGTGTTACTCATACCATCAGCATAAGGAAACAAGTGACCGGCACCTGGAAGCTCATTATAGTGAATCCAGGGAAGCCTTTGGGCAATGTATCGTTGCAGTTTAACAGGCACTAGCAAATCATCATCTCCTTGCCAAAGATGGACAGAAGCTTCATTATTTGGAAATGGATTTGCCAGATCTAAAGGACTGAATTCCCAGTTACCCATTCCAATTATCATGTCACGGTGAAGGGTTTCGTACTCTCCTTGCTGTCTTACTTGTGCCTGTGGAAGCCAAATCCAAAAAGAAAATCATGAAGGTAGGATTACTACAAAAAAATGTTCATGTCAATGTTCCTACAAAAGCAAGAAATGCACTTAGATATCATGGCAGGAAATATTTAGTTTAAGATTAAAGTAGAAAAAACTACATAATCCTATTCTATGCTAATTCGATTATAATGAGACATAGATCAGATAATCAGAGTCCAATTGATCAACCAAATCTTAAATGAACCTGATTCCCCAAAACTGTATCTTCATTAGCGGATGAAAAGAAGATTACATTCTAAAGACAGATGCACATGCAATGCCAAATTCAGTGAATCTCAAATTAGTATTGCTTCAAGCAGTTTATAACTGTTGCATTCACTCCTAATATTTACTGACAAAAGGCGTTAGTGATTATAATTCAACCACTACAGTCTTTTCTTTGTATAAGATGTCCTTTCATAGCTATTTGTAACCAACGACAAACTTCAACAGTTATAAACTTCAAATGTCATCCCGTAATTCTTGTTATCACTCCTACCTCAAAAGAACAGGAAAGAGCATGATAGCAAAGACCATAGAAATTTTAGAATAACAAGCAGTGAGAAATGTTTACAACTGAATTCAACATACATGTAGCATTTAACGATTATCGAACCATAGTTGCTTAATAAACTCCCAAAGGCATAAATTTCAAACACTGCCTTCATACAGTTGTTGCCAACTCTGATCTTTGAGAAAGTTTTTACTACCAAAGTTCAAAAACTGAATTACATACATATGCCCAATATGAAATTATGAATGCATCATTCATTGATTTTCAACTAATGCCTCTCATTAAATGGCATTGAGAACAGAACTACAATTACTGGAATAACCTCAAGGTCGGTTACATACCACATAACTCTTTCTATCAAGCTTAGAAATAAGTCCCTTGTCTTGACGCGAAAAAATATCCGGAGTACCAGCAATTACACTGGACGCAGGGAACCATCTTTGAGTGTTCCACCAGTAAGTTAGCCACGGTAGGTAATGGGCAACACGAAGTGTCCATTGGTCTCGTTGTTTTAATTGGTTATAAGCTTCACTAGTTAAGTTTGCAGGAAGACCAGGCCACCAGTAGTTGACAACTGGGGCTAAGAGTGCAGCACCCGCCAGCCTGTCAGTGTTGAACATTTTCCTTAATGTAAGAAATAGATGAATAGAATGGTTGACAACTCTTTCTCCAACAGCATTTACAAGGATTTGATCATGCAAAAAGAGTGAAGAGACAGAAGGCGCGCGTGTTTGTGTGTGTGTGTATATATATATATGTATTGTGACATTTCATGTCAATAGAATATCAAATAAAATTAGTGAAAAATTAGTATAAGGTTGTCAAAGGTGGAATTAATTTCCCAAGCTAGCCACATCATTTTTTTAGAAAAAAAGTAAAGAGTTAAATTAACAAACAAAAAAAATTAAGAATATTGAGTTTATGAACAATATCTTAAAAATAGTAATAGTTGACAGATTATTATATATATATATATATATATATATATTTTAATATGTCACGTGTAAATTATACCAATGCAATTGATGCACCAAAAAAATTTACTAACTTCAATTTAATTTTTATATAAAATAAATCTTCAAATTTAATTTACTATATCCTACGCTAAGATAGAAGAGTAAAATCTACATGTATAAGAGTTTTTAAAATATTATTTATTATTAGGTTTTTAAATAAAAATGTAACTAAATGAAAATAATTTTTTTTTTACTTAGTAAACAACTCTTTTGCATGTTATAGTTTATTTAAAAACCTTTTAGCAAATATTTAAAAAACAACATAACATTTTGTTGAAATAAATTACTGAGGTAAAGGTAGATGAGAAAATTAAATAATGTATATTCATGTAAAACAATAATAGATGGTTTGGTTGGCTAAATCCTTGGGTGAAAATGGGAATGGAAAAGATTTCAGCGTTTGTTGTTAATAATTGCATTTGGAATTCCACTCCTTTTTTCCTTGGGAGTGGCCATTCCCTTATGTGAGGTAATGATGGTTCTATCTGCCACCCAATGGAAAGGAGCACTTCTCTAGAATGGAAATTATTTGGATATTTATACCCTTGGCTCTTTTAAACTATGACACAACTAGAGCTTCAAAAGACAGCTAATGGAAGTCAGATCTAGTAGCGCTAGACTACACTTCTCCTTTAAACATCGTATGGATTGGTCGAGAAAGCAATTGTTGTCGACAACCGTTATTGAAGCATCTCACGTTGTCGGCGAGCAAGCGGAAATCAGGTGAGTTTCATTCGATGGCATCGAAAATTGCAACTATCGCCAATTGGCATCGCCTCGACATCCTCTGGCCACCTATGTTCGAGACCACTCAAAAACGGAATTGCTTGGCGTTGGATCAATGTATTCTAGCCACCCAAGAGCAGCCACCACGAACGCTGACCTTCATCTGTGCTAAGGCTAAGTTTCAACTAGGTGTGGGGGAATACACGACGTGTTTTTGCCATCTCTTCGTTTAAGTTTCCCTAATTTTTCAATCGATAAAAATTGTTTACTTAATTTTAATTCAAGGGCAAATTGGTCTTTTTAACTTCATTTTATTCTATTCCTTCACTAATTTATTCCAACCAAACATTAGAAGTGCAAAACTTTCAATTCATTTTATTGTCATACCAATTAAAAAGTTATACCATTGACCCTAAATTTTACATTTCTGTACCATCATTTTTTTTATTAAACTGTTTTATCAAAAAATTTGACATAACTTATCTACTAAACTATATAAGATTGATTCAGCAAAAACGCATAAAATTTGGCAAATACCTTTACACAAGTACTATTGGAAGACATTTTATTGATTTATCCTACAGTTGTCCCTTCCCCATTCCCTCTGACACTATCGGACATCAAAGGGAGAATAAGCAACAAGGATCTGCTTCCCCTTTTTGTCTCCATTTTTTTAATTTTTAAGAGAGAATGAGATAGTTGATAGAATTCTTTATGTAATTCACTGACTTTCTCTATTTTCTCTTTTAGTCTCTTTTTTTCTCTAAAAAATTTAGGAAAATCGAACGAAAAAAGGGGACAATTTCCCATTCCTGCTAAGCTCCTTGAAGTTGAACCCCCATCTTTTTAACTCCAAATCGCAACATAGGAAAAGAGAAATTTGTAGCTTGACTAATTGAACTCTCATTTTGGGATTCACAACTCGTTTTTTTATTTTATTGGTTTTACTGTTTTTTTTTTTTTTTGCCTTCTATTTTATTAGTGATCTTACTAGTTTATCTTTTGTTCGTGGTTATATTAGTTTAACTAGTTTTTTGCATTCGAACTTCCAACAGAGTTGAATAAAATTTATGATGTTGAAACAGGGGCTTCAATTTCGTCCAAGTGGGTTACGATCAATAGTTCTTTCGCACAACTTTTTATTTTTTTCCCCGTCAAGCCTCCTCTTCTTCGTTGAAATTGAGGCTGTTTCACCTGAAAATGAAGTCCCTGATTTCGTCCATCTTTGTCAAAATTCCATATTAGATTGATCACTTTGTTAATATTTATGGACATATATATTTTAATATATTAAAGATAATAATAATTATATGTTATATGTTACCATATAAAAAGATAAATCTAAATTTTAAAAATAATTTAATTTGATTTAAAAATTAGGATGAGTTTAAGTATATTATAAAACATGTATTTATATAAGTAGATTTCATATTATTTAGTTTCTAATTTGATGATAGGTTTGATTAAAAATTAGGGCATGGTGTACTCCTATAAAAAGGGCTATGACCCCAAATTATATGTATATTTCATCATTAAAAAGATACAATTCATTCCTCTTAGATTCATATATATCATTATGGAAATTCTATAGCCACAAGATCATTACTAACATGGATTCTAGTAAGCTTCCGCATTTGAATTATTATTCTTGATGATTTTATATAATGAATATTAATTTGATGAATATTTCATCAAAATTAAGTTTATCCTAACAAGTAGTATTAGAGCTTAGTTTACAAATTTGGCATGCCATATCTTTTGATAACCATTTCGATATTAGCCATTTGTGATAATCCAAGAGTGATCTCGACATATTTGAATTCCTAATATAAAGGTTGCATCACTAAGATCTTTTATCTCGAAGTTTCTTGCTTGAAATCTCTTGGTTTCATGTAATAAACCTAAATTATTGCTAGTAAACATGTCATTGACATATAAACCCAAAAAAACATGCTTACTTCCACTGAATTTATGGTATATACATTCATCTATCAAATTCATTTAAAAATCAAATGAGATAATAACTAAGTGAAATTTGTAATACCATTGACTTTGCATTGCCTGATACATAGTTTTCTAGTTGCACCATATAAATTGTTTCATCAATGTCTACATTGAGAAGCACAATCTTGACATCCATATGATGTAACTCAAGATCAAAGTGTACTAGCAAGGCCATTATAGTCTTAAAAGAGTCTTTCAATGAAATCATGGAAAAAGTCTCTTCATAATCTATACTTTCTTTTTGTGTAAAGTTCTTAGCAACAAGATGTGCTTTGTATCTCTCCACACCACCTTTCAAATCCCTTTTGGTCATAAATATTCATTTGCAACCAATAGGCTTCGTACCTTTAGGTAATGGGACAAGATCCCATACGTCATTGTTCTTTATGAACTTAATCTCTTCATTCATAGCATTGATCTATTTTTAAGAGTTAGAACTTTTCAAGTTTTGACAGAAATTAATTGGATCATTTTCCATCACTCTAATGTCAACATCATGTTCCTGGAGAAATACAATGTAATAATCTGACAATGCATTTCTCCTTTCACTAGTGGATCCCCTTAATAGCAATGGTTCTTGAGGTTGTAGAGTTTATTCTTCTAGAGCAACTTCTTAAACTTATGTGGGAGGTTGCATAACATTGTCTAAATATAAAATTGCTTCTTAAACAATGTCGCATATGAGCAATTGTTCCTGATCATTGTCAATTACAATCAAAGGAATATCCACATATTCCTCATCAAAGACAAAATCCTTGACTCTTTCTTCCCTTGCAAACTCATATAAAAAATAGATTTAGTTATGAATTATAAAATTTGTAACCTATTGACCTTTCATAGAATATAATGAAATAACAACTAATAATTCTAGAGCCTAATTTATTTTCACTTCACCAATAGGGTCTTACCTCAAATGGACATCCTCAAATGTGAAAATATTTTAAACTAGGCTTTTGCTTGTCCAAAGCTTATAAGGGGTCCTTTCAGTTGCTTTAGTTAAAACTCTGTTGAATATATATGCTAAGTTTTTAATGCTTCTCCCTATAGTGATTATGACAAGGTAGAATAACTAATCATACTCCTTTCCATGTCCTTAAGCATTTTGTTTCGTCTTACAACAACGCTATTCATAACGGGCAAACTTGACATAGTGTATTATGGGACAATACCAAATTCTTATAGGAATTTCGCAATTGGTCCTGGACTAGACTTGATCATCAAGCCAGGCTTTCAAAAAGTGAGCTTGAATTCGGGCTCAAAAAAAGCTCAAGCTTGTATTTTGACTAAACTTTTTTATTTGGACTTTTATCCATATCTTTTAGGCCGAGCCTATCAGGCCCATCGAGCTTTTTAAAGAATAGTCAAATCAATTTATTACATAAGACTTGAGATAAATAACATAGTTAATTGTTATTATTACATGTAAGATTATATATAGAGAAGTTGTAAATATAAATGAGTTGTTATATTAACATAAATCCTTTAAATATGAGGTATAAGTTTTTATTTATTTATCAAAATGTTATGTTACATTAAATTTTTCTTTAAATAATAATTTTTTACTTATTAAAAAAGTATTCATTCAAACTTTTCAGGCTTGGGTCGGGCTTTAAAAACGCCCAAACTTGATCCATTTTACAAATCGAGATTTTCTAATCTAGATTTTTTGGTTCAGACTTTATTTTTGTAGGTAAGACTTTTTAAGTTATGATAAGGTCAATCCTGGATGTTGTTCACCTGATTCATCATATCTACCTTAGTATTTATTACCATGGTCAAATCTGATACTTTTAATTATTTTGCTGATTGTCAACTTCAACCTTATACTTTTTGAGCATGTCTAGTGATTATGATTTATCATGAATGAGATCAAGGTAGCTATATTGTGAAAAATCGTCTATGAACATTATGAAGTATTGTTAACCATTCCACAAAGCCATAGGAAATGATCCACAAATATTAGTGTGAATCAGTTTTAAGACGTATAATTTTTTATTGGCATTAAATCTTCTTATATATGTTTGTTTCCTTTTAGTATAGTTTACACATGTATCAAAATCTAAAGAATCAAGAGGATTGATAATTTCATTAGACATAAGTCTCAATTCTTCTTTTAGAGATATGACTTAATCTCTTGTGCCACAACGAAGCTAAATTCTCATTGGTTAATTTGCACCTTTTACCTATTATAGTAACATTCAAGGATTCATTGGATGAAGTAATCATGCCAAGCATATATAAATTATCGTAAGCTGATAAAGAACCAAAATCAACTAATTTTGAATTTTGAAAATGACTAAAATTTCCATTCCCAAATGAACAAAAATAACCAAGTTTGTCCAATGCAGGAATAGAAATTAAATTCTTTTTGAAAGACAGTATAATAAAAGTTTCAATCAAATCTAATTAAAAACTAATTCTTAATAATAATCTAAATGTCCCAATAGCTTCGACATCTACCAACTTGCTTACACCAACATAGATGTATCTTTCACCATCTTTAGGCTGTCAACAATTCAAGCAGCCTTGTATAGACACACTGATGTGAGTTATTGCACCGGAATCTATACACCATGTGTGTATTGATGAGCCTCAAGTTGAACAAGAGGCTAACTTAGGCCATGGAGCTCTATCTAGGCCGATTACACGTTCTATGGCCAAAAAGATTCGGGTCATGGTTGTCCAGCAATTCAAAATGGAATCAGCCCATTTAAGATCTAAGCTCAACTTCTATATGGAGCCCAAGTTCGAGTGGGCCAATTTGATCATGTGTTATAATAAATAAATTGTGAAAAGTCAATTATGCATGTGATGAAAGTTGAAATAAGTATTGGTTAAAGTTTAAGTTAGGTGAGTTATATTTCTTTAAAAGTCTAAGTTAGATAAGTTAGGTGATCTACATTAGATGAAAAGTCTATGTTAGGTGTATTTCCATGCATGTTTTTCTAAATTATGTGAGAATTAGATAAATCTTAGACTTATGCCATGAGGGTTGTTCTTGGCTATAAATATAAAAGTTATCAATGATAAATGCAACCTTTAATGCTCTTAAAGTTGGCTTAGCCTCCTATATGTGAATTCCTCATCTAAGTTCTTCTAAACTTAGTGGCAAAATTATCTCTAATTTTTATCACTCTCCCTCTTCTATTCTAGAGTGTGACAAATCAAACCTAGTATTCTTAAGTGTGGCATGCAAACTTATCATTTGAGATTGCTAGTTGTTCTATCTTTTCTTTTTCATTTACTTGTATTTAGGGATTGTTCGATTTGAACTTCCTTGAAGCACATCATGTGTACCTAAGTCAAATTAACCTTGGAATAAAAAAATTAAGAATATGGCTAAAAAGTGCAAAACAGACTCTCGCAGCTTCGTCCACCATGGTAGCTGAGTTTATAACATGCTATGAGGCATCCAATCATAAAATATGGTTTTGAAATTTTGTCAATATTACGTATATATTTGATGAATATGTTACTTTTAAAATTTGGGCTTATCATTTTATATGATAGCATATAACATACAATTATTATTATCTTATTAGGATAATACTTTATTTTTATGGAATTCACAACAAATTAATATTCATCATGTTAAATCATCAAGAAGAATAATTCAAATGCAGAAACATACATGAATCCATATTAATGATGATCTTGCAACTATATATTCCAAATTGATATGTATGAATTTAAGGAGAATGAACTTTCTTTTTTCTAAGGATGAGATACTAGAAAAGAAATCTCATATCATAACTCTTTTTATAAGAGCACATGTTGCCCTATTTTATAATAAGACCTATTATCAAATTAGAAATTAAATAATAGGATACCTATACATATAAATCCATACTTTATGATATATGTTAAGCCCATCTTAATTTCAAACCAAATTAGATCACTTTTAAAATTTGGACTTATCCTTTTATATGATAGCATATAATATACAATTATTATTCTCTTAAATATATATAATATATACATCCATAAATACTAATAATCTCCTGCTTAGACTATATATACATACACACACACACACACACATTTCACCTTATAATTGTATGTTACAATATAACCTTATGAACATAAAACTTTTTGCCATCATAACCAAAGGTATCCTATAAAAATCTTGTCTATTAATTATGCCAACATAGAACTAAGTGACTTTTGTTACATGTATTATAACTAAATCCATCTTTGATCACATATATCAACATAACCAAATGATATAAATCAAGTATGGATGTGTAGCATGGAAATTACACGCAATGTGATCCAAATATGCCTATTCCCAACTGGTCCACCTCAAATCTTAATGAGATCAAACCATACAAAATTTGAGTGTGAATGAAATGAAAGAACTTTATTTATGTAGAAAATAACCTCAAAGTATCTATAACTGAAATGACAAAAAATGTGTCTACAATAGAAAAACAAAATTACAAACTTTCACTAAAACTGAATATCCTCAAATGACATGACACTTATATGAGTAGTATGCTCATGAACAACCTTGGGTGGTAATCTCTTAGTAAGTAGATATGCAACAATGAAATTGGTGCCAATATGCTCTATAGACATTTAACCACTCTAAACTCTTTCTTTATCATAAAGTAACTAAATGTCTATGTGCTTTGACTTCCTTAATTTCTTGTTGTTATTGGAATATGAGACTATTAGCTTATTTTCACAAAATATATTAAGTGGTATTTCAATTCCATATATAATTCGCAACCTAGTGACAAACTTTCATAGCCATATTATATAATTTAATGCCTTATAACATGCTATAAACTTAGCTACCTTGATAGAAGGACCTACATGTGTTTGTTTGACACTCTCTAGATAGCTCCTCTAACAACAAAGTAAATGTAGCCTAAAGTAAATTTTATACCACTTAGGCATCCTACAAAGTCAGAATCTAAATACATGATAATCTGACTTCTTGTATTTGAGCATGTAATATTTTGTTCTTTATAAATACCATATGAATCATTTAGTTGCTTTCCAACGATCCATTCATGGATTGCTTAAGTAGCTACCAGCTTTCCAACAATGTATGCAATTTTTGGATGTATACAAACATGTGTATACTTCAAAATCCTTATTGATGCATAAGTAATATTTTATATTTCTTTTTCCTTAAAGGCATTCTTGGGGCATTGGTCAAGACTAAACTTGCCTACTTTAGCCATAGGGGTATCACCTAGTTTATAATCCTATGTATGATATCTTTTGAAAACCTTTTTAATATAGGCCCTTTTGTGATAAATTTGAATTCCTAACACATGGGTCACGTACAAAAATCTTTCATTTCAAAGTTTCTTGTTAGAAATCTCTTGTTCTATGCAATAAGCCTATTGTTACTGGCAAGCAAAATGTCATTAACATATAAAATTAGAAAAATATTCTTACTCTTATAGATTTTGTGGTCTATACATTCATTTACCAAATTAATCTTAAAACCAAATGAGATAACAACCTAGTAAAATTTGTAATGCCATTGACAAGACACTTGTTGAAGTATATAGATAGATTTCTTTAATTTGCAAACCATTGACTTTGCATAACCCAATACATAGTTTTCTAGTTGCACCATATATATTATTTCATTAATGTTTACATTGAGAAAAACAATCTTGATGTCCATATGATGTAACTAAAGATTAAAATATACTAGCAAGGCCATTATAGTCCTGAAAGAGTCGAAATCAGAGAGAAAGTTTCTATATAATCGATGCTCTCTTTTTGTGTAAAGTCCTTAGCAATAAGATGTGCTTTGTATCTCTCCACACCACCTCTCGAATCCTTTTTAGTTTTAAATATCAATTTGCAACCAATAGGTGTCGCACCTTTAGGCATTGGGATAAGATCCCATACGTCATTGTCTTTCATGGACTTAATCTCTTCATTCATAGCATCGATCTACTTTTGAGAGTTAGAACTTTTAAAGGCTTAATGGAAATTGATTAGATCATTTTCCATCACTCCAATGTCAACATCATGTTCCTAGAGAAATACAATGTAATCATTCAAAATTGCATGTCTCCTTTAACTAGTGGATTTCCTTCATGGCAATAGTTCTTGAGATTGTAGAGTTTATTCTTCTAGAGCAACTTCTTGAACTTGTGCAAGAGCTTACATAATATTGTCTTGATCTAGAGTTACTTATTGAGCAATGTCAAGTCAAAGAAACTATTCTTGATCCTTGTCAATTGCAGTTAAAGGAATATCCACTTATTCCTTATCAAAGACAAAATCTTTAACTTTTTCTTCCCCTATAAACTCAACATTCTCAAAGAACTGGGTAACTCTCATATCAAAAATAAATTTAGTTATGGGATTATAAAATTTGTAACCCATTAACCTTTTAGAGTATGCAATGAAATAGAAATTGATAGTTTTAAAGCCTAATTTCTTTTCACTTCTCCTATTGGGCCTTGCCTCAATTAGACATCCCTAAATGTGAAAATGCTTAAACTAGACTTTTGCATGTCCAAAGCTTATAAAGGGTCTTTTTAGTTGCCTTAATCAGAACTCTATTAAATATATATGCTACGGTTTTTAATGCTTCTCCCCATAATGATTCTAGCAAGGTAAAATGACTAATCATACTCATTTCCATATCCTTAAGCATTTTGTTTCGTCTCTCCACAGAACTATTCATAATGGGCAAACCTAGCATATTCTACTATGGGACGATACCTCATTCCTCTAGAAATTTTGTGAATAGTCTTGGACGTTGTTCACCTGATTCGTTATATCTACTATAGTATTACCACTACAGTTAGATCTAACGCTTTTAATTCTTTTGTTGAGTTGATTTTCAATTTCAATCTTAAAATTTTTGAACATGTCCAATGATTGCAATTTATCATGAATGGGATCAAGGTAGCTATATTGTGAAAAATCATTTATAACTGTTGACCATTCTAAGAAGGTGTAAGGAATGATCCACAAATATTAGTGTTTATCAGTTCTAAGATGTCTAATTTCCTATTGGCACTAAATCTCCTTATATTTGTTTGTTTCCCCTTAATATAACTTATATAAAATTTGAAAAATCAAAGGGATAAAGAATTTTGTTAGACAAAAGTCTATTAATTCTCCTACTGAAGATATGACCTAATCTCTTATGCCACAATGAAGCTAAATTCTCATTGGTTAATTGTGTTTTTTTACTAATTACAGTAACATTCAAGGATTCATTAAATGAAGTAGTCGTGTCAAGTATATATATATATATATATATATATATTATATTGTAACTTGATAAAGAACCAGAACTAATTAATTTTGAATTTTGAAAAAGACTAAATATCACATTCCCAAATGAACAAAAGTAACCAAGCTTGTCTAATGCTAAAATAGAAATTAAATTTGGCCTAAAAGACCATACGATGATAATCTCAATCAAATCTAATTGAAAACCACTACTTAACAATAATATAAATGTCCTAATTACTTTGATTTCTACCAACTTGTTGTCACCAACATAGATGTATCTTTCACCATCTTTAGGCTTTTGGCAATTCAAACAACCCTGTATGAACAAACTAATGTGAATTGTTGCACCAGAATCTTTCCCTTGTAAATACCTTTCTTTGCATGTCATACGTGATAGTTAGTACATTGCTTCTTCTTATGACTTGTAGACCCACAAAAGAAACAACTATCATGTGTTGGTTCCTTATGTTGTTTCTTTTGTGTTGTTGTATTCACAACTTCCTTATTTTTCTTTCTATTCTTTTCTTTCTTCTTATCCTTTGTAGTGGAGGTTAAGTGAGCACTTGCTACCCTTTCTTCCTTCAATCTTTTTTTTTCTTGAACATGATGTGAGTTGAGCTCATTAAGTAACCAAGAGTCCTTTTAGCAAATAGAGCAGCTCACCTTAAACTGACTAAAATGTGGCGGAAGAGATTTCAAAATGAAATGCACTAATAAGTCTTCAGACAAGTTTAACCTAAGTGCCTTCATTTTTGAAGTAAGGTGAGACATTTCCAAAATGTACTCCCTTATGTTTCCTTTACCTATATACCTCATAAAGATAAGTTTTGTTTAGATTGTACTAGTTTTAGCCTTTTCATTCTTAGTAGAGCTTTTCTCAAGGTCATTAAGGAAACTTTTAGTTGTACCCACTTGATCAGACACAGTGCCCCAAAAAGCTTTTGGAATGACATGCTTGATGATTATAAGACTTATACGATTTGCCTTTTCCTACTTTTCCATCTCCTTTTTTCCTTTAAGGTACTCTTATCAGTGAGATTAACTAGTTTAGGAACCCTTAACGCAAAGTTTAGGTCCATGACTCTAAGAGTGATTAGGATACTCTCTTGCCATGCCTTAAAATTTGTGCGATTTTACATAGGAATTGAGTTAATGCTAGTAGTGATATTTGCTACCAGAGTAGAAACTGAATTGAGAACAAAACAAATAACTTATATAAGTACTAAAGCAAACCAAAACGAAATAGTAAATTTGAATAAAGGTAAAACCTCATCTCAAGATACTAGGCACTCTATTAATATTTCATCTTTGGACAAAATATTAACTTGTAAGTGATATCTTGGTGTAGTAATCAAACATTGATAATAAAGTACACATGTCAAATAATAAATCCTCCCTTGGGTTGATTAAAGTTCACATGTAAAATACCAAATAATTATCATGTGCCTATTACCACTTATGCATATACAATTATGTTAAATATAGACTTTCCTTTAGGCTAATCAATATTTACATAAATTACATATACACAATCGTTTATATATTTCAAAATAAATTAATTTTCACAGTAGCCGCTTTGACAACATCTTATTTCAATTAATTCATCTATATATATATATATATATATATATATATACATACATACTTTCCAACATTCAAATTTAAATTTCCCAAATGTTTCTTAAAACTTATAGCACATTCTTATCAATTATAACTATTTTCTTCCACTTTTTTCTTTTAATGATCAATGTACAATCGGCAAAACTTAAATAAAAATCATAAATCCATATTATGCCATGCAGATAAAACAAGCCATACATATGGTTTCAATGCTACAATCATACATGTGGTTTATTATCAATCCATTGCCACACAAATGTTAAACCATACATATAAATTGTATGTAATCAAATTCAAAATCCATACACGGCAAATGCCAATTATATATATATATATATATATATATAATATGTTGGAAGATCATATAAATTAGAAAATTATATTTGCCACAACCATATATTAGAAGATATCTATATATAAAAAAAAAAAAAAAACTATATATATCAAAGAATGTCAAACATGTTTTAGCAATTACCTTTTTATAACTTTAACTTAGTGAATTACCAAAGGCGAATTTTGCTAGTACATGTATATATATAAACCATAAGCCAAATCATAATAAAAAAATTTCTACCATCATAGATTGAAAACAACCTGAAAACTAATTTTTAATGATTTAACATGAAGTGGGCTCTAATACCACTTGTTAGGATAAAACTTAATTTTAATGGAGTCCACATCAAATTATTCTAGTTTAAATCAAAGTTATGAATCACAACATTCTTCTAATATTAATCCTAAGTCAAAATCTATATAGCAACATGTTGCTTCTTCTGCTTCTACATAATTGTAGGAAACTTCTTCACACCCAACAATTACTTGAGCTAAAGCAAGAACTTTTGTTAAGATTTATTTGGCTAAGAGACTACTTGATAGTCCACAAGAAGCATTATTCTAATTGAAAACAAGTAATGGAGGAAGAATATAGAGCTTTGCTCAGAAATAATATTTGGACATAAACTATTCCTCCAGTTGGACAATCTGCTATTGGGAGCAAATATGTGTTCATAACTAAGGAAAATGCATATGGATCTATTAATCGATATAAGGCTAGTCTTGTAGCTAAAGGGTTCTATCAACAGTTTGGATTTGACTTTTATGAGACTTTTTCACCAATTATAAAACTAGCTACTATTTAGACTTTACTTACTATAACCTTGTCTTAGTAGTGGAAAGATTTTTAGGTTAACGTAAATGATGTTTTCTTCATAGGAGATTAAAGGAGGAAGTATTCATGTAACAACCACTTGGTTTTCAAGTTTTTAATTAGTCCTTAGTTTGCAACAATGAAGCACCGATACAGATACACGTATCGGATACGATGCGATATGATATGCAGGATACGACAATTTTCAAAATTTTAAGATATGGGTACGACAATGTAAATAAATATATATATTAACACATAAAAATGAACAAGACAAAATAATAAAACAAGCCAAAGGAAAAACAGAAAAGGAAGACACAGGTTCTTTTCAACTAAGATTAAACCACACAATTTAGAGCTCAAAAATTGTAACTTCAACATTGAAAAATAGAAAAAGGAAGACACAGACATTGCTTTGAATATCCACAAACACACAATCAACACTCAACATCAACATCAGCATCATAAATTATGATTCATAATCAACACGCAGCAGAAATTGAGAAAAGGAACAGCTTACAGCACAAACACACAAACAGAGGAAGTAAAAATCACCTCTGTACTCGGATTATAGCTTTCAGCAAAAACACACACACACACACACAGAGGAAGCAACCCACAGGAAAACAACTATGCAGTCAAAAAACACACACATTCTGCAACAGAAAGGAACCACGAAGCACTGCCGGACCAACCACGAAGAATAAAAATGAATGACGAGCCGATGGCATAGGGCAAATAGAAACGAAAACAAAAAATGGCAAAGAAAAAAACTAACCGATGAAGCGCCGAACCACCACAAAGCACTGTCTGAAAGCCGCGACAATACGGTCAGAATGAAGCACTACACTGACGAGCGAGAGAATTGGGCGGATCGAAGCAGAGAACAACGAAGACAGAAATGAGAGAACAGAGAAGATGGAAATGAAGCAGAAGCCAAAATAAAATGGAATTCAAAATGCACCATACCATTTCGAAACGATTTTGAACCGTTTCGAAACGTTTTGACCTGTTTCGAAATGTTTCTCCGCATTTTGACGCGTTTCGATACGCGAATTCGTGTACCGTACGTGTATCCGTATCAGATACATATCCCATATGGATACGCGAGCCTCCCAACTGTATCTGTGCTTCATTGGTTTGCAAGCTCAACAAAGCAATATATGACCTCAAACAGGCGTTGGGTCCATGGTTTGAGAAACTTTGTTATACTTTGCAAAAATATGGTTTTACTCTTAGTAAATGCGATCCATCATTATTCATACAAGTGACTGCCAATTCTTTTACATATGTTTTGGTTTATGTTAATGATATTATCATAATAGGGAATCTAATTCAACATACTGACATGATAAAGGAACAAGTTAGTGATGATTTTGCCCTCAAGGACTTTGGAGAGCTTAATTACTTCTTGAGGATTTGGCGATTGAAATTAAAAGTACACATGGAGGTAACAACATTATTTTGTCTCAAAAAAATTACATTGTTGATTTGCTGCATAAGATTAATATAGGAGATGCTAAAGGAATACCAACTTCTATGATGACTAGCTTTAAACTTACTAATTTTGGGTCCAATTACACGAGTGATCCAGCATTGTATAGGTCTATTGTTGGAGCCTTGTAATACATAATAATGACTAGACCTGATATAGCATATAGTGTAAATAAAGTTTGTCAGTTTTTACAACAACCATTGGAAGTGCACTAGAAAGCAATAAAAAGGATACTTAAGTATCTCAATGGTACTATAAACTGTTGTCTGAATTTAACCAAATCAGATGTAATCACTTTGAAGGGGTTTTCTGATATTGATTGTGGTACTGACCTAGATGATAAAAGATTAATATATGGAACATGTACTTTCTTGGGCAATAATGTTATATCATGGGCAGCAAAGAAACAGCTAGTGGTAGCTAGATCAACAATTGAAGCAGAGTGTAGAAGCATAGCCAATGTAGCAACAAAAGTTACTTGGCTTCAAACCTTATTGCAAGAACTTGAGTTTCCTCTACTAAAGATAGTGTCAGTAGTTTACTATGATAACTTGCATACTGTGATGTTATCTCATAATCCAGTGCCACATAACAACACAAAACACAGAGCTTGATGTATTCTTTGTGAGGGAAAAGGTGATAAACAATCAGTTGGTGGTATCCCATACTCCTTCTGAAGATCAAATTGCCGATGTGCTTACAAAGCTGCTATCAAAAGCTTGATTTGAATATTCTGAAAAGTAAACTTAGAGTTGATGAAATTTAACTCCCTACACCCTTTAAGTTTATGGGGGAATATTAGAGAAGTAGGCATGTATTGTAACTGTTCAAGTTATCTTAAGTATTTTGGTTTAGCTTAGCTAAGTTTGTTATATCCACTTGTGTATAAACGGGTGTTAGTTTTAGTTCAGTTAGCTCAGAGTTTTCATGCCTAATGTACTCTTTAAATATTAATGTACTGTACTCTGAAGGTCAATCTAAGAAACCATTTTCTTCTTATCTGAGTGTTTTCTTTCAAATTTTTATCAGATTTGTATTATAAAAAAAAATTAATTATTTTATTTTTTTTTATAAATAATCACTTGCAATTATATTCATTAATATAATCATGTACATTCATGTTTATTATCCATAAATTTAAATCGTTAAATTTTTATCTAACACTTTAAAATAAAAATTACAAAAAGGTCCTACTAGAGCACATCTAAAATTGCTTCGCTGTGCTTTAGTTATGTGCACCTTTGCTGGTTCATTATTCATGAGTATTGAGTTTAAATGCATTGTTTCCTTAGTTTGTCTGAGAATTGGATAAATTAAAAAAAAAAAAAATCATAGTGTTTTTGGGCCAAAATATACAGTTCAAAACATAAAAAGATAGAGGTATTTTCTTTTTTAAAAGTTATAATGCACCTGAGTCCCGAGAGTTATAAACTGTAAACTATCACGTCCTCTGCAAAACCATGGCCAGCGCAAAATAATTGTTGCTAACTAATTACCTTCACAATGTAAGAAGAAGGTTGGCATCACACTCCAGCCAATCAAAATAAGAGTAGTGACACAATATAGTTCAAAATATTAAGTATTTTAATAATGACGCAAAATTATTTAATATTAAATAATATTTTATTAACTAATTTTTATAATATAAATAAATTCCACAACAATTAGGAAATAAATTTAATAACATCACTCATTAATAATTACCTGTCAAATCGATGCTTAGCTAACAAAAGTGAGTGCAATGATGACTAAAAAGCACATGATTGCACACTAAAAAAATTATCGCCAAAACAAAAAAATTCAAAGATCGAATCAAAGTCAGGATAATATATAATTGCAAAACGATCTGTTGCCAATTGGTCAATTACTCATCTTCAAACTTATCGGAATAATGCTTAATAATTGGAATTCATGTATATGGAGAAAACAAATAATAAATAACACTCATTCTCATGCTAAAGATCAAATTAAGGTACTTCAAAATCGCTGCATTAATCTTGATAAAAACTCTGAGAACTAAAGCATATACAGATCCCTTGCGCCTCGTACTTGGAAATCCGAGGTGTATCCACACTGATCCAGTCATTGTATATATAACTAGAACTATTATTGTTCATGTTGTCTTTTGAATATATATACATGTGTGTATGGGTAAACTCATTTTAATTATTTTCCGGTCTAAAATTTGAAACTTTCTCATTAATAGAGATATCAGTAAATTGTATCATACGCATTAATTGTCACCAAGTAAAATAGAAGCCGCGGTTGATAATAGAGTCCAAAATACAAGTAAATATACATAGCACTAACTATTTTCTTTTAAGATTCTTTTTAATTTTCTGTTGGAATTGAATCCAAATTTCGATCACTGGTATATTTCTTTCTCACTATCTAATTACATATATAGTATTGCTTATTTTAATTAGTTCTTCTCATTCCAGCACTTTTTCCTCATAATTTAGTGACCCATGTTTGAAATAAGGTAAGGAAATCTTTGTTAATGTTATAATTGAAGTAATTAACGATCAAATACATTGAGCTGTAAGTTTCCTTCTTAATTAATAACAAGCAGTTGCCTCGAGTTAAAAGAGGAAAATGGAAAAGAAATGGCAAACGAACGGGCGGCTTCGGATATTTTCAGTGCTTTCACAACAACAAAATATAGAATCATATCTCCATATGCACAACGCTTGACATGGTATTATTATGATTCCACAGTAAATGATGCCTCCAATATCCATACAAATATAATAGTTGGGGACATATTCCAGTACTCTTATTTAATTACATATGGAACTATATATATTTAAATATATGCAGCTGAGAATTTTCGATCTTTTCAAGCACACAAGTCGATGCCCTCATCCTCGAACAAGAAGCATATAAACGGCACCAGAAACACATAATATTGCACAGGTCCAGACGAGAAGAATACAACGTTTTCCATTTGAAGAAACTCCACCTTCTCTCCGTTTTCCAGCTTTGGAACTTGTTTGAATCTCTGGCTCTTTTTATTCTGAAATGACGTTCGCTATCCACAGCCTCATAACCTTAAGCATTCATGGTGGAGTTCCTTTATGCCCTCAAGAATCTTCCGAAAGATGGACTGTGAAAAGAAAGGGAAAAAAATAAAGTTAAAGAGGAGGGCTCACAAAGTCAGGTATAGCAATATTCAAACATGAAAGTATTAATACGAGTGAAATTAAGGAAGATTCTCAACCCAAGGCATTGAAGAAATTCCAGCATGCATGACATGGCCATTACCTTAGTGATGAAAGGTTTGCCTTTACCAGCGGCAGAGATGTAAATGGTGAAGAAGCATTCCTAGACTTCTTGCTTTTTATGCATATGATTTACTTATAGAAACGGGAAAGACTTGACCCATGACAACCTGCAAAGAAAGGACCCACTTACAGGTATAACACATGTAAATGATGCTTTTCTGACCAGATCAGCCAGAGCCAAGGAAAAATATATAATTGCTTGGGAAATTCATTGAGATCTGGATTACAGCCAACGAGAACCGATTCCGACGGACCCAACCATTAATGTGTATGAGGATGCACAGAGAGAGAGAGAGAGAGAGAGTGAAAGAGTGGGTAAAAACGGAGGAGTATTTAATTTAAGGGTAAAATAGTGATCGGAATCTAAAAGATTCCTCCCTTTTTAATTTAAATTTTTTAAAATAAAAATTTTCAATTTACTTATTAATATATTATTTAACAATAATTTTTTTATTAATTCTCAAATTATTTTTTGCCTAATGGAGAGATTGTATATTTTGATTTTGGAAGAGCAAATGTTTAGAAAAGCTTTATTGTTTAAGATCAAATTAAGAAAAAGATAAAATTTAATAAATTTAATAAAAAAAATCATATCTTTAAAAAGTCAAACAAAGAGGAAAATTTTTTTAAAATTTAATTGCCACATAACACAAGAGAGACCCACTAATATGATTTCCGTAGAAACATCTTGTCGAAAGGTGCCAGAGACCCCGCATATTGGAGTGGGGGGAGCACCTCGTTTATACAAGTTCTGTTATTCCTTCAGAAGGGCCATTAAATTATTTTCATCACTTAGATCTTATCGAACTCTACCCTTCGAGTTACAATATTAAGACACTATAAATATAGTTGAAGCTCATACTCCCGTTGTTACTCAGCAAGCAGGGATTCTTATTCACCTCTATTCTCCAGTTTCTGCTCTTGCTTCTTCTTGTTGAATACAATGGCTAGAATGTCATCAGAACCTCTGATAGTTGGGAGAGTGATAGGAGAGGTTCTTGATTCCTTCACTGCAAGCGTCAACATGACCGTCACTTACAACAACAGCAAGCAAGTGTTCAATGGGTATGAGCTCTTCCCTTCTGCAGTCACCAACAAGCCCAGGGTTGAGATTGATGGACTCGATATGAGGTCTTTCTTTACGCTAGTAAGTATTTCTCATGAATATATCTCTGTTCTAGCTTTTTCTCTTATCTTTTTCTTCAAGAGCAAGCACTTTGCGCTGTTTTCTTTGTTATATGATTTTGGATTATCATGATTCTCGCACATTGTGGACCTCTCTATTATTCGAATGCTCTGTGTAAGAGTTCAGCTATTTGTCTTCCATTATTTTCTCATTGCAGGTCATGATAGACCCGGATGTTCCTGGCCCTAGTGATCCTTACCTGAGAGAACACTTACACTGGTAATTCTTTTTTCATCAACCAAACACTTTACATTGGGCAGTGCTATTGATAGCTTAATCTCTCAGAAGATCGAGCTCCCAATACCGTTCAGTTTTTTTTTTTTCTGACGCGTAATTCAATCTTGTTAAGATCTATGAAATTATATTTTGCACTAGTACTAGCTAAATATATAAAAGAAATAAGTTGTTTAATTTATTTTTATTTAATGCTCTAATAAACTTTGGCTGCAGTCAATTACAGTTTTGTATCACCATATATACAGCCATTTATAAGGAACCAATTTGTAAGTATAGCTTGCAAATGTTCGTTATTAGTTATAAAATAAAAGTAAACGATTTAAAAAACTTATACACTATATTTGTGTAATTACTAGTGAACCTGATACATTTACCGAAAACTAGTTTTTATATAATAACGTATTGACAACCATAGATTTAGGAGTAGTGAACAAATTGGATCAATTGATTCACTGCGTACTAACCAATCGTTGAAATTAGTTTAGTGAAAGACCAAGATTGATAATTGGTCAAGATGTATAAAATCAAACCAAGTTAATTATTTAAGGTGGTTTGGTTTGATTTGGGCTTAACTTATGGATCTAGTTTAAGCCGAATTGATTTATTTTTAGACATTTTTCATAATTGAAGTCTAAATATGAAGAGTACAATAAAATAAAAGATAATATTATAATAAAAAGATATGAATTAATTTTCTCTTAAACTTTAAGTAATTTTATGGTAGTACTAACATTATATATGATAATCATCAGTTATTAAATAAAAATTTATGGTGGCTTGGCTTGATTTAGTATTAATTTACTTTTCAAACCAAAACTAAACCAAACCGCCAAAATACTGGAGATTCAAAGCGTTTTGAACCAAAGTTGGTAACTTTTAATTGGATTTTGATCAATTTGGATAGGCTCAGTGAGTAGAAATTAATTTTGAGCACCCCCACCGAGTATGTGTGGGAGCACGTGCCAGCTTCTTATCCTTGCATATACGTGCGTTTCGAGTTGCAGCATATGCATAATGCACCCCCATTCATCACATGACCTCGGTGAAGTGTCATGATTTAAGTTGTACATTCTACCCATGACATGAAAAACCGGACCATTTTAAGTGAGGGAAGAAGACAAGAACAGTGAACATGTAGTCAGAAGGGTACAAGATAAATGGACGATTGAGAGCATTCTAACCTTGAGTTTGGTCGAAACGTGTGAGTTTTGCAGGATGGTGGCAGACATTCCAGGGACAACGGACGCCACATTTGGTAGGTTCACTAGTTGATTGATTTGCTTTAAAAGAAACGCAGGATCGATGGACAGCAAACTTGACTTTTTTGTTTTGGTGCTGTACGTATATTATTAATAAAAATATATACAGGGAAAGAGTTGGTGAGCTATGAGATGCCAAAGCCTAACATAGGGATACACAGGTTTGTGTTTGTACTGTTCAAGCAAAAACGGAGGCAGTGTGTGAGTGCACCTTCTGGTTCTTCAAGGGATCACTTCAACACTCGCAATTTCGCTGCACAAAACGACCTCGGCCTCCCTGTTGCTGCTGTGTACTTCAATGCACAGAGGGAAACTGCTGCAAGAAGGCGCTAGCAATATATATGTACATGCATATATAAATCTGGATGCACCAAGAGCAATATATATTGAACAATAAAGTGGTTTAAGTTATGCTGTCATTTGAGGAGTATGGGAGGAGTAGTCCATCCAATTATATCCTCATGTACGTCTGGTTGGAATAACCGGCACAATGATAATCGTCATCTCTTTTACCCTGCTTCTGCTACTGCTATATAATATGGTGTATTTTCCATCAGTGTACTACTTTCTACTGTATATATATATATATTACGGGCAAGCAATACCGCACCATTTATGTAGTTTGCCTTTCGAGTTAGAGGGTTGAATCTGGTTCCTTCCTTTTGGTTCTTTCGCCCATCAGGCGGAACCGGTTTGTGTTTATTCTAAAACTTGGCTCATCTTTAAAACAATTGTTTTAAAGAAAAAATGGACTCCAAGAAACAACTGAAAAATTGTATTTTTTTTCAAAAAAACACTCTCACTCAAAAACATTAATTATTAAATTTACTTTTATCTTTTTTTTACTCTTCATTTTAGTATTTGACTGTAAAACACATTTTTAAAAAATTACCATATACAATAATACTAATGAAAACGTTTATCAAATAATTATGTCAAATGTGAACTTTCTTTATAAAATATTATCTATATAAAATCATTTTGAAATAAGTAAAAATTCACAATAATCCCAATGGGCCAAATTAACATACAAGGTTTTTCAACAATAGGCCACGACACAATTTCTTTTTTCCAAAACAATATTAATAAAAATAATGTAACTTAAATTATTTCTCACATACACCACATTTGACACAGCGTTATTCTTTTGTCGTTTTCTTCCTTGCCTTCTTGCCACGTCGGCACACTACATTGTAAAAAGATTTAAACAAAAAAAAAAAAAACAATTTGAGCGGAGCGCACCGGCCATTTTCGTTATTCCATCCATGTCTAGAACTTTCTTAGGAAAGAAACAGGAGTGCTCGCACCAATTCACCACAAAACTAACTCGGTAAAACAAAAAAAGTTTACTACAAAACTTAACGAAGTATGTTTTCGATTCAAGTACAAGCATACGATCATATGCTTTTTGTTCGGATTTTAAGCATCATCGTTATAGGTGCAAGTGCTAGAGTAGCAAAACTGTCCACGACCAGAAGAGGCAAACTACGAAAGGCCAGCAAGTGGCTATCTTGGGTTGACTCGTTCTTTCAAGCGAAATTTGTGTAACTCATTGTTTATAGGAGGGACAAGCTAGATTGAACTTAATAGCAAAAAGATCAACTTATGCATATAAGCATGCTATATCAACTAAATGTTCACCGTGGTCACTCAACCTGAATCTTCTTTCTAAAAGGGAGAAAATTGGACGATATTAAAACGAAAAAAGACCAATGGAGAAGGTGATGTGCTAGTTACATGGTTGCAAAACATAATAATGCAGCCAATAACGCTTTCATTCCCTTGAATGGAAGTCCAAGAAGCCACCAATGAAAGGTAGCTTTAGAAATTCCACCATAGACGTGGGTTCAGTAATCAGAAAAATGCTGGTTGTCCCCGCCAAAGATATAGGAACAGCGCTGGAGATATCGGATATGGGCAGTAAACAATTGGCGAGAAGTGCATTTCCAGTGGAACTAGTGTAGCAACTTTCCCAATAATCAGGTGGTGGGGTGCAATTTACAGCCTCCAGATCAATTTCAAACAGATCATCTTCGTCGTCCATATCTATCTCTTGGGTGAATTCTCTTTGCCCAGCAGAGCCTTCAGCTGTACAAATCATGATTTTAGTTCTATCTTACAATCACAGGGAATGTAACAATGTAATATATAGGAGGATATTAGCATGCTCAGGTGGGTAGTAAGTAGAACGCTCTCCAACAAATCTGCAACCATCAACTAACGTGGGTTTCAAAGCATCAACTCCTTCTAGCTGCTCCACCAACTTCATCGCCTGCAGTTGACATACGCCTCTTTGTCTCTAAGTGTCAAATCTATGCGACTAAGCGATATCTAATAGACACAGCAGTTCCAGCACTCATTTGGATACTCTCAATTACCATTCACTTGAAATTTGAAATTATAGACTACAAGCCGCTGTCAAAAATCAATAGTCAAACAGAATATGTAAAAGGAATATAACTGGATTTCCAACTTTAGCTTTTGACACAAAATCTGATGTAACTGAACTTCCCTAGTCACTTGATCAGGAGACCGGTGGATGGCCCATAAACATCAACATCAAAACAGTCAATTACCAGGATTAAATATTCAAATCTAAATTGGGAAAAGCTTATCTCAGTCTGAAAGATCAGCAGTTAATTCACTTTCACCAAAATCACAGTATGGAGTCAAGTGGAGAGGTACCTACCTCAACAGAATATCTCAGCAAGTTGGAAAGAAAATCATACCCACAGCCAACAAACTTAACAATAAACTGAGTTTCCATAGCCTTAACATAATTCACAAGTATTTTGCCTATGAGGACTGGGGAGAAGAGACAAAATAATTGCATAAAGGTTTCCTGATGAATTTAAGAGGCACTTATACTCCAAAATAGGAAGCGTATCCATGTTTGATACAAAAGTCAATGCGATACACCAGCATATGTATTGGAAAGCTCTTTTCGCAAGATACATTTCAAAATGTGCCAAAATGACATCAAATCAACATTGAAATATTTTTATCCAATTTTTTATTAGTTGTGATATATTTTTTATTTTTCATTCTACTTTCTTCTTCTATCATATTTCAATAAATCCTAGAGTTTTTTCTAATCATCTTCATAGTCATAATCTTCCTTCTTCACATAAAATATTTGGCAAGAGATAGATAGAAATTCAAACTTTATTTGCTAGAATATTTATATCTAAACACACATAGATACACCTATCTGCATCTTAAAATTTTAAAAAATATCATATCTCACATATCTAATCATGTCATATTTGATAGTTATACCTGTATCATTACTTCTTAGATCCTTATCACAAGCAACAGAATAAATTTCAGTAGATAAAGTTTTCCAGAAACTAAAATGGGATTAGATCCCAGCAAAGATATTTTAATTATCAGCTATAGCTAGTTAGATGAATTCCAATAACAAGCCTGATAAGAATAGACAAAGGATATAAATAGAGTTCCAAGAATGAGGCAGGATTCTCATCTACCACAGTAACATTTATTAAGCTGAGCATGAACTCACTGATATGAGAGGAAACAGCGCTCACCAGTATCAAGTTCAATATCTTACGTAGCTTTCCAAGATGATTTCCATGAGATATCCCACAAAACCATTTTACAAGAACGCAGAGGCTTGATCTCAAATCAATAGTGCATCAAGATGTCAATAATATAACCTGTTATTGCAAGAGAGCTAAAAGCTCATTGGTGTGAAACGTAACAATCCAGGCCAGTCAGCACAAATAATCATTTTAGCAAACCTAACTTCTTTTATCCTGCGACTCCAAAGCAACTATATATGAATATGTAAAAGCATCAGCTTATACTATAGCAGATCTAGGTTTGATTGAAAAACTAGTGCTCCAATCATACCATGTAAATACACTGGCCTTACTATCTTCCAGTTAGTAGGCATAAATGTAGGGAATTGTTCACTGGTACCCGAGAGAATATTCACATATCAATGATAACCAAATATTTTCAGAAATTTTGACTAAATCTCCTATTTTGGGAGTTCCAGAAATGCTTACGCATGGGATTTGATCTTAAAATGTATATTATTTTTGCACCAAAACTACTACATTTTTCTTTTGATCAGTATTATCATCATACTATTTTACATTTAAAAAAGAATGCACTCATCATCATTTTAATCCACGCACTTTACTAGTTGGAATACATTATAAGCAGAAAAATTGAAGTATATACACTTCAAACTCTTAATTTTCAGAGATATAACACCTCTATTAGTAATTTCTCTGGAATCACAACCGAAAAAGAATAAACTTCAGGCCGTAGATTACCATGTCCACCAGCTGAAAACACAAATGAGCTTAATGTTTATACAATATGGTCAATTAGCACATGGGAGAATTTGATACTAAGATGCCCCAGGTCAAACACATCTAAGTCTCAAACATCAAGTACATACATGAAGACCTGAAAACATTTAGATGGTGCTCAATCGATTTTCAAGATGTTACTGATGCAAGTATCAATCCATAATAGCCAAATACAGTGGATCTCTGACTTCACATGCAGGTTACGTGTTCTGTAAACTGTACCCAAAAAAAAAAAAAATGACCTATACCTTTCCACGCTTACTGACTTCTTTTTTTCCTCCACATAACAGAAGTTAGAATTTACTCAAATCTGGCATGCGAGACTTCGTAATATGGCCAGCTATAATCCACTAATTGAAGCCAACAAATAATCAGGGTGTGTATCAATTAGCACATTATACCAAAAATTGTGATTCCATTCGATTCTGATGACAAGATACTCGCCCAAAATGTTCAATTCAGTATAGTTAATATAGCACATTATAGATGTTTAGGTTGATGCCTTCCGAAATGAATCACATTTTGTGCAAGGCTTCGAGATTTAATTTAGTACGCTGTTCTAATTATCAACTGACATACATAATACCGCCATAATTGGAACATCAAGAACAAGTGATCAGAAATCTATTAGAAAATTAAAGAGAACAAAATATGATTACAAACATATACTTCCACAACACAATACTACAATACAAGTCACGCAGGGTAGCATTTTCAATAGAAACTTTCAATTAAGGGCAATACCTCCATTTTCTACATCTCAATATTCATCTCATTATAGTGTAACTATAACATTGATCAAGAAGTTGAAAATTCAAAAAATAAACTGCCCAATGAATCTAACAACATATGCTCTGCCATCCAAAATTTCAGTTGCAATCAAGTCACTAGAACACAATAAGGAGCGAAAATAGAGTGTAAATCAATAAACAGGCATACGCTATCAATCCGCGTTGCTCTTCTCCACAATCAGCAAGCGAGACTAAGAGACCCGTGGAAGCCCTGGTCGCCCACAGTACGAAAACCGCGGCAATTGCAAAGCTCACGATCCCCCCATGCGGCAAGAACAGCGACAGAGCGGAAAAAATCACTAGCGGCAACATGCAATATCCCACCACGCTCGTGCACGTATGCAGGTCCAAATTACCGGATCGACCCGCCAACATGTTGAAAACCACGTATAAGAAAATAGACGATACCACGATCCAACCCAAAATCACACCGAATTGGATTTTTCCAGCAAGTAACTGAAAGAGGCAAAAGGACATGTAGAGAAGAATCGGGCCAGATAGGTCGGAGTCTTTGTGCACCATGTAATTTATCCGAAAAGGAACGAGTATCGATCTAATTTTCTTCCAGATTTGATCCGGGTGGATCCCAAGCTCGTCGAGCAGAGGTTCCTCATCGTCGAAATTAGCAGAACCAACGGCCCCGATGGGGCCACCGTAAATTGGACCGGACGAGGTGGAAGCGGCAGCAGACCCTACGTCAAAGGACATGAAAGGGATGTTGGAACTGGAAGGTCGAGGAGGTTGAAACGGCGCCGTAGGTACCCGCCGCTGCTGAAAACCGGCCCCAGCTGGAGAGGGGTTTGCGCCGGGTTTAAAAATCACCGGCGGGACTTGAAACTCTTTAGCCATAAGATTTGTCGTAAAGGAAGGAAATTTATCAGGGGCTTCAGGTAACTTAGGGTTTTGAGAAGGTTGAAGATGAAATTTTGGGGGGTTTTCTGTGCGCCAAAGGGGAAAGCAAGGGTTGCAAATTACAAGGAAGGAAGGAAGCCAAGATAACGTAACGCGCAAAACTCTTCCTTGCAAGTGCGGTGGCGTTCTGCGATGTCTCGTGGTTTGGCTGTACTGCCAACCGCTGCCAGAGAGGTGAGGGTATTCTTGACAATTCAAATATGCAGGTTCGGTGATCAAAGAATCGAGTTTAATTTGTGGAATAACTTATTGGGCTGATGGGCCGGTAACATTACATGAAGCATTGGACTCTTAGTTCATTTATTAAAAAAATAAGTTCAAATATCATGTTTAGGCCCAAAAAAGTTTCAACATCATGTTAGATTTATGTAGCTAAACAAGTCAATTTTTAAAAGCATAATGTGTTTATTTTATTTGAAAATAAAATTATAGGAATATTTAAGTACTATAAAAAATCACATTATCATAAATATTATAAAAAAAATTTTAATACTGTAAAAACTCATTTAAGTTATTCCTTATTATATAACCTATTTATAGTTTTAATTTAATAAATTTATAACGGCCAAGAAAGAACTCTAATTTAACAAAATAAAGTAAGTTTAATCTTTTTTCCACTTAATTTTTTATTTTCATGAGTTGAGATTGAAAAAATTTATTTATCAAACAAATTAAACTTGAATACGTCAAAACTTGACTCATTTTATACTCGAGTATTCTATAAATAACTTGCTAGATTATAGTCTAATTGTAATTATTATTATAATTTTAATTTTAATTTTACTACACCTAATATTTTACCCTTCAAAGTATTATACAATGCAAAACTACTATATTTCAGTTCAAATTCATGTCGAAAAATTATGTGATGCTTTATGCTACTTTTATTCTCAAATGTCCTCTCTTACTCAATGTGATAATTATGAAAGTTTTAGGCTTGGTTGATATAGGGTTTTGTTTTTAAGTTTTCTTATAAACAATGTCATCAAATTAAAATTTAAGGGATTATATATTTTTTTCTTTGAAAATTTTAATCTAAATTCAGTTAAGGTAAATTAAACTAATTATAAATATGTAACCCAAAAATAATAAATTGTTATGAATAATTTTAAAAAATGGATATGAAGGTGCCTATGGTATTTTCAATTGAGCTCACAGTCTACTAGTTTTATCTTGAAACTAAATCATTGCATCACAAGTTTTTCCCCTATAATTGTTATTGTGCTGGTCCAAGCTTACCCATTTCTGTTTGGTTAGGAAGATAGCTTTAACTTTTCGAATAGAAAAAAAAAAAAAATGACCCTAGTTATAATCTGGAATTGAATAATAATGAAAAGTGAACAATTAAAAATGACCCATTCGCAGAAAATAACTTATAGATTAGATAAACAGCGTATAATTTCTGCTCTATTCTCCTAGAAAAGTAATATCTTCTTGAGGAGTGACTGAGTGATCAAATTCATAGCTTACAGTGTTCACCATTTGTAGTAATACAAAAGAATCAAGAGAAGAATGTCCGTGAAGTTACCATTTCTACTCTATATCGTCGGTTTGGCACGATATATACTTGTCATTGAAAACTATATCTACTTTCCAACTTAAAAAGAACAGAACATTTAAATGCTTCACTTGGTTGGTGTTGAATCTTCCAGCCAGTTGAGAAGTAACATTATAACGTAGCAGAAGGAGATGATGCCTCTGCAGCACGTGCGTCTGCTCTTTCATACACTCTACTTAGGGGACAAGTATTTGAACTACAGCTTGGCAGTGAATCATGAGAGCCCTCCAGTCTCACACTGCATCTGAAAGTGATGGAGTTGAAAAAAATAAAAATAAAAATAAAAGATAATTTTATACTTGTTTAGTTGAGCAAAAATGAGAACCATAGGAAATGAGATATATCTGATGTTTCATTTATGACCCTCACTCACACTGCTAATGTCAAAAATTTTGTGCAATGATTTACCATTATCTCTGTTTTCCTCATGCAGTATCAAGGAGACAGACCTTACCTCCAGAATTATAGTCTTAGATATGGTTATGATGCCCAAATCCGCAGGCTGCAGATACTCTGAATCTGAGGCCTACAAACATTTAATACAAAGACAAAAAAATAATTTTGGCATATCATGAGCACAAGTATAATAATGAATTCAAACCTAAAGAAGATGAATTTGAGTATATCCATATTGCATGATGATAGGTGTAAGAACATGTATGGACACTGTACGTGTTAATTTATTAGTTGAGGAGGTAAAATTTTAGAACGTCTTGCATTCAAAACTGGAATTGAGTGTGTGCTGACTAGTTTGTGAGATCTGAGTCAGGGATGTTCAGGTGGGTCCTTTTTTCACAAATGAAAATTTGACATTCTGTGAGATGTTGACCTGGTTTGGTGACCAAGAGATGTCTGTTTCAGTTAGAAGCAGCAGGGCTAGTGCTACTGGAGCTATAAAAGATTTTGTTAATTGCAGTTGATATTTGATTAGACATCGTTGATACATATTAATTTTTTTTTTTTAATTTTGAAGTTTTATTGAAGTTTGATGGTCAAACGTAGTGATAGGCTATGAGGAATGTCGTGTTTCAGAGTTTGATGTTGGGGTTAGAGGATTTGCGTGCCTCTTGTTTTAGGTATTATTGTGTTCTTCCCAACACATCACCCAAACTAATGAAGCTTCATTGACTTTTATAATTTATTGTCCTACTCATGAATGTTTGGATGACGTTGCTTCTGATTAGATTCTCTTGTTATACGAAATCTGAACGACAAGCCATTTTGTCCTTCCTTTTATTTAATTTAATGTTTTAGGTCAATATTTTATTTTAAATAAAATCATATATTTTAACTACATTTCAACTGCATTTTAGAGTTTATTGCTGTTATTAACTTACCTTCAGCCGTTATGTATTATTTTTTATAATTTATAAATAAAAGAATCACCTAATACGGGTGTTTAGTGTTTAACTTGCTATGCTAAAATAAAATTTTATAACCATGTGAATTAGACATTTTTTTTTTAATTATGTCTACGATAATCTATCCTCCAACTTATCATAGTCTTTTTCCTTCATTTTGTTCTCTTTCAAAGACTCACTTACACAGTCTCTCTAAATGTTATTCATTCATGGACTCAAAGATCAACGTTCTTCGACTTTGATGAACGGATGTCTTTCATCTTATGCACACTATCTGCAACGTGGGCTTCATTGTTCAATCCACCATGGTTCTTAGCTAAAATGATTGAGAAGACGACGAAAGGTCCGGGTTTTGTAGTTATATTCCTCCTAACAAAAAATCAAATCGCTACGATCGAATTCCATAAAAGTTATGGTTCAAGATCCTAAAATCTTAAGTTTTGAAGAGTTTTTAGCGTTGAAGTTGCATACAAGAAAATCATTCTGTTACAATCGAATATTCATTAACGAGCATCTTTTTCAACTCTTTTTCCGGTTTGTATATTTATTTTTTCTATGAGTTCGATGTTTGTTTTTCGGATTTATGGATATCCCAAATCCTTCTTCCTCTCAATTTCGCGTTCAAATTTGAAGTTGAAATAACAGGACGAAATAAAGTAGTTCGAATTTGAGAATCCCAGTTATCCGTTTTTCATTTCCAAATTCAGAAGGCTCATTGATCAAAATTTCTTCCCCTTAATTTGATAAAATGGTATAAGGAATCCTCTTTTTTGTCATATGCATTATTTATTTTGCTAAATCTATAATTATAATAGGTACTAATCAAACTATGTAACAATTGGATGACTGTGCATGATTGTTCAGAAGATGAATCCTGATAGCATTGACTTAATCCTCCTCCAATTGCTCCGTATTTGCTTCAAGCTAATGCTTCTGGGTTCTCTATACCTCGTAGAACTGTCATGAAATATGGCTTTTTGGGTCTTATTAAACCAAATTATTTTTTTCTTCTTTTGAAAAGAAGTACCACGGTTTTACAGTAAGATTGATTTTTATTGCACACAAATCAAAATTTGTTAAGTTTCACTGGCTTGACTCCAAAATGGTGCAGCACTCACCCAAAGTAAAAGTCATTTGCCTGAGTCTCAGTGATGAACTAATGGATTTCATGGACTGAAGTCTGAAATATGTTGCATCTTTATATCATAGGAGTACAATAAATCCTTTTGACAATCAAAGCAAATTTCAATTACAATATTTGTCCTAATCACATGCAGAGGCAGAGGCAGAGGCAAAGGTAAAGGCAGAGGCAGAGAGAGCTAAACATAGTAATTACTTTATATTCATTCATTTTAGCAGATAGCTTGATACACCATAACTCTTGGTTCATAAATTAATATCTAACCCCCGAAAGGAAAAAAGATATCATGAGAATAGAAACGAAGGTGATGATGCCCTGACAGATGACGGTGATATCATCCTATGGAACAGAAGCTAGAACTACTACTGTTGACTCAGGTTTTACACAAAAACAAAAAAACATATAGTGCTAGTGGGGTCATGACACTTAGTTTTCTCCAAGCAGATCAATTGCTGGAACTGGAAGCATTTTGATTGGAGGATGAGCTGAGGTTCAGGTCAAGAATGGTGTTTGGAGCACTGACTTTCGAATTGCCCTGCTTGGACAGCTTCTGTTTGAGCTCAGACAGCAGAACTTGGTTCTCCTGATTAAGAAGCTGAGCTTTCTTCCTCAGCCTCTCATTCTCTTTCATTATGTAGCAGTTCTGCAAGTACAGTTTCGAGTTCAGCCTTTCCATCACTATCAGACGGTTCTCACAAGTGCCCCTGAAACCCAAAACAAATGGTATCAGAACAGATTGGATCTTCACATTATATAAATATAAATTAAGTCCCGAGAAACATGATATAAATAATGAATTTATAAATATCCACTTCATCGAGACAAACAGAGATATGATTAGGGGAAAATAATAATTAGAAGCAGATGAAGAAGACAACAAAGGAACAGAACCACCTTAGTTGCTGATATGTTGAAAAGGAAAATAGAAAAAAATTAGGCTTGCTTGTGAATGTTTTGCTTTATGAAATTGCTTTGGTAGATGTAATTATGACAGTTAAACGATGAAGCCAATGACAGGAGGGAAAAGTATAGCTGGTGGAGGCCAGAACAAGTGAGTCCTTTGGACCACACTATCAAATAAATAGAGTCATATGGGTTGTCTGAGAAACTAAAGAATGTGGTGAAAAACACAGTTGTCCAACCCTGCACTCACTTGAAAGTACCAGAAAAAAAAAAAAAAAAACAATTTCTTTCGGCTGTCCCAAGAGGGAAGAAAAGGATAAAGGTCATTAATAAAAGAGACAAGCTTCAGAGGTAGATCTTCGGTGTGTTTCCATGTCTGTGTTTAAACGGAGCACTTGCCCATCCACGGTCGTTCAAGCACTCAAAAATTTATAATATAAACTTATTGAAAAGATGGAAGAATACTTAATAAAGAATAGGAAGCTAGAAAAAGACAAAAAAACAATTCACTGTGGATTTTGAACCAGATGAAAACACACACACACACACACACACACGCATATTATAATGCTAAAACAAAATGGAATAATCCGCTGAGAAAATATTTAAAAACGAAAAAGTTAGTTCCAGAGAATAAGGTGGAGTACACAAAGACGCCCAACTAGGAGAACCCCTACATGCGATTCCCGCACAAAAGTTAGAAGAAGCCAAACAGAGACAGAGTAAAAGATGATTGGACCTCAGATATCTGAACAAAGGTAAAACCAAATTCCACTTGCTAAGCCTGAAATAGGTCTTAATGTACAACACAAGGTATATCTTTTGTGGAATCAAGCAGGTATAAGAAAACATGTAACAGAGAGAGGGAGAAACAGAGAGGTGGGGGCCTCAGCCTTTCTCTATAAAACTTTTTAAAAAAGAAGACCTTTTGAAGGAAGTTGGGTGAGAAGCTGGTTGAGGAAGCAATCTGGATTCTGGAACGAGGAGGAGTCTGTGGAAGGAAAGTGAGGGACCAAGGGAACATTGAGGCGTTAATTTATAGAGGAAAAGGCAAAGAGAGAGAGAGAGAGAGAGAGAGGGAGAGACGAAAGAGGGAGAAGAGAGAGAGAGAGAGAGAGAGGACGTGGCCTGACAGAACAATCATGCATGGGTAAGCATGGAAGGCGGCCGGTTAGGAGCCTAAAAGATTTCATGTGTTCGGTTGTATGATTATGGTTATGGTTATGGCGTCATGTGAATGATGATAAGTTTTTATTTTTTGTGTTATGCTTGTTGCTGTTGCAGCTGCAGCAGGAAGGGGAGGAAGAGGACGGGGAAGGGGCAAAGTGGTAAATAGAGGGCATGATGGAGTGGAGAAGAGAAGAGTGAAGAGAGGGACAATAATGGGGTTTGTTCTGCTGAGGTAGGGAGGGCTTGTAAAATGATGGTGGGCTAGGCCGTCCCCAAGATTCGCAATGATGGTTCGGATTGGGTCCTAAACCCTCCCCACCTCACCATCGATTGCTCTTTTGTTTTTATTTATGCTCCTCTCTTCTTCTTCCTCTTCTTCCGTTCTTAGGCCTCTTGTATTTTCACTTTCATTTTTGTAATTCTCATGTGTTGGGAACTGCTTCTTCAAGTCATTCTCCTTCCCCTTATGTTCATGCGATTCCAACTTCCACTTGTTTCTGCACTTGTCTCTATTCTAACCATGCCATCTCCCCTGTTTGTCGTTGTTTCCCATACTTCCTAGTGCAACTGAAAAACCTCAACTTGTATAACCAGGTTTTTGTTTTGGACCAAATATCAACAATTGAAGCTCATCATTTCACCGCTAAATCATATTCAAGCGATTCACGAAGGGTGCTTTTTGTTGGCAAACCAAGTGTTAAATCATTTAAAGGGTTCCCACAAAAAGCGAAAAGAGAAAGGATTCAGAGAGAGATTGTGTGTGTGTGATGCGTTGTCATCATAGTAAAGGCAAGTTTGTTTTGGAACAAATTCCTTGTTCGAGAACCAAGTCCTATTAGATTTTCCGGTTAATAGGTTAACTAAATGACCAACTCCCATATAGGTGTAAGCGTTTAAATGCATCGATGGTATTTTGTTTTACCTTATTATAATTATAATTATAAGCAAAGCTAACATCCTAAGTAAATAAAATTTTACAAGTTATAAATGGCGTAGCGTGAAACATCATTACTCGAAAGATATTATTTTTGTCAATGTTATTTCTCTCAGAGTGAAATTGTGAACTCGAGTGTTCCCCGTGGACTTTTTTATTTCTCTGCTCTTCTTTGCATTAATTTGTTTATGGGATTTCTTTATCCAATTATCTTATTTTATCTTTAATGCTCATATTCTTATTATAAACTGAACCACGGTCACAATTGATCTTTTCACCTAAAACAATTTTCTGACAGCAAAGAGAGATCAAAATAATTTCAACATAGTAAAAGTAAAACATCAACAAAAATCTACTATAGGTGCTCATCAACTTTTTATTGGCTCCGATTAGTTTTCTCAGTCAAAATTTATCTATTTTAATAAATAAAGCAGGGTTTTCTAATAACTTATTTTCGCATGAGAAACTGAGTATGAAATCATTCAAATTCTTATTGTCCATGTCTGTCTCTATCGAACTTAAATTTGGAGTAAAATAGTAATTTAGTTCTTATATTTACAAACTCCCTTAGCGTTTATTTTTGAATTTTAGCAACGAAAGAATTAGTTTTTAAATTTACACCAAACTCGTTACATATTACATTGTCCATTATCCCCACCATTGCTATGCTAACTATGTTATTTTCCATCAAAATCAGCTTCTCTTAAGCCGCTCATAATTTTTAATTTTGATAGATAAATGGCGCTCAATCTTGATTTGTTTAATTATTGAAAACTAATTATAGAGTTTTGTATGTTAGAATAATTTTAATATTTTATGGATTAGTATTAACTATTTTATTAGATTAGTATCTTGTTAATTCTAGTTAAGCAATTAATGTTATAATTTATAAATTGTGGAGTTTTATTTTAATTTGTGGATAACTGGTGATGGGTTTAATTTACTAATTTGATATTGTTATTAAGAAAAAAATTTAATAAACTTAATTTTGATTGATTAATTAAATGAGAAATCATTTTAAAGATTTTAAAGGATTTTATTTTAATAATATTAATTAATTATATCATTAAAAAAAACTTATAAATAACACATCGAAGCCCTAGTTTTAAACATACTGAATATTATCACTCTCTCTCTGCCGTTAAAACATTCTGAGAGACCTATTGGACATTGAGGGTTAAATTTATCTGACTCAACCAATACTTGGAGTAATAATGTCGTCTTCATTAGGTCAGATTATCAATTAATTTATTTTTCCTATTTGTGATCATGTTTAATTACATGATTTAATTTTGCTTTCACTATATACATTTTTTGGAAAATAATGAGTTTGGATTAATTAACTTTAACCTACCAACTAGATCAATTAATAAAAGTAATTAAGTAAATTAAATGATAGTTATAGAACAATTAACAATAATTCTAATCAATTAAGAACAAATTCATAGACTCTATAAAATATTATAAGGGTTTTGCTAATCAGTGCCTTTAGAACACTTGTTAAGGAGTATTTATTTCACCTATTGACACTTTGTTTTTTCACAATTTTTTATGACATGTCCTTAATTTTATTTTAAGGACAATATTATCTTTTATCTTTTTCAAAAAACAAAATCAATATATTTTTTTGCAAAAAAAAATTATAATCAATTTCTAATGAATTTTTATATATTCATATATTTAAATAATATCTCCATATTACTCTTTAATATCTTATGAAACTTTATCTAAAAAGATTAGTTTCAAAATAAACAAAAATTATTTTTTTTAACAAAATTAAGTATAACCTGGAAATATTACTTAAATCTATATAAATATAAAAATTTTTAGAGATTAGTTATAAATTTTTAAAAATAAAATAAATTGATTATGCCTTTTAAAAAAATAAAAAATAATATTGTCCTTAAAATAAAATTATGTGATGGAGTGAGGGAAGCTTAAGGAAAGTTGAAGCCAAACGAGGTCGTCATCCGATGTTCAAACTTGGTCAGTGGCCCAACATAACATGTGATTGGTCAACAAATGATAATGGTGCAGTCAAAGGAAGTAGAGAAGCGTAAGGAGGCAAAAGGTTATGTTCCAAAACCATAAGCATATAAGAAAGATACGCAGTAAATGGCGTAAATGCGTGAATGAATTGAATAAATCTGGTCAGAACCAAACAATGATGGCAAGCCTCAATAATAATGGTTCTCTTCCCTTGGTAATCCATTCAAGCCCCCCTCTTCAATTACCCCTTTGCTTTTTCCCTGCAATTTTGAGTCACCCCCATTGAATATTTTAATGAAAATTTTGGCTTTCATGACATAAAAGGGGGGTTAGGGTGTTTAAATTTGTCCATAAATGAGTATGACAGTGCTCAAGAGCAGATAGAACTGGCACTCATGAATACCCATCATCATATACCTTGCCTATAATTACAATTATGCAGAGTGGTAATGACGACCCATCTTTATTTTTACCAAGCAAAATTTAGGAGAGAGAGAGAGAGAGAGAGAGAAAGGAAAGGAGATGATTGCATCACCCAGTGAGAAGCAAACAAATTGATGAAGGACCAACACACGTGAAGGCTTTGAAACTTCATCCTGTAGGTGGTATCTGTGCATCATGGGTGGGCGTGTGATTCCATTGGCAAGAGAAAGATCTACAAGTGACCCACTGGTAATGAGTTGAGGAAGAAACTAAAGGCATGGAGGCATTTAACCTCACGAAGGCCATGACTTCATCAATATTGTAAGCCTTTAAAGTCTCCCCATGACTTCTTTTTCTGAGGTCATTTTTAATGATTTCGCATAATACCAGTTCCTGCACTGTTAATGATGATTTCTTTTTCACATTATGACGGTCCGTAAGTGCCTCCAACTCTACACGTGAGCTTAGGGTCTGATCAATTTTTTTTTAGGGGTTGATAAATTAAGGGGACCACGAGAAAGAAACACTACTCTTCAACCCAACGTTGTGTTCGCACCGTTATCGGCTAAAAGCTATTTAGCTATGCAGTTGCCTATATACCTAACCAGATTCATATTCATTGTGGGACATTTTAAACATTACTAATCACTGGATGCCTGCGAGTGGAGAGGATCCTACAATAAGTTGATAGTAGTCGTAATTGAGCTATATTATTATTATTATTATTATTATTATATGCATAAAGGGAAAAGGAATATTCCCCATATCCCTTTATGCATTTCTTTGGTAAAAAATCATTTTTGTCATCTTCGTCCACGGTATCAGCTTTTGCAGATATGAGGCGCACTATTTGTACTGTAGGGATTAATTTTTTATAATATAATTTCATCACAATACTTCATCATTTTTGTTTACAAAAAGAACAACACTTCTTTCTTAAGGGACATATAGATTAGACATATTGCAATCAGTAATACACTTTCAAAAGTATATCAAATTTACGTCTTACTAAGATTTAAGAGCTAGTGAAAGAGTTTCAATACAAGGGCATGAAATGCTTAATTCTTTGGTACAACATTTAAGTAAACCAAAAGTAAAATTACTTTTGCAATTAAATCATATGTATCTGAAAATCTTTGGTCAATTTTAGCAACGAAGATTCTGTTTCAGCATAAAACTATTTTCCAGATGTCGTATATCCTCACGGGTTTTAATTACTGCATAATCTTCATATTCAGGTATGAAGATTGTGGAACATAACATCAGTTGAAGCTGGGAATCTCTGCTAAGCCCTCACAGAACATCAAATGGTAAGTCCTAAGAAAAATGCTAAAATTTGAAAAATAAAATAAAATTATATGGGTTCTGTGTGAGAGAGTTGCACTATCAGTTGTCTTTTATTATTTATTTTTTGAACTCAGTTGCACTATCAGTTGCCAATGCTTCTCTATAAATACTACATGATATATTTTTCAAAAGCTATGGCTAAAGATGGAGAAAACCATCCCCTCCGGAAAGTCTCTAGAGCCATTATATATCTTTTATCCATGCTTCACGCATAATCATTTTTATTGTTACAACTTTATCCCAATTATTACAATTTTATCTCATTTGTATACAGTAGAGTAATCTAGCTTGTCAACTCAGAAAATTTAACTTCACATCACAGCTAAAAGTGTTATCCGGAACAAAAACGTCAATATATATGGCTTCTCCTAGAAACATAGTTATGGTACCGAAAGGATATTTACACGTCCTAGGATGCATGAAAAGGGGCAAAGATGCCTCTCATTACCACGGGAAAAATTATTACAATGTATCAATGAACGAAATAATGACAGGTAGCTGGGCATTATGTTTATCCACGAGATTTCAACTGGAAACAGTACTTATCTCACTTAGTTAGTGGATGGGCCGCAGTGTAGTCGAATAGATAGGCTATAATTGAAATTTTGTATAGGCAATGATCAGGGGTGTAAATCTCTTCTTCAACAGCCTTCAATTTATCCAAAATATCCAGTTCCATCTCACCTTTAAACTTGCTGTTGCATACTTGCGCTGACCTGAAATATAACTTTCATAATTTGAGGCACACGAGATAAGACCGACAATAAAGGAACCAGTCCCCTTTCTTTATTATCTAATGAAGAAAAATGTTTGAGCTTGCTTTTGAAAATAAACGGCTCCCTCTTTTAGTCCAGGCAATGGAAATTTTAAATCAATTTGACGTGGCTGGGGAACCAACTTACTTTCAGGAATTAAATCTTTCTCTTGATGCGAGGAATGTTACAGCTCTTCCCTCATAAATTAAGAGGTTCCCATTTTAGTTAATGAAAAAAATTGTGAGGATATTGTTATCAATACATTATGCCTAAATAGTAAAGAGACTGTATAAATTCCACAGAGCAAGCAGACTATAAAATAATTAGAGTTTCGATTTCTGATACGAAACTACAAAATTAACCCGTTTTTATGCATATAGACTCATGACTTATAACCTACTTGTCCAAGGGAAAACCCTGTTCAATACATCTACAAAGATATGCAGCCCTTGAGAAGAGATATGTCTATAGTACTTCCGGAAATGCTACACATCAAAAGCCAATAGGTATTCTTCCTCGCGCTAGTTTGGCAAACTAATGTGCTCACTAAACTGATAGCAAAATTCTCTCTCCAATCATTCTATCGATTCATATCCCTTAAAATTGGTTATCAATAAACTTAATAAAAAATATAATCTGTTAAAATCACACTTTCGTAGAGTACCAACTTCATCAAAATAATAGCACTTTTTCACGCCGAAGATTTTATCAGAAACTAAATGGAACCATCAAAAGTAGGCAGAGATCATACAGAAGAGTTTGTCCTTAACAAAACCAACAAAATCAGCAGAGGTAAATAAGAATCTACCTTGGCGGGATCAATGAAAGGGGCAGATTTCAGGAGATATATGATACGAGAGAAGAGTTCTTGCTTTTGTAAGAATGGAGAATATGCTGGCGCTAAATGGGGCAAAAAATCCCTAGCTCCTTCAATGGAGCCTAGTACAGGTCCCACTCGAGCGTGCATGGAGAATCAGAACTGTGCGCTACCTATGTTGAAGGTTCGACAAGGAGAAAATGAGGATGCGGATCACCTGAGAGTTCGAATCCCAGATCGGGCGGCAAGAGTCGTTTACTGTTACGGATGTCCAAAACGTTGCACTTCAATATTGGGCCTTGATGGCCGAAATTGTTTTCATTGCTAAGCCCAAAAAGTATTCCAGCGGCACTTTCGTCAAATTTACACGTACTAACCCAATTTGAAGCTGTAAAACTTTTGGCCGAAAAAAAAGAAGGCAGTACAACTGAGTACATTAAATCTAATTGGCTTTATTTTTCTGATAACATGGTTACCTTAATTCGCTATAAAATATAAAAATTCTCAAGGGATGTTAATAAGTTATCCTATTTTATCAAATGAATTTATGGAAATATTCAGAAAAATTGTATCACCATAGAAGTTCTACAGAAAATTTCTACTATTCGTATCCTTTCATTTATAACTCAGATTCATTGCATGTTAAGTTTTATACAAGTCTTATATTTTACTGAAACAAAAAAATTCCTCACTTATTTGAGATGATGCGACGGTTCCTTTTGGTACAAAATATTATCTTCAATTTTAAATATTTTATAATGGGTGTCCACATATCATAATAAAATTCTTGTTACTTGGGGGATGCAACTGGATTAGCCAAGCACACGTGGGCACACTAATATGGAGACCTAATTATAGTTATAAATTTATAATCGATTCTCACCAATGGAAGATTTTCTTAAACACTATTTCAAAGTAGTTCATTTCATTAACATTAATGACCCATGGAGGATTGTGTACTTTATTAAAAGTTGACACGACTAGCGATTTTTGCTTTCATAGAAGCATATTCCTAAAGATATTCTAATAATTACGTGTCCAACCGAATAAGGTAGTAGCTTTGTAATTCCTAGTTTTCGTTCTCGATTTCCGACACGTATGGCATAGCCAATAGTCAACCTACTTTGGCATCTCTAATTGCATTCTGCTCGAGAGAGTCAATATCGAATAGATAAATTGAAAGGTAATTGAACATGAAAACTTCCCCAGCGTAGAAAAGTTTAAGACCCTCGTCACTTCCTCATCAATCAAGTAACTGGCTTCGCTATCGCATTTGTCAGATCACTGGATGTTCTGCAATAATACCATGGATTCCGCTAATGAGAAAAAAAAACTGAAAAACAAAAAGAAGAATGAAGATTTAAATTTTTTTTTCTTTTGTCTTTCTTTTTTTAAATTTACCTGAATGCATTGTATATGTATATAGAGTACATGCAGGGATCTCCATTGATTTACTGGGTTTATTTTCTGCCTTTGACAAGGTAATTACTTAACAGTATTAAATGTACAAGGCAATATATCATGAAAAATTTCGAGAATCTGGATAAAATAGAGATATTTTTTCGCCGATGATTGACATATTGAAAAGAACATTAACATTTTTAGCTCACATGCGTGTCCGAGAAAAGACCAACATAAACAAAAGGGCGAGCCAAAACAGGAACCAATCCAGAGGAAGCAAAGCCGAGGCTTCCGTGTGGTTGTTGCGGAAGGATTATCCAACATATTTTCAGAGACTTTACTTGACGCCATTGCAAACACAACCACATTCAATTTTAAAATTATTCGTCGAATCTAATGCGTTCTATCTCTTTCATGCTGAATGCTACTCCTTTATATAAATCCTCCTCCATATTCAGAAATCCAAAACCCAAAGTACCATTCATTCTCGACAAGTGGAAACAAGCAACAAGCGAAGAAAACAAAATGGGGAAATTTAAGTCGCTCGTGATGTTCCCTCTACTCCTGCATGCTCTCTGCTTGCTGTTGCTTCCTAAGCCTCTACTATCACACGAGGGTAAGGATTTTGTTCGTCAGCCTCCTCGCTCTGTCATCTTCACCCCTCACAACCGATCCCACTCCGACCCTCAACAGGTTCATTATTCAATTTGCTTCGTCCATCTATGTCTTGAACGATTAGCATCGATCCTATACATGATTCATGTACTGAATTATAATCTATAGGTGCATGTTTCACTGGTGGGGAAAGACCATATGAGAGTGTCGTGGATTACGGAAGACAAGCACGCACCGTCGGAGGTAGAATATGGAACAGTGTCGGGGGAATACAGTGAAAAGGCAAGGGGACATCACACGTCGTACCAATATTTCTTGTACAATTCTGGCAAGATTCATCATGTCGAAATCGGGCCTCTTGACCCAGGCACCACTTACTTCTACCGTTGCGGAGGGTCTGGCCCTGAATTTTCCTTCAAGACTCCTCCGGCCGACTTCCCAATTGAATTTGTGGTCGTCGGTGAGTGTTATCATTCTTTTCTAATACGTTTAATAATTTGCTCTTTAATTTGGTTTTGGTTTTGTTGTCGTTCATTGCCTTGTCTGTACTTTTGCGTTTATTATGATCGATTTGCAATTTTGCATCCTTTAACAAGTTCTAGAAATAGAAACCTTAGAGAGCGGGTTTGAATAATGCTTGAAGCCAACGCAAAGTTGCAGAGGATAAGAGCTGTGTGTGTATGGTGTCCAATTAGGCAAAGATACGTCAAGAATCCTGGACCCCCCCCCCCCCCCCCCACACACACACACACATATATATATAAGGAAATAAATTACAGCAGCATAGCACTTAGGTATATAGACGGTTAAAAGAGCAAAACTCTTCATAAATTGCTCAAACACCTTCGTCACTTGATTTCCATGGAAAGCTCTTCCTGCAATGAACTTACAGATGCAAGTTATTAATATAATACTAAATTCATATTTGTCATAGATAATTAGTCAATTAATGGACCAATTATTTAGCTTACTGGTAATTAGCTCTAGTATTAGCTAGGAGGATTGTATTTTCTCAATTGGATTCCAAATTTGGTTTATTATCTTTAAAAAAACTGTCAGATAGAAGACAAAACATTCTCTAAACAAAATTTGTTCAGTTTATCGAAAAGGAATCTGGCTCTTGGACAATCATTCACTATATACTGTATGCGCGATTGTGACAATATGGTGATTAACGTCCTTCACACAAATTTTATACCTGACAGTGATCGAGAGTGAAAAAGGAGAGGTATAGATTAATATATGGTCATATAACAGTGGATCAATATTGTTGGAAAACAACAGTAAATCAGTTGTCACATAAGATTCTCTTGTCTTGCTTCATTTTGAAGGATGGGATTATAAACAGTATGGGATTAAATTTTCTTCTGATGGTAATTACATCCGACAGAAAGCTGGGCCGCCTTTTCTTGACGTAAACCCATAATACATGACCCAGAAAAGCAGCACAATGATAAGATATAGTTATGATCAGCCACAACAGTTGACAAGACCATATTACTTGACTCCTTTTTAAAGTGCATCTTTATACGTATGAAAATTTTATATCAGCGTTGTTCATATATACATAGAATAATTATTGTATTGAACGTACGTAAATGGTATGCATATACGTAGGTGACTTGGGACAAACAGAATGGACAGCGTCGACCCTAAAACACGCAGACAGCAAAGACTACGACGTGTTTTTGTTACCAGGTGATCTGTCCTACGCCGATACCCACCAACCATTGTGGGACTCTTTCGGTCGTTTGGTGGAGCCATACGCTAGCCGAAGGCCATGGATGGTGACCGAAGGCAACCACGAGATCGAGTCCTTCCCAACCACCTACCCCGAGAGCTTCAAAGCCTTCAACGCTCGTTGGCCTATGCCCTACAAGGAAAGTGGCTCCACCTCTAACCTTTACCACTCTTTTGAGGTTGCCGGTGTCCACGTTCTTATGCTGGGTTCTTACACCGATTTCGATGCTGACTCGGACCAATACCAATGGCTTCAAGCTGACTTGGCCAATGTTGATAGGAAGAGGACCCCTTGGCTCATTGCCCTCCTTCACGCACCTTGGTATAATACTAATACGGCTCACCAAGGTGAAGGTGAAAGCATGAGACTAGCCATGGAAGATCTGCTTTACAACGCCCGAGTTGACCTGGTTTTTGCTGGCCACGTTCATGCATACGAACGCTTTGTATGTCACAGTTCTTGTTTCTTCATCTTCATTTATTTTCTAAATTTTTGTGTCACACTTCAATATTAATATTCCTTATTGAACCATAGCACGAATACATTATGGTATTTTGGATCAATTGCAGACTCGAATTTACGACAACAAGGCTGATTCGTGCGGTCCAATGTACGTGACAATTGGGGACGGAGGAAACCGTGAGGGACTTGCATTAACGTGAGCGTAATTATTGATTGCTATACCAACATTTAGTTTAACGTAGTGATTGCAGTTTTTGTTCGGTCATTGATGTATTTGCGAATTGTGCATTTTGTGCTATATAGGTTCAAGAGTCCATCAAGTCCTCTGTCTTTGTTTCGGGAGCCAAGCTTTGGGCATGGAAGGTTAAGGATCCTAAACAAAACACATGCACATTGGTCATGGCACCGTAACGATGACTCTGAAGCATTTGAAGCTGACGATGTTTGGATACATAGTTTAAGCAGCTCCAAGGCTTGCCGGAACACACCAGATTCATCACCGGATTCTCACGATGAACTCTGAAAGCTTGAGTTTCCACCAATTGAAAACAAGACAGATTAAATTATTGTTTACCTTCTTGTTCGAACTTTAATTAGTGTGGTGAAAAATTTTATATTTGTTAATTTGCTGTAAATTATTTTTCGGCTTATATTTGCTGTAAATTTTATAGCTCGAGACTTTTCAGTAAAAGGAAAAAAGAAAAAGACCAGGAAAACCAAGTTGATTGATCATATCAGGCTATGCCACGATTGCTTCGGCATTTTGATTTCACCCGTTCATTCAAAGTAGCTTAGGAAATAGAGCTTCCCTCCCAACGAAGTTATGTTTATCTTTCGCGTAATCGTTCAGGGCTCTTTCGTTTATTTGTTTATAGAAAAAATTAATTAATTAATTCTTATAATTTACATTAACTTCTAAATTAATGTGTATATATATATATATATATATATTTTAAACCATTCTTTATACTTTTAATTTGTTACATTACAACTCCAATCTCTACTCCTTCTTTAACATTCACCTAAAACAAGGTATATTGTTGGTGGATGACATGGATTGACTGACTCAGCTCATTTTCTTTCTATTTTTTGTCATATGCTCTTCCCAACTCTTCTGTCACTTTTAAGGTTAGACCCTTTTCCTCTTGCGTTCTTTCTCAGTGCTTCATCTCGGTCTTCTTTTCCAGACCACCTCAGCTTCCCTAAAACTGAACAAAATAGGGGACCATTCTTCCTCTTCTTCCTTCACTCAACCTCTGTTTTGCTTGGCACACATAGGATATATTCTATTTCTATTTTTTTTTTCTTGAGAACCGAAAAGGATATGTACAGGAACTAATTCAGAGTCTCTTATGTTGCGATAGAAATATGAAATTATGGTTAATTATAGTAAATTATTAAATAAAAATTCAATGATTTAAATTTATAGATAGATAATATAATTATAAATAATTATATTAATAAAATATAAATCTAGATCATTATATTTTTATGCAACAGTTCATAATTAAATATAACTACATGTTCTTATAAAAATATGAGGGGATCAAATTATAGGGAGTGCTAACTATCATAACTGGAACGAAGAAACAAAACTACTTTGACTGATTGGAAGCCACATCTTTCTCACACCCATCCACCCCATCTTATCTCTCCAATTTAGTTGTGAATGCCACGTGCATTATATTCTTTATTAATAGGTTTAGTAACCCCCTTAGGAAACTTGAAGGGGGCCCACCAAATTCATTCTGTTTCCACTACCTATTTTAACACACATCTCCAACATTTGATGGATTCGATTAATGAATTGAATATCCTAAATAATAAGGTTGTCAACTTTATGATTTTAAATAGATTTGTGAAGATTGTAGATTTAAAATAAAAAATTATAACGTAAACTCGTAAAAATTTATTTTTATTAATAAATAATTATTAATATTTTCAATAAATATGTTAATTCAAAAAATATGAAGAATAATATTGATTATTATTTTATTTATAAAGAATTAAATTGAGACAAATTTATATGTGAGGGATTAAATTGATAAAAAATTTTATGAGGGGCTTAATTGAAAAATATTTTATTTGAGGGATCAAAATAAAAAATAAATTTTATAAGGAATTAAATTAATAAATAAGTTATTAGTGAGAGATTCAAAGAAATTTTATTCATTTGACTAAAATAAAATTTAAAATTATAACCCTCTTTAGGCTTCGAATATCTTCCCATGAAGTTAGTTCAGTTTCTATATCAATTTCTAGGGAAATTGTGAGCCAGTTGGAAATCACTATTAATATATGATCACCGAAAGACACCCTGAGAGAGAGAGAAAGGGAAAAAATGAAAAAGAAGAAAAAACGAGGGACTTAGGTAAAGGAGAGACACCAAGAGAGTGAGAGGGAGATAGGAGTTGGGAGACTAGAGAGTTAGGCGAAGAAAGAAAAGAAAATGAGCACAAAGTTAACCAATACACTAATAAAGTTATTTCACGGGTATGTTCAGCCACTTTAACATGCTCGGGCACCATTATAATGTACTCAGGAGTTTTGTTTATTCCCAATAGCTGTAGCATAGTTTTCTTCCATAATTTACTGACACGTGTAGGTTGTACAGTGTTGTAAACATTTTCCAACATGTAATGCCATGCTATAAAATGAAGTAGTCATTGATAAAATTGTATGAAATGAAGTGGAATAATTTGAATAAATATATTGTTTAAAAGTTTTAATGAGAAAAATAAGGGATATTTATCAATTTTATTTAAAAGTTATAATAAAATAAATATAATTGAATAGCTAATTAATTATTTTTTTCTAATATTACCTCATGTAACATAAATACATGACTAATAATTTTATTATTGTTCAATATATAATATTATGTAATTCTCTTATCCATATTTCTTTATTTTATTTACTAATTATCATATTCATATTTTTTATCTAATACATTTATTATAAAATATCTATGTTGCTTCAAAAAAAATTTAAAAGACAAACTTAAAAAGCCAAAAAAAAATTTCACAAAAAAAATTAAAAAATAAATGAAACTAGTTTACATTGTATATTCTTTCATTCTTTCTTTTTTATTTTGAAATTTTAAGTAAAAAAAAAAAAGAAAAGAAAAGAGAAAGGTCATGACCATAATGATAAAAATTAGATAAAGTTGTAACAATTAGAATTGGGTATATTAGTAATAAGATAAGGGTGTATTAGTAATTTAATTTCTTAAACCACTCAATTCCATCCTTGACCCTCCAATTTAGAGGGACACCAAAATTGAGGTTTTGGATGGCAATAAGGGGTCTTGATGTCCCTTCCTTACTATCCCATTGTACCTTAAAAAAATCCAAATATTAGTCTAATCCATTTTGGTGATTCCATTTCTTGCCACTCTTTTCTCAGTCATCCATATAAAAATAGGCTTAGTTTAACCTTTCATTCTTCTGTATCATATTAATGGTATCAGAGCATATCGATCCACAGTATAATCTCTTTCATTCTCTATTTCCAAGGCTATAAATTCTTCCTCTTCTACTTTTGCCACTACCCGAGACTTAGTTGTTAATTATCGTGATCCTCTTGCTCTGCATGGATCAGTCCATCCTGGTTGTTCACTCATTATAGCACCCTTTACTGGTAACAATTTTCGAACATGGAGTTCTTGTATGAAGATTGCACTTGCTGCCAAAAATAAGTTAGGTTTTATTATTGGAAAAATTCAGAAACCATAAGAGGACTTGGACACATACAATGCTTGGTTTAATGCTAATGCAATGGTGACTTCATGGATTTTTAACTCTTTATCTAAAGAATTCTAGGAAGCTTTTGTGTACACCTCTTATGCTAAAAAGTTGTGGGATTGGCTAGAGCAACGATTTGGGGAATCTAATGGACCTCAAATTTTTTATCTCCAAAAGGAATTATTTTCCACAGTTCAGGGTAATTCCTTACTATCTTCATAGATAACCAAGTTGACCAAGTATTGGGATGAGTTATCTTCTATTGTCTTTTCTCCTTAATGCACCTGTGGTAATTGCACCTGCGGCATTTGACACTATACTTCAACTTCATGAATCTGCCAAGATTATACAATTTCAAATACGCTTGAATGAATCTTACGACAATGCTTGTAATCAGATTTTATTGCTGGATCCACTTCCTACCTCAGAGAAAGTATATTCTATGCTTTTAAGCATTGAAAAGCAGAAACAAGTCACCTTTACTTATCCTACTCCTAAGACTGCTCTCATGGCTAGTTCCTCGTTTTCACATAACTCAAAGAAGAAAGACTCTACTCGATTTGATAATTGAAAATGCACATTTTGTAATGGCAAAGGGCATATTATAGAAAATTGTTTTAAGAAGAATAGTTACCTAGATTGGTACAAAGACTTTTAAGCCTAAACAATTTAAACATTCAATTAATCAAATCACTGAAGAATCAGCTCCACCATTATATTTTGATTTATCTAAAGGTAGTTTGACTGTTACACCTACTAAAATCATTTAGTCTGAGTTAGACAAATTGATGAAAGGTAAATAATTAGTCGAGACACCTATCAATGCAACTTATTTTTTTTTATTTTATAGGTACATTATCTCATTTTGTTTTTGCCAATTATGGCTATCTAAATACTAATTCATGGATTCTTGATATTAGAGCGACCAATCATGTTGTTACTAATGCTTCTCTTCTTACTAACATCACCAAACCTTCATCTATTGGATTTGTCACCTTACCTAATGGAAGTTCCTAACACATTTCACAAATTGGGTCAGTTCCTCTTCATTCCTTTTTTAAATACAACTTGATTTTCATAAGTCAGCTAGCAACTTCCAATCATATTCAATGTTTGTATACTTATTTTGCTTGTTACTTGCAGGACCTTAAGACTAATTTTAATATTGCTATTAGCAAGTTGCATGGCTGATTATATATTCTCAATAGTAGTTCTTTTTCTGTTTCTACTGCTACATTGTCTGAAACCTCTTGTAAAAATCCCAAATTAAATTAATGTTTTTCTTCCTCTGTATTGTGGTATAATTGTTTAAGACATCCCTCTTATTCAAGCATGAAGCATATTTCATCCATTGCACTACTATCGAACTCATTTAATTCACCTTGTGACATTTGTCTTATGGCTAAGCAAACAAGACAACCATTTCCATCATCACTTGTTTCTACATCTACATGTTTTGAATTGACTCATGTTGATATATGGAGTTCTTACAAGACTCTATCCTTAATTGGTGCTTATTTTTTTCTCACCATTGTTGATGACCATTCATGAGCCACTTGGACTTTTTTAATGCAGAGTAAAAGTCAAGCCTTTTCTTACTTTGACTTTTGCACCATGATTAAAAATTAATTTGTTGTATCTGTTAAGTAAATTAGATTTGATAATGGCATTAAATTTTTAAGTGAAAAATATCAAAAAATTTTTGCTAAATCTAGTAGTATTCATCAGAAATCATGTGTTTACACTCCCTAACAAAACGAAGTGGTTGAAAGGAAGCATAAACAAATTTTACAAGTGGCTCTAGCCTTATTGTTTCATTCCAATCTTCAATTAAAATTTTGGGGTGAGTCTATTCTAATTGCTATATACTTAATAAACAAATTGCCCTCTGTTATTCTTTCTTGGAAGAGTCATTATGAAATCCTTTATTGCAAACCACCATCTTATGATCATTTGAAAGTGTTTGGATCTCTTTGTTTTACCACAAATGTTCTTCCACAACTTGATAAATTCATTCTTAAGGCCTATAAATGCATCTTTATTAGTTATGCTTCTAGCTATAAAGGTTACAAATTATATGACTTGCATAACTATAAGATTCTTATTTCCAGCGATGTCATTTTTCATAAAGATTATTTTTCATACAATGCTAATGTGATTGATGCTGCTTGCACATGTCCTTTACCACAAATTCTAATTACTTAATTTGAATCTACATCACATACCTCGGTACACCATCCTCCTCCTAATAATACATCTTCACATTAACCTTCCAGACATAATACTTGTATCATTCGTAGACCTAATTGGTTACAAGACTATGTCAGTAACACCACTCATCTTACTTCTCCACATATTCCTCCCACCTACCCCTTATATTCTTCTCCTTCATATTCTTTAGCATATCAACATTTTTTGTCTAAGGTATTTGATCTCCAAGAACCAATATCTTATTACCTAACTAGCAAAAATCCAAAATGGATAAGGGTTATGTATCAGGAGTTGTCTACCATTGAACAGAATAAAACTTAAGAATTAACGTCTTGACTTGCAGGAAAAAGACCCATTGGATGTAAATGGGTGTATATTATTAAACTTTAACCTGATGGCACTATAGACAAATACAAAGCCTGATTGGTTACTAACAACCAAATTGAAGGCATTGATTACTTGGAAAGCTTCTCCCCTGTTGCTAAGGTAGTGACAATTTAAATCTTACTTGGCTTAGCTGCTGCTCATGGCTGGCCTTTGCATAAGTTAGATATCAACAATACTTCCATGGTTATCTTAATGAAGATATCTACATAACACCGCTAGAAGAGTACACTAAAACTCTTCCTTATCAAGTTTGTTGCCTTAAAAGATCTCTTTATAGTCTTAAATAGGCTTCAAGGCAACGGAACTCTAAGTTAACCTCTAAACTCCAACAATTTGGATTCTTACAATCACCTAATGATAATTGTTTGTTCATCATAAAGTCCCAATCTCACCTTTTAATATTCCTTGTTTACGTAATGAAGTTATGTTACTGGGACATCCATTTATCTGATTTAGTGAGTTAAAAGTTTCCTACATGAGCAAGTTAAAAGTTTCCTATATGATCAGTTCACCATTAAAGACTTGGGTCCAACATAATACTTTTGTGGGTTGGAGATTTCCCAGTCCCTTTCTAGTCTATATGTCAATTAAAAAAGTACATTCTTAATCTCTTACATGATACTAGTCTTTTAGGGTTTAAACCAGTCTCCACACCTTTGTCTACTGCAATAAAATTATCTGCTCATCAAGGTGATAGATTACCTGATCCTAAACCTTTTAAAACACTTAGTGGCAGATTGTTATATTTAAACTTCACTAAACTAGACATTACATATGTTGTCCAACAGCTTAGCTAATATGTCCATACACCGTGTCAACCCCATTGGAATGTTACAATTCATGTTTTAAAATACCTTAAAGTCTTGCCTTCTAAAGGTCTTTTTTACCCAACTCAAACTTTATTTAAATTAAAAGGATTTTCTAATGTAAATTAGGCCACATGTTCTGATTCTCGCAGAAGTCTTATAAGGTATTGCATTAATATCTTAAAAGTTTAAGAAGTAAAATACAGTTTCTAGATAATCTGCAGAGGTTGAATATCAAACTCTTGCCATAACAGTGTGTGAACTACAATGGATATCCTATATACTAAAGGATTTTTCTATTCCTTATCCACTTCCAATTCTCTTATGGTGTGATAATCGTGCTACTATACATATTTTTTCTAATCTAGTTTTCCATAAGAGAACAAAACATTTAGAGATCGATTGCCATCTAGTGCATGATCAGTTTAAGAAAGGCTTCATTCATCCTACTCATATTTCATCCTCTGAACAAAAAGCTAATGTTTTTACTGAAGCTCTAGTCACTGTCCCTTTTCAATAATATGATTTCCAAGTTGAAAATGGTAGATTACCATTCTCTAACTTGAGGGGGTGATTAAGTTATTCCATGTGTATATTCAACCATTTTAGCATGCTCGAGCACCACTATAATGTACTCAAGATTTTTATTTATTTCCAATAGTTGTAGCATAGTTTTCTTCTATAATTTATTGACATGTGTAGGTTGTATAGTGTTGTAAATATTTTCTCGCATGTAATCTTAGTTTAGCCTCTCATTCTTAAGTATATAAAGCCATGTAACCATATTGATTAGTGCAAAATATAATATACTACTTCTTTATATTGGTTTTTGATTCCTTTGTATCTTGTTCATACACATCTTCCTCCAACAACGCATCCTTGTCTATGTAGGCAATTATATCAGTTAATATCATCCACATTAACAAAAATTAGCAATCATATCGGTTAATATCATCCACATTTGCAAAAATTAGACGATGCTAAGGGTAAGAATAATAGTAGAAACCAAAGTTACAACTAATTGAAAGTATGAGGAGTGATTTGAAATATATATATATATATATATATAAATTAATTTATAAATTAATACAAACTATAAGGACTAATTAATTATTTTTTTCTTTATTTGTTATTCTTTCCTTTTGATCAGCCTTGATGTTGTATTTACGATTATTCCAACGTGTTCTAATTCAGACAGATTCAAATGAATAAATAACTTGAGAATAAGTGATTTCTTTGACAACCATGGCATAGGAAACTTGCTCATGGATGCACTGAAAGACAGTTTTGGGCACTTTCTAGCATATGGATTGGACAAAGTTTTGGCTAAGTGTAATGTCCCTCTTTTATATGAGTTTAGGCTTAAATTTAAACTCGTTTTTAATTTAGCCCATTAGTATAGGCTAAGCCTAGGGTTAGGCCATTGTTACAAGGCGGGTTTTTTTTTTTTTAAAAAAAATTTATTCATCAATCATTATGTCAACCCTAATGCATCATATTTAAGATATTACTTTTAGCATCAACCTTCAAAATTGTAACTCATTCATCTAATTTTAATGTATCTCATAATTTTGTCATTGCTAATACTAATTAAGAGCATGATGAACATGATGCTATCAATTACTCTTCTAATCAATCTTAAATCACTAGTTCTAATGCCTCCTCTGATAACATAACACCCTCATAAAATACTCAAAGACATCATATAGTAACAAGAAGCCAAGTTGGAATTTTCAAACTAAAACACCCTTATTTTGGGCTACTTGAAACTTCATTAGTTAGTGAACCAAAAACAGTGAAAGAGGCTTTGCAGGACTTGAAATGGAAGAAAGATATGATTGAACAATTTGAGGCACTCAAATGAAGTTAGACCTGGACATTAGTTCCATTTGATCATCAACATAATGTAGTTGATGGTACTGTGGAAAGACATAAAACTAGGCTTGATGCGAAAGGATTTTAATGGGACCCAAGATGTGTTATGGGAAAACCTATAATCTTGTTGGTAAGATTACTACAAATAGAATAATGCTGACAATTGTTGTATCTTTAAAGTGGCAGGTGAATCAACTTGATATTAATAATGCATTCCTAAATAGAGTATTAACTGAAGATGTATTTATAAGACAACCAGAAGGCTTTGAAGACCTCAAGTATCCAGGATATGTGTGCAAGTTGTCCAAAGCTTTGTATGGCCTAAAAGAAGCTCCTAGAGCTTAGTTTGATAGACTTAAAATGACTATACTCAAATGGGGTTTCTATAATACAAAAAGTGATAACTCATTGTGTAATGACCCAATTACTTATAATTAATAATAATTTTAGCTAATGAAGAATTAAAGGAGTAAATTATAGTTAATAAGTCAATTAATGAAGATTAAATGAGAGAAATTCTACAAGGGAATTTGGTTGTGTTATGTGGATTCTTACAATGAGATTGAGGCTGACTCAGTGGTCAGGCTTCAGACAGTTACTCAACAGGCCATGGGTTCGAGACCTGGCGTTGCTAACGTTCCTATTTTTTTTGGAGCTGACATGTGTCACCTTCCTATGTGCAAAGATCGAAATGCCCTTAGTGTTTTTTTTTTTTTTTATCTTCATCTCCTTCCAGTTGAATGCGTGCAGACACAGTGAGAGGGCTGAAAGTGAACATCCATTGTAGTAGTCCATCCACTCACTGGAGTTGCAGTGCCTCCCCCCTTGAAGGTTGTCGGCCCATCACCGGCCAGTTACCACCACGTCGCCGGCAGAGGAGCTCATTTTTTTGTAAAAGTTCGTGAGAAGGCGCGAGCTGGAACGAAGCTCCAGTGGCTCGTTTTCCATCGTGGTTTGGGTGGGTTTTGCTCCTCACCTCCTCGTCTTCACTTTTCGCCTGACGTCGAGCTCAGTTGGCCGTCGGTGAAGCAGTTTCCGGTGGGTGGCCTAGGAGCTAAGAACAGTGGCATCTTTGGGGCGAATTTGGTACGTTTTAATCAATTTTTATTGATATTGATGTTAGGAGAAGCAATTTTGGCACCTATACATTGAATTTGAGCTTTGGAAGCATGAATTTTAGCTAGATTTTAAGGAGGGAGGCTGACATGAACTAAAATGAAAAGCTTTGAAATTTTGGGGTCTTTAGAAAATGGTGGAATGCTGACTTGTAATGAGTTCAAATTGATCCTATAATAACACTTTTAAGTTGGTTGGCATAAAAAGTTATGGTTTGTCATGGATTTCCTTCGATTGAAAGCTAGGGCATAGAATAAGGGACTAAAATGAAAAATTAGAAAGTTTTTAGGGCATAAAACGTAAATTGATGAAAATTCTAGGAAAGTTAGTGTTGGAATCAGGAAATATGAGTCAAGATTTGATTTGGATAATAAATAGGAAGAAGAATAATTCTTGCGTTCCAATTGGTGCAGGTGACTTGTAAGAGTGATTCCGGCACTTAAGGGAGGCATTGAATTGTTCGTGACAATCGACGCCCAGGTGTGCAGATAGCACCCCCTTTAAAACTCTTACTATGCCTTACTTTGTCTTGCTCTGAAATGTTTTATAATTATAACATAAATTTTGTTATGATTATACCTTATCGGACTCGAGGCTAGGATTAATGGACTCTTTGGATATGTGGAATGGCCTTATGTACAGTGTTAAACTTGTGTACGGTTAGGGGTGATCGCTTAAATAGTCATTTTTGAAAACATAGATGATTTCATGCATATTTTCTATCTTTCTCCTGCATGCTTGTCTTAAATTCATTTTCATTGGGAGGACTGATGGATGATAAACCTTCGTGAGATATGACTCACGCCTATTGGTTAGTTGCCCTCGAGGATTGTGTATCCTTGCCTGTTATTTAGTTGCCCTCGAGAATTGTGTATCCTCGCCGGTTAGTTAGCTGCCCTCGAGGATTGTGTATCCTCAATTGTTAGTTAGTTGCCCTCGAGGATTGTGTATCATCGGTGGTTGGTTAGTTACTCTCGAGGATTGTGTATCCTTGCCTATTGGTTCTTAGTAGTCCTTCCCTCGAATGATTTTCATAAGTTGAGTGTTTCCTTATGAATGGCATTTTTGTTTAATGAGGGAAAACTATTGTCAAATCCTAGCTTATATAAAAGTGCAATAGGAATATTACAATATTTATCTAGTACCAGGCCTAACATTTCATTCTCTGTCAATAAGTTAAGTCAATTTCTCTATTCACCCACTGCCTTACATTGGCAGACAGTAAAAAGAGTCCTGTAATACCTTAAAGGGACTTTTAACTATGCTTTGCACATCAAGCCTTCTACGCAGCTAAACATCTCTGGTTTTCATGATGCTAATTGGGTAACATACCCTAATGATAGAAAATCTATCGCTGGCTATTGAATATACATTGGAAACTCTCTTGTTTCGTGGCTATAAAAAAAAAAAAAGCTATAATAGCATGATCCAGCACTGAAGCTGAATACCAATCAATCTCTAATTTAGCTATTGAAATCATATGGATAAAGTCACTATTGAAGGAAGTAAAATTTCCAGTCACCTAAATTCCTATAATTTGGGGTGACAATGAAAGTGTAAATTCCTTAGCTATGAACCCAGTTTTTTGTGCACACATGAAGCATATTAAAATAGACTTACACTTTGTAAGAGACCAAGTCTTAGCTAAAGAGATTGTAGTTTGTTTTGTCCCTTCATCTAAGAAAATAGTAGATTGTCTTTGATAACTTTGATTTTAATCTTAATTTCTCTATTCAAAAGCATTTGTTTATGTAGAAAAGTCTTTCTAAATTCTAAGTTTTTGTTTATAGCATTGTAATTTTAATTTCAAGTTAGTAAACTCTCTTATCATAACTTATGTGCATTAAATCTAAGTGTTTTACTAACAAATTTTAGGTCTGGAAGCTTAAGAAAAGACTTAGATTCTAAAATTCTGAAGAAATGTGTTCTGGTGGTCCAATGCTCAAGCATTCAAACTAATCGTTGAGCATTTATTAATACTTTTTTTTTTATATGTATTCTGCATGGAGTTTGCTTACTTTTTCTTCTTTTACCTCCATTTTTGCTCTTTAACTATGTATAGTTGAACTCTTTTAGCTAGGGTGAAGATGTAACTTGATTTAGATGATATTTTGTTAGCTTTCTTGCTTAATACAAGTTTCTATTTCTATTAATTGAGTGTTTATCATGGTTTTAATGCTTCCTTTAACTTGGCCACTCATGGGTTGATTTAGGGTTCATGTATAGAATTGGAAAATTTATATATGAGCTTGCTTATGTGATAGACACCATAATTTGACTTTATGTAGAGATAGATGATGTTGATTGTGTGGTTGTGGTGGAATTTCATTGTTCTTTTGCAAATCCTTTCCTAATTGGGATTTGTCTAAGAGATTGGAAAATCTCATTTAGTTGAAGGAGTATTAATATTCCAAAGGATTGGTATTAGTTAATTTTGGAAATTTAACCATCAATTATGGAATAGAGCTTGCTTAAATAAGGATTCCATGATACATTAGTAGGTTAAGTGAATCAGATCCTTAACCTTTTTTTTGAATATTTGTGCTTATTCATAGTTTTAATTGCTCTTGTTGTTAAAAATTCATAAATAAAAACTAATTGCTTATTATTATTGGTATTTCTTTTAACTATATTAAGCTCCTTTTAATCCTAATTTTCCATAGTTTAGATAGTATCAAATTAGTGAAATGGTATTGGTATACTTGTCGAGGAATCATCAAGTTTTTTGCACCGTTGCAGGGAATTTTGTTTGTTTATCAATATCAAAAAATACCTAAGTGGATACTAATTTTGACACCATTTTTCTTTATTCATTTTTCTTGGTTTAAGTTACTTATCTTTCTTAATCTGAGTCTTTATGTTTACGCAAGGTACCATTGACCAAGAGTCATTGCTTTTTTATCAGAAAATTGAAAAGGAAGTAAGAAAAAATAGAAAGAAGGTAAAACATAAAAAGAAAATTGTGAAAGAAACAAAGGTTGAATGGGTAGAAGCGGCCAACCATTGTAATTTAGAGGATTACTCTTCTCTTACTACTTAAAAATGCAACATAAGTATTGTGAGACCTCATGTCCAAGCGAATAACTTTGAGATCAAGCCATTATTACTTCAATTAATTCATTAAGAAAAGTTTGGGGAAGGTGTCATGGAAGATCCAAATTTGCATATTGCTAATTTCTTACAGTTGTGCGACACAATCAAAGTTAATAGTGCAAGTGATGATGCAATTAGACTTAGACTTTTCCCTTTCTCTCTGAGGGATAAAGTTAAGTGTTGGTTTCAAGGTCAACCACAAGGGAGTATCACAACTTGGAATGATTTAGTGGCAAAATTCCTCACCAAGTACTTTCCTCCTTTCATATTTGTCAAGCTTAAAAGTGAAATTACCACATTTTCACAAAGGGACATGGAATCTCTCTATGAAGCATTAGATAGATATAAGGAGTTATTAAGAAGATGCCCACATTATTATTTCTAAGATTGACAACAAATTCAAATTTTCTATAATGGCTTGAACCCTGCTGTAAGACTTATGGTTGATGCAATAGCTGAAGGATTTCTTAATAGCAAAACACCGAAGAAAGCTACACAATTGATTAACTTGATGGCTACAAATGACTACAACAACCATTATGAAAGATCATTGGGGAGAAGATGAGTCATGAAGTTGGATATGTTGGATGTCATTCTTGCACAAAATAATACACTTTTTAACAACTTGCAACTCTCACAAAGCAACTTAACACTTTACAAGTCAATGCAATGAACTCTCCACCTCAAGTTTGTGATTTTTATGGGAGAAATCATGCAACTGGTGATTATGAAGTAGATGGACAAGGGAATCTATCCAAAGAACGAATGAATTACATGGGGAGCCCTCATAGACCTTTAAATAAGCTTTATACTAACACTTACAACCAAGATGAAGAAGGCATCTAAACTTTTCTTGGAATGAGCATGGTAAGTAATAATAACCAAATTCTTCATTTCAAAGTGCAACATCCTCTTCACAACTAACTCAAGACAAGATGTCTTCATTGGAGAGTGCTTTTGAAAAACTTTCATTACAAACTTCCACCTTCGTGCAACAAACTTTCAATTTCATGCAAGAAACAAGGACCAATTTCAAGAATCAAAAGGCTTCTATCCATAACCTAAAAATTCAATTGGGCCAAATTTCTAAACAACTAGCTGAAAACTCCAGTGGTTCTTTGCCTAATGACACCGTTGTAAATCCAATGGAGCAATGCAAGACAATCACTTTAAGGAGTAGGAAGGTTATAGAGCCTTATGAGAAATAAGCAAAGGCTAGAAATGAAGGAAGTTCATCAAATACAAAGCAAATAGAGATTGACCTTTCCTTGGAATCCAACTCTAAAGAAGCTTTTGGTGATAGAGATAAACCAATTAGAGAACCACCTCAAAGGGTAAAAAGGAAGAAGAAAGAATTTGATTAGGACAAGTCATATCAACCATCCTCTTATGTCAAGGTTTTGTTTCCTAAAAAATTGAAGCAACAAGAACAAGAGAAGAAATTTGTGAAGTTCTTAGATGTCTTTAAGAAGTTACAAATCAATATTCCCTTCACCAAAGCATTAGAACATATGCCCTCTTATGTAAAGTTGATGAAATAGTTGCAATCTAAGAGGAAGAAGTTGAAGGAAGATGAAACTGTGATGTTGACTGAGGAATATAGTGCCATCACTGAAAGGAAGTTACCACCAAAGCTGAAAAATCCAAGTAGCTTCAATATTCCTTGTACTATTGGGAACATGACAATTGGTAAAGCTTTATGTAACTTAAAGGCTAGCATAAATTTGATGCCCTTATCAATTATGAACAAGTTGGGTATAGGAGAGGTAAAACCAACTATGATGTCCCTTCAACTAGTAGATTACTCTATTAAATTTTCCTACGAAATTGTGGAAGACATACTAATGAAAGTTGATAAGTTTATCTTCCCAGTTGATTTTGTGGTTCTAGATATTAAGGAAGATGTTGAGATTCCTCTCATATTGGGAAGACCATTTTTGGCAACTGGAAAAACATTGAATGATGTACAACAAGGAGAGTTAATGTTAAAAGTACAAGATGAGAAAGTAACTTTTAGTGTGTTTGAAGCAATGAAGCACCCAATGGAAAAGGGGCATTGTTTTAGGGAGGATGTGATTGATTCTCTAGTTCATGATGTTTTTCAAAATGGTAATTCAAGTAATCCTCTTGAAGCAACCATAGTGAATGCAAAGACTAAAAAGGATGAAGATGATAATCTAGGAGTGAAAGAATGCATTAAACACCTTGAAGCTTCTTCTATCCTTAGCTCTCCAATCTTGCAATTAGAAGAATTAAAGAAGAATGAGGTAAAGGTTAAAGAATCTCCAAAACGTGAGTTGAGATCGCTACTTTCTAATATCAAGTATGCATTTCTAGCAAAGATAACACTTACACAATGATAATTAGTGGGCACTTGAGTGATCTTAAAGAAAAAAAATTATTGAGAGTGTTAAGAAAGCACAAAACCACTATTGGTTGGGCTATTGAAGATTTTAAAGGCATAGGTCCTACCTTTTGCATGCAAAAGATCCTTATGGAAGAAGACTACGAGGCAGTTATTTAACCATAAAGAAGATTGAACCCTTCTATAAAGGAATTAGTGAGGGAAAAAGTATTAAAGCTCCTTAACGCAGGAATTATTTACCTAATTTCTGATAACTTTTGGATAAGTTCGGTCCAAGTGGTTCCTAAGAAAGAGGGACAACTGTGATAGTCAATGAAAATAATGAACTTATTCCTACAAGAGCCATTTCTGGTTGGCATATGTGGATTGACTATCGGAAGCTTAATGATGCAACAAGAAAATACCATTCCCCCTTGCTTTCATTAATTAGATGTTGGAAAGATTGATTGGACATGCTTATTATTGCTTCTTGGATGGCTATTTGAGGTATAATCAAATTGTGGTAGTATTGGGAGATTAAGAAAAGATTGTATTTACTTACCCCTATAGAGTCTTTGCATACCGGAGAATGCTATTTAGACTTTGCAATGCCTATGCAACATTCTAAAGGTGTATGCTTTCCATTTTCTCTAATATGGTTGAAAAGTTTATTGAAATTGTTATGGATGATTTTTCTGTTTTTGGACCTTCATTTAATGCTTCCTTATCTAACCTTTCTTTAGTGTTGAAAAGGTGCCAAGTGACTAACTTTGTTTTGAATTAGGAAAAGTACCATTTTATGGTATAAAAAGGAATTGTTCTTGGACACTGCATCTCTTCAAGGGGAATTGAAGTGGATCGTACAAAAGTGAAAGTGATCAAAAAGTTAATGTGCTTGTTGCTCTGAATTGGATTTTACCTTTTGAATTGATGTGTAACGCTAGTAATTTTTCCATAGAAGCAATCTTAGGACAAAAGAAAAACAAAGTTCTTCATGTCATTTGTTATGCTAGTAGAGTTTTGAATGATGCACAATTGAACTATACTACTACTAAAAAAAAATTGCTTGCTGTAGTGTTTGCTTTTGATAAGTTTTGTTCTTATTTAGTAGGGTTAAAAGTCATTGTATATACTGATCATTCAGCTCTTAAGTATCTTTTGACTAAGTAAGATGCAAAGCCTTGTCTCATTTGTTGGACCTTATTGTTGCAGGAGTTTGACTTAGAAATTAAAGATAAAAAGGGAACAAAGAATTAAGTGGTTGAGCACTTATCAAAATTCCCTTAACAAGAAAAGCAAAAGAAGCCTAGTACACCTATTAAGGAAGAATTTCTTGATAAACACATACTAGTAATTCAAAAGCTTTCGTGGTATGCTGAGTTTGAAAATTTCAAGGCTGTAAAAGTACTTCCATTGAATCTAACTTGGCAATAGAAGAAAAAGTTCCTTTATGATGCTAGATTCTAGGTTGGGATAAGCTGTATCTCTTCAAGAGGTGTGTTGATGGTATTCTAAGAATGTGCGTCCTAAAAGAAGAATTTGAGAGCATTTTGTGGCATTGTCATGGATCTAAGTATGATGGTCACTTTAATGGGGAACAAACTACCATAAAGGTTTTGCAAAGTGGTTTTTATTGGCCCACCTGATTTTAAAATATGAAGAAATTTATGGAGAGGTGTGATAGATGTCAAAGGGTTAGAAATATTTTAAAAAGAAATGAAATGCTCTTCAATAACATTTTTGAAATTGAGTTATTTGATGTATGGGGAATAGATTTCATGGGGCCATTTCCATCATCATATTCTAACTTTTACATATTAGTGGTTGTAGACCATGTCTCCAAATGGTTAAGGGTTATACCTTTAAAGACCAACGATGCCAATGTGGTAGTTGGATTCATTAAGAAGAACATTTTCTCAAGATTTAGAGTTCCAAGAGCATTAATAAGTGATGGTGCACGTCACTTTTGTGACAAACAACTTGAAGTTGTTTTGGCTAAGTATAAGGTGAAACATCGAGTCACTACACCCTATCACCCTCAAGTAAATGGACAAGTAAAAGTGTCTAATCAGGAATTAAAGAGAATTCTAGATTAAACAGTGAGCACTTCAAGGAAAGATTGGGCAAAGATGTTAGATGATGCATTATGGACATATAAGATAGCCTAAAAAACTCCCATAGGCATGTCACCATTCCAATTGGTCTATGGCAAGTCATACCACTTACTTGTAGAGTTGGAAGATAAAGCTTTTTGGGCAATTAAATTCCTAAACTTTAACTTGAAGGAAGTTAGGGAAAATAGGCTTTTTCAACTAAATGAATTAGAGGAATTTTGTCATTAAGCTTATGAGAGTGCTCGCCTTTACAATAAGAGAACAATGGCATGACATAATATGAAAATCTATGTTAGACATTTTGAACCCAGTTAACAAGTTTTACTATTTGATTATCGGCTCAGTATATTCCTTAGGAAGCTAAAATCCAAGTGTTCAGGTCCTTTTGTGGTTAAGGAAGTCCTTCTTGTGGATCACTTGAACTCATGGAGCCCACATCTTTAATGACTTTCAATTGTCAATAAGCATAGGGTGAAGCAATACTTTGGAGGAGATGTCAACCATCAAAAGTCTTCCTTAAATGTTACCCCACCTCTGTGAAGAACAAAAGAGATTAATTAATAATCATGGGAGGCAACCCAAGTCTCTTCCCTTCATTGTTTAAATCTCTTTATGGTGTTGGCTTGTGTTCTTAGTTAATTTTGCATGTTTCTTTTGTTAGTCTCTTAGTAATTTGTTGTGTTATTTGTGTATTTGCTTGATTTCATCATGTTTTTACTCCTTAATAGTTAAATTTGGATTGTTGATCACTTGGTGTTTAAATTTGCATTTATAGTTTTCTTTTAGCTTTAACTCTTGAGGTTATTTTATGTGTTTTAGATTTTAAATGTATTCTTGATAGCATTTTATCATGTTTTGAAATATTCTACTTAGTTGGCAATTAAATAATTTTAATTGGGTGCTCAAATGAATGAAAAAAGTTATTTTAAACCAGAAAAAATTTATTGGACTAATAGTGCTTAAGCATTGAATAGGCAATCACAACTTGTTTTTCATTTTAGTAGGTTAGTGCTCAGGCCTTCATTTTGATGCCTAGGCATTGGCTGGGCAGTCAACTTATTTTTCATTCTAGTAGGTCAATGCCTAGGCATTGACTGTGCATTCACAAATTATGTCATTCTCGTGGGTTTGTGCCCAAACATCCTCATTGATGCCTAAGCATCTAATTTAAAAAAAATAATAAAAAAAATTTCAAAAAAATAAAATAAATAAAATATTTTGTTTCTTTCAAAAAAAAATTTTAATTTAAGGTTCAATGAACCCCTTTTTCTCTTTCTCCTTCGTTATCGTTTACTTCTTTCCCCACCATTTTTCTTCTTTTCCATTCCCCTTCGTTGGCATCACTACCTCATTGACCAGCATCTTCTCACCAGTGACCTTCCCTTCATCTCCAACCCATCCTAACCCTCTTCATTCTTTCTCTACCATCACTCTCTCTCCCTCTTCAATTATTCCATATTTGCTTGTTGTCTTTCTTCACCGTCGTTCAAGTTGCCGTCGTTTTTCCCTATGTCGCAGGTGTCTTCATTTTTTACCGACCACCTATTGCTCTTAGCTTGCGATTCCTTTCTTTTCTGCCCCATCTTCTTAAACACCCACCTCCTACTTCCATCTCCCGTTGACATTTTGCCGTCATGACTTACTTCACATCTTCTTCATCAGTCTTATTTTTCATCACAAAACCCTCCAATTGCCTCTTTCTTCTTTCACCATATCCTGTTCCGCCCTGTCGCGCCTCTCCAGTAGGTGTTCCATGAATCATTTTCTATTAATTTTTTTCTCTGAATTTGCGTTGTTTTTTTTATTGCAGAAAAAAAACTAAAATTTTTTTAATTATTTTGTGTTAGTCTTGTTATTATTATTTTTTTCATCAGTACAATCAAAGGCATTTTCTTGTTTGGTTTGCTCGCTTTGTTATTCAGTTACTTATAATGTTAAGCCAGTTTATTTGTGTGCTTTTACTTTATAATTATTATTTTTAATTTAATGTTAATATGTTTAGGAATAGATTAAATTTTTCATGTTGCTATCTTTAGTATTAGTTTTTTATGGATGCCTAAGAAAGAAAATAGGTGAACATAACACTACTTTGACTCATCTTTTAGGCTGGCATTCCAACTTGGATATTGAAAAACAAGAATGCTTTTGGGTGTATCTTCAATTGGTTTGGTTATTCTAAACATTATGGATGTTGTTACACTATGAAATGTATTACCTCCTCGCTAGTGACCCATGATTTTCCCTTCTCTTTATAATGTGTGAAATTTTCAGTTAGATACTTATTTTTAAGTGATATGCTTCTGCTTAAGGATAAGCATCCTAACAAGTTTGGCAGAATAGAATATCTTTTTGCTTAATTGGTCAATTGATATTATTTTCTCTTACTTTTCTTCAAAAAAAAAAAATCACTAAACACTTTTCTCATTTTTCTTTTGTCAAGTCTTATTGGTGAACATCTTAATGGCACCTTCTAAAAAAAGAAAAGGAACACTTGGAATTAGCTTAACCCAATATTTAATCATATAGGTTCAGATCATTGGAGCACCAAAACAGATTCATGAATCTATTAAGAACAAAAGCAATCATTTAAAAGAAAGGGTTTAACATGTCTAAATCTGATTACCTAGAGATTTGCGCTTATATTGCTGAAAAAGACTGAGGAAGTCTCTGTGGAGTACCTAAGAAGGCATATGATGGTGTGGTAAGAGAATTTTATGCAAATGCTTACATAGTGCCAAAGAAAAATGGATAAGGGAATGAAGAGTCAATTAATCCCTATTTGAGCTATGTGAGAGGAAAGGAAAATGACTTTTCTCCTCGCACATTAAATGACCTTTTTGGGGATGAAACATATAACTATCCAGGAGAATGTGACTTTACTAATTTCGTGAAGAGCCTTCTTGAACCTAACATAATGATTCGCACAATTGCCAAGAGAGATGCCCAATGGTACCCAAATTCGAAGGGATAACCTAATCACATTTGAAGGACTGATTTAAAGCCTATCCTAAGAGCATAGTACAGATTCATTCAATACTCCTTTCTACCTACATCTCACAAGAACACAATAAGGGTCCAAAGGGTATTAATGATTTACACTAATATGATTGAAGAAACTATTGATATGGGAAAGGTTATAGCTAGGGATCAAGTAAAGGAGGCTACTATGCCAATATTTTTCCCATCACTAATCACCAAGTTATGTAGGAGAGCTGGAGTGACTTTTAAAGAGGATGTTCCCTTGAAGCAGCACCATTGATTACCAAAGAAACATTGAACTCTTATTATCGAGAAGACTCTAGTGCATCACCACAGAAAGCATCTAATGAACTAAGAGGGCTAATAAGAGTGAATCAGCAGATTAACCAAATTAACAACAAACATGATCAGATCATACAAGCTCTTTATGTTTTTAAGGGAATGATCAAAAAGTTAATAAAGCTTCAAGGCTTGGACTCAGATAGCTTGACTTAGATAGCTTAGGTTAAATCCCATGTTTCTCAAATGATGAAGCAAACCAAATTCAAGAATCGGATGACGAAGGAGAATGAAAGGGATTCTTAACTTCTTTTATGTTTCTTCATTTTCTTTTCATTATTTGATCTTTGTTTTGATTTGTGTGGATTGTTTAGTTTTCTTTAGTTTGATAGTGTACTCTTTCACTTTATGTTTTATCATGTTAGGATCAAGATACATGTTCTTCTAATGATAACTGGAGTACTATTGAGTTTATGCTTTTTACACTTGAATATTTAGGTTCCAATAGAATTACTTCATGTCTTTTCTTACATATATTGCAAACTTTGTTATTGATCTTAATTTGCCTAGATTGAGTGTGTTGGACTTTAGCCATGTGAGTCTTTAAGCCTATTTTAAATGTTTATATCACTTGTCATTCTCTCTTCCTTGTATGTGGTTTCCTTCATAGATGATTATCACTCTAGAACTTGCTTTAGATTTTTTTTAGGTTGCAATTTTCAATTGCATTCATGAATATGATAGAGGCATTTTTTTCATTTAACCATTTTAGCCCATTTTTCTACCTTGCAACATTTAATTTGCTCACCCTTTTGTGCCTTAAAACCTACCTTTTTCTTGTTAAAACAATTTGTATCCACAATGCTTAGCTATTTTCTACCTTTTCTTTAAGAGCATGAGAACTTTAATTATTTTCAGAGGTTTGCATTAACCAATGTATATGAGGTATTGCCTTAATCCTAGAAATATCAAAGAGTGGGAAAGTTATGGGCTAATACCATTGAAGAAAAAAAGAGAAAAAGAAAAGAAAGAAAGAAATAGACATGAATTAAAAAAAAAAGGGAAGAAAGAAAAAAAATGTATATGTTTAAAGATGGAAATGAAAGTGCTTGTTGCATGAACAAATGAAGTTTACGAAGGCTAAAAGAGAATTTGAATTTGAGATTTTTATAGTGCTAGAGTAAGAGGTAACCCTCCTATCTTTGGCCTCTATTATTCTCTTATGTTCTTTTGTTTTCTTTAGCCACTTAGTTATTTCTTTTGCCATCCACTCCATTTCCATAGCCTCATTACAACCTCTAATAAAGCCCTCTTGATTTGTGTTTGCATTTGATTCATGTAGTAGAGAAGTAGAACTTTAGCAAGCTTATGGTAGTGAAATTCCTATTGAATGGATTTGAGTGAGAATTGAGATTACTTGAAAATACCACCCTGTGAGGTCCTTCATACTTAATCTTTGTAAATTAAGTGAAACTACCTTGTTTGCTTGCATTTTAAAAGTGGAAAGTAATTTACTTTTTGTTTGTCCTCAAGCAAAACTACCTTGTTGCTTTGTTGTTTTGTTGTTCTAATTTTAAAAGTTAGGATTTGTCAAGTTTGTGTTTCCTTGAATCCTCTCTTATGCACCATTGAGTTTTACTTAAGGACAAACAAAGGCTTAAGTTTAGGGGAGTTGATAACTTTGATTTCAATATTAATTTCCTTATTCAAAAGCATTTGTTTGTGTAGAAAAGTCTTTCTAAATTCCAAGTTTTCGTTTGTAGCATTGTAATTTTAAGTTCAAGTTAGTAAACTCTCTTATCATAACTTATGTGCACTAAATCTAAGTGTTTTACTAACAGGTTTTAGGTTTGGAAGCTTAAGAGAAGACTTGGATACTGAAATTATAAAGAAATGTGATCTGTTGGTCAATGCCCGGGCATCCAAACTAATGCCCAAGCATTCAATGTTGTGCCTAAGCATCCACTGTAACCTTTATTTTATGTTCTGGTCACTCAATGCCTGGGCATCCAAAGTAATGCCTAGGCATTCATACTTTTTCTGACATGTGCGAAAATTTGCCTATAAATAAAACTTTTAGCCACCTAAGGTAACAACTGCTAGGGTCTGCTCCAAAACAAGTTAGGAAAGGAAGTGAGAAAGGACATAAGTTGATTCCAAGGGATTTGAGACCTCTCCACTCATTTTAGGACTAAGAAAACCATAGAGTTACCTCTATTTTTGCTCTTTAACTATGTATAGCTGAACTTTTTTAGCTAGGGTGAAGATGTAACTTGACTTAGATAATATTTTGTTAGCTTTCTTGCTTAATACAAGTTTCTATTTCTATTGATTGAGTGTTTATCATAGTTTTAATGCTTTCTTTGACTTGGCTACTCATAGGTTGATTTAGGGTTTATGTATAGAATTGGGAAATTTATATATGAGCTTGCTCATGTGGTAGGCACCATAATTTGACTTTATCTAGGGATATATGATGTTGATTGTGTGGTTGTGGAATTTCATTGTTCTTTTATAAAGCCCTTCTTAATTGGGATTTATCTAAGAAATTGGAAAATGTCAAATAGTTAAAGGAGTATTAATATTTTAAGGGATTGGTTATTAGTTAATTTTGGAAATTTAACCATCAATTATGGAATAGAGCTTGGTTAAGTAAGGATTCTAAAATACATTGTAAGTCAAGTGAAGTCAGATCCCTAGCCCTTTTTGAATATTTGTGCTTATACATAGTTTTAATTGCTCTTGTTAAAAATCCAAAAATACAAACTAATTGCTTTTTATTATTGATGATTCTTTTTAACTACATTGAGCTCCTTTTAATCCTAATTTTTCATACTCTAGATAGTATTAAATTAGTGAAATTGGTATTTGGTATCCAAAATCCTCATGGGATGATACTCGCTCACTCTGTATTACTTGTGCAATTTGATATACTTGGTGAGGAACCATCAGTCTCATTAAACCACTATCCCATACACAGTTTGGAAATTTAAGATGTAAACTCAGAGTTTTACTCCCAACTGTTTGAGGGGGATATAAGAGCATGATGCTATACGATGCAAATGTAGTGTTATGTGTCAATTTGCATAGCTGTAACATTTCTTTGTGTGTGTATTATGTTATAGTGTGCACCTTGTGACATTTGTATTATTTAGCTGTAGAAATATTTCTTCTTGTAACTGTATCTCTTATATATACAGTAGTTAATACAATGCCTCAACAAGACAGTGTTCATTTTGGTCCGTCATAGAAATCTTTTCCTTATCTAAAATTTATTAATCCATGAACACAATACTTTCAGGTTTTGCATTAGAAAATGTGATTTTAAGTTTATAAATATAATTTTTCATTAATTCTAGTAAATATATATTTTCCTCACTATTTGTAGATTTCTATACCCTATAATTATAATATAATAGTATCTTATAGTTTAATACTTTATTAATAATAAATAACATAATGTTCACATTTGTAAACATCAATTTAAAATTACTAGCCGTGGTAAGTATTTTTATCTTTCAGATTTTAGTTTAAATAAAAAAATCAACTTAAAATTTAAGAAGGGAAACTAATTGAAATGATACACCTGGAATTTTATGATTACTTTGTATATGTTTTCGGTTGATAAGGAAGAAATGTCCCTAATTAGTCTTTTACTTTTCTATTTTGAGACAATTTAGTTCCTTATAAATTATTTGAAATGAATTAGTCCCCTACAAATTCTATTTTGTGACAATCTAATCCCTCCTTAATTCCTCCGTCAGTTGCTAGCTGATGTGTACTGTTATTTTGCTGAGATGGACATTATCTGCACTGATGGAAGGAAATTTGTCCCAATCACTGACACAGCAACTTCTCTTGACCTAGAGCCTTCTTCCTCTCCTCACTCCCCATTGTGAACGACCAAACTCAAAGCTAAAGTTGCGAGAATGGCTGAGGGGGAAGGTGAACGCTGTTGCCGCTGCTGTTGTAGCTGCTGCACATTTGAATCAGATTTGCTTTGGAATCAGCTTCGCTTTGGGATCAGATTTCCTTTTCCAAGAGCTACTTGGTAATAAAATGGAATACTATAAATTTGGTTAAGTAACTATTTGCCTCTTGAAATGTATCTTTAGAAGTTATATTGTAAATCTGGTTTCTGCAGAGCCAAATACAAAGTTGGTTAAGGTCACGATAGCATTGATGGCTTAACGTTAAACTTATTGTTAAATAAATATATTTAACTGCATATTTTCTATCTAAATTCTAAATAATGTTATAAGTCTCTTAAAAATTAATTTTATAGTTGCTACAAAACTAAATAATGATATTATGCAAATTAACGCGGTATTTGAAGCAGTTAACAGGTACATACTATTCTTTGTTCTAATCAAGTTTTGACAGAATATGATTCATCTACGGAGTGCCAAAAAGATAAGTTATGCTGGAGGGTAGTTGGCATTGAGACCATAATATCAAAAACAAAAAACAAAAAAAGATCATCATTCTCTTGGTGATCGGTTTACTCATTAATTTGTCCAAATGGTGTCTAATGGTAATACTTCAGCTTATAGTGGATTTTACAGCCTATGAACTCACCCTTTAATTGGTAAGATATTTAAGGGACTAATATGAACTTCAACTGAGTTAGGTATGATATTAATTCAAATTCTAGTATCATAGCATTGGACTCATTAATCTCTCAATCTGATTGTATGAAACTTTCATGTGATTATTATCCATGTTTTTTTTCTTTTTATATCAATATGAATGAGGTAGTTAAGTATTAATAGTCATCCTTTTTTAATGCTAATTTATGTCAGATAGCTCTCACCTGTGAATGTGTGTTATTTTTTCATAGAATTGTGAAAGTGCCCACATAGTGCACGTTTTCATTATTATTGGCAAACATTATAAGTTCAGGTCTCCTGTAATTTCTCTTCCATGCTAGACTTGTGCCTCTCCAATTTTGAGAGGAATCTCAATTGCTTCATTTAGGCTGCAGTAGAAAATTGTTGATTGAAACTTACCAAAAAAATATCTGGACAATGTAACAAGAATGACAATTACAGTGCAAGATGGCATATCTTCAGTAAACACCCATAGAGACGAAACATTCAATATTTTTACCCAAAAAGAAAAGGGCAAAACCCATGACTACAAAACATAAGAAAATCAGCACAACTCAGAATCGCACAACGGGTTCGACTTCACAGAGCAACTTCTGTCTAGGCCGCCGGTCTTTGTCTTCCTCGCCTCTGTTCGCGTCAAGCTTCTTCGCAGCAGGGAACGACAACGTTCGACTTCAACTGATTAGAAGAAGAACGACTATCAGCCTGATTTGGCCAGTATGAACCCAAGGAACCAATGTGTCGGTGATTTGGCCAAATTGATGTCCACCTGTGTAGAGAAAAAATACCCATCAACAAAATAACAGTATATGTTGGCTAGTAACTAATACAAGATTGACGAAGGATTGGATTGTCTCAAATTAAGATTTGTGCTAACTAATTTGTTTTTAATAATTTGTGAATGACTAAATTATCTCAAAATAAATAAATGAGGGATCAATTAAAAAATTTTTTTGTTGATAAGGCCTTTTCTTATTTTACATGATTTTAACTGCAAGTTGGCATAAGTGCAGTGCATGTAATTTGGAAGAGAGGACCCAGCGAGACAAGATATGGGCAAATGCCTAAGCTAGAAGGCACGAGGATCTGTTATGATTCCCTCATAATTTATTAATGAGAATCCATCCATCAACCAACCATTAGATGACGTGTGGACAATACATCCGACATGTTTCGTATTTTTCATTGTCCTATTGAAATTGAATGGGTGACAGACTCACCCGACATGAATAAAGTAAGATTATGGGTAGTCCGGCAGTTGATCTTTCTTGTTTTCCCTCTTTTTTATGTAAATAATGTTGTTTGAATACGTGGCGGCAAATTAAAGCATGAGCACAAAAACTTATTGTCACATTATGCCTTTATGATTTCTTAGAAAGATTTAATGTATTATTTTCCATGGCTGTACCTAAAAAGCATAACATACATTGCACTCTTCCGCGTTGCTTCTTGTTGATATTATTATATACGCTTCTCCTAATAATTGACTAAATAGTTAGCATAATATATATAAATACACTCCGTTCCAATTCAAATAATGACAACCGGGAAAAAGGCAGACGATAAGTTGACATTCGCCTTCATAATTGAAAAGAGAAACGCTCTTTCCCCATCTAATCGAGGATGGACAGATCAACTCCAATGCTTCACATCTCAACAAATCCTTGGGTAGGCCCAACATTTCAATTCCATCATAAACAAGGAAAGGCAACTTTTTTTTTTTTTTTTTTACAAAGCAAAGCCACAAATTCCCCTATGACTCTTTCGACCTTTCTAGTTTCTACACGACGGAAACTCAAATCTTACCATAATAAATTAATTATCCTATTATGCTTTCCGTGATCATACAGAGTTCCACGATGGACGGTCCTGATAAATTTGTCCAAGTCGCTTACCCCGAAAGGCTGTGGTTCCAGTATCCTATGGTGCAGATTAAATCCTTTCGAGCTTCTCCGCTTTGATCAAAGGATTTGCTCGAGCTATTTCCTCTCGTCCTACCTTCTTGAAATCAAAGCTACATCCGTGTTTCTCTGGATACCTGTGGACCCCACAAAACGTGACGCCGCACTTGCACTTGAACCCGGTCAACCCGACCCGTTTTCGGCACGTCGCGCATCGGTTCGGTTGCGCCACCGCTACTTCCGGACCCAAGGATACGGCAGCCGAGCTCGACGCATCTACTGCTACCTCCGGCAAGGTCAACGTTGGCGGAGGAGGGAGAGAGTCAATGGCCGGTGACGGAGATGACATTGACGACGGCGCAGAAGCGGTGGAGGACAGAGCGGTTTCGATGGTGGATTTGGTAGAGGCTTCTTGTTGTTCCTTCAAACGGAAATCTCCGTAGCATTTGGAACAGAGATTCATAGTTGCTGGGCTGCCGAAGAAGCCGCAGTTGTTAGCGCAGGGTCGGTGGCCTTCGGGAGCTTGGCAACGGTGCTCTTCCGCCATATCTTTCTTCGCGTCTGGGATCTGTCCTTACAGATTTGCTTTCTCTTGAAAGGGACAAACCGAATTTCGAAACGGATTATGGAAGTCTGGATCAAATAAACGTTAACCTGCCGAGATTCACAGGAAATAAAGGAAACGTAAGGATGGAAATTGATGTGCAAACAATCTCTATTTCTCTATTTCGCTTTTTGTAATTTTTGTGGGCAATAAATCGAAGAAAAGACGAAAAATCGGGGAAAAAGAAAGAGAAGGAAGAGCAGAGAAACCAGGAATGGAGGAACAGGAAGAGAAATAGTACCCCGACTGGGAAACAAGAGATGGGAGGTGAGGGGAGGAGATAAGTATGAAGGGGAATGAGAGAGGAAATATTCTTAAGGGGTGAGGGGGGGGGGGGGTGGGGGGGATGATGTACAGAGTGAGAAAGGAGGTGAGAGGAAACAACGGCGAAAGGGGACAAACCGCAGAATCATTTTCAATAATTAATAGCATAATAAAATATTAGCATCATAATTAGGAGACAAAATACGGATCCATAAACTAGTGAAAATTAATAAGAGATATATAAATTAAATTAGGTATAAATATCATTATGTTATCCAATGAAATAAAAGGCCACGGAAATTCATGCACGGAGAGAGGAGAAATGGAAACAAATAAAATATTTAAGAAGAAAAGTGTTGGTGGTGGGAGTGGTAATGGGTGGGGGTAAGGGGAAGGCGTGGGTCCAAGCGAAAGCGAGTGGGAATGAAACGTGGGAGTGCAAGGAGGCAAGGTGAGGTTAGGTGAGGGTTAATAGAAGGAGAAGATAGTTTAGAGAAACACGTCATTGTGCTTAGCTGTATGCACTCCGTTTCGGTTAATGATCCATTGAATCCTCTATTTCTTTTTTCTATTTTTTTGCCTTCTTTTGTCGGCGAGTGAGTTTTTTTCTTTCTCTTTTTTTTAAATGTAGGGTGTGTCCGTGTTGGCTTTTGTCAAAGGATTCTTCCTAGTCAGTGGCGCACCAAGGCCCAAGACGTAAGAACACAATTGAGAATGGGTCAGCTCTTCTGGACACAGAGCCTGAAAGCGAAGGGCAACGCACCCTTTAAAATATGGACTTTGCCGGATGCCCCAACACGGTTGAGTTACTAGACCTATGCTTTTCACATTATTGTGCCCATTCAGTTTGCTTTAGGATAATAGTAAACCTTTTTATTTAAATTTAAATTTTCAAATTTTCCAAATTCACATCTATGTTTTCCACACTTGTACGATTTAAATCCACACAAAGCAGTCTCAAGAGATTTAAATCTTAGTTTTATGTTTAATTTAATAGTAGTATCTTTGATGTTAAAGAAGAATAAAAATTTTATCCAAGACTTTTGTTCTAGTTAAAAATTGATAACCGAACTAATATAATTGATTTTAACATGTTGAAAGCTATTATGGGAATATATGAGAAATCCAATAGATTTTGTTATATTTTGTTATATCTAACAGATTTTTGTTAGTTAGATTTTGTTAGCTATGTTTACAATAATTAATTAGCTTGATATCAGGTGGATGGGGCCAACCTATAGACTTTATATATATTCTTGTATTTGGAATGGAGAGGATCAGGAAAGAGATTACAGGTTAACTTTTTGCATGGAATTAACTTTTTGAATGGTTTTTGCACGGTATCATAGCGTTGAAAACACAAGGACAAGTTTCCACTTATGTGATGGTAGGAGTTGATGATGGAACATAAACTGGAAGACATGAGAAGAATCAGGGTGACGAAAATAAAAAAATACAATCGCCTTATGAATTGAATGCAAGCGACAATCCTGGAAACATCATGACGCAGGTGCAACTGCGAGGTGAAAACTATGAAGAGTGGGCTTAAGTAGTGCAAATATCTCTATGGGCTCGAAGAAAGTGGGGTTTCATAGATGGAACTCACAAAGAACCGATGAAAGATGCAGCAGAATTGGAGGATTGGTGGATAGTCCAATCCATGCTAGCGTCCTAGATCCTGAACACTATTGAGCCAAATTTGCATTCCACTGTAGCGTACATGGAAAATGCAAATGACATATGGGATTATATCAAAGAACTTTTTTCGATTGTGAACGGACTACGGATCCAACAGTTGAAAGCAGAATTGACAAAGTGCAAACAGCGGGGAATGACCATGGTTACATACTATGGGAAGTTAAAGGCATTGTAGGATGAGTTGGCGAACTACGAGCAGATTCCAAAGTGTACGTGTAGGGGATGCAAGTGTGGCATTGCATCTAAATTTGAAAAGAGACAAGAAAAAGAAGGGGTTCATCAATTCCTCATGGGATTGGATGACAAAAGTTACGGTGCAATCACTCCAACGTCTTAGCAATTGATCTTTTGCCCTCGCTGAACAAGGTGTATGTTACCATAGAGCAAGAAGAAAGAATAAGGAATATCACCAAGTCAAAAGAAGAGAGAAGAATAGCGATGGGACTCACAGTGCAGATAGGAACCAAGGGTAAAAGATGAGGAGACACAACGAACAGGTTAGTGGTGTGTTCTCACTGTGTGAGGATAGGTCATAATGCAAAGGATTGTTTCCAGCTCATTGGTTATCCAAAATGGTGGGAGATCGCCCCTGAAGCAAAGCCAAGGTGCATGTTGCGAATGAGGAGGCTCAATTAATGCAAATATGGCACAAGTTGGTGAAGACAACGTTTAAACAAACTCAAGGCATGATAAGACTAGACTGAGCAATGAACAATGGCAAGCACTAGTGGATATGCTGAACTCACACAAGGCCAGTGAGATTGAAAAGATGACTAGTAAGAAAGGTCAAGATTTATGAGTTATAGACAGTGGAGTTTCTAATCATATGACAGCAACTTTAGACAATCTCATTGAGGAACGCACCATAGAGAGGTGCTCGGTAGGGCTGCTAGATAAGGAACACAAGATTGCAAGCAAAGAAGAAGCAATGGCCCTTGAAGGTGGGCTCAAATTGAAAAATGTTCTATATATGCTGAAATTGAAATGCAATTTGTTCTCTATGTCCCAATTAATTGATGAAGCCAATTGTCTCATGTTGTTAACTAACAAACTACGTGTAACGCAGGACCTCACTTCAAGGATGCTGATTGGAGTGGGTGAACGAAAAGATGGGACATCCGTTTTTTAAGGTTGTTCAAATGCTTCCGAGTGTAAGGAAAAATTGTAAAAGTGAGAGCTTGAATAAAGTTTGTGAGGTGTGTGAAAGATCTAAACAAACAAAAGACAAATTTCCTTAAAGTGATTGTCATGCTTCAAATATTTTTGATTTAATACATTGCAATTTATGGGGACTTTACATAACTCCCTCATCTTATGGTGCACCATATTTCTTAACTGTGGTTGATGATTGTTCCCGGGCTATGTGGATATACTGTAAGCCTCCCATACTAAATTTCAACATCAGTTACCCTTCCTATATTAAATGTCGAACATCGGCAACTACTGCATGACAACTTTGGCAGCTTTTCTTATGGTGTGGCCCATTTTGATAGATTGATTTCCTACCATTATGGACTTTCATGCTAAATCCACACTATTTGCATGTATATTTCCTACCTGCTCACTATTGCAACATTAACCATTGATGAAATGGTTTGCCTCAAGCTTTCCTATAAATTTGGGTCCCTAAGTCTAGTTTCTCACACCCTTCAGCTCACACATCATCATCAAAGGTGAGAAACAAAGGCTTAGAAGCTCCTAGAATCAAGTTCAATAATTCTGACATTTACAACAATTTTGTTCAATGGCAATGCTCGCAGGTATGGTTTTTTCTGTATTATTCTCTTGTTACGAACTAAGTTATTAGTCTATTTTACATATAAGTTCTAATATTTGGTATCAGAACCTTCAAACCTCTGCCTTGCAAAATTTTGAAAACTTTCAAAATTGGGTTGTCAATATTTATACATGTTTTTACATTTCTAACTTTAAAAACATAATATTCATGAAAAATTAATCATTTTTGGCTTTTGAAATGCTAAAAATGGAGCTCTAGAATGTAAAATAGTTGAATTCATGTCCTCTTATACGAAAGTGGCACATTCCAACCATGTTTCCAGAGCTTGTTTATTGTTAAGTTTGACTAAATATTTTACTTATTTTAATATTTGGTTTCTAGGTTATTCTTATATTGTTTTCATTATGGGTCTTATAAGGTTTTGGGCTATTTTCCTGAATTTTTCAAATGCGTTTAATGTTGGTCTTGGTAGGATTCAAACCCCCTACCATTAAGTATGCTAGACCAACATTTAGACCACTGAACTAATGGACACCCTTGCATAAGGAATTGTTCTGAAGCATATTTAACCTTCATAAAAGGCATACTCTTGTATTATTGCTCAAAATATTTAATTAAATTGCTCAAATTAAAAAAAATTGTTTTGAGCAATTTAGTTTTTATTGGATACTTTTTGGTAGATATTTTGTCCAATATTTTATGTAAATTAAAATTTTTACTTTTAATACTTATTTTCTTGAAAATTAATTTCAAGCAATATTCATGGAATATAAATTAAATTTAATAAGGGGATATTTAATTAATTAATTGTCATATTTTGATTTTGTTGACTAATTAATCAATTAATTATTTAAAATCCCATTATGAAAATTGTTTGTTTACACATTTTGTATGGTCATTTACAACATTTAGAAAATGCTGATGTCTTGTAATAAGTATGATTTTGGCATAATTAAAGTTTATCCATGACACCTTTATTTATTCTCAAAATTATACATCAAGTTTTAAAATTACATAAAGGAAAATGATATCAAGTTGTAATTAATCATCCTCAATATGATAATTATCATCCCACAGGAATATTATCACATTGATATAATTAATTAGAATGGGATAATGGATTTTTTTTTTAATTTGCCCACATGGATTAAGGAAATAAAGTATTATTTGCTAGTTTCAAAATGATTTATGCATGATCCTAATTAAACAAAACTTAGCCCACAGGCAATTTTATTAGCTACTAGGCTCATGTTTACTTTACATGTTTTACATTAATAGAACATGTTATATGAATTTTTAAAAGTTGCCTCAAATATTGATACATGAATGTAACATTTATGCAGCTTTTCAACTACTAAACATATCTGGTTTTCAAATTCCCAAACTTAATGGGGATAATTACAAGATTTGGAAGGAGAAGATTCTTCTCTAATTAAGGTTGATGGATGTTAATTATGCTATTAGAAAAGATGAACCTCCTACACCTACGAATACTAGCAGCACATTTGCAATAACTCTTCATGAACATTGGAAGCGATCTAATCCCCTCAGCATAATGTATATCAAATCCAAGACATTTGATAGTATACATGGGTTGACCAGATAGCATAAAAATGTTCATAATTTGTTGAAAGTCATTGATGAACAATTTGAATCTTCTGAAAAGGTTTTAGCAAGTACCCTAATGTCAAAATTATCCGCTATAAAGCTCACTAGCTTAAGGGGTGTGCGAGAGCACATCATGAAGATTAGGGATATTGCAACTCAGTTGAAGGCACTTGAGATTGGGATTCATGATTCTTTCTTGGTTTATTCCATTCTAAATTCCCTACCGCCTCAATATAGGCCCTTGAAAATCTCCTACAACACACATAAACAAAAATGGTTAATTAATGAAGTACTGACTATATGTGTTCTGAAGGAAGGAAAACGCTTAGCAGAAATGGGAGAGAGTGTACATATGGTGACTTAAAGGAAAGATAAGAAACAAGGGAAAATGGAAAGGTGAAATGCCCATCCAAGGTAATATTAAGGAGTCTAAGTGTTTTTACTGTAAAAAGAAAGGAGACATGAAGAAAGACTACAACAAATTCAAAACTTGGCTTGAAAAGAAAGGTAACTTAATATCATTCTTTTGTTATAAATCTAATATAGTATATGTTAGTAGTAACACATGGTAGATTGATTTTGGTTTTACAATCCATATTTCAAATACCTTATAGGGCTTTTTAAACTAATGGAAGCCAATGGGAAATGAGCAACACATCTATTCAGGAAACAAGATGGGCTCATTAGTTGAGGCTATAAGAACTTGCAAGCTAATTTTGAATTCTGGTTTTGTTTTGATTTTAGACGAGACCTTTTATATACCAAGTTTTTATAGAAACTTGATTTCTATTTCGAAACTTATACCATTGGGATATTATTTTGAATTTTCAAATAATATGTTGAAGTTATTTTATAAATTTAATCTTGTTGGAAATGGTACAATTTGTGATGATCTTTTCTGAATTCAATTTCAAGACAATTCATTGCATGAAACCATGCATGCTTCTAGTAGCATACGTATAAAAAGATGTGTTACTAATGAAAAATCTTCTATATTATGGCAAGATAGACTTAGTCATATCTCAATGGAGAGGGTAAAAAGGTTAGTAAAGGATAAAGTATTAAATACTTTTGACTTCATTGACTTTGATACTTGTATAGACTGCATCAAGGGTAAGTAAACTAATAAGACCAAGAAAGGTGCTAAAAGGAGTTCTACATTGTTGGAAATCATATATATAGATATATGTAGTCCAGATATGGACTCAAATAGTCAGAAATACTTTATCACCTTTATTCATGATTACTCACGTATATGTATCTCTATCTACTTAATAACAAAAATGAAGCATTAAATGCCTTTAAGGTTTTTAAAGTAGAAATAATGAAACAATGTGGTAAACAAATTAGAATAGTGAGATTAGATAAAGGTGATGAGTATTATGGTAGATACACTGAACATGGACAAACATCTGGTTCATTTATGAAATTCTTTCAACAGTATGGGATTGTTACCCAATACATTATGCTTGGTTCCTTAGATCAGAATGGTGTAGCTAAAAGAAGAAACTGAACGTTATTAGACATGGTACGAAGCATGCTTAACAATTCCAAGCTTCCTATGTTCTTGTGGACTTAAACCCTTAAAATGGTTGTGTATATACTTAACCAAATTCCAACCAAGGCTATTGAAAAGACACCATTTGAATTAATGAAAAGTTAGAAACTGAGTTTGAGGCATTTGCGCATATAAGGATGCCCATCTGAGGTGTGTATTTATAATCTATAAGAGAAGAAGTAGACCTAAGGACTATCAGTGGCTAGTTTTTTTTATGTCAAAAGGTCTAAGGGATATATATTTTATTATCCATCATATAACACTAGGATTATGGAGTCAAAAAAAGTTAAATTCCTTGAAATTGACTTGATCAGTGGGAGTGATCAAAACTAAAACTTAGATTCTAATCATGATTAATTAAGAACTCAAGCTCTCACATCAAGTAATAGATTGGTTATAATTCATAACCCTCAAGTGCAAATAGGTGTTGAAATTCTAATCATCAAGGAACCACAAACTATTGACCATGACCTAGTTGATCCAATTGTACAACAACCACAAGATTCTAGTATACAACGAGCTGAGGAACATGCTCCCCAAGAGAATGCTAACTCAATATTAAAAAGATCGACTAGCATTAGGAGATCTGCAATTCCTAGTGTTTACATTGTATACCTACAAGAGTCTGACTATAATATTAAAATAAAAAATGATCCTAAAATGTTTTCACAAGCCATCAACTGTAAAGAATCTGATTTGTGACTTAATACTATGAAGGATGAGATGGATTCTATGGCATTTAACAGAGTTTGGGATCACATTGAGTTGTTTAGTGGCTCAAAGGCTATTGATTGTAAATGGGTCTTTAAGACAAAAAGAGACTCATTAGGCAACATTGAAAGATATAAAGCATGACTCGTGGCCAAAAAGATTAACGTAAAAGGAAGGAATCGATTATAAATAAACATTTTTTTATGTATCAAAAAAGGATTCTTTCTGTATTATATTAGCATTGGTTGCCCATTTTGATTTAAAGTTATATCATATGGATGTGAAAATGACATTCCTTAATGGATGGAAGGAGAGAATTCTTCTTCAATTAAGGTGGATGGAAATTGATTATGCTATTAGAAAAGATGAACCTCCTATACCTACGAATATTAGTGGCACATCTGTAATAACTCATTATGAACATTGGAAGTGATCTAATCGCCTCAGTATGATGTATATCAAATCCAAAACATCTAATGGTATACATTGGTCAATTAAAAAGCATAAAAATGTTTGTGACTTGTTGAAAGCTATTGATGAGCAATTGAATCCTTTGAAAAGGCTTTAGCAAATACCCTAATGTCAAAATTTCCACCATGAAACTCACTGGCTTAAGAGGTGTGCGAGAGCACATCATGAAGATGAGGGATATTGCAGCTCAATTAAATGCACTTGAGATTGGGATTCCTGATTCTTTCCTAGTTTACTCCATTATGAATTCCCTACAACCTTAATATAAGCCCTTTAAAATTTCCTATAGCACACGTAAATAGAAATGGTCAGTTAATTAAGTACTGACAATGTGCATTATAGAGGAAGGAAGGCTCTTAGCAGAAAAGGGAGAAAGTGCACATATGGTAACTCAAAGGAAAGATAAAAAAACAAATTAAAGGAAAATGGAAGGGTAAAATGTCTTTCCAAGGTGATATTAAGAAGGAATCCAAGTGTTTTTTCTATAAAAGAAAGGACACATTAAGAAATAATGTAACAAATTCAAAGCTTGGCTTGAAAATAAAGGTAATTTAATCTCATTATTTTGTTATAAATCAAATATGGTAGATGTTAGTAGTAACACATGGCGGATTAATTTTAGTTCTACAATCCATATTTCAAATACCTTACAAGGTTTGCTAAACCAAAGGAAGCTGACGGGAAGTTAGCAACATATATATTCAGGAAACAAGATGAGCTCATTGATAAAGGCTATAAGAACTTACAAGCTGATTTGGAATTCTTGTTTTGTTTTGATTTTGGAGAAGACCTTTTACATACCAAGTTTCTCTATAAACTTATTTTCTATTTCAAAACTTGAACCATTAGGATATTCTTTTGAATTTTCAAACAATCTTTTGAAGTTATTTTATAAATCTAATCTTGTTGGAAATCGTACAATTTTGTGATGGTCTTTTCTTGATTCAAGACAATTCATTACATGAAACCATGCATACTTTTAGTAGTATAAGTATAAAGAGATGTGCTGCTGATGAAAATTCCTCTATATTATGGTATTGTAGACTTAGTCATATCTTAATAGAGAGTAAAAAGGTTGGTAAAGGAAGGAGTATTAAATAATCTTGACTTCACTGACTTTGATACTTGTATTGACTGCATTAAGGGAAAGTAAACTGACAAGACCAAGAAAAGGTGCTAAGAAGAGTTTTACCTTGTTAGAAATAATACATACAGATATATGTAGTCCAGATATGGACTTAAATAGTCAAAAATGCTTTATCACCTTTATTAACGATTACTCATGATACATGTATCTCTATCTACTTAATAATAAGAATGAGGCATTAGATGTCTTTAAGGTTTTCAAAGTATATGTAAAGAAATAATGTGGTAAACAAATTAGGATAGTGAGATCAAATAGAGGTGGCAAGTACTATGGTAATTACATAGAAGTTGGACAAGTATCTGGTCCATTTGTGAAGTTTCTTCAAGAGCAAATGATTATTGACTAATACACTATGTCTGGTTTTCCAAACCAAAATGGTGTTGTTAAAAGAAGGAACCAAACACTATTAGACATGGTACAAAGCATGCTTAGTAGCTCAAAGCTTCCTAAGTTCTTATGGATTGAAGCCCTTAAGATGGCAGTGTATATACTTAATCGAGTTCTAACTATGGCCATTGAAAAGACGCCATTTGAGTTAATGAAAGGTTGAAAACTAAGTTTAAGATATATGTGTGTATGAGGATGCCCGTTTGATATGTGTATTTACAATCCACAAGAGAAAAAGCTAGATCCAAGGACTATTAGTGACTATTTTATTGGGTGTACTGAAAAGTCTAAGGGATACATGTTTTATTGTCCATCACATAGCACTAGGATTGTGGAGTCAAGAAATGCTAAATTTCTTGATAATGACTTGATCAGTAGGAGTAGTCAAACTCAGAACTTAGATTCTGAAAATGATCATTTGATAACTCAAGCTCCCACATCAAGTGACAGATTAGTTATAATTCATACCCCAAAAGTACAAACAAGTGTTGAAGGACCAGTCATTGAGGAACCATACATTGTTAACCATAACCAAGTTAATCTGGTTGTACAATAACCATTAGAATATATTATGCAACCAGTTGAGGAACATGCTCCCTAAAAGAATGCTAACTCAATATTAAGAAGATTAACTAGCATTAGGAGATCTGTAATTCCTAGTGATTATATTGTGTACCACAAGAGTTTGACTATAATATTAGAGACAAAAATGATCCTGAAATGTTTTATTAAGCATCAACTATAAAGAATTTGATTTGTGACTTAATGCTATAAAGGAAGAGATGGATTCTATGGTGTTTAACAAAGTCCAAAATCTCATTGAGTTGCCTAGTGGCTCAAAGGCCATTGATTGTAAATAGGTCTTTAAGACAAAAAGAGACTTATTAGGCAACATCAAAAGATATAAAGCATGACTCGTGGCCAAAGGATTTACTCAAAAGGAAAGAATCGATTATAAGGAAACATTTTATCCTATATCAAAGAAGGATTCCCTCTGCATTATATTAGTATTAGTTGCCCATTTTAATTTAGAGCTACATCATATGGATGTGAAAATGGCATTTCTTAATGGGAATTTAGAGGAACAGGTATATATGAAACAACTTAAAGGATTCTCCTCTAATGCTGGTGAACATTTAGTTTGGAAGCTTAAGAAATCCATATATAAATTGAAACAAGCCTCCCACCAATGGTACCTCAAGTTTTATAACATTATCCTCTTTTAGATTTGTGGAGAATGTCATGGATCAATTTATATACCAAAAGGTCAGTAGGACTAAAATATGTTTCCTTGTCCTTTATATAGATGACATATTACTTGCAACTAATGATAAATGGTTTATATATGAGGTGAAGCAGTTTCTCTCTAAGAACTTTGATATGAAAGATATGGGTGATACATTTTATGTAATTGGCATTAAGATCTATAGAGATAGAAATCAATGTATTTTGGGTTTATCGCAAGAAACCTATCTCAATAAAGTCTTTGAAAGATTTCAGATGAAAGACCGCTTACTAAGTGTAGCACCTATTATGAAGGGTGATAAGTTCAATCTAAGCCAATGGCCGATAAACAATTTAGAGAAGGAATAGATGTGTAACATTCCATATGCTTCAGCGGTTAGAAGCCTTATGTATGCTTAAGTTTGTACAAGACTAGACATTGCATTTGCAATTGGAATGTTGGGTAGATATCAGAATAATCCAGGGATAGATCATTGGAAAGTTACAAAGAAGGTTATGAGGTATCTAAAAGGTACCAAAGATTACATGCTAATGTACAAGAGAATTAAAAATCTTGAGGTAGTTAACTACTTTGATTCAGATTTCGCTGGTTGCATTAACTCAAGAAAATCAACATCTGGGTATATTTTTATGCTTGTCGATGGAGTCATGTCTTGGAAAAGTGTAAAGCAAACCTTGACTGCTACTTCTACCATGGAGGCTGACTTTGTGTCTTGTTTTGAGGAAACTTCGCATGGTATATGACTTAAGAGCTTTATTTCTAGTCCTAGAATTTTGAATTCTATCTCAAGGCCATTAAAAATATATTGCGATAACTCAGCTGCAATTTTTCTAGCTAAAAACAATAAAAGTGAAATTCGAAGTAAACACATCGACATTAAGTACTTAGCCATTCAAGAACGTGTCAAGGAAAATAAAATTTCCACTGAACACCTAAGAATTGAGTTGATGATTGTTGATCCTTTAATAATAGACATGACACTTTTAAAATTTAAGAATCATATAACTAGAATGAGACTTAGTTCCATATTAAGTATTTGATGTTATTATCACTTGTAATAAAGCTCTTATTCATTTGAGTTGTTTTTCTCATTTTATGTGTACATTTATATTTAGAGAATATACAACATTATGAGGACCCATAATAAGCATAAGGCCTATTCATTAAGGTATGGTAAAAAGAGAAAGCGATATACATTGTGATACACAGAAAATAATACTCATTTACAGAAGACTTACTATTATGATTCATGTATTTGACTATTCTCTTTTGGAGCATACATGAACATGGATATTGAAATAATTAAGTATAACAAACCAAGTGGAAGAATGGCAACCTCCCATACTAAATTTCAACATCGACAGCCCTTCCCATATTAAATGTCAAACGTCGGCAACTACTATATGACAACTTTGGCAGCTCTTCATTTGGTGTGACCTCATTTTGATAGATTGATTTCCTCCCATTGTGGACTTTCATGCTAAATCCACATTATTTGCATGCATATTTCCTACCTGCTGACTATTACAACATTGACCATTGATGGAATGATTTGCTTCAAGCTCTCTTATAAATTTGGGCCTCTAAGTCTAGTTTTTCACACCCTTAAACTCACACACCATTATCAGAGATTGAGAAACAAAGGCTTAGAAACACCTAGAATTAAGTTCAACAATTTTGATGTTTATAGCAATTATGTTCAATGGCAATGGTTGAAGGTATGATTTCTTCTACATTATTCTCTTGTTCTAGACTAAGTTATTAGTCTGTTTTATGTATAAGTTTTAACATATACTTGTTATGTGAAAAGAAAGAAGTAGCACAAACAATGATAAATTTCTTCACTTTAGTTGAATAGCAATATAATAGAAAAGTTAAAATGGTACGCAGTGACAATGACACTAAATTCATGTGTCTCAAGCAATATTTTTTGCAACAGGGGATCATTCATCAAACTTCATGCACTAAAACTCTTAACAAAATCGAAGAGCAGAGAGAAAGCATCGGCATATTTTGAATGTAGCACGTACATTACAATTTCAAGGGTAAATTCCTCTCCATTTTTTGGTAGAATGCATTTTGGTTGCAGGCTATTAGATTAATTTAACACCCTCTTCAGTTCCTAGTGGGAAAACCCCGTATAAGGTATGAATGGGAAGCCTCCAAATTATGAACACTTACAAGTGTTTAGTTCCTTCTATTATGTACATAATCAAAACCGCAAGGGGGATAAGTTTGATAGTCGAAGAAGAAAATGAATTTTCATTCAGTATCCATATAGGCAGAAAGGATAGAAACTTTTTGACATGGAAAAGGAAACAATCTTCATCTCACGCAATGTCAAGTTTGTAGAAACTAAATTCCTATTTGCCTCACAAACTGTTGTTGATGATGCACTCATTCCTCAATTAATGCCACATATGCCTCTCATTGCACTTAAAGAAGGGGGTCCCACTTGGAATAGTGATTGAGATGCAACAGTGGAAGAACCCCAGCCACACGACAACTCTGTTAAGCCTATCTCTCCTGAAGACACCACCGACAAAGATAAGGGGCCATGTAACAACTTATAACATAGGTTCATTAGCTAAAGACATAATACCAAGCACTGAAACCCCATCGAATGACTCTGCCATTCAACTTGGTAAAAGACAGTTAGTGAAACGGCCCTTAGTAAAGCTTTGGGTCTATAAAACCAATGCCACAATACAGCTCAACCTATCAGAACGTTCGCCCTCTTCCTTAGCCTTCTCAAGTATGGTTTATCCCTTGGATAATTATGTTACTTACGATAGGTTCTCTTTCCAGCATTACAGGTTTCTCACAGCCATTCATGTAGAAAAAGAACCAGATCATTTCTCATAGGCTATCAAGGACGCTCAGTGGAAGGAAGCCATGGCACTTGAGATTTGAGCACTTAAGAATAATGGTACTTGGGATCTTACCACTCTACCTCCCGAAAAGAAAGCTCTCAAGTGCAAATGGATATAGAAGATCAAGTATCACTCTGATAATAGCCTTGAACGTTTCAAAGCTTGACTGGTCATCCTCGTGAACTATCAAGTGGAAGGGCTAGATTACAAGGAGATTTTTGCTCTTATGGCCAACATGGTGATTGTCCTCATAGTTTTGGCAATTGTTGCGGTGAAAGATTAGAAGGTTCTCCAAATGGATGTTCACAATGTTTTTTTACATGGTGATCTCAAAGAAGATGTGTACATGAAACTTCCCCCTGGTTTCTAAGTGTCAAATCATGGAATGGTGTGCAAGCTACAAAAATCGCTCTATAAGCTTTGGCAAGCTCCTCGCTATTGGTTTACTAAGCTTTCAGCCACTCTCCTTCAATATGGTTTCATGAATCTCAGTTTGACTATTCCTTATTTTGTCTACAAAAAGACCTAATGCAACTTGTAGTGTTGGTTTACGTAAATGATTTAATCATTGTAGGCCATGATCAAATGGTTGTTCAAGAATTTAAAGATTATCTCCATTGCTATTTTCACATGAAGGCTTTGGGGAAATTAAAATATTTCTTAGGAGTGGAGGTTACTTGGTCTGCCACTAAAATCTATTTGTGTCAACGAAAGTACTCTCTCAACATAGTAATGGAAACTGGATTACTTGGGGCTAAACTAGCTCCCACGCCACTGGAAGAAAACTATAGCTTGGCCCTGGCAAATGGACATACCTTTTCATATCCTATTCATACCGACATCTCGTTAGGCACCTCATTTACTTATGTTTCACACGACCTGAGTTGTCTTATAATGTTCATATTTTATCTCAATTCATGTAATAACCCAAGGAGGAGCACTAGCATGCAGCTCTGCACATAGTGCGCTACTTAAAGGCTAGCCCAACCAAGGAATCCTCTTACGACAAGACAATGACCTTCGCTTGTATGGTTGGTATGATTTTGACTGGGTTAGTTGTCCCATCACTAGCAGGTTTATCACTAATTGGTTCATTCTTTTAAGACAGTCCCTAGTTTCTTGGAAGACCAAGAAATAACACATAATGTCTAGGTCCTCTGCTGAAGCAGAATACCACTCTATAGCTCACGCCACTTGCGAGCTAAAGTAGTTACAAGACTTCTCTCTTGCCTCAGTGTCTCTCATCCTCAACTAATGCATCTATATAGTGATAGCCAAGCCACCATCCACATTGCCAAGAACCCCGTTTGTCATGAATGGACGAAACACATCAAGGTGGATTGCCACTTCATTCGAGATGAAATACTTTAGAATCGTATCCATCCCTCTTATGTCTCTTCACTCGATCAACTTGCTGACATCTTCACAAAATCCCTTGGCACTAAACAATTTGATTCATTGTTGTGCAAATTGGGCATCCATGACTTGCATGCTCCAACTTGAGGGGGTATTATGGAAATATTTGAAAAACCCAATAGATTTTGTTATATTTTGTTATATCTATCATATCTTTGTTAGTTAGATTTTGTTAACTATGTTTAAATAATTAGTTAGCTTGATATCAGGTGGATGGGGCCCACCTAGAGGCTTTATATATATTCTTGTATTTGGAATGGTGAGGGGCCGGAAAGAGATTGCATGTTAACATTTTGCATAGAATCAACTTTTTGCATGGATTTTGCAAAAGCCAAATCAAACTAAACTGATTTATTTTGATTTTGTTCAGCTTTTGGTCGGTTTGGTTTAGTTTGAATTGATTAATCGATTTGGTTTGGCTTTAAATACCTTTAGTCTTTTGCATTACTTCATAATATATCAAAATATTTTTAAAAAGTTTCATTTCAGTAAATACAACTAAATACTAGAGAAAAATATCCTATTTTAGTAAATACATCTATATGGCCAGAACACAATAGTACCATGGTTTGAAAACAATTTCGGAACCGATTTAGCTAAAACTTTACTTTTTTTTTTAAATGTCTGGATTTGGAGAGACAAAAAGTTTGGGTAAAATATAACAAAGTTCGCGGACTAATATCTCATTTTAATAAATAGATCTCTTGTTTTGTGAGACATGTTGATGAAGCATTTTCTTTTTGTTTTTTTTTTTTTTTCGGGATTATTAATTGAAAATTTAAAAAGAGTGATGAATTCCGACTTTTGTTTGCCCTCCTTGCCTGCCAGATTTTGGTCTAGTTTGTTTGATGGATCAGGATCAGCCTTCAGTCCAAAAAGAATAAATATCCATTTAAGCTAAGTATTTACTTTCTAAAGTGACTGAAATTAGAGTAGGTGGAAGTTTGTCTAATTATTGGATTAGCGTCTTGCATTTGATTGGCTGAAGACTGAATACTTAAACTCGTGGTCCAACTGCCAGGAGGGTGAGGGGACCTCCCGCCCTACCGTTCAAAAAAGGTTCAAGAACGTTAGCTGCATCTATTTCAAGCTCAAATACACTTTTAGACCCTCCAATTACAAAAAAATTCACTTTGGTTCATCTAATAATTTGCCTAAAATTTAATGTCAAACTTAACACTATGTTGATCTAGACAATAGACATGAAATCAAACAGCATCGAATAACTAATGTCTGAGTTAGCAATTTGTTAAATTTTGTATGAATTAGGAGATGGAAAAGCAAAATTGGATTTTTGTTAGAGAAGAATAGAACCACAATTGTTTTTGAAATAAAGAGGACCAAAATGAAACTTTTATAAAATTAAAGGTAATAGAAGTGTATTCGAGCCTCAAGATAGAAAGCAACTCCAATGTTAACCCTTCATATTAGAGATAATGCATATATAAGGGAACGTTTTAATCGATTCTGTACCGGTTAGAACGTTGCGGCTGTCTTGAGACTTTGGCCTTGTTATTTGGGGAAATTGAAGTGTACTAAGTTACCATCAATGGCTTGGTCGGCCTTCAAAATATGGTGGAAAAGCCATGTAACTTTTCGAGTGCTCAGCCTACTCTTGCTGGGTCAAGTTGTTTCTACCGTCATGGCAATTATGAGCCTCACGTCCTCTCTCATAGCCGATCTGGGTAATCTTCATTAAGCTGCCTTTAAGGTTTGTATCTACTGAATATCCCTGAGGCTTAATCCTGGATTCCTTGGGTGACTATATGCAGGTGTTGATGCACCTCTTACTCAGAGTCTATTCAACTACGTTTCTTTAGCCTTGGTTTATGGAAGCATATTGATTTTCAGGCGTCAGAAACCTATGGTATACTTATCTTTATCTCATTGCTGAACTTTGGCTTCCTCTTTTGCTGCAGAATCCGTGTGCTGACTTGGTTAACCAGTAAAACATTTGTTTTTCAGATTTTATGCATGACCAACGATGGGGAACAAAATGAACTTGAATTTGGGGATTCTAATTTTGTGTACTGCTCTTGTGGGTTTTGCAGATTCCTTGGTATTGGTATTTACTATTAGGCTTTGTTGATGTTCAAGGGAATTATTTGGGTAAGTTCCTTTAATCTGTCTCTCATTTTTGCAAAACCAGCTCGCAGCTTGCGAATTATATATGCACATTCTCCTGGTCCTAAACCCAAAAATGTCACTTAAATTCATTACTGACTTCTTATTCTTGGTATGCAGTCAATAAAGCATTCCAGTATTCATCCATTACTAGTGTGACTTTACTGGACTGTTGGACAATACCTTGGGCCATTATACTAACGTGGTTCGTCATTGGCACTCGATATTCTCTGTGGCAGTATGGTGGTGCAGCCCTGTGTGTGCTAGGACTGGGTTTAGTCCTACTTTCTGACGCTGGGGTTGGTGGCGGAGGTCACATTTCTCTAACACTAATTGGAACTAGAGTTCCCATTTCTGTTTATTAGATATGAAATAGTTTTTCCCAGGCAAATAATCTAATAAGTGCGATTCGTTATTCATCTTTCAGGAGGCTCAGAACCCCTCTTGGGTGATATACTTGTCGTTGGAGGGACATTTTTCTATGCAATGAGCAATGTCGGTGAGGTATGTCATGTCGAACTTTCACTGGTACTACTTCACTTGCATTTGCATTGAAAGTGAAACCACATAAGTTTTATGATGGAGCATAAGGGTGTAGCTATAAATTGAATGACCATAAAAATATTAGTATTACTGTTTCAGCTTAGTTGTTCTGCAAAAATATGGATACCAATATTCCAGGAATTAAAGTTGGCACTTGCGCTATTGTCTCTAATCACGTATTCTAATTTTTATGGACTCACTTGGAAGTTCTTCGTGCAAAATGCAGGAATTTTGTGTCAAGAAAAAAGATCGTGTCGAAGTAGTTGCTATGATGGGTGTTTTTGGATCCTTGGTGACCATTGTTCAAGCGTATCCTTTCCTGTTCATCTGGTTTGTAATTTGCCACCGAAGGATACATATACATCTACCATATGTTCTTATTTGCGTATGCAAGGTATCAGCGTTTATGTTATTAATCTTGAAATTTCAAAAGACACCTTGACTCCATAATCATTCAGATCTATAATAGAATTGAAGACTCTGGAATCTGTTGAATGGTCTACTGATATAGTAAGTAATATCAACTTTTACTCTCCTTCTTTACCCATTTTTCCCTGCCTCAGAAGTTAAATAACAGTAGTTGCTAAATTGTAAGAAGAAAAACCAAGTAGAAAATTTGAATCACTCTCTCAAGTTTTTTGACATTGTCAGTTCACAGCATCACAAGTTGTGAGAAAATGTGATAATACTTCTTAGTGAGTTTCTAAACTTGTTGAACAAAAGTAAGAAATTTCGAAATTGAGCAAAAACCTGAATCAAATTGCTACATAATTATTTGTATTTGTGTGTGTGTGTGTGTGTGTGTGAGCTTTGAAAATAAATTCATGGTAAATATATAGTAGACATATAAATAACATATCATTATATCACTATTTGGTATATGGTAGTATATATTGATATTGAAGGGATCACAAGTTGCCTCTAACCCTCGTAAAGCTAGCCACCGAATTCAGGGTTAGCAATATTTTGAAAAAATTATGTCTGCTTATTTAGAATAAAGGAATTCTTCATGTTTAACTCGACAACTGTATCCTTTCTTAGGTACTCTCTTTGGTGGGCTACACTGTATCAAGCTTCTTGTTTTATACACTTGCTCCTTTCGTTTTAAAGGTTAGTTTCCTTCTCATGGACTTACATACTACAACTCCTATTCTTGACATAGCTCAATAAGTTCTCAACTAAACAATTTGGTTTTGAAGTTTACTTGCAAAAATGTGTATGCCCCAACTGATCACAGATTAAATGATTTATTCCGATGCAGTTGAGTGGAGCTGCGATGTTCAATCTATCTCTTCTTACATCTGATATGTGGGCAGTGGTTTTTAGAATCTATTTTTACCACCAGGAGGTATTATTTCCAAACTGAACAATCGAAGGACTATGAGTTTAACATTCATTCAATCACCCTTTACGAGTTCCAAGTGCTTAAACTGTCAAGTTTTTCAAATCTGATGTTATTATCACTTGACGAATGTAACTAAACGTTAATATCCAATTTCAGGTGGACTGGTTATACTTCATCTCTTTCGCAACCGTTGTGATTGGGCTTGTCATCTATTCAACAACGTATGTACCATAATGCATTTCTAGGCTTCACATTTTGCATATATATATATATATATATCCTTTGTTATTAACGATTGATGGTATGTGCAGAGAGAAGGAGCCTGTTGATGCACCAACTATTGAGGATGGGAATCTGGAAGCAGAATACCAAGTGCTTAATGGTGAAAACACAACTCACAGAAATGACTCTTTGGCTTAGGAAAGTAACGTTTTACAGTTTAAAGGGTAAATTAGGATATGCTCGAGTCTATAGTATGTTACTTGAGACGTGTAATATTAAGAAAATTTTAAGGTGCCTCGGTCTCTTAAAGAAGCAAATTTTGGTGCTTCATACTAGGATAAAGATAGTCATGGAGATGAACGTGCTCCATTGTACTAATTTAGTTGGTCTTTGATTCAGTTAGGGTTTTGATCTAAGAATGATAGTTGTGTTTTAATTGAATAATGGTTACTTATATCCTTAATGAGATTTAGTTGACATTTTATTTGAATTACAATTTTGTACACTATAATATTGATATCTTGAATTTTTTTTTACCCACTTTTAGCGGTTGATAATTTTGATATTTAATTTTGAATTTAAAGAATATTTTGTGAAGTATCCCTGTTGATTTTAAGCCACATGACCACTAGAGCATTTCCTTTAGTGCAATATCTAACATTATATATGGGAATTTATAAAATAATGGAATATAATGAAATAACAAGGTAAAATATTATTTCATTGTTTAAAAGTTTATTTCAAAAAGGGACATAGTCTTAGATGGAATGGAATGATTTATAAATTATTTTTCTAATATTACTATTACAACTAAATTGTTATTCTAACAAGTTTTAAAGCAAAGAAAGTATAACTGTAATTGCATCACCTAGTCATTATATTTTATTCCAAAACTTCAATAAAGACAAAAAAAAAAAAAGAATAGAATTTTGAATGGGAATGAAACATTTTGAAGAAAGGATTCAAAAAGGCGGGGTCGAGTCAGGTTTTGTAGAACTTAGGACCTAGCCAGTTTTAGATCAAGTCTTTTTTTTCTTTCAAAATCTTGGACCGAACTCAATTTGATTTTGACCTGATAAGTGATTGGGTCGAGACAGATTACACTAGGTCTAGGTCAAGTCTATATATATATATATATATATATATTTTTATAAAAATAAGTTTTTTTATTAATAAAATCAATTTTTTAAGGGAAAAAGTTAAAAAAAAATAAGATGAATTAAAAATAGAATGAAAAAATTATGATTTGGAATGAAAAGTGAATAAATTTTGAAAAGAATTAATATTTTAAAACTTTTATAAATAAAAATTATGATAAATAAAATAAAAATAAATTACAAATAATAATAATAACTAAATCAGACCTTAAGTAAATTTAGGACCTAACCCAGTCAAAGTTATTATCATTTTATTTTGACCTTAACAAACCTAATCCAAAATGATCAAGCTGAATCAAGTTAACTAGAATGAATACTCTTATTTTGGAGTCTCAACTTTATCATTCTATCTTAAAAACAACTATCATATAATAATTCAACATATTTTGACCATTTCATTTCTTTGTCATCCCATCATTGACATTAATCCAAAGACACCTAAAAGCAACTTATCAAAAGAACGTTGGAGTGACTGATGAACATCAACACGCTAGAAAAAGACACTATCTTCTTTGCATATATGAAATCTTGTAGCAGATATATCATTATCTAGATTTGTGTGGATGATAAAAGGGTTATGAACACACTTGTTAGTAATGGAACATGGCATTTTCAGGACATTCCCATCTGTTTCAAAATACAAGTGCTTCCTTAAACGTGAAAAGCTTGTCAAAGCCAACAATGCTATAAAATTCATGGCAATGGTGAGGATAAAGGTGAGGAGTGCGGTGAAGGAGTTGAATGTTGAGGACATGGATGGTTGTGCCATGGGATAGTAAAGGATAGGAGTATGTTGGTTTTGTCAGTAAACAATGTAAGGGTAGTTTGAGTATTTTGATAATTTGAATGGTTACGAGGTCAATTGAGGAAAATATTTTAGGATGCTAGGCTGGAAAGATGCGTTTTTCTATGCTTTAATAAATCAGAAGATAAATTCATGTTAAAATGTCAGTTCTTGCCTAAAATTTTCCTTCTTTCAATCCTACATGCACATGTGAATAAAAGCTAAAAGGTCTTATATGATTGTATACTTGAATAACATGAGTTCTGGATGTCTGCTTAAATAGCACGAGTTCATTGTGCCTTTTATTAGTGACAATTCTGCTCCTAAAAGTTGTTATCAGTGATAGTTTTGCTCTTGAAAGTTTGTTGCTAAACATTGGCATGGCAAATGACATACAAAACCTCTCCCTTAATAATGATAAAGAGGAGGTGTTACCGGCGAAACTATTAAGGGGAAACCAAGGACTGACAGTGGAGGAAGATGAATTCTTTTTAGTTTAAAGATTCATAACAATGAGTGTCATTAATTTTTTGACCATGCGAAATACTTTGGCTAATTTTTAGCATCCAATAGGTTGAGTTTGTATTAAGGACATTAGAGAGGGGCGATATTTGTACAAGTTCATTTACCAAGTCAACATCAAAAGAGTTATGGAAGGCAACCCGTAAACTTTCAATAACCATTCATTAGTTTTTAATATGCAGATGGTACGATCTTTGGTTGTAGATATTACTAGGTAATTTTGCAAGACAGTACATTCAATATAATGACAAGAAAGAAAAAATTGCTGATATCTAGTGGAAGGAGCATGTATTGCTCATTCATGTAGAAGAGAATATTTGTCTTCTATTTTCTATGTGGAAGCTTAAGCACTCTAAAAGCTTTTGTGGTCTAAGGAAGGTGGCCAAAGGAGGGAAGAACCTACCAATGCAATGGGATATTACTCTGAAAGCAGGTGGATGTAAGAATATATTGATACTTAACAATTGGCTTAATGATAATGGTGAGGTGAGATTAACAGGTGGTCAAACAGGAACAAATTTCAACAAAAGCCAACCAAGATTTGCAGAGCACAAATCAAAAAAATATAAATGAAAAGGGGATAAGTAAAATGACTTTTTCAGCAATAAGTAAGGAGGTTAGTAAAATGAATTTCTCAAGGAAAAATTAGGGAATTATTCTGCATCAGAATATGTTAAGTGGGTTGAGCCTAATCTGCTGTGTAAAGGAAAAAGGTCCACTAGAAACAGTTGAGAATAAGAAAAGGCCCAGAGGTAATAAGAAGAGGCATACTAATAGGTTTAATAGGATTCCTTTGAAGGAAATCAACATGAATAAAAGCCCATTTCACTAATAGATTATTGGTGGGCCCTACGGAGCAAGCCTGCTCCGTAGCTGACTATCCACTTTGATCTCATCAAGGAGATAAGTAAAATTATCCACTTTGATTGTTACTTTGTAGCTGACTATAAAGGCAGAAGCGAAGGATTAGCTTTGCTTGGAATAATGATATAAAACTAGAAATTATTAATTACTACCGCCAATTTATTAATGTCAAAGTCTATTCAAAGAATGTGCAAGAGTGGCATTTTACTAGTTATTATGGATAGATGTGGAGAGGCTTAACAGACGATCTACAAGCTCTCTAAAATGGACAAGCTTTCATAGATGTGCTTAGCATATTATAACAATCTCTTTAGCTCTGACAATAAGAATGGTGGTGGTGACGTCCTAAACTTTCTTCTTTCAGGTTTTAAAGCTGATATTGAAGAAAGCGGTTTGAACGATCTGCAGTCAATGGGTGCACCTTTACCTGGGAAAGAAGAACAGTAGCCAACAATGTCGTGAGGGAAAGATTGGATCGTGTGATGGCCAATAGTGATTGGTTTTGTATATTTCTAAATAGTATCGGAAGCCCTAGTTGTATTGTACTCAGATCACTTTTCGCTAAAGGAGTGCACAAATCTAGAGCAAGCCATGAGAGGTAGAAAAAGATTTAGATTTGAGAATTCTTGGATTTTACAAGAAGACATAGCTGATGTGGTCAACAGAAGCTGGAATGTGAAGTTATATGTAGAAATTAATAAAAGATTGGCTAACTGTTAAGAAAAGTTAGAGGAATGAAGTTTAGACTTAAATGGAGATTACTAGAATCAAGTAAATGTGATAGATAAGAAGTTGAACTCACTACGCTATAGCTTAGAAAAGAACTAGAACATCGAGTTTTACAAGCGAAGTGAGGAAAAGAATAAATTACTGTAGTAAGATGAGCTAAATAAAGATAATGATCAAAGCTATATTGGCTTAAAGAAAGGGTCATACAAAGTTTTTCCATACCCATGCTTCAACACGAATGAAAACTAACATGATCATAGAACTTATCAACAATGACTAGGTTCATATATATAATCACGAAAGTTTGCAAAATCTAATTCTTAATCAATTTTAGTAAGTGTACAAAAGATCTGAAGCTCAACCAGATTATGTTTTGAATATAATAAAGAAAATGGTGACTAATTGTGACAATGATATGTTGACAAAACAATTTGATGCTTCTGAATTCAAGAAAGCCACTTTTCAAATGCTCCCAAAAAAATCCTCTGGCCCCAACAGATTTAATCCAGTCATTTTCCAGAAGTTTTAGCACGTCATTAAAGATAAAGTGGTAGAAAGTTACACTAGCTGGCTGACTAATGGGTCTTTTTCGAAAGACTTAGCAAAGACATTAGCTTAAAAGATTATAAACCGATATATCTATGTAATGTGCTCTATAAGATTATGGCAAAGGATCTTGCTAATCGACTGGAAAAAATCTAGCTTGCTCTGATTTCTTATTACCAGTATGCTTATATCTCAGGACACCTGATTACAGATGACATTTTAGTTGTTTTTGAACTCATATACTTTATAAAAAGGAAAACAAGGGGTAATAAGGCCATATAGCCATTAAAATAGATGTTAGTAAGGCGTATGATAAAGTAAACTGGTGTTTTCTGAAAGGAATGATGGAAAGAATAGACTTTACTACTAAATGGATTGGTTAGATAACGCAGTGTGTACAGAATGTAAAATATTCCTACATCCTTAATGGAGATATGATTGGCCCTATTTCTCCTCAAAGGGCCTTGTAGTAAGGAGACCCTTTATCCCCATGTCTTTTTATTCTTTGTACGGAGGCTTTGTTAGCTTTGCTTAAAAAGGCTAATATAAGGGTATTCTACATGGTTGTAAAGCTAGCAGGAATAGGCCTTATGTCTCACATCTCCTATTCACTAATGACATATTGTTTTTTTGTGAAACTTCTGTGCAGGAATGTAAAAGTATTAAAGAAATTCTCAACACCTATGAGCAAGCATCTGGACAAGCTATAAACTTTCAAAAATCTGGAATCTTCTTCAACACAAATGTTAGGGATGATATTAAAGATATGATTTGCAACACAATTGGGATTCACACCCCTATCAATCATGGCAGATACCTAGGTTACCCTCACTCATTTGAAGAAGTTAAAAATCCATATTTTCTTTCCTTAAGGATAAACTCTGGGATAAATTGTAAAACTTAAAGAATAGATTCCTTTCACGAGCAAGGGATGAGGTTCTCTTAAAATCAATAGCTCAAGCAGTTCCTAGTTTCTGCATGAATGTTTTCTTAATTCTTACTTCTTTATGTGATAAACTCCTTTTAGTGGGGTTCGAACTAGGAAAATAATCAAGGAGTGAGATGACTTTCTTGGGAAATGATGGGTGGTAGCAAAGGGGACGAAGGCATGGGTTTTTAAAACGTACACTATTTTAATATGGTCATGCTTGGCAAGTAAGGCTGGAGAATTGGTGTGACCCATAACACTCTTGTGTATCAGGTTCTCAAATCAAAATACTTTCCAGAAGGGGAATTTGGTTTGCTCGATTGGGGTACAATCTAAGCTTTACATAGAGAGGTGTTTAGTCAACAATTTCTCTATTAAAACAAGGTATGTGATGGAGGATGGGGGATGGGTCTACTATTAGGATTTGATCTAACCTATGACTTCCTTATGAGGATCATTTTATCCTTATTGATATTCATAACCCTGGAGACAATGACGATAAGGTAGTGAGGTTATTATCCCAATGCAAGCAAAGATGGGACATTATGAAACTAAATAACATGTTTGGGGAGAAAGATGTTCGAACTATTCTCAAGATACCAATCAGTATAATAGGCAAGAGTGACCATAAAATATGGCATCATAGTAAAAAGGGGAATCATACGTTCAAATCAGCATACTATACAACCTATAAATTAATATTCAATCCAAAGCCAAACTTCATAGAAGTTTCATGGAGAATGATATGGTACTTGGACATACCACCAAAGATAAAAGATTTCTTATAGAGAGTATCCAGAGATCTGATTCCCGTGCATGCCATTCTTAGAAGTAAAGGCGTTGAAGTTAACTTATAATGTCTATTCTGTCAAGAACCTGAAGACACTTCCCATGCTTTGTTCAACTGTGTGCGTGCAAGAAGAACTTGGAATGAAAAGAACCATATGGGAAGTGATTTGGAAGCCCATAGCTTCACCAAATGTTTGTGCTCCATACTCTTAAACCAACTGGTGGATGTGAAAGAGCAATTTTGTTGTATATCGTGTTTATTGTGGAACACTAGAAATCAAAAGGTTTGGGGTAGCAGCGACAGGGGAGATAATAGAGCTCAAAGACCCATAGTTGAAAGGGAGTAAGCAAATAAAAAGGAGGTAATCCTTACATTTGACAATCCTCCACAAGCCCCAGAATTTGGAAGAATTAACGAATGGGAATGTTCATGTTTCATTGATGGAGCCACAGTTGCAGACAAAGGATGATTAGGTTATAGCATAATATTTAAGAATATGAATGGAGAAATTATATACTTTATATCTAGTTTCTATGATGGAACTTACCAATCAAAAATAATTAAAGACTTTGTCCTTAAGACTACAATCTAGTGGGCCTCATGCAACTTGAATACTAGTGATGAATATTAGTGACGATCTAGTGGGCCTCATGCAACTTGAATACTAGTGATGTTTTATGCTTAGATGCCATAACCCTATAACCTAATCATGGCCATGAATTCTTCTGATGATGATCCTTCTGAGTTAGGCAGCATAATTCAATATTATAAACATATTCTACTCTCCAGGCATGATTACTCGTGTGCATAGATTGGAAAATACCTCAATTTACATGCCACAATTTGGCTAGAAACTCCTTATATTTTTTTGGTTATCAAGTTAGGACCTATGTGCTTGATTGTCCTTATTTTATGTACTATGTTTAATCTAAAATGAAGTATTTCTTATATATAAATAATAATAATAAATAGATAAATAAAAAGAACGAAATGGGCCCTTCGGAGAAATTTGTCAAACCTGAGATCGATATTAGGATTACTCTTCAACTGGAGCAAAATTGATGTTCAATATCTCAATACGCATATGTACTTGTCCAACCACAATCATTTAATATTCACAAAGTTTGACATCTCTGATTTCCTTCTATTTTCTTTTACAATTTAATGATTTGATATTTTAATTTTTAATTTTTAATTTGATGTTTGAAAATTTTTCTTAATTTAACTTTTTAAAGACAAAACCTCTCTATTTAATTTATTACTTTTCCCATCGAAATAGTCTCTCGAACAAGATTTGTGAGCTCCTAAGAGGGACCATTTTGATTATAAGAACTTTTTTGGAATTTAATTAAAATATTTTTTTTTTTTAGCATGTCAATTAGTTTGTGGAAAAATTAATCTTTTAGAAATTCAATTAAGAGGTGTTAATTTATAAGAACTAAATTGAGAAGGATAGTCGTTAAAAGATTAAATCATTAATTTACTGTTATGCAAGGGATATTTTGTGATTTTTTTAACAATCATATGTAATGGAGATTTTGTGTTTCAGTGCTTGTTCTTTTCTTATAAAAATTGCTTTTACTACTGGTATCCTGTTTCTGAAGCCAATGTATGCATGAATATGGTCTTACAGTGCTTGAAGGCAATTTAATTAAGAGATGGAAATGCTTTTTGGATATGTTTTGATTGCTTAACTGAAAAATCATTTGTTTGGATTTGAGAGGAAGAAGTTTTTAAAATTTTAAAATATTAGTTGAATTTTTTATTATTTTCCTTTTAATTTTGAAAGGGTAAATTTTGTTCTTTTGTGTCTTTATTACATATAAACATGAATATGCCTACATGCGCATGTATATACATAATTGCGTTCATGAACATTCATGCACGTTTAGTTGTACACATGCACAAACATTTTAAAATTTATAAAATTGTAGTCCTTCTACAGCTTTTTTTTTTTTTCTTTTGAGAAGGGTGTTGAGCATTATTGAAATTTATCTTTTTTGTTCTTCCACATTATATGGTTTTTAAATTTGTCGATGAAGTATGTCTATGCATCTATCATATGTTCTTGTTTGTTCATGGACAGGGTATCTTCAACATTTATGTTTGTGACCTTGAAACTTTAAAAGATTTCTTCATGCCATAATCTTTCCGCTCTATAATAGAGGAGTCTAGAATTTGTGATAATGCTTCTCTGTGAGTCTCCAAGCTTGACTAACAATAAAATTGAATAATTGAATAAAATAATAATATGATTTTTGCATATTCATGTGCATTTGTGTGAGAGCTGAAAAAAAGAATCTCAGTAATTTACAGTAAAAATATACCAAAAAGATAAATAACTCATTAGCGTAACGCTGCATGATATATTAGTATTGATTCTGTGAACGGGTCAAAAGTACACAAAGATATATTACATTTAAAAAAAGAATAAAAAAATGTTGTAGTTGTCTCTCCCAATAAGAGGGAATCCAGGCGCGTTTGTTTCCATGAGGTGAACATGCACGGTAGTCGGCAGGTGACGGTAAATTGCTATCACGCAATTAATTATGCCCTCAAATCAATGCCGTATCTGATCCACTGCCTTAACTACATGCTGATGTCACTAGGCCCAAGTTTGAGTTTTGGCCGAACTCGGCCCAACCCACTTTCATAATTTCTTTATTATTTAAAGTATCAATTATTTAACTTATCTAAATTGAAAAAGATCTTTTAAAAAAATATTTTTTATTTTCATTTTACCATAAATTTGAACCTAAAAAACGAAAATTAGAGGGCACATTCTCATTTTATTTGTGCCAACTTGTGTTGATACTTTCATAATCTTTTCTTCTCTTGTAACGAAAAAGACAAGAAGTAGTTGGAATGTAACGCGAAATGGACTTTACTTTAGGAGCTGACCTCATTGTGCACACAAGAACGACGTCGTGGGGCTTTCGATTGCGTGGGCATTGTGTTCCATAAAATTGACTTTGAATTCGTAATAATGGTCCTTGGATATTCTCGCTTCTCATATTTTGATGCATGAACGAGTCAATAATCAAAAAGTGCGAATTATTGTTAATGCAAGTTTATCCACTTCTTTAATTCCATCAAACTAGTCCTAAATTGCACCCGACCCAAAATTTGTTTCCTTGTATCAACCTCATCAAAGCTTCACGTACATAGAACCGCGTATTCTATTACTTCGCATATGTTACATGTTATGGTTCATAATTTGAGCCTTCTTTTTTCTTTTACATGAAAGATTAATTCCAAATCTTCCCAGGCTTTATTTGGTATCAAAAATTAAAATTAAGATGTAGAACTATAATTTTAAATTTTAAATTTTATGTTTGGATCATGTAAAAAATTAAAACATAAAATTATAATTTTAAATTTAATTTTAATTTTATATGTGTGTATACATATATTTGCACAACATTATGTTATGTTATATGCATATTATAGTGTTATATTGTAATATTATGTTGCAATTATATAAACTAATATATATGTATGTATAATCATATTATTTTTTGAAGTTTAATATATCCAATATCTTGATATTTTGTTACATATTTGTTATGTGTGTATGCACACGTGTACATGTGTGCATATGTAACATATTTATTATATATATACTTGTGTTAATATTTGTAAATGTGTGTGCATGTATATGTGCATATATGTAAGTGTGTGTGCATATGCATTTATGTTACATGTTATATATATATATATATATATACAAATATAATTAAAAAATTAAATATAAAATAAAATTATATATAAAAATTAAAATTTTAAAATTTTATTATTCTTATGCCTTTTTAGATTCATCCTTATATATGTATATATGTATAACATATTCATTGTATATAAACTTATGTTCGTGTGTAGGTGTATGTACATATATATTTATGGAACATATATATTTTATATATTTGTGTGTACACGTGTGTTATATGTTCAATAGATATGTTAGTAATAATTTTTTAAAGAATAAAATATTATATTAAAAATATAAGAGTCACATTTCAATTTTATCATTTAAAATTATAATTTTTGAAATTGGTATAAAATCTTCATGTGTTGCTCCTAAAACAATTCCCATATATACATCTATCTTTTATGTGTCACTACTTAAAAAAAAAAAAAAAAGATTGATCCCCAATGTATGGTCTACCCCACTGCTATAATTAAGAAACCAAACATTTTAAAGAATGCAACTTGTATAGTATGTTTCAGCCTATCATCCTTTCACAATTATGAGAATTTCCTATTGTACAATTGTTTCGATAAAGTTTATCAATCATGCTGAATTTATATTAAATAATATGTTGTGGGTACCATCAACGAAAGACATGTCCATTATTATTTGTTTAAAAATTGGCCCTTAATATTAACCACGTGTTAGAGCAGCGTTATTATGAATTGATTTTTTTTCTTCTTTTGAATTCTGCGTTTTCGCACTGGCTTAATTAACAATGCAAGGAGACTTCTGGTAATTACAAATTTTGGTCGTATTATATGGACCATTTCTGTATAATCTAAATTGATCGCCAAAATTTAATAGTCTTCGTCAAAAAATTAATATAAATTTATCCCTTAATTAATTTTTAAAAATTTGTCCTTTGACATAAACAGCGTGATAGAGAAGCGTCGTTATGGACTGATTATTTCATACTTGGAACAATGCATTCTCACACTAGCTTTAAAAATGCAAGGGGCCTTTTCTTAATTACAAAATTTCATCGTTTGAGTATCAAAATAAACTAAATTTGACCCTAAATCTCAGTCTTCGTCAAAAAAATTTAAAGGCTTCCACGGTGATGTATCAGAATTGTATCATATGCCTCAAGTTGACCCACTTGGATTATTATAATTAACGGAGTCGTTTATAATTACTACCTAATTCGTGTAACGTTGCCAGCTAACTTGAGCATGAGCATGTAACAAACATTTTTTTTTGGGCTGAACTTCTGAAACTAGCATTGAGGTATATGAAAGCATAGAGAAAAAAAAAAAATTTAATATATTTTAATACAAGTAAGAGGAATATATTGATTAATCCCGTTTAGGAATGACTTTGAGAGTTTAATACTTTAATTTGGTGTAAAATTTGAGTTTAACACGTAAACACAATCACATAATACGTCGAAAATATAAAGTAGACTGGATCCAGAAGGCCTCCTTTATGGATTGGACTCCTCGTCGTGTTTCTAGTATGTACGCCTAATGGAAAATCAAACCGCATATTAAGGTTTGACATGTCTTGTCCTAACGTATATTTCCAAATTTAAAAGATAATTAGGATTAATTAAGATAAATATTAATTAAAAGAAGAAAGCATATTTGTTAAATTTATCTGATAAAAAATATCAATAAGAGCATCTATAAGTATTTTAGCATTAGGATGGTGGACTATTGAATTTATGGTGATTAGAAAATTCGCTACGCTTAGCATTATTTGGATTCAATGAAAATGTATACTTTCAAAAATGTTAAACCTTCAGTAGTTTGGTGCTACGAAGCGAAAATTAGGAGGAGGTCAACAACATTGTAAAACTAAAATATTTTCCAGTGACAATCTTATTTTATTGGGAACATTATAATGCCTAATTATAATTAATTTAAATATTAAACAATATTATAAATTGTGTGTAGTAATTTTAATTTAACTAATAAATTTGTTAAAATGAACAAAATATTTATTTGTATATAGTATAGTAAATTTAATGATTAATTACATCGCAACTAAAAAATATAGTGTTTTTGAGAACCATCCTCACTCAATATTTTCAATTATATATATATATATATATATATATATATATCAAGGAACTGAATCCATATATTTTAAATATTTTCTATATTTCATTCATGTTAATATATGGCATTAGTACACCAAAGGTGACAAAGTCATGTATACCAGTATCCTGATCATTAAAGCCATCTTTGGAGAAAAATTAAATAAATAAGGCCACCTTGTTAATTTTTCAGCGATAAAAGGCAGAACTCCCTCTCTTCTTCGTCCAACCACAATACTCCTTATAGTCCTGCCAAAAATCCTCCTCTCCTCTCCTTTTCCTATTTGAGCTTTTCCTTTTTTCTCAAGTATAAACCACTTCCTCACTCTCTCCCTACTCATGGACTCCCTCAATCGCCTCCTTTCCCTTCTCTCTCTTTTCTTATTCCTACTTCTCTCAGGTAAATATTTCTCGCCCTGCAAGTCATACTTCGATCATAAGCACAAGAGATTGAGATTTCTTCTCTAACTGAAAGAGTTTGAACTTTGAATTATGGTAATAGGACACTTGGGGTTGGAAGCAGAAGCTCGTAATCTCCAGAATCCGACAAAACTGTTCGTTTTCGGGGACTCTTATGCAGACACCGGCAACATCAGGAGAGATGTGTCCAAGTCCTGGAAAGAGCCATATGGAGTTACCTTTCCCGGAAAGCCCGCCGGCCGGTTCTCCGACGGCAGAGTCCTCACCGACTTTATCGGTACCAATCTTTCCAACTTCACATATGCTTTTTCAAGTTTTTCTGCATCTTTATCTTTCCTGTGTCAGGAAAAGTGTGGTCTCGGTTGGGCTGCTTTGGTTGAGCTGAGTGATAATATCGTATATTTTACTATAATTATTTATTAGATATAATTGAAAAGGTGGGGTTCATTTCTTTGCTGGCTTGCCCCTTTTCCTTTCTTCTTTCAATTATCTGTATGAATGTCCTCGTTTGATGCTTCCTTTTACCAGTATAATACTGCATTATGGTGTCACCTTTCATTTTCTTACTCCCTTTTCAAATTCCACTCAATATCGTACCTCTCTGTTTCACATCAAATTATTAGTAATACATTTCTGACTCATGTCCTTTTACCCACTACCACCGCTATGACATTTCAAACATAGTAGAGTACCGAACCGCAGGTATTAGTTGGCATAATTAAATATCTGGATGCGATTAGTGCACACCAAAACTCAATTATACCGAGTCAATTAAAACTTAACACCCGTTTGAAATCTAACATGCTTACTAATAAAGCTGCTTTGGTACATCCCTATTTTTGCATATCCCCAAAAACTTTTATCACCACCGGTTCTGGACATCTGCAGCTTTTGTCCGTAAAAGCATCAAGCATTGTCGTCTTTTATCAGTTAATTACATCCAAAATAAAAAGGAAACAAGAAAAAAAAGAAATATATAAATGAATTATTTTAGCAAACTAGACATCTCGTTTAGTAGTCAGATTTTAGAGCATTCATTATGGAACTTCTTATATATATATATATAGATATATATATATATATACACTGTAAAACAATTGACGTGACCCAGAAGGAATTGTTAGGAATGAAGCTCATGGTGATCATGTTCTTAGTAACTAACGAATGGGAGTACTTCAATGCAGCCAAGTATTTGGGAGTGAGATCACCAGTCCCTTACAGATTCAGAAAATTTATACCCCAATATGTGAAATACGGGATGAACTTTGCGTATGGTGGTACCGGCGTTTTCAATACTTCTTCTCCAAACCCAAATATGACTGTCCAGATCGATTTCTTCGAAGGTCTCATCAAAGACAAAGTGTACACCACCACTGATCTCTCCAACTCGGTGGCTTTCGTCTCCATCGCCGGAAACGACTACAGTTATTATTTGGCTACAAACGGCTCTGCTGAGGTAAATTTTCTTTAGGTGTACTGTACTATTATATATTTATGTAATACGTCCAACGATTCATTATTATGTGTCTCTTTCTAAATTTTGGGATTTATATCGCTGTGCGGTGGGTTCCACCGTCTATGTGTAAACTTTCACTTTGAATGTATCTGAAAAGAATCTTGTACTGAAGTATACGTGCGTTTTTCTTGAATGTAAACAGGGTGTCCCGTCGTTCATCGCGTCAGTGATAAACCAGACGATTACAAACATAGCTCGCATTCATGGCTTGGGCGTTAAGAAATTTGCAGTGAGTGGTCTTCAGCCCCTTGGGTGCCTCCCCGAGACCACAGCTTCATCCTCATTCCAAGGGTGCAATACCACCATTAACACCTTCGTGACTGTCCACAACAACCTCTTAAGCCAAGCCCTGGCCAAACTGAACCAAAACGCCAACGACAATTCCACCTTCATCGTTCTGGACCTTTACGACAGTTTCATGTCGGTACTGAATCACCCCACCACCCATAACATCCAGAACCAGTTCAGGCCTTGTTGCGTTGGGGTGAGCAGCGAGTATTCCTGCGGAAGCATGGACGACAAGAACAAGGTGAAGAAATACAGTGTGTGCGATAATCCTAAGTCGGCGTTCTTTTGGGATTTGGTGCACCCAACGCAAGCAGGATGGCATGCCGTTTATGACAACTTGCGCACCACCACTGCTCTCCAGCAACTCCAATTCTAGCAAGTAGCTACCTTCAAAAAATGAGAAAAAAAAAAAAATAACATAGGAAGTGAATGATCGTTGCCAGCTTGACCAGTTCATCTGTTTGTCTGTAATAATAAGCAATTCCCAATTAGTTAATTGTTCCTCGAGTTGGTTTTTTATTTGTAAGTATTTTCGGTTGGGTGCGCATGTGCGATGTACGAATTGAAGGTTCTTTAATTTGTTTAGGAAATGTACTTTATGGAGTGCTTCTTTTGTCTGTCCCTTTTTGCTTAATTCCTTTTGAACGCACAACAATTTGTTCCAAACATACTTTAAAATGATTATGCTTATACGTCAATGAATCAGTAAATTCATTGCAACATCCTTTTTTTTCTTTTTTCGTTTTTCTAATAAAAGAAGTCTGCTTCGGCATACATTCTGTGTGGCTTCCCCTGATATGATAAGATCAATTCACCGACATATGCATGTGAGGGTGATGCGAGTTCATCTAAAGTACTCATTCTTAGACTTTGAAATTATATTTTTAAGGAGACTGGTGATTAATCCCCTCCATGAAGGGATGATATCTTCTTTTAAATATCGTTGCGAATGTGACTTCCTCAATTTATGAGATCGACGTAAGGATCGTAGACGGCATCGAAAATTTGATTGTGACATGTTAATCGTTGAATTTCTAAATTTACCATGGAGTCGTATTTTGATATTGGTTTACCATAGGGCAAAAGTCAAGATTTGAAATATTGAAAATATTGATGGAACTGAGGAGGCTTTCTTGATCACTATAAGTAAATTTTTTTAGTTTCTTCAATCTCTCCAACTCTCTCTGCAAATCTCTTGTAGTTCTCTCAAACTGAAAGGCTGAACTTTTTGACTTCGCTTAAAAGCGCCTGCACAGACTGCATCCTAGCTAGATGTTCATGGATTCACACAAGCTCCAATTTTCCCTCTTCTCTCTTTTCCTAATTTTACTTTTCTCAGGTACCACTTACATATGAACACTAATTTTACTTATCCCCCTTTCTTGTATCCTTATTGACATTGTGCATGAGTGCTTTTATTTATTTATATTTTTCAAATTAATGACAGAAAAAAGAGGGTTACAAGCAGAAGAACATAAGAAAGATAAGAAGCATGACTTGAATGCAACAAAACTTCTGGTAATTGGGGACTCGTCCGCCGACACCGGCAACAGCAGAAAAAGGGTATCTAGTGCGTGGAATGAGCCACATGGAAGAACCTTTCCGGTCAAAACCTCCGGTCGATATTCTGACGGCCGAGTCCTCGCCAACTATATTGGTATGTGCAATGTCTTCTAAAGATACTTATCTTCCTCTGCTTCAGAAACTCAGGGGCAGAGCACATCACGAGGTTCATACAGAAGGATAGGTTCAACCATTCAAGATTATGATGGAACTGATTGGAATTAACACTCAAACGCATCAATGTATTCGGGCGTGAAGTGGCCGGTGCCGTACGAATTGGGGAAAGTGAAGCCAGAATATGTGAAAGGTGTGAACTTTGCTTACGGTGGTTCTGGAGTTTTCGATATCTCAGTGAAAGCACCGAACATGAGCACTTAAATCGATTTCTTGCAGCGACTTCTCACACACTAAGTGTACAATGCCACCGATCTCTCCAACTCGGTGGCCCTCGTCTCCCTTGCTGGAAATGACTATAGCCATTGCATCCCCACCGATTTCTCCCCTTTGGTACTATTTCTTTTTCTTTTTCTTTTTTCAATTAAAATATTATATCAGTGTCATTTACAACCAACAAGTTTTGTTCAAGTAGTACTGCCTTTCACGTTTACATAGTCCTATCAACAAAATTAAAGTTAAATAAAAAAAAATTATTTTGTCAAACTAATCTTTTGGTATCTAAAATTTAAGACATTTCAAAGTAGTGTATTGTCTTCTGTTTTGTTTTACGAGCATCTTACACTACTAAATTTATCAATTCAATTGGCTATTGCCAATTTACCTTATAGTCTTTTCTTTATAATTGCTTTTTTTAAATTGGTTTAGATCTCAATTAATTTTTTAAAAAAAATTGGACAACCAATTAATAGAGCCAACAATCATATTAGACATCTCAATATAATTAGAGTTATTGTCAGCAAATATATTGATAGATTTAATAATTTAGGACACTTATAAATCGAAGAAAAAGATAAAGAATCATTTTAATAGGTTCAAACTTAGTGAGCCAATTTAAATTTCAAATAAAATTAAGAGACCAAAATATTACAATTTGAATCCCCTTATATTCTGGTTTGAACATGTGGTCATGTTTAATTATGATGGATTGTTAGATGAAGATTCAATAGTTTAGATTTACAAATAGAAAATATAGTCATAAGCAGTTATATTAATTTAATATAAATCTAGACTATTGAATTTTCATCTAATAATTTATTATAATTAAATATGACTTCATATTCCCACCAAAACATGAGAGGATCCAAGTTAAAAATCTTAATTTAACCAAATTATTTTTATCTCTTACAAGTGCTTCAGTTGCAACTTTTGAAATGTAGGTATGTATATATTCAAATTTGATTTACTATGTTGACGAGAGAGTGCTCCATAGGAAGGGTCATATTATTTAAGATTAATCTTGGCCATTTATCTTCTTAGTCTAATAATGTGACACATGATCATAATCTTACTGAACATTTTTTTTTTCTTAAAATGAATGGATGAGATGATGCTATCATTTATATGTTATAGCAAAACTCAATTTTGATGAAATTCTCGTCAAATTAAAACTCATCATGTTAAATTATCAAGAATAACAATTTAAATGCAAAAGTATACTTGAATCTATATTGATAATGATTTGCAGTTATCGATATTCCAAATTAATATGTATGAATTTAGGAAAATGAACTCTTTCTTTTCTAACCATGGGATATTAGAAGAGAAACCTTATACATTCAATTTAGGACCATAACTCTAGTTTATACAATGACACATGTTGCCTTAATTTCTAATTAGGCCCATCATCAAATTAGAAATTAAATATATTAGGATATCTACACATATAAGCCCATACTTTATAATATACTTTAACCCCATCTTAATTTTAAACCGAATTGGATCACTTTCAAAATTTAGGCTTATCCTTTTATATGATAACATATAACATATCATTATTATCATTATCATTAATATAATATAATATAATATATGTCCATAAATACTAACAATGTCCTACTTGGACTATATATATTTCACCTTATAATTATATGTCACAATACAATCTTATGAGCTCAAAACCTTTTGCTATCATAACTAAAGATATCCATAAACATTCTCGTCCATTGATTATGCCAATATAGAACCAAGGCGACTTTGGTTACATGTATCGTAACTAAATTTATCCCTAATCATATATATTAATATAACCAAATGACATAGATTAAGTATGGATGTGTGACATGGAAATTATACGTAATGTGATCTAAACATGCATATTTCCAATTAGTCCACCTTAAGCTTTAGTGAGATCAAATCATACCAAAATCAAAGTGTGAATAAATTAAATAAATTTTATTTCTGTAGAAAATAACCTCAAAATATCTATAACTAAAATAATCCAAAAGTGTCTATAACATAAAAAGCAAAATTACAAACTCTCACTTAAACTAAATATCCTCAAATGATATAACACCATATGAGCAGTATGCTCTTGAAAGACCTTAAGTGGTAATCCCTTAGTAAACGAATCTGAACCATAGAGTTTATGCTAATATGCTCTATAGACATTTGACAACTCTAAACTCTTTCTTTTACTAGGAACTTAATGTCTATGTGTTTTGACTTTCTTGAGCTCATGTTGTTATTGGAATATAAAATCGTTGACTTATTGTCACAATATATCTTAAGTGGTCTTTCAATTATTTCCATAATTTGTAGCCTTGTGACAAAATTTTGCAGCCATGTTCAGTGATTAGATGCCTAATAGCATGCTATAAACTCAACTACCATAATGGAATGAGCTACAAGTATCTGTTTGGCACTCTTTCAAGAGATAACTTCTCTAGCAAGCAGAAAGATATAGACTGAAGTGGATTTCATACTATGTTAGCATCCTGTAAAGTTGGAATCAGAATACTCAATGATCTCTAACTTATTCGACCTCCTGTATGTGAGCATGTAATGTTTTGTCCTCTATAAATACCGCATGACCCATTTGGCTACCTTTCACTGATCCATTCCCGGATTGCTTAAATAGCTGCCCATCATTCCAACAATGTATACAATATCCAGGCACATGCAAACTTGTGTATACATTAGACTCCCTACTGCTAATGCACAAGGAATCTTCTGCATTTCCTTTGCTTCAAAGGCATTTTTAAGGTATTGATCAAGACTAAACTTATCTCCTTTAGCCACAGGGGTATCACTTGCTTTACAATCTTGTATGCCATATCTTTTGAGAATCTTTTTGATATAGGCCTTTTGTGATAATCTAAGAATACTCGTGAGTGATCCCGATGTATCTAAATCCCTAATACAAAGGTTGCAGCACCAAGATCTTTCATCTCAAAATTTCTTGCTAGAAATCTCTTAGTGTCATGCAACAAGCTTATATCATTACTTGCAAGCAATATGTTATCAACATAAAAAACTATAAAAAAAAAATATGCATACTCCCACTGAATTTGTGGTATATACATTAATAAACCAAATTCATCTCAAAACCGAATGAGATGACAACCTAGTGAAATTTATAATACCATTGATAATATGCTTGCTTAAGCTCATAGGTTAGTTTTTTTGTTGCACCATATATATTATTTCATCAACGTTTCCATTGAGAAATGTAGTCTTAGCATGCTTTGATGCAACTTAAGATTGAAGTCTGCCACTAAGGCCATTATAATCTTAAAAAAGTCTTTCAATGAAACTAAAGAGAAAGTTTCTTTATAATCGATGCCTTCTTTTTGCATAAAGCCCTTAGCAACAAGACGTACTTTGTATCTTTTCACATCACCTTTCGAATCCCTTTTGGTTTTAAATATCCATTTATAACCAATGAGTTTTACACCATCAGACAATGGGACAATATCTTATACATCATTGTCCTTTATGGACTTAATCTCTTCATTCATGGCATCGATCCACTTTTGAGAGTTAGAACTTTCCATGGCTTGACGAAAATTAATTAGATTATTTTCTATCACTCTAATGTTAACATCATATTCCTAGAGAAATACAACATAATTATTCAAAATTGCAATTCTCCTCTCTCTAGTGGATCTTCTTAATGGCAATGGTTCTTGAGGTTGTGGAGTTTGTTCTTTTAAAACAACTTTTTGAACTTGTGTAGGAGGTTGCACAATATTGTCTTAATTTGGAATTGCTTCTTGAACAATGTCAAGTATGAAAAATTGTTCCTGATCATTGTTAATTGCAAATAAAGGAATATCCACATATTCCTCATCAAAGACAAAATCATTAACTCTTTCTCCTCTTGCAAACTCAACATCCTAAAAAAACTAAACAACTTTCATCTAAAAAATAAACTTAATTCTGGGATCATAAAACTTGTAACCCCTGGACCTTTTAGCGTATCCAATGAAATAGCAACTGATAGTTCTGGAGTCTAGTTTCTTTTCATTTGGCTTATAAGGTCTTGCCTCATTTAGACATTCCCAATTGTGAAAATACTTTAATCTAGGCTTTTTACATGTCCAAAGCTCATAAGGGATTTTTTTCAGTTGCCTTAGTTATAACTCTATTAAGTATATATGCTATAATTTTTAAGGTTTCTCCCCATAATGATTCAAGCAAGGTAAAATGACTAATCAAACTCCTCACCATATCCTTAAGCATCTTATTTCGTCTCTGAACAACACCATTCATAGCAGGCGAACCTAGCATAGTATACTATAGGACAATACCAAATTCCTCTAGGAATTTTGTAAATGGTCCTGGATGTTGTTCACCTAATCTGTCATATCTACCATAGTATTCACCACCACGGTCAAATCTAAAGTTGATTTTCAACTTTAGCCTTATAATTTTTTAATATCTCCTGTGATTGTGATTTATCACAAATGAGATAAAGGTAATCATATCGTGAAAAATTGTCTATGAATGTTATGAAATATTGTTAACCATTCCAAGAAGCTGTAAGGATTGGTCCACAAATATTAGTGTGTATTAGTTTTAAGACATCTAATTTCCTATTGGCACCAAATCTCCTTATATTTGTTTATTTCCCCTTAATACAATTTATACACATATCAAAATATGAAAAATTAAGAGGATTGAGAATACCATCGACACAAGTCTCTCAATTCTCCTTTTGGAGATATGACCTAATCTCTTATGCCACAACCATGTTGAATACTCATTGGTTAATTTGCTCTTTTTACCTATTACATTAACATTCAAGGATTCATTAAATGAAGTAATCATGACAAGCATATATAGATTATCGTAACCTGATAATGAACCAAAACCAACTAAATTTGAATTTTGAAATAGACTAAATTTTAGATTCCAAAATGAACAAAAATAATCATGTTTGTCCAATGTTGAAATAGAAATTAAATTTTGTCTAAAAGACGGTACAACGAAAGTCTCAATCAAATCTAAATTAAAACCAATTCTTAACAATAATCTAAATATCCCAATTGCTTCAACCTCTATCAACTTATTGTCACTAACATAGATGTATCTTTCACCATCTTCAATCTTTTAGCAATTTATACAACTCTACATACACACACTGATGTGAGTTGTTGCACCAAAATCTAACCACCATGTGTGTCTAGGTACCAAAGTTAAATTAACCTTAAAACAAACAAAATTAAGAAATGTACCATTCTTTGCATGCCATGTGTGACAGTTCATACATTGCTTTTTCTTATGACTTGTAGCCCTACAAAAGAAACAACTATCTTGAATTAGTTCCTTATGTTGTTTCTTTTGTATTCCCGTATCCGCAACATCCTTATTTTGCTTTCTCTTATTGTCTTGCCTTTTATCCTTTGTAGTGGAGGCTAAGTGAGCACTTACTGTCTTTTCTTATTTCAATATCTCCTCTTCCTGAATACAGTGTGAGATGTGCCCATTAAATGACCAAGAGTCCTTTTGGCAATTGTAGCTCACCTTAAACTGACTGAACTGTGCCAGAAGGGATGTCAAAACCAAATGCACTAACAAGTCTTTAGATAAGTTTAATTGGAGTGCCTTCAATTTTGAAACAAGATAATACATTTCAAAAATGTACTCCCTTATGTTTGTTTTGCCTGTGTATTTCATATAGATAAGATTTGCTAAAATTGTACTAGTTTCAGCCTTTTTATTCTTAGTAAACTTTTTTCTCAAGGTCCTTAAGAAAACCTTTAGTTGTATCCACTTGATCAAACATAGTGTACCTAAATGCTTCTGGAATGGTAGACTTTATGACCATAACACTCATACGATTAGACTTGTCCCACTCTTCCATCTCACTCTTTTCATACGAAGTACTCTTATCAATGAGATCAACAGGTTTAGGAATCATTAACGCAAGTTCTAGGTCTATGACTCCGAGAGTGCTTAGGACACTCTCTTGTCATGTCTTAAAATTTGTTCCATTTAAAATAGAAATCAAGTCAATGTTAGCAGTGATATTAGCTGCTAGAGTAGAAATTGAATTAAGAATAAAACAAATAACTCACATAAGTACCAAAGCAAACCAAAATGGAATTAAAATTTTGAAGAAAGGTAAAACCCCATCTCAAGATACGAAGCACTCCATTAATATTTTATCTTTGAACAAAACATTAACTTCTAAGTGGTATCTTGGTGTAGTAATCAAACACTAATAATAAAATAATCTGTTAAACAATAAATCTTCCTTTGGACTAATTTAAAGCTCGCATGTCAAGTACCAAATAATTATCACATGCTTATTACCACATATGCATATGCAATTATATTAAATATAGATTTTCCTTTAGGCTAATTAATATTTAAATAAATTATAAACACACAACTATTTATATAGTTCAAAACAAATTAATTTTTACAATAGTCACTTTGACGATATCTTATTTCAATTAATTTATCCCAATATATATATATATATATATATATCCATACCAATATTCAAATTGAAATTTTCCAAAAATTTCAGAAAACTTGAATCATATTCTTATTAGTTAGAACCTTTTTTTTTTTTTTGATAAACATGCAAAGGGCAAAACTTGAATAAGAATGATAAATCTCATGTTCTATCATGTAGATAAAATAAACCATATGAAAGACTTAAAAATAATTATGTTGCCACAAATATTAATCATACATATAAATTATATGTAATCAAAATCCAAAATCATTGTGAAAACCCAAAACTCATAAAACTTAATACTTTTGCAACGAATGTCAAACAAAATTACACAAATTGTATAAAAAAATGGAATATTTAAATAATCCAAAACTTAAAGTCATATTGCCGCAAATATATTAATCATATATATGTGCACAATATGATCTAGGATTGCATTCACAAGGAGGCAATTGTAATCATCCAAAAATGGGAGATCACGCTACAACCGTATAAAAGAACGTGTATACATATAAAAATTGATCCACAGATCATGGCAATCACCAATTGCAACCATAATGTAGTAAATTACTAAAAGCAATCATATTAATGCATGTACATATAAACCCTAAAATCTTATTTGATAAGTTAATTAAGTCCCATAAGCCAAATCGTAATAAAAATTATCTTACAATGTAGATCAGAAAACAACCTAATAATTAATTGTTAATGATTTAACATGAGGTGACTCTGATACCACTTGTTAAGACAAAACTCAATTTTGATGAAATTTTTATCAAATTAAAACTCATCATGTCAAATTATCAAGAATAACAATTTAAATACGGAAGTGTATGTGAATCCATATTGATGATGATTTGTAGCTATTGATCTTTTTAATTAATACATTTGAACTTCGGATAATGAACTTTCTCTCTTCTAATGATGTGATATTAGAAGAGAAACCTCATACATCTAATTTGGGAATCATAACTCTATTCTATATGATGGCACATGTTGCTCTAATTTTTCAATTAGGCCCATCATCAAATTAAAAATTAAATATATTAAGATATCTACATATATAAGTCCATACTTTATAATATACTTTAGGTCCATCTTAATTTTAAACTGAATTGTGTCACTTTTAAATTTTGGATTTATTCTTTTATATAATATCATATAACATACAATTATTATCATTATCTTTACAATATATATATATATATATATATGTGTGTGCGCGCGCGCGCGTAATATTATGGCCTCAGTTATCAAACAAGAACTAGTTTAATACGCATCCAAGAGTTGGGAGTGAAGAAAATTGTGGTGACCAGTTTACCACCCTTGGCTGTCTTCGATTGATCACAGCCATATCCTCGTTCCACACGTGTATTGCTCCCATTAACGTCGTCGTTGCTTCTCACGACATGTTATACCATAACAGACAACACCAGGACTTTCAATTATTGTCATTCTCAAACTTTACGACAGTTTCATGTCAGTACTGAACAATCCGGGAAGCCATAATATTCAGAACTCTATCAAGCCATGTTGCGTTGGGGTAAGCAGTGAGTATCAGTGTGGGAGAGTAGAATATAACAAGGTCAAGAAATACGATCCCAAATCAGCTTTCTTTTGGGATCTCGAACATCCCACGCAGGCAGGCTGGCTCGCGGTTTCTAACTACTTGTAAATATGATATGCTCTTCGACAAATCCGACATTAGCTATTCAGTTTTCAGCTTCATGTTGTCTTTCTTTTGTGATTGAAAGTATTTGAGTTGGTTTCAGTTCTACGTGGGTGCTGCATGCGTGCAAATGGAATACTATTTTTTTTTTCTCAAATAAAATGTACTTTTGGATCTGTGATTGATACATGTTTTAATTATTTGGTTCGTAAATTTTAAGACTATACAATTTAACGTTCAAATTATAGATGCTTCAAACTATTTGGTCGTCCTTGTCTCTTAAAAATATATAATTTAGTCAATTTAACGTTCAAATTTATGAAGCATGTTCTCCATTTAGTTTTCAAGGCCAAGGTTTTGGGCTTGGGTCAAGCTACAGTGGCCCACCCAAGAGGATTCTCAAACCATCGCATGGCACTTTGTAGTCAGGATGCTAGTGGGGCATTAGTGTTAATAGAAAAGCCTCTCTGTTCGTTTTTCTGCTCATGAGCAAAAATACACTACCCTGAATGTGGCTTGTAGGTCTACACTTAACTGAATGATCCAAAAATTAAGCCATCAAATTCTCAATATTAGACCGTGTAGCTCTGCCATTTTGCTCCTCAGTGCATAATCTGCGGCCAGCGCCGTTAGAGAATATATGCAAATTCAGTGATAAATTTACATCAAGATGCTCTGTCTTCTCCATCAACTTTCGGCAACAATTATTACTGTTATTTCGCAATAGATTCTGTGCATTAGAGAATGAGCAAAACAATGACGTTGCGAAATTGGCTAAAAGTCTTCTTCTGTCTCTATTTTCTGCCCATGCAGATTCAAGGATCATACCAAAATGAAAGAAAGGTAAAGCCAACAACCCAACTGAAGGGTCACTGCTATCAGTGAAGAAGACTCCTTCTTCTTCTACTACTACTTTTATTTGTCTTCTACGAAGTATATGTGAATATCTAATATATTGGTGATTGATGAACAACTTAAATAATATGAAATTTGTGAATAAACAAAACAGCCTTACATTGTGTACATGGGACAAGTGCCAGAGGCTAGAACCTATGCCGTACAATCTCACCATCACAACTTGCTGGCGACTGCAGTTGGAGAGTAATAATCTCAATTCTCAAGAAGAAATCCATTTTGCAGGCACACTTGTTCATAATTGAAAAGCATATATTAATTATTAATGTTTGTTTATTTCTTCCACAACATTCTACAGCCATCAGTTAGCCAGAGAGACCAGAATTCATAGCTTTGGGAAGAGCTTCAACGGATTCGTAGCACGACTATTGCCGCATGAAGCAGAGAAACTGCTAGGTATTCCTGCATTTTACTAGAAAGAAAAGTGAGGTTTCTTCTGGCAGTCAAATTATATTAAGACACAACTTCGCTTTCTTTCGTTTTCGTTTGACATTATGCATATGTTCTGCATTTGTGGTATTAATGCAGAGAATGAGGGTGTGGTGTCTGTGTTTCCAAACACATGGCGAAAACTACACACAACAAGGTCATGGGATTTTCTGGGAATGCCCCTCAGAGTAAAGAGACGCTCCAACATCGAGAGTCATATCATTGTGGGCGTGATGGACACAGGTAAAACATATATATATATACACAAACACACACATATATATCTAACAATTAATTTAGTATGAATAGTGGTGATTTTATATTTTGAACATATTAAACAGGAATTTGGAGCCATTGCCCCAGTTTCAACGACGAAGGGTATGGACCTCCCCCACGCAGATGGAAGGGCAAATGTGTTACTGGAGCTAACTTCACAGGCTGCAACAAGTATTCCCTCCATCCACTGACTCTTCCAACCTCCACGGAAACAAATATTTTCATTACTAATGTTATTATTAAAACATCTAAGCAAAACAGTACTGCTATTCATTTAACGTTTTCATACTGCAACATGAATATCTCGAAAATTAATCACCACATTACCAGGTCACACAGACCATTCATGGCATACGGTCAACGAAAAAGTAGGGTAGAACAAAAAGAGATAGGTAATATCAAATTGGTTGCCTGCAAAAAATATAGAATTGGCCGAAAGTTCGTGAGATGTCTCAAATTTGACATTTTTGCATGGAAATTATACAAGCAAGCCGACAAAATAGGTTACGTCTTCATTTAAAACTCCTAGAAAACATCAACCTCTGCCCCAACTTAAGTAGTGTTCCTCGCAGCAACAACCAGTGCCATAGCTCCTATACTTCGTCTCCCTCCATATATGGTAAATCAAGGCTTTACACTTCCCTATCTTAAGTCCCTGGTATGAAAAAACATAAAAAGCCACGCTACTTACTTTTCCATACATATTACGCCATGATCTGTTTTGTGGAAAACACAACGTAAGCAGAGATGCTCTTTAACTTCAATCACTACCCCCTTACTAAAACGCACTGTCCAGTATTGCCAACAACAGACGACATTATGCTAAGGAATATAGCAGTTACCCAGACAAGTCGTCCCCAATTCACATGATTTTGGGAAGAATAACCACGGAATCTCTTCCCTTTTCAAAGGTAACTCTTGGATTATTTTAATTCAGCTTCGTCATTAATACACGAAAGATTAGTGGGAATTCTCGTATTGATGCTAAGGTAATGAAATGAGGATGTTAATAAGCAGGAATCGTCAAAGGCCAAGAAAAGAAGTGTAATTACATGAAACTGCCTACTAACATATGAATGAGAAAGGGATTTAGATACAATTATATGATAATCATTTGATAAAAAAGACATATGCGAAGTTACCAATAACAGAAGGATAGAAAAAAAATCTCATACCTATCCTTCTACCCTTTCATCACATAACAAGGTTCTAATTCCCAGGAGTGTTAGATTTCACACAACATTGATTTTATCTTATGATGAACAGCAAGGTGATTGGAGCAAAATACTTCAATCTCGGTGTGGATCCGTATGATGAGAATCTTAGTCCAGATGAGAATCTTAGTCCAGTGGATGACGTGGGCCACGGCAGTCACACGGCGGCCACAGCGGCCGGCGTGCCGGTAGCGGGAGCTAGTCTCTATGGCGTAGGGAAAGGCACGGCACGTGGTGGCGTCCCATCGGCCCGCATTGCCGTATACAAAGTATGCTGGAGAATGGGGTGCAGCGACATGGACATCTTAGCTGCCTTTGACGAGGCCATCGCCGATGGGGTCAACTTCATATCGATGTCTATAGGGGGCGTAACCAGGGATTTCTTCAAGGACCCTATAGCCATCGGAGCATTTCATGCCATGAAAAGAGGGATTCTCACTACTTGCTCAGCCGGGAATGATGGTCCTGACACCATGACTGTTGAGAACGTCGCTCCCTGGATTCTCACGGTGGCAGCTTCCGCCACTGATAGGCAGTTCACAACAGAGGCAGCCCTCGGTAATGGCAAGAGAGCTACAGTAAGTATTATATTACTCTAAGTCTCTCTATCTACTATTACGCTGGAAGGTTTCTTTGGAACGATGTACTTAAGTCCTTTCAAGGCCTTATTAGTGTCTACTCAAAGCGTAATGGTCACTAAAGTATTTAAAACTCATTTAGAGGGGCCTTAGATTTCGTACAGAACTGTACAGTACTGCAAATAAGTTCATTTGGGTTGGTAGGGATGGTCTATAAATACCTTTTCGCCTCGGAAGAAGATGTACCGTTTGACAAGTGGAGCCCTTGCTAGCAACGGGAGCAGAAATACCAATGGAAATGCCAGGTACTCTTTTTCGAATCCGGATCCCCTCTATTAATATTTGAGAGGATTATTTTTTTAATAGAAAGTGTACTATTAAATTTAGATTGAATAGTTATCAATTTTTGTATAAAATATATTTTTAAAAAATAAAAAATAACTTTTTTATAGATAAATATATATTTATATTTTAATTTTTTTTATAATAAATGATATATAATTAAAAATAAAAAAATTAAATTATTTTTAATATCTCACATTTTATTTTATATATTTTAAAGTCTATTTTTTTAACTAAATATTATTATGTATGAAAAAATAATTTAAAATATTAAAATATATATGTCTGTTTATAAAAATAATTATTTTTTAATTTTTAAAAATATATTTTATATAAAAATTTAGAATCATTACTGCATAAAACAATCCCTCCAGTAACTGGAGGGGATCTGCGCGCCTCTTCTTCTTAATCGAAACCCCTGACATGCTCTTAAAAGTAGTTTGCTTCTCTAGAAAGAAGGTTACGATCTGTGTTGAGATTGTAATTATGATGCAGTGCTTGTGAATATGGGACTCTAAGCAAGGACAAGGTGAAGGGGAGGATCGTGTACTGCCTTGGACGAATGAGCGGCCAGGACTATATCATCCGAGAATTAGGTGGGGCAGGGATCATCATGGGCTCACCAGAGAAAACAGACGCCTCCATCACCACGCTTATTCCAGGGACCATTGTGGAGGCTTATACAGTGGGCAAGGCCATTGAACTCTACATCAATTCCACCAAGTACGTCTCTTTTACTAGGATTCAGGGCATAGCTAAATTGATTATGAAAACTTCAAGTCTGAATAAAATTCAAAAATTCAGGAATGCTCAAGCTGTTATATACAAGACAAGACGTAAAAGAATCCCTGCTCCATTTCTTGCTTCTTTCTCATCCAGAGGCCCTCAAGTTCTCACCCCCAACATCCTCAAGGTGATCCCTCTCTCTATCTCTCTTTTGCTCCCTCCGGTTTGAGAACTAAGTTTTCTATGTTCTGAGCACAGCCTGACTTAGCTGCTCCGGGATTGGACATACTGGCTGCTTATTCCAAAATGACAACAATAACAGGGTACTCTAAAGACAGGAGGTACAACGTCTTCAATATAATGTCAGGAACATCTATGGCTTGCCCACATGCCACTGCAGCTGCTGCCTATGTCAAATCCTTCCACCCAGACTGGACTCCTGCTGCTATCAAATCTGCTCTCATGACCACCGGTGAGAAGCCCTCCTACACAAATTTCTCCTCAATTCAAGAGCTTACTATAAGAGTGATAAATTTCTTCATTCTCTGAAGTCTAACCTAGAATTTTCATCTCTACGATTCAGCCACTCCTATGAAAATAGTCCAAGACAAGCTCGTGGAACTGGGATCTGGGTCAGGACAGATTAATCCAAGAGGAGCAGCGCATCCTGGACTAGTATACGACATTAGATTGAACTCTTATGTTGCTTTCCTATGCAAGCAAGGCTACAACAGCACCAGTATTGGTCTGCTACTTAGCAGCAAAACGTTCAATTGTTCCAACATCAAGCTTCCACCAGGCACTGATGGAATCAATTACCCCACCATGCATATCCAGCTCATGACTCATAATTCTAGCATCTCAGCAATCTTTCATCGGACGGTGACTAATGTCGGATATGGGCCTTCAACATACAAGGCTAAAGTCACAACAACTAGGGGTCTATCCGTGCAAGTTATCCCAGATACACTGCAGTTTACTCAATTGCACCAAAGGCAGTCGTTCAAGGTTGTTCTGAAGGGGCCTCCATTGCCAAAAGGAGAACGGATATTATCTGCATTGCTTGAATGGAATGACTCTAAACATAATGTTAGAAGTCCTATTCTTGTATATAGGCCGCTTTCTCCATTCAGTGGAACTTAAGCCTGTAGCAGTCCCACTTCATAATTTAAAAACTAGAGAGTTTTATTTTCATCTGGGTACATCGAAGTTCGAAGTTAAGATTCGCTTTAGCTTAATTGTTTTGGGGTGAGGGGATGATTGCTTAACGATCCCTAAAATGTTTTCCAAGCGATAGTCCCCGGTGTTTGCATTCTCAGATAGGCTGCAGATTAGTGCATGAAATTAGTGCATGAAAATGAACATTATCCAAGCCGACATGAACATAATAGGATTGGAACCAAGAGTTGGGTGCCAAATGCCCATCCCTACTACATACCCAATAACCCTAAGGTGAAATTCAATAACTGAAACCCAAAAATAAAAAAAAAAAATTAAAAAAAAAAAAAAAAGGGTCTAAACGTTTCTTAAAAGAGGAAACGAAAGAGAGAGATTGGAGAACGGACGACTCAGCACGAGTAGAAGATTGCTTCGGCTTAGGATGTACACGGGGACGGTAAATCGAACTCCCAATTTTTTTTTTTGGGTCGTATCAACGGAAACCAGAATCCTAGTGAGCATAACAAATAATCAGCATTGTGCAATAATAGAATCAACAGCCATAACAATGTAGACACTTATGCTTCGAAATATTATAGAATATCCACTATATTATGTTTTAGAACGAAAATTGTTCATATACACTAGTAGACCTGGCTGATCGAGTTCGTTCTTAATAATCTCTTTGCCGCCGAAAGGAAATCTCAGTCACGGGATAAAATTAATTCATATGCTCTGTCCATCCTCCTTCTGCATGTCGTAGTTACACAAAATTTTCGGGATTAACTGCTCTGGCAGATTGTTGAAATCCCTGGAATATCCTCAAAGCACTATCAAAATAACTACCAAAAAAAAAATTGTTCACCAAAATTTTTGGTAAACCCCAATAATAAGTATAGAGAAAAGGAAAGCAAAATGGGTGCAGTTAAGCTCAAACCTTTAACGCTGTCAGAGAGCATTGTACATAATTTGAACTTTGCTTCTCTTCCTTCAAAGGCCTTTACTATTTATGGTTAAGTCCTCTGCTCAATTTCCAATGGCTTCTTTTAATCAAGTGATAAGCAACTGCAGAAGGGCTGTTAATGGATATATTATTGGTTCCCCTTTAATCTTTTACTTAATTCAACATTGCAACCGACATTGGCGGCTGTTGATGCTTTTTAGCTTTGTAAGCTCCTTTCTCCTCTTCCTTGCCTCAGCTGCAGCAACTGCATCCGCTAGATTTTTACCTGGGCATATGACTTGTTCTTGTTTCTTCTCCAGCAAAGAATTTGCAGTATGAGAAGCTGTTGAAGATACCTCAGTATTGGGAGCAGGATGTGATTGAAGCCCATGATCCCCCTTAAAAGCAGTAGCATGACCAATACAACTAAGCGAAGGTCCATGGAATCTTTCCATAACGGGACATCCTGTTTGTTGTTCACCTCCTTCCGAAGAAAACTTAGGAGTGCTGTGATTGGGGCCATCAATAGGTCTAGCTTCTTTCAAGCCAGAAGCTTCTGTTTTAGGTTTGAAAGGTAGAGCAGCTTGATTATCCACATTTGCCACTGTATTCAAAGATGAACTAATACTACGTTGGTCACCTACAGGAAATTCATCCAGTTTATCTTTTAGGCTACTAGAGGGTGGTGAATGTCCATGTCCAAACTCTGGAAGCGGGAAGAACCAAGGGCACGGAACCATGTATAATGGATTTTGTATTTGATTGTCCTGTATGAGATTAGTTTGTTTGTGACATAAGTCAGACTCAGAAGAAAATGGTAAAGAAATATTTAATGGTATCGGAATGGAACTTTGAGGTGGATGTTGAAATTGAACATGATTGGAAGACTGGATGACAGATGGCCAAAATAACTGTGTCACTGGAAATTGGTTATAAAGAAACCATGGACCATTACTGGATGAAGAAGATGTTATCTCAGCTACAGACGAGTCAAGCTCAACAGAAGTTTTCTCCAGTTTGGTACTCACAGACTTTGCAATCTGCACATGGAAGAAAATTTCGTTCTTTAATTTCTATCTTTTTCATTTTATGAACAAAAGGAGTTATTATTTCTGTGTCAATAGGTATCTCGTATAGAAAAATCTCTTACTTGTGCCTTTAAGTGCTTATTTGTGGTCTCCAAAGATTCATACTCTTTCAAAGCCAACTCCTTCTCCTTTTTGCCAGAAATGTTGCCAAATGTGAAGAGGATGATGATTAAATAAACATCAGAGAGGAAAAATACATTCAGAGCTAATAAAATAGAAATATTTATCGTAGACGCCTAATTCAATTAAGCATGAGATAAAGAGGGCAGATGAACAGGAAGACACAAATGACTGTTCAATAAGAAGATGACAAAAAAGGGATAGTACTATACCCTCTTCAGGTTTTCATTCTCCAGTGCTAAATTGGCAGCCTTTCTGGCTAACTCCTCACAAAGGGCCTGGAATATATATTCCAAAAGGAAAACTGCTAAATAATTCAAGTGGGAAAGGCAATTAGACTGAACATTAGACATTTCAGAATTATATGAGATTTTCTACTTCTAATAAAAGCTCACAAGTATATATGTATCAGAATTCTATCAAGTTATGTAAGTAACATGGTAATCTAGTCTTCAATGGCCTTTAAATATACCAGAACCATATTTTGAGAGTATTAAATATTAATACTGCAGAAATATGTCCTTACAAATGAGTAACCTAAACATGGAACTTCTGTCTTGTGAAACATGAAAGCTTATAAACCTAGCCACGCTTAGTAGCAAATGAAATTGGGATGGGGGCTGTTCAACATGTTATAACAGATGTCACGAGATGTGCAATTCTGGGATAACTGACTCATTCACTTGCCACAAGAACATTTCAGACTATCACGACGTCCATTTAATAGGTCAGGGTATATAAGCAATGTCCAATTAACAGCAATTGATAGGGGATGAAGAATGAATTAGTTGACCTCAAGATCCTCCCTAAGCTAGTAGACAGACAAACCCTGACGAGCAATTAAGCGCAAGATACAAAGTCAAATATGGTAGATGTAAATAACACACAGCTCAGTTTGCTCTTTGTTTGGTTTAGATTTTAAGCAGTTCAGAATCAATTCTCTCAGAGCAAAATAGTTTTTGCCTTTCAAGTACCTGCTTACGGCGAATTGTCTGCCTAGCCGATTCTCTGTTTGCCAATACCCTGCGTATCCTTCGCGCCTCCTTTTCTTCCTGAACAGAAAGCTTAGAAGAGTTCAGTCATCAGTGATGGTCAAATATTGCAGTCAGATACATTTTAAGCTTCTTGCACCTCTGTTAAATTACGCCTTGACTTGCTGCATCCAACCAAAGAGTAACTTGTTGTGCACATAGTGCTTGTCATATGTAAATCAGTATCCTGTTCCAACTTCACTTGTCTTAAGCAGACATCCTGCTGTATATTTTTTGGTTCACTTATTGATTTTTGTTGATGTGACTGTTGACCTACAACAGCATGACCCTGCCATAAATTAAAGTATTTCTAAATTCCTGCATGAAATGGTACACAACTTGGTGATGCTTTCATATTTCTTCTATCAGTACGAGTATAGCCTAACCAAGTTTCTGGAAGTTGATATTTTCTACTTAAAAGATGCAGGGACATGAAAGATAATTAATGAAAACTGAAATGAGAAAATCAAACTGGAGAAGAAGAATGAATTCGTGATTGTGTCTAATCAGCTGCTGAGTTTCATTAACCACATTACACAGTGAATGCCGGTAAAACTTCCAGAGAACAGAACTTCAACCCAAAAATATTTATATTAGGTATGTTTAGTTGCTTTCATTAAGGATTTCTTATTCATATTAGTAGCTTAGGAACCTAAATTATATAACGTATAGGTAGTGGCATTATGAGCAAAGTCATATTGCGCCCATGACATAAGCTTTTTCTAGTGAAGTCAAATTCAAGAGATCTTAGTAGCTAAGCAAGAAAAAGGTGTGTTAAAGGGGTAATAGTAGATAGTCGACACTAAGCTGGTTGCACCAGAGCTAGGATGGGCAGTGGTATTTATTCAACAGTCATCCACTATGAAAAGGGATACCACCCTAAAACTTTCACTCCAAATAGAAGAATGAAACTAGAAATAATTATATAACGTACTATCTCCTAGCACCCAAGCTAAAGGCTGTTTGTAGGACGAGGTTGAATGATGAGTTATTGGCTTGTACTTAAATAGAATTCCACTATGCCAGCTCAAGTATCACACATAATACGGTGAAAAATTAAACACATTGTCGGTCTCTAAATTGATTCAGAACTTCGGAAGAATCAATACTTTGTTCTTATGGTTAACTTAAATCAATTTCGGAAAACTAAATCATCTACCTTCATAATGTAAGTGATCATTTGACTGGTTCCCTTCCAAATTAATGACTAGTATATACTATTGTTTATACTTATTTACTTGTATTCCAGACTCAATTATATTATTTCTATGTTTAATTAATCCCGAAATTGGGACCACTATTTTTACTGCAATTGTGTAATTAAATTAAAAAACAAGAAAGGATCAAACGCGGAGAGAAATAGCACGGGTTTTAAAAAAAACTGACCCGAGAGAGATCCGGACATTTCGAGACCGAGTGGAGCGTGTTGAACCCCGAGTCACCGCTCGGTGACTCGCGCGTGAGCCGCCTTCTGCCTCGTTTGCCTTTCTTCCACCATTTCTCTCCGGAGGCAGAAGCAGTCTCACGCATCGCCAACTGGGCCAAGTCAACAAGAGTCTCCGCCGCTTCAATCTCCGTCTTCACCAGCCGATCTGCCTCGCCACCCGACCTCTCCGCCCAGGCAGACGAAGACGAAGAGCTTGCACAGCGCTTCTCAGATTCCATTGACAGTAACAGAGAGAAACCACTCAAAGAGAGAGGAAGATTACAGTGCTCTGGGAACGGTAAGAGAGTGCGCGAACTGCTAACAGAGAGAGAGAGAGAGAGAAAGAAAGAGAGGAACGAAGAGAGGCGAGGCGAAGGGTGTTGTTACTGGTTAGCAGAAGCAGCCCATAGATTGCATATGAATGACACGTGTCACGCCAGCTCACAACTCGACATCTTTACGAAGAAATGCCCATGTATCTGTGGTTGCCACGTTTCTGTATTTGGCCACGTAGGCGATTTCCCGCATTACAAAAGTCGGCCCCCACCACAACGGTTTAGCATTGAAACGGTAATTGAGCGGCTAATCAAGTTTATAATATTATGCAACCACCGATTAAACCCCCATCCCCAAAAGACATACAGAAAGCATTGACATATTAGATATTCATTATCATTTTTTAAAAAATTAGTCACCTTAAAATAAAAATATTTTTATTTATAATAATTTTTAAATAAAGATATTTTTATAATATATCAAAATTTTAATTTTTTATTATTATTAATTATTATTGATTTATTAAATATATATTATTATATTATTAATTAAATATATATTAATATTATATTATATTATTAATTAATAATTTGAATAAATGCCTTTTTTATTTTATAATAAAAGATAATATGATAAAATATGTATATTACCTAATTGATTTTTATGTATAATTTACTAACCAAACGAAATAAAAGAAGACATGTCTATTATTATTCTTTCATAACCAAATAACATTTTAATATTTACATTCTTACATCTACTCCTACTTTTACTCTTATTCTCATTGTATCAATTCTAACAATTGAGTCAGAATAAGATTCCAGAACCTCAAATTTAGCCCCATATGAGCTATTTCAGGTCAACTGTAAAACGCAAGGTTCTACTCATTTTGCAATTTTTTTCATTTATCAGCCCTTTCAATTATTATATTAATAATTTTATATAGTGTGAATAAATGATTTAGTCGTTGAAAAACTCTCTTCTAACATTTGTCCTCTAATAATAAAGTCTCTCAATTTCAATGCCTAAAGATTTAGTCCAATACGAAACAATATCTTCCTAAAGCAAATTTTTCCAATTAATAGATAAGAGCTTATATGGGCCTTATTTTATGACTCAGACCTGTGTAGGTGAGTTTTTTTTTTTCCTGCAAACGACGTCATTCTGGTGAAACTTTTTCTAAAACATGATTGTTTTGAGTGTCACTTCATTTTATAAAATTTGTCTAAATGATGTCACTTTGGGAAAAAAATTGCTGCTTGTGAAAGTTCTAATCACAAATTAATGGTCACGAGCTTTTATTAATTAATTTAAAGAAATTTGTATAATTAAAAAACCATTATCATTAGAGAAAAATATTTAAAATTTAATTACGAAGTACTAGCAGAATGCCTTATTAATTCATTTTTTTTTATTTATTGCATACTGTGCTTATGAAAGGCCCTGTGATGCCAAGGCCGAAGATAATTGCTTACCATTTTGCGGGGAAAGCCTTGTTGTAGAAATAGTGATGAACGGTGACTATATGATAGTGCGAACAAATTTTCGCATTTACCACAAATGTCGCAGATTCAATTCATAACGGAGTCATGCTTTACAAATTTGCCTTGCTCGTAGAGGCCAGTTGTGGAAGAGTGAAGTTGATGGAGCGTAGTGCTTCCACTATTTCTGGTCTCGTTATACTGTAGTCCTTGCTTGGAGCATAAATGAGTATAGGTTAAGATGATTACTTCCATTGCTTGAAGTTATTTGGTAATACAAGTCATTACAAGCTGAGGTGACAAAAAGAACATCAGGTATAGCACCTATTAGGCTAGTAGAGAAAACCAAAGGTATACACCATGGACTGAAGAAGCATTGAAACTTAAGATGGAGAACCACTGATGAAATAGCAAAGAAAAGAATGATTAATTTAAGTAAAATGTATATTTAAATATTTTTTTAAAAGGAAGTGAAATGACAAGAGAGGGTTTCTAAAGTTTTATCTGACCATTCAAAATAGTATTTTTTTTGTCCTCTCAAATTAAAAAATAAAAGTAAAAGAGAGTAGCTCAATGATTAATATTACTATTATACCTTTTTTAATTTAATAATTATAAAGATTTTGTATCATCTTTCTCAAAATGTTTTTTCTCACGTGATGGTTCTCACATGAAAATAACGGTGATTAGTATACAATTATTATATATGATCACATTATTTATTTATTTAAAATAATTTTAAAATAAGTAATTTTTACATATTATAAATTATTTATATATAATATATATATTTTTTAATTTTATTTTATAATTATGTTGTATTTTGTGAATTGAGAAATTAAAAGAAAGAGAAAATAAGAGAATTAATAAAAAAAATTAAAAAATATGGACAAAAGAATGAGTTAAATTCTTATTTCATGTATTCAATAAAAATAAAAATTATTGGTTATATATTTATGTTATAAAGGGTAATATTGAAAAAAAATAATCAATTAGTCATTCTATTCTATTATATTCATTTAATTGTAATTTCTAAACAAAAAATTTAAGAATTTATTTATTTCTTCGTTAAAACTTTCAAACAATATATCTACTCAAGTTATTTCACTTCACTCCATTCCATTCCATATAATTTTATTAATGACCACTCCATTCCATTCCATGTCATTTTATTAATGTTCATTTCATTTCATCCTCTTTTAAACTCCTAAACATAGCATAATTATTCTCAAGTAGTTCAATTGTCAAAAGTGCCATCACCGATGGGGCAAGGCCAGTCAGATGAAGGGGAGGGGGAAAATTTTGGGGAAAGGTTAAGCATTTCCAAAGCCTGTACTCGAAGCTCTACAGGGTAGTCAGCAACACACCCAATTCTAGGTCCAGCCCCTGTTGACCATTTCACCGAAAGTTGATGCCCCAATTGGTAGGATTTCCCAGCCTTCTTGGAATTGATTCTCTGCAATATTGATGTCCTCGGCACTTCAGCTCTTGGGCTTAGGAGACCACCCGATAGACTTCTTCTAAAGCTACCCACATCTTCAGGTTGAGCAACTTCCTTTACTTTTTCAGGTGTTTCAGTAGTGCTTGAAACTTCAGATGCTGCGGCTCCTTCACTAGGTTTGACTTCCTCATAAATATCGGAGTCTTCATTTGCCTTGCGTATCTGAAAACAGGAATCAAAATTATACAATTAAAAATGCTGGTATTTGCTACCAATTTTGTATATTTTATCTTTACATGTTCTGACATGCATAACATAGATTAATAAACATGGCAACATTTCCAAGCGTGGCAATAAGAGGAGGGTTGAAAACAATGAAGCATAAGCAGCGTAGCGCTTCATAAATATATTCCTATGTTCAAGATTTTGCTAAATACCTATGAGAACTGCCTGATTAAGCAGTACTGAGATTGCCTGATGCTAATACATTACCTCAACTTCATCAAGGTTGATGCCATTTTTCTTGAGATAATATAAGAAATTGTCTAGGGAGTCATCTGTTGGCCGGTAGTGTCCACTATATGCAGAGATGGACTGAAAATCCAAAGCCATTGAGAATTACATGGTATATTTCAGAAAAATAAATTGTGATCAGTAGAAATTGTTTGTCGGTTTTATTCTTCATCAATAATATAATCATGCAATCGCTAGCTCTGATGTTGACTCTACCTTAAGAATACCACACTTGGCCACCAGCCTACCAGCAGCTAATGTAACTCCTCCAGCCAAGAAACTAGAATGATGGAATAAACCCTTCTTTTTCTGTAAAATTATCAGAATTTATCAGTGGTTATGGAACAACATGGCAAAATGCCTGACTGTATGTTTGAAAAAATGTGGGCAAGCTTGAATAGTTACCTGGCCAGCATAAAGTTTCCTAGAGGTGCTCATTACAAATATCCACTTGGCATTTTCAGAATCTTTGTTTGTATGAAGGGTATCTCCGGATTGCTTGTGGAGAATTTTTCCCTCCTCCACAATGTATTCATAATGTTCTCTCTCTTGCTAAATTAGGCAAAAAAGAACCAATGAGAAAGAGGGAAGCAGAAAATGGAGCAACGTGTCAGAAGAGTAGCTACAATCCACATCATTCAGTGCATCCACAACATTTGAAAACAATGTTAAATTCGATTCAGAGAAGTACGTACAGGCCCCAGATACTTGATGCATTGTTTTCGAAGCTTTGATCGGGGGCACTGTACAAGATCAACACTTTTCCCTTCTCCTATGTCCAACCTGTAGAATGTGAAAACAAAATTTCAATGATGAAATCTCAACTTTTCCCTAATACACCACCATTTGAACCTATTAGAGAATGAGGTTCAAGTGCAACTTTCCTTAAACCAGACGAAAGACAGGAATAAATTCCTTATCTCTGTTATATACTAAATATCTCTTCTATTTTCCGATTCCATCTAAAAAAAATTCATCAATCAGCAATTATTCTTTATTTTTCTGAAAAGAAAGTTCAAGTAAATTTTGATGAACATTGACAGGGTAGAGAATAATAAGGACAGAGCTAATTTAATTTCACATGTCATGTTGTGTAGTATCTGCAATCAGGAATTTTCTCATCCGCATAGTATATTGCAGATTCCATCTATACCTAACTATTTTGCATCCTTAACTGCAGTTTGTGATTTTGACAGTCCATGAGCCTCAGAAGTTCTAAATCAAAAGGCTAAAACTTCAATTAACCGAACATTAAAAAAAAAAAAAAAAAGGAGCGAGATGGCAGGGTTTTTTTTCAAGTACATTAGTCTTACCAGTAAAAGAAAGGCTGGCCCGTATTAGTTTGACGCCATTGTTCATAGTAGATATGTAAGTTATGCCCATAGCGATGGCGTGGATCAATCTACAAGTTTAAGTTTGATTGTCATATGAAATAAGAATTAGGGAATCAAGCATGAAGCATCTGAAAAGTTAAAATCAAAATTAAAAAAGTATTAAAGGGTCGAGAACAGCACTTACAGCTTCAATCCAATGCTGAAAAGCCAACTTCTGTGCTTTGGGGTCTTTGGACAAACCCTTACCCACCTGCAGAAATAGTAAAAGAAACTGAAATCGTCTTTTTTGAACGACAAGAATACCCAGTTCGCTAAAAGCAAGCTATAAGGTATAGTAACTGTAACTAAAGATTTATTGGTACGACCTAGATCAAAACATAAAAATTCCAAAGAGGAAGTGAGACGATACCTTGGAAGCATTCACTTTAACCCGATTCCAACTTAATGCCGGACTTTCAGGTAAATTAAAGAATGAAATCGTACTGTGGTTAAGCCTTACAAAGTCTATTGCTTGCCACCTTCATAAATTTGAAGCCACTTCTCTTTAAAGATTGTCATGACGAGGAAAAATGGAAAAGACAAATATAATAAAAAATGCCATAGTTATTTCTTTTTTTTTTTAAAAAAAGGCATGATTATAAATCACCCACCATAGCTCCTCGGCAACAACGGCGGAATCTGCGAGCCTCCGCCGTGTTTGGTAACTCCTATATACCTTCTGAACCTTGAGCGCAGCACTCATCTGAGGACACGCGCCTTCCAGCGCGTCAGGCCTCGTCGATTTCTGAGTGGGTCCCATACCCGAACCGCGTTGGGAAGGGGCCGGCCAAGGCTTCCCGCCATTGGAAGTGAAAGGCATTTCAAAGTCGTGATGATGAAGGTGATCCATCACCGGAGGACTCGAGCAAGACGAATCTGGGGCTAGGGAGTTACAGTACTGATCGGAATGCATGTCGGAGCGCGACAGGGAGGAGGCGTAAGGAGGGTAAGAAAATGGTAAGTTGGAGTTGAGGTCGAAGGTCGAGAGGGTGTGAGTGTGAAACTCCATTTGAACTGGGTTTAAAGAAACAGTAGTATCATGTTTTTCACATAACCCAATATCGGAGACAGCTAATTCCGTGAAGGATACGTTTGTACAGATTTAACTGAAGTGTTCGAGATTTTCAGAGAGAGGATGTCGATGCTTTAAGAGTGCGAGGAGCAAGTATATATAGGGCGAGATCACCAGGAAGATTTCCATATTTAGTTGTTGAGCTTGTTCTAATACGCACTCTACTTAAGCCCTTCAATTTTTATAAAATATATTTTTAAAAAATAGAAAATAATTATTTCTTAAATAAATATATTTTAATATTCTATTTTTTTTATAAAAAGTAATATATAATTAAAAAATAAAAAGATTAAATTATTTTTAATCTCTTATAATTTAGTTTGCATATGTTAGAATTTATTATTTTTAACTAAATATTATTCTGTATGAAAAAAATAATTTAAAATATTAATATAATTTTATTTATAAAAATAAATATTTTATATTTTTTAAAATATATATTTCATACAAATTTAAAGGCCATTGGATCAATGCCCCCTAAATTCAATGGCCCTCTCCTCGCTGTAGAAAATCCCCTCCGGTACTAATGGAGGGGATAGGAGTAATTATAGAAAAAAGTTCCTGTACAAATATATTTTGTCAGTGTCACACTTTTTGTTATGAGTCACAAGCATTTTATGAAAATATCAATCGCTTGTTTGATTCAAATGTTTATTTTTATGTTTTTAAACTAATTTTTTGAAATTACTTTTTAGAATAATTTTAAAAAAAAACTTATTTGAATATTTTATTTTAAAAAATACACTTAAAATTAGAAAAAACATTGTTTTAAAAAAAATTCAAAACCAAGTTTTGAAAATCCTAATACTTTGTTTGGTACCAAAAATTAAATTTATAATGTATAATTCTAATTCTAATTCTAATTCCATTAAAATTAAAATTAATTCAAAATTTTAAATTTTATGTTTGTGTCATATAAAGAATTATAAGATAAAATTGTAATTCTAAATTTAGTTATCATTTTATTATTTAGACAAAAAATAAATATCTATTTTATATGTTTGTATATGTTACATGTTCAATATATATATATATATATATATAGATATCCACGCATGTATGTATATGTATGTATGTGTAAATATATGTATATAACAAATGTATTATATATGTATTTGCGCGTGTGGGGAGTAGTTGGATGTGTGTATACGAGTGTATGCACATTGGTGTTGTATATTTGTATTTGTGTGTATTCAACATGTTTAATATATATTTATATGTGTGCGAACTTATATATATATATATATATATAACAATTTCATCATATATGCCTTTATATTTGTGCATGATGTGTGTAATAACCCAAGCAATTAAAATTTTGAATGCAACTGATGGTATAATATATGTGTTAGGTGAATCAATACAATGAAATTGAGGCTGGCTCAGTGATCAGGCTTCAGGCTGCATTTCCTCAAGACGTGGGTTCGAGACCGAGAAGCTAACCTCCAGTGTTTTTTTTTTTTCTGGAGCTGCCACGTGTCCCCTCCACAGTGAAAGGACGAAATTGCCCTCATAAGTCTTCTTCTTCCTCCTCCTTCCTGCGTGCAGCCGAGAGTGAGAGAAGAGAGAGAGGCTTCGCGAGAGTAGCAGAGAGCCGCTGTGGTTGAGCCTCCACCTCGCGTGAGCTGAGCTGCACCCCCGAGCACCACCGGCCACCCTTCTCCGCCATTCCAGCCGGCAAACCGCCACTCCAGCCGGCAAACCGCCACTCCTTTGGGCGAAAACCACCGTGGAACCGCGAGCTCTCCTGGTCGTTGGTGGGCTGTTTTCCCGGCGTAGCTTGGACGGGTTGTGAGCCTCACATCTTGGCCGGCCCTTTCCACCTGGAGACGAGCTCAGTTGGCCGCCGTTGGAGCCGCTTTTCCGGCGAGAAGGAGGAGTTCGAACCTTGGGCATTTTGGGACGATTTGGTATGTTTAAGCTAGTTTTCTCTTCAGATTGAGCTTAAAAGTAGCATTTTCGGCCCTTAAACAACAAATTTGAGCTCTAAAATCATGGATTTTGGCTGCTTGTAAGAAGAATGGCTGACAGGGACCAAAATGAAAATTTTCGAAAATTTTGGGTTCTTGAGAAAATGGAAAATTTCTGACTTATAATTGATCCATATTTACTCTAGATTAATACCTTTAAACTACTAGGCATGAGAACTAAGAAATTTGCTGGATTTGCATTAAAATGGAGGCTAGGGCTTGAAACAGGGACCAGAATGAAAAATCTGGAAAATATATGGGGCAGAAGTGTAAATAATCACACGTTAAGGAATGAAAGATATGGAATTAAAGAGATGGGGGAGTAAGGTCCTAAATTAGGATAATGGCCCGAACGGCGATTAATCCCTGCGTGAACTTCGGTACAGGTGGATCGTAAGGCCGATTCTGACACCCCAAGGAGGGGGCAGCATACCGCTTGCGTTGATCAGAGTTCAGGTGTGCAGATAGCACCTCGAAACTCTTATTATTGCTTGGGCTGTTCTTGTTTTAATTGTTTTCTAAATGTAAATAAATTCTTTCTGATTCTGCCTTACCGAATTGTGGGATTTAAAGCAAGGGACCCCTGTATGTGTTGAATGATTGTAATTACGGTATTTGACTTGGGATGTGATTAGAGGTGGTTACTAGCTAGATATAATAGAACCACATAAAATTTTCGTATAATTTCATCTTTGTATACCTGCGTGACGTAAATTCCTTGATTTTTAGAGAATGACGAATGATAAGCTTTCGCGAGACGTAACTCGCGCCTGTTGGTTAGTTACCCTCGAGGACTGAGTGTTCTCGCCTGTTGGTTAGTTACCCTCGAGGACTGAGTGTTCTCGCCTGTTGGTTAGTTACCCCCGAGGACTGAGTGTTCTCGCCTGATGGTTAGTTACCCCCGAGGACTGAGTGTTCTCGCCTGATAGTTAGTTACCCCCGAGGACTGAGTGTTCTCGCCTGATGGTTAGTTACCCCTGAGGACTGAGTGTTCTCGCCTGTTGGTTAGTTACCCCCGAGGACTGAGTGATCTCGCCTGATGGTTAGTTACCCCCGAGGACTGAGTGTTCTCGCCTGATAGTTAGTTACCCCCGAGGACTGAGTGTTCTCGCCTGATGGTTAGTTACCCCCGAGGACTGAGTGTTCTCGCCTGATGGTTAGTTACCCTCAAGGACTGAGTGTTCTCGCCGGTTGGTTAGTTACCCTCGAGGACTGAGTGTCCTCGCTCGTTGGTTAGTTACCCTCGCGGATTGTGTATCCTCGCTTGTTGATTAGATGCTTTCGAGGGTTGTGTACCCTCGCCCGTTGGTTCTTAGCAGTCTTAATCCTGATTGTTGTCACAATTGATTGCTTACCTGAGAATGGTTGTTGACTTGACGTTTATGAAAAATGGTTATTTCGTTCGACTGTTAAATTGCAAGTTGTTGGATCTAAACACTATTGCACTGTATTAAATCATTGATTTTTTGTTAAAGCTTCTGTTTATATGTGAAATGGTTTACTGACTTGGGGTGCTATCTGCCGGAAAACTTTTGGTCCCAGAAAGAGAGTTAGGCGATCTTCTGGAGCCGGCGGAGCATTGACCCGGGAGCTGCATTGAGCCGCTTGTTTTGGGTGCGAGACGTGCCCTTTTTGTTTGATTATAATTTGGCATTTTCTTTTGGAATGTATATATATATATTTAGTTTGGTAGCCATTTCCGTTTGCGGGATTATTTTGTGACCACAGCTGAACCCGCCATGTTTTTGTCTTTTGTTGTATTCGTGGATTTGGACTGGTGGGAGCGGAGCTCCCCTATTTATGTATTGCCTTGCAGGACCCTGTAGAAATTTCGGGACGTCTTAATTACTGGGGAGGTGCAGCCGAAATTTCTATAGGAGGCCTCGTTTTGTATTGACATTCTCACCATATATACTAAGGCAACGGCATTATGGGTATTGGAAATGTATGTTAACGATCGTCCCTTTAGTGTAGGCTTGCAGGTCATGGGGATTTCCTCGTGACCTGTGCCGATCACATCTTAGGGAATTCGGGGCGTGACAGATTGGTATCAGAGCAATGGTTTTGGGGGTTCTTCTGTGGTTATGTAGGATGGCAGTGTCCTTCTGTGGTGTCTCCATTATTGTTATGAAACCCGGGCATAACCATAGTTGGGATACCATAGGAGGCCTGGTTTAGGGGATTGGCATATCTGTTCTTTCTGTAGGTCTTTCTTGATTATGATTGAACCTACATACTGCTTTAAAGCAATCGGTAATTGTGGAGGCTTATGGTTTGTTATCTTGTGTTTTAGATTGAGGATGCCTCCACGCGTACGAGGTGGTCGCTGAGGGGTGGACGTTGTGGGTAGGTCGGAAAATGCATCCGTCCAACCTGAGATTCCCCTAAGCTGAGGCCGTGCCAGGGGTCCTAGAGCTGCGAGACCACCGAGAGCTGATTCCCATATCGATTGGGAAGTGGAATCACAGGTTCAGGGAACGAATATACCTCCAACGCGATCTGAGTCCAGGGATTCTCGAGCTGGGCAATTGAGGGAGGTGACCTTAGCCCAGTTTGTGAGGTTTAAGCCTCCAGTTTTTACAGGGTCCGATAGCCAGGAAGACCCCTATCGCTTCATTGAGGGAATGGAGAAATTGTGTAAGGCATTGCGTTGTACTTCCACTAGAATGGTGGAGTTTGCAGAATATCAGAAGCAAGATGCGGCGTATTTATGGTTTCAGACAGTACTGGATGCGAGACCCGTTGAATTACCTCCTATGCAATGGGATGAGTATAAGGAGCTGTTCATGGATCGATTTATACCCCAGAGTGTGAGGGATGCGAGAGCCCGAGAGTTTGAAGTGCTTAGATATGTTCCTGGGGAAACTGTACTGGATTATGACATTAAATTTACTCAACTTTCCCGTTATGCCCCGCATCTAGTACCTACTGAGAGGCACCGTATTAAACGGTTTTTAATGGGGTTACCCAAATATATGTACCGTGCTCTGTCGTCATAGATGGATACTTTCCCTTCATACTCAATGGCGGTGAATTGTGCCCGTAGGATTGAACTACGAGAAATGGAAGAAGATCCGGCCAACAGGAAGCGGAAGAGGGACCAGGGAAGGAAACAGATTGGGGTGGGCCCTTCATCAGGGGAATCTGGGGTACCGAGGCCTCAGAGATCATTTAGGCCTACCCAAGTACAGGCTCGCTCACATGCACCGCCTCCATATAGTGATCCTCCTCGTCGGGTTACGCAGGGAGGCAGTCGGATCACCCAGTTCCGTGACGCATCTCAGTCAACTCGTCCACGAGCCGCATGCCCCACTTGCGGGAACTTTCATTCTGGGGTATGTTACCATGCTGCTGGGGCATGTTTCCATTGTGGGCAGACAGGCCATTTTAAGAGGAATTGCCCTTTTGCAAGACAAGTTTCTAGCCGGGACTCGGTGCAGCCAGTAGCTCATACTTCACCACATGGAGTTACATCGGGCGGAGGCCCCTCCACTTCTGCTGGTAGGGGCACGCCCAGGAGAGGCTCAGGCAGTCAGGGGCAGACATCAGCAGGTAGGGGCCAGGCACGCGTATTTGCCCTGACACGACAGGATGCTCGGGCATCCAATGAGGTGGTGACAGGTATGATTTCAGTTGACTTACATCCAGCATGTGCCTTATTTGATCCAGGTTCTACACATTCATATGTTTCACCTCAATTTGCTGAGTTGTTTGGTAGCACATCTGTGCGCTTAGAGGATCCCATACTTGTGGGTATTCCGTTAGGGGAATCAGTGACTGTTGATACCGTTTATTGATCATGCAAAGTCTCAATTGGAGATAGGGAAACTTTCGTAGACTTAATGGTATTACAGATGGTGGATCTGGACGTGATTCTTGGCATGGACTGGCTAGCCTCTTGTCATGCAGTCTTGGATTGCCATAAAAAGGTAATACAGTTTAAAACTTCTGGAGAAGCTCCTTATGAATTACAAGGGGATGCAGGGGTGACTCCAACTAAAGTGATTTCCGCTCTTAAGGCACGGAAGCTTTTAATTAGCGGGTGCCAAGGATTTTTGGCTGTGGTGAAGGATATGGAGAAACAAGCAGCAGGGATAAATGGGATTCCTGTGGTGGGAGAATTTCTTGACGTTTTCCTTGAAGAATTGCCGGGTTTGCCACCGGATAGGGATATTGAATTCTCCATTGATTTGATTCCAGGCACTCAGCCCATTTCTATTCCTCCGTACCGGATGGCTCCGGCGGAGTTGAGAGAGTTAAAAGAGCAATTGTAGGATCTCTTGGAGAAAGGATTCGTTCGGCCCAGTACGTCACCTTGGGGTGCTCCGGTCCTATTTGTTAAGAAAAAGGATGGGTCTTTACGGTTGTGTGTGGATTACAGGCAACTGAACAAGGTGACAGTACGTAACAAGTATCCCTTACCTAGAATTGATGATCTTTTTGATCAACTTCAGGGAGCTCAGTGTTTCTCCAAAATTGATCTTCGGTCAGGATATCATCAGCTAAAAATCAGGGGCGAAGATGTTCCTAAGACAGCATTTCGTACTCGCTATGGTCATTATGAGTTTTTAGTAATGTCTTTCGGCTTGACGAATGCTCCTGCAGCTTTTATGGATTTGATGAATAGGGTATTCAAACAGTTCCTTGACAAGTTTGTGATTGTCTTCATTGATGACATCTTGGTTTATTCTAAAAGCCCCAGTGACCATGAGCAACATTTGAGAACAGTGTTGCAACGATTGAGGGAAGAACAACTTTATGCTAAGTTTTCAAAGTGTGAGTTTTGGCTGAAACAAGTGGCATTCTTGGGCCATATTGTCTCCAAAGAAGGGATTTCAGTTAACCCAAGTAAGGTAGAAGCAGTTCAGAAATGGCCCCGCCCTTCCACTGTTACGGAGATCAGAAGCTTCCTGGGTTTGGCGGGATATTATTGGCGTTTTGTGAAAGACTTCTCCCGAATAGCGGCTCCGTTGACAAGATTAACACAAAAGAATGCAAAGTTCATCTGGAGTGATTCTTGTGAAGTTAGCTTCCAAAAACTGAAGGAATGTCTAACTTTAGCTCCTATCTTGAGCCTACCTTCTGGCACTGGTGGGTATGCGGTGTACTGTGATGCTTCTGGAGTAGGGTTAGGGTGTGTCTTAATGCAGAACGATCGGGTTATAGCTTATGCATCCAGGCAGCTGAAGAAGCATGAGCAGAATTACCCTACCCATGACCTTGAAATGGCAGCAGTAGTTTTTGCATTAAAGATTTGGCGGCATTACTTGTATGGTGAGACTTGCGAAATATATACGGATCATAAAAGCCTGAAGTATATCTTTCAACAGAGAGATTTAAACTTGAGACAGAGAAGATGGATGGAGTTACTGAAAGATTATGACTGCACTATACTTTATCACCCAGGCAAAGCAAATGTAGTGGCGGATGCTCTAAGCAGGAAATCTATGGGGGGCTTAGCCCATATTCAAGAGGTAAGGAGGCCTTTAATTGTTGAACTACAGTAGTTGGAAAAGAATCAGGTGAACTTCAAGATTGGTGAATCGGGAGCTTTTATGGCTCGCTTGCAATCTAGTGCCGCTATTACTGACGAAGTGAAAGTGACTCAAAGATCAAATCCAGAATTACATAAGTTAATAGAGGAGTGCCAGAAGGGGGAGAACAAGGAGTTTACTGTGGATGCGGAAGGAGTACTAAGGTTTGAGGGGAGGTTGTGTGTACCGCAAGGGGGTGGATTAAAGGGGAAGATCCTAGAGGAAGGCCATCGCTCGGCGTATACTGTGCACCCCGGATCTACCAAGATGTATCAGGATTTGAAGTCGGTTTACTGGTGGAATGGTATGAAGAAGGATGTGGCTGACTTTGTCTCTCGTTGTTTGGTATGTCAACAGGTTAAGGCCGAACACCAAAGGCCTGCTGGTTTACATCAGCAGATAGAGATACCAGAATAGAAGTGGGAGAGAATCACTATGGATTTCGTTACTGGTTTGCCCCGTACTCTTAAAGGGTATGATTCCATATGGGTGGTTGTAGACAGGTTAACGAAGTCCGCACATTTCCTTCCCGTCAAAACAACCTATTCTGCGGCGAAGTATGCTCAAGTATATGTAGATGAGATTGTAAAGTTACATGGGGTGCCGTTGTCTATCATATCAGACCGAGGACCTCAATTCACTTCCAGATTCTGGAGAGCATTTCAAACAGCCTTAGAGACTCGGTTGGATTTGAGTACAACTTTTCACCCCCAAACGGATGGCCAATCCGAAAGAACTATTCAAATCTTGGAAGACATGTTGAGGGCATGTGTCTTGGATTTTGGTGGTAGTTGGGACATGTACTTGCCTTTGGCAGAGTTCGCATACAAATAATAGCTATCAGGCCAGTATCCAAATGGCACCATTTGAAGCCCTCTATGGTAGGAGGTGTCGTTCTCCTATAAGATGGTTTGAAGCAGGTGAAGCTCAGTTGCTAGGGCCAGATTTGGTACAAAATGCAATAGAGAAGGTGAAGTTTATTAAGGAAAGATTACATACTGCACAAAGTAGGCAGAAGGCTTACGTAGACAAACGGAGAAGGGATTTGGAGTTCATGGTAGGCGACCATGTGTTTCTGCGTGTATCTCCCATGAAAGGGATTATGAGATTTGGCAGAAAGGGCAAACTGAGCCCTAGGTACGTTGGCCCATTTGAAGTTTTGGAAAGAATTGGAACAGTGGCCTATCGGCTTGCATTACCACCTGAATTATCGAGTATCCACCCCGTTTTTCATGTGTCAATGCTCAGGAAATACTTGCATGACCCATCTCATGTTATTGAGCCGCAGACTGTACAAGTTGGCGCGGGTTTGAGTTATGAAGAGGTACCTGTGGAAATCCTAGATAGGCAAATAAGGAGGCTTCGCTCAAAGGAAATTCCCTCGGTTAAGGTATTGTGGAGGAACCATTCTCACGAGGAAGCCACGTGGGAGGATGAACATATCATGCGTGGCCAATATCCTCAGTTATTTACGTTAGGTATGTGATGGTTTAAATTCGGGGGCCGAATTCTTGTAAAGGGGGGAGAATGTAATAACCCGAGCAATTAAAATTTTGAATGCAACTGATGGTATAATATTGTGTTAAGTGAATCAATACAATAAAATTAAGGCTGGCTCAGTGGTTAGGCTTCAGGCTGCATTTCCTCAGGACGTGGGTTCGAGACCGGGAAGCTAACCTCCAGTGTTTTTTTTTTCTGGAGCTGCCACGTGTCTCCTCCACAGTGAAAGGACGAAATTGCCCTCATAAGTCTTCTTCTTCCTCCTCCTTCCTGCGTGCAGCCGAGAGTGAGAGAAGAGAGAGAGGCTTCGCGAGAGTAGCAGAGAGCCACCGTGGTTGAGCCTCCACCTCGCCTGAGCTGAGCTGCACCCCCGAGCACCACCGGCCACCCTTCTCCGCCATTCCAGCCGGCAAACCGCCACTCCTTTGGGCGAAAACCACCGTGGAACCGCGAGCTCTCCTGGCCGTTGGTGGGCTGTTTTCCCGGCATGGCTTGGATGGGTTGTGAGCCTCACATCTTGGCCGGCCCTTTCCACCTGGAGACGAGCTCAGTTGGCCGCCGTTGGAGCCGCTTTTCCGGCGAGAAGGAAGAGTTCGAACCTTGGGCATTTTGGGACGATTTGGTACGTTTAAGCTAGTTTTCTCTTCAGATTGAGCTTAGAAGTAGCATTTTCGACCCTTAAACAACAAATTTGAGCTCTAAAATCATGGATTTTGGCTGTTTGTAAGAAGAATGGCTGACAGGGACCAAAATGAAAATTTTCGAAAATTTTGGGTTCTTGAGAAAATGGAAAATTTCTGACTTGTAATTGATCCATATTTACTCTAGATTAATACCTTTAAACTGCTAGGCATGAGAACTAAGAAATTTGCTGGATTTGCATTAAAATGGAGGCTAGGGCTTGAAACAGGGACCAGAATGAAAAATCTGGAAAATATATGGGGCAGAAGTGTAAATAATCACACGTTAAGGAATGAAAGATATGGAATTAAAGAGATGGGGGAGTAAGGTCCTAAATTGGGATAATGGCCCGAACGGCGATTAATCCCTGCGTGAACTTCGGTACAGGTGGATCGTAAGGCCGATTCTGGCACCCCAAGGAGGGGGCAGCATACCGCTTGCGTTGATCAGAGTTCAGGTGCGCAGATAGCACCCCGAAACTCTTATTATTGCTTGGGTTGTTCTTGTTTTAATTGTTTTCTAAATGTAAATAAATTCTTTCTGATTCTGCCTTACCGAATTATGGGATTTAAAGCAAGGGACCCCTGTATGTGTTAAATGATTGTAATTACGGTATTTGACTTGGGATGTGATTAGAGGTGGTTACTAGCTAGATATAATAGAACCACAGAAAATTTTTGTATAATTTCATCTTTGTATACCTGCGTGACGTAAATTCCTTGATTTTTGGAGAATGACGAATGATAAGCTTTCGCGAGACGTAACTCGCGCCTGTTGGTTAGTTACCCTCGAGGACTGAGTGTTCTCGCCTGTTGGTTAGTTACCCCCGAGGACTGAGTGTTCTCGCCTGTTGGTTAGTTACCCCCGAGGACTGAGTGTTCTCGCCTGATGGTTAGTTACCCTCGAGGACTGAGTGTCCTCGATCGTTGGTTAGTTACCCTCGCGGATTGTGTATCCTCGCTTGTTGATTAGATGCTTTCGAGGGTTGTGTACCCTCGCCCGTTGGTTCTTAGCAGTCTTAATCCTGATTGTTTGTCACAATTGATTGCTTACCTGAGAATGGTTGTTGACTTGACGTTTATGAAAAATGGTTATTTCGTTCGACTGTTAAATTGCAAGTTGTTGGATCTAAACACTATTGCACTGTATTAAATCATTGATTTTTTGTTAAAGCTTCTGTTTATATGTGAAATGGTTTACTGACTTGGGGTGCTATCTGCCGGAAAACTTTTGGTCCCAGAAAGAGAGTTAGGCGATCTTCTGGAGCCGGCGGAGCATTGACCGGGGAGCCGCATTGAGCCGCTTGTTTTAGGTGCGAGACGTGCCCTTTTTGTTTGATTATAATTTGGCATTTTCTTTTGGAATGTATATATATATATTTAGTTTGGTAGCCATTTCCGTTTGCGGGATTATTTTGTGACCACAGCTGAACCCGCCATGTTTTTGTCTTTTGTTGTATTCGTGGATTTGGGCTGGTGGGAGCGGAGCTCCCCTATTTATGTATTGCCTTGCAGGACCCTGTAGAAATTTCGGGATGTCTTAATTACTGGGGAGGTGCTGCCGAAATTTCTACAGGAGGTCTCGTTTTGTATTGACATTCTCACCATATATACTAAGGCAACGGCATTATGGGTATTGGAAATGTATGTTAACGATCGTCCCTTTAGTGTAGGCTTGCAGGTCATAAGGATTTCCTCGTGATCTGTGTCGGTCACATCCCAGGGAATTCGGGGCGTGACAATGTGTTACATGTTTAATTAGATATGTGTGTGTTTTGATCATATTAGATTGGATATTAAGTTTATTTAAAACTCAGTCATGTATTTATTTAATATTAATTTGCTTTAGTTATAATAAATTTTGTTTATGACAAATTTTGAAAACGTTAATTTCTTTTAAATTTTAATCATTTTTATTTTAAATCATAATTTTTTATTTAAAAAATTTTTAATAAAAATAAAAGAGGACATGACTCAATTAGTTACTAACTGACTGTATTAGATTTCAAAATTTATTTAAACATAATCCACAACCGTATATAAATTATTTTTTATAAAATTATAATTTTGCCATTAGTGAAAACAATTTTGAGAAACAAAAGACATCTAAAACTTGTTCTTATTTTTTATTCTAAAAAATATTTTTTTTTTATTTTTTAAAACAATTGATAAAAAACACATTACCAAACAAATTTTTTATTCATTTATTTTTAGAAACCAAAAACTATTATTAAAAATAACATTCAAACAAGATCTAGATTTCTCTTAGTAGAATTGCATTGTTATTGAATATTTGAACAATATTATTTTTAATGGTTAAAAAATTGAATAAGTTGCTCGTGACTATAATTACATATAAATGGTAAGTTGTAGATAATACACAGAAATCGTAAATGCGTGGAATGCGCATATAGGAGGCGCTTAATAACGTGGGAGGAGTTGGGCCGTGGATGATATAATCTAAAACGCATTTTATTAAAAGAGGGTGGGCCACCCTTTCAGATTTTGTACAATAAAAATAGATATGCAAATTTAATGTTTTGTATCAAGAAGTATTTATAATGTTAGATCTAACAAGTTACAAAGCACTTATACAGCACATAATTCTTACATATGGATTCACTCTTGCAATGGTGTAAAATTTTTTTTAAAAAAAAGGACAAAAACGAAAACAAAATTCTTCAAAATTCTCCTTGGGGTCACTCGTGCCAATGATCCATACACATCAATTTCCACCAGTGCAAGTCAATGTTCAAAAGCACCATTGTCAAAGTTAATTTATATAGCAATGGTGGTTGTCAAATGCCAACATGACATGAAACGTGAAACTCAAGTCCACATACCATAGTTGATTAAACTATAAGTCTAAAAATATGTAGGAAGATTATAAATGTCTTTTGCTTCACACTTGTACACACTTACAACTTGTTTCGTTGTTATAATTAATATAATAAAAATGAGAATGAGATTAAGAGTAGAAATGAGAATATTAAAATGTTGTTTGATTGGGAATGAATGAGAATGAACATGTCTTCTTTTATTCAATTTGATTAGTAAATTACAAATAAAAATCAATTAGATAGTATGCATATTTTACCATATTATTATTTATTATAAAACAAAAAAAAGGTAAACATTTATTCGAATCATTAATTAATAATATAATTATATATTAATATATATTTAATAAATAATATAATAATTTTAATAGTAATAATAATATAATAACATATATTCAATAAATTAATAATATTAATAAATAAATAATAATAAAATTAGAGTTTTGATGTATTATAAGAGTATTTTTATAAAAAAAATTATTATAAGTAAATACATTTTTGTCAAACATATTTTCATTTCAAAGAAATCAATTTCATTCTATAACTTCAAGAGATAATTATCTCTTTTATAAAAAATAAAAATGAGTACTCAATTTGTTAATTAAACATAAAAATAAATATATCTTTCATTCTCATTCCCATTTACTCATTTTAATTCTAGCCTTAGCTCGCCAGTGATAAACCATGGCTTCTTTTTCCAGGTTAAATTGGTAGTAGAAACGGAAAAAGTATAAGTTCAGATATTTTAATTCCTAAATTGCTCATAATGGCAGGTCCAATTTGTTCTGCCCCATGTGCCCGCTTCTTAAAAATATAAACTAGTTTGATTCCACGTGAAAGGCGTTTTGTTCATCTACTCACACAGGTAGTCTCTCTGACTAATTTCCTTCACCTTCTTCTGTTGACTTCAACTTAATATATTGGTCCAAATATGTTCACACGGTTCTAATAATTTCAACAAACATAGTTTGTCTGGTCTTTTGTGTATTACTTTGTTTGAGATCCTAATTTTGACTTTGATTATCTGGGAAAGATTAATTTCTTTTAATGTCAAGAAACAATCAAAAACAGCTTGTCCATCTCACCAAAAGAAGAAATAGCGAAATACCACTTGTCGCGGATAAAACAAGTGAGAAGTAAAACAATTTGTACTCTGACCAAATTTCATTCACTCTGTTTTTCCATCTTAATCATTCTCAATGAAAAGACAAATGAAGAAATTGAAAAAAAAAAATAAAAAATCAGACATTCCCTAAAAATCAATACTTTTAATTCCCTTTAATGCCGAGCGGGGCCGTCAGTGCTGAAACATATGGTTTAAATTGATGGAGATAGCTACGAGTGCAATATCAGAACCGACCAAATATGCCATGTGCATGTACTTTTTGTCTAATAATAAAAATAGTTTTATATAAAAACTTCACAACATAAAAATTGTCATAGTTGAATGTAAGGTATTTTTAGTACCTAATTTTGGGTTATTAGTATATCATTACGCATACAAGTATTTTGCTGATAACTTCAGAATCATTGATATATGTAGTTTCTACCAAGTGTTTATCTATACTGAATAAATTAGTTTAAAATCGATTAAAGTGATTTTATATCACATTTCTATGCATATTTATTTCTCATATTCTCTTATACCGTCATATATTAAACTTGAGACGTTACATGGCATTGATACATGTGATTTAATTTATTTTTAGTTTTAAATTTTTTTATAAATTTAAATTAAGATTATATTAGTTAATCAATGGTAATGATTTAAATATTGGAATACGTACGCCAATGATTTGAAATTAGAATTCAACTAATAGCAACAAGTAGTCACAAATAGAAGAGAATAATAAAACATTTACATTTCTCGAGTGAAAGTCTTTGATGTGATAAAAAAAAAAATGCTTACATTTGTCATTTGGTACAAAAGATAACATTTTTACTTATAATAGGGCCTCGGCTTGCTGTGACGCGAATCTACCCCTGTAAAGTGGTTTTACAGAAGTGGATCCTATTATCAATTTTATCCGGTCACATCATCTAATGTTGTTTGAAGCATTTGAAAAAAAAAATTGCTTCAAAACACATCGTTTTACTAACGCAAAATAATATGTTTTGAGGTAAAATTTGTGTGGTTGTATTTCGATTGTCGGATAACACAAACGGACAAGATTGATTATAGCATTTGTTCCTATAAAACTGCTTTATAAAAAGATTTTACAAGAGCAAATTCGTGTCGTGGTTTGTAATTGCTCTATTTTTTTCAACTGTTACGTCATTTTTATATTCATAAACAACAAGTCAACAAATATGGATCAATTGGCTGAAAACAAACTCAGATACAATCAATTTGATGCAAAATGGAAGTAAAACTAAAGTGCGTATATTTATTAAAAAAGAAAAGTTTTAAAATGAAATAATAGATTGGTTAGAGTTTATGATGATCATATGAAAAAGTCATAATATGAGACATCACGTTTATGATACTTCATATAATCAATTATGTAAGTATACAAGGAATTTATAGGTAAAAAATAATTCAAGTTAAAAGTTGAAGTTAAATTGTCAACTATCTTCCTGATATATATTATCTAAATAAAATTAATCTGATTATTGATGCTTATTAATCAAGTTTCATACGAAGTAATATGTTAGAAAAATAGTTTGTGTTCATAAAAATCATTTGATGATTAACATTATTAATATTATTGTATTTAGTAAATCTAAATTTTTTGTACGTTAAATTACCGAGAAAATTATGCATTTAAGAATATTTTAAATGTTTAACAAATTATAATAATGAATAATTTTGAGTGAGAATATAATTATTTTTAAAATAAAATTTTGATTTTATAGGAAACGCTTCAATTCTCTGCTTATTGCTTTTATCACTACTAAAAATGCATTATTTTTTCTCAAAAATTGGACAAACACTTCACATCTTCTATTAAAATAAGCTACTTTCAATTTTCCGAAAAAACTTGGCCAATCGGTAAAATTCGGTTATACGAACAAATTTTCACACACGTGGAGTGAATTTGTTGGCGGGAAAAAAATGGCGTTTGGCCCAATTCAGTTGTTGTTGGGGGTCCATTTCGGGTCTTTTTTTTTTGCCAAACATTTGAGGTATAGGATACGCAGATTCGGGTCCTGAAAAGGAAACCCTAGTATGGGTACTAATATTTATGAAACTGCGGAGGCTTCACCACTTCTTCTATTGGTCTGCATTTGAAGTCGCCGTTTGCTCTCAGTGTTCCATTCGGATCCCATCTCCACCGTACCAGGTACTCTCTTTCTCCCTTCTCCTTCTTTCTCTTTATGCTTACGCGTTTGCCATTCCATGAGTTAATGGCGAATGTTGCTCTAATTGTGATTGTGCATTCGTGGTTTGGCAGAAAATGAAGGTTATCGCTGCTTATTTGCTGGCGGTTTTGGGAGGGAACACCTGCCCTTCCTCCGCCGATCTCAAGGACATCCTTGGCTCTGGTACCGTTTATCTCCACTACTGGATTTGTTAAAATGTGAATTACCTAATAATGTTGATTAGATTCTTGATGCTTTTGGATTATGAATCAAACATTTGGTCGCCACGTTTGTATTTCTAACCTAGATAGTTATATATATATAGACACCCTAACACACACACACACACACACACATACACGCTAATATCAATGTAGTACTTTGACGATTCAGGGACAACGAAATTTCTAATTTTCCATTTTATGTAAATGTGCAGTTGGAGCAGAGGTTGATGATGATAAGATTGAACTTCTTTTGTCTGAAGTCAAGGGTAAAGACATAACAGAGCTAATTGCCACCGGTAGGGAAAAGTTGGCCTCTGTGCCCTGTGGTGGTGGTGGTGGTGCAGTTCCAGTGGCTGCTGCCCCTGGTGGAGGTGGTGCTGCTGCTGCTCCAGCTGCAGCCGAGCCAAAGAAAGAGGAAAAGGTTGAGGAGAAAGAAGAATCCGATGATGTAAGTTTCCGTTTGTTTGCTTTTGCACATCATTACACTATGTGAATTAAGCTTGTACTTCGCCCCTCTAAATTGTTATTTGATTCTTTTGCCGTTAACTTGTGATGCAGGACATGGGCTTCAGTCTCTTCGACTAATTGGTGGGCTGTTCAACTTCTTTTCTTCAGAACTTTCTCAATCTAGAGGTCCTAATTTGTTACAACTTTGTTCTAGGGTTATTCAGGTTAATGATCTTTGTTGTGGAGTTTAGTTTGAAAGATTTTCTTTGTGATGTAATGGAATCTCAATTTATTTAGCCATGGAGGATGGCTATTTCTTGGTTTACGTCCTGACTATTGACATTTCTTATTACGGGGAATTCGATGTGCGAATTGGAAACCTTGGCATTTAAAGACTAGGCGTAACTTATTTTACTACATAATTTGGTTGCATATGTCGAATGTGCACTATTGAAGAGAAAACTTCAAAATTGCTAAACATATTTAGGCGCCAGTCACTGCAAACATTCAAATAGGCCTCTCTTGCAGCGCTTTAAAATGCATATGCATGAAAATTTAATGCAAAATCTTACTTTTAGTGCATCTATTGCCAAACCAACATTTAATCTTTCTCTTAACCCGTTTGCCAAATTAATTTGGCTTTGGGGGCAAGCTAAACGAAGCCTAAACATGCCAATTTTACGAAAATTAAAGGATAAAATACATTATGGTACCAAGAGGTTTGCTTTGTTTGAATTTTAGTACTGAGTTAAATATCCAACCTTATGATTAAATTATTGATATATGGATATCTGGTGGTTTTTTGTTGTCATTTTTAGCCAAATTCCGTCAATATATACCATGAATTTTTCATTATTTTTTCTTATTTTTTAATGTTCCTGCAAAATATGAAATTTTGATTGGAAATAGGCAGAGATTTTGTGCTTCATTGTGTATTAGATATGAAATCTCATAAAAAATTTGCAATTTCAGTCAAAATTTGGGATAGAAAGTAAGGATTTCATTTGTGGCAAATTCTTTTTAGAAAATTGTGTTTGTCTGTTGATTTTATAATTTCGATCCTTCAACAAAAGAATTTTTTGGGGCAAATTCTTTTTAAGTAAATTAGTAATTAGAATAAAATTAAGATTAAATATTACTTAAAGAACTTAGCAATTTAAGATAAAATTAAAGAATGTTATGTGTAAAACTTGGATTTCATTTGATTGAAGAAAAATTTTTAGTTTTGAATGTATAGGAAACTTATAATTTAAAAAATTAACAAATTTTGTTCTAAAACAACAATAATATGATAGATAGCATTATACTATAGGGTTATTTGTAGAAAATTAGAATACTAACTTTACTCAGAATATGAGACTGGCCAAACCCAAAATTGAATTTGATCTGTTGCTAATGAACTAATAATACGGTCAGTCATTTGCAATTGCGTAAGATTTACTACTTTCCACACACTTTAAGATTTATTATAGTCAGAACTTTCTGAAAATATTTTATCAAAAAACATGGACTGACGCGAGCATAGTTTTGAAAAAAGAGTTTTCATCTTCACGTTTTGGCCTGAAGGTACTAATATTATAATTACAATTATAAATTAAAGAAATAGCTCATCTCATAAAAATAATTTATTAAGGTATGAAAATTCCTTAAATTTATTAGTCCCATTTTTCAAACAAAACTTCCCAATATCAAACTCATAACATGGACAAACTAGAAAGAGGTTGAATAGAGTGGATACTGGACTGCATCACAGCTATATATTTTTTTGGGCCAGTGACTTCAATTCAGATTATAAAGGGAGTGAAACAGTACAAAATTTAGATACAATCTTGCGATTTTGTTTTTTTGGCGTTAGGTATGCTTACAATTATGTGACCTGTATTGTCCGGCTCCCATTGACATTTTTAACCAGTTGAATCTCTAGGTAGCCCAACACAAACCATCGACAAGAAAGCCCATATTGAGTTTGGGCTTGCATGGAAACGAGAATCATTGAACAGCGAGAACCATTGCTTTACAGTATTATTTCTTTACCAAACATGCCTCAAACCAGCAAGGTGAGAAATTGCCAAATAACCCGTTTTGCGTAGTTGCTTTTTGAGATTGAGAGAAGCTTGTTTCGTTTGGACTTCGCTTTCCACCGAAGCTATTTAGCCCCCCACACCACGTGTACCTGTTCTTTCTCTTGTTCTTATTCCACTTGTAGGAATATATAGGGTTTGGATCTATCTTTCACTGTCAAATTTTTAATTGTTTTTAAAGAAAGATAGATACAGAATATGTAAGACCTACAATTCAAGTGAATTTTACTTACTCTATATTTTTCTCTCTCCGAAATTAATAAAAAAATTAATAGAAAGAAATAAAGAGAATACAAATCTAATTTTATGTGGCCCCTTGAATTTTCATGATTTTATACTAATCAGTTAAGGCCACCAGTTGAAGCGCCAACTCCAAGTTGTACTTTTGGTGAATTTTGATAGTGGAAGCAAAATTTTTTACTCATTAATTTTAATTTTTAAAATCTGACAGAAACTAGAGACCCCAAATTTATCAGCTTAACCGAACTGGATTCTCTTATGATGTGATAATATGTTTAATTATAGTAAATTATTAAATAAAAATTTAATGATTTATATTTATAAATTAAAAGTACAATTATAAACAATTACATTAATTCAATATAAATTTAAATTATTAAATTTTCAAATCTATCATAATTAAACACAATCCATATTCCACTGGAGGATCTAAATTATTAACAGAAAGACTTTCGGAGCTGATAATGAATTATACAGTCTGCCTCGGAATTGAAGAAGAAAACGGACACCCACCGGCCTTACAATGAAAAAAAAAAAGAGGAAAAAAGAAATGTAGCCCTGCACTAGTCTGGTGACACGTCGCTTTTCCCTAATAATTGTGCAATTGAATAATATTTAAAGATGATTAATTGGGACCTAACTTGAATAAATGAAATCAATAATTCACACATGCCTGCCTGCCCCGCGTCCCACTATTACTGTTCTTTTTTTTTTTTGGCGCTTTTGTCATGTCCTAATTAGGAATCTGGATTCATCTGTTGTGCGGCAAAGGATTAATTTTTTTTTTTGGATTATTTATTTATTTATTTTTCTTTGATCCGCTGGATCAGATTGCATTAATTAGTAATTACCATTGCCAGACCAAATGGAACATACTGGCTTACCTTATACGCGTATAGATCAGAGAAGACCATGTGGCATTTGCTCGCTCAGTAGAGGCAAAAAAGAAGAATAGAAAGCAACCACAATTCATTTCAATGCATATCCTATAACGTAGGAGATACTGAATACAACGAGAGAGGGAAACCCAGCCACAGGTCCCCTTTCTTTCAATTTAATAAAATAATATTGAAAGAGACGAACAACTCCATGGCTGCCACCACAGTAATGAATTATTATTTGGGAGGGTAATAAATAGAGGGGGAAGATGAAAGTGAAAGATGAGAAGGGTGGGTCGCTGTTATAATCTGATCCTGCCATTTTAACGCAACCTGAGTCCGTTTTCTCATACTTCGCTATCGTTCAGAGTGAGACACGAGGAAGCAGAAGGACTCCCCTGTCTGCACTCCATAGAAAGCCACAAAAAGATTACTCAAAATTAGCCTTCCCCTCCTGGGGCACTGCACTACACGTTACGCCCCTATTCTTAGTTCTTGCTTTCGCTGTCAATGCTTTTCACCTACAATTCATCAACGCCCTCTTTATGTGTATCTTTAAATCTTCATCTATCTAACAGAAATAAAGCAATACGCCACCCAATCATAGACATACAGATTTTGTACACAAGTTTGCCATGTGTGTTAGGTCAACTTGGCGCATCATTAGGTGAGAATTAAGATTATTCATGAATTCCACTCAGCTTGACTTTTGATTTAAGTCTCTGGGTAGGCCCAACTATTTTGTCAATTGATTGTTCATCACTTGATCTTAGTGCTGTGTTTAGTAGTAAATGTTCAATATTTGCTTAACTGGTCATCTATTTGTTTCAAATTTTGAACCGGTTCTTTGAATTTATAATAACGAAATTACAAGGACACCCCTGAAGATATCAAAAATTGTGTCAAATATATATAACTTTAGAATTGTCATCAAATCATGATTTTTAACTTGTCGTTCATGGATGGTGGGCAGAATCATACATAGCTGTATCCCTTGAAACCATAGTACGGCAATTTGATGGTTTTCAACGGAGTGGTAATTGGTCGGTAGATATTCAAGTTGTCTCCGCTTTGGGTTTCAATCCATACCCAATTATGGCCATCAACAAGAAATCAAGGCTCAGAATCACCACACTCCATCCAATCCACTTCTGCCACGTCATAGCCACTAATCATTCTTCTCTAATGAGAGTTAGCAGCTGAATTATAAAGCGAAGCTTCACGATTCACTATTCAAGCCATGATATTATGGGATTGAACGCCCACCATTCCAAACGTCACTCGCGCCCAAGAAAGAAAAAAACTACGTAAAGTGAAGAGCCAGAAGAAAGAAACATAAATTACACGCTAATTACGCTAATTTATCATAGCTTTAAGAAAAGTGAATTTTAAGTTAATACTCACGACTGTTTGATCTCAGTCAATATAATTCATACAGAAATTTTGTAAACAGTTGTTCCAACGAACCCAGAACTTTGGATACTTTGTAATGTATTTTTTATTATTACATGATTTGTTAAAGGAATGCAAATCTCAGATCGCCTCATTTGAAATGGGAGACATTTATTTATAGGAAAACACGTTAGGAAAACACGTAGGTGGCTGTCAAGTCCCACCCCGCCAAAAACTGAAAAAGCATGGGCAGCCATCAGAATACGACGAATAATTTTAAAATTATTAAATTCATTCATACATTCAGAGAAAATATTAATATTATATTATAGGACTTTTGAATTAATGTATTTGTGTCTGTGAAACGCAGCATATACGGTGGGGCCCCTGTTCTTACAAAATAATCAGTGCCCAGTACCGAAAGCAGAGACAGTAGTGTACATTTCGCATCTCCTTCTCTCTCCATCTTCTGCCTCTCTATCTATCTCACAGTTTCCTCTCCATCATCTCCTAGCCCTGCCTAGGGTTTTTTCCATTTCTCTACTTTGATTTCTTTGGTGTTGGACGGATTTGTTCGGTTGAACCTGTGTCAATGTACCCGTGTCTCTTAGCCTTTTCAGGTACTGCAATTTTGTTTCCGATCGCATTGTATATGGCTGATTTTGTGCTAACGCTGTCCTTATGCGGAGCACACACTCCGACTAGGCTCTGGTGAACAGTGTCTGTTTATACTATGCGTTTTCTGAATCTATTTACTGAGACCGACACCTTTCCTTCCGTAAATTAAGAACTTTCGTTATTTTTGATTTGGAATTCCAACATACAAAGCCGTGGTTGTTGATTGTGCATAAAAAGAAGGTCTGAAGGAAGATACTGTATCTCTAATTATATTCCCATATGCAGATATGTTTTTTTTTCGCCCCCCGCCCCTGAGTTTCCGTCTTGGGTACTTATATTGGAAGTAAATCGATCCTAAATTTATATGCCTTTTCTAGTTTTCTTCCTTTTCTTTGTTGGATGACATCTTGCTAAGAATGAATAAGGGAATTGCAACTTCATTTTGCTTCACATTTTATCTGATCTATTGGTTGAACGGATTGAGGAAGTTTGAAAGAAAAATAGGAAAATAGTTTCCAGTTCAAAAGACTTTGGTTCCGTCCACTTGAGCAGCTTTCACTCGAGTCTAGCTTTATTGACTAGCAGAAGCAGCAAGGGAAAATTATTAAACTTGGTACAAAATGAGGCTTGTAAATAAATTGATGAGAGATTTCTACTCAGATTAAGTGCGTAGCTCAAACTAGGACATCCTGTTCTTTAGTCTTAATAATTGCCTAGTAGTTTCTCCTCTCTTATACTTTATCTGATAGCTTGATAGTAGAATTCATGTATTTTAACATATAGATAGTTGTCATAATTTTCAAGTTAACTTTAGAGTACTGGCCCATTATGGATGTCACAGAAAAAGATAGTTGTCACGGTATTTGGTTGTTTCATTTCCAGTTTGATGCTTGTTTTCTTCTAGGTGACATTTTTCTGCAAGTAAGTAATCCATGTGTGATGGCATGACTGGTTTTTGGAGTTTCTCTTATACTTCTGGTGAAGCATATTTTTCATTGCCCTTGGATATCTTCTTCCTCCTTTTATCCAAAGTTTTTTTTTTGTTTGCTGATGCATCTAAATTTGGGCCAATGTGTCAGGGTTTGAATGTCACACTGACAATAAGAGTGCACATACCATTCAGTCTTCACATTTGAGGTGACCAAAGAATGGTTTCTTGTGTCTGATTAATTCCATGTGAATTGAATCAGAGTAGAATTGAACATTGAAGGTCAACCTGCTTGCTTGGCTGTACTACACCAAAATCAAGTTATAGATCATTTACCAAGAAATGGGTTCATTCTCTGGCACTTGTGAAATAGTTGAGGCAGAGGAAGAGCTAAATCTAGGTAAATCTGCAAGGACTGATCAGTCAAATTCTGGATTTAGATTGGGCGAGAGAAATCAGAAGCTTCCAGTGCTACAACTGGGATACAATGACGATCTAGACAATGATATTAATAAGCTGTTTGAATCAATCACCCTTAAAACTTCATCAAGAGATTCAGGTCTTTTACAAGATGGTGCAAGCCCTAAGATGAAAAATGCCTTAAAAAAGCCAATAACAGTTGGTATTTCTCAGTCTCCTCGAGTTGGTCCTTCTGAGCCTGCAACTTTGAAGCAGGCATTAAGAGATCTATGTATATCTAAGGCATCAGAAATGGCTGCCATGAAGCGGTTATCCAAGTCAACAGTTTCTCCAAGAGTATCTGAGGTTGGGAAGATAAAGGCATTGTACAATTCAGTTGTAGCTGAAGGCAGTCGACCAGGGCCCTCCTTTGTTGAGAGTAAAGGGGGTGGAATTGAAATATCACTAGTATCAGAAGAGAGCAAATCAGTTTCCTTGGAAGAAACATGTCAGCCTCATCACACTGCCAATATCACTTCATCCAGCATAAGTGTTCATTCTTCTCCCAAAATTGCTATTGCAACTACAGAAAATGATACTGTAACTTCAACAATGAAAAGTGATTTGGTGAGTTCATCAAGTAAAATTGGGGTTCAATCACAACAATTGGATTCTGGTCAGACAGGAAAACAAGCATCTGCATATTCTCCACCTGTTTCTAATACTGATGGAAGCAAATTAGAGTCACCAGAAAATGTTTCTACCCCTAAAAAATTAGGAAATAAAGCATTTGTATCTAAGGGTGGTCGGAAAGTTAAGTTGCAAGCAGCATCTTCCTCATCTACATCTACTTCAGTGAATGGCAATAGAGTGAGCAAGTTGTCCTACAATGCCCCCCGTACAGTCAAATCAGTCATAAGGAATAAGAATTTGAACAAGAAGAAACTTAAGCAGGATTCTGGTTCTGCTCTAAGTGCCCCTACATCAAATGAAATGAATAATAAGTCAGTTCCTGGTACAACTCCACTGGTATGTGAGAGATGTCGGTGTGCTTTAGAGAGTGCAAGTAAAGAGAAGAGCCAAGATACTGTAGCATCAGACTGTGCCAATCTTGGAGATGGAGTGAGCTTGAGTAATGTGAACTATGGTGCAAATAAATCTGTTCCTACATCAAATAGCTATAACCGAAGTAAAGCAGTTGCAAAGGTGAAAAAGAACACCAGATTGAAAGAGCAACTTGAATTTTCACAAAGTTCAAAGAGTAGCCAAGGTGAGTACAGTAGTAGTACAAGTACCAGTGATGAGAGCAATGTGAGTGGGTTTAGTTGTGGCAATAGGCCTCACATGTCAAAGGATGTTAGATGGGAAGCCATACGTCAAGCTCATATGCAACATGGAGTTTTGGGCTTGGGGCAGTTCAATCTTTTGAAGAAACTTGGTTGTGGAGACATTGGGACTGTATATCTTGCTGAACTAATTGGCACAAGTTGCTTATTTGCTATCAAGGTCATGGACAACGAATTTTTGGCAAGAAGGAAGAAGATGTCTAGGGCTCAAACTGAAAGAGACATATTAAGGATGTTGGATCATCCTTTTCTACCCACACTCTATGCACAATTTACATCAGATAATTTGTCATGCCTGGTCATGGAGTATTGTCCTGGTGGAGATCTTCATGTTCTACGGCAGAAGCAGCCTGGTAGAAGTTTTACTGAGCCAGCAGCAAGGTATGATACTATTAACAGATGTCTAGTAGTTAGCATTTTATTTTCTGTTCATTCAAATTAGGGTCAACCTCCCCCTTACTAAACTTTGATGGCACAACAATATAATATCACATTTTGTATAACTTGCTACAAACTTTGAACAAATCTGATTAATTTGCTTAGTTTTTAAAATATGCTCTTGACTACGTTCATGAATTGTCATACATATCTGGATATTGGTATATATGGTGCAGTAAATAGGGTTTGACTTGTTTCTTCTGTATAATATAAAGTTTATTGCTGTGCTATATTAATATCTATTCTTAAATGTTGTATTATCTAGGATATTTATGTACTGTTGCTGGTTGTACGAATCCTGAAGTCATGTATCATTGTCTATAATTTGTTTCAATTAATTGGATTTAATGTGTTGTTATCCATTTATTATGCAACTTGCTCTGCTCTGGTTTTGCATCTTTCCTTTGGCCATGCTTCAGCCACGTGCTCCTTCCCATGTACCTACAAAACCAACAGCATCTTACTATTGCTACACTCTTAAATTTTAAACGCCGCAAAATTTTATTCTAGCGTGGCCTCTTCTCTAGATTACCACTTCCGCCACCATTGACAAGGATTGTTTTAATTATTAAAATATTAAATATTGATTAAAATTTGGTAAAAATACATTTCCCTGCACAGATCTGCCTTTTAGCTTGAATCCAACTTCTCAACATGAAAACAATTATTGGAATTTGATTTTCTAAAGTTTGTCATCACTTGAACTATTCTTGTATACTGATAATCCTTCTTTTATACATGCAGGTTTTATGTTGCTGAGGTCCTTCTTGCATTAGAATACTTGCACATGCTTGGAGTTGTTTATCGTGATTTGAAACCTGAAAACATTCTTGTTCGAGAAGATGGACACATTATGCTTACAGATTTTGACCTGTCACTTAGGTGTGCTGTTAGCCCAACACTTTTGAAATCATCTTTTGATGCAGATCCAGCAAAGATTTCTGGTCCTTGTGCACAATCAAGTTGCATCGAGCCATTCTGCATTGAACCATCCTGTCAAGTTTCATGCTTCAGCCCTAGACTCTTACCTGCTGCTGCTAAAGCAAGGAAAGTAAAAGCTGATCTTGCTGCCCAGATCAGATCATTGCCACAGCTTGTGGCGGAGCCTACTGATGCAAGATCAAATTCTTTTGTTGGTACCCATGAATACTTGGCACCTGAGATCATCAAAGGAGAGGGACATGGAGCTGCAGTTGATTGGTGGACCTTTGGTGTTTTTCTTTATGAACTTTTATATGGTAGAACACCCTTTAAAGGTTCTAATAACGAAGAAACATTAGCTAATGTGGTGTTGCAAAATCTCAGATTTCCTGACAGTCCATTTGTTAGTTTCCAAGCCAGGGATCTAATAAGGGGGTTGTTGGTTAAAGAGCCTGAAAGCCGTTTGGGTTCTGAGAAAGGAGCTGCTGAGATTAAACAGCATCCCTTCTTTGAGGGCCTTAATTGGGCGTTAATTCGATGTGCTGTCCCACCAGAGCTTCCAGATTTTTGTGATTTTGGAGTTCCAGACATGACCTCACAGGGCAAGGGCAAGTATTTCGAGTGTAAAGCAACAGGAGCACATGTGGAATTTGAGTTGTTTTGAAGAGATTTCTCTTCGGTGATATTGTCATTCTTGCTATGGAGTCCCTTGTTCTTGGCTCTATGTATCGAGATGTAACTAACAAGTAAGCGTATGTTGTATATTAGTTTTGATTATATCACGGCATAGTGTGCCTTATGAGGCGAAGGAAGTTCATGTTGCATGGCTACAAATTGATGTTCGCAATTTGAAGGAATGAAAATTCCCAGGAACCAACAATTACATATTTTTTGGGAAGGCGAGATTCTATAGAAGTTCTCAAAAAAAAAAAAAAAAAACAAAGTAAGTTACTGGAACAAATTTTTCTCTTAGCCCCCGATTTATCAAGACTTGGAAGGGAAACGCAGAGAATCTGGTGATGCGGACGCTGCTTATCGTGCATAAATATCTACATTAGCTGGCAAATACGGGTAACGACATATCTTCGAGTACGATGCTAAGATTTTCTTTTTTGGTTAGTTTTGTTCAACAATGACAATGCCGCCATAACAGGAAATAAGTAAGGTGATTTTTGTCGGTGCTACGACTTTTTCATAGGTATCAATGCCTTAGACAGATGGCATATACATATGATGTCAGCTTAAGCATGAATTTAAGAAGCACGATTACTGTATAGTTAAATGTCAAAGTTAAAATTGGCCCCAAAGTTTTTTATATTTATAATTTAGTCCTTAAAAGATTTTTAATTTTTTTTCTCAACTTCCCAAAATTTATAAGATTTACTAGTTTGACCCTATACTTTATTTATTTTATAATGAACCAAAAGTTCTTAGCTTTCCCACTATTTATTTTATAATAAAATTGCTTCTAGATGACATTCATCAAATTTATTTATTTAATGTTATAATTTATATACGGATAAGGTATGGTATTATAAAAATTGATATAATCATCCAATTCATTTTATTAGTTTATTTGTTTTTTTTTAATTTAGGCTTAAATAAATAAGCATGTATGAAAAAAATTTTACAGGGTGCATGTGCAATATTTACTTAGATGAAGATGTAACAGGGAGAATGAACATGATTAATGTTTTAATGCCGAGAATAATTAGCAAATTGCCCTCCACAAAGTGCACAACGTTTTTTTTTTTTTTCTCATGTTTCTTATGGAGGAAGCGACACATAAACAGTGTTAAGGAATGGAAATAGAATTTATATATGTGAAGTAGTAGAAGGATGGATCACCCATTATAGAGCACAGATTTTAGTAGAAAAAAATTACCAATTCTAATAGAAAAGGAAATAAAAAGTTCCTGATCAAAATAAGAAGGAGAAAAGTAGGGGAAGAACATTTGGTTGAAAATAAAAAATAAGAAAAAAAAAAAAAGAACAAAAGAGACCCCAATCCGACTATAGGGCAGTCGGAAACAAATTTCCTACCAACAATTAGTTGGAATTACTAATAAAATTTATAGTTATTATTTATTTTACCATCATTTATTTGATATTAAATATTTTTAATCAGAAACATTAAATACTCTTTAAAAGCATGTTTCAAAATTGTTTTTCTAATTTACTTTTTTTTTTCAATTTTTTGATTTTATTTTTGTTAAAATAAAAGTTAATTCAAAACTTTTAAATATTTTCTCAAAAATTATCAAATTCAAATTAGATATTCCATTTAATTATTTTATCAATATATGTATTGTTCAATAGAAGATAACCAAAATTCATGAAAAGATAATATTATTTATTTATATAAATATTTGCAATTATTTTATATAAATATTAGACCTCACACCTTTGGAATATCTTACATCGTAGTGATAAGGATCTGTAATAGAATAAATTAAGAACTATAAGAGTGGCTTTGAAATTTGTTGGTCTTGAGTTCTCCAAAAAAGAAACTGAGATAAAATATTTGAAAGACTAATTAGCCCAGATTGAAAGAGAACAGAGATCTCAGCCACCTCTCCATACTTTGCATCATCGCCTGCATTTTGCAAGCCTGAACCACCGGGGGCCTCATCGGCAAATCGCATTCCTTGGATGATGGTGCACCCTACAAAACCATCTTATGATGAGTTGTTTCCTCCCTTAGAGCGCCAGAAAGACCAATTAGCCCAAATTGAAAGAGACCAGAGATCTCAGCCATACTTTCTGACAAATATGCAAAACCCCTTCTTGTTATTGCCCTCATTGATATTGGTTCTCAAGTCACTGTTATTAATCCTTCATTATTACCTAAGTCAGCCCTATTTCCTCCCTTGGAGCGCCAGATTGATGAACACAGAATTTCATCTCGGTTAGCTGTAGTTTGGGCAGGCCCCCAAGAATAAGGGGTTCCTTTGCAAAGAAGCTTGGATAGCTGGCTCGTGTTTCTCTTACTCTCTTACTCTACCAAAAATTATGAACATTCCATCAAGTTAAGGCTCTAATACCATAAAAGGGGATAGGATCTTGATACGTGATAGCTTGTTTGGGCTTGTTTGGACATTGACGGGCAAAATGACATTTCTTCTTGCAAATATAGCAGGTGTCTGATTTTCGTTTCCAAGACTTTCGCTGTTAGCTTTTCTGGAAATACCTTGAAGAAATTTTATTAGAACAAAGTGAGCCTAATGGAGACACTATCCTTGCTATTCCTATTTCTCTTGATTCCTCTAACTTTGAAGTTCATAGTTCAGATTCTAACTCAGACGAACCTTTTAGGACACATAGCCCCGTAGTCTTGCGTTTTCCAACCGATATACCAGTCTTAAGATTTTAACACAAATGTAAGGGCTTACTCCTAGTAATGGAGATAGAATATAATAAACTTAAGAACTAATGTAAGGTTAAGAACACAACGCCTCTTTTGGGTAACAAATCTCAAAGCCACTCTTTTAGTTCTTAATTTATTCTATTACAGATCCCCATCTCCCTAACCACACTAATAATGCTTTGATGATCATTGTAGAACGACAAGATGTCCCTACTATCATCAACATCCTAAGACAAATCTCCCGTGATCTTCTGGAATTTAGGCTTGCCAGTCATGACAGATTGCAACAATTTTTGGAAATTGTGGGAAAAACCTTAATTAAGTCACACAGCCTCCTCAATTTTCATTATTCATAAACCATACTAGAAAAATGAGGCCGAATTTCTCTACTCTAGAGATCATACTTGTAATGGAATGTTCATAATTCTGGAGAGAAGATTTAAGAGAAATGAATAGTTTAGAGGGAATTCATGGAAGGAAGATATTATTCAAACAGAAGGTGAATACAAAACTTCATCTGCTTAACACAAGAGGAGAGAGCTCCTTATATAGGCAAAGCAAAGGGCAATAAGACAATACACACTAAAAAGGCAGCAATAATGCTGCAAACAAGCAAAAGCAAAAGGACAAACAACATAAAAGCTTTTGGGCCACTGGTGCTTCATTTGAATCGGAATCATCAATAACATAAGATTGGCCAGTATCTTCCTCATGGCGTTCAGCTGGTTCAACCATGTATAGGGAGATATATGGTTCGACCATAGCCACAGGAGTAGGGTCTTGAGGGTTCATGGGTCCTTTTTATCTTAGGTCTGGAGGAGGAGGAGAAGGAGATCGGGAAGGTGATCGAGATTTTCGGAAGGAAACTCTATGGGATGGTTTGGTATAGGAAGGTGAAGCAGAGTATTTCTTTAGGAAGGCTCTGAGTGGTCTTACAGGTGGTCCAGGTGAGCGACATGGAGAAGTTTGTGGTGTCGGTCTAGGCATGGCTTTTTGGAAGATTTGGTGAGTCATCTTGAAGTGATTAGCATAATCAACTTCAGATGGATAAGGTGAGTAGGACGGTGAAGGAATATACCAGGTCTGGGAATCTTGATTTGTTGGGAATGAAATCTTCAAGGTATGAACCAATTGTGATGCATTCAACAGAATAGGTCTACGATAATTGTTCGGAGAAGTATAAGGGGTCATGACAAGGCCAGCCAGGTTTGCACATTTCTGGAGCAACGTCCCAGATGAAATGGTCGTTCTGACTAACTTCAGTTGGAATTGTCAGCCCATATATTTTAAATTTTATTTTAGATTTTACTAGATTTTGGTTGTAGAAATTATTATTATTATTATTATTTTGGCAAATTTTCACCTTGCTTTTTATATAGTACTGGTTTATGATTTCATTCTTTTTCAACTTTCATTGTTTTTTCATTTTCATTATTTCTCCCTTCTATTTCTTCAATAATTTTGTATCTTTTTCATTTAATAAAATTTATTGATCTTTATTATTGAAAATATTAAAAATCTCACAGTTTTATAATAAAATAAATAAAGTGCAAGAATAAAATTACAAATCATATTAATAATGGGCTGTGAGCTGTGAATAAATATAAACAAATTATTAGGGGTAAAATTATACATATAAAAAATTTAGGGCTTTTTTTCTAATTTAAATACTTTCGTATACAACTCACAACAACTGACATGTCAACTTTTTATTGGAGCACTTGTACAAGGCACCAATGCCTTTAAAATCTTAAAAGGCACCAAATATCTACCAATAAGTAAATAACACTGTCGTTGAGTACTCTCGCATGATCCACATTTATCAAAATTTTCGTACACAACAGTGTCCCCAGGGACGGACCCTAGTCTATAGGGTGGACTCCTGACTCATGAGAAGAATCTTATCTTGCTACTGGGGAGATATTCTTGTCTCAATAATATCAATCTAGGTATCCCTATAACTTTGCTATATAGTCATATGCATATATGTAATAAAGTGTGTTCTCGAGAATATGGAAGACATAAAAAGTTGAGCTATCAACAGGGGGTGGGGTTTACTTTGTCTGAGAGGCGAATGAAGTGTATTTTGTTGTTTCTGATTGCCATGTTATCATTGTGTCAACGACGCTACTATTCTTATCGTTCTTTGCGACACTGCCTCATTCAGCAATCCATCTTCCTACGTCTTTCTTCACTTTTTCTTCTTGTTTGTTGTTCTGGTTCTTTGCTCGTCTTTGTTTCTCTTTTACGAAGATAATGATTTATTTGACACAGCAAAAGAAGCATCTTTGTATGATTCCATATTCTTAGCCGATTTAGTATGACTGACGTCCAATCCTCTAATCCAGGTTTTAGATTCAGAAGTTCACCTTGATCATGATCATATATCTGCTAGATTAAAAACAACCCCAAAAAAAAAATGTAAGAAATGATTATCGTTCTCTCTTAATTTGTCTCTCATATTCGATAAGTTTTGTTGTTTATTAGATATAAATGTAAAGAACTAATACCCAAAAATTAATTTAAAATATCACTTTGAAATGCCCTTAAATTTTTATAATAAACTTAACCTAGTCTTTATGATTATATGAAAAGACATATTTTACATGTATTTTTATAATAATCAATAATTGAAAAAAAAACATCAGGTCATGTGTGTATCTTTATTTAATTTTAAAATGTATATTAATCAAAGCTAATGCATCATTTGATATTCTTGTTTGTTATGTGTAGGGATGATTTTTCACTTGATGACATATACTGATAAAGTATATGAAATAGTGTAGGATTATGACTCGCTCATGGGTTAAGTTATAAAATTTATATATTCCCTTTGCGATTTCCATTAATTTGCAAAAGGGTAAAATACCCCATTGATTTCCCACTTATCACACAAGTATCATTTTAATCCCTTATTTATTAAAATATCTAAAATAATCTCTCACTTATTATAAAATATCACATCTAATATTTTATTTTTTTAAAAAAAATATCATATTTACTTCCTTCGATTTAACAAAATGACTAAATTTGATAATTTTTTAAAAAGAAGATGACCGAGTGTAACATTTTTTTAATAAATAAGGGACTATTTTGAATATTTTGATAAGCGAAGGACCAAATAATAATTTTGTGAAAAGTGAAAGACCAAAAATGTATTTTTCTTATTTGCAAACATAATATATGAGAAGGCTAAAGTACTTTGATTTTGGAATAATTATTTTCTACATAGGTGAACCTTATATTCTATTTAATGGCTCAAAGTATTCCTTTTGTATAATAGATATTAAAGGCATACTTAGTTGGTGTTGCCTAATTATTTTACTTACCATTCCTTAAGCATTCCAACTTTGTACGTAAATTTAATCGTAGCCACAAATCCAAAATCTAAACTTTTGTTACAAAAGGTACATAATTAAGCGTTTATTAATTTTATGATCTAACTTTTTAGGCAATGTTCATTAATTTAGTTTTGGTTTAAAATTTTGCAAATAATTATTTTTCCTAGTATTTTCAAATTAATTAAGTTTTGATCAATAATTTAATAATATGATACGGTATGGGGTAAGGTTTACCTAGTGGGCGTAATAGAAATTGAGGTCGAGGAGCCCATAGCTTAGATCCAATGGCCCAAAAGTTTGTTGAACAATGAACAAAATGCAGCGCTTTGAAATGCAATGCGCCGGTTCGTCTTTCCTCCTCTATGTCCAATATGACTTCTAAATTTTTTATTTAAAAGTTATAATTAAATAAATAGAATAAAGTGACTAATTAATTATTTTTTTTAATATTATTCTTTATAATATAAATACACAATCAATAATTTTTATTTTTGTTAAATACATAAAATAAAAATATGACTCATTCACCTATTCATATTTTTTTACTTTTTTTTATTAATTATCCTATTTTCTCTTTCTTTTCATTCTCAACTTACAAAATGCAACATAATTATGAAATAAAATTAAATATACATATATGTATCTTATGTAAATAATTTATAATATGTAAAACTTACTTATTTTAAATTTTTTTACATAAATAAATAATGTAATCATATATAACAACTGTACGCTAATCACTACAATCTTCATGTGGAAATCATCCCATAAGAAGAAGCATTATAGAAAAGATGATACAAAATCTTTGTAGTTATTTAATTAAAAAGGGTATAATAATAATTTTAATTATTGAACCACTCTCTTTCACTCTCGACCTTCTAATTTAGAGAACAGAAAAAATACTATTTTGGATGGTTAAGAGATCCTCTTTTGTCATTCTACTCTCTTTTCAAAATACCATTTAAATATACATTTTACTTAAATAAACCATTCTTCTCTTTACCATTTTATCAGTAGTGACTCCTCGTCTAAATATAACCTAAGTTTAGACTAGGTTGCTCTATAGCTTCCCTGTGCCCTCTGTTACGACCAGTAATCGGCATAAATTGGCACCATCTGAGGCTTCTTCGGCTTGTACCTTTTACTACTCATCTTCTTTCGTCCATTCTCCAGTTTCTGGTTGCGTCTTTCTCCTTCTACACTCTCAATGTCATAATTCTTTTTTGTTACCTCTTTCTAAGCTTCTTTTGTTTTCTTTAAAATTTTTATGGTTAGGTTTTATTTCTCTCGAGTGAACTGTTAGATTGATTATAAGTTATAACTTTTCACTACTCATTATATTGTTTTCGTTAAAGTATTTATTTTCATTCTTTCATAACCTTTCACTACGATCTATTAATGACTTGGATTGGGTGTCTTTAGTTAAGAATTCTGCAATATATTGTCTATGTTTTTTAGTTGAAGTTGACATTTGGTTGAAAGCTCACGTTATATTCTTCTATGGGGAACAAAATACAGATAGTCACGTAATCAAGTTATTCATCTTAAGTCTTGGGCTTTTATGTTTCCAAGACAAATGTTTTATAACCAATTTTTAAGTTTATGACTATTTGGTGACTGAAGTAAGTAACAAATTCTGCAGAGGAAGAAAGATGAATTAGACATTATATGAAACAAAGAATTAAACAACACTATTTTATACCTAGAGGATACCATAAAGGAGAATTACTCTGCACTGTTTTTCCCAATAGCACGAGGTGGCTGACAAGTTGGTGCAGGATGAGAAGATAAAGATATTAATTAATTATTTGAGATAATTATTGATTTGTATTTTGTTTATCGAGATAATTTAGGATTAATTAGGAGCTATCGATATAGGCACTGGATCCTAGGGAATCATCATCCCTTTGTTTTATTTTATTGGGATTTAATTTTATATTTTAGTATTTTAATGATTATGATTTTATATTTCTATTACCTATAAATAGATATTTAGTTCAGTACTATTGTTGATTAAATATATTAAAATTATTGAGTTGAGTCAGAAAGTTTTCTAAGAGTTCCCTTACTGACACTACATCATATTGGAATCAGAGCTATTGTTCACACCATGTTATCTTCGTAGCAAACCTGAATCGTTGTAGGCAATACAATTCCTTTTCTGTGAGCTAATGAGGTTAAGCATGAATTCTCTTATTTAGTAAATATCATTTCTTTTACTGTGATTGTTTGCATCTGGACTACTAATCTCATCGCTTTTCTAATCTTTATATGATTTACTTACCAGTGATGTTTACATTTTCTGGTAGAAAGTATGGTAATTGATCCTATGATTTCATGTTTTCACTTGACAGATAAAAAAATGAAAAAAGTAAAGACAGGCCGCATTAAATATCCTAAGGGGTGGGAATTAATGGAGCCTACTCTTAATGAGCTTCATGCGAAGATGAGAGAAGGTTAGTTTCTATTAAGTTATGCATGCCTTGACAAATATTAATATGTTCCTTTGGGGACACTATGAAATTAATGGTTTTATAGTACCTTTCAATTTTGTTGGAGCAGAGAATGAAGCACACGACGGGAAAAGAAAATGTGAGGCATTATGGCCTATATTTAAAATTGCTAATCAGAATAGCAATTGCATATTTTGTCATTATCATAACCAAAGGATGTGACTGATACAAAGAATAAAGTATTTCTCGTCCTCATAAGTCTAATTAACGTAACAACATATAAATTAGAAATTGAACAGAATAATCACATATATATATATATATACAAAAAGAATAATTAATTACCTCTGTATAAAAATTTTAGTAAAGTTTTCCCCTAAAATATAGACCTTTCAAAATTTCTACAACAGAAAATATGATAGAGATAACAAGATGGAGATCTCTGCTCATCCAATATACACATATATAACAGCCCACAACTAACATATCAGAACAAAAAACTAATTGCCTATATAAAAGGGGAGCAACTAAATCAAATTACAAAGTTTACAACAAAAGAAGAGCTCATGCCCTCGTAAGAAGGCTCACCCAAAAAATTAAGAAACACCTGCAAGCTCTTACTCTGTAGATGAGTGTTTTGGACCAGCGCTGAAATATGAAAAAATGTTAAATAGAGTAGGGTGAATAAAAACTCAGTGAGTAGATAATATTAATTATACAAATGGAATGGAAAAACTAGCCACAGTAGAATTTTTTAAGAAAGATCATACTTTTGCCTTAAAACTATGCATCTTTCATGGCTAGTGAAAATAATACGGTATGCGCAACAACCTTAAGCTCAATAAATGTCTTGATAATAAAATTACAAAACCAACTCTGAATAAAAATATATCAGTACATAGGTAACACAATGATATTTCAAAACCAATTAAATGCATTGGGGAACGTTCTACAGAATCATCATATAACGGAAACAAAGCTAGTCTAAAGCTAGTATAATCAAAACTAAGCTGATATCATTCACGAGCTTCAAGTTTGGAATATTTATAATAATGACCTTAAGCCTCAAACAGAGTATCATAATGGTGGGCTCATGCCCATTCACATCAAATATAGATTGTAGTGTACTACGGTTAATATCCACAATAATTAGCTTCAAGGTCTTGTTTAGATGCATTCCCAAAAATATCTTTAACATATATAAATTTGTCATCAAATATTAGAGCTTCAGAAAACTCATAATCAAACTTTTTCATATAGATAGATAAAGGTATCAGATTTTAAAATCCTAGTACTTCATGTATACAGAATCAACCCACTTATAATTAAAAACTAAATATCTCATGAATATAGAACCAAAACACTTTCAAATATAACAGACAGTTTAGAAATTTAGAAATTCAAAAATATTTTAACTTAGAAAGTTTAAAACTTAATGTAAACATAATCATTAAATGTCCTAATATTGATATTTTAAATATTTGAAATTTCAAAAGTCTGCCCCAAGGCACAAAAAGAATTTCAAAAAAATCTTTTCTAAAACTAAGATTGAAAAACTGAAATTTGGCATAATTAGTCTCACCTAGCCGAAGCCCACACAATTTATTCTCTTTCCTGCAGTGTAAAGTGCAACCGCTATGACTTTAATTCTAATGTCTTGAAATTCACATTACTTCCATCAACTTCACCTCCCATTTCTTGCATTATATCCAACATAAGACATTGAAGCTTCTTATTATGAAAATAACACTAAACACCCTTGCCCATCATAATTATCTAAATTATAATTCCAATGCCATATTAGTCCCCAAATTGCTTAATCATTGCCTCTTTCAACACTTAAATTATCAATAGCACCCATTGGGTCAAAATTTATTTTAACAATAACCAAAGTAATTTATTAAGCAATTATAATCACTTTCAATGTGCTTTCATTCATCAAACTTCCTTTAATGAACAATTAAATCTAAAGAAAATTTAAGGAAAATTCCTAAGTGACTTACCACTTCAAACAATAATTTCCAACAACCCAACTTCTTCTCCTTACAGTCCAATAACACTAAGGAATCAACGAAGCTTTATACATTATCACTTGGCACACTTCAACTCCTACCAAGAAAAAAAAGATATATAATTAAGCAATCCAATCATCAATTTGACACTTTGGGAGTGTTAGATACTTACCTAAGACCAAAACCTCTAAAAAAGTCCCTCGAATTCCCTTCAAATGAAGCTCTAATTTCAAATTCAAATTTTCAATCGCTATTGATGCTACTGTTCATGTTCTTCACCTAAAAGAGGGATTTTTGGATTATAAGGCTAAATCAACAAATTGGAAGCTCAAACAAGCAGAGAACTATACAAAATTCACTTAGGAATGAAAGCTTTAATGAAATTTTGAGTTATCATGCTTGAATCAAGACAAAATTTCATTATTTACGTTACTGTTCATCAAACTCGCCCAAAAATGAGTTCTTCCTAAAATCAAAGGCTAAAACTTGAACTTGAGAGTTGGGATTAAGGGGGAAAGGCATGAAATACATAATGTAAGTAAAGCCCTAACTTGGATTAAAGAAACTTCACCTTAATCATGCAATTTTCGAGTTATAATCACTATTCATGCGTTTCTTTGGACAACCAAATGGGAGCTTCAATTTCTGCTAACATATCATGAAATTAAGCTAAAAAATCATAGGAAAATGGTTCAAAATTCTTAGAAGAGCAAAAATCCTATCAAAAACGGAAGAGAAACTCTCCATTCGAGCCTAAATTTCTATCCTAAATATAATTGACGTATGACTTCATTGTGGGAAAAATCTTGCCTAAAAAAGCACCTTCTCCGACCACTAATAAGATGGACAATGACACAGAAGGGCAGAGAACATAATGCTGATAGGATTCAATGATGGGGAAGGTAAAAATTTTGAAATGGTGGAAAGAGCACGCAGATGAATGCAACAAGAAGAAGAAGGTTCAAATGGTACTTTAGTAATTTTACATACTTTGAGGACACGTGTGAAATGGTGGAGAGAGCACGTAGATGAATGCAATGGGAAGAAGAAGAAGGTTCAAAGGGTACTTTAGTAATTTTACATACTTTGGGGACACGTGTTTGCCAAGGAAAAAAAAATTCTTTGATGCCCAATGGGGATTCAAACTCAGATCCTCATGGTTGCTTGAGTCAGGCTTAGCCACTTGTACTAGTCTAGGATTCATAAAATTTGCAACATGAATTAATATAAAAAGCTCTCTTAAATTCCTCATTTCTTCAACTAATTATATTGTTATATTTTTTTACCTTAATTGAATTTCTTCTTTTCCTTAACTTATGTAAATATTCACCAAATTATCTAAAATTTTGAAATATTACATATTTACCTCTACTACAAGAGGAAGGAAATTTCTCGGTATTGAATGAATTCTGTTTAGAGCAAGGATATGCTGACCGCAATCTAATTGCAAAATGGAAGAAGGTACCTCTCATGACATGGGTGTCTTTATAATTGCTGTTCTTTATTTCCAAATTCTTTACAATAAAGTTTGTATGGGATTTGTATGGGACTTCGTAATATTCATTCAAGGATTGTGAGTAATGTGCTCAGATGATGCTCAATGATCAGCAGCATAAACATTATGGTGGTTAAAAAGAAGCCCAACTCATGAGTTTGAGGATAACAACATATTGAAAATAATTGTAGTCTTAATATATTTCTAGTATTGATAAGTGAAAGCATATAAGGAAATGAAAATAATACATTTTATCTCATTTATACTAAGTCCAACATGTTATAGGCATTGTTTTGATGATATTACCAGTGGCAAGAAAATTAGTTCAAAAAATTCTGATAAGTAGATATTATCATTGCTTGCCACATTGTGGTTGCCTTAACTGAATCCATTTAGAAGTCTATGGGCTTTCTATCATGGTTGTTATTATTCATTAAAGTTCACTTGTTAGAACTGCAGAAATTGAGGGTGTTTTTGGAATAATATTTCATGTTTTGCCTCTATGAATTCATTACAATAATTAATTGTTTTTATATTATTTGGCATTCTATTTGAAATTGTAAATCACTTTGGTTCTTGTCCGAATTGCTGCCCGGTTATGAACTTCTATGTTGCTTGAGGTGCATGCAGCCACGAGATCACAACTTTGTAATTGTAACCACTTGTGTTTTCCGAGTACCTCAAAACCTCAGAGGGGAAAAGATTATCGATTGTGTCCATTGTAGTTGTAAAGGCTGTGCAAGTGGAGACTGATTGGCCATCTACTTTGGCATCTGAAACCAGGATTTATTTCTGAATTGATTTGTGTCTTTAGCTTTGTGTTGTTTGCTATTCTCATGGGTATATTGGGGATAAAATGTGGTAATTATTTGACTGCATCTTTCGAAATCTAACTCGCCCATTCATTCTTAGTAACTTAAGCCAGCCATGGAGGTTGATTATACTCTTTAAGTGTCTATTAACAAGCTTTAACTTAAATTGCACGATCGTCACCATTGAATGATTACGGACTACGGATCATATCATTGACTAAAACGAAAAAAATATTTTTTTTTTGTTTTAAAAAATCAAATTTTCAGTTGGAAAGAGATGTATGGCGGAACATGGACGATATAATGACCTGAAATCATGAAAAAGAAGACGTCCAAATTAAGCACCGAAAAGTATACCCTTAATTATAATGTCAGTTTAGTGTGCTGATGGGTTTGTTCATTTAAAAGATTTTATCAATTTTTTTGTGAAAAATTTAACATAATCTCAATTAATATTTTGTTTTTGTTCTGCCTTTAAGTATATAATATTTGATCAATCATAAGTTAAATGAATAGATTTTTTATATTATAATTAAATATTTGGCTTAATAATTGAATATTTATGTTTAAAATTATTTGTTTACAATTTTTAAAATTTTTTTAGTAAGTAAAATAAGCCAATCCCTTAAACTCATTTAATTGGTCGTATTCAATATCTTAACCCACCCATGTGAGCAAACCCAGATGAATCATTCTAGATCATACACGTCTACAATCAAAAGATTCATAGATAAATATAGGTATAAATGTCCTTTTGGTTCATTTTATAAAAGTTTTAATTTGGTATCTTTAATTTAAAATGACATATTCTTGTCTTTTTTTTTAAATGATTTAACTTTGCCCTTATGTTTCATAATTCATGCAAAATTCAATGTTAGATTTAGTAATTTATTGAATTAAAAATTATTTATTTATTTAATATAATTAACTCTTATATTTAATGTTTTTATTATAAAATTTGATATTAAATTTTAAATGTATTATGATACAGAAGATAAATATTATATTATTATAAAAAGCAGAAGAATAATTAAATTTTAAAAAAATAGAAAAATGAAAAATAGATTTAAGCCAAAATTATAATTTAGAAATAACGAAATTTATACTTGCACACTAAGAAAAATTTGCTCCTGGGCCGCTCCCATCTTTGCAATGACCAACTCGTGCTTTTATTTAACTCAGAAGGTCTTTGCAAACAAGAACTATTTCAAGATACATTTGCAGGAGAAAACAAATTCTTAAATGATCAAACTTCTTGTAGACAAAATAAAAAATAAAAAAAGGAACTTGAAGGAATTAATGACTCTTACTTCGAAAAGCAAGTTGAGCAAATTGAGTCACGCCAATATATATATATATATATATATATTTCTTATTCCTCTCAATTAATTGCAAAAAATATAAATTTTCTGAATAAAATATTTTTTAATTTTTATTTATTATAAAACTATTTATTTATTTTAATATTCAAAATAAATCTCTATTTATTTTAAAATATCACACTTAATCTTTTACTTTAAAAAAAAATCTCAAATTTAATCGCTTAAAAAAAAAATCTACACTCATTCATGATGGCGAGTTGCTGATAGTCCAATATCGTGTAAGTCGAGTGCATTCAATTGATGTTATTGTGGCTGTACATTCACAAATGGTGGAGGGATATGAATTCGGATTTCCTCCTGTTAGAGAATATCTAGTAGGAGATAATAAAAAGTTAATATTTTTATTAATATTAAATTAAAAATATTTTTTTTTACTCCAATAACTGGAGATAATCTGCAAGCAAAGGGATATATCAGTGTAATTTACCACATTCAATGCGTTACGACAATAATTCAACTCTTCATCACTTTATTATATATATATATATTATATTATTTCTTGATATTTAGTTCAATTTTTAAATGCACGAAATTGATTAATTTAAAAGTTTGATCTAATATTAGAGGTAATTTTTTTAATATTATACTTTCTATATACAAAAAAAATAAATTAAATCTAAAACCTGGGAAATATAACCTTTGACCATCAGTTGATATTTTATATATATATATATATTTCATGGGTAAAAGTTATCATTGACTTTTTAATTAATATCTCGAGCAATATGTAGCACGTTTTGTAGTGGGAGCAAATCAAGGATCGCATCGCGTAGCTGAAAACTGTGCAGTGGGAGGGGGGCCATTTTCTGCCTTTGGCTATAGGCTTTATTATTCAACGGATACATAATTGTTAATTTAATGGAGCTCCACCAAACAAATCACTTTCCTCGTGTATCCTTCTCTTTCTTTTCTTGTCTGCCTCAATCATAAAGTTAAGCCAACTGTGAAATAAAAGGTTATGGCCTCCAATTGTGGTCGTCAACGTGCAGTAAACGGCAATAAATTAGCCTTGATAACACAAAGTAAGTGAGATTTCATTTTTTGAAATTTAATGAAATCATGAAGTATGCTTATTCTTAAGTGACATTTTATTCTTTGAAGTTTAACAAAAGAAGAAAGAATGTTAATAATGGAATTAGATAACTTATAAATTATTTTTTAATAGAGATGATAGTAATTGTATTATTTAATTATTCCATTTTATTCTAAATCTTCTCAATTTAGAGGATCAAAAAATTTAAATTTCAGATAACCAGGAAGGATGTTGGAATTTTTTATTTACTATTCTATTTCATCTTACAAATATTTGTTCTACCCATTTTGATAATTTCATATCTTACTAATTCATCTCTTATTATCCATCCAAATAAACCCTTTGAAGTCCAGAAGATAGCAGTTGTGTTGGCTTGCATTTATTCTCCATTATATATATCAAATAATAATTATTCCATGGACTAAAAACCAGAAGGTCCCCCTAATATCAGAACCAGACGGCAGAAATGTGCCCATTAAGTTCAGAAAAAGGAGCTGTCGACACAGACATATATATATGTATTACTATAAGGTAAACTCGAGACCAATTAAATTCCATTTAAGTGAGCAACTTTGATATTCTCATTATCTAGTGGAATCTGCATATTCCATTTCGAATGTACGTATTTAGCTTTCCAGTTTCTTTCAATTCGGAATGATATAAGCAATGCAGATGAGAAATGAAATTAAACCAGTGTTACTTAATGCTTCAATATATATGTTTCCATCAGTTTGCGCCAACCTATCCTATATCACAGGTCAATGATATAGTAATAAAGCAGCGGAAAAAATACTCTAGTTTTACATAATGACAATTAAGATGTCATGAAAATTAAATTCAACTTCCTATTTTAGGTTAATATCTCTCCCCCATTCTTCCACACACAATCGAACACTATAATGTATTAGATAGAAATATCGTTTTTTGTCGCAAAAAATTTCAAGTAGTTATCAAATTTGTTCTCAATGTTCGTTTTGGGTCAATAAATTTATCTTTCGTATTTTTGTCAAAATTTTCAATGTCTTTCTTGTTATATTGAAACTAGTAATTAATAATCTCGTTCTCTGCATTTTTTTTTAATAGTTCCATTTGGAGTGTTATACTAGTTAAAATATAAAATTATGGTGGTATGATCAGATTAAACAGACTGAAAACTGAAATCTTCCAATAAAAGCAAACAAGAAGAAAAAACTCTGATGTTGCCATAATAACTTTAATATAAAGCCATTGTGGATGCATTCTAATGAAGAAAAAGTAACGTAGATATATATATATATAGATATATATGAATGATATCCCCACGGAGGGTAGATAACGTTTTTTGTAAGTACCTTCAATGATACTGCGATGAGCATGAAAGAAAAATATACGTTATTCTGCACCGAATTTTGTATAATTTATGTTAATAATGAAATTCATGATTTCATCATGCATGATGCAAAGGTGAGAATACCAAAATCTGCATAACTGTAAGAGCGGACAGATATTGTCGACGATCGGATCTTGCTTGTTGTCTCGTAAGCCGTAACATTGATTAGAATTTGGATTTGGTGCTAGACTGAACCCAAACCTTTTTTGTTATTTTGTTATTCTTTTTCTTTTTAATTAAATCTTATAATATTCCTTGTATATTTATGTTAAAACTTTTAATTAATTAATAATATATGAATAATTTTTTATACTTTATTTACATTGTTATTAGTACAGTTAACTCTTTAAAAAATTATCTATGTATTGTTAACTAATTAAAAAAATTTGATATAAATATATAAAAAATACTATATAAGTTTTTTCTCTTTTAACTAATTCCCTCCTACAACGTCTATTTTGAACTGTAGAAAATTCAATTTGCATTTATTACCCTTGCTGACAATAATGTAGTTTTTGTCACTACCTTTTAACTAGTTTATTTGTTTTGCATGTTGCACTGGTATTAAAAAAAAAAAATAGTAGGTGTTATCAAATAAAGTAGTTGCCACTGATTTTTTTTTGGATGAATTTTGAAATCTTATAAATTAATAAATCATATTTGACTTTACCATTAATTTTAAGTGAAATAAGATGATGAATGACTAAAATCATTAAATAAATTATTTAATTATATATAATTTTTTTAATTTTAATTTTAAACAAAGTTAAGTTATATTATAATCCCTTATTAAGAAATTTAAGAAACAATTAATTAATTAATTCATTTATTATATTTCTTGTTAATTTTAAAAAATATCCAAACTTCAAAGAAGTTTTGATTTAAGAAACAGTTAATTAATTTATTAATTTTTTTGTTCATGCTAAAAAATTCTCATACTTATAAAAAATTTTAATTTAAGAAGTAATTAATTACTTAATTATTTTTTTAGTTAACTTTAAAAAATTTACACATTTTAAAAAATTTCCTATACATTTATGAAAAAGGTAAAGAGTCATCACAAAAAGAGCTAGGGATTTGATTGATGGAAAATTTTCATCAATCAAACTGAAAATTTTACACATACACATATTATATATATATATATATATATATATATATCATAGATTTTTTAGTTTTAACATATTTTTATATGGTGTTAATCTTATCTATTATTTTAAATTTAAAAAGTTTTAAAGTAATTTTGAAAGTTTTAAATTTGTCTCAAATTCATTTAAGCATTGTGTATAGAAAAAAAATTGAGATGAATGTGAAAGTTAAGAAATCATTTTAAAACACTTTAAACTTATGAAACTAATTTTAAAAGATTTATAACATTAAGGGACTAAAGTATATTTTTATATCTCCTTTATTTTGTTTCAAATGTTTTCATTATTTTCCTTTTCCTTCGTATTTGCTTTTTCTTTCTTACATTTTCATTTTCATTTTCATCTCTATTATTTTCCCAGCATTATCATTACTAACCAAAACAAGAAACTTGAACAGGAATCATCTGATTTCATTTTTCCACCTATTTTAGTTTTATTAAAAGCGCACATATAAAAGATGGATTAATCATAAAATAGATAAATACAAAATATAGCAAAGCAAGGGAAAAAAACTGATATAATTTTCGGCTTTTATGATATTTCTTACAATAGTTCAAGTAATTTGTTCTAGATTCAAAAAATTGAAAAACAAATAAACGAGAAAAGGAAGAGAAAAAAAGTTCAAATAGTATCATAATTATCCCTTACCTTTATTTATTGTTTTAATCTAATTCTTTAAATTTCAAGTATTCTATTTTATATTTTTCAAAGTAAATTTTAAACATTTTATATTGATCCCTTAATTTTGTTTGAATCATTTTAAAATAGTTCATTAAATTTTAAATTCATCTCAAACTCCTCTCATATATAATAATGTTTTAGGAACAAATTTTAAATTTAAAGGACCAATTTAATATGATAAAAAACAATTTCATAAAACTAGTTTAACCAACTTGTTATAGTGTGTTTGATTTAGCATTTAATAGACTCAAAAAATTGTTTGCACACTTAAATGGAAGTTTGTTTTATAAACATTGTTGTTTGATTTAGCATTTTTTTTTGTAAAATCAATTTTGCCTTCTAAACCCTTATTTGCACATAAGTAAAAGATAATTCAATTTACGTTAAATGAATTATATAATTAATAAAAATTAATTTTTAAACATGAATCACAGTAAAACAAAATTATGTTTGACCAAAATCAATTTTAAAAATCAAATTAACCCAAAATCATTTTAATCGAATATCACCCTAATCATACACTTAATATATATATATATATATATATATGTGTGTGTATGACAATTGTAATGACTCAATAATTAGGGATTAATGGAATAATTATAATTCATAATTTAGTTAATGAAAAATAAGAAGAGGAAAAATTTTTCAAGAAATTTAATTAAGGTATAATATTTTATTATGTGAAAACTTACACTGAAATTGAGGTTAGCTCAGTGGTCAGGCTTCATTTACATATTTAAGAAGCTAAGGGTTCAAATTTTGACTTCCCCAACTTCCCTTGTTTTTTTTAGGTGCTGACATGTGTCATCGGAGGTAAAATTATGAAAATGCCCCTGGTCCTTTATCTCTTCTTCCTTTGACATTTTGAAGTAGAAGGCAGCGAAGGAGTGTTGGATATCGTAGCAATCACCGGAGCTGCCCTATTCGCATCATCGGAGCTGCCATTACCACAACACTGACGTCGCTAGTGAGTCGCTGGCCAGAAGTTGCTGTTTCCAACAAGAAACCGTGAGCTTGCACGGTTCGAAATGCCAGAAAATCACAGCTAAACTTTGATGCCGATAAGCATTTTCTTCACTGTTTGATTTATAGGTTTTGTTCCTCACTTCCTTGCTGATGTTTCCCCCTCTAATTCCGAGATCCGTTAACTGGTGTTATTGCAGAATTTTCGGCGGGATTTCATTAGGGTTCTGAGGTCAATTTTCTGGCCAATTTAGCTAGGATTGATGAGTTTTGTGTTGAATTTTAGTATGCATTGTTAATTTCTGATCATTTTTAACCATTATCTACTGCCAATTGCATGGAATTCGAACTTAGGAGGAAGAATCTCAATTTTGGCCGAGAATTAGGGTTATAGAAAGACCAAATTGAAATTTTTAAGACTTGAGGTGTAATCAGTAGCTTCAAGATAGCATTTGAGATATTTAAAAGTTATTCATTGGTTAGGAATGATGATTTGGAATTTTTTCCATATTTTCCTTGAATTTTTGCAATTAAAGAAATGCTCTATGGAGATTAAGGATGTGTAAAAATGATCTATAGTTTATGCAAGTTGGAAAAATCTAATTATGAGAGTTGTGGGAAGACAATGAATGAAAATTGGTAGTTTGATTATTGCTTAATAATATGCCTCAGTGGGAAATTCTAGTTGGGTTATATGATTGAGACTTGGTTTCCTATTGTGGTAAGCCTCTTAGGAGTATAAAGACTTTCTAGTGTTAAACCATATGTTAGGAGGTGATTTCTTATAATTTATGCTTAATGCCACAATTGGTTGAGAGGAAAGGAAAAGGAATAATTCATTTCTTTTTCGGTTGGCATAGGAAACTCTTACAGGTGATGTGGTTACCTGTCACACCCCGAAATCCCCAGAGTGGGACTGGCACAAATCACGAGAAAATTTTCCCTGACCTGCAAGCCTAACCCTAGGGGACAATCACTATCATACTGATCCAATCCCCATGAATATTGTTTGCCTTAATACATAATATGAGAATTTCAGTACAAAACGAGGAAACTTGTAGAGATTTCGGCAGCACCTCCCTAGTAAATAGGACGTCCCGAAATTTCTACAAGGTCCTACAAGACAATACATAAATAAAGGAGCTCTGCTCCCACCAGCCCAATCCAATAATTTACAATATATGACAAACAAATGTGGCGGGTTTAGCTGTGGTCACAAAATAATCCCCATATACAATAGTGGCTACCAGTCTAAATATATACATTCCAAAAAGATAATGCCAAAATCATCATCTAAACAAAAGGACACGCCTCGCACCCAGACCAAGCGGCTCACCATGGCTCCCCGTCAGTGCTCTGTCGGCTCCAGAAGGTTGTCTATCTCTCTATCTAGGACCAAAAATTTTTCAGCAGATAGCACCCCAAGTCAGTAAACAATTTCATATATAAACGTAAATTTAACATAATCAGGAATTGAATACAATGCAACAGTGTTTAAATCCATTTGCTTGCAATTTAATAGCTGAGCTAATTAACCCACTTTTCTGAAATATCAAGTCAAGAAGCCATTCACGGTAAACAATCAACTTATGAGAATCATTCGGGGAAAAGACTGCTAAGAACCAACAGGAGAGGGTACACAACCCTCGAGGCATCTAATCAACAAGCGAGGATACACAATCCTCGGGGTAACTAACCAACAGGCGATGATACACAATCCTCGAGGGCAACTAACCAACAGGCGAGGATATACAATCCTCGAGGGCAACTAACTAACAGGCAAGGATACTCAATCCTCGAGGGTAACTAACCAACAGGCGAGGATACACAATCCTCGAGGGCAACTAACCAGCAGGCAAGGATACTCAATCCTCGAGGGCAACTAACCAACAGGCGCGAGTCATATCTCGCGAAGGTTTAACATTCGTCATCCTCCCAGCAATCAAGGATTTAAGTCAAACATGCATACAAAGATGGAAATATGCGGAAAATTATCTGTGTTCCTACTCATAACTATCTAATGATCACCTCAAGCATATCACATGTCCAATACTGCAGTTAAGGTCATTCAATGTATACAGAAGGTCCCTTAATTCTAACCCTTAATCCAGTGAGGCATAATCACAAAGAAATTGATTATATTTAGAAAACATATGAAGCAAGAACAATCCCAGGTATAATAAGAGTTTTGGGGGTATTATCTACGCACCTGGACTCCAGTTGTCACGAGCAATACGCTGCCCTCCAGGGGTGCCGGAATCGCTCTTACGACTCACCTGCACCAACGTTCACGCAGGAATTAATCGTCTTTCGGTTCATTATCTCAAGTTAGGACCTAACCCCCCATCTCTTTAATTCTATATCTATCATTCCTTAATGTGTGGTAACTTTACACTTCTGCCCCACATATTTTCCAGATTTTTCATTTTGGTCCCTATTTCAAACCCTAGCCTCCATTCTAATGCAATTGAAGACAAATTCCTGGTTCTCATGCCCACCAACTTAAAAGTATTAATCTAAAGTTAATATGAACCTATTACAAGTCAACAGTTTTCCATTTTCTCAAGAACCCAAAAATTTTCATTTTGGTCCCTGTCAGCCATTCTTCTTTACAGGCAGCCAAAATCTATGGTTTTAGAGCTCAAATTCGTTGTTTATTGGCAAAAAATGCTACTTCTAAGCTCAATCTCAAGAGAAAACCAGTAAAAACGTACCAAATCATCCAAAATCTTCACAGCTCGAGCTCCTAAGATGCCGCCGGAAAAACAGCTTCACCGGCGGCCAACCGAGCTCGAATCCAGGTGGAAATGGCCAGCCAAGAAACAAGGTACAAAACCCGTCCAAGACACGTCGAAAAATCAGCTCACTGACGGCCAGGCAAGCTCGCGTTTTCCACGGTTTTTCGCAAAGGAGATGGCGGTTTTCTAGTAGGAACAGTGGCGAGGGGTGATCGGTGACTAGCCGGTGGTGCTCAGGGGGGTGCGACTCAGCTCAGGCGAGGTTGAGGCATGACCACGGTGGCTCCCAGTTGCAACCCGCAAAGCTTTCTCTCCCTGCGCGTTCCTTCCATGGCTGCCGTGTAAAAATGTTAAAGATAGGGCCAATTTCGTAATTTGGCTATAGGAGGGGACACGTGGCAGCTCCAGAAAAGAGAAAAAAAAACAAGGGAGGTTAGCTTCCCAATCTTAAACCCACGTCCTGAGGAATGCAGTCTGGAGCCTGACCACTGAGCCAGCCTCAATCTCATTATACTGATACACATAACAAAAGAATATACCATCAGATGAGTTATTAATCCTAATTACTTGGGGTATTACATTACCCAAGAGAAGACACTTGATCGCTTGTATTTAATGACGCTCAGGTACGCAAATAGTACTCCCTAACACTTTTTGTTATATACTTCACTTTTCCTTATTTGAAAATGTTTTACAATTACCATTTTGATTTTGTCATGACTTTATTTTATCAGAATTGTAATTATGAGTAGATGGAATTTCTTGACATGTTTAGATTACATCATATATGGTTTGAAAATGAATTTTGAGAAATCCCATGTATACGGTTATGAATAGCCACCGGGTAAACTAATATTGAAAGACAAATTGATTTCATGCATACCTGTTATATTTTCCTATGCATGCTTATTTTAATTCTCTTGCTTTTGGAAAGACTAGTTAAGATACTGGTTGCAAACAGCAATACTGTTAGCCCTTGGTGCATCTTAGTAATTACCCAGTTATCAGGCTTAATAAAGGTGCTAGCCCTGTGTGACGACCATCGCATGTGGACCGATGAATGGTTAATTTTCCTGAGTTATGACCTCACGCCTGTTGGTTATTTGCCCTCGAGGATTGTGTGTCTCGCATGTTGTGATTTACCCTTGTAGGCTATGTATCACACTGAATTAGTCCATAATAGTCCTTCCCTTTAAATGACAGTTAAAAACTTATTGATTCTTTTTGTAAGGCATTTTAATTTAATATTTTGCAATGTGTATTAACTAGCTAGTGGCGATTATTTGTAATTTAAATGTTATCTCATTTTATACAAATCTTAATCATGTTTGATTGTAAATTATATATGTATTTTATTACTGATTTTGAGGTGCTATCTGCCGAAAATTTTTTGTCTCAGATAGGGAAGCTGGTGAATTCCCGAAGAGAGCAGAGGAAGAGGTGAATTACTTTGGTGAGCTGGCTTGGAATTTGCGAGATTTAGTTTAGACTATTTTGATGCATATGACTTAAATTTTTAGAGATGTTTATAGATAGTGTTGGTAGCCATTATTTTGTTCATTTTAGAATATATATTGATCATAGGTGAATCTTCTCTATTTTTTTGTATTTGATATATGATGTATTGATTTATTCTTGTGAGAGTGGAGCTATCTTATATATATTTGTTGCTTGACAAGATATTGTAGAAATTTTGAAATGTCCTATTTACTAGGGAGGTTCTGTCGAAATTTCTATAAAATTCCTTACTTTGTATGAACTGTGTATCTTTATATAAAGGTAAAGTTATTTTGAATATGGTGCATCTTGCATAGATACTAATATAGTATTGAATTTTCATTTGTTCAAAAATTTGTCTCGTATCTTGTGTCAATCTCATTTAAGGGATTTGAAGGGTGACAACAATCTTTCCATGCCAGTTCCCAAACTCCCCCATCACCAAAAATAGAAAATGCTAGCAATATGCTATCCTATAGTTGTTTACGCAATGGCACATCATTTGGTTGCTTTTGTCACACTTAACTTTGCTAATAAAGGCAAAAATAAATAAAAATTCTAGCATAATGTGGCGGTGTAAAACCAAATATGGGCTTAAAATGTATATTAATTAGTTTCACGTGGAGATAAAGAAGTGATTAAAAAATAATAAAATCCATTTTCAAACAACGCACACGGCCGCGCAAGGCTGACTGTTCACATGACCCCAGATTCTCGCGCATATATTAGTGATCTCGCCAGCTCAAAATTTCCAACTCCTTCATCTTCCATTCTTCCTCTCATTACACAGTTGCGTCAAGCAAGCTGCTCAAATCATTTTCAATAGCCCGTATACAAAGCTCTATATGCGTAATGAGCTTGTGAGATCCGCATAATTCATCTTCCCTTCATTTTGAGCGGTTATTGCTTATTACTCAGGCCATTTGGATATGGCATCGGCATTTCTGGGGGCTGATCTGGCTCGATCAACCAGCAGCCGCCGGAGTTGGGCATCCGTGAGTTTCAGGGAGGTGTGGACGCCACCGCTGGATGTGTTTAACAGGAGTAGTCGGCATACGCAGGAGGATGACGAGGAGGAGCTCATGTGGGCCGCCGTGGAGCGCTTGCCGACGTTTGATCGGCTTCGAAAAGGCATTCTCAGGCAAGTGCTTGATAATGGAAAGGTTGTACATGATGAGGTTGATGTTACCAAGCTTGGGATGCAGGACAAGAAGCTTCTAATGGAAAGCATACTAAAGGTGGTTGAGGAAGATAACGAGAGATTCCTTAGTAGACTACGAGACAGAATTGATAGGTGTTCATCTAACTATTACTGTCACGTTTGGTCTTATTAACATACCGATGTTGCTAAATTTGGACTGGCTCTGTCTGTGTTTGTTACAGGGTTGGTATAGAAATTCCGAAAATTGAAGTGCGATACGAGAATTTGTCTGTGGAGGGAGATGTCCGTGTTGGAAGCAGGGCACTTCCTACCCTGCTTAATGTTACTCTGAACACTATAGAGGTATTTCCTTTCTGATATAAATGAGAATCGTTTTTGCATTAGCTTTAGCTTTTACTTTGTTATATTTTGTTAATCCCCTGTTTGTGATGTTTGTTGAATTTTCTAATTCTTTTGTTGTGCACAATAGAGTATTCTGGGAATGGTTCACCTTGTCCCGTCCAAGAAGAGAAAAATTCAGATTCTTAGAGATGTCAGTGGAATCATCAAACCTTCAAGGTAGTATAACGGAAGATGAATTCATCTTGCTTACCCTGTATTTAGCACAGCGGTCTCTGCAAATTCATTTTCTACGGCCTTGTAATTCCGATACCAAAAGAATCACGTTCTTTTACTAATCGATGAATTCAATTCTTCCATAATTTATTTGATGGCATTTGAAACTGATAATTATTTGATACGCTAATCTCAGGATGACCCTACTTCTGGGTCCTCCAGGTGCTGGGAAAACAACATTGCTGCAAGCACTTGCAGGGAAACTTGATCGAGATTTGAAGGTTCGGTTCCAATTTTTCTCAGTATAACTTTTCTCAGTTTCTCATCTATTTTCATAACGTCTTCGTGTGTGTTAGATCTCCGTTGTTTATCTTTCCTTACAATTAAGTGAGATTCGGTTTTTAACAGTCTTCTGGGAGGATCACTTACTGTGGTCATGAGCTGAATGAATTTGTTCCTCGAAAAACCTGTGCGTACATTAGTCAACATGATCTTCACTATGGAGAAATGACAGTTAGAGAAACAATGGATTTTTCTGGACGCTGTTTAGGCGTGGGCACCAGGTATGAAATGTTGGCGGAACTTTCAAGACGAGAGATAGAAGCAAGAATTAAGCCCGACCCTGAGATTGATGCATTCATGAAGGCCATATCAATGTCAGGCCAAAAAACTAGTTTGGTTACAGATTGTGTTCTCAAGGTGTCTCTGTTTTCTCTGCTTTAATCTTAGTATCTCTATCCTTCATACTACTAGTACTTTATAATCTGATGTCTTCTGAATTCCGACAGATTCTTGGATTGGATATTTGTGCTGATATTATGGTTGGAGATGAGATGAGAAGGGGTATATCTGGGGGACAGAAGAAGCGAGTGACAACAGGTAATACTTGCTACTTTATTTATAGTGGCCAAGAGAATTTCCAGCTAGTTGTTTGTAAATAAGCATTGTCCTATACTAACTGCATTTGTTATAATTCGATGCAGGGGAAATGTTGGTAGGACCGGCAAAGGCACTCTTTATGGATGAGATATCAACAGGATTGGACAGTTCCACCACTTTTCAAATCTGCAAGTTCATGAGGCAAATGGTGCATATCATGGATATAACCATGATCATTTCTCTTCTACAGCCAGCACCGGAGACATTTGATCTTTTCGATGACATTATACTACTTTCGGACGGCGAAATTGTCTACGAGGGTCCGCGCCAGAATGTCCTAGAATTTTTTGAATACATGGGTTTCAAATGTCCAGAAAGAAAAGGAGTTGCTGATTTTCTACAAGAAGTCACCTCCAAGAAAGACCAGCAACAATATTGGTTTAGAAAAGATGAACCTTACAAATATGTTTCTGTCTCTGAATTCGCTCAGTCCTTCACCTCCTTCCACATAGGTCAGCAGCTTGCAGCTGAGCTTGGGGTTCCTTATGACAAGTCCAGAACCCACCCAGCTGCATTAGTGACAGAAAAGTATGGTCTATCAAATTGGGAACTGTTTAAGGCATGTTTTTCCAGAGAGTGGCTGCTTATGAAGCGTAGCTCTTTTGTTTACATATTCAAGACGACACAGATAACGATCATGTCTATCATTGCCTTCACTGTGTTTCTTAGAACCGAAATGCCTGTGGGCACCGTTCAAGGAGGACAGAAGTTCTTTGGAGCACTGTTTTTCAGTCTGATAAATGTGATGTTTAATGGGATGGCAGAACTGTCCATGACTGTTTCCAGGCTTCCTGTCTTCTACAAGCAAAGAGACTTCATGTTCTATCCTGCATGGGCGTTTGGGTTACCTATATGGGTTCTCAGGATCCCTCTCTCCGCTGTGGAATCTGGGATATGGATTATCCTTACGTACTATACAATCGGATTTGCTCCTGAGGCTAGCAGGTACATATATGAGTTTGCTTTTCTCCTTGTATCCTTACTTTTGCTTAGTTCAACCGTGGTTCTCCAACTTATTCAGTTCTAACGTTTAATTTTTTCTGTTTTGGCTTTGGTGTTGATTAACATATTTTTAGGATAAATTTCCTGAACTCACGCATAAACCGTCCTATTTTTTCAGATTTTTTAGACAATTTTTAGCATTCTTCAGCATTCATCAGATGGCTCTTTCTTTATTTCGGTTCATTGCGGCAGTTGGAAGAACACAAGTTGTTGCTACTACTCTGGGTACCTTCACCTTGCTACTGGTTTTTGTGCTAGGAGGTTTCATTGTTTCCAAAAGTAAGTCATTGATCACTTTTTAAATTTGAAGAACTCTTGTAGCTAAAGGAAGAGTTTTTATTTCAAAATTGTGATGAAATTTCTGAGTTTCGGTTACTCTTCTTTTATAGTTGTATTTTATTATTTAAAGAAGTTTTTACTTCATGGCTGCAGATGATATTGAACCATGGATGATATGGGGGTATTATATTTCTCCTATGATGTATGGTCAGAATGCCATTGTCATGAATGAATTTCTTGATAAAAGATGGAGCAAGGTAAAATTTCAATTATTTCATTGTTTCTCATTGCCAACATTACATGCATGCAATAATAAAAAATGAATTTACACTGAACTATATAACGTCAACAAAATCATTATTAAATATCATTTTTATCTTGTACAGCCAAACACAGACGCTAGATTTAATGCATCTACAGTCGGAAAAGTACTTCTTCAATCTAGAGGATTCTTCACAGATGATTATTGGTTTTGGATCTGTGTTGGTGCCTTACTTGGGTTTTCTCTTCTCTTCAACCTCCTCTTCGTTGGGTCATTGACTTACTTGGATCGTAAGTTATAGTAAGGTTTCGTGTTGAGAGTGAATTAAATTTTTCAACTTTGGTAAATCATATTAATGTCAAACCTAAATTTCAGCTTTGGGAGATTCAAAAGCGGTCATCTTGGATGAAGCTGACAAGAAGGATAAAAAGCCAGACACCAGACGAGGTACGGTAAAAGGTTTGACGCATATTGTTGTTGTAGAGAATTTTAGTTGCACATAGTTATCATGCGATTCAATGACAAACTGCTGTTTTATTCCATCTGATGAATTATAAGAGTAGTCATGGCAGTGAGAAATTCTTCAGGTATTGACAATACTTCAGATCAAAGACGTAGAGGAATGGTTCTGCCTTTTCAACCTTTGTCACTTGCATTCAATCATGTTAACTACTACGTAGATATGCCTGCAGTACGTCACTCAATTCTGAGTAGTGGATTCTTTTAGCCCTTACTTTATATGGAAAATCTAAACTTCAAGTATTCATTTTGAGACTAATTAATTTTTCTTACTGAATGTTTTGGTGCCTTTTGTCGTGTCAGGAAATGAAAAGTCAAGGAATCCAAGAAAATAGACTTCAACTACTACGAGATGTCAGTGGTGCCTTCCGACCAGGCATATTGACAGCACTTGTGGGTGTTAGTGGTGCTGGAAAGACAACACTCATGGATGTGTTAGCTGGAAGAAAGACCGGGGGCTACACTGAAGGAAGTATTAGCATCTCAGGTTATCCAAAGAACCAAGCAACATTTGCTCGGGTTAGTGGTTATTGCGAACAAAATGACATCCATTCTCCATATGTTACTGTCTATGAATCCCTATTATATTCAGCGTGGCTTCGTCTTCCTTCAGATGTGACGACACAAACAAGAAAGGTGAGCTGAAAGTGACTTGCTCATTTTTCCCCTGACTATCATCAATTAATATATTTTTTATTGCTGTTCTTTTTCATTTGAATTCTGATTTAGCTCTCTTTCTACTGGTGATACAGATGTTTGTTGAAGAAATTATGGAACTGGTTGAGCTTAATCCAATCAGAGATGCTCTGGTGGGTCTTCCTGGAGTGGATGGTTTGTCAACAGAACAAAGGAAAAGGCTAACCATTGCTGTAGAACTGGTTGCCAATCCGTCAATCATCTTCATGGATGAACCAACATCTGGTCTTGACGCTAGAGCTGCTGCTATTGTTATGCGAACGGTGAGAAATACAGTGGATACAGGACGAACAGTTGTGTGTACAATTCACCAGCCAAGCATAGACATTTTTGAAGCTTTCGATGAGGTAATCTTGGACTATACAGTGTAGAATTTTTTTGGTTCTATATTGCATATCTTCAATTCTGATCTTACTGTTATTGCAGTTGCTGCTAATGAAAAGAGGAGGACAAGTTATTTATGGTGGACCTCTTGGTCGCCACTCACGTATGCTCGTAGAATATTTTGAAGTGAGTATAGAAGCATTTCTATATTTTTCATTGAAGAAATCTCAAGACCACAGCTTCATGCTTTGAACATACGAGCTGCTTATAAGTTCAATGGTGAAAGTTTCACATAGCTATATTAATCTGCTGCAGGCTATCCCAGGGGTTCCTAAAATCAAGGATGGTTATAATCCAGCCACATGGATGCTTGAGATCAGCGCTCCTGCAATTGAGTCTCAACTTTATATAGATTTTGCAGATATTTATGCTAACTCTTCCCTCTACCAGTAAGTTTTTACCTTCTATGGTTCTTTTATTGTATGTCTGCTTATATGACCAGAATATTAGCTTTATCGCTCTTGTTTTCTTTGCACTTTCTTCAGGAGGAATCAAGAACTTATCAAGGAGCTGAGTACTCCGGCACCAGGTTCCAAGGACCTGTATTTCCAAACCGAATACTCGCAGTCATTTTTTGTACAGTGTAAAGCTTGCTTTTGGAAACAACATTGGTCTTACTGGAGAAATCCTCAGTACAATGCGGTTCGATTTTTCATGACAATAGTGATTGGAGTACTATTTGGTCTTATCTTTTGGAACAAAGGCAATAAGACGTAAGTCATATTAACTCCTAACATATTCAACTTGTTTCTCTTTTTTTTTTTTTTTGAGTCTTTTAGTTGTAGTTTGGTATTATTTAGGTTGACTTGAAATTATTTTGACATTTTTTAGTTTAAAAGTTGATAATTAAGTGACTTCAACCGTTAACACATTATTACATGTGGGATTACTTCATCAATTTTTTAATGAAAAACAAAAAGTGCATAGTATGTGACTAAAAAATTCTTTCAATTTATTCAAAAGAATGTTTTAATTTGGCTAAATTTAATCTTCATAAAACTTAATATATAAATTTTTTCGACCGAAATTAGAGACCTCATAAGGAAAGATGACATTTGAATAAAGTTAGGAGCCAAATTAAAATTATTATCACAAAATTTAGGAGAAATGTTGTGTTGTGTGTATGGAATTTAATATTTTAATTGGTTAAGAGAAAGTTGTCAGTATTCACTACAGGAAATTAGGAATTTATATTGAAATTAGGAATTTAGGTGTAAAATTAGAGATATGATCAAAGATTTTGTTTTATGAGCAAAATTTAGAGGATATTAAGCTGCCTATTAAAATTTGGAATTCAAATTGGTCAATTAAAAAATTCCATTCTTAATTTAATGTATGGAAAATTAAGAATTTCACAAGAGCATGTAAAATCTTGAGCAAATTTGGATATTCTGTTTATGAACAAAAGCTAAGAAATATATTATCGATATTAAATTTGAAATTCTAGTTGGTTAAAAAGAATATGAATTACAAAGCACCAATCTAGTCAAATTACAGCAGGACCAATCTAAATTTTACCCTAAATTAGTAGTCTTAGACTGTGAATTTACATGCTTGGCAGGCACAAACAACAAGATTTAATGAATCTATTGGGGGCCATGTACTCTGCCGTGCTTTTCCTTGGAGCCACAAATGCTTCTTCAGTGCTGTCAGTTGTTGCCGTAGAGAGAACTGTCTTCTATCGTGAAAGAGCAGCAGGAATGTATTCTGCATTACCCTATGCCTTTGGTCAGGTATAAAACCAACAGATAAATATCTTAATCAATTCTGATATTTCTATAACAAAGGAATAGTATGAATTCTTGTACTTGTGCTGATTTAAACGGAGTACTTCATTACTGCTGCAGGTGGCAATAGAGGCAATCTATAATGCAATTCAGACCGCCATTTATACACTTATCCTGTACTCCATGATCGGGTTTGGATGGGATACAAGGAAATTCTTTTGGTTCTACTACTATATACTCATGAGTTTCATCTACTTCACCTTGTATGGGATGATGATTGTTGCGCTAACCCCGGGTCACCAAATTGCTGCCATTTGTATGTCTTTCTTCCTCAGCTTCTGGAACTTGTTCTCTGGCTTTCTCATTCCTAGAATGGTAAGCGATTGATCTACCATTTTTTATCAGTCACAAGTTGATTCCACAAATGATACTCTGTTTTTCTTGCATAAGTAACATATGATTTTAAATATTACAGCAAATCCCTATTTGGTGGAGATGGTACTATTGGGCTTCTCCGGTTGCTTGGACCATCTATGGCCTTATTACCTCTCAAGTGGGTGACAAAAATGCAGAGGTGGAAATACCAGGAGATGGAAACAAGGGATTGAAGGAATTCCTGAAAGAAAGCTTAGGCTTTGACTATGACTTTCTTCCAGTTGTTGCTGCTGTTCATGTGGGTTGGGTTCTCCTCTTCTTATTTGTGTTTGCCTATGGCATCAAGTTCCTCAACTTTCAAAGACGGTAGCCTGCTTTGACCGTATGGGTTTTAGGATTATTTGTGCAATAGATCCAGAATAGGACCCAGAGGAAAAAAGTTTTCCAATCATCTGGTGTATCACTTTTTCTTTTTCTCTCAAAGGCTGTAAATTTGCTGTTGGAGCGAAGGAAATCAAATGATAGAAAAAATAATCAAGTAAGAAGCACAGCCAAAATGTAAAGAATCTGTCAAGCAATATAATGAAATTGAGTGTAAATATATATCATTATATATAAAACTATCATGTTTAAAGCTTCATTGTCTTGTAAATTATAATGATAAAGAAGTTCTGCCCGAGATATATTATTCAGCCGAAGGGAAATGCCCAATATAAATACTTCAGTATCAAATAGTAAGATTTGCGCAGGCTAAAACTGTTCACACGCCGCAAAATCAAAATATGACAAATTGATAGGTATGATAGTTTGTAAAAAACGACCATGTCGTCTGCGTCGTTTAGTTAAAACTAGAAGGAAAGCCGGTGAGCTGGGATAGAAAACGCAGGCCGAAGTCCACATATTACACTATTACAGATCGCATCGACTCAGTATCTCAGAAAGCCATGGCCAGGGTCGTTTGCTGCATAGGGGACACCCATGGTTTCATCACCAAGCTCCAAAACTTGTGGTCTAATCTGGAAAAGGACATCGACCCTCTGTTATTTCAATCCGCCATCATAATCTTCTTGGGAGATTACTGCGACCGCGGTCCCCATACTCGTCAAGTTATTGATTTCCTGATTCAATTGCCCTCTAAATACCCCAATCAGAAACACGTCTTTCTCACCGGGAACCATGATTTCGCCTTCGCCGCCTTTCTCGGCCTTCTGCCTCCGCCGCCTGATGGCTCGCCATTCTCAGACGCCTGGAAAGAGTATGAGGCCAGTGAGGATAGAGAAGGATGGTACAAGGGTGATGGATATGAAAATATGCATCTTCAGGGGAGGCGATGGGCCGGTACAATTAAGGTCAAGCACAATACTGCCAAGGGGACTGATTATAAGGGTTCCATTTACGATGCTGGAACCACTTTTGAGTCTTACGGGGTTCCTCATGGTTCTGCTGGTGTGCTTCTTGTTTAACTTAGTCTTCTCTCTTCTTTCATGGGTTTCAATTTATCTCATGATTGTATTTGTGATACTTGTTCAAAATGGCTTTATTAGTAAGGATATTGAATTATTTTGCTCTCGTTTGTCTCCATGGTATTTAGATTTTATTAATCATGATATATTTGATAAACTTCGAAATGTTGGTGTCATTGGCATTATGAAGTTATCTATCCATTATATCAGTTATGTCAGCTGTGCCACTGCAACTGTGTATAGCTTCCAGGAGCTTTCTGTATGACTCAATTGAATTACTTTCATTCAGCTCTGCTTAGGGCTGTTAGTGCTATACAAATTTTTTAAATGGAACTGGCCCTTCCTTTAAATTGTACATTCTTTTGTTCTATTATCTCAAACTGAAGTGCTATCGTTGCGTACAGATTTGGTTAAAGCAGTTCCTGATGAGCACAAGAAGTTTCTTGCTGATTTAGTGTGGGTCCATGAAGAGGTGGACTTCTTTCTCTGCCTTTCTGGTGTATCATAACACAACTTGCTGATCATTTGGCATAGGTTGCTAGTTATTCAACTGCACTCTAGAACACTGTTCCATATTGAGTTTGTGTATTGATGTACATTATGGATTAACCGCTGAAGCTTTCTGGATCATGATGTTCATTTTTACTAGGATGATGTCTCTGTGGAGACCGATGATGGAATCAAACGCTGCAAGTTGATTGCTGTTCATGCTGGTTTGGAGAAAGGAAAAGATGTTAACGAACAATTAAAATTTTTGAAGGCTCGGGATACTCGGGTGCCTAAGGTTGTGGCTCTCAGTGGGAGAGATAGTGTATGGAACATACCAGAGGTGATAGCTTGCTGCTTCTTTGGTCTAAATATCTTCTTCTTTAATACTACGTCAATGAAATGTTGTCTACTTTTGGACGGGAATATTTTGTTAGCAATCATATGTTTCTGAAACATGGTTTGTGGTGATCTCATAGCCACGCTAAATTTAATTTTTGTTGCAGGAACTTAGTGCGAGTCCAACCATTGTGGTTAGTGGTCATCATGGAAAACTCCATCTTGAAGGCTTAAGGCTGATCATTGATGAAGGTGGTGGATTTGAAGATAGACCGGTAGCTGCTATGATTCTTCCTTCAAAGAAGATAATTCGTGATACAGATGTTTTGGCAAATTAGTTTCATACTTATAATACATTGTCAGAATGCAGTATGGTCAAACAATTATGCTATCATTTGGTAGAGCTTCGCGATGATTGAACTGAATAATATTGAATAATTCTGATATCGTATTACTGTATCCTTTTTCATCTTTCCCGTGACATAAAGCTATGAACTGTGTAGTGTGCGTGGCCCTGCATTAATTATATGAAAGCCTGATAGGCTTTTGATATATATTCAACCAAGTATTGGTGGGCCTCTGAATGAAAATTGAGTGAGAACCAAGGCTTCTGAATGAAAGCCTGATAGGCTTTTTAATTTTTATTTAATTAAATAATCTAATATGAATAAAAAATTAATTTAACATTATTTTATACAATATATATGTAAAATAAATATATAATAAGTTTAATCAAATACATTGACATTTTGTTTTTATATTTCAAAATTGCATGTAGCCCACTGATTAATGTAATCTATCAAAATTGTAACGTAATTTATCAAAATTTACACAAAATAATTGTATACTAGATAAATTATCATAAATGCATAAATGACTACAAATTACATATTTAAAAGCATGATTATTATAACTCAATTATAAGAAGATATGAAAAAGAGATACATTATACTTGCAGCTCTAATATATTTACAAAACAGCACTATTGTCATTTAATTATCTAATGCTCAAGGATATTCAATATGCTTATCTTTATTTAAAAGAAATATCTCAACGATGTCCAATAATCCCCTTCAAAAACTCCAAATGAGATAGTTTGTGCATAAATTTTAAAATTAAAATTTTTTACCATCCCACATATAATTATTATTGTTATTATTAAATAATTAAATAAATATTAATATATTATATTTTTATTTAATTAAATAATATTATTTATATATATATATATATATATAATAATTTTATATATATACACCTTGGTTTACCCTCACTTATAATTTAAAAAATAATAACAATAAAGTGATTCGCCAATTACTACAAATTTATGTAAAAAATTGTATAAGTACAACTTTAAACATTTCAATGTAATACTTTTGCTAGAATAGTATTATGACCAAAAATATTTTATGATGTCATATTTAGCTCAAGAAGTCCAAAATTATCCTAGGCTATAATGTAACGAATTCTGTTCAATCTAAAAATCGTGTAATTTATTCTCTAAATTTTAAAAGTTGATTTTTCATACTTCTAATTTTTTACCACAACCTTGCGTTTAAATTTTTTTTCTTTTAATACAAAATCTTAACACTGTATATACCCAAAAAAGCTAACTAGTTATAAAAAGCAAAAATTGATATGAATATAACCAACAAAAGTCATTATTTTGTCACTTGACATAATATGTTATATATCTTTTTTTATTTGGTCGTTCACTCTGCATGGACAAGTGGTGTTAGATTTCTAATTGGAAAAATAGAAAAAAAAAATTATAATTTTACAAAATTAAAAGTACAAGGGAATCAATGTCAACTTCTAAAATTGAAAGGAGTTAATTGCATTTTTTATCAAATTAAGAAATATCCTTTACATTTTAGTCAATCTATATCCAAAGCTAGTTTCAGACCTTCAAAGGAGGTTCACAAGCTGGGATGGAGCCGCATATACTTGCCCCTACTCAAATTTTAGTTTTTATTTATATAGTATTAAGATATAATTTTATGCTCCATGTATTTTAACCTTTTGAACCTATTAAAATTATTGATTTTATATTATTGGGTCATATCATTTTTTTCATTCTTTGATATTTTAATTTAAATCTACTAGACTTACATATGTATTATGTATAATTATACATGAAATTTATGTATACACATTTGATATGTTTTTGTAAATAGTAGTTTTATAATAACTAACTAGAACATAATCAAGCTCAAATGTCAACATGTTATTTTAGTTAGACCTTAAACAATTGTCCCTAAAAATGTTGTAAACATTTTTTAAACACTGATGGACAAAATAATTATATAAATTATAATACTCTACAAATATATTGGTTTTGCAAATTGATAGTTATAAATTTTAATGCTTTATCATATAAAGTTTTTTACTTCTTTCAAAATGTTCTTTTGAGTTGTTTATTGAATTGTCATTATGTTATCAAGTAATGATATATTTTTAGTGTATTTTTGTTATACATTACATGAGTAGTAATTAGATACAAATTCTTCATGGATATTTAGGTAATAAAGTTAACATTAATATAGAGAGTAATATATAATACAAAAATCAGTTTTAAACTTATTTTTAAATTTAAATTTGTTTTTAAATTTAACAAGAGGAAAATCAAAACATTGTTAGTAAAGTAATCTCATTTAATTTAGGCAAAAATGTACCTTCGATCTGTTAATTTCACCTCAAGTTTTATTTTCGTTTCTTAATGTCATTGAGTGCCAATTTAGTCTCTTAATTTTATTTTAAATTTATTTTTCATCCTTAACATATTTTGATTCTTATTTGACTCATTAACTTTACCTTTTATTCCACTTTCATCTTTTACTTTCATTTGATTCCAATTTGCTCCTTTTACTCTACCTCAAGTATCTTTTTTATCCTTTTATTTCATTTTCTTCTAGTTTAGCTTTCATAAATTATTTATGTATTTTTGTCTCCTTTCATTTTTTATTTTTTCCATTTATCTATTGATATGAGTAAGCCCTAGTAATTTTAATTGGAGGTTCAATTCTACATTTTATTATTCCACAAACTAAATTTATTGATGTAGTTAAATTTAATTTTTATCTTTGTTTTTCCTCATTTTGAGGTTACTAGCCTAATTTGTTTTTCGACAATCTTAACTCTTATTTCATTCAAAGCTTAAATATTTAAAATTTTTAATTGGGTGGTGTTTAAGAAAATAAAATGTTTGAGTTGATTTTAAAAAGGACCAAATTTAAAATGAAATAATATTAGGGGATGAAAGTGACACTAAAGAAAATTAATGAAATCTAATTGAAACTGAATGAATTTAATGAATGAAAGTGAAACTTATAATAAAATTAAATTACCAAATTAAAATTAAATGAAGTTAAGGAACAAAAATGAAACTTAAGCAAAAGTTAAAAGATGAGATTAAAAATAAATAAAATTGAAAAAAGAAAGTGAAATTTCAAATAGGATGAAATGATCAAAAATATATATTTGTCTCTATTTTAATTCAAAATTTAAAAAGGATGAATTTTATTTTAAAATATAATATTAAAATATATTTTTTCAAAATTAAATAGAAAATAAACTTCTGAAAATAAATGTTATATGCCCCCACTGCCCCCAAGGTCCTGTCTTTGCCATCACATGTTTGCTTTAAACACTAAAAGCACATTTTAGGTAGTTAGAAGTTGGAACTTTTTAAATATGGAAATTTGTAATTTATTACCTTCTATATTACAATAAAGTCATAAACCACGCATTTTTTTCATTTTGTCATCTCAAGTACTTTAACATAAAAACTATAGCAGAATGCCAGAATCGTCTTTCATGTAAGGTTATGTAGGATGTTTTCAAGCATTCTATTGGATTTGCAATACCTTTATGATGCAAATATATTGATTCATTTTCATTCAAAACTTCTTTTATATTTTCATTGTTGGGGCCTATTGAAAACTTAATAACATTTTTATCATTTTGTACTGTTTGTATTAACCATGAAAGGTGTATAGTTTCAGGATAACATATTGTTGTCAAAAACTTAATTGTAACTAATATGTTTATTCCTTTGTATAATTAATATTATCTGCTCACTGAATTTTCACTCATCCCATGTTATTTAACATTTTTAGACAACAGTATTGGTTTACAACACTCACCTACAAAGTAGGAGCTTGCAAGTTTACTCTTTTTGGTGAGTCTTACTTGTTGCAAGGGCAATAGTTTCTTTTCTATTGTGAATTTGTATTTAAAACTTAATGACTTCCTTGTACACAGACATTTGGTCTACTTTGTATTTGTTAATTTTTTTGGATACAATATATAAAATCACTCTTGAAGTACATACAGATTGGGTATTTGTCCCTTTGATTGGACAAGTACTTGTGATAGATAAGATAATTGTTGTAACTTGTAACATAACCTTACGTGTCATACCATTTATGTTCGTGTTGCTGAACAGCATAAATCCCACTGAATTTTCAAGACAGCAAATGATTGAGTGTTCAAAGTCTCATTGATTACCCGACGTAAAATTAAAATCAAGTTCTTTCCAGAATGCATTACTTAGACTCATGTCCTTAACAGTCACATTGTTGGCAAAGACATTCTCATTGGCATGGATGTTCTCTAAAAATCTCTGGGTTTACAGATTGAAGCTAAAGGAGTTCACTATAAACATAAATTTAGTCTTTATACTGATATTCCAAAACTCTACTTGCCTTATGTTGCTCCACCTCTTTATGAGGTCATTAAACAACAACTCCTGGAACACTGCCCAGAATCTCATTCAGAGTTTAATCATCCTCACCCACTCTGGAAGAATGAAGAGTTTTATATAAAGCTTCCCTTTAAGAAAAATGAGGACATAAACCCTACAAAGGCTACCCATCCAGGAATGAATCCTGATGATCTGAAGCTTGCCAGAAAAGAATGTGAATCCCTACTTCAACAGGGATTGATTGAGCTAACTCGATCGGAATAGGTATGTTAAGCATTTTATGTTAATAAATGATCAGAGCAGAACTGCGAAAAGAAGAGACTAGTCATCGACTACAAGCCTCTTAATGTTTTTCTTGAAGATAATAAGTTCCCAATTCCTAATCCTGCGACATAAAAAGCCTAATTGTTCTCAAAGTTTGATTTAAAAGCTGGGTTTTGGCAACTTGGTAACCATTCCTGCGAAAGGCCCAAAACAGCGTTTTGCATCCCTAATGCCTAATACCAATAGACAGTCATGCCATTCAACCTCAAGACTACTCCATCATTGTTCCAGAAAGCCATGGCTAAGATCTTTAAGCCTATTCGGAATAATGCCCTGATCTACATTAATGACATTCTATTATTTTCAAAAACAGAAGCTAAGCACCTGAAGTTACTAAACCAAATTGTAGGCTTTGCCAAAAACTATGGCCTCATGCTTTCAGCCCAAAAAAGTTAATTGGCCCAAGCACGAATTGATTTTTTGGGAATGCTATTTGAAAATGGCTAGTACAAGTCTAGTCTACATCTCACAGAACAACTGATCCAATTCTTGGATAAGGATATCTCATTGAAGAAAATACAATAATTCCTCAGAATTGTTAATTTTGTTCGAGATTTTATCCCTAAGTATTCTAATTACACTAGCTAGCTGTCAAAGTTTATCCACAAAAGAACTCCCTATTCATGGGGACCAGAGCAAACTACTACAGTCAAACACCTTAAGGAAATCTCAAAGAAGCCACTACCTCTAAAGATCCTTGATCTAGATTCCACTTTGATTTTACAAACAGATGCCAATAACTATCATTAAGGTGCTATTCTCATTGAAAAAAAAGGCAAAAACCAATATTTTTGTAGTCATGCTAGCAACTCATTTAACTATCGAAATAAGTCATAAGTCATAAGTTGGAACTACAGATTTTTTTTCCTAATATAAACTCGCAGATAATCTAATGTATAATAAACTATTTAATAGTATAATTTTATTCATTTAAACAATATCAAATATAAAATTAATTATTTTTATATTATTTAAAATATAATATAATGATTAATCTAATAATTAATTAATATAAGCCATTAATTAATTAATTATTCTTACAGTTTCTAATTCTAGATCAAAAGATTAAAATCCCTAAAAAAATTCCCGAGATAGAAAATAGATATAATTAAAAAAAATACACATTGTTCATAATTAAGTAAATTAAGTGCAGTAACTTTTTGATCCGTGCATTCCATGTAAAACTATCTTGTTTAAAGCGTCATTGTCTAGTAAATTATAATGATAAAGAGGTTCTGCCCAAGATGTACGTATTTCGCCGAAAGAAAATGGCCAATATAAACGTAAGTATTAAGTAATAAGATTTGCGCAGGCTAAAACCGTTCACAATTGATAGGTATATTAGTTTGTATAAAACGATCATATCGTCTGCGTTGTTTAGTTGAAACTAGGTAGGAACCCGGTCAGCTGGGGTAGAAAAGCAAGCCGAACGCCACAGATTACAGTATTGCAGATCGACTTAGTATCCTAGAAGCCATGGCCAGGGTCGTGTGCTGCATAGGAGACACCCATGGTTTGATCACCAAGCTCCAAAACTTGTGGTCCAATCTGGAAAAGGACATCGACCCGCTGTCATTTCAATCTGCCATCATAATCTTCTTGGGAGATTACTGCGACCGCGGTCCCCATACTCGTCAAGTTATTGATTTCCTGATTCAATTGCCCTCTAAATACCCCAATCAGAAACACGTCTTCCTCTCCGGGAACCATGATTTCGCCTTCGCCGCCTTTCTCGGTCTTCTGCCTCCGCCGCCTGATGGCTCGCCATTCTCAGATTCCTGGAAAGAGTATGAAGCCAGTGAGGATAGAGAAGGATGGTACAAGGGTGATGGATATGAAAATATGCATCTTCAGGGTAGGCTATGGGCCGGTACAATTAAGGTCAAGCACAATTCTGCCCAAGGCACTGATTGTAAGGGTTCCATTTATGATGCTGGAACCACTTTTGAGTCTTACGGGGTTCCTCATGGTTCTGCTGGTGTGCTTCTTGTTTAACTTAGTCTTCTTTCTTCTTTCATGGGTTTCAATTTATCTCATGATTGTATTTGTGATACTTGTTCAAAATTGCTTTATTAGTAAGGATATTGAATTATTTTCCTCTCGTTTGTCTCCATGGTATTTAGATTTTATTAATCATGATATATTTGATAAACGTCGAAATGTTGGTGACATTGGCATTATGAAGTTATCTATCCATTATATCAGTTATGTCAGCAGTGCCACTGCAACTGTGTATAGCTTCCAGGAGCTTTCTGTATGACTCAATTGAATTACTTTCATTCAGCTCTGCTTAGGGCTGTTAGTGCTATACAAATTTTTTAAATGGAACTGGCCCTTCCTTTAAATTGTACATTCTTTTGTTCTATTATCTCAAACTGAAGTGCTATCGTTGCGTACAGATTTGGTTAAAGCAGTTCCTGATGAGCACAAGAAGTTTCTTGCTGATTTAGTTTGGGTCCATGAAGAGGTGGACTTCTTTCTCTGCCTTTCTGGTGTATCATAACACATAACTTGCTGATCATTTGGCATAGGTTGCTAGTTATTCACCTGCACTCTAGAACACTGTTCCATGTTGAGTTTGTGTATTGATGTAGATTATGGATCAAACGCTGATGCTTTTTGGATCATGATGTTCATTTTTACTAGGATGATGTCTCTGTGGAGACCGATGATGGAATCAAACGCTGCAAGTTGATTGCTGTTCATGCTGGTTTGGAGAAAGGAAAAGATGTGAACGAACAATTAAAACTTTTAAAGGCTCGGGATACTGGGGTGCCTAAGGTAGTGGCTCTCAGTGGGAGAGGCAGTGTATGGAATATACCAGAGGTGATAGCTTGCTGCTTCTTTGATCAAAATATCTTCTCCTTTAATACTACGTGAATGAAATGTTGTCTGCTTTTGGATGGGAATATTTTGTTAGCAATCAATATGTTTCTGAAACTTGGTTTGTGGTTATCTCATAGCCACGCTAAACTTAATTTTGTTATCACAGGAACTAAGTGCTAGTCCAACCGTGGTGGTTAGTGGTCATCATGGAAAACTCCATCTTGAAGGCTTAAGGCTGATCATTGATGAAGGTGGTGGATATGAAGATAGACCGATAGCTGCTATTATTCTTCCTTCAAAGAAGATAATTCGTGATACAGATGTTTTGGCAAATTAGTTGCATACTTATAATACATTGTCAGAATGCGGTATGGTCAAACAATTATGCTATCATTTAGTAGAGCTTCGCGATGATTGAACTGAATAACATTGAATAATTCTGATATCGTATTACTGTATCCTTTTTCAACTTCCCCGTGACATAAAGCTATGGACTGTATATAATGTGCGTGGTCCTGCATTAATTATATCAAGGCCTGATAGGTTTTTGATATATATTCAACCAAGTATTGGTGGACCTCTGAATGTAAATTGAGTGAGAACCATGGTCGTTGGTGAGAAACATTAAACCTTTTTCTATGCATGCAAAGTTCAAAACAATGCAGAAGTCAAGGGTGAGAAAGACTGCAATTGAACCTGGATCTGTATTTTTATCGGGATGTTTGGATTCCCTACGCTTTCTTTGTGTCTAAATCAGAAGCTCCTGGTTCTAATTCCAAAATACCGAACAAATCCGATACAGTAGGATCTGAATAAAAAAAAAAATTGTTCAAGGAAGAGATGAGGGGTATATAGCAGTTATATCATATATGTACAAAATGACTAGTATACTTTGTTTTATGAATCAGGCCTGCCATGGTGATCCAAAGAAGGACGGGGTCAGAGGCCCTGAAAAAAAATTGTCAGCAGAATTAATGGGTAAAATACAAATTAATTTTTTTCAGCTTAAAAAGTTGCGTATATGTATTCTTTTATTTTTAATTTTGTACAAAAATTGTTTCATTAGTTTTTTATGCAAAATCTTAACATCACTTGTTCAACTAATCTAAAAATGATCAAGTAAGCAAAAAATTCATCTAACTTGTTATAAAAACTTTTCCACTACAAAAAATTAAGAATTGACAAAAAAAAGTCATTATTTGTCATTTGAAATAATAGAAAATATTTTTTTTTTTTTGGGTTGATTTGGTCTCTGTCAGTGTTACCTTGCTTTGACTAGTGGTGTTAGATTGTTAGAATTATAAAATATAATAACAAAAAAAAATTGGAACTTCTCAAATATGGAAATTTGTAATTTATCACCTTCTATATTACAATAAAGTCATAGACCACGCATTTTTACCGTTGGTTGTCTCAAATACTTTAACAGAAGAGCCATAGCGAAATACCCATCTCAACTGCCACTTAATCATCATTATAAATTATAAGTGATTCTTGACAATAACTTGCTTAAGAGGGAGGACCCAGTGGAATTATGAACACCCATATAATTTTCAAAATAACCGAACCAAAACTGGAAGCTGGCATATTCCATCTCCAGCTTCCCAAAGGATATGCTTCCGTTGACACAGGTCGGTATTAACTTGTCATTTAGCATCGAAAAGTTTCCCTGACAGAGCGACATGTCATGTCTCTATCTTGCCCGCCTGAGAAAATATCGGTGCCTTGATATGTAGTCTGGGGAAGCCAGATATCTTGAAATGTTCAGTCATACAGCATGCAATAGATTTTTTTTTTTTTGGGACAGGATATGTCATTTAATTTATTTGGCCAAATTTCGTCAAGTTATTTTTTCAAAAATAAATTATGAAGAATAGACTGTTAATCTTTCTCGGGATATAACTCAAATTGAGGGGAACATCTTTTATTTGGATTGTTGGTAGAGACGCATCCTCAAATGAGGTTCGTTCTAAATTGCTTGAAATAACATTTTTGACCCTCGTCCACCTCAACCTAACCTACTGTAATCTTATTTTTTGTGCAGATGCAGTAGTATATATTAAAAAAATTGTATAAGTCTAATGATTCGTGTTAAACAAATTATTTAATATGCACAGTTTATTACTTGAAAGTTTGTTTTGAAGTCTAAACATCTATGCCTCACTTTTTTACTCTCTCGCAAAATGTGTGCGTGTACATGTTATGGCTATTTATATTCATTATTTCACGAATTACGATTTTATTTAAATTTTAGTATAACATTTATGAAGAAAGATAAATATTTAATTCATTTAATAAGTATTTAAAAGTACATTATTTAGTAAGTTTATATGAAATTTATTTGATTAATAAAAATGTATCTTTTAAATTTATTTTACATTTTACTTGTACTATCTTTAACTTTCAGAAACTAATTAAATATCTCATCCTCTAAGACGGTTAATAATATAGCAGAAAATGCAGACTAAATTTAACGTAACTGACTTTACGACATCGTTAACCTGGAAGAGACGGCACTGGACATGAATTGGAGAAACTGACAATGAGGAGAAGACAAAGAAAAAAAGGATTGAATTAAAAAAAAAAAATTCTGAGGAGTCTACCATCGACTGGTTTGAATCACACAATGAACTATGAAGGAAGTCCTGTCCATATAGCACTCACTTGAATGTCTTGTATGAACATGGAACGTAACCTCATGTTTGAAACGACACTTATAAATTTAATAACATTATTTTAATGTTTCACTTATCAATTGAATTTTAAATTAATTTCTTATTTTTTTAATTTAATATTTCACTAATTTTTTTAATTAATATCTAAACATTATTACTTTTAATTTCTCATTAATTTAAATAATAACACATTTAGTCTAGATCAATAAATGACTAAATTGAGAATGTATTTATAAATAAAAGACAAAAAATGAAAATATTTTAATAAGTAAAAAACTAAATTTAAAATGAAAATAAGTAAGAAATTAAATGTTTTACTTTATTTATAAATTACTATGTAATTTTTTAATTGAATAATTTCTTTTAAAACACAAGATTGTATGTGCTCATCCTATTATCCTTCTCGTCAGATGCTGAAATTTAATTTAATTTTTTATTTTTATTTTACAATAATTCATATTTTTATAATAAAAATTTATTTCTTTTAGTAAATAAAAATTTATCTTTTTAATTCAAATATTTAATTTAATGTGAACAAAGAAATACAGGAAGAAGAGACAAATCCTTTCCTAGGATTCCCTTGACATGAAGATCAATTCTAAGATTGCATTATCGTCGCGGCATATGCTCAAGGCATGACGGCCTTAGGGGACAACTCACACAAACAGACAAAAGCATAAAAGACAAAATGTAATACACTAACTAGTAAATATCTAGTCCCACTCACGCCATCACACAATGTTATCATCCTCCTACTGTTACTGCTGTCTACCAAAGCCTTCGTTGGATTTTCCGTTCATACACGAATTCACAAAGTGTCAAATTATTACAATCACAACAAATTATTTACCCACAAGAAACCAATAATAATTAAAAAAAAAAAGCATCCCATAAAGGAGAGAAACAAGTTGGGACACACAACTACTATATTGTTTAAATTAGAATTGTACACGTTTAATTTTAGATGAATGTGATTTGAAAATTTGATTTTAATTTAAAATTAGTTTGTAAGGGTGTTTTGACTGACAAGCTATGGGAAAAGTATTAAATATTTTATATCTCGTGCTGTAATTATTTTTTACAAAAATGCTTTAAGTATTTTTTTTTTTTAAATGAATTGCCAACATCATTTGATCAAGAATATTGTGATGTGTTTTGGCTTATTAAGAATATTGATAAATTTTGAAATATAACCATATTTATGTTCTAAATTTAAAAATAATAATATAAATCTTATTTTCAAATTTTTATTTTTAATTTTTTTAACAATTTAAATCTGTCAGTATCTTAAATTAATAAAAAAATTAATATTTTAAAATATAATATATTTGTTAATTACTATATGATAATAGCATAAAAAAATTGAGAAAATAACTATGTTAATTTATTACTTTTTATTGGAATATCAATTTGGTCCTTCACAAATTTATAGTGCTAAGTAAAGAAAAAAAATTAATTTTTATTCTATGACAAAAACTTATTTAATAGGAGTTATAAAAATTTATTAATAAATTAACTTTAGAAAGCTAAATTAATAATATTTTAAAAACAATTTATGAATTAAAAATTGAATTTAGATTTCGACACTTAAAATTTGAGATTTAGGATTTGATTCTACATGGAGATAACCCTAGTTATTAAATGGACACTTTAAATTTTAACTTTTTGTGCAAATAATACACTTATAAATGCGTAGATAGATTTCCTTTTTCTTCTTCAACGGAGTTATTTATACTTAATCCAAATTTTAAGTGTATTATTACCATAAAAGATGTAGGATTATGTTGGCAATATAAATTTGTGAAGAATCAACTTAGCATTGAAGCAAAATGTGAGAAATCAAAATAATTATTTTCCTAAATTTCTTACTATATTATTTTTGCCTAGTAATTAACAAGTATACTATATTTAAAATATTAAAATTTTATTATAAAATTAAGATACTTAAATTTTTAAACAAAAAATTTTTAAATAAAAAATTTGAAAATAGTATTTATATTATTATTTAAAATTTAAAATATAATTTTATATTTTAAATTTGTTAATTAAAAAAAAAACTTTTTGAGAGGAGAGGAACATTCCCGATTCAATATAATGGGGGACGTCCCCGACACAAGAAATTGAGGGCCACGTAATGTAAATTCCTGGGTGCATAGTTCACAAAATAAAAAAATAATAATTTTAATGGGTTAGGGGATTCTTAGTCTCGCAACTTAAAACAAAGTGCATCGCATTATTTTCATTCCCATGAAGTTAACAATTAATTTTTTTTTCAAAAATAACTTATTTTGATGAAAAACAATTGCAGCGCAAAATATGGATCATTTAATGCTTTTCCTATAGTTTGTCAGTCAAAAAACCGCTTTGTAATATTGTAATTTATGTTTAAAAAATTTTATTTAAAAAATAAGTTTTGTCATTGATGTACTTCTTTTAATATCAATTTTTTTTTAATTTTTGTACAAAGTGAATTTGAAGGAAAAAAATGTAATTGAAATAAAATTTACTAAATCAAATGAAATTATTTGTAAATCAAATTTATATTTTAATATATAAATAAATTTTTTAGTCTTTTCAAACGTTAAATTAGACATATGCTGCAATGCAGTATTAGTACGGAAAAGAAATACATGTTTTACGATATTTTATTTTCTAACCTGTTGGATTAATGAGTGGATGAAACGGTAGTGATTGGGCATGAAGTTTTTATAGGTTAGATGTTATTTGTTAGCATATTTTAATAAAAATTTTAAGAGTGTTATATAAAAAAATATTTAACCAATTCTGTTCAACTAAAACACAATATTATAATAGACTAAGAGTATGCTTGGATGTATAATTAAGTACAAAATAATATGGAGTAAAATGATTAATTTAATATATAATAATAATTGAAAGTTTATTTTATGATAAAATATTATGACAAAAAAGGAGATTCAAAAATCCCTTGTTGTCATCTAACACCCCATTATTTTAATTACTCCAAATTGAAGATTAAAGATATAATAGAATGACCAACTATCCAGGTGGTGCTATTATTATGATACACTCATCGGCGAAAAGTTTAAAATAATTGCATTATATTTATAAGGATAATATTATAAAAATAATATATAAGACATTTTATTCTATTAGAATCTGTTTGGTATGCAATAATAAATTTTGATGAAAAGAAAATGAGAATGAGATGAAATGAAAATTAAAGTTTTAATATTAAAATATGTTTGATATGTTAGGAATAGAATTATAAAATTTGTTTGGTATAGTGAAAATAATAATAGAATGAAAATGATAATAAGATAAAAAGATCAAAATATTCTTATTAAATTAATATGTTTTAAAATTAGTTTTAGGGTAATCTTGATAAAAGAATTAAATTATGTATAAAAAATCAATAAATGATTTTCTAATTGTTTTATTATATACTAAATATTTCTAAAATTATTAAATATTAGTATTAATTTAAGTAAAATATACAAAGAGGCAGAGTTGAACACGTTGATCTGTGGCGTTTGCCTTGAACGAAGGCCTCGGCGTCCACTGAGCACAGCATCAATCCTCCTCCAGTCATAGCCTTCTTCGTCTGGCACGAGAAGGAGTGATTGTTGTACTCCATTACTAGATCACGTATGGTTACAAGAATCAGACGATTTGAGGCATTAGGGCATAGATGTAGATTAAAACTGACTGGAGGATTGACGTCAGTCGTCCAGTGGGTTCACTGACGAACATTGACAGTGACACACTTAACACAAGTGTCCTTTTGTAATGTCTTAAAAAAAATTACTACTTATCCAAAATTAAAAGTTTATGCGACTCTAGTCTTAAAACAATATTATTATAATACTTTGAATAATTAGAAAGTCTTTTTATGTCTTAAAATGTAATGTGTTTTTAATTTTTATTTTTCAAAGTCTAGATTAATTCAATAACTTTAAATATGGTTCATATTTTAAAATGTGACATGCCCTTACCCAATATTTGAAATTTTAATTTCAAGTTGAGGTATAAGAAAATGAAAAAACCCTACTTTCAGTTATCACTAAAGCTAATCTTGCTATAAATTTTAAGATTTATGAGATAAATTACTTTATTAAATAACTCATATAATCTAAATTAGTCATTAACGTTGTATAGTCTGTTATAGTTTTACATGTACAAAGTGCATAAGACTCTATAAAAATATTATTTAATTTTATTTTAATATTTTATTTTGTTCATTCTATTAAATTAGATTACATCACTAATATGTACATAATATGTAAAAACTTATGGTATAAAATAGTTTAATACTCTTAAAATATTAGTTCCTATAAAAAATATAGAATTCATATCAAAATAAGGCTATTAGATATTTATTCTAAATCAAAATATATAATAAAAATATTCAAATAAAATATAATATATTTCTAGTTCTTTAAAAATTTAGTGATAATAATAACAACAACGATAACAAAATATTAATTAACTTAAGAGAAATCAATTCTGGTCCTTTGTAAATTTAACATAGCTAAAGTCAAACATTTATAGGAATTTATTGTCATTAAATATTTTATATAATTATAAAAACATACTAAGCAATTTATATGAAAACATACATTTTATTTATAAATGCAATTAGCTTAATAATTGTCACATAATATAGATGTATTATACATACCATTCTTATAATAAAAATACAAACAACAAATGACAATATATTCCTATAACCTATCACATGGTTTGTTTTCCCTTACGTTCATTGAAACATTCACCAAAAAAATGTTAATCAACTCATGTGAGATTATAAATCTCGATAGTCATGTATTTTATTCATAATATATAAGCATCATTTTTATACATATCATAATAACTAAAAGTATTAATATGAGCTATTTAACTAAATGTATAGTTGGTTTCATTTGTAACCACAATCTTATACTTGTGGCTACCTCATCGTGTCATTATCATGATTATCATCATGTTATAATATTGACCAATTTCATTATTATGGTGAGTTTTAAAAACTAAAAAGTTCAATATGTCGATAGAAATTATCCTATGGTAATTTACAAATGAACGAAATTAATCAAACGTATATATAGCAAGATATATTAAAATGTATTAATAATCTAGTTTTGAACAAGTATATTAAAAATAAGAGTACTGATTACCTCTTACACAAATTAGAAATTTAAATTTTTCACGAAACGTTTCTTCCATTATGTCTCTCTTTCTCTTCCTTTAAATGAGAAAACTAAAACCGGTTCATGTTTTATACTTTTTTCTTGGACAATATATTTTTCTTTCATTTTAGTCCTTGATAAAGTGTTAAAATTATAATTTTTATCCCAAACATTATTTCATCCTTTCATTTTAGTCCTTACAATTTTATTTTATTTCTCTAATGTTATTATTAAAATATCTAGGGTTTAATTAAGAGGCTTTGCTGTTATTTATACCTCCACAAAGATTATATATCTTTAATTATATATATTTTTGGAATGTTACATCTTCCCTTTGCTTATGGTCTACTACTCAAATTAAGAGTCCACGAACTTTGGGACAGGTCATGTTTATTCTCAACCTATGGCTTGACCTAGGGTTCATATCATATCACTAAACATGACATAGTTCCAAGTTAACCAAAATTTTTTTAATATTTTATTTTTTACAATTTTAAATTTAAGATTTTTTTTTTGGTAAAAAGAGAAAATTTTGGTTTATATTTGATATATAAAATATTATATATAAAAAAAAATTATTTTTATTTAACAAAAGTAGAAAAAAGTAGTTATTTCTTTTAAAATATTAATAATTTTATTAAAATATAAAAACATAATTAAGAAAAACAATATATATATATATATATATATATAAAATGGACAGGGTTAGGCCAATGCATTGACTAAAAACCTAACTTGATTTATGATTAGATTTTGCATTTTGACCCCAATCTTATCTAAAGATGCCGTATATGACCCGGCCAAGGGTTCACGCATACCCCTATCTCGAATGGTGAAGAGGTTTTGACATTAAAGGTAAATGGGAAAACATCTTCATGTTTCCCTGGAAGTCCGTACGATACTCATGTGATGGAATATGCTCCCCCAGCAAAGGAAATAGCAACGCAACTTACCAAACTGAATGCCAGCCTCTCCCTCTCCCTTGGGTAGCTTTCCCTGTTAGCAAACAAAGCCTTAATGATTTTCTTCACCTGCTCGGTTAAACTTTTAAATAGTATAATAACACGTATTTTATTATTATATCTTTTGTTTCTTTAGTTGTATTTAGTATTAGTTATTTTATTTCATTGTCATAAAATTTTAAAAAAGATAAATATGAAATATGAATTTTAATGACTAAAAAGTAAAAATAGAAATATACGTTACAATATAACTCACATAATTCAATTAATTAGAGGTAGGATAATACTTATGATATAAAACTATAAGTTTTTTCTAAAAAATATAAATGATACAAATAATATATATGTTATAATATAAATTATTTTACTAAAATTTTTATGATGTAATAAAAAATTATATAATATACTTTCATAGACCCATACTTGATCGATCAGAATAATTATTACCAACAAAAATCTTACTGAGAATGAGAAAAAATGGAACAAAATAAAATGAACAACATTTTAAAAAACGTCATCCAAATCCGCTCCGTGCACATTATGTCACATAAATTTATATTGGAGCGAAACATTAGTTTAATTAACAGTCACAATAAAGTCGACTAGAATTATGAAATTGAATCTCCTTTTAGAATGTCTTCATTTTTGTAATCTCAGAAGACTGAAAGAATTTCATAGAAATAAACGTTATTCTTGATTCTTGATTGGCCACCCATCCATTTGCATCAAGCCACATCTCAGAAAGAACCTTTCCCAGTATTCTGCCTTTTGTGGTACTGTCACATCAAACGTAAAAAAAAAAAAAAAAAAATTAAAAAAGAGGAAGATAAGTAGCAATGAAAAGAATGATGAAGGCGCACGTCCAGGGCCAAGCATATCATATCCTTGAGCCCACTGGGTCCGTCTATCCCATCAACATGCTATTCTTGATCGCACACACAGCGTGCATCATTTGCAGCTAGAGTGGCAGATAGCGCCACCTGTTCACCCTCTAATTATCACTCTTTGATATTTTTAATTCGTTTGTTCTCTCCCCAAGAAAAATAATTTGTAACTTATCATCACCGCTTCACGCGGTCCCATTCAACTTTAACTCCCTACTCTACACACCACACTTCGAACTCCGGATCTGTCACGCAGTTTTATCACTCCTCTTCTTCTTCCATTCCAAAACTTAACTAGTTATACAGCCCTACCAGAATGGTTTATACTATACCGGGAATACGATTTCCGGTTGTTCCTTCAGTGTACAAGTCCTCGCAATCGAGCTTCCATGGTGATTGTAGGATTGCTACTCCAACCTTCTTTCTGAACAAGGAATCCATTTCTCGTAGTACGCCTATCTCATCGTCACTTTATTACTTCTACAATTTCAATTCTTTGTTGGAGTTATAGTCAGTGATTGCTTTAAAATTGGCTTGGTTAGCGTACGAAGAAGCAAACACTGTTTCGTTGAATATATGAAATGCAGCAATTTGTAAGCAACAGAAATGGATTGCATAATACTGTCTCTCCAGCTTCAGTTTAGACAATATCTGTTTCTTCGAGTTGCATTAAATTGGTTCATCATATATGTTTTCATCTAGGTCCCTTGGAATTTCTTACAGTTTCGGATTTGGGTCCTTAGGAAAAGCAACTACTTTTTCAGAATATTGTTTCAAAGAGTACATTCAATCTTCGTTTCGTTCAAATAATCTAATTGGAGAATATTGTAGAGCAGCGTTGGGCATACATCTGAAAGTTGCTGTGACATATAACCCCCTTAAACTATAGCCTAATTAAAACATTAGTACACACGTATTAAAACGTAACAATTAACCGCTCTGAACTGTTACAAAAAGTGAAACATTATGTTCGTTGAAACTAATTCTAAACATCACATGGTACCCCATGTCCACATGAAAACACCTCGCTGATGCATTGATGATTTTCTGTAGGGAAGACTCTTGCTGGGAAATTTTCCCATGATTCTGACTCCTCATCTTCCATGGTTGCCGCATCCGATAAATTTCTTGCACCTGGAGGTCAAGATGACACTTCAGCCATGACTGATCAACTCGAAACTCCTGAAATAACCTCACAGGATCCGCAGGTACTTTTGTCCATCGCCATGGGGAAACGTTTTGGAAATTTATAGTTTTATATAAATACTTTGCATGCTTGTTATTTGGTTTGGTTTGCATGCCTTTTTTTTCTTTTTTTTGGTTTACAGGAATTATGGTTATGATGTCATATGCATCTGGAAAAATGTGAAAAGTAAACTTTTGCCGTAATGACAAGAAAGTAGCGCCTCTTAGTTGAATAATAGCATAATTGTTTGTAAGTTGATTGTAACTATAAGAAGGAAAAATCTTGAGAACGGAGAGAGAAATATATTAAGAAAAAAGCATTCTATGGGTGGAATTCAGAAATGTGAAAAGTAGACTGCTGCTGGAACTTTAAAATCCTTGAGTCCTGTCTCATAATTTACAGGTAGGTAGGATTTATTCGAGCGCATCCTATTAGTCTAAAAAAGGTCATTGAAAAAATATGGATATAGAAGGAAAGTTTTCCTTGCTATGTGTAATAAGACACGACATTTTTGTCATTCGAGGTCAGTATTGCAGGATTCATATGAATTCTATTCATCTCTAGGCATTCTTTAGAAGTCTTTTTGAAATGTTAGAAATGCTATTAATCTCAGGCTTCCTGATGTATATATTTTCATTTGCACTACAGACACTATTATTAGTAGAATTATAGCATGTTATGAACCAGATTCTTTGAAGAATTTTTATTGCTGTACAATTTTGAGATTATTGAAATGAGAGACCATCAACTGATCATGCATAATAGCAGTGTTGAGGTTTTTGTGGATGAATGGAACAAGTAGCCTAAAGATGCTTAAGACTGTTGATTTTCTTAAGGTCATTCTTAAATTTCTTGGCGATAGTGTAGGCTAGACTGGTTCTCTATATGTTTTCTGTATTTTCGTAGGAAGCAACCCAACAAATATGAATGGATTAGTATTTTTGTCTATGCACTCTTTTTATTCATTTCTAGTAATCTCAGAGTGCATTGCTTTTATATTTTAGGCTCTTCAAAACTTGGAGGATCTAACCGTGAAAGATGATAATGAGAACAAGGATGATGAAGCGGCTAGTGGTTTCAGAGAGGCTGAGGATGGGCTAGATTCTGTTCTTTCATCACTTGCAGATGTTAAAGCCAATGCCCCAGCTAAGACATCAGTTTCCACAATAAAGAAAGTAAAAATTGAAGGAGATGAAGTTAAACCTAAGATCATTGCCCCACCTGGCACTGGGCAGAAGATATATGAAATTGATCCATATTTGCAAGGTTATCGTGAGCATCTTGATTTCCGGTGAGTTGACTTCTTACCTTATGCTTCGTATTGTTTAAATAAGCGAGATAATTCTATGTTCCTCTCATTTGACTTTGTCTTGGAAAGCTTTGGAAACTGCTGAAGGGTCTTATAATTGGGCTTTAGTTACCATGGTAATCCATCTATTTTAGGCTATTGTATGAAATTAGAACTTGACAATCTGTAGCTTATAGGTGCTGCTGATAGCTCGGAGGTTTCAGCAATGCTTCGAATTTAAATTGGCTTAGTCTTTAACAAAATACTTGTGGAGATCTCACTTTCTTGTATTCATTTTAAGCTTGTCTTGTGGTTTATGAAATTCTTTTAATTTATTACATCATGCCATAATTTATTTTACACTGAGTTCAAGCTTCTAAACTATGTGTTTTTTATATTCTTGACTTTGTGTTGTATAGTTGAACAGCTACTGAACTATATAAGGAAGAGATTTCATCAAATGATTTTTCTAAAGAATATTCAGTTCACTGCATAAGCAAGTTTAATGGGGCCTCTTGTACAAGAAAAGCATTAGAAATGGGTTAAAAAACCAATTGAGCGTGGGAAATTCACAAGGATATCATTAATTTAAAGGCAACATTACCTATACATAGGAATTCCTTTTTCCTGCTGGTGGCATATATGTCAATTTATTAGAAAATTTATTTAACATGATGAAAACCTTTCTGATATTTAATTTTAACAAAACTTAATGTACTCTGTTACTGTAGGCTTTAGTTGATGAATATACTGTTCATTATGTTATGTTTTTTGTCTCTCAATCTCTTATCCATTATGCTTCTGTGCTATTGATGATTAACTGTGGAACATAAACTAATTTTGTTTAAATCCTTATTTTTCTAATCACAGTTATGGACAATATAAAAGATTGCGTCAAGAAATTGACAAGTATGAAGGTGGTTTGGAAGCATTTTCTCGTGGCTATGAAAAATTTGGTTTCACACGCAGGTTTTACATTACACCTATTGTTATATATTGATGCTTATGATGTAAAAATATCTATCTTTTCTGTTTCAAAAGTTACTGAATGTCACATCCTTAATATGATTAAATTTGCTATCTGTATCACGTGTAAATTCCAAGTATATAACCAATCTGGTGGAGACCAAAGAAATGGAATGCTTGAGTATAGTATTATTTATGAAACAGTACCAGGAATTCCCCTCTCTGAGCTAACCAGAAGAGGAAATAGACCTAATATGCAGTACAGCTGTATAGCGATAGGAAAATGAAGAAAACAGCAAACAGAAAGGAATAATCCACTGGCGTTCAAGAGGCCAGGGCAGCACCAGTCCACAACTTCCCTTCCTCTTCCCTCCAGAGCCCCTCGTGAAATATACCTCCTAACAAACTTCCCCAACTCACCACCTCCCCTTGACATGCGTACAGTTAGTTCCAAGAATACACTTTGCTAGCTATACGGCCCATCCCCCTTGGCCCATATTGATCAAAGTTAATTAATCCAAAGGAGGAGCTTTTATAAATTTATTTTATTTTAAATGCTATGGCTCAGATAAATTTCACTGCTGGCTCCAACTTTCTGGGAACTGATGAATATTCCCTTGGAGAAGACCTCTGATGGCTTTGGGTGTCTGATTAATTGGACTGGCGATATTCACTTTTCTTTTCTGTTTTCTGGTTAGAAGGGACTGGAAAGTGATGTAGGCTTGATAAAAAAATGTTTCTGATGATATGTCATCCTTATAATTGTGAGTTGTGACAATAGAGAATGTAAAAAGAGATCTATTTATCATTTTCATTGTAATTATGGATTTGGCACTCACCAGAGATCAGCCTGCTAGGAGCCTAATTTGAGCCAGACAAATGCAATTCTGGAAGTTAGATAATAGTATTCATTATTATATAGATCTATGTTTGGGTTCACAGTTTTGTTCTACAAGTTCTTTATGTCCAATAACATGGTTGTACTTTTCTGTGAATGATGCGGATACCCCTATTGCACTTTTGAAATGTTGTTCAAAGGCTCTATACTGTTTTCTTTGTAATCTTATATACAGCCTTTATATGATTGTGTCTACCCATTCACGCTTTACCATATTTGTTACTTAGTAAAGTCCCTTAGCCTGTAACCCATTCACGCTTTACCATATTTGTTACTTAGTAAAGTCCCTTAGCCTGTAGTCTAAGCCTTTGTGAGTTTCAGAAACTAAATCAACCTTGTAAGTGAATTAATCCAACATAGCTGATTTAGAACAAAGTCTGAAGGAATCATTAAACAAATTCAAAATGAAACAGTCCAAAACAAGACTCAAATCGTAATACACAAGTCTTCATATGTATATATAACTCAGAACCCTAATTCAACTAGGACAATAAATCTTACAACTAAAGTACTTCTAATCCAAATGGTAATGTGTTTCTAATCTAACTAGTAATAGGAAACTTTAAGGCCTGAGCACCCAAACCTAAATCCTTTAATTCCCAATAATTAAACCCTCATTCCAAAATTACGAAATCCCTGTGTTCCAAATCAAATCAACATGTAAATTTATGAGAATTGTAATAATTTTTCTTTTTACTTTTATTTAACATATGACTTAAAAAATTTTGCTTTCTGACTTTGAATCTTTCTATGTTTCTAAGTACTCTAAACTGTTCTTGCAGTGCTACAGGCATCACTTATAGAGAGTGGGCGCCTGGAGCTAAGGTATACTTCATCTTATTTCTTGATATTAACATCGGTTATATTTTTATTGTTTCAATTTGTTTGCAAGATGTATTCTTTGGCCAAAATATTTGACAGGAGTGCATGGTCACTTAAGGCATGATTCTGCTCTGCTTGAGGAATAATGGGGCTTTTTCACTGCCCCTATGAGTTTACCCAGGACAAATCAACTCCCTGAACCTGAACCTGCTCCTTTTTCACCTGAAAATGTGCCTAGATACTCAATTTATCCTATACCTGAGCATGCTTAGAACTGTCCACCATCTTTCACCATTGAACGGTAGGGCTTGCCTAGGCGAGCCCGAGTTATCAAGGAGAACTTCAACCATTGGGCCTTTGTTAATGGACTTTGAAGAGGAACCTTTATATTTGGACTTGACACCACAGATCAGTCCAAAACCTTAAAGACATTAGTTCCATGGACCCTTTAGACTTATATACCCCTCTTCTAGTCCTATTATATCCAATGTGGTGCTTTCCCAATCACACTTATAACCCAACAGCTTAGAACACCATGGCATGTTCTCAGTGCATGCAATTAATATGTGTTGTAATGATTCCCTGCTTTTTCTTTTTCCCTAGAGATGGATTTCTCCATGTTGAGTGAATGAACCATGCTTTTCTTACACTTTGTCATTTGCACAGACTATTTACTAGAATGAGTTACAGAGTTAACTGTACTTATGGTTAATGTCAATATAATGATTAATTGCTAATGATCTAAGAATAACCTGAGGGAGAAAATGCATTCACAAGGAATCAAGAATTATTTTTAGTATTTATTTATTTTTTTAAAGTGGTGGTCTCTGCCTCTTTCCTCACTCCCCTCCTCCTCCCCCACTCTATTATCACTTTCTATATGTAGAAATATAGATTAGAGAAATTTTGAGTTTGGGTGTTGTGTGCTTGGGTCTGTGAACAACAAGACAATTACTGTTTAAATCTCTGTGTAGCTGGGGTTTTAATTCCTCTTGCAAACCATCATGGCTATTATTGGCTGCTTTTTCAGTCAGCAGCGTTAATTGGAGACTTCAACAATTGGAATCCACATGCAGATGTAATGACTCGGGTATGTTATCTTTGATTGGCCTTAAATTACTTGAGAAATTGAGGATGCTTCTGGTCATGAAAATGCTAGTTGTTGCATTGAGTATATTGTGGTTTTAACCTCTTTCCAATTCTTCTATCTGTTTGACCTTAGAATGTAGCATCTCTCTCCCATGTCCTGTTCCTACTCATTCTTTTGGTGTAAAATAAAGTTTGATCTGTGTTTCTTCCCAGTTCTAATGGGTTGAAGTGCAATTTGGTGAGGTGATGATATGTATCTTTGAGAAAAACAATGGCAGAATTGATTGTAGAAGTTTAACATAATGGATTTTGAAGTATAAAGAAGCTAATAGCCTAGTAGTTATATATAACTTTAAAGATTTAGAATTATTTACTGTACTATAAAAATAAATGTTCATTATAATCAGACAATCAGTATCTTAGTAAATAATTTGATCCATATAAATTAAAAAAATTAAAAAAAAGAAGAAAAGCAAGTTTCTGCTCATTGCTGACTCAGGAGCCCTCCTCAAAACTGGTTTAACTAGCTACTTCATGTGATTTTTCATGGAATTCTCATTCTTTTATATAACTGGAATATGTTCAAGGAGCTGCGTAGGATTTTGAAGTCTCTGTTGGGACTGCATATTAATATCTTAGATTTTCGATGCTGTTGATGGGAAATTACTTTAGTGTTGACCTGTGCATATTTCCATGGCCGACTGGTGAGTACTTAGTGGACACAAATATATTTTGGTAAAAAAGTAAAAGGATTTTTTTTTTTTTTTTTTACTGAAAGATCGTTGAGGGATAAAGTTGGAGAAGATTGGAAGGCTGAAGGAAAACTTCAAGTTGTGGGCACAGGGTCATGGTTGATTTATCTTATGTTATATCCCTTGGATTCTAGATCTCGTCACATTGTTCTTTTGTGATCTATTATTGTTATTTCTTATTCTCTGAAATTTATGTGTGGCTCCAACAATTCATGAAGATGATGGTGTTAGTAGAGTGAAAATTTTATTGGGCAAAAGAAAAAAAAATGCCAGTTTGTCAAATTTTAATGATACAACTTATGTTATACACTATTGGTGGTCTTCAACTGGTTCTAGTTTTGTCTACAGAATAAATTTGGTGTCTGGGAGATATTTCTGCCCAACAATGTTGATGGTTCACCGCCAATTCCTCATGGTTCTCGGGTGAAGGTAAGTTCTCTTTTGAGTGTTCTTGTTTGGTTTTTGAGTGTTATTGTTTCTTAGGGGGATGACTAATCCTCAATTGATGCACTCCCCCATTGTCTTTCTCTAATGATTTTTTTTTCTTTTAAACTCTAAAGCAAGAATTTTAATAGGATTCGTCCTTTGGGTCTGATCATAAGTGTTATATATTTGTGTCTGGCACTAAAACCCTGTGGGTGTTCTGTAAAATAAATATGTCTTGAATATGTATGTGTAGATCCGCATGGATACTCCCTCTGGCATCAAGGACTCAATTCCTGCCTGGATCAAGTTCTCTGTACAGGCTCCGGGTGAAATTCCATATAATGGCTTATACTATGATCCACCAGAAGAGGTAAGGTTCCCTATACCATGTAGGTTAAAATATGGAAAGTGGCAAATCTAATATATTAAGTTAGACAACATTGCAACATTTCATAAGGCTTCGTAGCATGCTACAGAATAGTAAAGGAGTATCCTCTTTTATTTTACAATGTCAACTTAAAAGAATGGTTTTATGAAATAATGGGTTTCTAGTTATTTCGTCTTAGCTATGTTAAAATTAAATTCCATACATATGAAGGCATAAAAGGTAATCCATCTGAAGAGGTAAGGTTCAGCGTTCCATGTAGGTGATATTTAGAAAAGAGGAAGCAGCAAATCTAGAAAATTTAATTAGACAACATAGCAACATTAATAAGGTTTGATGGCATGTATAGAATGATATGGAACTATTTTCTTATATTTTAAATTATCAAAATAAGATAATGGTTTTTTTTTAAATAGTCAGTTTCTGTTATTTGGTCTGACCTTTATTAAAATATTAAATAGTAACTGATGGTAACTTACATTTCATCAACTTATGCAAATGATAATCTGAGTCAAAGATGATTTGTTGATCTTATTATGTTCAAGTTTCCTGCCATTTTTCTCTGTTAACATGATTTCCTTCTTTTCTTAACAGGAAAAATATGTTTTCAAACATCCACAGCCGAAGAGACCAAAATCACTTAGAATTTACGAGTCACATGTTGGAATGAGTAGTCCGGTGGGCATCTTTTCCTCCTCTCTTCTGTGATAGGTTCCCATTTGATGTTTCCTTTCCCAATCATGATTTCTCTACTTGGAAGTTGGTGATCTTATACATGCTAAAGTTTAGTTATTGTTTCTCATGAATGCTTGAATATAAAGGCTATTGCTTCAAAGGTGAATATTTAATTTGCTCTCTTGAGAAGCTACTTCTTTAATTCTGACATAATTTCAGCTCTATAAAGAAAATTTTGGTCATGATTCTCCATAAAATGCATCACATTGGCTTTCTCTACTTATTGAACGCCAACCAGAACATAGCTGATAAACTTAGGCAACTGTGGCTAGACTCACATAAGGGCATCTAGATTCTGATTTGGTTACACTTGAAGGAGAATACTATCTAGAAAATGTCAAATTGCAAATGGGTACTTATTTAATCATTTTTGCTCATCATTTTAAAGTGAAATTAATGTCAAGCTTATTTCAACAATAGGAAGTTTGCATATTGTTGTAGAATAAACCTCAAATTTGACTATAGTATATATGTAGAATTTTGTTTCTTATGGTACTAACATTATCATCGACCTTGAGGTACAGGAGCCTAAAATCAACACATATGCCAATTTCAGAGATGATGTGTTACCTCGCATTAAAAGGCTTGGCTATAATGCTGTCCAGATTATGGCAATCCAAGAGCATTCTTATTATGCTAGCTTTGGGTATACTTCCTGAATTCTAAGTTGATGTTTTCCGTGGTTTTTTTTCAATTACTACCACTTCCAATGTGATTCTAAAGAGTGACGAGCAGCTTTCTTCTGTATCTCATGATTCTCAGTGCATTGGTGTTTTTCTCCCAAAGTTAGCGGCCAATTTGTAGAATTATTATTCTGCATGATGCAGGTATCATGTTACAAATTTCTTTGCGCCTAGCAGCCGGTTTGGAACTCCAGAAGAACTTAAGTCTCTTATAGATAGAGCCCATGAACTAGGTCTTCTTGTTCTGATGGATATTGTACATAGGTAATGACTGTTCATTATTTTTCTTTATTTTTTTTATTATCTTGTTCTTTTTTCTTTTTTTTTGTGTTTTAGTTCATTCTTTTGTCTTCAAATGATCATTATATATTAACTGCAAGGTCTTATTGATACTTCTTTAAACACCTGCTCAAACCTGATTCTTAGTATCTGGTGAATGTAGCCATGCATCAAATAATACATTGGATGGGCTGTACATGTTTGATGGAACTGATGGTCATTACTTCCATTCTGGATCGCGGGGTTATCACTGGATGTGGGATTCTCGACTTTTTAACTATGGAAGCTGGGAAGTAAGCATTGTCTTTACAAATTAATTGATATAGTTCAGACAATATTTGCCATGATGTTTTCTTCTATATTATCTAATTAATAGCAAGTGGCTGCTGTTCATTTTTTAGGTGCTAAGATATCTGATCTCAAATGCAAGATGGTGGCTGGAAGAATACAAGTTTGACGGGTTTCGATTTGATGGTGTCACATCAATGATGTACACTCATCATGGTTTGGGGGTATGTCACCTGTCTTCATGTTTCTTGGTATTTTATGACTACTTCCCTGTGTTAGTAGTCAGTCATCGAGGATTACAGGGTCACCAAATGAGAAAAACGGAGTGAAATCATCAATGCTGTTAGGTTTAGCATCTTCTAGTCTCTGCTGGTTAATCCAGTTAGGGGTGTGTTCCTTGTCAGATTTCTATTTCCTCCTTTTCTTGCGCCTTTAAGAGTGTTCAATTTATGATATCTAGAACAATTTCATGTTTTATGATAACTGATCTCCAAAATTAGCTTTTTCCCATTTCTGAAAATCAACTCTTTTGGGGACATGAGCCTTGTTAGCAGATTCTGGTACATCTAATCAAAGGATAATGCGATAGCTTTATACCAACTTTTGCTATGATCCCTATCCCTCCAACTTTTATGGAATTGCCATGCATTCTAATTCTATCTTTAATACAAAAGCTTCTTTTATGGTTTGGCTTTGCTTTTCTTTTTCAATGTGATGGGCCTCGTAAGGATGGGCCTGTGGTTCATCAGAAATATGAGAAGAAAAACAGAAAGCCAGGGGTGGGAGCACATTACTTAGGAGGGAAATAACCAAATGGGACAGGTGTCTAGGAGAGAGAATGGGGCCTAATGGTCTGGGAAGCTATGTAAAGTACGAGAGGATCTGAGGGAGGTAGGCTGTGAGTAGTTGCTTGAGAAGAGAGCCCTGCCTCTTGAAAGTTAGGGGACCTATCTTGTTACGTCGTCTTTGTTTATTTTCTTCATATCGAGCTCTTGATCTCCATATCAGTCTCCCACATATAGTCAGATTGAGTTACATGAATAATATTGCATTTCATTTGCTGGGTCCATTATATTGAAATTCCTTTTTGTTTCTGGCAGGTAGGTTTTACTGGGAACTACAACGAGTATTTTGGATATGCAACTGATGTTGATGCTGTGGTTTACCTGATGCTAGTTAATGATGTCATTCATGGGCTCTTCCCAGAGGCTGTTACAATTGGGGAAGATGTATGTTATCCTATCAAAAGTTATTGTGAGCAAACTTAATCCTAGAAATTATCTGTTAAAAAAAATAAATTACTCCCTTATGACTCTTAAGATATAGATTACTCGTCGGTTTCAGTTACTCAATGTTGTTATCATTATAGGTTCAAAGTGTTAGATGGTAGCAGCTCATGGGCCTTGTCTTAGGTTGCATCAGTGTTTGGTAGTCTTGGTCCAAACATTACTAGTCTGGGCCAAGGAAGAGACTTCTTATATTGCACATTGGTTTATTTTATGAACATTTACGCATTACTCAAGAACTGTGATAGGAGTTGACTGGTTGTTATCAAGAACCTTATCTATCACTATATTCATGTGAATAGATGACCCAATAAATTTTTTTAGTCTTTTATCCTCATCACTACAGAGAGTTAGCTGCATTATTTAAAATGATAGTTTGGTGTTGGATTGTACTTGACTTGATGAAAACTGACACTTAACTTTACAATTTTCCTTCTGTTTACAGGTCAGCGGTATGCCAACATTCTGCCTTCCTACTCAAGATGGTGGGGTTGGCTTTGATTATCGCCTGCACATGGCCATTGCAGACAAGTGGATTGAGCTCCTCAAGTAACTATGCATCATTTTTCTCAAGTCCAAGTCGCAGCATAATATATTTGAAGTAGTCCTAATTGCAAATTTTTATACTCAAACAAGAATTTATGAAGCATAGGCATGAAGTTTACTTGGTTAGAATACAACTTATAAAATCCTGAAAGAACCATAGCATTGTATTGGACAATGAAAATACTAAAAAAGTGACCAGAAAGAAAAACTATGATGGCCTCGTAGATAATTAAGCCTTAATATGATATTAGATCACAAAATTAACTAGATTGGAGTATCCCTAACCTGTATAATAAATCCTAACACCCTGTAAAAGTCAGGCAAGTGTAGATGAAGTTGATTTTTTGTTTGAATTTGCTGTGAGTTAGTCAATAACTTTTACCTAGCTTAACAGAGTGTTTGTTAATACATCACCTCAGAAAAGATGTAACATATTCTATGTCTTGAAATATAATTAGCTGAAGCCAACATCAAATTCTGTTGTCCTTTGATTGCAAGTTGTAATTCAAAACCTCAATCATCTTGAACCCCTTCCTATTACTTCACCTACACAGATAGGCCATTGTCATTAATTATTTCTATTTATTTGTAGTATGACATGACAACCATGTTTGATTTCAGCCATTACCTTCTCTATGTAGGAAGAAAGATGAAGACTGGAAAATAGGTGATATAGTTCACACACTCACAAACAGAAGGTGGCTGGAAAAATGTGTGGCTTATGCTGAAAGTCATGACCAAGCCTTGGTTGGTGACAAGACAATTGCATTCTGGTTGATGGACAAGGTTTTAGCTTTTTCTGGAATATAGCTATATTTATATTTGGTCTTGTGATATTTATTATAATTCATCTATGTGAAATTGTCTACTGCATTGAAGTCCGGTATATTTGCAGCAAGTACATAAACATTGACGTGCTGGACTGTATTAAGTTTTGAGGAAACTTATATGCATTTGCAGTCAGCTCTTCTGATTTTAAATTGTCAGATCCTAATATGACATCAACAATTTCTCTGCCTGTTTCTTCAATGCTTTTGGTCGCTTCTTACTTTTCATCTGGTCAATTTAGCTGGTGTTTGAAGCCTTACTCAGTGTATTATGTGGATTTCAAATATTTGTGATTTGAATGTAAAAGTGTTCTTACCCCTTAATCTATTTAGAGAACAATCTGCAGAGATTTTGGAAGATCCAACATAGCATTTCTAGGTCATTTGATACTTCACCTTTTTTAACCTTTTTCTTGGCTGCTTCAGGATATGTATGAATTCATGGCTTTAGACAGACCATCTACTCCTCTAATAGATCGTGGAATAGCATTACATAAGATGATTAGGCTTATTACCATCGGCCTTGGTGGTGAAGGGTATTTGAATTTTATGGGAAATGAATTTGGCCATCCTGGTAAGTGTAGATGACTTGTTTTTTATCATTCTTTGTTTAGAGATCAACTGTGACTTACTGTTAATTATTTGAGCTGTTGTTGGATTTGATGGTTAAGAAGAAAATGTTAAGCTATTCCTTTTTGTCCTTCTGTTCAGAGTGGATCGATTTTCCAAGGCCTGGGAACAACTATAGTTTTGATAAATGCAGGCGTAGTTTTGACTTAGTAAGTCCTATGATAATTATATGACAATTTGCAATTTCTAGTTTCTATTCCATGATTTTTTTTAATTCATGTTTTTCAGTTAGTTTAGCATTACTTTGGAGGTTAAGGGTATTTGTAGTATACTGAACCATTTTATCCGGTATGAGTATCTGCAGTGGATTTGGCAAAAGTAGAACGCAATAACTGCTCAAGTTTCATTTATAAATCTAAGAGAATTAAAATGAATGCCTTTTCACTGAAACATAGTATCTGCGTATATCTTGTAAATCGTATGTCATTGCTGAAGTGGCCAAGTAAGTTTATATATTTGAACCGTCAAAATTCTTGGGTAAAAAAGAAAAAAATTAACATATATGAATATTAGTGACACGCAATCTATTTTTACGTTGATGTATCTTGGACATTCCATGTCACATTTAACTGTAAGTTGTTAAAGAAATAAACAAATGGACTACAAAAAAGAAACAAGAAACTAGAGATGTTTACATATTGAACTTAAAAAGGGGCGAAAAAAAAACTTTTCATTTGACGCATTTGCCTGATATGGTCAATCTTTTCTGGGATAACACTCCAGAACATATGCTTTAATCACTATCTAGAGCACTTTGATATTTATATCAAAGCACTTATACTCGGTTTACATTCTTCTTTTGCAAAGATGCATGTATAACTTTTAAGTATTTCTGATGTGAAACAAACTAATCTTCTGGTTTGTTTACCCAGGGGGATGCAGACTATTTAAGATATCGGGGGATGCAAGAATTTGATCAGGCCATGCAGCATCTAGAAGAAAGATATGGAGTAAGTTCTTTGTGACAGCTCTCTTGACATTGAACCGCTCTAATCATTTCCTTAATGTTGAAATTTGATCATTATTGCTCATCACTGGAATCAGATTACATTTTCTATTTCATCTGAGACATGCTTTACCTTCTTGGATACTTAATAATATTATTTCTCTTCTGTAGTACTTTGTATTATAAGCTTTATTTTATTTCCCCAAGGGTTGCTTGCTATAAGGGAAAAATAATATTGCGTGACCGTCGATGCAGTTCATGGTCTCTGAGCACCAATATATATCACGTAAAAATGAAGGTGACAGGGTAATTGTCTTTGAAAGGGGAAACCTCGTTTTTGTCTTCAATTTCCATTGGTCCAACAGTTATTCAGATTACAGAGTTGGCTGCTTGAATCCTGGAAAATATAAGGTATGGTCTCTATATCATTACTCTATTTTGGGTAGATGATGGAGCAAAGGTTTAAATCTGAGGCTTCTTGCTAACTAGCCACACTCCACACTACTTAATGACACGCCTAATGGCTTTGTATATCACTACTCTGGCCGGACTAAAATAGTAGTCGTTATAACTTCTAAAATAAACTACCATCATATCATAACCTGCAAGTGCAACCCTTATAGTAGTTTTAATAGTAGTATTAAGTATCACGATGTCTTCAGGTTTTTGAACTTGATGGTTGTGCTCAGAAATTGAATCTTTCATTCCATAAAACAAATGTATTTAATCATTCTGTCCAGTTATGACCGTCTAATATCTCAGATCCTGAGTGAGCAAGTCACGATATTTTGATTATGATAGTCAATACCTAAACCTTAAGGTGTCATCTAGTACGTGGTTATTCTGTTTTCTTATAATTGGAAACCTCTTTATAATTTAAGCTTGGCATATGTAAAAAGTTAAATATATAAATAAAATCAACATCCTTATATTATTTGGGTCATAGACAACACCAATTTAAAACAATATTATATTTATTATATCTAAATATCTTATATATAAATTATAGGTGCCTGAGAAATAAAATTTCTTTGTACCAAACAGCACCTAAAGCAAACCGAGTTTGAATTTTCTATTGTCGGTGTAAACGTAAATCATTCATCAGAACTAAACATTTGTTCTATATCAAACTCCTTTCTTCAACTAATGGCCCATATGCACTAACTAGGGTGTGACCACCATTCAAGCTTCTCATAGTCTTGTTTTTGGTGGCATCTCATCCAGATAAGTTTTGCTCGTCCAAAAGTGCTGTTAAGTCCGAATTTGCAGCAAAATTTATTAAATTGACACCCCAGTTAGCCGAATTGACAGTTATGAGTTAAATCAGTTTTGCAAACATCAGTTAAGAACGATATCTGCTCAGGTTAGGTGTCATTAGCGGCAGCCTAATATTTCATTAACTCATGCAAGTAACTATATATCTGGCCTTGAGAGGACACCTGTTTTTTATACAAGACCACTTCTGACTCAAGCCTATGCTAGTTGTTAATGCTTTAACAGTCTACTCCATACTGAGATTTTCTTCTTAATTTGTAAGTTATGTCCAATTTTTTTCATTATGAATTATGCGTTTCCTTTCCCCAGATTGTCTTGGACTCAGATGATCCATTGTTTGGAGGCTTCAATAGGCTCGACCATACTGCCGAGTGCTTCACCTCTGTATGGAACTTCTCTAAACTCATCTCTCTGTGCAAACACAAACGTCACATTGTGTCTTGTTTAGTTGTATTCCTTTCTGTGCTCGTGTGCTGCATTCGTGAGGATGTGATTTTATAGTTGACTCTCACGTCGTTGGAAAAAAGCAGGTCTTTGAAATTTATTGGATGATTATGCAGGACGGGTGGTACGATGACCGACCTCGTTCCTTCCTAGTGTACGCACCTTCTAGAACAGCAGTGGTCTATGCCCTTGCAGATGATGACGAAGTTGAAACAGAAACAGAAACAGAACCAGAGCCAGAGCCAGAGCCAGTCAAACCCTGATCGTAAACTTTTTGTAGGAAGCAAAATGCCACCCGCTGCAACCCTGGATCTAAAGATGACAGGTGCATAATGGCATAGGTGCAGTAAAGTAACTCCCTAGTGGATCTAGCCAACGAACGAAATATCCGGTGGTCTGACCGGAACAGAAACTGTAAAGAAGCAGAAATGAAGCGAAATATCATCAAGTTAATAATTAGTGTGGCAGCGGACTAGCGCCGAAATCTTGCACGTTTCATGCTAGGAAAGTTATGTATAGCACCACATGTTTTTGGTTGTCAGGGTTCGAGCTATGTAGTAGCATAACATTTGAGGGAATGCAAAACATAAAGCACTGAGCTCAGATTCGTCGCCAACGACCGAGGTTTTCCTAAGTGCATACTCTACATGTCTAGATTTAGTATAAGCTTCCGAGGGTTTTGACTTGGGAAGTTTGCAGGGGCTTGTACATGTCTCCTTGAGATTTGACAGTTGTGTTGTACAAGACCAGCAATTCATATGGTGCTGATAAGGTGAAAAAATATATTTATACGTGTGCTGGCTATAGTAGCACGCTTGACCTCCATTAAATATCCTGCTCATACTTGATTGTGACCCGTCTCAAATCTGGAGAACTTTGTCACTAAACAATCGTTTAATAAATAAACCGTGAACTCTCGTTTCCTACGATACCGTGGAAAAGGGAAATTTTGGTTATTCACTCAGTCCGGAAGTTGATCAGACCTGCGAATCTCAATACTAAAAAAAATGTATTTGAAATGAAAAACTTTGTTATCGGACAATCTATCATTAGTCAAGACTCCATATAAAAGTTGGGGTCATCGTATCGAACGTGTTGCAACTATGTCCCTGTCCTGGGCCTCAAGAAACAATGAGACCAGTTCGTTCGGATGATACATACATTCCAACTTCCAAGAACGCTCCAAGGAAGCCATAATTGGCGCAGAGAAAAACCCGAAAAAAAAAAAAAAACAAACAATTTCAGAACACCAGTGTATATAATCTAGGAACTAATGAAGCTGGACTCGCAAGCAGAACCACGAGGCAGCTGACGTAACACTGGTCGGTGAAGACGAGCATGTAGATGATCTCAGAGCCTCTGCAAGTGGTCCTCCCACGGAAGCCACTTAATTAGCCGAACTCCATACTCCTGCCCAATTTAACTGCGGTTGCTCTGTTCCCACATTTCCATTTCTTGGACACATGTTTTCTCCATTGCCAGTGGACAATTTCAAAGACACATCCGACGAATTATTCTCAGGTATTGAAATAGACAGACACGTCACCGAGTTGATCGAACCGGCATTGTCAGATTGTTAAAGTGATCTTGGCCAATCAACGAAAAAACGCCGCCGGATATGGCCATCGGATCTGCCATCCCCACCCACATCATCTTGGATTCCAAACAGCCTGTTGTTTTCATTCTTGGTCCCAGAGGAACTACAGAGGACCCAGCAAAATATTAAGCGGGTAGAGGGAATTACATGAAGTGGGCAAATAATGGCTGTAGAACACAAGACAGAGAGCACTTTTCCATGTTGGTTAAAGAGAAACTAAAGGCGGGTTTGTTTCTGCAGCATCTAAAGCTAAAGCTTTCTTTTCCGTGTTTGAGACATGGTGGCCAGCCAGGCCTTTGTTAGGGTCCCTACCAACTAGTTGTGAATCACAGGGATAAAGATATCGCCTTTGGATTATTCGAGGGAGTCAATCCAATTCATACCAACTTTCTGAATATCAATGCAGTGATCTTAAAAGTAAGATTGACAAATGAAATAACATATCTTTCAAAGAAAACAATGTCCCACTCTCAAGCTCACTCATTGTAGTAACAACTAGAACCCATTTCCGAAGCAAAGCTCATTCACTGATTCCACAATGTCATATCTTCATTACATTTCCACAGAAGTCATAAAATCTATAACGTTTTGGCTGCTAACTTTGCCAACTACTACAGTCATTTAAGTACAGAGACAGCAATATTACCTTTGATCGAGATGAAGGAGATCGAAAGGGGAATTCATGGAACCCGTTGCCAATGACGGCGCAGTAATGAAGGTTGTAGCACCGAGAGGGCCTCCACTACCACCACCGCCGGAGCCATCGCCACCGGCTACGGGTGGTGTGGGTAGTTCCACGGGCTTTCTTGAACGGTTTCGACCGCGATGCATGTGGCGCTCGCAGTACTTCTGGCCGGCCACCACATCCCTCGAGCACCGCCACTTTTTGCCGTCGGTCCTCCTGCACCGGCCGGGCTCTGGATCCATGGCTGCTCTTCCCCAATACCCCGATTGTAATGCCACTGCAGCAAAAACCCTCATTATTCAGATTTACCTTCCAAAACAAATCACAGAGGATTTATTCAAAACGGTATCTTAAGAATGCAAAATGTAAAATCCGATCAATTTCATCACATTAAACTTTAAAAGCATAAACTAAGCATCTCGCCAGAAGAAGAACGGAAAGATATTTTTGTTTTAAATGATTACATAACAAAAGCGTATTCATCTTTAGCAAAGAAAGGAGAATCTTTTATCACCGTAAAGAACAGAGGGTACAGAGAAAAAGTGAGAAACTTACAAGCTGGGTCATAATGTGGGTAATGCTGGAGGATATAGGGAGAGGATTGGAGAAGGCTTTTCTTGATTGGGTGAAGAAGCTCTGGAGGAACAGCAGCACCGGCTAACATATACCTAAAAATCAAAGCCTGCAACTCCAGTTCCTGCCGCTGAGCCAAGCTGAAGAAACTTCCCATCCCTAACGCACACCCACACAATATCAATGAACCCCAGAAAGGGAAAATGAGCAAATGAAAGAACCAAAGAAGTGAAAAGACCCAAACAAGAAAAGGTATAAGCTTGAAGCAAACTTGAAAAGGAAGCAACTAATTTAGCCCCGAAGCTAATCGAAGTTTTAGAGTTACTGTTACAGTTAGTAACAAAACAGGAATATAAATCTTACGGGGAACTCTAGCAGGAGCTAATGTTGAATCAGATAATGCTGACAAGGTGCTGACTTTAGTGTTGGGTTCGGGTACAAACAAAGGGAGAGCAGAGGCAGATGATTGTGGCTTTTGATGAGGTTGGAGCACAAGTTTTGGCATCTTTGCAGAATGTTGTTCCTCTGCCTCTGACTCATGCTGGTTTCTCCATTGCTTCAGATACAAGTCCATGGACAGAGGAGACAGAGACGCTATTAACTATGGATATTTATTTTTAAGTTCGGCAGAGTCGGGTTAATGAGTATTACAGCTTTGTTTGGCTTCGAGAGGGGTTGGGTATGACTAATGAGTAGTGCAAGTCCCTTAAAAAGCTTTTGCAGGGAGTTTTTGGGGTTCTTCCTTTCTTTGTAACTTAGGCAGATATGTGAGACAGAAAGGGACAGAGGGTGGGTATCCGTGGGTGTAGCTTCTGACAATAAAGTCTGCGAAGTTTGTTTTGAAAGGCAGAGAGAGGCGAAGCCTGAGACAAGACAGTTAAGAGGAAAAAAAAAAAGAGAACTCAATTATAATAACAATAATAAATGCAAGAATAAGATAGCTAGGGAGATGAAAAGAACCTAAAGTGTTTCTGTCTCTCTGCTTCGCGTTGGAAATAGCAATCTGAATAAAGAAAGGAAGAATAGCAGCAACAAGCAGCCTGCGACTGCAAGCATAGGGGGTAAGAGAGAGGGAAACATAATAATCATAAAATAAGCTTGACCATAGCAAAATAAAATAATATTAAAATAAGTTATTCTCTTGTCCTGTAACGCGTTGGTGTTTTGAATTTATTTGTTCCGGAGGGATTGGTGAGGGGTGTGTGAAACCCAAACAATGCAGAAGCAGAGAGCCACACAGAACAGTGACAGATAGAGTTAAGGATCCGACGTTGGGCATTGCATTGCAAAGCCCAGATGATTTTCGTCATCCGCTAATTTCTGGTTCCTTGGACGCCTCAAAACAAGCTTTTCGAGGTTTATAAGCTGCATCCTAATAGATATTGAGTAGGAAAATTATATTTAAGAATTATTACATTAGTTTGAAATTGTCTTTTTTTTTTTTTATCACTATGAAATGAAATGAGAGAAAATATTTTAATATATGTCCTTTATCATTCAAAACTCAAATTCTTTTATCTTTCAAAATAGAGAATTTAAAATGAAATGGAATAATTATTTGATATAATCATAATTATATTTTCTCTTATTAGAAACTTATTAAAATTATATTTTATTTATTAAAAAAATATATTAATCATTTTATTCTGTTACTGGACTTTTTTTATTAAATCTTTAAATAATAAAATAATAATTGTCTTCCCATTTTGTCATTTTATTTCATTATCCGATAAACTCTTGAAGATATTCTTATTGTCTCAAATTAAAGTCTTTCTTAGAAAAAACAAACTTTAGTTTTAAAGTTTAAAAATAATTTGAAAATTTTATATTTTCGAGACAAGCGTAAAGTCTCAGAAGCACTTTGAAATCTTTGTATATTACTAAATAATTATTTTACACAAAACAATTAAAAAATCCAAAAATTAAAAACCTTGACCTCCTAAAATGGCAAACAATTTATGACATTGTCGTACAGTTTTGTCTTTCCATGCCATTTGTGAATTTAGAATTTAATTATAAAAGAAATAAAAAAATTTAAATTAAATATTTGAGTTAAAATAAATAAATTCTTATAATTTAAGATACGTATATTTTTATCAATTAAACAACTAAATTAATAATCTAAAATAAAATTATATATATAATTTAAAATTTTAAAAATATAAGATTCATCACTATACCCATGTGTCCTTGAATCGATTCCCACCCTCCTGACATAGTTCTTGTTCCTCCTTCAACAATGACAGTTCAATCGATATATTATTATTTAGATATATTATAATTATCATTTGTAAAGTATAGTCTAATTAGAGACGTCTTACTTCCATATGTATCATCATATTACAATTATTATCCTTAAAAAATGTTTAAGGAAAGTGTCACGCCCTAGTGTTTCGAAGTGTAGCTAGCACAAAATAACAAGGATAACTCTATTTTTACATACCGACAACATTTAATATTTCCTTAATTTATCAATATTAGAACATGAAGATACACAATTAGCATAGACCCACAATGTAACCTTAAACATTAAGAAATTTATTATTTTGATTTTTTGTATAAATTTTAACAAAATTTCCTATATAAATGAGCTCACTGAAAGTGCTACAAATACTTATCAGCCTATAACAATTTAGTAAAGAGAGTTCATATCCCAATATAACAAAATAACCTATAAATTTAAACAAAATAAGGGAACAAGGGATCTACCTATAGTTATCTAGACTTATACACACTTATATACATATTGGACCACTTTGTTACCCTTACTATAAAAGAAAGATACCCAACAACGTAAGGGATCGCGTTTATTGCAATGTGGATAGAGTATCCTCTAACCCTCACATTCCGAGAGTTGCTCTGGGTGACTATATAAAAATCGAGAAAATAAATAGGCAACATCTCAAAAACATAATCCATGCTTAATACCCTGAAATATGTAGTGTCACATGTAAACTATTTCACAATGAACTCTATTATATCAAATCTTATACCTATCAAACTAAGCCATAAAAGTGATAAGTATTATGTTGAGAAACATTCAAATTCTTACTATAATAAATCATAATCATGTGCTACTTACATAAAAGAAAAGAAATACAACTGTATAATATAAAAATAATAGTCATTGACTTATTTCTATAGGTGATCAATATCAGTCAAGGGTGCACAGTCATTGGGGAAGTGTAGTCATCTATCAAGGGCATGTAGCCCTTGGGGTAATCTAACCTAGATGATCGTAAAGTGCAAGCTCATATTATTTCATCAATCTGATGTTCTTTCTTGTTATAACCGAATTGATTGTTTCACTTGAATGTCATTTCATAATAATATGTCTGTCTGTCAATACATTGTACTATATCTCGTTTATGTTATAATGTTCTCTTTTTCATAATTATGTAATACCATATATGCTTTGTAATTGGTTTAAGAGAGCTATTTAAGTCTTGCAAAGTTATTTACTAAGCAGTATAAGTATAATAACTAACGAAATCCCAATACGTGCCTATACAGTGATAAATAATAAACATGTAATATCTAACACTATTAGGAGTGCTATTGCTCACTTGATTGGTGAAATATTTTAATTACTTTTGCCTCATCTCCTTTGTTAGGGAAGATTTATCAAGACAAGTTCCTATAACACAAAATTACAAAGTACACTTAACCTATGCGATTATCATTACACATTTTATTCAATTCTACTATCTTATCTCTTAACTTAATAAACAGGGGAGAAGACTTAACATGGATAATAGGAATAACTTACAAGTCATATTTAATATCCCATACAATTGGCTCAAGCACTTACCTTGTCAAAGATAATTTTCCTTCCTTAGATTATTATTCTCTTTTCAACACATCTCAAGATACATAAAGAAAACATCATTTCAATAAACAATCCCTTTCTACATTTCCTTGCTTTGCTACCTAAAATTTATGTCATAGCCTTATTTCATTCTACTCTTCTTTTCATCATACATCACTAAATTCTTACAAATACAACACTTACCAATTCATTCTCACATGCACCTTTTATAATTTTTATTTTCAACTACTCAATTTGAACCTCAATTTATCACAACTCAAATCTTTCATACACTCTAAATGACCTTATGAAGGGGTACAATGAAATATTATTATAACAAAATTTTCCTTAATAACCCAACTCTTAAAATTAATTCCCCTCATCACATAAATCAATTGTAAACCAAATTTTTAAAGGGAAAAAATTTGAATTGGTCCTAACTAACCCTAATAGAGTTGTCATACAAATCTCAAAATTTGGAGTCCAAAAACATGATGGTACAGTCAAAATCTAAGGGGGCAGGGTCAAAAATATAATACCAATCAAAATCCCCATGAAAAATTTAGTGAGATCTCACTAGGTTTGGCTTAAAAACCCTCCATCACAATTGCCATAATACAAACAGAGAGAAGGACATTGTTCGTTAGAAAATGGGGAACGACAGTTAGAAACACATCACTGGTGATGGGGAAACGCCGGCTGGTGGCAGCAAACCAAGTGGTTGATGCAAAAAAGGGAGATAAAAGTTGAGAGAGAAGGAGTGAGTTGCTGGAAGAAAAAAATGACCAAAAAAGGCAAAAAAATGTAATTTCACATGGCTGGGACAAGTGACACAACCCAAAAAAAAGAATTAAATGAGTGGGGAGCTCAAATTCAAAACCCTTACCTTAGAATTTGGAATGCCAAAACCTTTCCAATAAACCATACTCATGGTTTAGTTATTAACTTACACCACTTGAATTTATACTTCCTCCTTCTAAATTTATTTATTCATTTGCTTTACTTCATTTTATCTAAAAATAAAAATAATCTTATATAACCATTTAAGTGCCACATATATTAACTTAGTTTTACCGAAGAAAATTAAAAATAGAATCATCTAGCAGTAATATCTATTTTTCTAATCTCACACTATTTTTTAAGAAATATCAGAAACCGTAGTGGATCATTAGATTATCAAAGATCTTAAACCGTAACTGCATCATTAAATTATGAAAAAGATTTAGCTCAATTACCAAAACAAGATCATGGCCAAAGCCTGGAAGACTACGACAGATTTGAAGTCTAAAAGTACATACCTAACATGAAAATTTAAAGGCAAAGAAAAATGGACAATTCAAGATACCAACTTTTTTATCATTGTAATTTATTATATACTTGTAATATCTATGTACTTGTAAAATTAATATTTAGTCTAAATCTCAAAATCATAAAACCATACCTCACTTTTTTTTCTAAGAAAAATTTTGTCTTCTCCGTAAATACCCCTAATCTAAATTATGAGAAAATTGGACAAAAATTGAAGCTGGGCATAATAGATTTATCATTAATAAAGTTTATCTAATATAAAAATTAAATTTTTATTTTTATAATAACAAAATATTTAAAGAATTAAAATATTTAAAAAATTAAATCTCAAATTAAACAAAATTTTTAGTAAATAAAATTCTTATTTTGATGTATATCACACTTAAAAGACCAAATTAAACATGCTGACAGACGACCTGAGATGTGATATAAAAAATGGATGGAATCCCATTTTAAACCTTACACATTATTATTATTATTTTATGGAAAAGGAAAAGTAAAATTGAGAGTAAGAAAAGATAATGGAAAGAGGTGAAAGAGGACGGGAAATGATACTGAGAGGGGGAAAAGGAGAGGATAGAATTAAGTAAGAGCCAGAAATAGTTGACGTAGAGATATAATAATAGGGTTCATAATAGTCAAACCCTCTTAATGAAGGTACTACAAAGTGGGCCCCGCATTTTTGTCCTCTGTCCCTCTTTCCAATAATATCTTGTTCCTCTTCCTCTCAATTATTTTCATATTATTATTTTTACGGATGGATTAAAATTAGTAAAATAACGATTATGCTCTTTTAATTGTTTTTAGATACTCATAAATTTTGAGAGTAGATGACCTAGATTAAGACAGAATTTGTATTAAAAAATATAAATTAAACGACTCACACTTTTTTGTATACATTAACATTTTAAAAATATAAAAAATATGAACTATTTAATAAAAATCTAATTATTTATATTTTAATACAAACTCTATCTTGCGTAAAAAATCTGCTCTCATAAATTCACCTCACTGATCAGTCATATCATATGTAGTGTTTGGATTGTGTTGCGCCCACTTTATTCAAGAATATTACAACTAATATTTATTATAAAAGATTACAAAATTTACAGCTATTTTGAAAATATCATAAATTAATTATTTCTTTTTAAAGAATCTTAAAATGATATTTGCTAAACACATAATAAAGAAATCACAAAATAAAGTTCCAAAATACCAAAGACTATTTTAAAATTAGAAAAAATTAACTTTAAAATTCAGAATAGTATAATTAAAATTCAAAAGCTTTTAAACTTATAGGCGCTGTAATTTTGTCTTTTATTCTGTAGACAAATTATAAAAAGTGTCCACGTGGGTCCCATATATTTTAACATTTAGTGTGGATCAATACTAGTCATCCCACGCACGCCTCTCACCTCCCTTCACGTGACTTTTATTCTATTTTTTTATTATTATTATTTTTTGGGTGTGTGATGGATGCTACTGCTACATTTGCGTGGAGAAGCACGGGTCGTACGGCGCAAACCCTATCCACTCATCCAACTGCAGTCCTTTGTCCTTTCTCTTTCATTCTTTCTTCCTTATCTTCCCCTGCTATTTTATTCTCGTTTCGCTTCATTATCTTTTGTTATTTTTTTTTTTGGTAAATAACATGACAAAACGCTGAAAACAAAATAGAAATTAACAAGCCACGACAATGGTGAATACTCTGCAAGTTAATAATAATAATAATAATAACACTGGGAGCTGAAATTAAGAATAATAATAACATATGTAAAAAAATAAAATTAATTATATTTATGTTTAGCAAAAGTATTAATAACAAAATTTACTTTTCGAAAGATGATAGATCAATCTAAATCTAACTAATATCTAATTGCATGAATCAAATAAAAGCTTTTGTGCAAATTATTTTGTAAATTTTAAATTATATCAATCATGATAAAAAAAATCAAGTTTCACAAAGATAGACTTATATCTTACTTTAAAGCAAATTTTGAGTCCATAGATAAATTTCAAAGTTCAACATTGATAATTGTGCAGTTTAAAATGTTGACATTTAAACCCTTGATAAAATTGCTCCTGCTGTCTCTTAACAGTCCTTCACTAGTCGTAGAACTTTGATCTGAAACAAAACGATTAGTATTAAGTTTAACAACATAATCAGGAGGAGGAATCAAACGGATAAATTGAATAGTAAAATTCTTGACGGTTTTTTTAGTAAGTTGGAGAAGAGAAAATGAATGGTGATAATCAAAAACCAAAGCAGTCATATACATCAAGAAACTAGCGAGCTCAATAATAACCCCTTTAAATATTCTTCTATTTCTTATATACTAAATTTCAACACAAATAGATAGAAAAACATAGAGTCAACTCACCCCATTAAAGAAATGAGCTCCCTTATTAAGATTTGAAACTAATCACTGAATGAGGTCTCCTTGAAAGAAACATAAATGAAGAGAATTATGCATAATGTTCTTCTACATCAAACTAGTGATAGTGCAATCGCAAATAGAATTTAGCACTTTCATTATTAAAGCCACAAAGAGAACAAATTAGAGAAGGAGCCAAAGATCAACAAGGATGAGCACTATTAGTGAGAAGAACTTTATTAGTAACAAGTCACACGAAGGTTTAGATACACTGAAAGACACCTAGTTTCCAAATTTTAACAAAGAGATCATACTGAAAGTTCCAATTAGTTCCAAAACAAGAATCAAAAGCAAATTTAGAAGAAAATATATCGGTGATATTTGGAAGTCAAGCCACAAAGTCAACATCTTTAACTAAGAGAGAGACTCTAAGAGGAATAATAATATCCATACAATTAGCAAAAAGAACTTGTTGAAGTTTAAGAACATTTAAATCTCCATTTTTGAGAACATAATCAGCCACTAATTCATCACGTATATTATCATCAACTTCAATAATAGCAAAATCTTCAATATTATGAACTCCTGATACCCAATGATTAGTCAAAAAATGGATTGAAATACCATTCCTAAGATGTCAAAGAAGATTATGATAAAATGACACCTAGATTTGAACAATTCCATGCTATAAATTAGACACAGCACTGCATTGGGGAACAATTGGAATAATTACATCAGAACAACTATATTTGCTACGAACTATCTTCACCTAGAGATCTTTTCTCTTATGAATAAGGTTCCAAGTTTGCTTTATAACAAAAGTTTGATTAAAATTCCGAGCTCTTTTGAAACCTAAGCCACTAAACTTATTGGGTTTGCAAATGTTATCCCAATTAATTAAGTGGATTTTCCTATTTTCTGTGGAACCGTTTCAGATAAAATTCCTAAAAATTTTGTCTATACGATCACACACTTGAAGAGAAATTTTTGTAAATTGCCTCACATAAGTAGGAATGGAAGCAAGGGTTGACTGAGCCAATGATTTTCTTAGCAAGCGAAAGAATATTAGCATTCCAGCCAATCATACAATTTATCATTCTATCAATAAGATATTGGGAATCTCTATAAGAACATTTATCATGAAACAGGGAAATACATAAATATTTTCTCATATTATCAGTTAAATTCATGTAAAAAAACTAGCTAATCTCATGTCTATTATCTTGAGGGACATTAGCTTATAAATAAATATCAAATTTTGAATTATTAACCTTTTAACTCAAACTTCTACATAAAATCTCGAAGTCTTCTAAATAATGTGCGTTTGTTGAATAGAAGCAGTATTGAACAAAATAAAATCATATGCAAAGAAAAAGTGAGAAATAATAGGCCTTTTCCTATTTAAAGAAATAAGATTTTAACGTTTTTGCTCAACAATTAGAAAGATTGATAAAAAAAGAGATCACCCTTTGACAAATCCCCATTGAGGGAGAGAAAAAGTCAATAGCATTACTATTCCAAAGCAATTGCATGTTAGTAAAAGTAACACTCCACAAAATTAGATTGATAATGTTTTATAGAAGGCTGATATCACTCAGGGTATCTTTTATAAAATCCCCTGATAACTTAGAATAGGCTTTCTCAATATTCACCTTAAGGGTCATAAAACTAACATGACCCTTATTGGTCTTCATAATATAGACAATTCATAGAGAATAATGATATATTAAAACAATTTAATGATAAATCTCACCACCTACGTGACAAACTCTTTTTTTGTCAAATTAATCAATCATACACTTTTAAAAATGAATCACTTAATTATTTAGCGAATACAATTTTGGTGCATATATAGTATCACATGCCAGAAGCCACCTTATAGAATCACCCTCCCTGGCTCCCTCGCCTTACTGCTTCAAGAAAGTTTTGACCCCGTCCGTCGTTCAGGGTGGGGGTAATAACTGTTTAGCTGTAAATTGGGCCAGGCCCAAATATTTGAAGCCCAGTGGGCTGGACCCCATTTTGTCGGAGAAAGAGGAAGAAATGAGGCCGAAAGTAGCTATCAAGTATGAGCCCAATTGATTTTTCATTGCTTACCAACCGGGCTGTGTAGTGCCACTCCTCCTTGCTAGTTTTCCTCACCTATTGGAGAAGAAAAACAAAAGGAAAAAGCCCTCTCATTGATGCTCTAGCCAAAACGACACAGCATTAACGATTGTAAGGGCAATGGATAGTTGAAGATGGGTTGGATATAGATATGGATCACCACCCAAAAGGAGAAAACGTATACAAGAATGACCCAGTTTTCTTGCGAAATCGTGGAATTGTTATTTATTAAGCTGATGGTGACAAGAAATCTTACCCTTCACAAAGAAGGACTTCCTATAACTATAATACCCAAAGTAGTAACATGATTTTAAACATTTGTCTGTCTCTTCTTGTCCCTCCTAAAATGGTATCACGATTCCTGCAATTGCAAACAGCACGGTTGGATTTTTTTTTTTTCCTTTAATTTTAGTTAATATTAAATGTTTAAAAATAAACTTATCATTTTTTATGCATTTAAAGAAATTTATCATAATACACTAACAATACTAAGATTTTAAATCTTTTCTTATATTTAAAATAATCTACTGGGAAAACAATTGAATAATTTCTAATATAAGATGACGTAAGATTCCAAACCTGATAATCTGTTTCTTTTCAACAAAATGATATTATATTTATGTATTAATATTGCACTAAATAATATATTAAAATGATAATGATAAGTGTTTAAAAAACTTAGATTGTTAGTATGAAATATCTAAATGAAAATATTATAAAAAAATATAGTATTAAACATTTAAAAGGGTAATACTAATTATTTAGGCAGTAATATAAAAGAATTCAGAAGATAATACAAATTTTTTTTAACAAATACTTAAAATCAAAAGAGGAAGAGATGGGATCATGAAATATGCATGAACTGGGCATGAAAAGAACACATTTCCCTCAAAATGGTGGAGCAATATTGTTTGGCAAAAGTTCAGGAGCAGGCAGCATTTGTAGAAGTTGTAGTAACTAGTAGAGTAGTTAAAACGAGTTTTAGGCAATTAGATTTGATATGTTTAACTTATCATTTTGATGAGTTTGATTGAAAATTTTAACTTATTTAATGTAAATAAGTTAAATTAACTTAGTGTAATTAATTCGCGAGTTAAATATGTTAACCCAGTGCTTTAGTGGATTGACTTATTGAAAAATATTTATAGAGTTTATTTTTTACAAAAAATTGGATATTTCATGGTATCAATTAGCTTTTATCCTTCTTTTGTCTCTAACTATTTAATATTTGATCAACAATAAATATAATTAATAGATTTTTAGTATTAAAATTAGATATTTGACTTGAAAATTAAAATAGTTTATGTTTCAAAATTTTTTGCCAAAATTTTTGCATATATTTTTTGTTGGATAAAACGAATTAATCTATTTAATTCACTTAAATTTATAATCTTAGCTCACTAAATTAGGTGAAATTAGTGAGTTTATTTAACACATTAACCCATACAAATCAATCCATTTAATCATTCTAATCCGATTTGACAGTTCTGATACCGAGCAGGGATGAATATATTGAAATACAGAATTGAAAACCCGAAGATACAAGAATTTGAAAAAGAAGAAGTAGGTGAGCTGCTGAGATTGAGATAAGAATCTTTGAGATGCAGTAGCTGTAACGTAACATAAACAAAAAATAAAGGGCACAACCGGCGTTGACACGTGCCCACACCGTAATCAATTCTTTCTACTTTTTCTGTATTTTTTTTTATAATTTATAAAGAAAGAATAACAAAAGTAAAAGTTTATATAAAATTTTAAGTGTTTACAATTTTAATTAATATATAATTATAATTATATTTTTATATTATAACTAAATAAATGTATTAATGTACACACAGTTTAGTCATGTTTTTCGCCTGACCCATCTCTCTTCTGTCTCTCTAAATGATATCATGACCCTAATTCGTGCCGTCACCACACAACAAACAAACAGTGAACCAACGGATTTTGAAAACTCTGAGGCGCACCCCTTGGCAAAACCAATCATTCCCTCCCCCTTTTCACTGATCACTTTTCTAAATTATAATAATATTATTATAATTATATTTTTATATTATAATTAAATATATTAATGTATTTAAAATTATAAACATACTAAATATGATATTTTTAATTAATTATTTGTACTTTAAAAATTAATTATTTTTTATTTTTTTAAAATATAAAATTAATCTTACCTTGTTCAACTTTCATCTAAAACTTCTTTAAAACATTTTTCTTAATTTTTTTAATTTTTTGTATACCTAATCCTTCATTTTTATTCATAAAATTTTCAAGTCAGGATAGAGAGTTTTTCAAATTAAAAATCATAAAGATAATCAGTGGTGTTTCTTCAAAAATTTTGCTATTGGATATGATTATAATTTTCGTCTTAATCTATTAACCTTATTGCATAAAAAATAAAAAATTTTACTTGTATAACATTATTAAAATACTCTTATTTTTTAATTTAATACTTCTTTTTCTTCTACGCCGTTTTCTCCAACCAATGCATGGCCTTCAAAACCCAAAAAGGAAAAAAAAAAAAAAATCTTCGCTTCCATGCATACTGCTAGTGCAATCGTCACCCCCTGAAAGCTTAATAACTCCAGTTTGAGATTCATTCATTCTCTATTTCCACAATTCTGTTACTTAATTTCCAATATGTTTGATTCTATGACAAGGTGGAAGAAATTGTGGGGCTATATTCATTTAATTAGGCATTGTGGCTTTGAGCATGTTAAATGTTGGCTACGACCAAATCCATAACCCAGATACCTAAATTTAAATTTATATATATAATTTTATTTTATGTTATTGGCTTGATTATTTAATTTATAAGAATTTATTTTTTCTTGAATAATAAAATTTTTTTAAATTTATATATTTGATTTAAAGACTTTTATTTTCTTAGCGTAAAATCTTAGTTCCATTCCTAAAAATGAAAATAAATGCCATGATGTATTTGATTAAAGAAGATGTAGAGGAGAAAAAGTGTATTAGGTTAATTTAGATAATAGAAAAAAGATATTTTGCTAATTTTATATGATTGAAAATCTCAAACATTTATCATTAACATATAAGGAAGGCGATTGTAATCTTGTTTACATTAAGAAAAATGTTATAATTAATGTAATAACTTAGAAGTGCGAAATCAATCATATGAAAGTCCCGAAAGCTAGAGATTTGAAAATAACCATGTTGCAAAAAGAGGAGTTCAGCATGTACGTAGGTGGGTGGTAGGGCAATATTGGAGATATGAAAATATCCTATTACTTCGGCAATCCAAACATTCCATAAAATTTTTAATATTCTATTAAAAAATGTTAGATGAAATTTACATAGACAATATATGACAAAATTATGTCTCTTCAAATTGTAAGCAGGTAATTTTACGTACTATCAATTAACTTAATATTTTATTAATATAATGTTTAATTTATTAACGAAAGCTATTAGATACATTCTTTTCGGCGCAGGACCCATTTACTTCAATCCAAACTTGCGTTTGCCGGCAGTAGCTATTACTTCCCTTTCGCTGTCTGAATCACATTTACATCCCCGAACTCCTTTTATTCTGTATTTGCGGCTATTTTCAGCTTTAATGATTAATTTTAGATAACATTTGTGTTAACGTATTAATACATTTATTTATAATATAAAAATATAAATATAATAATAATTTTTTTTAAATTAATATTATTATAATTATATTTTTACATTATAATTACGTACTATAATACCTTAATTTTATTGCCTCCTTCCTTAACACACAACCTTTCCTAATTCCTGTACTATAGGTCCATTACTGATTTCTTCTCATCTAGGCACGGCAATTTCTTTAAATTAAGAGATATTTGTGAGATTATTTTATATATTTTTCATTTAGAAATCTAATGTTGTGTTTGAAATGCTTAATCGACAATGGTACCGAAATTATATAAAGGACCAAATATTTGAATATATCAAATCCATTCATGACATTATTATACCGATCCCTTACGGTGTGTAAAGTGCTTTGTACCAATAATACAATATCTAAAGCACACCTTGACCCAATCATAAGGTCCAAAGACAATAGAGGCACATCAAAACTAAAATTTGATAAAAAATAAGAGATTGAAAAAGGGAAGAAGAAGAAGACATATGCAGAAAACAAAAGAGTCTATATATTTTTCAAAATTATTAGATAGACTTCTGCCGCCGCCTCTTTGCCTTAAGCATCACGATTTCTTTATATTCTTCAACTGTGACTCAGTTGATCCCTTGTTCTTAATCTAGATCATGTTGGGAAATTCAACGTGCCAAATTTTATATGTTTTATTATTACGGATCATATATATAAAATACTCTTCATTTGTATGTGGTGTTGGGGAGGGCAACTACAATTATTATATATGTGTGTGTTAGAGCGAGAGAGAGATCACTTGCCCATTAACATTCTAATATTTAGAGACCAGTACATTGATATTAAATTTCCTGAAACAACACCTAATTTATCTAGCAAAAAACTTCAGAGTTAAAACTTATAATGACGAAAAAAATGTGAAAAGATTTTGAATTTTGGATCACTTTGAAAACTAGAAATAAATTCCTCAATTTTCGCACTTTCAATTTATTTAATCTTTAGCGTTGTTTTTTTTTTTTTTTTATATTAATTCAAACTTTCTTGTAGCAAATTTTCATTTCTCTCCAGTTTTGGCTTGTCCAAACAAGATGAATAAAGTAATATATGGTATAACGACGACACGACAAAATTAAACCAAAATTTTTTTTTGAAGTGTAAAAATTAAAAAATTTAAATTTAAATTTTGAGTAAGTGACCCAAAATTTCATGAGAGATTTTTTTTTTTTTGCTTTTTTCAATATTAATTGTAAATAAGCAAAATAAAAATCTCAACAAAAATTTGGTTGTAAAAAATACAAGGCCTCTGCGGTTTAATTGAAGAAGCAATTGAAATCATTGGGACCATTACAGAATTGAATGGTAAAATTCGAAGGTTAATACATAAGCAAAGGGACAAATTTAAAAAGTTATACGGCAAACCCACTTTTATTTAGGAAAGTGGAGACCACTACGGCTCCCTCTTTATCAGTGGGTAGCTAGCAGTTGGGTTGTATCAGCTCATGCTTTTGTAATATCTGTCTTCTTTTTAAGATTCTGTTGGTTAAAATAAGGAGAAGCCGAATTGAGAAAAAGATGGGTAAGTTGGAACAGGTCACCCGCATATTTGTTCTATGAATTTTTAATATATTGTTTGGTAAGGTGGACATGGCATTCTATGTTACAACTTCTAACCCACCCCGACTCTACATTGTACCATACAGCCTGGGATGGCAAGGGAAGCCTCTTTATCTTTTTCTTACCTTCCTGTTTGCTAAATTAATTTATTTTCTTATTAAATATCACTTTCTTTTGCAATATTCAAAGCTTTAGTTTTGGTCCATAAAAGTAAGGTTGAGAGGGTAAGGTTGGCCGGCTTGACGCTTGAATTGAAAGGCTTTGAAACAAAGGGGCAACCCCAAACCACAATCCAGTGAGCAAGAGCATTTGCAACAGCCAAGACAGGGCAGCAGCTCGTCGTTTCAGAGGCAAAGCAGAAAAGGGGAAAGAGAAAGAGAGGAATTTAAGGCAGAAGAAGAAGAAGAAGAAGAACAAGAAAACGGGGAATTTTGTGAGAGGGTTGAAGTTGGACAGGATGAGTGAGCAGAGTCAGCAACAAAACCAGTTGGTGGCGCAGAATTCGGGAAGCCTGAGCTTTAGCAGCCAGTTGTCGAAGGAAGATGAGGAGATGTCGAGGTCGGCTCTCTCCACTTTCAAAGCCAAGGAGGAAGAGATTGAAAGGAAGAAGATGGAGGTGAGACAGAGGGTTCAGGCGCAGTTGGGTCGAGTCGAGGAAGAAACCAAGCGTCTCGCCATTATTCGTGAGGTATGTCACCTACTTCTCACCCTTTGTAATGGTTGCTGTTGGAGATTCAACTACGATTTCATGGAAATGTCACCTAAACTTAGCTGCTAGACGACAATATTAGCTTTGTCGTGGGAATGAATAATAGGGTTTTGTGATCTGAACTTCTCAAGTCCTTCCCTCTTCCCTCTCTCCCTTCTTTCTTTTGCACTAGGATTGAAAAAATTACAAGAAAAAAAATGTGGCAATTCTTGTTGAGAAAAGACAACAAAGTATTTGGGGTTATGAACATACAAGAAAGAAAATTGTGTTACTTTTCATGCTGTAGGTTTAATATTTGGGGGTTTTAACATAGCTCTGTAAATTTGTCACGGCCTGAATTCCTGATGCATAGAAGTTCCACTTGTTTCATGTAATTTTCTATATGCCGTCGTTATCTATAACAACGAGAACGGGAGAGGTTTGAAGATTAACTAAAGTATTCGGATATACCCGATCTGTGTAGGTTTGTACGCAAGACACAGTAAATTTGCAGTAAAGAAAATTCCTTTCCACTCTCAATTTCTGATGGGGAAGGAAAATATATATATATATATCAAAATTAGAACTTTCTAGACTTTTCCTGGCCGTCTGAGCTTTGCCTGTTCTGCTGCTTGAAAGCCATAGAGTTTGTCTCTGCCTTGCGGAAATGATAGAAGTGAGCCGTGGCCATTATTCAGGCTCAAAAGTGTTATATATCTATGCAATTGTTATTATGTTGAATGATATAGATGTTTAATTCCGTTCTTTCTTGTATTTGAGGAACACCAGGAACTCGAAAGCTTGTCAGATCCGATGAGGAAGGAAGTAGCATTGGTACGAAAGAAGATCGATTCAATAAATAAGGAGTTGAAGCCACTAGGCCATACCTGCCAGAAGAAGGTGAAACAGATTATAATTCATGGGAAATATTGATGATATATATGGTTGGATGATAGTGTAAAGTACTGCATTTTACTTGGGACATTATTGAAATTGGGTGTGATTGTTGCAGGAGAAAGAATACAAAGAAGCTCTTGATGCGTTTAATGAAAAGAACAGGGAAAAAGTACAGCTAATCACCAGGTTGATGGAGGTGAGTCTCATATTTCATATAACAGCCGCGAGTGATTTAAATTGCATTAGTCTCCTTATTCTGATACGTGAGGTTTGTCCTTCTTGTGGTTTGTTTTCTTTTGAATGCTCAATTTGAACAGCTGGTGAGTGAAAGCGAGAAATTGAGGATGAAGAAGCTGGAGGAGCTGAGTAAGAACATAGAAACCATGCACTGATCTAGCCAACTGCTCATGACTCTCATTAGGCTTGCGTGGGATATTAAAGATGACATAGTATTTTTTATATGTATGGGTGTCTTGTGCTTATGTATTTTGTGGTGTTAATGTTTGTTTAACTAATTTAGGTGGGGAAATACCCTATAAACAGGCTTGTAACTAAAATACTTGCATTTTGTTGTCCTTTTTTTTTTCTCTTCTCTTGTCCCACAAAAAAAAAAAAAAACGTCAAACCACTTTGTACTACTCTTCTGGCTTTATTTAATTTATTGATGTAATTTACATTTTGTTGCCAAGAGGACCTTGGTGTTGTTTTGATAGTAGGGCTCGGGCACTCAGCTAGAGCAGTGTAATGCAATTGCCGATGGCATGGCATTTGACCATGTTTGGTTACCTCTGATGGATAGTACAATTTTCTGTACGAATCAGAGCCTCGAAATGTAATTTACTTTTGTAGCATGTATTCTTTGGCATGCCATGGTTTTGTTCATTTTGTTTTCTTTATATCATGAACAATGATACTGGTTAAACAGATAGTGATTTGACTGGGACATAAATTCCCAATGTGGTGCCTATGATTTAGCGCATATATCTAGGAGATATGATGGAAATTGATTTTGTCAGCTCCATTCGTTACACTTTGATACATAAGAATGACAAATGGAAAGCAGAGCAGCCACCAAGTTAAAGACGCTTTAGCAGGGCACAAGTCCTCCCCATTACATTTCGTCGAGTATGATATTCATATTGCTTTCCGTTTCTGATGAAGCCGTCAATGTATGACTATCAAATATCTATTAGATATTTATAATTAAAGTAAGCTCAGAGAATATTGTTGGATTCATCAAACTTTTAGTTTTTTATGCAAATATTTTTAACTTTTTTTTATATATCTATTAAGAAAATTTTGAAGTGTATAAATTTTTTGTAATTAATAAAAAAATTAATTTGTGTAAATTTTTTGTAATAAAAAATGATGTAATTAATTAATAAAGTAGTTAACTACTTAAATTGAAAATTTTTTAGTATGAATGAGGAAATCATTGAATTATTTTTCAAAATTTAAGAATGTTTTGAAGTGAATGAAAAGATTAATAAATTAATAAATAATTTTTAAAGTAATTTTTTTTTAAAGTTTAAGTATTTTTTGAAGTTAAAAAAAAATAATGAATTAATTAATTATTTGTATTTTAAATTTTTTAATAAAAATTTAAAATATAACTTAATATGATGTAAAATTAAAATAATGATAATATCTTTTCAATGAGTCTATTGATTTCACTATTCTCTCATCAATTTTACATTAAATCTTTTTAATTTATTATTTTTTTAATATCATAATATATTAACACTAACAAATTCAATTTTTTATTAACACTAACAAATAGCTTTATTTAAAATATATTAATGTATAACCAAATAAACTAATTTTCTAAATAAACAAGTTTAATTAGAAAATATACATGTTGCAATATTACGAGTCAGCTCCTTGCGCAACAAGAAGAAAAGGAAAATACAAAGAAATTGACATGCCAGCAAAAAATAATGAACAATCGTAATAAAGCGAAGGCAGGTTTAGCTTCACCAATTGACCTAGTTAATGATGGTTATTCTAGAATGAACGGATCATGTAAATGTCCCATTATAATATTCTGCCGTGGCGTGTCATTATATTGAATCTCTTATAAAGATGTAGAAGCTTCTCAAAATTAGAAACAACGGTTTTAACACGTCGTTGCCGGCATCATTTTTTTTGGTAGAGTATGTTTTTTGATGTCAATGCTACGTTTAGCTCCAGCCTTATTCAAACATATAACCAAATAAAAAAAAGAATGTGATGGGCCCCTGAGACCAGCATTATCACGAGTCTACAGCAGAAGGGCTGGAAGGCCAGAAACAATGGGTAGGGGTCCAAGTGGGACTTAGGAGGAGGCATCTCAGGAAAATAGTATAACTAACTAACTAAGTGAGAGGGTGAGGAAGAAGTGAGTTAGTTAGCCGGTCTTTTTAGGGAGCATGAGCAAAGGGGGGCATGCATGGATGATGGTGGGAGAGATATAGCCTCTCCAAAGCTAGACTAGGCTTGGAGGAATTTATGAGGTGTTCTTACATTTTTCTTCTGCTGAGTTATCCAGCACTTTTGTTATATGAATAAAATTAATTGGGCTACAACAACTTTGGTATTTGTAATGACCCAATAATTCCTAATTAGTGGAATATATATATAATCACTTAGTTAGTGAATAAAAGAGAAAGAAAATTTTGAAAAAAGTTTAGTAAAGTATAACTTTTTCTGAGGTGGAAACATATCTTGAAATTGAAGCTAGCTCAATGATTATGCTTCACTTGCATTATTTGAGATGATGAGGGTTTGAATCCTAACTTATCTACTTCCATTATTTTTTTAGGGTCTGACACTTGTCCTTAAGAGGTGAAATGACAAAAATGCCCTCAGCCTTATATCTCATTCTTCCTGTTATTCCTCGAGTAGTTAGTATTTAGAGACCTTCCCTATGTCGTAAGTCCACCGAGCTTCGGTTTCTAATCACTGGTGTTGTCCTCGATCGTCTAGGTTGTTGTTGCCGGCGAGTCATTGGCCAAAGGTTGCCATTTTTCGGCAAAAAACCCGTTGGTTTTCACGGTTCATTGCACACCGAAATCTCAGAGAAAATTCAGTGTAAGGATGCGATTTTCTTTGGTGTTTCTATTGTGGTTTTCATTCCTTACATGATTTTTGGCCATTCCCTTCTAATCTTGTGTGTTATAACCTGGAAATTTATTCAAATTTGGTGGTTCTTCGAGTGTCTGCGTTAGGGTTTTGAGAAAGAGGGAAGTTGCAAAAGTCGTCCAATTAAAGCTCTAATTAGTGAGTTAAACTCAAACTTTCGATGTTCCTTGTTGTTCTCTCATTAATTTCGGCCATTTCCTTCTCTCAATTTCAAGAAATTCAAGCCCATGGTGAAAAACGCCAATTTTGACGTGAAATTAGGGTTCTTAAGGGACCAAACTGAGCTTTTTGAATTTGAGGCTTTAATTAGCAGCATAAAGGAAGTAATTGGAACAATTAGAAATTATTGTTTTGATAGGGAAGATGAATTGATAATGTTTCAGAATTTACCTTGAATTTTACATGTATGGAAGGGTTATAGGAAGGTTAAGTATGTGTAAAAGCCTATGGTAAATGACCTATAGTCTAATCATGTTGTTAGAAAATTTAATAATGGGAATTATATTAAGAGAACGAATGGGAATTGATAAATTGGTTTATTACATGATAGAGTGGAAATTCTTATTGGAATATATTTATAAGGCCTTATTTCCTTGTGGTTGTAAGAGTTCTTAGGAGTAGAGAAACTTTTAAATGCTAAATCAAAGAATGGTGAATGATGAGGTGATTACTTACGATATAAGCTTAATGCCAAAGTGTGTAGGGGAAGAGAAAGGGAAGTAATTCATTTTTTTTTTTCTTTCTATTGGCATAGGAATTTCTTAAGGGTGAGACTTTCATTTAAGTTGAAGGAAATTGGTTGCATGTTAGTTAATGATGTTCAGGTATGTAGATAATACTCTTAACTCCTTTGCATGATTTTTATATTCTTTTTCTTATTTGAATATTTTGTTGAGTATGGTTATCAATATTATTGCTAATATTATTATTAAAAAATGTTAAATTCTATAAGATGGTTTTCCAAAGGTAATGTACGTAATTATGGTATGAATGGATTAGTAAAGACCATTGAGGAATTATGAGTATGGTTAAGTGCAACTGCTAAGTAAATTGATTCCATACACCCTTATTTTATATTTCTTTGAGTTTGGAAGGACTAGTTAGGACATTGGAAGCTAACAGTAGTTCTGTTAGCCCTTGGTGTACTTTGCAAAATATCTAGCTAGCAGGGTTAATGAAGGTGCTGGTCTCATATGACGACCATCGTACGTGGACAAATGGATAATTAATTTTTGTGAGTTATGACTTCACGCTTGTTGGTTATTTACTCTTGAGGATTATGCATCATTGCTTGTTATGAGTTACCCTTTTAGGCTGTGTGCCACACTAGATATTTATAGGTTAGTCCATGGTAGTTCTTCTCCTTAATAGATATTCAGGAATCTATTGTTTCGTTTCTTTTTACTTTATAAGGCATCTTGATTCGGGCAATAAAACATGTTTTACAATGTGCATCAAACAGTTGGTTGCTGCTTGTTTCTAAATGAAATATTTATCTTAATCCATACAAATCATCATCACGCATTTGATTGTTGAATATATATGTATATTGTTTACTGATGTTAGGATGCTATCTACCAAAAAATTTTGTTGTCTCAGATAGTGGAGCAGGTGGTTTGCTTGAGGAAGCTAAGGAATGACTGGGGATCTCCTTGGGTGAGTCGTTTGGTTCTGTGGGAATTTCACCTTGTTTGTACATTATTTTTGGGTTGTACAAATAAATTCTGGTTAGCTATTCTTTTGTTCACTTTAGCGATGTATCTTGACCATAAAATGAGTATTCCCTACCTTTTGTATTTTATGTATTTTGTTTTAGATCCTTATGGTGAGAGCAAAGCTCTCGTTATGTAAATTTTGTTGTCTGGTAGGATTTTATAGAAATATCAGGATGTTCTACTTACTGGATAGGCTCAGCTAAAATTTCTACAAAATCTTTATGTTGTATATAGATTATATATCTTTATGGAATGAGTAAATTTTACTTTGCATATGATGCAAGGTTAGAAAATTTTAATATGGTTTTAATTTCCATTTAGATTAGGCTTGCAAGTTCGAGAATTTTTCTCGTTTCTTGTGCCAGTCTCACTCCAGGGTTATGGGGTGTGACAAATTGGTATCAGAGCCAGGTTGTGGATTTTCCTATGGTCATGTGGGATGACAGTGTCCTTTTGTGAGGTCTTTATTATTGTTATGAAACCTGGGCATAACCATAATTGGGATACCATGGAAGGCCTAGATTAGGGTGTTTGTATATCTATTCTTTATGTATTTCTTCCTTTATATTGGCTAATCTCTATCTGTCACTTTTGAGTTAATTGGTACCTGTGGAGGTTGAATGTTTGTTATTATGTGTTTTAAATTGTTGATGCCTTCGCATAGGCATGTTATTCGCTGAGTGACGGATGTAATGGATATGTCTGATAATGCATCCACCCAACTTGAAGTTCCCTTAGTCTGGGGTCGTACTAGAGGCCGAGGCAGTGGTCCTAGAACTGCTAGGCATCTAAGAGCTGTTTCCCTAATAAAACTCAAGGAGGGATCACAGGTTTAAAAAACTCATAAACCTCTAACTCAAACAGAGTTAAGGGATTCTCAAGCTAGAAAAACTATGGAAGTGACCCTAGCCCAATTTATGAGGTTTAAGCCTCCCACTTTCACTGGATCTAATAGTTAAGAGGACCCCTATCACTTTATTGAAGGAATGGAGAAACTATGTAAGGCATTACGTTGTTCATTTATTAGGCTGGTTGAATTTGCTAAATTTCAACTACAAGATGCAGCCTATTTGTGGTTCTAGACAGTTTTGAGTGAGAGATATGTTAACTTATCTCCAATGTAATGGGATGAATTCAAGGAGTTGTTCATAGATCGTTATATACCTTAGAGCGTGAGGGATGCTAAGGCTCGTGAATTTAAGTTACTCAAATATACCCTTGGTGAAACTGTGTTAGATTATGATATTAAGTTCACTCAACTCTTACGCTATGCATTGCACTTGGTTCTTACAGAGAGACATTGTATCAAAAGATTCATGATGGGGTTACTTAAGTATATGTTTCATGCTTTATCTTCACAAATTGATAATTTTCTTTCCTATTTTGTTGTGGTTAACTGTGCCCGTAGAATTGAGCTACGAGAGATGGAAGAGGACACTTTCAACAAGAAGAGAAAAAGAGAACAAGGGAGGAGGCATACTGGCATTGGTACTTCTTCTCGGGGACCTAGGCTTCAAAGGCCTTTCAAGTTTACCTAGTCGCAGGCTTACACATATGCTCCATCTTCATATAATGCTCCCTCTCGTAGACTTACTTTGGGAAGTAATAGATCTATAGAGCCCCATGAGGTATCTCAGTAAGTCTGCTCATGAACTGCATGCCCTACTTGCCAAAGCTTTCATTCGGGGGGTATGCTATCATGCTACCAGGGCATGTTTCCATTGTGGATAGATGGGTCATTTTAAAAGGAATTGTCCTCTAACATAGTAAGCCTCTAGCCAAGATTTAGTGCAGTCAGCAGCCTATCCTACCCCACGTGTGGTTACATCGATTATAAGCCCCTCTACTTTTGTAGGTAGGGTATGCCCAAGAGAGACCTAGGCAATCAGGGTCATGCATTAGTGGGTAGTGGCCAGGCACGTGTATTTGCATTAACTTGGTAGGATGCTCGAGTATCAAATGTTGTGGTGACAGGTATGATTTTGGTTGATTTGCATCAAGCATGTGCTTTATTTGATTTAGGTTCCATTTAATCTTATGTTTCTCCTCAATTTGCTAAACTACTTTATGGTACTCCCATTCAAATAGAAAATCCCATCTTAGTAGGTACCTCTTTCAGGGAATTTGTAGTGGTTGATACAGTATATCAATCATGTAAAATACAATCAGAGACAGAGATATTCTAGCGGACTTAACGGTATTACAGATGGTAGATTTGGATGTGATTCTTGGTATAGATTGGTTAGCCTTTTGCCATGCAATGTTAGATTGCCATCGAAAGGTAATAAAATTTAAAACTCCTGGGGAAACCCCTTATGAAATATAAGGGGATGATGAGGTGACTTCAACTAGAATAATTTATGCTTTGAGAGCATGAAGGCTTCTAAATAGCAGGTGTCGGGGATTCTTGGCTATGGTGAAAGACATGGAGAAATAAGTAACAGAGTTAAATGAGATTCCAGTGGTTAGGGAATTTCTTGATGTCTTCCATGAGGAATTACTGGGTTTGCCTCTGGATAAAAAAATTGAATTCTCCATTGACTTAATCCCAGACATTCAACCAATTTCAATTCCTCTTTACTGGATAGCTTTTACGGAATTGAAGGAGTTAAAGGAGCAGTTATAAGATCTCTTAGAAAAGGGGTTTATCAGGCCTAGCACGTTATTTTGGGGTGCTCCTGTCATATTTATAAAGAAAAAGGATGGTTCCCTAAGGTTATGTGTAGATTATAGGCAGTTAAACAAGATAACCATACATAACAATTATCCCATACCTCGTATTAATGATCTTTTTGATCAACTTCAAGGAGCTCAGTGTTTCTTAAAGATTGATCTTTAGGTTAGATATCATCAGTTAAAGATCAAGGGTGGAGATGTTCCAAAGATAGCACTCCATACCCGTTATGGTCATTATGAATTTCTAGTAATGTCCTTCAGGTTGACTAATACACCTACAACCTTTATGGATTTTATGAACAGGGTATTCAAACTGTTTCTTGACAAGTTTGTGATTGTCTTTATTGATGATATTCTAGTTTATTCTAAAAGTCTCAGTGAATATGAACAACATTTGAGAATATCATTACAACGATTAAGGGAAGAACAACTTTATGCTAAATTCAATTAGTGTGAATTTTGGTTGAAATAAGTGGCGTTCTTAGGCCATATCATCTCTAAAGAAGGGATCCAAGTTGACCCAATTAAAGTTGAAGGTGTCCAACAATGGCCCCACCCTTCCACTGTTACTAAAATCAGAAGTTTCTTAGGCGTGACTGGGTATTATTGTCATTTTGTGAAGGATTTCTCCAAGATAACTGCTCCATTGACACGGTTGACCCAAAAGAATGCAAAATTCATCTGAAATGACTCTTGTGAAGTGAGTTTCCAAAAACTGAAGGAATGTCTAACTTCAACCCATCTTGAGTCTACCTTCAAGCACTGGTGGCTATGTGGTGTATTATGATGCTTTTGGTGTGGGGTTAGGGTGTGTATTAATGTAGAATGATTAGGTCATAGCCTATACATCCAGGCAACTGAAAAAGCATGAGTAAAACTACCTTACCGATGAGCTTGAAATGGCAGCAATAGTTTTTACATTAAAGATATGGTAGCATTATTTGTACGGTGAAGCCTGTGAGATATATATGGATCATAAAAGTCTTAAGTATATCTTTTAGTAGAAGGATTTGAATATGAGGCAAAAGAGATAGATGGAGTTACTAAAGGATTATGACTGCATCGTACTTTATCATCTAGGTAAAGCAAATGTGGTAGTGGATGCTTTAAGCGGAAAATCCATAGGAAGTTTAACATATATTCAAGAGGTAAGAAGACCACTAATTATTGAACTGTAGTAGTTAGTGAGGAGTATGGTGAATTTTGAAATTAGTGAATCAGGAGTTTTTATGGTCCACATACAATCTAGTTCTACTATTATCAATGAGGTGAAAATTGCTCAGAGATAAGATTTAGAATTGCATAAGTTAATAGATGATTGTAAAGAAGGAAAGAATAAAGAATTTACTGTTGATACAGAAGGAGTGTTAATGTTTGAAGGGAGGTTATGTGTACCACAAGTAGAAAATTTAAAGAAGATCCTTAAGGAGGGTCATCGTTCGACTTATACCGTGCATATAAGATCTACCAAAATGTATCAAGATTTGAAGTAAATTTATTGGTGGAATGGTATGAAAAAAGATGTAGCGGACTTTTTCTATCACTGTTTGGTGTGTCAACAAGTCAAGGCCAAACATCAAAGGCCTGCTAGTTTACATCAGTGGCTAGAGATACCAGAATAGAAATAGGAATGAATTACTATGGACTTTATTACTGGTTTGCCTCGCACTTTAAAGGGGTGCGATTCTATATGGGTGATTGTAGATAGGTTAACGAAGTCCGTACACTTTTGTCTAGTCAAGATAACCTACTCTGCAGTTAAGTATGCCCAATTATATGTACATAAGATGGTGAAGCTACATTGGGTGCCAATGTCTATTATATCTGATCAAGGACCTCAATTTACCTCCAGATTTTGGGAAGCATTTCAAGTCGCATTAGGAACTCAGTTGGAGTTGAGTACTACTTTCCACCCCCAGACAGATGGCTAGTTTGAAAGGACAATCCAAATATTAGAAGATATGTTGAGGTCATGCATCATGGACTTTTAAGGAAATTAGGAGAACTACTTGCCCTTAGCAAAATTTGCTATATAACAACAGTTATCAAACCAATATTTAAATGGCACCATTTGAAGCCTTCTATCATAGGAGATGTCGTTCCCCCATTGGGTGGTTTGAAATAAGCGGATCTCAAATAATGGGCCAAGATTTAGTTCAAGATGCAATAGAAAAAGTCAAGTTGATTGAAGAAAGATTGCTTGCAGAACAGAGTGGACAAAAAGCCTATGTAGACCATCAAAGTAGAGACTTGGAGTTTATAGTAGGCGACCATGTGTTTCTATGGGCATCTCCCATAAAAGGGGCAATGAGGTTTGGCAAGAAAGGTAAATTGAGCCTTAGGTATATAGGCCCATTTGAGGTTCTTGAAAGGATCAGTGCAGTAGCTTATCGACTTGCATTGCCGCCTGAGTTATCAAATATTCATTCAGTCTTCCATGTAATTATGCTTAGGAAATACTTGCATGATCCATCACATGTTATTGAGCTGCAAATGGTGCAAGTAGACGTTGGGTTGAGTTATGAAGAGGTGCCTGTGAAAATCCTAAATAGGCAAGTAAAGAAGCTTCGTTCAAAAGAAATTTCATTAGTAAAGGTGTAACGCTTGCCAAGTTTGATGTAAAATTTTTTTTTAAGCAAGAGTAAAAGTACAAATATTTATGGTGTATGTCATTAATCAGATATGTGCTATAGCTTAGCGTTAAGCTTATGGTTTCGCAAAGTTTGATGTCCCAGGTTCGAGACCTAAATTCCTCCTCCCTTAGAATTTTTTTTTGTGTTGACACGTGTCCTTTTACCAGGTGAAATGACTAATTTGCCTTCATTTTCTTCTTCTTCTTCTTGTGCGTTTTCTTTTGCTGCAGTACATCCTCATCTCTTTCTCTCTGTTTCTTCTTCCTCTGCCACGGTCAGCCATGTCCTAGCTTTCGGCCAGCACCCTCCCTTACCGGCAATGAGTTTCCGACCGCTACGCCTTGCAGTTTCTGGCAACAGCCTCCATTCTTCATTGGTCACTGTTGGCAGCTGAGAAAAAGAGGATTTCAATGGTTTTTTTTTTAGTGAGTTTTGCTTGATTTTTCATGAAAACGTTGAAGGTAGTTGCATTTTCAGTCTTTTCCCATTGAATTTAAGCATTGGAAGCATGTTTTTAGATAAGTTTTTGAGATTGGTTCTTCCAGGGATTAAACTTAAAATTTTCCAAATTTTGGGGGTTTTACAGAGAATTATAGAATTATGGAATTTATTGGGTTTAAGTTGGTATTGTAGGAACACTTTTAATGTTTATGAAATGAAATCCCATTGTTCTTCATGGTTAAACTTGGTTGAAGGTGAAAGTATGGAAATTTGGGATGAAAGTGAAAATTTAGTAAGTTTATAAGGAAGTGAATGTAAATTGATGAAAAACCTGAGTAAGTTATGTGATGGAATCAAGGAATATAAGCTACGGCTTGTTTTTAGTGCTAATAAGGGAGCTGGACATGATTTTAGTAAGGGAAATGTGATGAATTAAAAGAAGAAAAATTCTTCTTGATTAGGATTATGTGTTGAGTTGGTGTTATGGGCTAGTATGAGAATTGTAGATATTTTGATTGCTTTTAGTAAATCTTTTCTATTTATGAACTTGTTAAGAGGCATTATAATGAGCTTTAATTAAGGTGTATTAGTGATAAGAATAGAGGAAATTGTACTTTTATGATATAGGGATTATTTGGTGAAATATCTTATAACCAAAAGAAGGAGCCTACTTCACCCACTAGGTAAGCGGTAGCTCTTCCAACCTTATGTTTATCGTTGCATCGTTATATGGTAGCATAGTTTGCTAGACTTGTTAGTCTTTCAAATGAATTATGACTTATAATTTGTATGTGATGCCATGTAAAAACCATAAAAAAGAGGATTGTATGAAAAGTGGCACTTGATGTGTAAATAGGTGAGCTTGTGCCTCACGACCATCTGATTTAAATTACTCAAGGGCTAAGTTCCCTTAACTAATGACAAAGTACCTAAGGGCTAAGTTTCCTTGACCGATAATAAAATACCTAAGGGCTAAGTTCCTTTGACCGATGATAAAATATCCAAGGGCTATGTACCCTTGACCGATGAGAAAGTTTTGTTCGAGGGCTATCAATCCTTAACTAATAAATGTGATTTCCAAGGGCTATGTGCCCTTGACCTACTTAATTTCCATGGAATGAATCCATGACCATTATTGTTATATTGCATGTTTATGGCTTAATATGATAAGCTTTTAAATGATGATTTATAGAGAACTGACCAGTTTAAAAGGTATTATAATGGTTTATTATTGGAATGCTACCTGTTTATATTTTACTTAATTTCAGGCAATCACCCAGAGCAGTTTGCTGACTAGGAGGGCTAGAAGAGCCCAATTAGTATTGCTGAGGATTTGATTCCCTATTTTCTTATTTGGGTTTTATATTTTTTTTGTAATAGTGTAATTTGTTAATGATGTAAATAACTGTAAATGAGTATGGATGACCATAGGTAGATTTCCTATTCCTCTATTGTGATGTAGTTGTTTCTAGTTGATCTGAGAGCTAAGCTCTCTTTTCTAGATATTGTGGTTTTTAACAGATATTTATAGCAATTTTGAGAGGTCTCAGTTATAGAGAAGATTCTGCTGAAATTTCTACAAAATATATAAATGTGAGTAAGCTTGGTAATGAATTTCCATTATGTATGATTTACAATTCAGTTAAGAAAACATAGTGTTAGGCTTACAGAAATGGGTTATTCCCATTATCTGTGCTAGTTGCACTCCGAAAGTTGGGGTGTGACAAAATTGGTGTCAGAGCCTGGTTTGAAGGTATCTTATAGTCAATCGAGTCATAATTGCCATGTTGTTATTGAACCAGGAATAGTTAAGATAGATTGTCATATAAGAATGCTTATCATTTCTATGTTTTCATGGTTTAATGTTGATTGATTGGAATATTCAGTGATGCTTGATCATGGTATTTGTAGATTAAGTCATGCTGCCTCGGACACATGGTGTTCGTCGAATACGCAAGCTGGCTAATATATCTAAAGGGGCATCTACCCAGTCTGTTTCCTTGCCTAGGGGAAGTTAGGGCAGGGGTCTAAGTAGAGGCCCTAAGACAACTCGGCATCCCAAGCAAGTTTTTACAGTAGAACCAAAGATGACACTATCGGCTTAAGGAATTCATAGCCCCTCTGTTCAAACTCATTTAAGGGAGTCTCAATTTAGTCAAGATACAAAGGAGGTTTTAACCTGATTCTTGTGATTAAGGCCTCCTACATTTTCTGGATCCTCGAGTACAAAAGACCCTCAATGATTTTTGGTTGGGTTGTTATGGTAGTAGGTATCTGGAGCTTGCTGAATATCAATTACAAGACATAACATTTATTTAGTTTTAGACAGTCTTGAGGGAGAGATCATAGGAATTACTTTCCATGGAATGGAATGAATTCCATGAAATGTTTGAAGAACGGTTTATTCCACAAAGTATGCGTGATGATATAGTTCGTGAATTTGAGCTATTGAGGTGGGTTCCTGGAACTACTATTTCAAAGTATGATATTCGATGTACTTACCTTTCAAAGTTTGTACCACATGTAGTTCCTATAGAGAAACACCAAATTAAGTGGTTTGTCATGAGATTACCGAAGTCCATGTTTCGGTCAATAACCTCCCAAGTTAATAATTTTGCAACTTATTCAGTTGCTATGGATTGTGCTTGCTTGATTGAGGAGTGGGATATACAAGATGAGTCCTTTACTAAGAAGAGGAAAAGAGAAACTGCAAGCAAACAAGAAAGGGATGATATTTTTTATTTACGAGGGCCTAGGTCTGAGAGGGCGTTTAAACCAGCCAGGTCACAAACTCCTTACTTTTCTGTACCACCTCCTGGTACTCCATTTTATTAGTCTAACTTGAGGGATTTTAGATCCGTAGGAGCTCGTGAGCTTTCACAATTTTCTAGCCTGAGGGTAGCATGTCCCATTTATGGGAGGTATCATTTAGGGGAATGTTATTTGACGACCAGCACTTGTTTTCACTATGGACAGGTAGGTCATATGAAGAGAAACTGCCTTATAGCTCAACCCAGGGGTAATCAAGACTTTATACAGCTAAGTGCTCGATCTACTCCTTTTATGATTATTGTTAGGGGAATGCCTTCTTCCTTTGGGGGCAGGGGTGCTCCTAGGCGAGGCAGAGGAAGATAGGGATAGACATCAGCTGGACAAGGACAGGCCAGGTTGTTTGCATTATCCAGACAGGATGCTCAGGCTTTCAATGCAGTTGTCACAAGTATGGTTATGGTAGATTCACATCCAGCATGTGCATTATTTGATTTTGGTTCCACACATTCCTATGTATTTGTACATTTTGCTACACAGTTGAAAGTAAGCCCTTCCCGACTAGACAATGTGATTCTGGTAGGAACACCTCTCGAGCAATCTTTATTAGTTGACACGATATACAGATCGTGTACGGTGTCTATTGAAAATTGAGAAACCTTGGTGAATCTACTGTTACTTCAAATGTTAGACCTTGACGTAGTTTTGGGCATGGATTGGTTGGTATCTTGTCATGCCACGGTTGATTGTTGGAACAAAATGGTGAGGTTTGAAGCTCCTGGGCTAAGTACCCTTGACCGATGAGAAAGTTTTTTTCGAGGGTTGTAAATCCTCGACCGATAAATGTGATTTCCAAGGGCTATGTACCCTTAACCAACTTATTTCCATGGAATTAATCCATGACCGTTATTGTTATATTGCATGCTTATGGCTTAATATGATAAGTTTTTAAATGATGATTTACAGAGAACTTGTAATGACCTAATTAATGGGGGTTAGAGGGATAAACAATAATTAATAAATTAGTTAATGAAAAATAAAAGGAGAGAAATTTTTGCAAGAAATTTGACTAAGGTATAAGTATCACACCCTTAAATCCCTGGAGTGGGACCGGCATAGATCACGAGAAAATTCCCCTGACCTGCAAGCCTAACCTTAGAGGGACAATCACTAACATACCGATCCGATCCCCCTGAATACTGTTTGACTTAATATGTAAAGTGAGCATTTCAATACAAAACGAAGAAACTTGTAGAAATTTTGGCAACATCTCCCCAGTAAATTAGACGTCCCAAAATTTCTACAAGTCTTGCACGACAATACATAAATAGGGGAGCTCCTCTCCCACCAGCCCAGTTCAATATTTTACAACATATGACAAAAAATATGGCGGGTTCAACTGTGGTCACAAAATAATTCCCATATGCAATAATGGCTACCAATCTAAATATATACATTCCAAAAAAATAATGCCAGAATTATCATCTAAACAAAAGGACACGCCTTGCACCCAGACCATATGGCTCACTACGGCTCCCCGTTAGTGCTCCGCCGGCTCTAGAAGGTCGTCTATCTCTCTTTCTGGGACCAAAAATTTTTCGGCAGATAGCACCCCAAGTCAGTAACAATTTCATATATAAACAGAAATTTAACATAACCAAGAATTGAATACAATACAATGAAGTTAAATTCATCTTCTTGCAATTTAACAGTTGAGCTAGTTAACCTACTTTTCCAAAACATTAAGTCAAGAAGCCATTCATAGGTGAACAATCAACTTATGAAAATCATTCGGGGGAAAGATTGCTAAGAACCAATAGGCGAGGATACACAATCCTCGATGACAACTAATCAACAGGTGAGGATACACAATCCTCGAGGGTAACTAACCAACAGGCGAGGATACGCAATCCTCGAGGGTAACTAACCAACAGGAGAGGATACATAATCCTCGATGACAACTAACCAACAGGCGAGGATACACAATCCTCGAGGGTAACTAACCAACAGGCGAGGATACACAATCCTCGAGGGCAAGTAACCAACAAGCGAGGATACACAATCCTCGAGGGCAAGTAACCAATAGGTGAGGATACACAATCCTCGAGAGTAACTAACCAACATGCGTGAGTATATCTCACGAAAGTTATCATCTATCAGTCCTCCTAGCGATCAAGGATTTAAGTCAAACATGCATACAAAGATGAAAATATGCGAAAAAATCATCTGTGTTCCTGATCTTAACTATTTAATGATCACCTCTAAGCATCTCACGAGTCCAATACTGTGGTTAAGGTCATTCAACATATACAAAAGGTCCCTTACTTCTAACCTCTAATCCGATGAGACATAATCATAACGAAATTGGTTATATTTAGAAACAATTGAAGCAAGAACAACCCAAGTATAATAAGAGTTTTGGGGGGTACTATCTGTGCACTTGGACTCCGATTGTCATGAGCAGTACGCTGCCCTCCTGAGGTGCCGGAATCGCTCATACGATTTACCTGCACCAACGTTCACATAGGAATTAATCGTTTTCTGGTTTATTATCCCAATTAGGACCTAACCCCCATCTCCTTAACTCTATATCTATCATTCCCTAACATGTGGCAACTTTACACTTTTGCCCCACATATTTTCTAGATTTTTCATTTTGGTCCCTATTTCAAACCCTACCCACCATTCTAATGCAATTCAAGACAAATTCATAGTTCTCATGCCCACCAACTTAAAAGTGTTAATCTAGAGTCAATATGAACCTATTACCAGTCAACATTTTTCCATTTTCTCAAGAACCCAAAATTTTCAAAACTTTTCATTTTGGTCCCTATTAGCCATTCTCCTTACAAGCAGCCAAAGTTTATGGTTTTAGAGCTCAAATTCATTGTATATGTGCCAGAAAATGCTACTTCTAACCTCAATCTCAAGAGAAAACCGATAAAAACGCACCAATTCGTCCAAAAATCGTCACTGCTTGAGCTCCTCGGATCCCACCCAAAAAATAGCTTCACCAGCGGCCAGTCGAGCTCGAATCCAGGTGGAAATGGTTGGCCAAGAAGCAAGGTACAAAACCTGTCCAAGACTCGTCGAAAAATCAGCTCATCGACGGCCAACCAAGCTCGCAATTTCCACTGCTTCCTGCGATGGAAATGGCAATTTCCAGTCGGAAAAGTGGCGAGGTTTGACTGGTGACCGGCTGGTGGTGCTCGGGGGGAGACGCGACTTAGCTCCGGTGAGGTTGAGGCACGATCACGGTGGCTCCTCAGTCTGCACAGCTCTCAGCTTTCCTTCCTGCACCTCGGCTGGAAGAAGGAGAAAGGGAGAAGAAGAAAAAAAAAAACTTTGAGGGGCATTTTTGTTATTTTACTGTAGGAGGGGACACATGGCAGCTCTAGGAAAAAAGAAAGGGAGGTTAGCTTCCCAGTCTCGAACCCACGTCTTGAGGAATGTAGCCTGAAGCTTGACCACTGAGCCAGCCTCAATCTCATTATACTAATACACAAAACAAAATAATATACCATCAAATGAATTATTAATCCTAATTACTTGGGGTATTACAATAAGATTTTATAAAGTGAAACCATACATTGAGATTGAGGCTGGCTCAGTGGTAAGACTCTATGTGCATATTCAAGAGGCCACGGGTTCAAGACCTAACTTCCCCAACTTCCTTTGTTTTTTTTAGGATCTGACACGTGTTTCCCTCTAGCGTGAAAAAACAAAAATGCCCTTGGCCATTTTTATTTCGTCTTCCCCAGTACATCTTCGAAGCAGGGAGGTAGTAGGGCAGTTGGACTTATGCATGTCATCGGAGCCGCCATTGCCTCACCGGAGTTGTGCCTCACCACCCCCTGAGAGTCGCATGTCTGTCACCGGCCAGAAACCGTCAGTTTCCTAGTGAGAATATACGATTTTTGTCGCGAAAGAGCTGAAAATCGTGACATTGCCGGAGCTCTGGTAAGTCACCTTTCCATCATCTATTGGGTGGATTTTGCTCCTCATTAGCTTGCCGTCATTTTCCCACTAATCTCTAGCTTTGTTGATCGGCTGTGATGTAGGATTTCCAACGAGTTGCTTTGAGTCACCGAAAGTGAGTTTCTCAGCTAAATTTGCTTAAATTGGTGATTCTTTGAGCCAAATCTTGGTATACATTATGAATGTCAGCTCATTTTTTACCCTTAGCTACTGTCAATTGATTGAAATTAGGTCTTAGATGCAAAACCCTAAATTTGGCCAAGATTTAAGGTTGTTTAGGGACTAAATTGAAAATTTTGGGACTTGAGATGTAATTAGTAGCTTCAAGATAACATTTGGGATATTTAGAAATTGTTGATTGGTTAGGAATGATGATTTGGAATTTATTCATATTTTTCTTGAATTTTTGCAAGTATGGGAATGCTCTAGAGAGATTAGAGATGTGTAAAAATGATCTATAGCCTAGGCAAGCTGGAGAAATCTAATTATAGGAGTTATAAAAAGTCAATGAATGAGAATTGAATGGGTGAGGATAGGAAAATTTATGGTTGCTTAATAATATGCCTAAGAGGGAATTTTAGTTGGGTGAGGTAACGAAAATATTAATGAAGGTGCTAGCTCCGTGTGACGGCCATCACATGAGGACCGATGAACGATTGACTTTCGTGAGTTATGACCTCATGCCTGTTGGTTATTTGCCCTCGAGGATTGTGTCTGCTCGCCTGTTGTGATTTGCTCTTATGGTTATGTCACACAAGATTAGTCCATAATAGTCTTTCCCTTGAAATGATACTCAGAAACTTATTGATTTTCTTGTGCAAGGCATCTTAAATTCAATATTTTGAAATATGCATTAATTAGCTGGTAGGTTTATTTGTAATTTAAATGTTATTCCATTTCATTCAACTCTTGATCATGTTTTCATTAGAATTTATATGTGTAACTTTATTACTGATTTTGGGGTGCTATCTGCCGAAAAAATTTGTCTTAGATAAGGAGACTGGTGATTTCCCGGAGGTAGCATAGCAGTGACGGGAATTCTTTCGGTGAGCTTTCTTGGGATTTATGGGATTTAGTTTTGATTATTTTGTTCTACATGACTCATTCTTTTTTAGATGTATATAGTTAGGGTGATAGCCATTGTTTTGTTATTATGAGATTGTATAGTGATCACAGTTGAACTTTTCCTATTGTTGTAAATTGATATATGCTATATTGGTTTGTACTGGTGAGAGCAGAACTCTTATATATATATATGTTGCCTGACAGGATGTTGAAAAAATTTTGGGATGTCCTAATTACTAGGGAGGTTCTGCTGAAATTTCTACAAAACTCTTTGCTTTGTATAAACCGCTTATTTCTATATAAAGGCAGAGCTATTATGTATGTGGTGGAAATTGTGTAGTTTTGGTATGGTATTGAATGCCCATCCAGTGTAGGCTTGTAGGTTTAAGGATTTTCTTCGCATCCTGTGCTGCTCCGACTCTAGGGATTTTTGGGTGTGACAAAACTGACCAATTTAAAAGGTATTATAATGGTTTATTATTGGAATGCTACCCATTTATATTTTACTTAATTTCAGGCAATCACATAGAGTCGTTTACTGATCAGGAGGGTTAGAAGAGCCCTATTGGTATTGTTGAAGATTTGATTCCTTTTTTTTTTTTTTTAGGTTTTGTATTCTTTTGTAATAGTGTAATTTGTTAATGATGTAAATAAATATAAATGGATATGGATGACCACAGGTAGATTCCTCATTCCCTTATTGTGATGCAATTGTTTCTGGTTGATATGAGAGCTTAGCTCTCTTTTCTGGATATTATAGTTTTTGGTAGATATTTGTAGCAATTTTGGGAGGTCTCAGTTATAGAAGAGACTCTGCCAAAATTTCTACAAAATATATATATGTGAATCTGTTTGGTAATAAATTTTCATGAATTTCCATTATGTATGATTTACAACTCGGTTAAGAAAACATCGTGTTAGGCTTATAGAAATGAGTTATTCTCGTTATCTGTGCCAGTTGCACTTTGGAAGTTAGGGTGTGACAAAAGGTGTTGTGGAGGAACCATTCCATTGAAGAAGCCACATGGGAATCAGAACATGATATGCGAATTAAATATCCTCACTTATTAAATGATTCAAGTATGTAGAGACATTAAATTTAAGGACTAAATTTCTATAAGGAGGGAAGAATGTAATGACCAAATAATTCTTAATTAGTGGAATATATATATATATATATATATATAATCACTTAGTTAGTGAATAAAAGAAAAGGGAAAATTTCAAGAAAGTTTAGTAAGGTATAACATTCTTTGAGGTGGAAATATATCCTGAAATTAAGGCTAACTCAATGGTTAGGCCTCACTTACATTATCTGAGAGGATGAGGGTTCGAATCCTAACTTTTTCACTTTCATTGTTTTTTTAGCCGCTGACACCTGTCCCTAAGAGGTGAAATGATGGAAATGTCCCCAGCCTTATATCTTCTTCTTCCCATTATTTCTCGAGCAGTCAGCGTTTAGAGACCTTTCCTACATCGCACATCCACCGAGCTTCGATTTCTGATCATTGGTGTTGTCCTCGGTTGTTTGGGTTGTCGTTGCTGACAAGTCGTTGGCCGAAGGTCACCATTTTCCTGTAAAAAACCTGTTGGTTTTCATAGTTTATTGCACACCGAAATCTCAGAGAAAATTCAGTGTAAGGATGCAATTTTCTTTGGTGTTTCTGTTGTGGTTTTCATTCCATACATGATTTTTGGCCATTCCCTTCTAATCTCATGCTTCATAACCTTGAAATTTATTCAAATTTGGCAGTTCTTCGAGTGTTTTCATTAGGGTTCCAAAAAAAAGGGAAGTTGCGAAATTTGTCCAATTAAGCTTGAATTGGTGAGTTAAACTCAAACTTTCGATGTGCCTTGTTGTTCTCTCATTAATTTTAGCCATTTCCTTATCTCAATTTCAAGAAATTCAAGCCCATGGTGAGAAACCACAATTGTGATGTGAAATTAGGGTTCTTGAAGGACCAAACTAAACTTTTTGAATTTAAGGCTTCAATTAGCAGCATAAAGGAAGTAATTGGAATAATTAGAAATTATTGTTTTAATAGGGAAGATGAATTGATAATGTTTCAGAATTTACCTTGAATTTTACATGTATGGAAGGGTTATAGGAAGGTGAAGCATGTGTAAAAGCTTATGGTAAATGACTTATAGTTTAATCATGTTGTTAGAAAATTTAATAATGGGAGTTATATTAAAAGAATGAATGGGAATTAATAAATTGGTTTATTACTTGATAGAGTGGAAATTCTTATGGGGATATATTTATAAAGCCTTATTTCTTTATGGTTGTAAATGTTCTTAAGAGTATAGAAACTTTTAAATGCTAAATCAAAGAATGGTGAATGATGAAGTGATTACTTACGATATAAGCTTAATGCCAAAGTGTGTGAGGGAAGAGAAAGTGAAGTAATTCATTTTTTTTCTCTTTCTGTTGGCATAGGAATTTCTTAGGGGTGAGACTTTTACCTAAGTTGAAAGAAATTAGTTGCCTGTTAGTTAATGGCGTTTAGGTGCACAGATAGCACTCCCAACTCCTTTGTGTGATTTTTGTATTCTTTTTCTTATTGGAATATTTTGCTGAGTATGGTTATTGGTATTATTGCTAATATTATTATTAAAAATGTTAAATTCTATAAGAGGGTTTTCCAAAGGTAATGTACATAATTATGGTATGAATGGATTAGTAAAGACCATTGAGGAATTATGAGTATAGTTAAGTGCAACCGCCAGGTAAATTGATTCCATACACCCTTATTTTATATTTGTTTGAGTTTAGAAGGACTAGTTAGGACATTGGAAGCTAACAGTAGTTCTGTTAGCCTTTGGTGCACTTTGCAAAATACTTAACTAGCAGGGTTAATGAAGGTGCTGGCCCCGTGTGATGGCCATCACACGAGGACGGATGGATAATTAATTTTTGTGAGTTATAACCTCACGCTTGTTGGTTATTTACCCTCGAGGATTATGTGCCATCGCTTGTTGTGAGTTACCCTTGTGGGTTGTGTGCCACACTGGATATCTATAGGTTAGTCTATGGTAGTCCTTCCCCTTAATAGATATTCAGGAATCTATTGTTTCTTTTCTTTTCACTTTATAAGGCATTTTGATTCAGGTAATAAAACATGTTTTACAATGTGCATCAAATAGTTGGTTGCTGCTTGTTTCTAAATGAAATATTTATCTTAATCCATACAAATCATCATCACGCCTTTAATTGTTAAATATATATATATGTATGTTGTTTACTGATGTTAAGATGCTATCTGTTGAAAAATTTTGTTGTCTCAGATAGTGGAGCTAGTGGTTTGCCTGAGGAAGCTAAGGAATGACTAGGGATATCCTTGGGTGAGCCATTTGGTTCTACGGGAATTTCACCTTGTTTGTACATTATTTTTAGGTTGTATATATAAATTCTGGTTAGTTATTCTTTTATTCGCTCTAGCGATATATCTTGACCATAGAATGAGTATTCCCTACCTTTTGTATCTTATGTATTTTGTTTTGGATCCCTATGGTGAGAGCGGAGCTCTCGTTAGGCAAATCTGGTTGATTGGAAGGATTTTGTAGAAATATTGGGATGTTATACTTACTGGGTAGGCTCTGCCGAAATTTCTACAAAATCTTTATGTTGTATATAGACTAGATATCCTTATGGAAGGGGCAAATTTTACTTTGCGTATGATGCAAGGTTGGAAAATTTTGATACAGTTTTAATTTCTATTTAAAGTAAGCTTGCAGGTTTGAGAATTTTTCTCATTTCCTATGCCGGTCTCACTCCAGGGTTATGAGGTGTGATAGTATCTGAGGTCTGTTCTTTGGGGTATGGTTGGAAAGCACATGGAGAGTCGAATTGAAGTGGTTAAGAAATCGTTGACAGAGTTGACTGCCAAGCTCGTCGCATTTTGTAACGAATGTCGGGCAATTCAGTTAACATTGTTAAAGTTACATGAAGAGTTATATGAAACACGTGCATGGCGACATTCCATGGATAAAGGGAAGTCATCTGAGGTTCTGCCATGCCGTGATACTGTTATCACCGAAGGTGGCAGTGGTGCTCGTCTTTCACTCGATGCTGGTAAACCTGATTCCTATAAGTTCTGCTATTTTGAATTAACTCTCTTATCTGGACAGGATCCGATTGGTTGGATCTTAAAGGTCGAACGGTATTTTCTAGTTAATATCATTGTGGAGGAAGAACATTTAGAGGCTTTTGCAATGAGTTTGGAAGGGAAGGCTCTGACATGGTTCTAGTGTATGGAACGACGTGCACCATTTCATTCCTGGTGTCATTTTAAAGATGAAGTTATTTGACGATTTCATTCGTAGTAGAATAGCGATGCTTATGAAATGCTTGCTGCATTGAAACAACAGATTACGGTGTTGCATTTCCATGAACATTTCAAGTTGTTGTCTGCTCCATTGGAAGGAGTCAGTGATGAAGTGTTAATGGGCACGTTTAAGAGTGATCTTTTTCCACATATTCAAGTTGAAGTTTGCCTCATATAGCTGACCATTCTGATTCAACTCATGGATTTAGCTCAGTAAATTGAGGATCATTATTTGGCGCTTGAACAATCCACGGATATTCATCCCAAACGAAATTATCATCTTTCCTATAATCATTGTTAGATTGGTAGTCAGTCTTCTTATTTTAAGACATTTTCATTTTTTAACTTTTCTAATAACATTTCAGTATCTACTATCAATAAGAAAATATATGTGAAATCTACAAATGAATATCGTGGTAGTATTCCAGTTACTTATATTCCTGTTAAAGCTACTTTATCATCTGGTTTGTGAAAAAATTTTTAAGCAGAGATTAGTCGCAGAAAGGGGATTGAGACTCTACTTTAAGTACGAAGATAAGTTTGGCCCAAATCATCGTTGTGAAAATAAGCAACTCCAAATGCTTATTGTATCTGAGGATGTTAGTGACAACGAGAGTCCTGAAGTAGCTGAAGAACCTCCTAACTTAGAAGACATTGATAAGGTCATAGCTGCAATGACTCTGTCTATTAACACAGTAGCAGGGGTGCCTAGCCATCACACTATTAAGTTGCTCGGGAAGGTTCATCGTACTGAGGTGTTGGTATTGGTGGATAGTGGAGCCACCCATAATTTCATCTCCCTTCAATTGGTTGCCAAACTGGGATTAGCTATAAAATGTACAGGTACCTATAAGGTTACAGTGGGTGATAGGCGAATGGTATATCATCAAGGAGTTTGTAGGGGGGTTGAGATGGCACTTCAGGATTTGTTGGTGGTTCAATCTTTTTACTTTTTTTGATATGGGAGACACTGTTTTGGTTTTTAAAGTGGAGTGGCTTGACAATCTTGGGGAAGTCTGAGTCAACTGGAGTTTATTATCCATGAAAGTTAAGGTGGATGGTCGTTGGGTTTGTCTTTAGGAGGATCCCAATTAATCTTGGACCTTTGTCTCTCTCAAGTCCCTTTGTAAAACAATGAGAATTGAGCGCCAGGGTATCCTCATTGAGTTTATGGGAGTTGTGTTAGACGGATTGGGCAAGCATAATCCTGTTTGCTCGGATATTCAATCCTTACTTCATGAGTTTCCTTCTATTTGCATGCAAGGTACTGGATTACCACTTAGACGTTACAGAAACCATGTTATAGTCTTAAAAAAGGGGGAGTCAAGCTCGCAATATTCGTTCATACAAATATGCATATTCACAGAAGTCTAAGATTGAGAAAATGGTTAAAGGAATGCTTTAGGTAGGAGTAATTTGACCGAGTGTTACTCCTTTCTCAAGTCTCATTCTGCTAGTGAAGAAAAAAAATGGTAGTTGGCATTTTTATGTTGATTACAAAGCTCTAAATAAGGTGATAGTTCGTGATAAATTTCCTATCCTTGCAATAGATGAATTATTGGATAAATTAGGAGGGGCAGTGGTGTTCTTTAAACTTGATATGAAATCAGGGTACCACCAAATTTGAATTAAGGAAGGAGATGAACCCAATACTACTTTTCAAACACACGAGGGCCATTATGAATTCCTTGTAATGCCTTTTGGGCTTACAAATGCCTTTTCCATATTCCAAAGCCTCATTAATGACATTTTCAAGGATTATCTGCATAAATTTATCCTTATATTCTTTGATGATATCCTCATCTATAGTGCATATATGCCTTCACAGTTACATCATTTATGCATAGCCTTGACAGTCATACAGGAACAATAGCTTATTCTTAATATCACGAAGTGTGTTTTCGGGCAATAGAAATTAGAATATTTAGGCCATATTATTTCTTCAGAAGGCGTGCAAGTTGACCCTGCCAAATTGGCAGCCATGGTTAATTGGCCAATTTCCACTACCTTAAAGGCACTTTGTGGGTTCTTGGGGTTGATAGGGTATATTGCCGATTTGTCCACAATTATGGCAAGCTTGCAACTTTTCTCACTCAGTTGATTATGAAGGATAACTTCAAATAGGATGCTGCAGCTTATAATGCTTTTGACAAACTCAAAGTTGCTATGACCTTAATTCTAGTATTGGCTATGTCCAATTTTACTCAACCTTTCAAATTAGAAACTAATGCATCAGGTTCTGGTATTGGTGCAGTACTCATGCAGAAAAGGGAAACCCATTGCTTTCTATAGTCACATTTTGTCCAAGCGAGTGCGATTATGTATTGTGTATAAGCCGGAACTCATGGCCATTGTGATGGCAGTGAAATAGTGGCAATATTATTTAAGAGGTCACCATTTTATTATTAGGACCAGAGTAGCGAGCCCTGAAGTACTTGTTAGAGCAATGTTTACTAGAACCTGATCAATAGCATTAGGTCTTGAAATTAATGGGGTACAACTTTGACATTGTTTATAAGCCTGGTAAGGAGAACAGAGCAATGAATGCTCTTTTACGATGTTATGCATGCACAGACTTTCGTGCAGTATCCTTGTGTCAATTGGGAGATATTGAGACTTTGGATAAGGAGGTATTGCAGGATGATACTTATAGAGTTATTATTTTTTATTTAGTGGTAGGGAAGCCCACTACTTCTGGTTATTCTCTTAAAAGGGGAGTTTGTTCTATCATGACCGTTCAGTGATTCCTAAATCTTCCCAGCGAATTGCTTCTCTCTTGCAGGAATACCACGACTCACCTTTGGGTGGGCATTCTGGGTATTTGTGAACTTATAAGCGTCTCATGTAGCTATTTTACTAGGATGGAATGAAGAAGGATGTGCAGCAGTATGTGACTCGATGTGAGACTTGCCAATATAATAAATATGAAGCTCTTAGTCCTGTGAGCCTCCTTCAGCCATTGCCAATTCCGTCTTAGGTGTGGGAGGATATTAGTCTCAATTTTATAACTAGGTTGACAAAATTCTCAGGGTTTAATACCATTCTGGTAGTGGTGGACAAGTTGACTAAATATGGTCATTTTTTACCCCTGTCTCATCCTTTCGACGTTAAGGGAGTTGTAGAAATTTTTACCAGGGATGTTGTCAAGTTACATGACTTCCCTAAGTCCATTGTGTCAGATCGAGTTTTTATTAGACAATTATGGAACGGGTTTCTTAAGATGGTAGGAACCACATTACACTACAGTTCCAATTATCATCCTCAACCTGATGGGCAAACGGAGGTTGTTAATAGGTGTTTGGAGACCTACTTAAGGTGTTTTGTGGGTGATAAGCAGATGGCATTCTTGGGCAGAATTTTGGTATAATACGACCTTTAATAGATCAACTAGAATGTCACCATTCAAAACTTTGTATGGGCGTGACCCACCTTGAGTGTTTAAGTGGCAATAGGAGCTTTTAAATGTGGAAGAAGTTAATGTGTTGTTTCAGGATCGAAATCAGGTTTTGCTGGAGTTTAAGCGTGGCTTAGATGTTGCCCAAGATTATATGCGATAGTGGGCTGATCAGAAGAGGTGTTTTGTGGAATTAGAGGTTGGAGACTTAGTTTACCTCAAGTTACGGCCCTATAGAATGAAGACTCTAGCTAAACGACAATGTGAAAAACTTTCACCTGTTTCTATAGGCCTTACGAAGTCTTAGAACGTATAAGCCTTGTTGCTTACAAGCTGGAATTAGCTCCTTTTCTTGAATACGTTTTGTTTTTCATGTTTCTTAGCTGAAGAAGTCTCTTCATTCCACAACGTCAGTTCAACCTTTGTCTACAGGTTGAACAGATGAATTGGACCTGTAAGTTTATCCTAAAAAAGTGTGTAAGGTGTAGAGGTTGTTATATGGCAGTTTGGAAGTTTTAATCAAATGGACTGGCCTCTTGAATGTGATAGTACTTGGGAGGATTTTGATGTTATCAATGCTCAATTTCTGACCTTTGACCTTGAGGACAAGGTCTGAGTTCCAGCGGGGGGTAATGATAGGCCCCTAAGACCAACATTATCGCGGCTCTATAGTAGAAGGGCCGGAAGGTCCAATGCAGTGGCTAGGGGTCCAAATGGGACCCATGAGGAGGCATCTCAGGAAAACAATATAATTAACTAACTAATGTCCTAGCTGGCAGTGAGAAGGTGAGGAAGAAGTGAGTTAGTTAGCTGGTCTTTTCAGGGAGCGTGAGCAAAGGTTTAGGGTGGGGAGGGGGGCGGGGGGGGTGTGGGCGCCATGCATGGATGATGGTGGTAGAGATCTAACCTCTCCAAAGCTAGAGTAAGCCTGGAGGAATTTAGGAGGTGATCTTACATTTTTCTTCCCGCGGTGTAACTCTACTCCTTGCTGAGTTATCCAGCACAGGAGAGGAGATATTTGTTATCTGAATAAAACTAATTGGGCTACGTCAGGATATAATATTATCCTTTGTTGGAGCGTGTTCTGTCAAAAAAAATTATAAATAGTATGGCAAGAGACGACGGCAGCGACTAACAAAGGAACTGAGAAAAGAGTCGGGACGGTGCGATTTGAGTTGAATTGTAATGAAAGTGAAGGTGTCACTATTATTAGCATCCACATAGCATATGAAATATCTAAATTTGATAATGCTAAAGGAACATCGTCGTCTGAGTTATCTCACGCGTTCCACTCGGCAGGTAGTCCTATTTAATCATAATTGTGACTTGAACGATGTCGTCTTGCCACTTGGCAGGCAATGCATAATCTCTCCCACGCTAATTATGGTATAACGGGCTCTACTATTGCGGCGCCATGCCCATATTTATTACTGAGACTGACTACTCCCACTTCTGCTTCCGTCCTCGCCTTATTATATCATATAATGTGTTTAGCTTTTTTTTTTGGAGCCCTTTAGGAATTTCAGGTTCACCACTGGGCCTCGCCACATATCTTAACAATTTCTCCGTGTCCTGGCCCAATTTATTTCACAGTTACACATGCTGTCTCTGGTTAAGATGTTTGCATCCAATTGTTTTTTTTGGTGTGCCCATGAGTAAGCGTCAATGGTATTGGAGTCAGTCACCTTGAGGAAAGATCTGAGTCTAAATCAAATTAATTTAAAAAATAAATAAAAGAAAAACTGGTGACTGCAAGTAACAATAACTAACTGAGTGGAAGCGGAATACAAGTTAATGAGTAAGTGAGTTATACACTCCGACCGAAATCCTAATTAATACAACATAATTTAAAGTTCCTGGTTGATTGTCAGTTTGGCCAGGATCTTGTCGTGTTATTAGGATTCAGGAAGACGGCCCTCCCCGACATTTTCTTTCATCTTTTATTATATTTATACGAGACCCAAACATCGGATTCGGACACATACCCATTTATATATGTGGATATTTATATCATTCATCTTAGGTGCAGAAACAACCAAAGCAGGAGCCATTCACCACAAGCAGCCAAGTACGTGAAGATATATTAATTTTTATAGTATGGATCAAACGAAGGTTTGGCCTGGATTATGCAGTTTGGTGGAATACTTCCAAGTGACACACGTGCCTGATTATGGGTTCCATCACTCCATTAATTATGTCTATCTCATTATTCCCCCTCCCCCTTTTGAATTTACACAAATGACAATCCAACATCCTCATTCCATATCATGTGTTTGATTTGTCTTGAAAATTTCCATATATACCAATTCCAGGCCCCTACATAAAACAAGACCTCCAGAGACTATAGTTTCAGACTTCATGTTCATATGTTAGGTTTGGTATGCCTACCGTTCGAGCCTAGTCGAGGAGTTGTGGTAAAACCTTTTCTCAGAAAGTACAAGAGAGTAGCATGTCGGCTCCGAGAGGGACCTATTTCAATATTAAAATACCAAAGCCGTATGCATCTTTTGTACACATTCGTAGTTTCCAAAGTATCATGTTGAATAAGATGTTGACCGAGAAAAGCATCCAACAAAACGCATCCAATCTTTTTGTTTATTATTATTATTAATGGTTGAAACTCCGCGATGCGTGATGCATCTTAAAGCAATGAGGGGAATCCTATGTAGCAGCGAAGAGGGAGTGCCACGTCCTGGGAATCTCGTAGGGGACAAATATCAGACAGGATGTGGTCCAACCATAAATGCACACGTGGGATATGAAGTCGGCCCCTCCCTCTGGCTTGCCTCATGCGATATGCACCAAATGAAGGTGCATTCTTTACACGCTCACCTCTACTTTGTCGTTTAACATGACCTTCCTCTTTTGGGTGGGCCCGCTTCGGATTTCATTTTCATTTTTGCCATCCTTTGCTTTAGTTTGCATTGCTTTTTCTATTCATTAACACACATTCTAAACACCCGATTAGACTTTCAATTCCTAAACCCAAACCACACTGATTTGTTCCTCTTTGACTTCTCTTTTATTTATTTCCTATTTCTCTCTCCGCCCTTTTAACACAGTAATTCTGGAGAGCCATCATAACTTTGCTTTTTCTACGCACCAATATAACATATTATGAGTTAAATTGTTTTATCAATTCATTCCTCAATGTTGAGCTAGTGTTGTATGTATACTTAACTTGTAATTATTTGAAATTGAACTGACTTGCTTTATGCTACGTCAAAATATGAATTTATTTGTAAGGGTGTATGTGTGTTTGAAAACAGGTCTTGTCATTTGCCTGGCATCTATCTTGAAGTCACTCGGCTGGTATGAAATTTCCATTTTAGCCTCTTATTTAACAGGGATAGAGGAATCTCAAACCTAATCCATCTCAAGTTAAACCAATACAGATAATAATTCAGTAAGGTGACCTTGTTTTCTAGCCAACAGTGCTGGCATGAGTGGTTGTTATCATTGACAATTGTCTTATGTAATAAACAAAGCGAAGATATATATTAGTGTTTGTTTGCTAGTTGCTCCAATAAGTGGGATGCAGTAGATAGAGTGCTGTCGAAAAAATGATGGAGGAAGATAAACCAAAGGAATAATGGAAGTTCAGTAGCAGTATAATTTGATGACTCCAAAACAGCCAAGAAACCATATCCTGTATAAATTTCATGGATCTAACTAGAAGATGGGTTTGTACTTTATAAATGGTATGCCCATTACCTCTTCCGTACTAGTGATTCCTGATGAATATATATTCATTATTTCCCTAACGTCACCTCTACCCAAACACACCATAATAAATTATAAGGAGAATATTGAGGTTGCGTCACTAATAATATCCGTGTCCATGAACATCCACCAATAACCAGCAAGAGAACAGACGAATAATTTGCATTATTTCATTTTAATATACTATGTATATGCTGTCTTGTCCATCCCATTGTTGTGTGATTTGGCCTTAAGCCGTCCATGCGAAAGTCATTCCTATCACAAATTTTAGCAATCATTTTGAAGAGACTTATATGTATATATTTCCATGGAATAGTCGAGCCTGCGCAACCAGTTTGGAATTTCAATATACCATGCCTGCAAGAATAAGCAAACACCTGATTGTGACGTACGTTTTGTTCTGATTTCGGTGATATGATGATTGATATTTAATTATCATTTGTCAAATCAACCACCTTCAAAAGAATGCACATTCATCCTCCATATCATGTCTGGTATTCATACAGTGAATATATTTACCGGTATGGAAATTATATATATATATATATATAAAAACTTAAATGGGCCGTCTTAATACTGAAAACAATTGTTCATGGTTTCTTTGCGTACCGAATTAAAGCCTTCGGATCTTCAAGTACTGTATACTATGTCCCAGCTGCAGCAATTAATTCATAATAGGATACAGCTTTTTCTAGTATAAAAAGTATTTCACGAAAACGACTGTATGTGATCTTTTTTTGTTGTTGTAATGATTGTATGGGATCCGTTCATGTATTTTTAAAAACTATATATAAAGCCATCTTGATTATAGTTTGGTAAATATATATATATATATATATATATCTATGTATAAATTAGGTGTTTAATAATCATTTAACTAGTATTTGTTTTTCTTTATGCTGAAGATGAGTTGGTATAAGCCAATTATCATATAAACTTGGTCAGGTTGAATAATAGTCCTAGCTCCGACCATTTAATTTTAATAATTATAATTATAATCATAACTGTTTTTCTTTACAACTACTTAATATATCGTTGAAATACGGGCAACTATATACATTTTCGTCGTACTATCTCTACTCATATATACGTATTATATATAAATGATAATTCATATATTGTTCAGAATATCCTATTAATTGTTAGTGCACGATGATCTTCCATATGAACACATATATAATATAATTACTTTAAATAATTTATGGGTGTAGGACTGGTTATCCACCGCCAACATCAACGTCTCTTTGCATCAATCATTATTTACTCTTTGATAGTTTTATTTTGAACACCTAGCTCAACTATAATTAAATAATATCTTTGATGTAAAACATGTCAAATTGTCAATCATACGTATTAGTTATAGACAGGCAGGCGATAACATATTTTGCATTGTAAAACGCGAATATGAAACTAATTGACAATCGCTTTCCAAATAATTGCAGCAGCGAACGCATACGATAGACAGCATGGGAAAAATCGTATTTTATATATACTTGCAGATTAAAAAAAAAAAAAAAAAGAGGTTCCACTTGAGTGCTTGATTATATACGTTTGCTATATAACCCTTATTTATTAGCGAGCTGAATGAAGTGGAATTGATGTTACAAATTATGAGTCATTATCGCCATTCTAAATTTAATCTTTGGTGCAATTATTCTTCCACTTTCCAGCACAAAAGCAGGAAATGAAGGCGAGCAAAGAGGATTCCTCCCCTCTTCTCCACAAAGAAGGAAAAAGAAAGACTATAAGTTTCTCCCCAAATGATTGGCTTGATAAAGTGTTAACCCACTTTACCATGCGTTTATTGGTGGAAGGATTATATTACCCATTAAAAGGTCAATTTGAGACGACAAAGCGAGACAGGTGGCCGAAGATTCTTGCTATGATACCTCCTTTGCCCCTCCTTAGTTAGTTTACGATTATGTTCGCGTATTAGTTATAAGGATAAGGAAAAAGCGCAATGAGATCAGCACATATACAATTAATTAATTAATTAAAGTTGAATTTGTTGTAATTATACATGCTGCGTGCATGGGTTATTAAAATCGGGTAATGCCCGACATGTGGAAGTGAGTGTGATTAAAATAAATGGACCTCCACATACAGAAAGACAAATGATGGGTAGATTTGTGGAGCAGCAATATAGAGGAAGAACTTGAACTGGGCTTTTTATGTTCTTGGTGTTTGAGCATCTTCTGTCTTTTTTAGTATTTTGGAGCCACAGGGGAGAAAATGGGCGTGCGTGAGATTTGTTATTTCTTGGTTAATCTATGCTGTTTGTATCTTTCTCTGTAGTTTACCTGTGTTAGTGTATATATTGTACAAACAAAATAGTTAATTAACTATATATACTTTGCACGAAGCAAAAAATTGCGAATACATATACAAATGGAAACACAGTTAATTACGACACTAATTAAACATAGTAAAGGAATAAAATAGTGCCCGACGACAGGAGTAAAGTTATGGTAAAGATTTTGAATTCAAGTTTTATCAGAGTGGAAGAAAATGAACCAAGAAGCGGAAGGCAGATTTGAATAACAGTAGTCTCTCGTGCCTACGTAATATAGGAATAGTTGTACATTAATTGGTATTAATTAACCTAGACATGACTAATTGACTATGCAGTTTACCTTTTATATGAATGAAGTTGGTGAAGTTCAAAGAAGCCAGCTGGTCCTATTAACCTTATATGGCCTTAATTAATTACCCATTAATAAAACAAGATTGGATGAAGGATTAAGTAACGTGGTGAATTGGTTTGTTCTTTCCAAGGGAGGCCCCCAGTTGTAACATTTTGAATGGTAGTGAAGAGGACCTGCCATTTGGTAGCGCCCATTGAAGCATCGTAGATAGGGAGGGTGAGAAACAAGACAGAAATGGTGGAGAGTGAGAGACAGGCACATGGGTACATAGGCAAAGAGATAATTTGACTAGGATTTACTTTTGCAAAAGCGTGAGGGGTGAGAGTTGAGGACGTCAAACTCAAAGCCAGTCTCACCTCTTAGGCACCACATATTCTTTTATCTCCTGAAACATTCAACTCTCAGTTTGATAGTTGAAACTGGAAGGCCACAGACTTTACACAAAAAGTGAGCAGCTGAACCCTGAAAGTGTCAAGTCAAGTGGGTCACGCCTCTCTCCTCCCTAGGCCGCACAATCCCCTGTGTTTGCTCACGATGCATACTATACTTTTAGTATCTACCTACCAAAAAAAAAAAACTATAGGTATAGTGCGCTTGACTATTCTGGTTTTGTGTCCAGAATTTACCACGGCATTTTGTTTTTCAAATTTAAATTAAAGGTGGAGTAAGTGGAAATGGAAAAGGACCCAACATGTAAAATTTTATAAAGACACAAGATAGTGGTGGGGAGTGGAAGACGAAGGGTGCACACAGAAGGATCTCAATTTCACTGCGATATTGGTGAATTACTATTCCATTGTATTTACTAAAATAAAAGAGTAATTAGACCTTCTAATAAGTTGCTTGCTCCTATTAAACAGTATACAAACAACATTGTGATGTAGCGATGGAAATGGTATCCAATTCCATAGGAGGAAAGCAGTGGGTGTATATGAAGGAGGCATTGTCGGTTACGGTTCAGTTGCTTCGCGTTTGACTGCTAAAATGTCATTTTTAGGATAGTAATGTTAACAGTACCAGCCTTGTTCTTTTTTTTTTTGGTGGTTGCGTGAGCGGAGTTCTATCCTAGTTGAGGTTTGGAATATGAGACCAATAAAATTATAGATAGAAAAAGGAAAATTATAGATAAAAAAAGGAAAGCACTATTGATTGTCAGATAGAACTGAGAAAGTGCAACTTTTTGGGATGAAAAGGAAACACGGGTCCAGCTGTAAAGTGAGAGTTTCAGTAGGGGAGTGCATTTTTGGTTTTTGGGAAAAAACTAGTGTTTCTCATTAACTACTCACTTTCTATTAATTCCATTATTAGTGATGTATGGACTACTATAATCATACCTGACCAAACCCCTCATCACCAGTGTAAAAGTATTCACCCTCCTTTGATTTTTGTTTTCTTTTCTTATTTGTTTTTAGTTAACTGCGAACAAGAACAGTTGTTAGGCAGTTTCCCTTTTTTATAACATTTTAAATTAATGAAAAATCAAATCAAGTCTTCATTTTCATTATCATAAATACGAGTATTAATCGTCCATGTTCTAAATTAAAACAACGAAATTTTTTAAAAAAGAACTTATGTGTATGGGCAGGGAAGATATAATAACTTAAAATCTGGAATAAAATGAAATTTGGTACATGCACACAGGTGCTTCTAAAGAGGAGGCGATGCCAAAGCTTCACTGTTAACATACAAAATTACAACAGCTGTAAGTTAACCTGTAATGTACCGAATATTAGGCGAAGCATGTCCCGTTACACTTGTTGACTACACATAAAGGCATCCTCCTACTACTCAGACTTTAGTCACACCCGTCAAACCCACGATTTCCCGACGCTAACAAACAAAATTGAGATTATAATATAATATAATATAACGAGAGTATAAGTAATTTTCACTCTTTCTTAATATTATTTTTCTTTTAAAAAATTAGCGTATCACTATTCACCAGTTCACCCCCCTGCCTCGGTATTTTAACTCAGCTGGATTTGAATCACCAAGTCTCCTCAAAACCCACTCACTGTCTCTCTCTCTCTCTCTCTCTCTCCCTCTCTCCCAAGGAGATGCTCTCTCAAGGTCTCTCAATCATACCCATCGGTCTCCCCCTTCTTAGCGTAGTTTAAGCCTCATACCTCTTCAGCTTCGTAACTACTGCAACAATTCGTTTGGGTAATTTCTTCAGTATTACTTTGCATTGTGCCACTCAGTTTCTGCATTGTACTGGTGATGATGGCCCAGAAGCACTTACACGAGCTACTGAAGGAGGATCAAGAACCATTCCTTCTAAACAATTACATTTCCGATAGGCGTAGCCAGCTGAAGAGGCCTTCCCCCAAGACTTGTATGCAGGTCAAGAAGCGGAAACCTATGTATCCGAACTTAAACTTTCCCGTTAATTTCTGTAAAAACGCTTGCTTTTTCTCATCCTCCGACACGCCAGACCTCAGAAAATCACCCCTCTTCCAATTAGCTTCTCCTGCCAAAAGTCCCACCTCCTCTCCCAATCCTATTTTTCTCCACATTCCTGCTCGAACGGCAGCACTTCTTCTCGAAGCCGCTCTTCGGATTCAGAAACAATCCTCCTCCTCTACCAATACCAAACCCCAACACAAAAACAATGGCTTTGGCCTATTTGGGTCATTCTTTAAGAGACTAACGCAACGCAGTCGGAATCGAAAGCGCGAAATAGAGGGTCAAGGGGAAAAGGCCTCCGTGAAGGATATATTAAGCTGGGATTCGTCAGCTGAGTGTAGAAAACTTTCCAACGGATTCTCCGAGAAGACGGACTCTCAGAAGGATAACAATATATCGGACTTAAGTGCCTGTGAGGTGGAGTTTGTCTGTCCTTGCAATGGTAGGTCTAGCAGTGCCGTGTGGTCGGAGAGCAATGAAGATAAATCTTTGGGCATGGAAACGTCGAGTAGTAGCCAGTGGGATGAGTCTGAAGAGATTGACTATGTTTCCAAACAGAACCCCGTCACAGAGTGTGCTTGCTGTGATGATAATCCCATCTGCGAAAGCCCTTTCCGTTTTGTTCTATTAAGGAGCCCCTCCTCTGCCTCCCAGACACCGGAATTAGCTTCACCGGCATCGTCTCCGAGTCGCCGCAAAACTCAGGTTTGTCGTTTTCTTTTATATATATATATATATATATATATATATTTTAATCGGTCACTGTGTCGATTTGGTTCAACTCCAACACAAGGGTCACATCAGCACTGAGTGCTGAGTTAATGATAACTCGGTCCCCCAGATAGACCGAGTTCACACACGAGTCAACCGGGTTGATTGAGTAGCAGGGTCTCTCCTTTTTCTTTTAATTTTCATCTGTCGGCAATAAAAGCTCAGGGTCTGCAAATTTGGCCGGAATGTCGCTGTAGAGTGACAAGTATACCCCGCAAATCGTTCCAAAAATATCAAAGTCGAAGATCCGGCCAGTGGAGGGTCAGATATGTCAATTCGACAGTTTTTGTTTCCTGAAATTTCATTATTGTACTTTTCCACCATGTATCTGCCCAAGAAAAATTTTCTTCCTTTTTTATCATCCAGTGGCTTGTCCAATAATTTAATTTCTCAAAAGTGGACAACTTCTGTTTTTGTATCCCCTCTTGCATGCTGTAACTAGATACCAACATTGGATCGACTAGAAAATAATTGCTCATTTGGATTTCTGTTTAAAAATGAGAAAGCAAGTCATTGGCAAAGTCGGGTATTGAGTCTAATCCCTTGACATTACTAGAAAAGTTAAGAAACTACGTTAACCACCCAATTAGGACAATATTGTAATGAATGTTGATATGAATTCTCGTAGGACAAAGAGAATAATGGATCAGAGAGTGCCAAGCAATGTCAATCGGGGGAGGAAGCAGACGAGAAAGAACAGTGTAGTCCAGTCTCTGTTTTAGACCCACCATTCGAGGACGATGACGATGGGCATGAAAACAACGAGCCGGAGGATGAGGATGGTTTCGATTTGGAGAGCAGCTATGCCATTGTACAGAGTATGTCAATATTTAACTTTAATTTGTACCTTTTCTTAGTTGGTTGTATGGTCGTTTTCCATTAACAAATTGTCGTACACTATTCTTCAAACTCGCTTCTGTGTTACAAAATACAATAGAGGGGCTAATGTTATGGTTGTGCAAATAGAGAACCCAATATCTCTGTGGGCTCCATTAAAAGATTATATTGGCTTCCCCGAAGGGCATTTCCCATTCAATGGGGACGTGACCTACTCAACTTTTACTTGCAGACATGGGCACTGCTTTAATAAATTCGACTATGACCCACAATTTATTTTTGGGGGGTAATTGGAGCTGTCTGAATTAGGATGCGACCTTTCAATACATTGGATAGGATTTGAATAATATAAATTGTTTAAAAATTTCATCACTTTTAGTGGTTGTCTTTCGTTGTCGAGGATTCTGAGTGTCTGATCTCTTTTACCACCTGATAGTTATGGAACCAACGAATTATTGGTCATGTGTTGATAGTTGATAGTACAAGCACCTGAAGATCAATTTGGGCATCTTAAATTTTTGACTACTTAATTAGCTGCTAAACCTTCCATCTTGTACTTCTTGTCTTTAAGAGGTTGTCCTCCAAGCAGAACTCCCTTAAATGATCAATACTGGGAGAGATTCTCATTTATTACAGTTTGTTTGTAATTTTAAACTTTGAACAGCAATTATTAATGTTAGTATGAACAAGATATGTATTATTGATGTTCATTTTCTTACGTTAATTTAATAGGAGCTAAGGAGCAGCTTCTGTACAAGCTTCGTAGATTTGAGAAACTTGCAGGGTTGGATCCTCTTGAACTGGAGGAAAGAATGTTTGATCAAGAAGAAGATATTGATGAAACATCTGTTGAAGAGTATGATTGTGGAGATGACAGAAACGAAACATCAGAGAAAGAAAAGGACTACAGGGAGTTAGTAGCAGAAGTCCTCTGCCAGTCAAGCTTGCAGGAGACAGGACAAATCTCAGAAGACCTCAAGAGACTAATATCTGATATGGCAATGGAGGAAACCGAAATGAGTGAGTTGGAAGACAGAGAGAAGGTGATCAGAGGGGTTTGTAAGAGGATGGAATTGTGGAAGGAAGTGGAGAGAAACACAATTGATATGATGGTAGAACAAGACTTCAGCAGAGAGGAAGGTGGGTGGAAGAAAAATGTGGAATATATAAGAGAAGTGGCTAGAGAGCTTGAGCTTGCTATCTTTGGATTTCTAGTGGAAGAAATATCAGAGGAGCTAGCATGTTAAACTGGGTTGGTATGGTTATTATAATTCTTTTTATATGGGGAGTACAGTCTGACTTGCACCGTAATGGAGTAGGCTAGTTAGCAAAAATACCTAAGTAATTAATCCGGGTTTGAGGGGAAAAAACATGGGATGTATGTACATGACTCGTGTATGTCCAGTCACTTTTCTCAATCAAATACTATAATATTTACAATTTTTAAATCCTCTTTTCCCTCATGTTATTTTTGGATTTGATTTCGTAATGTAATGTAAAGGAGGTGGAGAAGGCGAGGAGCTAGTAAAACTATTCTGAAGTGTAATTAAAAAGAAAAAACAGATCATGAAATGTATGACAAATACAATCGTCTAACAAATTATGAATAAGAGGAAGGAATAAGAGAAAGTTGGGCGAATGGGGCAGAAGAAGGAACTTGGGAGGTAAGAGTACATATCATAGGGTTAGGGACCTTCCCCGTTCTCAAGGAAGGAACAAAATGAAAAGGACTAATCAGCGTTTATCGAGTGCTTTATCCCACAAAAATATAAAGAGAGTATTTGCTTTTCCGAGGCCCTGCTATGCCTTATCAATCAGAGCTTTGCGTGTGGCATACTTTAGGGATGATTAATCTTTTAGGTTCTGCATTGAAGCTTTTTTCTAGTATTCAGCTTTGCTTCATCTAGACTGATTGCGACTCTCGACTTTTGTTGTGCTCCTCTTTTTTCCTTCTCGAGAAGGCTCCTTTATTGCACATTATCAATCAGCTCCCAGATTTTGTTCTCTTGGGATCTGATTTTCTAGTCTCTGCAACTAATGAACATGATAATGGGCCTCAAGGCCCAACCCACTTTAAAATCATGCATTTGCTCATTTGGGCCGTATGACCTTAAAAACTGGAGTCACTTGGATTGTAGAACGATATCCATCCTCTCCCCAACCAAAGAAATGCGTCTTGCTGCCTATTGTTTTTAATTATATGCGCCTAATTTTATAAATGTTGGAGAGAACAAAGAAGGGAATATTTGTTGCCAAACAGCTGACTGTCTAGCCAAGTCGTGTCATTCGCGGTTCTAGATGCTAAGGAGCAAACTTGGAGTTCTACCATCATTCACTCGTTTGAAGAGGGATGTTAGGTCATGATTAGTTGATTAAGCTTAATTGTAATTCATTGTAATTAGCTATGTATGTATACTAGCCTAGAAGTGGATAGAGTAGAGATTCCCTGCTGTACAGTACCTTTAGTTGTATAACAGGAATCGTTAGATTGAGTAGATTTTACAAAATATAGTAAATCTCACTTAAATCTAATGGTTTTTGTTGTACAACTTAATAGACTGTACAATGAGAGATCTAAAATCGAAGCGGATATTTTTAGAGTAGTTTTTCAGCCATAACAATCATGACAAATAGCACTATTCCATTGATTTTATTGTACTTAGCATTGCTATAAATAAATACCTTAAGAGGATCCTTAGAGATCATTGACGCTCTTAGTTTTATTTTATACTTTGTACTAAGTTTGACTTGTTACCAAAGCCTTTCCTGCCATGGCATCTTCAAATAGTGATTCATCTTCTACCTTTGACCCCATAGCTCCAGGAGCCTCCACCCCCTCCACTGCTCGTCTACTTTCTAAAGCTTCCCTTCTTCTGAATAGAAAATATAGTTGTAAGCAAATGGATATTCAAAACAAAATATAGCCATGATGGTACCATCTCCAAACACAAGGCACACTTAGTCGTAAAAGGCTTCTAACAAGATCCCTCTACTGATTTGTCAGACACATTTAGCCCAATTGTAAAGGCAACTACCATGAGACTCATATTGTCACAGTTCTAATGATGAATTGGCAAATCTTCCAACTAGATATCAATAACGTGTCTCTAAATGGCCTTCTTGAACATGGCACAACCAGAGAGATTTGTCGATCCTCTCAAACTCAGCCATGTGTGCGAGCTGACAAAGGCATTATATGGCCTTAAATAGGCCCCAAGAGCCCGGTACAACTGGTTAACGAATGTTCTTCTCAGCTGAAAAATTACAAATACCAAGGGAGATTCTTCCTTATTTGCTAATAGAGACGACAAACAAGTTATATACTTGTCACTGGGAACAGTAGCAGAGGATTGAAGGAATTCACATGAACGTTAAACAGTCTATTCTCTCTGAAAGACCTTGGGGACCTTCATTATGTTTTGGATATTGAGGTATTCAAAGATAAAACAAAGATCTACCTGAAGTAGGAAAAATGTATGTCTGATCTTCTTTGCAAACTTAACATGGACAACACTTCCTCATGCCCAACACCTAGTGTCGTAGGAAGAACACTGTCCAGTGCAGATGGTTGGTCGGAGGGCTCCAATATGTCACAAATACCAGACTCGATGTCAACTTTGCAGTAAACAAGTTGAGTCAATTTCTCAGTAAACTTACCTCTGTACATTGGCAAGTTGCCAAAAGATTATTATAATACCTTGAAGGAACTTTCAACTACTGTCCACACATCAAACCATCAGAGTATCTAACTCTCACAGGCTTCTCTGATGCAGATTGGGCCTCTTGCCCAGATGACAAGAGGTTTACAAGCTGGTTCTGTGTGTATCTTTGAGACTCATTGATTTCTTGGTTTTCTGAAGAAGCAAAAAGAAATAACACGTTTAAGCATCAAATCATAATACAGGTCATTCACTAATGTTGCAGCTGAGATGGTTTGGGTGCTGTCACTTTTGATAGAAATTGGATTTCATCCCAAACAGATTTCTGTTGCATGGTGTGACAACATCAGTGCTGCAACTCTAATGTTTAACCCTATCCTATATTCTTGGGCAAAGCATATAGAAATTGACGCACACTTTGTACGTGACAGGGTCCTTGCTAAACAGCTTCTAGTTTGCTATGTTTCTACTGCTAATTAAACAGTAGACTGTTTAACCAAGTTGTCATGTCATTCGCGGTTCTGGGCATTAAGGAGCAAACTCAGAGTTCTCCCATCACCCACTCATTTGAGAGGGTTGGGGGGTGGTTAGGACTAGTTGATTAAACTCAGTTGTGTTTAATTGAAATTAGCTATGTATGTATACTAGCCTAGAACTAGCCTAGAAGTTTTTGTGGATATTTCTTCAAGTAGTTTTTCAGCTGTAACAGCCATGATAGAGAGCACTATTCTATTTATTGATTCTCTTGTACCTACAATTCCTATAAATAAACACCCTAAGAGATGGCACCATTGTATTGATTTTGTTGTACCTAACATTGCTATAAATAAACAACCATAGAGCATCGAGGCTCTCAGCTTATATTTTCTACTCTGCCTTAAGTTTGATTGGTTGGAGTTACATTAGTAGATCATACCTACTCTCTTTCTATTATTCTTAGTTACGGGAATTAAAAGTTTTACTTTCATATTATATCATTTAATAATTAATGAGTTATTTTTAAACTTATTACTAATAATACTAACACTACGTGTTTTGAAAATATGACAAATTTATCCTAAAATCAATAATTTATAAAAACTTCAAATACTCCCAAATTTATTGTGCTAAGAGTTTTACGTTGTAGGATATATGGTTTTAGTTTCAATAATTTTGACTTTTATGATTAACGTTTTTGGATTTGGAGTCTGAAATTTATGATTTATGATTTAAGGGTTTAATAATTTAAGATTAGAATTTTAGAGTTTTAAAGTTTAACATCATTGTTTTAAGTGTAACTTTGTCAAATTGAAAAGAGAAAACTTATATGTTATTTTGATAAAGAAACAAACCAATAAGCATGTATTATTTGAACACTTTTTAAGAGCATTTAGTACATTAATTAACAACACTCAAAAGAAGAAAGTCTCCTGAAATGTGTTAGTGAAGTTAGGTTTTATAAATAATTTTTCATATAAGGAACCCAACTATATAAGAAACTAACTTTTCAATAATTAGAATTTATATAATTAATCTTAACAATTGAGAAGCAAGTAAAACCCTATTTTTGTTCCTTATGTAAAGTATTTGTTAATAGAAAAAATTTATCTACTGTCCCTTTTATACTTATGTCAAGTTCCTCCAATTAATTAATGACATGTGCACAATTTTTTAAAAGATAAAAATTAACAATATTAATAGCAAAGTGAATGAGGTGTAAAAATTGTCCAAGTGTCATTAATTGATTAAGAAACCTAATATAATTAAATAGGAAATAGCATATAAGTTTTCTCCTTTGTCAATTGAGTCTCTTATAAATTATTAAATTTTAATATGATTGTTTTATAGATAAAATATTTTTTAGTTTAATCCATCACATATAGATATTTTTTAATCTTACCTCTCACATGATAAATTTGTTATGAATAATTTCATTATAAATATATTAATTTCAATTTGAGAAAATAATGTTACAGGAGATCAAATTAAAATAAACCTTTAGTATGTTTGGTTTAATATTGAATATTTTTTAAAAATAATCTTGCTCTCTTATTTGTACATAAATAAAAAAAAATTTTTTTACGTTGAGTGAATTGTATAAATAACAAAAATAAAAATTTTTAAACATAAATCACAATAATATAATATTACATTTAACTAAAATTAAATTAATATAAAATCATATTAACTCAATACAAATCTAATCACATCTTTGATAAATCAAAGAAAAAGAAATTATAAAATATACTAAATGAAAAATATTCGATTGACAAAACACCATAGCGAAGTTTTTGGGTGTACTCAATTAGGTGCTCTACCTCACAATTCTGCATGCCAAATTCCTTCTAGAAATTGTTGCGTTATGGATGATGTCGACCTCTTGACTTGCTGCTTGAGTCACAAATAGGCCTCCACGTGTACAATACCATCCGATTATGCCTTGCTTAGGACCCACACACCATCCGATTTTTCGCCTTGTTACGTCCATGTTTATAGAATTTTGTTTACACATGCCTCACGCCATTTCAACTTCTTTTTCCTCTACCTAAACATTATCAACTTCATCTGGCTAAAACATGATTGCAAATACACCCACAATGCTTCAGAACTACTCTCTTGCTCATTAATTTAACGCTCACTATGAAGTGGATCACACACACACACACACACACACACATATATAAATCCAATAACACAGATGAGATTCTCCCACACATGACTGCAATACGGTTTCTTTACTTCCCTCTTTAACCACGTGACTTTCTGGAATATTCTTCACTTTCTTTCACGGGGAACATTTTTTTAAATTAAAAAATAGCTTTAAAACTCATGCCACGTTTACCACACTATCTTGTGGCCACACCACCTTCTGTACTTGCTCGTCCATTTGATTCTTACAAGCTTCCTAAAATTCTAGCTCGTGTCATGTTGCATCCTGAAATTCTAAAGCAATACGCAGCATGCAGTAGTGAGAGTGGAAGAAAGATGGCAATAGAGTCCGACATTGTAGATTAATGAATGAGAGAAGAACCAAACAGAATGGAGAAGCGAAGGGGTGGAAGAAAGAAGTTGGACAAGAGCAAAGGCGCACGGCAAAGGAAGAGGAAGTGTGCGAGGGAAGTAGGAGTAGATAACCAGAAAAGTGGCGTATGGCTTGGGAGCTTTGCTCAGCCGGACATAGCAGCTATAGCGCAAGATGTTGCTTCTGTGAATTTCCCGCAAGCTGCTACCTCCTCTGTCAGAGACAATGGTGATATGGAACAAGCTGAAAAATACTTTTCTATTCAAGAGGCAGAGACTTGTGCTGGTGCTTCTGGTTTTCCTTGGGACATTGAAAACTCAGAGATGAGTTCAAAAGGAGATTCCTGATAAAATAACATATAATAATATGTGCAAGAAATGAAAATTTTGCAATATAACATATTATTATATATTTAAAAATGAGAGATAATAAATATAATATACCGATTTGAAGACGAAGAAATACTGGTCATTTAACGTACATTAATAGAGAATTACAATTTACTATTCCCAATATTTAAGAGAGAGAGAGTGTGTGTAATGGAAAAAAAATCACCACTTCTTTGCTATTTTTGCTGCGAAGCATAATTTGCATGAAGAGGAAGCTCTCATATTCAAATGTCAAAACAAGAAAGAATAATTATGTACACAAAAATGGAGAGTGGTTGCTAGTGGAGATAATTGAAGTGGTTGATGGTGGAGATATAATGGAAGTGGTTGAAAATGGAGATAATTGAAGTGGTTGATGATAATGATTAAAAATAATCATGGTGTGATAGGCTTAATATTATTAGTGAAATAATAATGTTTCCATCATCATACAAAAAAATAATCTCTCTCTATTGATTTTTATATCATTAATTTAATGGGATAATTACTTATTAATATTGGGTTGTGGGTTGTGGTATCTACCTAATGAGCTTATGAGTAATCCAACCTATTACAGATTATTCACAATATCAACAAGGACCCAATCAATTCTTGGTTTAGATTAATATTGGTTACCTAATTAATAATTACACATAATTGTTCTAATAATTGGGTTAATGCTAATATATTATTAAATTAAAATATTCTAAAAATTTTCCACTTGGATAGCATTAATCAATTATTAGGACAATTAAATTAGTCAACAAAATTAAACAATTAATATTCATCACGACACACAGATGTGTGTATATACTAAACCACACCAAGTTCATAAAGAAACCATATATGATCACTAAATCCGATAGAGAAGCAAGTGATCAACATTATTATAGATTTGGTTCCAACATCTGAATAGAATAGATTACAAAATAATAGTTTGAAGTCACATTAACATCACAAAAGTCTCTTATGGACTTAACCTAGACTCCCACTAAACCAAAGTTATATCAAAAATTTCAACAACACCCATATGAGTAACATGACATTTGAAGACTTCTATTGGTAAACATTTGGTCAATGGATTAGCTAACATACATTCACCTGATATATGAACAAAATGAGTTTGAGATCAGCAACTTTTTCTCTAACAAACAGGAACTTAACATCAAAATGCTATGTACGACTGGAATTCTTGTGGTTTTAAGAATAGTGAACAACAGAAGAACTAACAAACAAACTATCACAATATATGGTTAGAGGTCTTGATATAGAATCAACAAGATGCATGTCAGATATCAATTTCCTCAACCATATGGCCTAGTGGATAGTCTTATAACAGACAATATATTTTGCTTCCATAGTTAAGGTAGTTGTGATTGATTGCTTAGCATTTTTCTATGAAACAACTCCTCCAAATATTATAAAGATGTATCCTAAAGTGAATTTATGATCATTACTGCACGATGCATAGTCTGAATCAGAATAACCCACAATCTTTAATGATTCAGTCTTATTGAAAGTTGACATATGATGCTTTGTACCTTAAAGACACGTCATGATTTTCTTTGCAATCCTCCAATGATCATGGTCAGGATCACTCAGGTACCTGCCAAGCACACCGATTGCAAATGCAATGTCCAGATGTGTGCGTATTTGAGCATAAATTAGGTTGCCAACTGCATATGCATATGGAATTCTTTCCATTGTTATCCTTTCATTATCATTTTGAGGACATTGTGATTTTGACAATCTTTCACCTTTCTATACAGGTGTAGCATAAGAGGCGCAAGAGTGCATGTTGAACTTCTTCAACACTTAATCAATATAGGTTGTATGAGACAAACCCAAAATGCCACGTGATCTATTGCGGTGAATTTAAATTCCTAAAATAAAGGAGGCTTCTCCAAGATCTTTCATATCAAAATGATATGACAGTATTTGTTTGGTCTCATTCAATAGACCCACAGAATTACTAGCTAACAGGATGTCATCTACATGGAGCACCAGACTTACAAAATTACACCCCTCAAATTTATGATAGATGCACTGATCAGCAATGTTCTTAATAAATCCAAGCGTAGTAATCACCTCATTAAACTTCAGATACCATTGTCTCGAAGCTTGCTTCAATCCATAGATGGACTTATTTAGCTTACAGACATGATGTTCTTTACCTGATTCTACAAATCTATCAGGTTGCTTCATATATACGTCCTCATACAAATTTCCATTCAGAAATGTAGTTTTGACGTGCATTTGGTGAAGTTCAAGGTCAAATTGTGCAACTATAGCCATGACTACCTGAGAGCATCCTTAGAAGACATAGGAGAAAATGTCTTTATATAATTAATGCCTTTTTTCTTATTATAGTCTTTAGCTACGAGTCTGGCTTTATACCTTTCAATTTCACCATCTACCTTTCTCTTTGTCTTGAAGACCCAATTGCAACCAACTAGTTTATGTCTATCTGTTAGTTTAGTAAGTATTCAAAAAACATTATCACACATAGAGGTAATATCTTCATTCATAGCATTTAACCACTCAGAAGAATGAGGCCCTGTTATTGCCTCTTTAAAAGAAGTAGGCTCAGTTCCATCAACCACATCAAATTCAAACTTTTGTAAGTAAATTATATAATCATATGGAATGGCAGACTTGCAAACTCTTTGAGACCGTCGCAATTCATTAGCTGCCACCTGCAAATCTTCTGTAGGTTATTTGATGTAAAAATCTACAGGATTTTCCCTAACATCATATGGATTAAAGTGACCAGGGAATGACTGTGAAAATGAAATAAGCAAAGGTAATGTTGTTTCTTCTATATGCAGATTAATTATCCTGGGCACATTACTCCCACTATCCAAGTCATCCTCAAAATAGAATGCTCTATCTAACTCAACAACTCTGGTAGTGTGAGTAGGATAATAAAACTTGTTCCCTCTCGATCCCATACAATATCCCATGAAGAATCCACTGATGGTTCTGGCATCAAGTTTCTTGAGCTAAGGATTACACGGTCTTACTTTTACTTTACATCCCTGAACTTGAAGATGAATTAAACTGGCCCTTTTACCAGAAAATAATTCATATGGTGTCTTTCAAACTAATTTATTGGGAACTTGATTCAGAATGTAAACCACAGTCTTTAATGCATTGCCTTATAGAAATTTTGGCAGGGGGAGTGGTTGATCATGCTTTCGACCATATCCATTAAGTTACAGTTATGTCTTTCAACAACTCCATTTTGTTGAAGAGTGCCTGGCATTGTATACTGAGCTTTAATTTTATGGTTTTGCATAAATAAAGTAAATAGACCAGGATTCTTACCTGTTTCAGTATATCTGCCATAAAACTCTCTTCCCTTATCCGATCTCACACATTTAATTGTTTTCCTTATTTTCAACTTAACTACTGCTTTAAATGTCTTGAAAGCAATTGATGACTCAGATTTTTTGTGTAATAAATCAATCCACCCATACCTTAAATCATCATATATGAGGGTGATAAATTATTTAAACCGACCTACCGCAACTAGTGTAATAGGTTTACATATATCTGTATAGATTAAGTCTAAAATGCTTTCAGACATATTTGCCTCTTTAGTCCTAGCCCTAGCAGGAAGTTTTCCTTTTATGCAATCGACACATGTCTCCAAGTCAAAAAAATCCAACTTCCCTAATATGTCATGTTTGACCATCCTCTCTAATCTCTATCTGGAAATATGACCCAAACATCGATGCCACAACATAGAGGAAGTTTCATAAAATCTTCAACATTTATGCCTTATTGCAACATTAATAGCCGCACTATAGGACAAATTTAGACAAGTATTCATATTTAAACAATATAAACCACTCGATAGCAAAGCATATCCAACTACAATTGAATTAAAGAAAATATCAATCTTCTCATTTTCTTGCCAGAAAGAATAGCCATTTTTGTCCAATACAAAAACTAGAAATCAAATTCCTCTTAAAAGAGGATACATAAACAACGTCATTTAACACCAAGCAATGTCCAAATGCTAAATTTAAAGAAATAGTTCCAATGCTATCAACTGTTGCTAAACTTCCTTTTACACTAAGAATGGTCATTTCTTTCTCACTTGGCATCCTTCTGTTTGTAAGCCCCTGCAAAGAGTTTGTCACATGAATAGTCACACCAGAATCCAACCACCAAGACTTAAGAGAAGTTTCAAAATTTTTGGACTCAAAACATACTAGAGCTAAGGGGCATACTAGTCCTAAAGGGGCAATTTCAAAAAAAGTACCTTCTCACTTGTGCTTATTCTTCAATTTGAAACAATCTAATATCTTATGACCAGGCTTCTTATAGTAGTGGTAATCACCTTTAAATGACTTCTTCTTCTAACCCTTATGGTGTTTTCCATTCTTTTTAGGTTCAAAAGATTTCTTGCTACTAACCTTTCTATCTTACTCCCTATCATTCTACTTTTTATTACCACCCTTTCTACTTAAATCTTGAGAAATATAATTAATCTTATTCTTCTTCTTGAGCTAATATGGAAATCATTTGGTCAATATTCCAATCAACTTCTTATGAATTATAAGTGGTCCTCAGGACCCCATATTCAACAAGGAGAAACTGTAATACTCTGTAGACTAGGTAACTCTCCCCTAAGTTTACATTATATGACTTCAGTTTATTGTAATAGTAATAAGTTTCATCATATGCCGGAGACTCCATCATAGCATGTATTATCTAGCAGTGAAAGATAATACGCTTTCTAAGTTTTTTCAAACTCCTTGAATTTTCCACAATAACCTTCAAATATTCTATGCAATATATGTTTCAGGAATACTTTGCTTGATGGTTTTATCAATGGTGAATTTCATGATCGCTAGACAAATTCTATTTGATTCATGCCACCTTTTGTAGTAAGTTTTGTCAGCAGCACTTAACTCAACTATGGGCTTTACTGATCTTGAGACTCTCAGAGCTAAATCCTCTTTAATGATTGTCAAATACATGTCCAGGGACTCACTCTATTCATCATAGTTCATTCCATTAAGAGTTTTCACTGAAGATAGTTGCTAGAATGCAGAAACTGAGGATAGTAAAGAATAAGAAACATTAATTATGTCAAAATAACATAATTATGAAACAAAGTTTCCTTCATAAACTTAGTTCATGCAACTATAAACAAGTTTGTTTATTACAATCCCATCTAAGGGTCTCAGATCACAATAAACCAAAGAAAACTCATTCATGTCAATTTGGATTTAACTCATGATAAGAATCACATAAAAATGTATTCACAGTTTCCATATCAATAGGATATAAGAATATATAAAACCATTAACTAAAAATGCAGCTAACAAGTTATAAACAGGTGTAATTCACAATATTATATTAGTAATGTCACATCGATAAAGCATGTATATTGTTAATATAAATAAAACTCTCTAGACCTTACTTGGTGACTAATTTTACCCTTAATAATTATTTAAGGGTATATAATAATAATTATGATACCAATTGGACTTTCATTATTCCTAGATTATGAGCTTACTTAATGATAGAGTTTATTTAATGGAATTTCCTAAAATTTTACGCGCTTTCAATTTATGTATACAAGGTCAATAATGCTAGTTGTACAACTATAAAATGGATATAAAGGATTATTACAAATCTCAATTGCAAAACTGTTGTTTAAACAACCATCTTTGTTGTTTTCATTTTTAATGCCATTAAGGCTTACTATCCATCATTCTTTTGCTGGGTAATTTGTAATTACATGTTACCTTGAAAAGCAATGACCACGTAATTATTTTTCCTAAATGAAAAGATTGTGTAAATAGGGTATGTTTGTTCTAATAATTAAGGAGATTCCTGCAATTGCATATTTTTTTGTTAGGAGATTTTTTTTAGTTTTCTAAATGCACTTATTGAGCTTGTTCAAGGCCCCACACCCTAATGAGTTTTCATTAAACTGTAGCTAAACTTAACTCTCTTAACTTGGAATTTAACTTTCGAAGAGGATGGTCTACAAACTCTAATTATTTGCATGAAAAGGAAGCTCTCATATTCTAATGTCAAAATAAGAAGGAATAATTATGTAGACAAAATAGAAAGTGATTGATAGTAGAGATAACTGAAGTGGTTAATGGTGGAGATATAATGGAAGTGGTTGATAATAGAGATAATTGAAGTGGTTGATGATAATAATTAAAAATAATTATGGTGTGATAGGCTTAATATTATTAGTGAAATAATAATGTTTCCATCGTCATACAAAAAAAATCTCTCTCTATTGATTTTTATATCAGTAATTTAATAGGATAATTACTGGTTAATATTAGGCTGTGGGTTAGGGTCTTTACCCAATGGGCTTGTAAGTAATCCAACCCATCACGGATTATTCACAATGTCAACAAAGACCTGACTCATTCTTGGTTCAAATTAATATTAGTTGCCTAGTTAAAAATAACACATAATTGTTTAAATAATTAGGTTAATGCTAATCCATTATTAATTAGAATATTCCAACAATTCCATGAGCATGTATTGGGACGAAGAGAAGGTGTTTAACATGCCGACACTGATTAACGGTATGGCAGAGGTGTTGATCATCACACCACCTACCCTGCAAAAAGGCTTCAATTGGCTTCCTCCCGAAATTGCACCCGACTTCACTCTTTGGGCCGACTGATTTCTAAAAATACCTATCATGAACGTAAAACACACATTATAGAAGTATGAATCACAGTGCAGCATGTAACTTGGAAACATAAAATGTAAATGCATGTTGCCTCGTTTTGTTTTATTTTGTTAGGAAAAACATTTTAGTACTCCTTGTCATTAGAGATTTTATATTTCTAAAGGTTTAGATGAGCATTAATCTTCTCCAATGAAATTTAATTCTTTTATTTTCGCCTTATCTATAACCTGTAAATAGGTTGATAGTGATACCTTATATAACAATTGTCTGTTATTCGATCTGCCCATACTTAGAGCGATACAACATCCTCAAATAAACAACTTTAAAAGTTGTAGCTATGATATAGTCCTACCAAATATTTTAGAGGTTGGAGGTTAAACCTAAACCTTAATCAAGGAGATCTAACACTATTAGTTTACCATTAATCATCTGTGGCGTAATGAAAAAAAATGTCATATGAGAGAATTAAATGGACCTACTTTTCTCTTTCTATCCATTCTCTTCATTTTTTGCTTTGTAAATGCTCAGTATATTTGATTGTAAGAATACTTTTAATTAGTAGCCATTTTCCCCCTCTTATATTCCTTTAGTAGATTGCTCGAGTGTTATCTGCCATTCTTGGCACTGTCTTCCCTTCGATAAAAATGCTTTTTCGGTCCCCACTCTTTGTCCCATTTATGTTTTAGTCCTCTAATCCCTTGAAACTTTATTTTAGTCCCTCACTCCTATCTCCATCCATTAAAATGATCCTTATAGTTACTAGAGGTGATGACATGTTCAATATCTGTTGAGTGAGTGAGCATCATTTATGCTGACTAAGATTAGTGATTAAGCCTCTCATCTTGCCATATCATACATACAATTGAAAAGAAAATACATACCCAAACCAATTAGAAACCCACCATGGCTCCTTGCCAAGTCAAGTCATCATCCCCTCTTTGTTGCATCCAAATATCATATTTCACTCAGCCTTAATCTATTTTCACCTCCCAGACTTCGTCTATGCTTTGTCTGTTAACTTTATCTCTACTTTGTCCGTTGCCTTGGTCTTTGCTTCATCTGGTGGCCTTTGTCTCAGCTTTTTATGTTTTGCACATGTCTTCTATTCTGTAGAGAAAATAAACATCGAGTAAAAGTAAAACTGTAACAAATAATTTGAGATGACATACAAAATTTTACGTGAAAAAAAAAAACCATAGACAGGGAAGAAAAGGTTTCATTATGAGAAAAAAATATGGTTACATCTTCTCTTTATATAACAAGAATAATATACTAATAAGAGAATACTACTTTCATAACTCTCTATATATCTCACAAATCTCTCTTTATATAGGATTTCTCCTTTCTTGGTCGTAAGAAATGAGGTTTTGAAGTTATCTACTTATAGGGAAGGATAAAGGCTTTAATGCAATTTTTTAAGGACCAAACTACAATTAAACATTGTTTCTTCAATTTTTCTTTGGTAGGTTTGATTGGTCACTAACCAAAATAAAAATCTTTGGTTGGTGCCTCCTTCTTTGACAATCTTCCACTTGAAGATTTGATTGAAAATTAATTAATCTTCATACTATTCTTCCTTCCTTGCCATTTCTTGCTTCTCACGTTTCTGTTAAGTCCATAGAAGATCTACACTATATGAATTTATCGGTGTTCACCGACTTTGTCATTGCATCTACTAGGTTATCTTTAGTATGAATTTTTCATATATCCATACTTCCTTCTTCCACCTTTTATTGGATAAAGTGATATTGAATTTGTATGTGTTTAGTCTCAGAATGGAATGTTGGATTCTTTACCAAGTGGAGAGCACTTTGATTATCATAAGATAGTGAAATCTTTCCAGGATTGTACCTGAGCTCTTTTAATAGCATCTGCAACCAGATTACTTATTTGCTAGCTTATGTAGCTGTAATATATTCTACCTCAGTTATTGAAATGACCACAATAGGTTGCAATTTTGAAACCCAACTTACAGATCCGCTTGCAAGAGTAAACACATAACCACTGGTGGATTTGCTATTGTCAAGATCACCTGTAAAATCTGAATCTGTATAGTCTCTAATGGTAAAATCTGATCCTCCATAGTGCAATGCAACATTTGTGGTCCCTTTAATGTATCTTAACTCCTTTTTTATAGCATTCCAATGCTCTCGACTAAGATTCACCATATAGCGATTAACTACTCCCACTACTTGTGTAATGTTTGGTCTTATGCAAATCATAGCGAATATTAGGCTACCCATTGCTGATGCGTACGGTACTTAAGACGTTTCCTTCCTGTCTTCTTCACTACTAGGACTTATGCTTGAAGATAACTTGAAATTAACAGGAAATGGGGTAAAACTTAGCTTACAATCATGCATATTAAAGCGTCGCAAGATTTTCTTTAAATAATTTTTTTGAGAAAGCCAAATCTTCCTGCTATTTCTATCTCGGTAAATTTACATCCCTTGAATCTTATTTACCGATCCCAAGTCCTTCATATCAAATTCCCTAGCTAATTGTGCCTTTAATTCATTGATACGATCTTTTTTGGGGCTTGCTACCAGCATATCGTCCACATACAATAGCAAAATAATGAAATAATTTCCATCAAATCTCTTGATATATGCACAAGAGTCTGCATTAAGTTTGTTGTATTCAAGGCTTATGATTGTAACACTTGCCAAATTATAGTGCAAAAATGTTGTTCTTAGGAAAGAGGAGAGTATTAATCTTTGTGGTGTGTATTACTAATAAGATATGAGCTTTAGTTTAGTGGTAAGGCTGGGCATCCGAGTTCAAGAGGGCATGGGTTTGAGCTGTAGCTCCCTCCTCCCTCAGGAATATTTTGGTGCTGACACGTGTCCCCTACAGGTGAAATTACCAAATTGCTCCTCTTACTTTTTCTTCCATTTTCCTTCTCTTTCCCGTCATTTTTGCGTCAAAATGTTGCTCCATTTTGGTGAGTTTTGCTACTCCTCTCTACCACAGCCAGCCACCACCACCTCCAGCCAGCTTCTCCACTCACCGGCGACATGTTCTGGCTGGTCACCGCCAGCAACCACCGGTGGCAATGTCGATTTTCTAGCAGTCTTTGTGAAGCTCAAACCAGCGACTTTTTCTATGATTTCAGTGCATTTTAAGTGTTTTTTTTAATGAAAATGATGTTATTAGAAGCATGATCAGCCCCTATCCATCAAATTTCAGCTTTGGAAGCATGATTTTTGGGCTAGTTTTTGTGAAGTTATGCTGATAGGGACCAAATTGAAAAGTTTTAAAATTTTGGGGTTTTCAGAAAATGGTGAAATTCTGCATTGTAATGGGTTCAAATTGATCCTATAAGAACACTTTTAAGGTATATGGCATGAAAACCTATTATTAATCATGGCTTTTCTTAGATTAAAGGCAAGGGTATGAAATCTGGGACTAAAATGAACATTTAGAAAGTTTTTAAGGCAAAAAATATAAATTGATGAAAAGTATGGGAAAGCTAGTGATGGAATCATGGAATGAGTTAAGGTTTGTTTTGAGTAATAAGAAGGAAGAGGAGTAATTGTTTTACTTTTCAATTGGCATAGGTAGCTTGTAAGAGTGATAAAGTTACCCGAAAGAAAGTATTGAGTTGTTGGTAGTTAACGGTACTCAGGTGGGCAGATAGCACTTCTCAATACTCTTTTTTATGTTTCACTTTTCATTATTTGGAAAATTTTATTAATACCATTTTAAATTTGAGCATGACTAAACTTGATTAAGATTGAAAGGATGAGTAGACGAAATTCTTTAATATATTATATGGCGTTATATATGGTTTTGAGAAATGAATTTTGAGAAACATCATGCGTATGATTATGATTAACAGCTAGATAAACCATTATTGAAAGACAATTTGATTTCATGCATACTAGTTATATTCCTCTGTGTATACTTGTTTTGATTACATTATCATTGGAAGGACTAGATAGGACACTGGTTGCCAATAGCAGTACTGTTAGCCCTTGGTGCACCTAGGTAATGACCCAACTAGTAGGGTTAATGATGGTGCTAGCCCCGTGTGACGACCATCACAAAAGGACTAATGAGTGATAATTTTCGTGAGTTATGACCTCACACCTGTTGGTTATTTGCCCTCGAGGATTGTGTATCCTCGCCTGTTGTGATTTGCCCTTTTTGTAGCTGTGTGCCACACCGGATGGATCCTTAGTAGTCATTCCCCCTAAAACGACCTTCGAAAACTTGTTGATTTATTGTTTATGGCACTTTAAAGTCAATGTTTTGAAAAGTGTGTTAATTAGCTAAATTGTTTACTTGTAATGTTGGTTACTTGTAGTTTAAATGTTATTTCATTTCATTCAACTTTTGGTCAAGTTTTGGTTTTAATTTATATATGAAATTTGTTACTAATTTTAGGGTGCTATCTGCCAGAAAAATTTAGTCCCAGATAGGCAGATAGGCGTGTACTCGGAGGCAGCAGAGCAGTGATTAGAAGTTCTATTAGTAAGCCCCGCTTGGGTATTGTGAGACCTATTTTTTTTTTTATTAGTTTGATATTCATGGCTTATTTTGATATGTTTATATATTTAGAACGATAGCCATTGTTTTGTATGTCTGGGGTTATATAGGGACCACAGTTGAACTTTCCCTGTTGTTATATATGGTATTGATGCTATATTGGGCTATGCTGATGAAAGCGGAGCTCTCCTATACGTTTTATTGCCTTACATGATATTGTAGAAATTTCAGAATGTCCTATTTACTGGGGAGGTTCTGCCAAAATTTCTACAAAACTCTTTACTTTATACTAAACCTTTTATTTTATATTAAGGCAATTTATATTGCATAGGGTGCAAATTGTTTAGTTTTGGCATGGTATTGAATGTCCCTCCAATGTAAAGCTTGTAGATTCGGGGAATTTTCTCGTGGCCTGTGCCGATCCCACTCTAGAGATTTTGGGGTGTGATAATGATGAAGGAATATCTCTTATACTAACATCTTGGTGCTTGTTTGAGACCATATAGAAATTTGTTCAACCTGCAAACTAAGTTCTCTTTTCTTTTTTCTTCGAACCTTTCTAGCCGAAGCATATAAATTTTTTCTTCAAGATTTCTATGAAGAAATGCAGTTTTCACATTTAACTGTTCTATATGTAAGTTAAGTATAGCACATATTGCTAAAACCACTTGAACCGTTATGAGTCGAACAACTAGAGAAAATATCTCATTGTAATCAATGTCTTTATTCTGAGTAAATCCTTTTACTACCAGTCTAGCACAATATCGTTAAACTTGATCATTGCTAGTTTTCTTGATCTTGTACACCTATTTGTTCTCGATGGCCTTCCATCCTTTTGGTAGTTGAATAAGATCCCATGTCTTGTTCTTATGGAGGGTTTCAATTTTTTCTTACATTATTGCTAACCATAGAGAAGCTTTTGAGCTTTCCATAGCCTCTCGAAAATTCGAAGGCTCTCCATCTTCTGTGAGTAGACAATATGTAACATTCCCTTATGTAATGTAATCTAAGTGTTAAACTGGTTCCTTCCATTCCTGAGTTAATCATCGAACTTGTGGAGTTACAAGATCAGATTGTTCTTGTCCATTGTACTCTTGTGTCGCTTAAAAAGAATCTGGTACTTCTATTTTATTTTCTCCTTCAATATGCACTGTGATGGTCTCTACCATTTCCTTTGAAGTGTTATCACCTTCATGTATATATTGTTTCTCTTCTAGAAAGATGACATCCCTGTTGACTATAACCTTGTGGTTAGTGGGATTCCACAAGCGATACCCTTTTACTCTGTCAGCATATCCCAAGAACAAGCATTTTTTAGATTTTGAATCTAGCTTTGTAATTTCTTAGGCATTGTACATTACGTATACTGGACTTTCAAACATATGGAGGTTTGTATAATCAACTGGCTTCCCAATTCATATCTCCATTGGGGTCTTCAGATCAAATGCGGTTGATGGTGATCTATTGATCACATAGTAAGCTATCTTGACTGTTTCTATCTAAAATGAATTGGCTAATCTAGCAGTTCTTAACGTTGCTATTGTCTTTTCCAACAATGCCCTGTTCATTCGCTCTACCACTCCATTTTGCTGTGGAGTGTATACCATCGTAAATTGCCTCTTAAAACCTTCTTACTGATATAAAGTATTAAATTCATCACTGGTGTATTTTCCTCCATTATCTGATCTCTGGCATTTAATCCTTTTCTCAAATTCACATTCTACACGCATTTTGAAGGTTTTGAAAACTTTAAACATATCTCCCTTTCTCTTAATTGGATACACCCAACATCTTTAGAAGTAGTCATCAATGAATGACATAAAATAATTTACTCCTCTTAAGGATAAGGCTGGTGCTTGCCAAACATCAGAGTACATTAGTTCTAAGATAGTTTTACTTCTCTCTTTAAAACTATTGAACTTCAACTTATGCTGCTTACTTGTAACACAATGTTCACAAAATGATAGAGAAACCTTTTTGAGTCCAGAAAGAAGATTCCATTTTGCAAGAACCTTCAATCCATGTTTTGACATATGGCCAAGTTTACGATGCCATGATATTGTTAATTCCTCACCTGCTGGATCAGTTGATGCAACTATAACTTCTCCTTGTTGTTGTGTTTCTCCTTTAAGCATATATAGGTTGGCCGTTATCATTTCAGTTTTCATAACTACAAGCACGCCTTTAATGACTTTCAGAATGTCATCTTGTAGTTGGGTTTTAAACCCATTGCTATCAAATTGTCATAAAGATAATAGATTTTTCTTGAAACCCTTCACATGTCAGACCTTTTGGATGGTGCGAGTTGTACCATCATACATTTTTAATTTGATGGTGCCTATTCCAGTAATCTCCAAGAAATAATCATCTCCCATAAACACATCCTCCAGAGACAGGTTTATATTAGTGGAACTAATCTCTCTGTGAGGTCATATACCATGTTGCTGCTGAGTCTACAAGCTAGATATCACTGAAACTTTTTCTGCCATCAGCAACTATTGTTGCCTTGTTGTATAAGACTTCTTTGTCATCTGAGGTACTTGCAATGTATCCATGAACATTTGACGACTCAGTATCTTTGCCTTTGGTCTCTACGTTCTTCTTCAAATTCCAACACTCATTTTTGTAGTGTCCTCTTTTGTTGTACTTGAAACATCTGATATTCTTCTTACTCTTTGATTTTGATCTACCTCGATTTTGGCTCTTACTTGAGCTACATTCTATTGATCATGCTTTCATCACTGTCCACGCTTCCACTTATTGTGAATTAATCAACCTGTCTTCTTTATTGTTGCACTGATTTTCTTATTCCAGAATAGTTGGTACAATGTCATCGAAAACTAGGTAGTCCACAAGAACATTATTGGTCAGATTGATGATGAGTTAGTCATAGGAATCATGTAAGCTTTGCAGCAGAATTTCAGCACGTTCATTCGCCTCTATTTTTAAAGTCAACTATGTGAGTTGAAAAACTAGAGTATTCAGAGTGTTGATGTACTCCGTCACTGAAGTTGTTTTGGACATTCGTAGAGTGTATAATATCTTATCTGCTAGTACAAGATGAAGATTTGAAATTGCATTCCCGTCCATCTTGTTCCATTTATTTTCATATGTGAATTTCACTGGTCTTTCACTGATAGTTTTAAGACAATTATTTTTTCTTAAGATGGCCTTTATCTTCAACTTCCACAGTGAAAAATTACTACTAAATTACTGCTGTTAAATTTTTCAATCTTAAATTTTATCGTCATTGCTTCAATCACAGTCTTATTTGTAAGCAAAATAGCTCTCACTATTTTTTGTGAATAGTAACAGTACGTATGAATAGTATCATATATATGAATAGTTCACCGTACATGAATGGTACCCTGTACTATGGGTGAAAATAATTTTACTTATTTTCTTATGTGAAGGATCCACTATATCAATGGCAGCCATAGAGCATATGATAAGTTGATAGTAACACACCCAATTAGGCTCTGATACCAATTGTAGAGAAAATAGACACTGGATAGAAGTAAAACTATAATAAATAATTTGCAATGACATACATAATTTTATGTGGAAAAACCCCAATAGGGTTAAAAACCACAGACAAGGAAGAAAGGGTTTCACTATGAGAAAAAATAAGAATTACATCTTTTCTTTATATAGTAAGAATAATATACTAATAGGATAATACTACTCTCACAACTTTCTATATATCTCACAAATCTCTCTCTCTATATAGGATTGCTTCTTTTTTGGTTGTGAGAAATGAAGTTTTGAAATTTTCTATTTATAGGAAATGATGAAGGACTTTAATACAGTTTTTTAAGGACTAAATTGTAATTAAACATTTTTTTTTCAATTTTTCTTTGCTAGGTTTGACCCACCAAAATAAAAGTTTTTGGTTGATGCCTCCTTCGTTGACATGTTCAGCAATCTTTGTTGGTCTGAAGCTCCAAAGGTACTAATTTAAAGCATTATAGGAAGAGTTGAAGCTGGTGATCATTTGTCACATGTATCTGCAATGAACTTGATGAAAAATTGGTATTTGATTTTTGATATTGCTAAAAGGAGAGATGATGCTTGGTTGGACGATAAAACTTTCTTCATATGGAAGAATGAGCTGCAGAATTACGAGGATAAGCTTAAGGAATTATGTGCCCAAAAGTTGTTGCTTCAAGTGACAAATATTGGTGACTCAGTTTCAGATTTGGAAGCATTACCTCAAGGTCTTGCTGCCCTTTTAAACAACGTAAACATTGTCTTTTCATGTCGTTGTTTTAATTTGTAACCTGCTTTGTCTATTGCATCCTAAAAGTGAGTGGTTGAATCTCATGCAGTTGGAACCATCAAACCGTGCCAAGTTAATTGATGAGCTTCACAAGGTACTTGGTTAGAAGGCTGGTGCTTCACAAGTTGTGATCTGTTCATTGGTCTTCCTATTTCTATCACGGTTATGCCTAGATGGACATCTATTTGAATGATACATTTCTTCTACTGAGTGATAAATTTCACCTTTATTGGGCACAGGTGGATGATCGTCAGGGAACCATGTCTTCTTAGAGTGCAAATCATATTAGTGGTAGATCGGTGTATAATTTCTGCAGTTGGGGGATCACAACCAGCATCATTTAAGTTTCATTTATTTATAAGCTGGCTTATTGATTCTTTTCATGTATCTAAATAAATATGTAATAATCTGTAAAATATTTGATTATTTATGTGAATTGGATTTCCTGCTGCATCTTCTTGCAAGCCATCGGATGATGCATCTCCTACTATCTGAATTGTTGAATCAAAATTTTGAATTGTGTGCAATCAAAGTTTAAATTTATCACACATAGTTATCAAGATTAATTTGAATTGTTAAATCACGCATTTTCTTTAATATTAATCATTGGATCTTAAATTTCCTAAGAAATGCTGGCAATCTATATTTATATTTATGCACCCAAAATTTTGGACATTCCAATGAAGATGTTTATTTACGCAGCCATTTTGCCGGCTCCATTTCCATGCTTGGTAATGAAATTTCTAAATTGATTATTGGAAAGTTACATGTATCTCTTGATTATAAAATTAATATATGAATTTTAATATATAGATTCTATAAAATTTTGTTTGGAATTTGATTAATTACGTTGATATCTTGTTATCTAAAGAACTATAATCAATTTTTTAAAAAACAATATTGATATATATATATATATATATAGCGAAATTTAATTTATTTTTTGTCAAAGAAGTTAACTTTTTATACAATATAAAACTATAATCTATCTTTTTATATAATAATAAACATAATTAACTTGATATTAATTTTCAATATAATAATATAATTTAATTTACAACAGTAAACATTTAAATAATTTTATTTTACAAAAACACTCATTATATAAAAACTTATTTTCATTAATGGAAAATAGATTACAAAAAACTTTTAGAACAAGAATATTAAATGTAATATAACTGAATTTCTTTTAAAAAAATAGATTAAGTTTAAAAATAGAGTAAATCACTCTTAACTCTTCTTTATTCTGGTTGCAATTATTTATATCCATTGAATTACCATGTGAACCAAGCCAGGAGCTAATGACAGTTGGACTGGTAGGTGTAGAAGTTCACAATTTGGATGCAAAAGGAACTTTGTAGTTTGCAGGGAGAGAAGTCAAATTAATATTTCAACTCAGTGCTGTGGCTTTGCCCATAGCGTTAAGTTGCTTAGAGCCTTGCAAACTGTCTTTCTTGTGAACGTAAAAAAGACAAAGCCTTGAAGATTGATGATACTTTTGCATATGATAACTGCAGGGATCATGTTGATGGATGGAGTTGGGAGTAGGGGATTAAAATGAAGTTTCGAGGGAACGAGGGACCAAAATGGAAATGGGGCAAGGAAGATCAAAATAGTATTTTTTCCGTCTTCTCTATCCCACGAAATAATTGGGCTTACCATCCGAAAGAAGAAAAAGTTGGTTGAGCTTGAACGAGATGTAAAGTGAAAACATAAAAAAGCATACGGCCTTGACTCACTTTGGGGCCCTTGTGAATGAATATATTTGGAATTGTATGTGCTCAAGTTTGGAGGTTGTTCGACTTGATCGAATATTCATAAGAATATATACAATAATTATTAAATATAAAATAATATATTAAGTAATTACATAAATATCAAATGAAACTTTTTAAAATTATTCATGATTAAATAAATGATTTCAAATAATTATTTAATAAAATAATAATTTTATAAATAATTATTAACTGTGTCGCCAAATTGCCAACCATAGCATGGAGACAAAGACTTCTCTTCTTTATTTTTAAATCTTCTTATCGTGGAAAATAACTATTGGCGGGACAAAACTTCCAAGCCCAATAACAATAAATTTCAGAACGAAGTTGCTAAGTCGAGTCGCACTAATTTGACAACTGCCCACGACAGGTGTATTATAAATGTTGATAGATTTATTTTTGTTTTGGAAAAGAAGCTATTTGAATGGCTTACGTTGGGTGGGGTGAGAAGAGAAATTGGAATTGCGAACCAGGCTGCTTCCCCCTTGGCCAAGGTTGAACAAGATACGAAAGGAAAGCAATTCCATGGAGGGTGAAGCCAGTCACCACCACGTAATTGATGTTTGGAAGGTAGATGAACAGAGGTTGGCTTCGATGCTCCACAAGATTTCGGAGGATCCGAAATTGCTAAGGAAAGCCGCAGGTAAGAGGAGTTGCTGCATATTCAGAGTCCCCACCGGCCTGGTTGATGTCAATGGAAAAGCCTACCAACCCCGTATTGTATCCATGGGTCCTTTTCACCATGCCCAGTCTCGCTTTAACATGATCGAAGAGCACAAGTGGCGGTATCTGGGTTCTTTACTCTCCAGGACTCACTCCAAAGGCTTAAGCTTGGAGGACTATTTGAAAGCCATAGCACCATTGGAATCGGAAGCCAGGGAGTGTTACTCCGAACTCATCCCTCTCACCTCTCACGAATTCATCGAAATGATGGTTCTGGATGGCTGCTTCATCATTGAATTGTTCCGCAAAGTTGGGAGATTGGTCTCCTTCGAACCCGATGACCCACTCGTCACCATGTCCTGGATACTCCCCTTTTTCTACAGGGATTTTCTCAAGCTCGAGAATCAGATCCCCTATTTCATCCTGGAACGCTTATTTGAACTCACAAAATTGCCTGAAGATAAGTCAACCCCAACTTTGTCCACCCTCGCCTTGGGATTCTTCAACAACTCGATGCTGAGGCCAGACGAAGTTATCGCCCGCTTCACTCACCTCAAAGGTAGACATTTACTGGATTTGGTTCGCTCCAGCTATATCTCAAATCCGGATAGAGAACCGAAGAGGGTTGCTACGCCAACCCACGTGATCCACTGCGTCTCCAAACTTCGGAGAGCTGGGATTAAAATTAGTCCCAGGAAGAGTGATAGCTTCTTGGAGGTAACATTCCGGCGGGGCGTCATAGATATGCCCACCATCACAATCGACGATTTTATGAGCTCTTTCTTGATCAACTGCGTGGCCTTCGAGCAGTGCTACAATGGTTGCTCCATGGACTTCACAACCTATGTGACCCTCTTGGACTGCCTCATAAACACTTACAGGGACGTTGAGTATTTGTGCGACCGCAACATAATTGAGAACCATTTTGGGACTGAGGGGGAGGTTGCCCACTTCATGAACAATGCAGGGAAAGATGTAGCATTTGATATAGATATGTGCTACTTGTCTCAACTGTTCAACGACGTTCATCAGTACTATCGGAGCGGGTGGCACGTGCAGTGGGCGAGCTTCAAGTACACCTATTTTGATACACCATGGTCCTTTATATCAGCACTCGCTGCATTTGTGTTGTTGGTTCTCACTGTGGCTCAGACCTACTTCTCCGCTGTTCAGTAAATTGGACCAGAAGCCAGTGGTTCTTAATCGCAAGCTTTAGTAGTAGGTGATGAAGGAATTTGTATTTTCCATCCAACTGTAGATATTATATTTCAGTTTCTAGGGAGAGGACGATTTAAAAATCCATATGCTGCAGCCTGCAGATCGTTTTTGTCCTGTTTTAATTTTTTCTGGCTATTTGTGAGAATCATTCTTGGATCCTGTGGATTCGACGTTATCTTTTAGACTTGCGATCGGTACCTCGGAGATGTAATAATACAAATCCCTCAATTATTCAATGAATAATGCGGGAGGTTTATTAATCATATACGTGGTGACATTATACACGACACGCATACATACTTTGTCAATTTACAGGTTTCTTGTAGATCGAGATATGTAGCGTAGGCAAAAAACTAAGGGAGCAGCCGCCTATTCCTTATAGTCAATTACAAAAAGCCTGACCAATTAACGGAATTGAAAGTATTTGACAATGACTTTTTCTTTCGAATACTTTTCCACAGACTGGCTAATTTAAGAAAAACGAAATAGTATCCCGTCACTGTTAATTAACGGTGGATTCTTGGGTGCCTTTATGCTTTCAACCCGTGGACCCGTGCATAAACCAGAGGTTGCTAATTGCAATAAAGTGATGATTGAATTTTCAAATGTTAAAAATTCAAAAATGACCCCAAATGTTCTTGTATTTATATTTTAGCCTCTATTGTTTAAAAAAAAGTTAATTTATTATTTTAAGTTTCTCTAATTATAAAATTCACAACTTTAATCTTATACTATATTTATTTTATTATTAATTTAAAATTATTCTACCATCATTTTTATTATTCTTTGTTCATCTCCTATTATTAACTATATTTATCTCTTACAATGACTTATTTTATGTGAAATAATTTTGAGGCTAAAATATATTCTAAATTTTTTTATCATTTTCTTTGAGAGAATAATTTTGTATTAACAGTAAAATAAATAAAGTATGGAGTGAAGTTGTAAATTTTATAATTTGAGAGAGCTTAGATAATAAATGAAAACTTTAAAAAATTAGGGGCTAAATATAAATATAAAAGACTTGGAGTCATCTTTTAGTTTAACATTTTAATATACAATCGTTATCTTAATCCAATGAGAGTTGGCGCAATCTCATTTGTGGACCACGGAATCCACCTTAATTGACACTCAAACTACACCAATTCTGGCAATCCTGATATATCTGGTGAATCAGCTTTTGATGATTTAAACTCCTGGTCCTACCTTTCTGGATGCGACGCCTATGGCGAGTGGGGCTATCACCCCATCTTGTAATAGAGGGGAAATTCAGGATTTGAATTTTTTCTATCAATTTTTTTGAGTTCAAATAAGTCCCACCTCAGTCATTGACTATCACTCCATACATTTTAAATTTCTAGTGAATCAAATTAACATGAGTTTATAGTTGTGTATAGGATGGGTGCTCATCTAAATGAGTCGTGTCAAATACTCCATTGTTGTGTTGGCCAAAGGGAAACTTCCTCATGGAGCAGCGTTTAACGGTTTCCACAAGTTCCAGAATTTGCATCCTAGTTTGCTTTGTCAAATGACACACATTCACCATTATATCTTTTCTTGGGTAAGAAGACGTCAAAGACCCAGAATGATAAACTCTGTAAGGCATGGTCCTCACCGCAGAAACATGGCCTCCCTGATTGACTCTTAACTTTGACGTTTGACTTGTCAACGCCAAATACCATTTCCTTCTCCCTTTGCCATATATATACACGGAGGCCGATGCACACAGCGTTCTTGTTCATCATTGGATTTCATCTTCAATAATTCACTCGCCCATACCTACGTAGCAACTTCGTTTTGTAGCGATCGACCATGAATTCCGGTACTGAAACTGGGTTCTTAAACCAATTTCCTCAACCCGTAAGGCCTCCTAACAGTTATGATCTCAGCTTCCAACCTTCGAACTTGGACTTGGGATTCCAGCAACGTCGTGAAGCAGAGGAAGCAATGGATCATAGTCACATGAATGTGGTGCCACCATTCACAAGCGAAAAAGCAGGAGAAAGGAAAAATATTCCGGAAGAGATAGTTAAACGCATTCTGGAGATGCAAGAGAAACTTCCAGAAAGCATGAGAGACCAACTGAATTTGGAAGACATACTGTCAAAATTGGACCGAAACGGCGGATTCCAAAACAGTAAAGAGCTCAAATCACGAGGTCTTGATCAGAGGCTGCCTCAAGAGTCATCGCACAAGCTCGAGCGCTTCAAGATACGAACAGTAACTGCGGAAGAGGTGGTCAAAGAGGAAGACAAGAAATGAGTTTCTCGCTGTGAGCAAACCGCCTCGCTTGCACGAAAATACCAAAATAGATCAATCCAGATCATAGATCAAGGTGGAACTCACCTTCATCCAACTCCACCTTTATCCAATAGTCCAAACTACACTGTAAAAGCCCTGATCCTTCACTCCAAAAATACCCAATTTGTTGTAGAATTGCTTTTCTTTTTCGCATCTCAATATTTTTTATTTTTTATTTTTCTCTTTGAGGTCATCCGGAATATGACATATCATTCTTTAATTCTCATAAAGTTTCACATAATTGATAATCATATATAGAGCTGAATGAATGGATTTAAGTGATGTTTTTGACGAGTGTTGATGTCAAACAATTAGTTATGTTAATAAAATTTAACAAAATATTATTGAATAAAACTATATAAAAATTTTTGAATTACATTTAATAGTGACAAAATTTTAAATTATAAAAAGTGAATTAGAGTTTGGGTGAATAGTTTAACGTTGACACAAGTATAAGAACAGAATCGAATGTTTTTATTTTCGAACAAAGGACAATAGGCCCAAACCCCATAATTTGGGTAGTTCACATGTGGTTTGTACATTGGAGGCTTAATTAGACTTTTAAGAGGGCCCTAATGGGAATTCTAACTTTTACGGAAGCCATTACAGTACGTTTTGTTTCTGCCAAACGTTTTCATTATTAGGGAACATATACGTTTATTTTTATTTTTGAGAAATATTAAATTCTGCACAAAAGTTTACTTCATATTAAACATACTTTTTGGTTTCCCAAAAGGGCATTAGTAGAAATGAATCCAAACTAGCATAGAAGTATGTTCACTTCCTTAGGTTTTTAAAATTTTAAATTTTATATGTAATATTATCTAATTTTTTTATTTAATTTTCTAATTAATGAAAGTTTGTATTCCTTAACTCAAATTTGTTATACGAAAATTTTTATTCCTTTAAAATCAAATTCTAAATCTATCTCTTAGTACTAATTTCATAAGACTCAATTATGTATTATATAAATACCTATAATGTGATTGTATTGCTGTATGGGTAGTGTGATCCACCGGTTCCCAATAGTAGCCAAACATTTGTTTGGTAAAGCGAATTGAAGGGAATAGAAGTGAATGTGATTGTATTGTATTGCATTATTGGAACGAAAAACACTGCACATTTGACAGCTCGAATAGCAGTTAAATTAGTTGTGGGTAAAAATCCAGTGTATTAAGTAGTTTAGCACTAAATAAGTGGTGGTTATAGTTATGAGACAGTTGTAATGTAGTTGTAGAATCTAGTTGAATCGTAAAAACGGCGGAGTGAGCCTGTGGGAGATGTGGTGACACATGAATAGCAAAAGCACACACAATGCTAACAACAGTCAATAATGGTTATTATTAAGTCCTTCGTGGTGCTTAAACTAGTGCTTATTATCTAATAATTATCATCACTTGACTGCGCCCATTAGTCCTAGATATTTTTGTTTTTTTTCTAAAAACTGCGCATACACCCTAAAAAAAAAAAACAAATTGATATAGGTAAGTTATTACGAAATATGTTTATATTATGCTGCATTCTTATTTATTTCTAAAATAAAAAATGTGTCATACTTATCTTTTCTGTAACAAAAGACATTAAATTTTGACTAATTATGGTTCTGAGTGTTTTTTAGGCTAAAAAAAAAAAAAAGCAAGTGCGTTTGTGTGTGTGTATTAGGTGAAAAAAGAAAGGAAAACAAAACAAATAAATTTGCTATAAACTAGTAGAGACTAACAAACTACACTAGAGATTTTGATTAGCAGTTTGAACAAGGCTGTAGGAGGAAATCGAACAATCTATAATTCAGGAAACAGAGAGCGAATCGTTTTAACAAGTTTATCAACATATATGTTAATTGCTACCTTCTTTAATTATTTTCCTGAAGAACGCAAGAATTAAGGTGTAATCCATGATAATGAAGATGAAATGAGGAACTGAAAAGCTGAGAGGACACAAGCCATAGAAATGCCGTAATCCTTTGTGAACAATGCCACTTCCAAATCTGCTTCTATACATATTAATGGCACTGTGAACAATTCATAAGCTAGCTAAGAAACTGAACAATGAGCGTCGTTGTTCTATCCTCTCCTTCGTCCATGAAAGGTGGACCAGAATTTTTTTATTTTGAGAATTTGGATTTTTTATATTTGAGGGAATTTGGATCATCAATTTTTCATTAAATGGTTTAAATTTTAATAAATATTAGATAATTTTTAAGAATTTTTTAAAATCTGAGTTTCTGAATTTCCATGGGATAAATTCCATAAATCTCCAAAGGCTCCATATATATTGTTAACCCGGCCATCCCTCACAAATGCACCTTCCATTCTCGAGGTTCCAACTCTAGTCCTCATATACTCCCGAGAACAATGTATCCTCCAATTATTGTTAGGAATTAAAAATTACTACACTTGATCTTAGCAATATTCCGACTCTACTCTTATTAGTATAGTCAGGAAGTTGAAGAAAATAATTCTCAACTACTGTTTATCTCTATTTTTACAACAAAATTTGACCCAAAAAAATCAGAGTGTCCTAGTAGTGTAAATTATGATTATATTAAAATTTTAACTAATATACCTCTATATATATTATTTATACAATATAAAAAACATTTTATATATATATATATATATATGTATATAAGAATTGTCGGGAATCTAATAGACTTTTAGAGTAAATTAAATTTATAACCATCAAAACAAAATAAATAACAGTAAAAGTAATTTTTTTTTAAATATGGTTTGAATGAGTCAAAAATTTAATATAAATTATGATCTTAAATGTATTCTAGTCATATCTTAGTTTCAAGAAAATAAGTATTTTTTAAAAATAAAAATAATATAATTTAGGCATTTTTAAGCAATAGAAGTGTCATTTATTTATTTTTTAAATAACTCAATGCTTTATTAAGAAGACGAAGTTAGCATAGATACAGTACCTATTTCACTAAAGTATAAATTTAAGTTTTTTTATTTCAAATTTCACCTATCCCTTCCAAAGTCAAAGTAGAGGGCCAAAGTTAAAAAAATGAAGAGAATCTTTTAGAGTCAAGAAACGTTTTGCTTCGTATTATTTGCAGCCTATTCTTAAATATATCATCATAGATACAGTACCTTGTATGAACAAAATTTCGTACTGAATTGACGAAGCTTTGCTGCGTGTTGCTTTGGAATCTTTTATGATGTCTAGAAAAACACAAGAGTAAGCATACAGCGAAACGCCATAGATGGTAGACACATATTTTGAATCTTCGAATGCTAAGTGCGTAATTATTTGTAGAGGTCTGGATAGGTCAACCCTAAATTCTAAATCTTAATTTCGGTCAAACCTGCATTATTTTAATATTTTCAGATCAAAATTTTGAATTATTTATATAAACAAATCGAAATCTTTAATATTATCATTTTGGTTTAAATTTGGAGTTTAAATTTAGACATATAAGTGTGGTATTTTAAGACACAGAGTTACGTGGTAGACCAATCGCTATCAGAGGAAGGTGAAGTGTCAGCGTCTACATATATTGAATTCAGTGGTATATGTTTTCCACAGCGGGAATGCCACGTTTGAGAAGCCCAAGTTCTTGAGAATGACACGTCAACAAAGGGTAATAAGGACCACAAGCTTGAGCTCTAAAATCGCCCCTTTATAGCTCCGGAGGCTTGTTGATGCTACATTCATTCACTCTTGTATAATCTTGAGAGAATATAGAGTTGGTTGGAACGTGGTTACGATACCAGTAGCCCACTAATTCAACAGAATAATCATCCTTTGATTTTGACTAAACCTTCCCACTTGCTCACTTTTCTTTACCAAACCAGATCAATTTTCTCTGCTATGCTATTTTTATGGTTAAGAACCAAGAGCCCGCCAAGGTGGATGAAGATAGAACATCGGAGCAATTCTGTCATACATCTAGATTATCAGAACTTGAAATGAGTATAAACTAGTTTCTGACAAAGTTGGGAAGGCTATATATATATATGTGTGTGTGTGTGTGTGTGTGTGTGGGCGATGTAAAATTGCTTGTGATCTCGAGAAGAATGCGTAACTCAAATTAAGTAGCACTGTTGTAGGATGCGAAAACAGAGTCAGGCCCTCAATTACGTTGTGTAAATAAACAGAACTAAAATGATGGGGGTGGCCAACGGTAAAGGTAATCCAGATGATCGAATAAAGAGAATTTTGAAGCACTAGCATTCCACGATACTCAGGGGGGTTTTAATGATGCAAGAAAGTAAGGTCTACCACTGTGGCCTCAGAAAAGAATACTTAAAAAGCTCGCTTCATTAACGCAGTACTGCATTATCATATACAGAAGCATTTCACAACATATATTTAGGAGCAGCATCAGACGTCAATATAGAAAGTTCTGTACAGAAGGGCAAAGGTAGCAAAGTTGTGAAAAGATAAGACACACCACTCACATACTCATACATGAATTCTATTGATTTCGTTATGTCGAAGCAAGTCCCGATGTGAGAGTTCTCCCATTATTTATTATTACAGGTTACCTTGATGATTTTAGTTTAAACATATTATGGCGGCGTATTATATAATTTGATAGAGACAGAGGAGAGATGATTAATTAGGGAAGTTCCAGAGGCATGAATCTTGAGGCATGTATTCTGGGGGAGCACCAGCTTCCCAGTTGAAAGGAGGAGGGGTGAGCATCATTCCTTCGGCCATATTGAGCAGCACATTTGGCATATCGAAGATCAAATCCTCATCCACAAATTCCTCCTGCACTCCTCCATCCTTGTCTTGTACTGACACTGCAGAAGAAGCAATATCCCCATTCGCAGCAGACAAGGCATCCTTGGCAGCCCCGACGGCAGCAGCGGCGCTAGCCGCCGCCATCTGAATATCAGAGGGAGAGGAAGAAGCAGGGACTGGCAAGGAAGAAGCGGAGTTAGGGAAGTTGAGCTCGGCATGCTTACCTTTAAGAGCAAGGGCAGCCACGTCATAGGCGACGGCAGCCATTTCAGGGGTAGGGAATGTGCCTAACCAAATCCTGTTTGGCTTCTTGGGCTCTCGAATTTCAGACACCCATTTGCCGCTGCTCCTACGCCTCACTCCTCTGTACACAGGGTGACGCCCAGTTGAGGCTTTGCTGCTGCTGCTGCCACAGTTACGCATCGTAAGATCGTTGGAATGGTTCTTGGTGGCAGTTGACAGTTGGAGGAACCCATTTATGGGAGTGAGGAGAAGCAGTTGCGAGATGGAGTGGAAGTGCAAACCAGTTGTTGCTGAACTGCCGTGTGCCAAGAGTTGGGTTGTAAGCCAGCTTATCTGGTGTTGGATACCTGGGTTGGAGTTGGAGACCGTGTTTCTGCAGACTTTTATTCAAGACCAAAAAAACAAAAAAAAGGAAAAACGCTTCCCTTGTACGGCGTCAGAAACATCGATAGTGATACACATTGCACTTTCTCTATATGTTGCTAGTATTCCATTTCCTTTTTTCTATAATTAACAATGATTTTGATATGGGTGGTGAGGAGTGAGGACATAGATTTTATCTTAATAGTGAGAGCAAACTGTGCAAAATACGACACTACTGTGCAACAGATTTCTGACGTGGGATTTTGGGAACGAAGGGCTAAATTTTAAGTTGTAGTCTTCTTCTTCTTTTTCTTTCTCGTTTTTCTCCAACCAATTAGGTAGGAATAGGGATATCGATATGCGCTGCTACCCACAACATCACAACGTGAAGCCACAGCTGATGACTCGTCCATCGTACGCACAGTAGTTTTACTTGGTCAGCACGAGAGATCAAATTAAGGCTAATCAAGATTAAGTTTTCGGCAAAGTATATTGCAAGCCCGCATGTTGGCTTCATCTTGATCTGCAGGACCGTCAATAGCTGAGACTCACTGATATAGAGTTGCTGCCCAAAGCAACCGTGATTGGTATTCAATTGCAATATATAGTATTATCATAATTATATCTGATGGATATTGCCAGTGTATATATGTTTTGATGTCATAACATTCAAATATGCGATGTGCTACTTCATATTCTTTTTTTCCTTTTAAATAACAAAGGGCGTTGGTTACATTTAAAATGTCTTTAACTAAAAATCAAAATTTTCAGACAGACAATATACTCAATCCTTTTTAGTTGGCAAAACAAAAAAAAAAAATCCTGAAATATGTATGTGTATGTATATACATATATAATGTATGGCAATTGATGCACAACATAGTTCGTCAGGAAATTTGATAGAAATTTATTAATTTAATTATTTATTATAAACCGTTTATATTATTAACGCCATTAACTTCTCGCTCTCGTTGTCGTTGGGTAATTATTTAAGTCCGGCGAAGCTCTTGAGAGTTGAGACGGTAAGTTCGTTCCTAGCCCAATAATTGTTACCTATTGAATATGACCTTCTTTTTAAACACCGCTAATTCATTCTTTTTGTATAGCTTTGCTTGCTTTAATTAATCTTTTGAAGATTGGTGCAGCGTTATATTGTACGCATATTAATTAGTCCACATCTCTTTGCACCACATAGTATTTAATAACTGTACTTATATATGTTTGACCCACTTCAATTTTTTCTGTACAGCTATCAGATTCTCCACAAGTTTTTAATTTGAATATTTTTAATAAAATATAAAGTCATATTTAATTATGATAAATCGTTAAATAAAAATTTAATAATTTATATTTATATTAAATTAATATGATTATTTATAATTATATTTTTTATTTATAAATCTAAATTATTAAATCTTTATTCAATTATTCATTATTATTAAATATGACTTTATATTTTCGTTACAATATAAAAATATTTGAATTGACAATTTTCATTCTAAAAATGGTTATATTAATTAACAAACAAGTTAAAGTACATATATATATATATATATATATATGAGCAATGTTTTATATTAAATATAGAAATAAAAAATGACGATACAAATAAAATTAATGGATAAAAAGACAGTAATATATATAGTACTAGTAGTCTTCCCACTAATATCGTAGATGAGGATCACTACATTCTGTCTTGTTCCTGGTGAGAGAAGTGATTTCGCAGAGACGTCAACGTTGGAGCACGATGTTATTTTAGTGCATGCACTTAAACAATTGAATTATCACTTGATCGACCAAGTAACCGGTGCTAAACGTACCAGCTTGCACCCAATTATATATTCATTAAAATAAAATAATGACAATAAAAATGTTGCAAAGCTTTCATTGGTGCTTTCTATTTCTGGTAAGTGGGGACTCTAGGTGCAATTGTAGGCACTTGCCCAAGGGAAAATTTTTAGCCCAAATAGCTTGGATCCCTCGTTTAAAAATCTGTAGTGCCTATAACGTGTACGGAAGCTGAAAATTACTCTAATTAAACTTACATATATAATCAGGTTTCAAATCCTCAACGTGTTTAAAACTCTAAAATTTTGAGAGAACGAATACCCAAAGATGCATTCCATTTTAAGATGACAATTGGAGTGCCAACAAACAGTGACGGTCTACGTTTTATTAGACAAAATATAGAAGATAAAAATTGTGCTATTTGTCCTTATTATATTTGTTGTAAAATATATGATAAATTATTCCATTAATTTATCTCAAATATTCTAAAAATGACATACAATAACTTTTGAATTATTTTTTAAAAAATTTTAAGAAAACTTAGAGAGAGAATATATATGCCTTACCAAATTAATTTTCAATCTCTATTTTCTTATGTGTAATTAAATGAAATTTATAATACAACTTTGTATGAACATAATCATTTTTGAAAATTTGTCGATTTTTAAATAATGTGCTTGTATGTAGAATCATATCTTATTAAATTTAAATTTTATAACAGATTAGAAAATTAAAAATTTAAATTAATGTAAACCACTAGATCTATTTCAATCCAATACATACAAAAAACTTAATTAGTTTTTTTAAACTAGTTATTTCTAACGTATCATGCATCCAATTACACCCATCTAGCATACTCTATTATTGAGTGAATGAATGTTTTAGTACTTGAAAACATATCATTTTTTTAATCCTTTAAAGATTAAATCATTAATTTAATTTATTTATAAAGGTCCAGACTTGTTAGTCCAGTGAGTGTAACTTCTTCTATGAAAATTATAATTTCCAAATTCTTATTATACCAAAATATTGAGGTATTTTTTTTTTTCTAGACTTACTTATTAATTAATAGAAAAAATAGTAAGTTAACATCTAAATAGTTTTTTTTTTTTTTTACCAAGAGAGTTATGTATCAATTCCTTATAGCAGCAGTGATGGTCATGATTCCATACTCAATAATTTGGAAAAAGAAAAGAGGAAAAAATCAGCTCTATCTAATTTTTCTTCATTAATTGCACGGTGCAAATTAAAAAGCAATTAAAATGGACATTGATACAATAAATTTGAACAGTTTAAAATTTAAATTATTATAAGATACGAATAACTTTTGTAACATCATATTTTGTTTTTTTTTTTTCTGGCCAAGGGAACATTACCCGTTTTACAATTGTATATTTTCATTGGGACTGAAGCGACTTCAAAATCAACAAGGGTTAAGATTATTTATATATATGTTGTTGGCATGTTACAACGTTCAGAACGGGCAAAAACTGGAAATTAATGAATAAAATTCCATTGAAAAAAGTACAAACCTTTTTATTTTCTATTTTATTTATTATAACAGATTTCTATAAATTGACCAGTGTTTAAAAAATTAAGATGTTAGTACTAACACTGTACCAGATCGCTCTTTGTTTTGTTTGGCTTTGTTAATTTCTTGTGAAAAAGAAAGACTGCTGTACTATTGCTATGTTGGCTACATCTCTTTCATTGAATTGCATGAACACCTTCGATTTATTGAACATGAGTATCATACGAGGGGATCTGAACGCGTATGAATAGCAGTTGCCCAGTTTTTGCCAACTATAACGACAAAGACAGGATGTTATATTGCTGGATTTTTTAGGATAAACGCCTGGCAAAAACACTTACTTGTACACTTGTTTGTAGGTAGAGGTCAATCACTTTCAGGCTTAGCGATAAGTTAGGATTGATTCTGATTGATTCTGACGAATATAAGCCCAATGCTGTATCTGCTACATATCTTCATGGGCTCATTATGTACAGTACTCTATCTGAGTCCATGAAGGTGTGTGTGTGTGTGTGTGTGTTTATATATGTTGGTTCAAACATATATGCTTTAATTTATGAGTTAAAAGAAAGAAAGAAAGAAAGAAGCTTAAGTAATTTGGTGCTGGAAAGCTCTTTTTTTAATTGCTAGTTCAAATCAATGACCACTGACTTTCTTAATTGTCATCATGGAGCTTTTTCCCACATTGACAACTCACCCGCCCATAACACACATTTTTAAAAACAAATACACTTTCTAAATGCACCACTCCTCCTTTCCATTTCCCGCCTTCCTCTCCCTCATGTTTTCCTGCCTCTCATCATACACTCTTTGACTCTTCTTCTCCCTCTTCCCTATCGCTATCTCTCTTTATGTCACTTAAGCCATAAGTTTTTATATATATATATATATATTGTATTCATTTATACCTAATTAATTATGCTTCTTTCTTTCTTTCATGCTTTTATTAATTATATAGGAGTAGCCCTGAGACATACTAGTTATATTAGAGATTTCATTTTCATGCAACTGGGTCCGGAAAGACATCATGATCAAAAGGGCCCACTTAATTTGGATGTCGACCAAACAATATATCTCTTACAGTGACAACCATCTATAAGCAGCGATTTTGAATTCGGGCACTGCCATATATCAAAGCTTTCTTTTTCATGCATTTTTGTATCCATGGTGACCCCATATAGTGATCCACAACCAATCAATGGATGACACCCACCATTGCATGCCCTCAAGTTGACAACGTATTCTGTCCAACTTTGTCAATACTTTTTATAGATTGATGTGCCTAATGTAATAAAGGCTGCTATCTCAACGAAGGGTTAATACATAACACTCTTTTTCTTTTTTGGCCCAATGGTAATACATATATAAGCAAAGTTTTTTCCTTTATTCTTAGTTCTTTCAAATTCATGCGTATGGGTGCAAAAAGGAGAAAGATAAAGAGATAAAGGGAATGGAGTCGTGATGCATGTTACGTGCTCCGATCCTTTGAAAGGTTAGGCTTTAGAAAACGTGAGATCCCATGAGAATGGAGAAAAGTAAGGGGATGGCGATCCATGAAATCCAATCTCGTCCGTCCATCATGATTTGCAGATAATATGAGGTGAAACTGAAGACTGACGACTGAGGAGTCAGGACCCACTTTCTCTCTCTTTGCTCTTGCTGCCTCGGGGTTCGGGTGTCGGACCTCTGCCTCACGAAACCCACCCAATCCACAGAGACTACAGATGATTCAATCATACTCTCTGATTTTGCCACGTCATAAGCCCAGGTTCGTGGACAAGTTTAGATCAGCAGTGTGCATGCAGTAACCATTAAAATGAAAGAGGCTGAAATTCTTAATATTAAAAGCTATTTCTAAGCCTTGAATTTGTTTTCTTGTTAATTAGAGTCGTTCATTTTTCTGCTGAACATTCGAATGCGTTCATGGACACGGCCTGCATTTTAGTTTTTTAGAATTTAAAATTGGATTAAATGGGGGAGGGGGGGGGGGTGGGTTTGCATATTGTTATGTATGCGCATGCATGGATGGAACGTTCTTCTGCTACTTATAAAGCAAGCTATCAGTTCTGTGCCCCTATCCCTACTTTTCGCTCTCTCACAAGTCTGACCCCAGAGGTCTCCCCAATCTTGGCACTATACTACCTCCTCCATTATTTTCTTCTCTTTGGCCTAGGACACCCTGTTCCTTCTTTCTTCCCCACCAATAATTCTGTAAATAAGAGTTCGAGTTTCAAAAACCTCAAGCAGTGACTCCTCTTTTACAGGTCCTCACATGCTATTATTGCGCGTGCCTACGATTGTGAGTTTGATTTTATCACTACACTTACTATGATTCTTACTAGATTATATATTTAGTTTTTTTATTCATTTTATATACCCAACACCAACGTATTAAAAATGAACTTTAAAAAAAATTATTTTCAAGAGACTTTTTCAAGCTCTTAAAAGCTCGGATTTGTCACTTATGAGAGTCTTCCGTTTACTTATTATTATCATTATACTTTTTGAATCGATCGCCAACCGTGCAAAATGTTCAACCGTCAGCATATTTAGATCGTCAATCATATATTTATACCTAATAAGAACGGGTAAAAGTATACTCCACCATGTTAGTTTCAAGAATACTATAATTTCAACGGTAAGTTAAATCGAATGAGGCATATGGAAACTCTCCGGTTAATCGTATTGTAATTTGATTTGTAACAAGTAATGAAGGGGGTGATGGTAAGCAAGGAATGAAGACACTGCCATTAATCATAGTACTTCTTTTTTGGGTATGAAAAATCATAGTAATCCTTAAAATAAATGAAGACAGATTACTGAATAGGCTTGTATTAGAGACAAACGTTACGTACGACCTGGTAGCAAAACAGATAACATGGTTTGGCATTCTGCATGCACTGACACTGTCTAATGCATGATGATAACAAGCAAAACAATCTCGTTCGTCCAAGGTTGTTGACTTGTTGTATTAATATGCAGTACGTTTAGTATTTTTTTTTTTTTTCAAAAACCAAGTATAAAAGACAAAATGTGATAAAAGAGAATGGATGGTGAAAAGCATAGTAACACTTAATGGTAAAAAAGGTATGCAATAGGCTGTACATAATTAGGCACTCACATAGTCACATGGGGGCTGGTATTTATGACCAAATATATAGAATGGCAGGTAGGGGAAGGGGACGATGGCCTAATAGGGTCCACCATGGCTCACATCTCCACAAACATCCCACCCCAAATAATTTTTCAATAATGACCAGATGTTAATTTTAATGGTACCTATCGTCTACCCTTCCCATTTGAATGAAACAGAAAATACTAACTACTTTTGTCACTTATCTCTTCTGTTCATATATACTGGCATATATATGGCAAGCTAAAGGCAAACCGTAGAGCCTGTGGGGTGTTTCGGTGTTAAAACTTAAAACCCCCTATCTTCCTACTCTATGATAGTGATCCTATTGGTGTTGTATTATATATCTATTCCTTGCCGCTTATGGTAAAGTTCGAAGACGCTATACACACCCACATGAACATAGCATGAGGTAATTAATACGACACTTCTTATTTGAGAGGATGAGAATATTAAGGACGGATATAATGAAATTTAAACTTGGCAAACCTTATCAACTATCTCGCCTTTTTTTTTCTATTTCAGCGTTTAGTTTTAGGAAATGTTATTTTCTGGTTATTATGATTATATTCGTTAAACAATTTCCATTATACGCTGTAAATTAATTATATATATATATATATATTTATATGAATGATTTTAATAAATTTAGTTAGAGATACCGCAAGCAGGTAAAAACGAAGACTGACGCACTCCGTACGGGGGAATTAATTAAAGCTTGTACGTTTAATATTGTTTGGTCCTCCTTTTCAGGCTGTTTCTTCTCTCAGTTACCTTTCGATAAAAAATGGGATTGAAAACCTTGCGCCACTGCACCAGAGAAAGGTCTGGCTTGATGATTGTTTTGTTTGCTTGTTTTAGTTAACTGATTAAACTTTGTGCCTTTTATTTACTCAATATAATTTCCTGGTTTAACAAAGGAAAAAAGAAAACAAAAATTCTCATCCAGTTGCACTAAAATCCGATGCAAAGAAAGCCGTGCCTACTTTAGTCCATTACTCACAGTATATATCATTTTGATACAATGGAAGATTCTCACCCGTCCGAAAAAAGCACTGGAGAATTATTAAAACTAATGAGTAATGCTTCTGCGAAAACCCTATTCGGTGATATAATTTTAAGATGGAAGAACAAGGAAATGGTCAACTCATAAAATTTTATTTTCTGAAGACTTACAATATCTCTCTATTTAATTTAATATCATCCTTAAATCTACATTTGTATATGTCATTTCAGAGGGTGTCGTGGTGGATATGCCCCCCGCCCTCTCTGTCTCCCCACTATCCATTGTTTCCTTGCGAGTCCAAAATTCTTCGTTTCTTTATTTCGAAATATGAAGTGAGCCTTAACAATAGAGCACACAAAAGTGAAACCTGATTAAATTCTATGACGACGAACCAATTGACGAATTTTTGTGAGAGCGAATCTTTATCAATTAGATAAATTTGTAAAATGTAGTTGTTTTAGATAAACTCATATTCTTGCTACAATATGGATCGCCAACATAAGTGAATTTTATGTATTTCCCTGATATAAGTTGGTAGTTCACACAAATGGGGTATTTTGTGTAAAAGAAAATGCGGTAAATTCGAAATAGAGGTTAAGGAGCGGTAAGATAATGTTGATATGTAGGTAGGGAATAATTAGCAAAAGTCAAAAAGGTAGGATCCAAGGCACTATATATTGTCAGCAAGGGCAAACTGGGCTGTCTTCCATTGGTGGTCTAACTTTAGAACACGTGTCGATGTTTCATTAGAAGCAATTAAAGATTGAATTAGGGGTTTAGTTTGAAGGGCCTGGGTGTTTCTTCCGAGTCCCAACCCACTGTACTAAACAAACAAAGACAGAGAAGGAAGCAGGCATTGCTTGTTGTTCAAAATGAGAGAGAGGCCCTCATCCTCCTCAAACACCGTACCCATACACTTGGACTCACACTTATGGGACCATCGTCCTTCACTTCATATTTGAGCATTTTCGTGGACGACACGATCCGACTCTGCCGCTTCCCCATCCTCTCTCTCACTCCCCTTCTTCTTCTTCTTCTTCTAACCTTAGCTTCCTCTTTCTCAACTCGCCAGCCTATCTCATGGAAATGGAGGATCATCATCAGCATCAGCATCTCGAGTACGGTAGTATGGGGGATCTCAGGCAGCTCATGAACGCACCAAGGTCCACCCATTTCCCTTCAATCTCTGCGGACCTCTTCCCGGGTCACCCGAATTTCACACCCACCCACCACATGATGGCCTTTGGAAATGGTCGTGGCCTTCACGATTCTGCTGCTCTTAATACTAGCATTACTGTAGCCACTCCTACCGCCGCCGCCGCTACTGCTTCCACTCCGCCGCTTAGTGGCTTAGAGGCTGACACTGCAGGATGTTTCTCCGGAGACCCCTCCACCGCACGATGGCCCAGACAGGAGACTCTTACTCTTCTTGAGATCAGATCTCGTCTTCACCCTCAGTTCAAACATGCCAATCAAAAGGGCCCCTTGTGGGATGAACTTTCTAGGTACTTTTTCTTTACTATACTGTCTTTATAAATCTACTCTTTACCTTCTTCTAGCTTCAACTTCATTACTACTCCCTTCTTTTTTTTTTCTTTACTTCTAATTAAATGATGTTAAAATTTCTATGCCACATAGATTCAAGACAATCTACCAAATTTAATACTGGCAAAATGACTGCACTGAGTGTTCATTTGGTCGTCTGCCATCGATTTCTGAAAACTGTGATAACCGTATTCCATTTTCTCACTCTTCCTTTCGCTGGAAAATGACTATACACTCGTACAGTTGTTTTTCCAAATGATATTTCTCTGTCTCTACTCAATTAACGATTACTGATATGGTAAGCATAAGTATATAAGTTTATATATCAATACCGGCACACCACCGACTCGTTTCTCATTTAGAAATTTTGTACCCCACTTTTAAGTGCAAGTTTTTCCTTTTCCTCTTGGTTTTTCCTGATTCAAAATGATTGACCATTTTCGATGCCTTTGCACCTACGGCTGTCATCTAATATGATCCTATGAAATGACATCAACCAGAGGCCCTTCCTTCAAAAGCTGATTTCTCTGTACCAATGTTGGATGGGTCATATGCTTAGTCGTATTTGCTATAACTAGGTGTCAAGAACATTAAAAACGTCAGTGCATGGCACCGCATTGTTAATCACCAATGTTGACGTCACCCTCACATGGCCTTCTTTGGGCACTCCAATTCACAGCCCCCCTTAGGGTTCAATATCTTCTACGATTAGGCAAGTTCTTAGGCTTTCTATTTTGTCTTCCATTCCTTGCCTGTCAGTGGTTTAACTTGGGTTAATGTCCAGGATCATGTCCGAAGAATATGGATATCAAAGGAGCGGGAAAAAATGCAGGGAAAAATTCGAAAACTTGTACAAATACTACAAGAAGACAAAAGAAGGTAAGGCAGGAAGACAGGATGGGAAGCATTACAGATTCTTTCGTCAACTTGAAGCCTTATATGGAGAAAACAACCCAACCTCAGTCCCAGAAACCAATTTTGGCAGCAGCAGTCTTCATTTTCAGACCCCCTCCCAAACAAATCATGACATGTTTATTAAGCAATGCGATAGTGTCAGCCTCACTAATAACTCCGCTGAGCTGGACACATCATCATCGGATGACAACGACTCATTTGAGAAGAGGAGAAAGAGGAGAGGAAGAAGCCGGAAAGGAAAGATAAAAGAGTTAATAGACTCAGAGATGAGGAAGGTGATGGAGAAGCAAGAGGCATGGTTGGATAGATTGATGAAGACGTTGGAAGAGAAGGAAAAAGAGAGAGCTTTAAGAGAGGAAGAATGGACTAGACAAGAGGCAGCAAGGTTAGAGAGGGAGCACAAGTTTTGGGCTAAAGAGAGGGCTTGGATGGAATCCAGGGATGCTGCTCTAATGGAGGCACTGCAAAAATTAACAGGAAGAGAGATAAAGGCTGATGATCCCCCCAGTGCTGATATTCAAAATCACAGCGAAAACCAGAATGAAGATGAAAGTGAAATACTTCATAGCACTGACAGAGTCGGTGAGAGCTGGACAGAATCTGAGATCACTACTCTCGTTCAGATTAGAGCTGAGGTGGAGTCGAGGTTTGGGCAAAGTGGGTGTTCAGAAGAGGTTCTGTGGGAGGAAGTAGCTACCAAAATGGCTTGTTTTGGCTACCAAAAGGCTGCTTCCATGTGTAAAGATAAATGGGAAAATATCGGAAACCATCACAAGAAGCGCAAGCAAAATTCAACAAGTTGTTTTTTCTTATTGGAGAATAGTAATCAGTCACCCCTATATAATCATGGAAGTGGCTATTGTGATATCAACCAACAACGGCAGGATGGTACTTCGCCTTCAAATTCCAACGTTGGAAATGCACCTCCGCCTGAAAGTTGTTTTCCTTTGTTCATGTGCGAAGGAGAAAATTTGTGGGAAAATTACGGCTTAAAGCTCAATAAAGAAAACCAGAACCCGTGAGTGAAGCACGGTTGACTAGTAAGAGCCACAGAGATTTGACAGCTTCTTTATTATTATATTTTTTTCCAGATATGTTTGTTTAAGTGTTCATGTATAGAGGCTGATGATGATTAGGTGCTCAGTCTTAATTCTTATTATATCTAAATGGGCATTTAGGATAATAGGATCAACTTTTCAAGTCACATGTAACTTTAACGAGGGAGACGAAGTGGCAAAGCTGATAAAAGCATCGGAAAAAGACCGCAATTCATCAGGTGTATTTCTTAGGTGCCAGATTTTCTTTTACGCATAAAACTAGAATTAGTTAGAGTTGTATTACTTGACATGTTGGCCATTCATTTCTCCCCTTCTCCTTTTATGTAACTTAGTGTGCTTGACAACAGTGCAGGTCTGTGGTGTTTGTGTACTGAAGGGAGTGTAATAAAGGAAGCAATTTCTTTTCTTGTCTTTTTTTTTTTTTTTTAAATGTACGGGATCAGAGATTGATGTGTTCATGGATATATTGTTCAATCATCAAATAATTTAGCCATGCTTTTATATGAAGGTGATTATCAATAATAGGAAATTATTAACGAGATCAGCTACGCAGTTTGTGTATTGTAACCGAATCGGACAATAAACTATTTACTTTAAGTCCATCCTTCACAGGAAAAAAACAATATGGTGAGGTTACTGCACTTCAAAAATACATGTAAATATGCATATATATGAGATAGGAATGCGTCAATTTACCAAATTAACTGTTTTGCTTTGCGCAAGAAATTCTCAGTTACCTAAGATAGGTTTGAGCCAATATATAAAAGTTTAGTGTGTCAAAAGAACATTTAATTATTATCTAAACTGGGGTCGATAATAAAGATCAAAGGACTGGCAAAAATGTTGTAGTGCATATCCCTTACGTACGTCTTTGTGCATAATGCATGATTACATGTCTTGAGTTGCTATCCATGACGAGAACAATATCCTTATCCATAAAGAAACGATTAGTCATATTTAATGATTTGCTGGGGAGGGGAGGGATATAAGCCCAAGAAGCTTCCCTCGAATCAGACCATGCTTACATTTCCTACACGGTCGCAAGTTGCAAGGAATATATGGAGACTTGGTGCCTCTAGAGTGATAGGCAAAGGGATATGTTGCGATAAAACCAGAAACCCTCGGGGACCTCTTTGAATATGAAATTCTTTACTGATCATCAGTTCTCATAAAATTAAAGTAATAATTTGTAATAAATCATTTTTTAAGGTCATAGTACACATGCATATCTCAGAACACGATGAAATGATAATGGCTTTTATATCATAAAAGACCAAGCTCTATATCCTTTCGCATATCGTATCTGACAATGAGTTACATATATACACATATATATATATATATATAGAAAATTTTTCTTGTGAAATATTTATGGAGTTTGATTAGTGAAAATAGTAATTCAGCTCGACAGCCAGTAATTGCCGATTTCAAAGTCACCAACCCCCTCCATCCAGGAGTGACAGGAGAGGGAGGTTCTTGTGCAGTCCAATCTTTACTTGAATTGTATGGCCACACATATTCATGTCATGCCTATACATACACACATCTTACGCTTCTGGACACTCAGTATCCGTACTTGGTAAAGAGTAAAGAAGTTTCCTTCATAAAGGGACCAAACATTGCTATTCTGGACACTTCACTCCTTTCTCTTCTCCCTCTTTCCAACCCTGCGTGCCTGTAACGTTCTCTTTCATTTCGATTTAAGTTTATATATATATTCGTTTAATTTTTCATTTATTTTCCTGAATTATCATTTGTTTCAAAACATACTACATTTGAATTTTATACTTGAAAAATTGGGTTTTCGCAATAATCGAAACTTGAGATCAAACTGCAGTCCAGTAACACAAACCTTTCTCTGAAATCTGATGCTACTGAGGTGACTACATGCTGACCTAAGCTCCCAAAATAAAGAAGTAATTAAAAAAAAAAAGGGGGGGGGGGGGTAGTACGGGGATCTTTTATGCTTAGTACAGAGTGAATGGGAATTTTGGCATTAGCGAAGTTGCTTTAAGTAGGCAACCACCACTTCCAGTACTTTTCAACCATCCAAACATTAAAATCTGCAATGAGGTTGAGTGCAGTGGCAGTGGCTGTGGCTGACGGCAACTGCATGCAAAGACGGACGCAAATTTAGATTTCATATTGCAACAAAACGACTTCGTATCCTTCCTGTGCAAAGGCGTTTCGTCGGTTTTTATAAAATTATAACAAATATTAAGTTTTTTTTTAATTATTATAATACACAAAAACAATCATAGAAAAATTAATATTACTATTTTGGATGTGAGGTCATGCTGCTTTTTATATTTGACAAAACTTCACATTTTACAATCTAATTCTTCTCAATAGGATGACATCTTGTTCATGTAATTACATTGCATTTGAATATATCTTTTTTTCTCTTCAATTCCTTTAAACTAGAATATTTATATTTTTACTTACTAAATTTTTTTTTGAAATGAAAATCTAATAGAAACGTCCGCGTTTTGACATAAGGGAAGGACATGACCTCCCATAAGTGAAAATCTCCATAAGCCCACTTTATTCTTTTATATTTCTATCGGATATCTGCGAAAAAAAATTATCTCTCGAGAAGAAAAATGCTACAAATCTACTTTTGTATTCGTCTTACTTGGATAGAAAAAAGAAACATGAAATGAAATTACTTGTGTTGCTTGTCCAACTACTTGGGCTCATTTGATTGAACTTTGTTTTTTTGGGTATAATGATTGTGTAAATGGTGTCTCGGCCGATAAGAAAGGCCGTCTTGGAAAAAAAGGAAGCCTACTTGGGATAATGGACCAGGTTGTCTAATAAATATACCTAACGACGAAGTCAAAGGGGCAATTGGACAGGACCCAGAGAATTCAGAAGCACCATGCACCTGCAAATATAGGAAACCTTGAGGCAAAAAAAAACTTAGGGTCGGTTTGACGTGCAAAAAGAAATTAAATAGAAAAGGGAATGAGAGAAAAAAATGAGAATGGAATGAAATGGGATAAGAAGTTTTGAAATCAAAATCTATTGATATGTTGTGAATTGAAAGCGGAATGGAGTTACAAGGTTTGTTTAGTATGATAGATATAATAATGAATTGAGAATGAAAACAGGCAAAAAGGCCAAAATGTCATTATATCAAAAATATTAAATTAATATTTTTAAAATTATTTTAATGGTATTTTTAATTAAAAAATTAAATTATTTATAATAAATATTACTAAATTATATTCTAATTTTTATTATGTAATAAATATTTCATAAAAATTAAAATATTTATATTATTTAAGTGAAATATTTATTTTTTAATTATTTAACTGGGAAATAATAAATATTGATAAATAATTATATAGATTTTTAATTTGTAATAAATATTTCAAAAATCTGGTTCATTTTCTGCTTTATTCTCATACTGTATGCAGAATTCTCCCCTTTTGGAGTTACTTTTGGACTCTGAAAATGGTCCGATGGGGAGTGATAAAAGTAGGGGGCAATTTAGTAAACCATCTTAATTTGCAAAGGAAAGCTGTACAATTCCAGCCAACTCTTCATGGAACTCTCTCTTCTTGTACAGATCTGGAGCCATTATTTCAGATTTAATAAATATAAAAAAAATTTAAAATATAAAAATAAATATTTTTAAAAATAATAAAAATAAGATATATTAAAATTTTAAACTCTATTTGAGATAATCCAATTTTTTGGAATTATACCGTCAGACATGTAAAATAAATTATTAGATATTAAAAACTATTCTATTTTTTTAATAATAAAATATTATAATAAAATAAATATCATTACTAGAGATTATTCAATAACATTTGAAGTTATTGGATCTACATTTAATGGCTCCATATTCAAGAGATATAAAAATTTTTTTTAAATATAATAATAAATATTTTTAAAATTAAGATATATTAAAATTTTAAATTCAATTGGATATAATCTAATCTCTCTGAATTATATTGTGAGATATATAAAATAAATTATAAAATATTAAAAATTATTTTGTAAGATATTAAAAATTATTTTATTTTTTAATAATAAAATAAAATATTTTATTATTTTAAAAAATATTTATTTTTATATTTTATATTTTTTTATATTTATTAAATCTACAATAATAATGAACTACTAGATTCTCAAATAATATATGAGTCATTGGATCTGCTCTCCCATGCTACTATACTTCGTCTATACCAAACAGTCTTCTCAACCTTTCCTTTGCTCTTTCCTTTCCCGCTGACAACCTTTCATTTGAACCAAACTCACCCTTAGGTGTTGCAGAAAAATGAACAAAGTTCCTCCTGGATCCCTCACTCTTTTCGTGCATCTTTCGGCCTAACATCTGATTTTTTTTTTTTAGCTGTTTTTACCTAAGAATATTGGCAGTGTTCAGCCCAAGTATAGTTATAAGTAAAAGCATCTTAGCTTAGAAATGGAAAAACAGCAATTGGAGAACGGAAAGTCGGAAAAAGATAACCAGATTTAAGTCATCAATATATGTCTGAACTCCAAAGTGTTCAAAATATGAGGAAGTGGTTCAACTCCATTGAATATGCACGATGTGTTAAATGAAAGGAGAACTTTCCGATCTGATCATTTATATAATGAAATTCCCAATTGCCGTTTTTTAATACACGATGGTGCATAGACCCAAAGCAGCGAACGCATGGAGCTTCTTCATGCAACCGTTAAGAAGGGGAAAAGACTGTTTGAATAAAGAAAAAAAAAGTACAAGCGGAACATTCAGATTGGTAACTTGCCTGATATTTAACTCATTGCAGAATTTAAATTAAAGGAAGCGATACATGCAAGAGCTTCGACCCCCAAATTGTTGCTATGAATCCTCTATAGTCAGCAAAAATGAATTAATACTAGGGATGAAACCAACTTGTTAAGTTGTAATTTTGTCATGTTTTTAGTTTTATTTTGATTGTATTTTTAGTTTTTTTTTTAGAGGAAATCAAGTTATTTATAATTGTTTTGGTTAATTTCATGTTAAGAACGTGAAATTATTAAAAAAATTTTGAAATTTGGGGTGAAACAGGACAAAAATAAGATTTTTATTATTTTGAGTTCAATTCAAAAAAATAAGCCATGGATATAATTAAGAACATTGAATTTAAAACAAAAAATATATAGCTCATCCTCTTCTCTCTCCTAGTTATTGGAAATGTGGCAAAGAGATTGGGAGGTTCCAGAATAAATTTTGGGGATGAATTTCTACATTTTGATTAATGAAAATTAATAGAAAATCAAGGAAGTCGAAGGATTTTAATTTTTAGATTATTTTATTTTTCTTTTAGAGGAGGAAACTTTTAAATCTAGATTTTGTTTATTCTTCTTCATCTTCTCACTCTCTCTCTCTTCTGAACTTGGTGAGAGAAAACTTGAATTTCATCTTTGTAAAATAGTGTTTCAACACGAATTTTAAATATTAATGATTATAGATAGCTAAATTTTATATTCTAACTAAAGGATTTTGTGTAGTTCCTTTAATATTGTGAGACTATCTTAACTTTTTCTTCTTTTTTTCTTTTATTGATTGTTTATATTTCAATTTTAACTACTTTATTGTAGGTGGATGAATAATTAGAGTCCATTGTTTATCTTGTTCATGATTGATTATATACCAATTGGTTGAAGTAAATTTATAATTGTTCACGTTAATCAATACAAGTGAAAAATTAGTGTAGAAATTGATAAAGACTTTTTTTTACATTAATGAAATATAAATAATAATTTATTGAATATGCTTCATACTTTAATAAGTTAGAAATAATGGTTTTTCACTCTTTAAGTGGTTAGTCAGTTAAATTCTAAATACATACTTAATGTTGTTAATTAATTAGGAATTAGTTAGAAAACACTTCTTAACCCATTTATTTAAGAAAGTCTAAGTTAATAAAACACTTTCAAAAACTATACCTATTTACTAAGAAAGAAGAAGTTACCTTAAATTGTGATCACGCCTTGCATCAATTAATAACAACTATACACTACGTTAGAAGCTTATATTTCATTGAAGTTTCTTTCACTTTAATTTACTTTAAATCTAAATTTTTTATTCTAAATTTACTCATACTCATCACTATTATAATTTTAACATTTATTCTAAAATAGATAATTTTATTTTTGGTATATTTAGCACTTATCACAGGTAAAGCTAAAATACCGAGCAAAGAAACAAACATCAATAATAATTCAAAAGTTTTAAAAAACAAAAAAAAAGGCGACAGCCCAGTAAGTAAAGCAAAGAGTGTGTATCGATACAATGATTGAATTATAGAAATCTGATTGTGGGTTATGTGGTAGAGCTATTGACGAAAGTTATGACTAGAGTAAAATATATATGTAACACCAAATTAAATATCGAGCCTAGGTTAAAGAATCAATTATATTAAGACCAACAATATTGCCTGACGAGATGAAAGCCCATTTAACTCCTGGTCAAATGCCTGGTTATTCAACGAAAACACCTACATTGAGAGACTCCCCGTTAAAGCCACATCACAATCACACCCAGAAGCACATGATTCACGCCGCGTAATTGACAAAGGGTGTGTGAAGAAAGCTACTCCTACTCCGGTACCAAAATGAATTTTTCTGATTCAAATTCCAGTTACACAAAATGACAGACTCCCTCTCCAATGCAAACAGTAAATAAAAAACCAACAGGAAACTGAAATAAAGAGGATAATTATAAAAGCTGAAAACCAATCCAGTGTAGCTTACACTATTATTCTTGGTTTACCAAAACCCTCCTCCAATGACCTAGGCCGGTAAGCAAAACAGTTTTGGCTAGAACTATAAAAGAGCACCAAAGCCTTGACGCCAATGGTGTAAATAACTCTAAAACAAGAACAATCAGAAGCTCGGGCCTCTTAGTACTTGTAGTCCTTGACATGGAGAGACTCGGCAGCACCCTCACCAAGCTGAGCATCACCCTTGTAAGTACCCAGAGTTGCCTCTGAGTTTGCCTTACATCTAGTGAGGAGTGCAGCCTGGGCCTTGGGAATGTTATCGTCCTTGCCTGCCCATGCTTTGAGAGTGCTCTGCTGAAGTGCCCTTCCGAAAGAGAAAGAGAGAGACCATGGTTTCTTCCCCTTGAGCTTGTTCATGGCATTTAGGTTGCGGGTTGCCTCCTCCTCACTCTGACCCCCAGACAAGAAAACAATAGCAGGAACTGCAGCAGGAACGGTTCTTTGCAAAGCTCTGACAGTGTACTCAGCGATCACCTCTGGAGCCACCTTTGGAGAATCTGATCCAGGGGTCACCATGTTAGGCTTCAATAGAGTGCCCTCCAACAGCACATGGTGGTCATTTAGAGCCTTGTAGCATGCTGCAAGAACACGCTCGGTCACTGCAGCACACTTGTTGATGTCATGAGGACCATCCACCAAGATCTCAGGCTCCACAATAGGAACCAGGCCATTCTCCTGGCATATGACAGCATATCGCGCCAAGCCATAAGCGTTTTCATGGATAGCCAGCTCAGATGGTTCATTTGGGCCAATCTTTAGCACAGCACGCCATTTGGCAAATCGTGCACCAGCTTCATAATACTTCTGGCAACGCTGAGCAAGGCCATCCAAACCTTGAGTGGTGGTTTCTCCATTGGTTCCAGCAAGCTCAACAGTACCCTTGTCAACCTTGATACCAGGGAGGACTCCACCTTCCTTCAACACATCCACGAATGGTTTTCCTACACAAATTAAATTAACAACGTTCAACACCTACTCTAAACTGAATATCACAGCACGGTCATAACAAAAAGGTACAGAAAACAGTTACTTCGAAAACTCAGGATATTAAGACAAACAGTTCCCATTAAGTACATAACACAGGTGTAAACCAGATATGTGCATCTTCCTTGTATGAAAGGGCAGAAAAAACATTGCAATGTATTTATCATATATCAAAATCACCAAGCACCAGTACCTGAAGCTGTCTTTTGGTAAAGGGTTTCCTCAAACAAGATCACACCACTGAGGCACTTCAGTGCACCAGGGGCAGTGAAGAGGAGCTCACGAAGGACCCGCCTGTTTGTTTCAACATTCTCGACGTTAATGCTGGCTAGACGTTTGCCAATGGTACCAGTTGACTCATCAGCGGCAAGAATACCCTTTCCCGGAGTGCCAATATAAGCGGCATTGGCAATGAGTTCATCTGCAATTCATGCCAACTTCATTAAAATATAACAGAGAAATCAGGCAAAAGCCTAGATCAGCAGTAGATTTGCGCCATTATACAAATCTACAGCCCCAACTTAATTTAAAACGAAGCTAACCCTTCCTGCAACTGGAGGTGTCACCAAGCTCAAAATAGATCTACATCTTAATTAAGATAAATAGAGTGGATGTCAATTAATCATATTTACATATATTATCCGAACCGAAGCGCAAGTTCTCAATTTAATGTCAGGAACGGCGTGAAAATACGAGTATTCCAGGATGTTATGTGTCAGGGCAGCATATGCCAACGAAATAAGAAAATTTTCTTCAGTGAAAACACACAATTATGAATATGATTTTACTTTTCGATCCATAAAAGTTCTTAACAACAGATCTGTGATCTATGCTATGGATCTAGATGCATAAATTACTTTTTTAACATCGTCGATCATCAAAGTATGCACCATGGTACAACTGCAAAGAAACACCTCCAGAGGACGAAAGATCACGTTTTTACTGTATCGTTCCTCTTGCATAACCAGACTTTAGTATGAATGCAGAGGACGCACTCAAAGAGCGTACCGACTATGAGTTCGGACAGTATGATCGTTCAACCACAATCAAACAAAAATGTACAAGCAGATCGAGGCAATCAAAGGAAGCGGGAAGAAACCATAACGGATCTCTAATCAGAAGCGCGAGGAGAATTCATACCTTGGTATTTGCTTTTGAAGGCAGACATGGCAGGCAGTAAGATGAAAGACGAAAGACGAAAGACGGCGTCTAAAGCAAAACAAATGAGAAAGAAGACGGGGGTGTGGTGAGAAAGGGGTTGGATTTATTTATGAGGGGGGAATTAGGTATGGAAAGCGGACGGTAGGTTAAAGGGTTTGATTCGTTTAATTACCATTTTGCCCTTCCACCTTTGGGTGCTGCCAACCACCTTCATTAGGTGTGCTCTCACATGGACTAGGATCCTCTACGATACCGTAAAATTTATAATAAAATGTACTTATATTTTATTTATTTATTTAAAATAAAAAATAAAATATGAGTTATTAAATTAAAATTTAATAATTTATATTTTATTATAAAATTTATAATAGAATGTACCTATTATAAATAATCTGTAAGCACTCTTACAGTCTCCCTTCTTAGGTAGCCCATTTTAGTCAGATCCAAATGAAACAATGAATTTCAACATTGTTTTATATTTTAAATTATGATATGAAAATCATAAATATTGTTATAAGGATGGTGCGATGAGAGTGAAGCTTATAAGTTATGATCAGGGAAGTTTGAGATTAACAAAAAAAAAAATCTGGGAGTGAAGACATCAAAAGATTTCTCGCAAGTCAAAACTTGGGGGTGCGTCTGGATTTGACCAAACTACCAGCAAAAGAAGAGGAACAGAGCCGTTAGAACCGTGGGCTCTGCTTTTAGGTTTGGGATCGGCGCCTGTGGTTCTTGGCTGCCCCCATCCCTTTTGCCCGCCTGTCCTTTTTTTCCTTCTCATAATTCTAAACAATTTCTTTCTTTCTTTTTTTCTAAAAGTCAAACAGCACGGCTATATATATTTTACAAAAAACTATTTTAATTTCTCATTATTGAATCTTCTTATTGACGTTTTGTAATATTACAATTCTTCGCGTCTTCAATTATAGTGGACCATGCCTAATCTATCGATGATAAGCGGCGAAGCCTTTTTAGACCTCTTATTCAAATTAAACAAACGCTCGGATGGATAAGAAGAGAACAACTATTTATTCACCAGCATCAGTTGGTATAAATAGAACGAAATTATGCCTTTTAACCACCGTCTCATAAGTTTAAATCCATGGTAGATGAGAATAAAAAGTATTTTTTTAAAATACTTCCTTCAATTTGAGTTGAATCATAAATCAAAAGATTGATACTCTAAATAATAATAAAAATTTATTTATTTGATCTTAAATTTGAGAGAAAAGTCTGCCTCTTTTTTTTCTACTTTATTTTATTTTTAGTGCATCTGTTATTATATATTATAGACGACCTTTTATTATTCCCTCATTATTGACATTAACCCCTCGCAAAATCAAGGAATAATGAATAAGGGAGATTAAAATAATATGAGGTCACATTTATGGCCACCTCATGTATTCCAGAGTTTGCAAACTCTGCAATTCAATTATTTCATGCTACTATATTGCTCTTAATCATAGTCACTCTCTGTAGCATATTGCATTTAATTATACTTGGTATTATTAAATTTCAAATAGTAGTGTTATTCGTATTTAAACATTGAAGTCAAAAGGAGTGGCAGGTTCTATTAACAAAAGTGTCTGGGATGCTATGTTGAGTGTATATATTTCTGTCATTGTTGGAAGCTAGCTTCTGCTCATTCTCAGGTATGATAGGCATACCTTGAGGTTGTTGACATAGTAAGAAGGTAATTTCTAAATCACGCATGTCCTTTCGAAACTGAAAGTTTACCCTCAAAATGGTTCAATTTTTGACACTGGCAAGTCACAATTAACATTGAAAAGAAAATGTACGAATCTTGCATAAGGCCTTCATATTCTAACCACCTACTATACCCCACGTACCAAGTGAACCAATGGTAGAGAAAAAGCTGTATGAGGACATCTTGACGAGTTGGTATAAATTAAATGACAAGTGGGTGTGGTAGATTCGCAGGCTTCCTAATTAGGTGATTCATCCACAACGTCTTCCTTGAGGAAGACAGATGCAGTGCAAGAAATGACAAGGCACAAAGATAAAATAATAGCAGTAAAGGCCGAAAATGAACGGACAAGAACACACGAAAAAAGGTTAGAGAGGAAAGTATGTGGGTCAAAGTATCCAATAAAAATATGCACATGTTCTGATCTTGCGTAGCTCACTTGGCACGCGTGGGGGCAGAAGCTGGATTGGGAGCAAAATTTGCAGACAAAAGACTTCTGAAAGTGAGTTGGGCTCTACCAATCAAGCTTCCAGTGAAGTACAATTAATAGTGGTCTCTGACTATTTACAGAAATTAAAGCACTTCCTATAAAAGCAACATGGTGTTTCCGGCAAAATTTTCAGGTCGTTTTGCATTGCCATAGCATGGGCTAAATGCTTACCCATGGCTTTATACATGACCAGTAAACTTGACAGTTTTGAGGGTAAAAGATCCCTTCTTGTCTATTTTGATTCTTGCTGTAGCGAACTTCTCTTTTTTCTTGAGTACCATATTTCAAATATTTGGATACGAAGTCTTGCATAGATGACCCAAAACTCGTCAGGGCACAGAGCAATTTTTCTGATGCTAGCTCCCATCTCTACAGTCCTTCATTCCAAAATTTATAATATTATAAAAACAAGAAAATAGAATCATACTACATAGTTGGGGTATTCTTGTTCTAAACGCGTACATGTATGCATATTTTTCTCTGGGTGTGATTATTGCACTCCATTAGTCCACTCTTACAGTCACATTATGATATTATTTTGTCTCATAAAAAATATCCTGTTTCGTTCATCTTTTTCTTGATCTGATTCTATTTCCACCGTGAAAATGGATCAATGTTGAGTTATCATCCACTGTGTCAAAGTGTTACGGTGGACATATTCAAAAAGCCCAAGCAGCTGTCTGTTTGCACTTCTAGAACTCGTCCTCTTGGGGCTTGACTCTCGACCCACCGACAAGATTTCTCCATTTGAAAATCAATTTCTTCGAATTTAATTATTGCCATAAAATTAAATATTTCAACCAGAAGTTCTAACTTGGAACTTTCTCTACAACAGGTAGTATTTCAGCGAGTTGAATATCAAGCAAAATAGGTTAAAGAACGAGAGATAAATAGACAAATGGAAAACTAAATCAGTGAGAGCTCTTACGAGCACAGATGAAGAAGGAGAATCCAAATCTTTCGTGCTCCCTCTCTGACTCCAATAACTTTTCCTCCAACCACAGCCTGCTGTTGAGACCACATCTTGTTCTGAACATAAACACAGCGGAGGCAGAGGTCGGATTGAAAAGCCAATCATGAACGTCCCACATCATATCCACTACCAAACCATCTATAAAAACTGCTTGGTTCCCACGAAAATTCCACTTCAATCTCTGTACTGCGAAAATTGTCTTCTTATCGATGCACACAGACAATACATCATCGTCACACCTTATCAATATGTCGTGGGCAATTCCGGTTTCACTGAACTGTGCCTTTGTTGAATAACTAGCTGTTCCGGAGAATAGCTCCCTCCGAGAAACGACTGAGAAATTTGCCATTCCTGTTTTGAAGTCTTCTCCGGCCTTGTCTCCAATACGCAGGCCTGGTTCTGAGTCCACCAAAACGATGACGTAAAACCCACTGACTGGCTCTGGTCCTGTGTCGTACTTAGCAGCAGAGAGATCCCACAAGACTTGGACTTTGAAGTTGCAGGATTCGAATATTTCTGCGCCTTTAGTTTTTCGCATTTGCTTAGAATTAGCATTGCATTCAGAGGGAGAATACGAGTTGTTGGTGATGTCAATGTTGAAGCCTTGGCCTATGAGTTTCTTAGTCCAAGTTAGTTTAACCAGAAGCTGCTTTTGCGATGAGAGGCAGACTTTATATATGCAGGTAGCTGAATCTGGGGTAGAAGGACTCTGTTTCGGACAGAGATAGGCCTGGTTTGAAGGCCCCGAACAATATGAATCAAATACCCCAATGACATGTTTTTTGTAGCAGGATGTCATCCTTCTAAATTATAGAAGTCTCAAATTTAAAACAAGAATACGTGAGGGCCAGATGACGAAAACACTGTTCTTCCACTGTACTCTGTTGAGTTAAACATCTGTAAATACAAAAGACAAGGAAGAAAAAGAAATCCAAGTTCCTGGAATCTCCATTCAATTCAATAGCATAAATAATAACCATAAATTGAATCACTAGTGAAAATTAAATTACCTTTAACCCAGGATTGACATGATCAGTGTTGAAACTTTGTCAATTATAACAAAATAAGGAAGTAGTGGCTATTTTACATGAAGTAAAATATGAATAGACTTAGTGGGTTTTTATGATACGCAAGTTCTTGTAAGTCGTATCCAGGCGAGGAAGGCGATGTGATAGATACCCTGATGAGAGATGATATGTGGGTAGAGATGAGTAGGACAGATATTGTATGAAGATGACAAAGCTGATGGTGAACTGGGGATGAGATGGAGAGGTGAGAGTTTAGAGTGATGGATTGGACCCCATTAATTAAAGCAGGCTTGAGATATGTTTATCTACTTGGACGTGAACGAACCCAAGTATGATTGAAGCATTACCTGAGAATCCTCTCAATTATTCTTGGAGTTAGTGGCAAAAGCTGATCTTTTTGTTTCGTTTGTGAAAACACAGACAAGGAAACACAGGTATTACACCCAATATAACCTTTTCATTTCCTCAGTTTCCAAGGTCTAACTTGACTAGCTTTCTCTTTCCATTCAGCAGATAGGTGAAGCGTTGGTCTAAATGCACTGGTTTTGATAGTTGGTGAGTGAGGGGTCGGAATTATTTCATGTAAATGGACCAAAGAAGGGAAATTTCATGTCTCGGGATGCAATCCTTGCAACCACCATTTGTTATTGGGGACTCACTTGACATTCTTGATAGGGAAGGCAAGAAACCACTGCTTCTTAATAATTTGTACAACCATTTATATTCAAGATAAATCATTTAGGTTTCGATACAGAGACACTTGATATGGTAATTAAAAGTATAAATCATTACATACATATATATCTGTTGTTAATATTTCAAATATTCAGATTAATCCCACATGAGTCAAGAGGCATGTCTCATATCCGACACTATATGCTAAAAGCAAAACACAGACTGAGAAATTTTAATTACGGGACAAATATGTTTTCACGATGAAATAGATGATATAATCAATGTTACTTGTAGTTCATGATCTCGCACAAAAACTGAGAGTAAGGATATGTAATTGCCGACCAGAGAAAAAGGATATATAAAATATTCAAATCTTTTAACTTCGGAAATATTTACTTATTTTGATTTGTGTATGAATTATGTATATTTTTATGAATATTTTAAGAATTCAAGATTAAGTTTGGGCAATATGATATTCACCTTATGTTTATCCTTAATATATATTTATAGCAAAAATAGTTTTCTTTGACATCTTGATTTCAGGTTGAGTTTTAATTTTGTTCTAAATATATTATTTGATTTAATTTCATTTTACATATGTTTAAAAGACTTTAATGTTATTATAAGGATTAATTATGTCAAATGAACTAATAGATGTTGGATCGAATAGCAAGAAACTCACTCCTTTTTAAATAAGATTTTAAGTTTGATATCTTGTATATAGAATGCAACATTGAAAGAATTACTTTCAATATTAGATATAATAATATTTAATTTTAAATTAATCAATTCTATATGTTTAAGAGTTAGGCGAAATACTGAAAAATAGTATTAAAAAAAAACTTTGTCAAATGCATAATGAAAGGCTGCTGTGGCCAATAACCTACACAAGTGACATCTATGTCAATTCTCACAGCATGCCACCTCATTCTTCTTTCTTCAGTTTTTCGTCTTTCTTCTTTTTCTTTTTCTTTTTTCCTTCTTTTTTGTTGTTCTTTTCCGTAAACCCTGATCATGGCTGAGATTGAGTCCAAGCCCACATCCATGAGCACCCCGGCCATGTAAATCATTTCGAAGACTTGTATCTTCTGTAGTAACGTGCTTAGGCTTCTACGTCTGATCTTAGACAAGACATAAAAATTTATGTAAAATTAAATAATGAAATTAATATCAATAGTAGAAAATTAATTCACGAATTAAAAAGTGATTAATTATTAATATTTTTATTCACTTAAAAAAAATTTTAAATATAAAAAAATTACTAATTTTAAAAATAGTTAATTAATTAACGAATTAATTATTTTATAATTTTTTTCGTGATTACAAAAAATTTATTTATTTTCTTGTTAGTTCACATTTTTTAGAATTCTCAATTTAAAATATAATTAATTAATTACTTACTTTATAACTTTTTTTTATTAATTATAAATAATTTATATATTTTAGATACTTCTCAATATATATATATTAAAAATGTAAAAAGTTATCGTACGATAAGTTGAAGATTTGATCAGCGAAACTCCCATGAATCTATTTTATTTATATATAATATATTTAAACTATTAAATTCTCTTCCAACAATATTATTTTTATCAAATTTATCTACATTTAATTTCTTAATTGCAAAAAATCCATTTCGGGACTACTTTGGTCAATAGTAGCAGTTTGTATATGTCATTTGGATTTTTGAAATTACTGCAGCTGCAATTTCACAAATAAATTATGATATCATGTGATTATATTAATTGTGGTCATTAAAAATAAATTTGAACTGCTGTGACTGAAGTTGACCGACAACGTTTCTACTGAAAGTTCAACAAAATCTGATGACTATCTGGATAACAAGTTGAATTGATTTTTCGCATAACTCTTATCTTGTATACATCTTCTTTCTTAATTCGCGTGCCTTTGCCATGTCCATTAAAAAAATGGAAGTCAGAATCCAGAGAATTAAAAGAACCATGTCACGGTTCAATATATACCCATTTAATTAGGTAGTTTGTTTAAACTTTTCCAGTTAAGAACTTGGCTGATCAGATCATGCGGTGCATGAAGACAACCTTCGATGTACGTATTATGTAATGAGCTTCGGGCTAGCGATTTAAACTAATTCATAGACTGTTTATTCTATTTAAACCCCTCGGGGTAGTAGTTTTTGCGAGATGTTCATTGCACATATTATTCGTATTGCGTAGGTGTCTTCTGGGTTTTTTCTTTTTTTGGCCAAAAGGTGTCTCCTGGGTTTACAGAACGGCCTTTTGGATATATAATTAATACCAAAGATGAATTAGTGCTTTCTTTTCCTTGGGGATAAGAATATATATAAACTTTACAAAGGAACCATTCACCCGTGAACATGTAATCGGCAGTTTCTTTTTCTTTAATAACTTGATTTGTCTTTTTCTTGATGCCTGCTTTCATTTTAGTCACAGCACTTCAAATCATCGAATAAAGACTGTCTGATTCCCTCTAATCAAAGACCTCGCTTATTAATACATTATGTACATGGATCACGAGAATGTGTGCCTTTTCCTTTTTACCAGTTGACAAGTGTAACTTAATTTTATCAGTGACTTTTTGCCCAATAATTTTTAGTTGCTTTAATGGTTTTGTTTTAGCTGTCCAGTTTGGACCACCAACGAATTGACAATCCCTCCCTCTCCTGTCTTCCTAACCAGACAAACTGTGGTCTCAACATGAAACCTTGCGATGCTCTTATGAAGAGATAGCACCCAGCAACCTCTAAAGCTTTGGCCTTCTATTTATTCCTTTCTTCAGCCATCTTAGACGCATACTGACTAGTTTCTCTCACTTTCCCTTCACTTATGAAGCCACAAAATTCCCATGTTTGTTTCCTCTTACTTTTCTTGGTTCTGTTTCTGTCCTCCTCCTCAGTAATATCTGCACGTCTTCTTGTACCAAAACAAGGTAATTCAGTTTTTCTGTTCCTCTTACTCTCCCTATCGGTTGGCTAGTTTCTGGGTTTTCTAAAGCTTGGAACTTAATGTAGGCGAAAAGGTAGCGGAGGCCAATGATATGGCTCATGCTTGTTCATCTGCAGATTTAATAGATGATACGGAAGTAAGGGTTAGAAAAAAATTTACCTCATCTCTCTCCTTCACGCACACACATTCACACAAGAAAATGAATGGAGAAAGAAAAACTTATAGTGGTTCATTACCCAGATTGAGATTGACTTCTGTAGTTCTGTCATTTAGCCTCTTCTTTCTAATTGGGATGCAATTTTACACAGATGCTGGGGTCAGAGGAGTGCGATGAGAAGGATGAAGAATGCTATAGCAGAAGGATGATAGCTGAGGCCCACTTGGATTACATCTATACTCAGAACCTCAAGCCTTGAAATGAAATTTGCACCATAGTTGTCGGAATGCAAAACTCTCTTTAAGTATGAAGAGTCTTATGAAACTTGGCACAAGATGAGACATCCAAAAACTGCTCCATATGCCATGTTTTCCATATGGATTTAGTAGATGCAAAAAATTTATGCTGTTCTCCTTTTACATGATACGTGTGTTTTCAATTCTAAAGCATATCGTCTTATACAGGGATAAGTCCATAGTGATTAAATATTATAGCACTCAACATTTAAATACAACACGTGTGTGTGTGTGTGTGTGTGTGTTTAGAAACACTATATATTTGAGATATTTTTTCTTAATGTATATATGAAATGGAATATTCAAATCTTAACCAAACAAATGAGTGAAAAATTCAGTTAACATAATTACAAATAATCAACACATTGACATCCTATATGTAACAGGGGCTACTTTAATTACGACATATAAATAATGGTAATACTGTATACATATACAAGCAATGACAGCAGCTTAGTGCTATGGGAGTGAAATTCAAATCCCCTTCAGCAGCAGAACATCTACCACAAATTTTGAATTGTTAAATAAAAATTTAATAATTTAAATTTTTATTAATAATTACATGCAATCATAAACAATAATTATTGTTTATAAATTTAAATTATTAAAATTTGATCCAGTGACTCAAACAATTTTATTACAGAATTTACAAGATACTTATTGCAAATCCGTTGTCTTTATAGGTGGCGGCAGTTCTTTGAAATAAAAGAAAAAATGCAACAAAAATACGTGTTACACAAGGCCTGGGAGTTTAGTTGCTCGAATTCTTCAATAATTGTTCACGTAACCGAGGGATTAGCCTAATGATTAAAAAATGTCTCTTTACTTATTTAAATTCCAATTTTATAACCAGAATTTCGTAAAACTTATTTTTTAAAATAAAGTCAATGTAGACAATGCACTTTAAAAACTGTCGATTAAAGAACCTAGTATGATTTAGATAAAAATTGATCTGAAAGTATCCTTATCGTGGAAAAAGAAAAGAAAGTAAACTATTAACTAACACTTCTATGTTAACTCAAAGGTAGATATGGGCAGCGAGAGTTTAGGGTTTAGAGTTTCAAAAAAAAAAATTAATCCTTAACATATTTATGTGATATTTGCAATAATATACCAATTCTAAAATTATTTTAAAATAATTTAATTAAAACTGACACATTGCCACATACCAATTAATATTTTTCGGACTTCGGTCATTATTATTGATAGCGTGACAAAAGCACATCGGCTTAAAAGACAGTTGTATTTATTACCAAACGAACTCTTAAAAAACTTGCATCGGCAAAAGTCGCAGCATATTTCAACTATGGTCCAGCAAACTCAGTTTTGTACCCCAGTACTTCTATAACAAGCAAATCTTCAAATACTTATAGGGGCTCTCCATGAATAACCAACAAGAAAACCATATATAGGCATACAATATGTTTCATATACGGTCATTGCCATAACCTGGTCAAACAGGAGAGCGTTATAGCAGATTTGCTTAGCGAAAAATGCACGGCTAATTGTTGAAAGGCTCCAGGCATCAACCGAACTGACAAGCAACAGAAATCTCTAGTCGGTAACAAAAAGCACCAAAATCAACCAGTCGCCCCTGTTTTATTGAAACAGAGAACGCAATCTGATCTGAAATGTGATAACTGATCAGCATAGCCTTGAGTGCTTTACCATTTAAGAGCACCAGATGCGGCTAAAAGTGCAAATCCGCTTAACCATTGAAAAAAAAAAAAAAAAACACGAACAACCCAAGAGCAAGTTGAGCTGTCAAATCTATCTGCCATTTATATATTTTGAACACCAGGGAATTTCTTTTCCCTGACTACACAAAAATAAAACCAAGAAAAAAAAATAGCACAAAATTTGTTTGGCAACAAGACCTGTTAGAGAGAAATCAATTTCTATAAGAGAGCTGTGGAGATACAGTAATTGCAAAGTAAACCTGGGTAACCTCTGTAAGCTTCTAACAACATCACCGGGTCTCCAATGACCTAAACAAAAAGCATTAATCCTGTTCCTGTAAAAATGCAACAAGCATAATCAAGTATCTATTACCCAACAATCCATGGCATTCAGTTTGAATAAGTAAATAAAGCGGAAATAGAAGAGATAAAAAAGGAAGCTGGCTAATGAAAATAGAAACAAGAAAACCTCGTACAGAACGCAGACCCAATATCTGCAATTTTCAGATAGGAACCAAAACCAAATATTAAAATACAGCCAGTAATGTTGAACCCATTTCTTAAAATGGTAAAAGACCTCCATTATGTCGAATAGCTTTACTTCAGATCATTGGGGCTTTAGTCCCCTTGCTCCACCAGACCAAAAAGAAAAACTTACATCAGATCATGAGCCTTACCATCTTGGTAACACTGGATATGGAGGTCTCTGACAAGCATTTTGCATGAATAATGGGACCCCTGACAGTAATGACATTTCTGATACCCATCTCATCATCACTATCTGAGTTGGCCAGGTAAACAGCCCCCTTGAACATCCACTCATCCCTTTCTTGACAGTAAACATCTTCAAATAGCTCACCACAAAATACGCACAAGCATTGATTTTCATCTGATGGTACCATTGTATCCAGCTCAGTCTTGTCTGCTTTCTCACAGTACGCGTCTACAGAATCAGTAGACTCAGACTCCGTTGAATATTCAACCTTGCCAGCAATCCAGTCATCTGACTTTGCATACCATCTTCTTGATGCCCTACTTAGACCACTTTGTTCCTTTTCTCTCAAAGCATGCCACTCCAAGTGTCCATTAAACTGTTTTTGATGCTTAAGCCTAAGGCCACAAATCCTGCAATGATGTGGAAGATCATCCAATAGTTCTCTGATCACAGATGAATGCCATTGTCGGATTACATCAGGCTTAAACTCAAAGCCAATAAGGTTTCTTATTTCTGTGGTGGCTGACTGAGATACGGAAACAGAGCTGTTTACATCATGATCTTCCTCATCTGCAATAGATGATGCAGGGACAGCTGCAGAACCAGAAACAAAAGCAACTGGCGAAGAGCGATTTGTCGAAATGCTGTGGCCTTGATCTTCTGATTGAGTCAGCAAATCAGTTGGCACCTTAGTTGATGTCTCTGATTTTGCCGATATCAAACCCTTTTCAACTAATGAACTTAAAAGGTTTGAAATTGGACTTGAGGTATTGGTGGAATTTGAGGTCTGAGCTGAGGCACTACTCACAGTAGAGGAAACTAGAGGTAGAGCAGATGCCCTTGGTGGTTCTCCAAGCTTTCCTTGAGATACTTTTGCTAGAGTAGATGAGTCATCATTTGGAGTACCAAACGAAGATGGCGATGCAACCTTTCCCTGAGGTTCACCTGGCCGGTTAGGCTGAACCTGAGCTTGCAATGGCAGAATCCTTGTATCCAGGAAACTTGTAGAGAGTAGATTTCCTGTAATTGAACTATTAAAGACCCCACTCTTCATAACTGCAGCTAACAAACTGCTTGTGGTTGACTGATCAGAAGTTTCACCAACAAGAGAAACTTTTGACTGGGGTTGCTTCTCTGTCTTATCAGAAACTTCAGTATAAGAAGAGCCAAGCTGCTGCTCCTGTGAAACTGCAGTACGAAGCCTAGGTTGAAAAGAAGTCAATGAAGGTACTGGACCTTGCAAGTCCCTTTGCTGTGATTTTGGCAAGTTTCCATTCTGAACATTAGCAGGAAGGCCAGCTGAAGAATCTTGAATATATTTGCCCTGCAAATCTCCTGCAAACTGAGATGTTTTAAGAGTCCGTCGATGGTCTCGTTCAGCCAAATTTTGCATGTGGTAAGAATGGTGCACTGTTACTGGTGGTGATGTAGACTGCTGTTGTAAAGGTGACTGCCCAGAAGAGGATTCAGCTTGAACAGAGTGAAATTTTTTCTGTCCTACCAATCCTGTTGTTGCATTTGGCAGGAGAGGCTGATTCCCCATCCTGACAGCATAAGACTTTTTACTTGTTGGTAACCCACCAAAAGTGGATGCAAAGCCTTCTGAGTGACCTGGCTTACAATTCAGCTCATCAATTGTGTGCTGCTCCTGCAATTGCCATGATAATGGTGGACGTTGCCCATAAGCAGGCAGTTGTGTCTTCCCAGAAGATAAAGATTCAGTGGTTACTTCTCTATTCAGTTGGAGGTGATCTTCCACTGCCTGCATTTTTTTGGGAGGTAGAAATTGGTCAAGTAAATCATCCAAATCTGTAATTCAATTCATTAAAGTGTCATTGTCTGTGAATTATAGAGCAACAATAACAGATGACACAACCATGTTCTCTCATCCCAGCAAAGCAATTTGCAATTGGCTGAAAAAATGCAAATGTATATACCAATAGGAGAGTCATTGACTTAAGGAATATGTATCCTTTAAAACCCTTCAATTTAATAGAAGGTCATAAGCTCATAATAGTTCACACCATTACTCCAGGAAACGACCACAAAACAGGTGCAATGGTATTCCCTAGAAGTGCAATGGGCTCTCAATGAGACTGGCCTCAATTCGGCTGAATGTTGGATCAAGCTACAAAACAATTCACTTAAACACTTCACAAAATGCCAAAAAGAACTTTGCCGCCTCTAAACAAAACCTAGTGATGAAAGACAAAATAATGAACAAGAATTCAAGAGAAATTGTAGTCAAGTGAATTATCCTTCTATCTACATGATTGTTAACCATATGAACCAATGACATATTTGCTTTCTTAAAGCATTTACCACGTCCTACAAATTTGCAGAGGAAATTTTACAGAAGTCCTTGGAGAAGGAGGATATGTGGTTCATCTTATATCCAACAGCAACATCTGACACATACAAGTCACTGGATTAACAAAAACTAAGTCGCACTCCTACATTCTTAAATGCAAACAATCAATCAAAAGACTTCAGATATATTTAGACGTCCAATAAAGTTTAAAATCCTTCATTTAAGCATTGATACAGTGAATGAACAACAAAATTAAGGCTTACCAAATTTTCACCATCAGCAGTCCAATGATCTTTGTCCAAGTTATTAGAGACACTGGATGCACCATAATCAGTCAACCTGGAGTCCATCTCATCCCACATGAACTCCTCTTCCTCAGAAATTTTCCAGCTACTTGACATCACACTACTCCTTACGGGTAGGTTAGTTGTGCTTTGTGTTGTCAGGTGATGCGCATTCAAATTCAAGGATTTTGGGGCTTCATGAATTGAAATACTATGCTTAAGACTTAAACCATTTCTTTGCCCAGACTTAATCTCTGCAACGTCGCTGCCTGTTTTGTACCATGTGTTATCACGTCCTAAATCAGTGACCCTACCACCAGTTTTTCCAATATCCAAGCCAATTTTACTGGAAAGATCAGAACCATGTCCATTGCCTCCATATGATGCACTAATACTCTTTTCAGGAAGAGAATTTTTAACTGCATCTCTATTAGCAGGCATAATGTTCTGCAATATACATCATTGCGATAAAATATGATAACGGAAAAGGAGATATCAATAGCAAGAATGGGGAATAATTATTTCACTTACACGCATGTTAAGTCTGGGATCAGCCCAAGGTCGTGAAGCAACCAAAGCTCTACCAAGCCTCTCTGTGTCCTCAGTTGAGCTTGCAATAGTTCCGGTCATATCATTAGCAGTTCCTTTTACCTTCAGGACAGGAAAAAGGAAATGGAAAAAGAATTAAGCACCAGAGATTCAAATTACACTATATATATATATATATATATATATGTAAAACTAAACATCACTATAACTTGTCTTCTTTGCAAGGCTTATGCATTAGATAAATTTCAGAACAGTGACAGATACAAGGATTTTGCTTTTTAACAACCCACCACAACTGGGAGAAGGGGAAAGAAAGCTCCCAAGTTAATTCTTGCAGGTTAAGGTTGCATGACAAATTAGATTTTTGAGCAGATAGCATTCAACAATTCTGGTCTCTTTAATTGTTAGACCTCCAATAACCAGATTAAACAATTTAAAAATATCAGATTAAAATAAATTTAAAATAAGAAAAAAGAATCTTAATTAGTTTATTGAAAAGGCTGAATCCAAAAAACTTTGGCTGCAAGAATATTGCACTGTATCCCAAGAAGAAAGAAACCTTCTAGTCCAGTTTCATCACATGAGGAATGCATGAGTGCATAGTGCCAGTGCACCACAAGATCACCTCATCCAACCTTGACCTTTGCTAAACATATTTAACTTTTCAAAGTTCAAACATTTACAGGAAAACTTTCTAGTCCAAACACTTCACCTACCCTACTGGACTGCTGAAGACGCTGCCTTTCTAAATACTTGGGATTCACATGGATACCATGAGGCGGGCGTTGTGACTGTGAATCACTCTTGAGTATAGTGGATGCAGAAGATGAACCATTGGCTGCAGCAGTAAAGCCAAGTTCCTTCTCAATCATCTGAAGGGTCTGATGAGGAAAGACTCCCTTCCAAGTTCCAAAAAGATGCCTCATGCTTGAATGAACAGATGGATCGACCAGACTGTAAGCCTTGCAGAATACCTAAAATGTAAAGGAGTAACAGGCAAGTACCTAGTTAAAAAATAGGGGTGTAAAATCAAAAACATAACTTTGGGAAAAATCCAAAAAGAATAACCGTTGCCATTGCATACAAGGCAGACAATTCATTGTTAACGTTAAGACATGGATTCAAATTAATATTCCCATAACTAAGTGAAATTGAAATAGTTTAATAAATTTTTTATTACTCAACACTCTTAAGGATTTGTTAACCATTATAAACACGACATTAAGAAGATTTAAAGGAGAGGCACATAGGCAAATGAAAGGTTGGGAGAATATTATATATCTGACCTCAGGTAGTCTGGCAGCAAAGTATTTTATATAATCCCGCCCGATATTCTTAACTATGCTGTCCAAAAGATAAAGTGATGGCAGCTTTTGCTCACTAGGAACCTGTAGAGTCATTAACACAATCAGAAGCAACATGAGCCTTCTTTGCATGAGAAAAGACTAACAAACAAAGGAATAGAAATAAGACTGCCCCAACAGATATAAATATGATGAGTAACTGAAATTGAAAAAACTATTATAATACAAAGATAAGTATGTGATATGTAAGAGGGTCTAAAAACAATAAACGAAAACATTATACTAGACGCTCTAAAATCTTAACTATAATATCTAAAATCACACGGCTGATTTCTTATTCCTAAACTAAAGCTATTACTTACATCTAAATTTATCTGTTAATCATAGATAATGTGTTCTTTCATATTTTCTGCCATTTATGAGCGCTTTTAACCATTTTAATCCTATCCTATTATAGAAAGATGGGTTCCCTTTTCAGAACGTTTATGCATACAAACATCTAAACATTTCTCCAAGAGACAGCATAACAACAAGCAAGATATGGAGGAGGAAGTAAGGCATTGGTATGAAGAAGAGAAACCCCAATATCAAAAGTCTTTATGCAGTGATGGCTTCTATATCAAGGAAACCGTTCATGCTACTCCCCACAAACATGGCATTTCCTAGTCACAATCTTGACTTCAAAATAATATATTTTGCCCCATCTTAGAGAGAGAGAGAGAAAAAAAAAAATGCGCTTTACTTGTTTACATTAGTCAAAGCTTGAAACTATAGCAGAATAGTGAAATGATACAAGTAAAATGCTCTATTAATCAGTCAAAGCTTGAAACTATAGCAGACTAGTGAAATGATACAAGTAAAATGCTCTATTACAGTTTGACTATGTAAATTGGTCCCTTCCAAAGTATACAAACTTTAAAATCTGGGTAAGCAGCAGTTCTCCATATAAAATAAAATAAAAGCAGCAGTCACGCACATACTAAATGGCTTAAAATGATGCACAGTCCTGCCAACATATTATATCATCTGTAACTTAGATAAAACATCAAAAAGGAAAATGGACAATTGATGAGTATGCCAATTGTGAAAAAGAGCATATCTTTCCCCAAATACAACAAAAAAATCCAGGTTCTCAACTATGGTTGCTTCCCTGAGCATAAAAGCTCAAGAATGTACCAAAAGGATTGTGGATTACTTCTTTTCAGCTGTACTGTTTGTTAGAAGCAGATGGAATCATCAGAGAATCATAGTCTCTGGAGTACACCAAATTGTCTTAAGCAAGCAGAAGAGTTCCCATCATTCTTTTAGAAAAAATGAAAAACAATATATATATATATATATATATATGTATATATTTTATTTCGAATGGGAAAAAAGTGCAACTTAAAACCTCCATCATAAACAATCTTCAGGTAAAAGTCTTGACAGAAACCCTTAAGATGGAATTGGACGAATCTCGACATCCCTTTTGCAACTGGTAAAACAAACATTTTTATCATTTCCATGGCATTGCCAACCGCAACTCTTCCCGTATATCATTATTATCATACAACCTTCCACAGAAGATACCATATTTAGAAAAAACACATCGACAAGATACTTAAGTTGACACAATGAGCTATGATAAAAGACTTATATTTCAAAACCATCAGATTCCACTATTTGTAAACTTGTAATGTACAGAGCTCCCAACATTTTCTCCCACAAAATTTCGGGCACACACGCATAGCATAGCAGTGACAACACCATACATCGTAGTTTTGGGAAGATCAAGATAATGGGCCCTTTTACTCCATGGGTCTTACAATTCAATTCAATCAGCAATTGGCGCCAAAAACCAAATAGAATTGAACACAGATACAGCTTCAGAGTGTAAACTGGGTTCACCTCTAGAATGTTAGAACAAACAGTCGCGGCAATTGCCTTCGCCGCATAGATATTCTCGTCAGCAATTATAGTCAAGTTCGTAATTATCGGTTTTGAATTAAAAGTCAGCTCAGCAAGCGCTGTCTTGTACTGAGTAACAAGCTCCTGGTGCAGCAGTTGCTGGGGACCGCGACCCGACTCACTGCTTCCTGAATCTCTGTCGTTTGTTCTAAACCTTGCCGAAGCCAACGTATTAACCGCCGTAGCCACTTGTCGCTGAGGAAATGGTCGAACACTTTGATTTGGGACGCGCTCGAGGTCGTCAGTCAATCGGGGTTTTTTCATACCTGGCTCTCTCATTCGATCAAACGATCTACGGGAATTCTCCATGTCCATCACCTATGGCAAATCTAAGCCCTACTACGAAAATAAATTACAACATAATAAAGCATCCCAATAATTACAACACACGCGAATTTTATTGTCAAAATCGACAAAGAATCGAGAAAAAGATGCCTATGGAAAAAACCCTAATTTTAACATGTGCAATGATAATATCCATAAAACCCTAATTCCAATTCAAAATAAATTAATAAAAAAAAAAAAAAAGAGGGAAAAGGAATGGACACAGACTCTTGATTATCGAATTACATAAGAAACTTAAAGGAGGGACTAATTCTTCAGTCAAGCTCCCTCCAGACAACAAGCTTGGAGCTTCTACGGATCCAAAGCGGCGGCTTTATAAAGTTTGATAGATATTATTTTCTTTTTTCACCGCTCTCATCCGTATTGTTTGAATTAGAGTAATACAAGTTTAATTTAAAATTTATTTTTAAAAAACTAAATTTACATGGTAATTTTTAAGTAAAATTTATGATTGTGCATGAGTCAACCCAATTCAGCCAACCCGGTTTAATTTAGCTGTTTCAGGTCTACTCATACACTTTCATAAAAATAAGATCAAATTCAAAATATAAAATTTATTTTTAGACTAAAGTATTGGCCCAACATACATATATATATATATATATAATTTCTTTTATTCTTTTTTAATTTTATTTTTCTAATGAAATTAATGATAATTTTAAAAGAAATAACTACTTTTTTAATTTATGTTAAATATAAATAATTTTTATTAGTATAAGATATCTCATATATTAAATATTAATTAAATTTTCTTCTTTTATTTTTAAAAAATTCTAAATTTAAATTTATAGAAAAAATTTACAAAAAGAATCTGATAACCCACTCTAATCTGACTCAACCTAATTAGGCCAAGCTCCAAGTTTGAGCCATTTTTATTGCCCTAGGGTATGTTCACCAATTTGCTAGGAAATTTACTCTAATTTTTTTTTTTTTATTTTGGACCTTAGATGTTAGAGTTTTCATGGATTGTGAAATTTAGTAAAATATTTAGTGCACTTATAATTTTAAATATATCAATACAATCACTTATAATGTATAAAAATAATTGTAATATTATTTTTTTAATATTATTATAATTATATTCTTATATTATAACTAAATATAGTCAATATTGTAAATGCATTAAATATTATACTTAAGTTTTATATTTTAAAAAAAAAATTCTATTATCATTAAAAAAATGTTAGAAATATGGCAAAAAAGAAATCCAACAACAAACTCGCGGCATAATACATAAATCAACTTTTAATCTAGACACGGTTAGTAATTTCCTTGTCCGTAATGAAAGCCCTTTAGATAATAAAAAAAAGTAACTTTTGTTTATAATTAAACTATTAATCATCAAGGAAATGAAATTAAATCATCTGAACGAATAAAAAATTCATTTGAGAAGAATTAATATAAAACTAATTTATTTGTCCGTGTAAGAAAAATTAGTTTGATTTATTATATATTAATAAATTTTGAATTCATGTGTTTATTAAGAGCACGTTATCATTAACAATATTTATTGACCAACCAAACAACTCTTATAATTATTTTTAAAAAAAAAAAGTTTAAAATATTATAAATTAATATAATCACATTTGACTTTATTTTTTATGAATAATTTAAATTATTGAATAAATTATTCAATCGTATATAATTTATTTTTGTTTTAATTTTAGATCATGTTAAATTATATTTATAGTTTCATATTATATAATTTAAGATATAGTTAATTAATTAATTAAATATCTTTTCATTGGCTCTAAAATATATTCAAACTTCATAAAATTTCTTATTTAAAAAGGGGTTAATTAGTTCATTAATTTTTTTGGTTCACTTAAAAAAAAAATTTTAACTTCAAATAATTGTTAATATAAGAGGTAGTTAATTAATTACCTAATTCATTATTTAATAATTTTTTGTCGACTACAAAAAATTTATTAATTTTCTTGTTTATTCTAAAAAATTATCTAACTTCAAAGAATCCTAAATTTAATATATGATTAATTAATTCATTAATTACCTACTTTTATAATTTTTCTCACTCACTACGAAAAATTTACCTACTTCAAAAACTTCTTAATATATGTATTAATAAAGTGAATAGTTATCGCATGAAAAGCTGATGGTTTTATCAATCGAAATTTTTCATTGATCAATAGATCTCTCGTGTTAAAAGGATACTACTTTATTTATATATAATAAACATTTAAAACAAAATTAAAGCTTACTTTTTAACATTTAACACAATTAATTAGATCATATCTGTTGCAATGTTTACATTATGTGAAACAACTTACATGGAATATTAAACGAATGCAACTTAAATAAAATTACCACTTTAATATAAATTTTTTAAGTCATAAACAAATAAATCCATTTTTCTCTTATCACTTGTTCTCTCTTTTTCTATTTTATCTCTCACCCATGGTAATCCATCTTTGTGTTAGGGTCATGGAGATTTGAAGTTTGGCTTCACTTATTTGCCAAAGGCCATTGTGAGGAAGAGTAATGAGGCAAAAGGAGTGAAGAGACAGCACCAAGAGGGCAAGCTCAAAATTGGGAGTGATGAACATTGATCAAAATGGAAGAAGCAAGATTCTTAATACATTATAATTAATGTTGGACTTCTCTTCGGCGTTGTAATTGATGCTGTCTAATTACACATAGAATCATCAAAATGGGTTTGACCCAGTTTAACCCACTTAAGAGGTGGATTGGGTTGAGGGGTTTCTTTGAAAACTTGTTTAGTATACTTCTATCAACTCGACCTATTTAACCTACGAGTTAAACGAGCCAGCTCGCGGGTTAAATGGGTTGCCTGTTTTTTTTTTTTTTTTAATATTTCACTTACTCAGTCTAGCGCTCCAACCCACTGTACTTTTCTATATAAAAAAATTAACCATAATGTATGTGTTGTGTTGTCTCTATTATTTTGTAATTTGCCAGATTTGAATATTTTGCTCATAATCATATTCTTATTATTAATGAATCATTGAATTATTGGATTACTCTACTTGTTTTAATTAGTTTAAATTTGTTTTTTATTTAGTTATTTTTTTTTGTTTATTTATATTGATATAGAAATTGATTGATTAAACAAGACATATGCTTAAAAAAAGTCACATTTAAATTTTTATAATTTATAATTTATAATTTTTTATTTTTTTGTGGATTAAAGGGTCAGCTCACTTAACGCACCAGGTGAGGTGGGTTGAAATTTTCAACCCACCACTTTATGGTGGGTTAAACGAGCTGACTTGTTTAACCTATCAACTTAAGTGGGTCGGATTAGCCCATTTTGACAACTATAATTACACATGTTGTGATGACCTGCCATTATTGGTCAACTAAATTTCAAATAAATCAATTATACATGACATAAATTTTGTTGACACAATGAGTTTGTATTATGTGTATCTTCCAAAATGCATTTTAAGTTAGAGAGAGAAAGTCATACTGCGAGCATTAATATAAAAAGGATCTATTTTTCTTTTTTCTATCCACACATACTTGAGGGGGGCACTTGTCCCTTCAATTTTTTTTTTATATATTGTATTAAATTTTATTTTATTTTTGCCCCTATGTATGTGATTTTTTAAACTCATTGAAATTATTGAACTTAATGATAAGATCATGTTATTTTTGTTTTATTATTTGACACATGAATTTAAAACTATTAGACTTACATATGTATTATGTATGTAATTTAATATTTAATTTTTGTGCAACTATTTGATACATTTTGTAAATTGTAGTTGTACAATAATTAAGTAGAACATTATTAAGTTTAAATGCCATCATGTTATGTTTAGATATACCTCAAACTATTATCCCTATAAATGCTAAATTAAAATTTTGAATTGCTGATGAATAAAATAATATTTATAATGCTCTATAAATGTTTTTTTTTATAAATTGACAATTATAAATTTTAATATTTTATTTGATAAACTTGTTTATTTCCTTTAAAATATTATTTTGAGTTGTTTCTTGGACTATCGTAATATTGTCAAATGACATATATTTTGTTTAGTATATATTTATTATGCGTTATATAAATAATGCACAAATATAAATGTTTCTATAAATATTTAGATAGTAAAATTAATATTAAAATAGAGATTAAAAATTTTTTACTGCCTTCGAATCCTAACTCCCCCACTGACACTTTACAAGTTTTATACAGTACTTAAATTCATAATATTTTTACCCTATTTTTTTGAGATTTTTTTTTCTTTAAACTTTACCATATAGTAATTTAACTTTTTTCAAGAATTGGGTTCCATAGCTCCAGCTTTGGGTAGATTCATTGGTTCTTGTTTCGATAAGACATATCTTTATGCCTAATAATGGGTCATCGCACTCGAAGCTACAATAAGCTTCTGTGCGAACTATGATGGCTCTAGATTCCCAATAGTTTTCTAAACCATAGTAAGAAATAACACAATGGTCATGAAGTAATCTCCATGATTTTAAAAGGTTGTGGCTTGTACATTGAGAATGAATTGAGTTGAACTTGATATATGAACCAAACGTTATGTCTAGATTTTGATTCAGATGAGGCTAGCAAATTGCTTGACTGAACTTGTTAGCTGGAGGGTTAATGAGTTGAGCCACTTGCAATGAAGTCATTCTCAGTAAGAACCAACTTCTCCCCCTGAATTGGACTTATATCACACAAAATGTGTTTCTTTAAACAAAATAAAATTACTTAATTGTATTTATTGTCATAATATAAATAATCTCATATACAAGATTAATATCAATTTACTTATATTTATTATTATATTAAAGAATAAAATCACTTTTTTGACAAAATATAAATTGAAAAAGAAGTTTTTGTAATATATATATATATATATATATATCAAAACTTTTTAATTTTTTAAACAAAATAAATATCAAATATAAGTTAATCACACCTTGAAAAGAAGTTAATATAATTTATTTACATTTTAATACGAGCTTTTCTGGTTCATTAACTATAGTTCGTCCAACTAGATAGTACATTTAGATTTGGAGAAGTTAAATAAGTACATTTTTTAGTCAATACTTTTCTAAATACATGCAAATTTTGATTTATATTTACTTTTTCGTCGCCCATAACGATGTGATAACTCAACTGGAAATAACGATGTGGACGGAAATAATTTAAGAAGACATGCTAAGTCTAGGAGACCAATATATATCTTGGCATAGAGCATTATACATTTTGAAAAGACTGTATGTTCATGTAATACCTATAAAAGGATAGATCTTTATATCGCTGCTTACTAGCCGAAAAGATATTCATGTATAAATTGCCTAAATTGTGTAGAGAGAACTAAATTAAAAATATTACTTATTACCCAGTGGCTTAGGAAAAAAATTAGAAGTGAGCTACTTGTATTCAACTCCAAATATATTTTGTTTGCATCTAATTTTCCATTTCCCATTATATAGTGTTGGTCTGACTTAAATTTTTAGTCTTTTTTACTGCATAGCAGCCTTTAAGCCATTATAAATTACTTAGTTTCACGTAAGATGAATTTCTTTTTTCCATTTACAGATTGCATATGATTGAGTACTCCCTTCAACAATTTTCCCTTGTGAAGACATCTACGATCAGAGTGCAAGTTATAGGAATAGACGGAATTACAATCAAGGTGATGGCAAAGAATTAATGAGTTCATGGACACCCCATCAAGAAGATATGAAGCATCAACAAGAGTTGGCTGTTTCAATTGACTGTGTCGACCAAAATTTTTGGTTTGATTCCTACTAGTAATCCACAAAATTATACCATAAAGTGGAAGCGCGAGAACAAAAAGCATCCAACTTGGAAACAAAGTGTGTCCGCTCAGCACAGACAACAATTAACCACGTTATCTAATAAGTACTTTACCAATTACCAGAATATATTGCATCAGAAAGGGCAGTGCAGAAAACAAGCAATACCAGAGGTGAGGTTTGATGATACCCATCTCATGGGTTACAGACCAGAACCATGTTCACTTGAAGCCTCCATCAAGTGAATTATCCATCAGTTCTGTAACAGCCCGTAAGTTGATATTTTCTACTTAAGAAAATGAAAGTTGTCATGAATTAGAAGATAACCATTGAACGATTATAATTCAGAATGATCAGCATGAAGAATTAACAATTAATCTAAAGAATAAATAACTAGAAATCAAAGAATGAGATTAGTGAATTAAATACTACTCTTATAAATCGAATGGTCCAATTATTTGTCCTCTAGGAACTTAACAAGTATCCAAAGGGCAACAAGTGCAGAAGCAAATGAAGCCCTATGAATTGACATTCTTAGATATGTCATATTTTGGCTTGACTTTGTGTTTCATCAAGAGGGGATTCTTCAGTTGGCCACTGATCAATACCCAAACATCCTGCAGCTTCCAGAGAGCTTATATCCCAAATGTCCGACTCACTACCTGCCACTCCAAATTCTGGCACTTCAAAATTAACTGGACTGCCCCACAGCTCATTCCCAGGGCTGGTAGCAGCATGGCTAACATTAACGCATGAGTTCCATATATCTTCTGGTTTGATAATGCTTTCAGTTCCAAGAGGGGAAAACTCTCGAAAGCCCTTCTCCTTGGTCAAGTCCTCAGGGGCAGAGACAGAATACCGTGGAATAATTCCTTGATCGGGGCTCATGATTTTTTCCCCTTTGAAAAGAGGATCTTCAAGTCCTAAGTTTGATGATCCTTCTCCAGTGATCTTAGGCGTTGCCATATTCTCATTCACTGCAGCCATTTCATCAGAAACAACATTCTCAATTTGTGACGTCAGATTCTGTGCCCCTGCATTAATTTTGTTAGCCAAACCCTGTGAAAGGTAGCCAGGACACTGTTCAAAGGAGACTGGATTCAGTTTGGATTCAGAAAGGATGGTTACATTGCTCCAGTGAGGTCGGAATCTCACAATCTGACCTTCCTCCAAAGAATGCGCTGATGTTCCAGTTTCATGTTGGTGCTGCTTGACAAACTTCCTTCTCACTCTTGGAGAACCTATTTCATGTTCCTTCTTTTCCTTAAGACAAGTTAAAAAGGCTGGATTTTGAAATAACTTTGCCAGTAAAGAAACCATTTGTTTATGTCTCTGCTCTGCAGACTGGAGTCTCTGGTTCACTTCTCCCGCAAGACGAACAGTTCTTCGCTGTTGTTGCTGCAAATCAACCACCTCTTGCATTAACATACTTCTCTCCTTCATCAATCTTTCTATCTCAATCTCAATTCCAGACTTCCCTGCTTCAGTTGAAGGCCCAATATAGCTACCAACCTGCTGGGATTGAGGTGACCTGCGCCTTTGGATGTTCTTCAGTAGATGTCTTTTCCCTCGCTGAAATGCTTCATTGGCAAACTCCCACTTATCAGCGTCAATCTTGCGGAACCCCTGAATACACATGCCCAAGAGACATGAGAATGAAGACAACAGAAATAGAAGAGAGCCAAAGAATAAAACAGATTTAGTCACACCAAAATCTACGCCATCATGAGCAGATGGAGTTGTATTGGAGTACGCAATCTGTTACTCATTAGCAAACTTGCTCAATCATAAGAAATTGGTGAAGATTTAAATTGTGGCAGAATTACAAATGCCCCGCAGAAACCGGGATACTACCTGCCGAAGATGAAATTCCCAATACAGTAGACATTCGAGTGGAAATATCCAATATGTCGCAGTGGAAAGTACCAATTATAATTTCTCAATCCTAAGTCCTAAGTATAATTGAATTAGGATATATCTGAACATGTTCTTAGTATTCAACTCCATCAGTATTGAAGGACACCTGAGAAAATAGCTCAACATAACATTCACTTAAAAGCCAAATTAGTAAGTCTACTTTTAACAAAATAACAAACAAGAATACACAAAAACAGCAAATTTCCTCACTCTACACACGAAACACACGTTTAAAACACATTCAACCATCTCAAAGATGCATTTACAAAGAAATTCCTTCAAAAGCAAAATTTTCTGCAACAAAAGAGAACTAAGGATACATCAGTGAAATGCCTTAAATTTTATATATTGCCAATTGATACAAAATTTTCTCCAACCAAATATACAATGTCGATCTTTATCAAACGTAACTGCAAAGCAAACATCAAACAAAGGGACGAGCTACATGAAGAAATACAAGATAAGAATACAAAACCAAAAAAAATCTACATCATTTACATACGGAACTCAACAGCCATTTTTAGACTGTTACTGCAATACCCACATAAGTATTTAGCTGACGGACAAAACTGGAAAAATTGTTATGCTTGAAATTTCGTGGCAAGATGAGTCTTGCGAATTCCACGGGGTCCCACACCACGAAACTCTCACCAGTCGAGCCCCATAATATAATCGAATCTAGCGATGGATCATCCACTAGATCGAAGGTCTTAGATAGAAACGGCGGAATTGGATTCCCTTGTAAACACTCCAGCGGCTGTGGCACGCCAACGCTCTCAAGCTCACGGCTTTTCCCAATTAATCCAGCCTCCTCACCGGTAGGTGATGGTAACAAGGGAGCTCTCTCACTGAGAACCATAACAGGGGGAGGACAGGATATAGACGTCGCGCACATAGCAGGAAATGCTTCGAACGAAGTCGAGGGAACAGGTCCAGAAAGGCCAATATCCGCCATAACAAGACTAGCCGAGGTATTTTCGAATAGAGAGTCCAACGCAAATGATTCAGAACCCAGCTCAATCTGTTGCAACCGAGCCGAAGACATCGTATCAGCGGGAGTTTTAACCTTAGATTCAGTAATCAAATCAGGAGAACTTGGTGGAGATTTTGGATAATTTTCGTATTTTGGGTTCATATAGTGATTATAGGACCACAACAATGCACCGGTTCAACAGACTGGAAAATTTTAAAACAGAGTCCGAGGTGATGAAAAAGAGTAGGATGAGGTACAAATTATTTTTCCAGGCTTTTATACGTTTGGGGGAGTAAGAAGGGAGTAAGAGGAGTGTGAAGCCGACAAGGTGTTCGAGAAAAATCTTGAAAAGGGTGGAAAGGCGGTGGAGGGTCATGGCTTACCCTTGGATTTGTTCTAAAGGTACCGTAGATGTATGGTTGATCTTCCCAGGAAGGGGCCATGGCATTGAAGATGGGGTGGGCTCTTCGTCTTGGTGGTCGCAAAGTTGATGGTGTAGCGCCGACCTTTAGCGTTGCTTCCTGGCAATTGCGCTACAACTTGGTCCTTCGCTGAGTAGATACCACAAGCTTCCACTTGTGCTCGAGGAACAGGATCGGCGGGGCCCTCGCATGGCCTAGATATTTTTGTCTTTTGGATTTGCAAATTTATGATGAAATTACCTAACCTTGACGATGATGCCTGACTAAAATTTGATTTTTTCATGGCGTTCATCAATTTTTAATTTAATAATTTAAATTCGAAGAATTGTATAATTTAACAGTAAATAACTGTTTTCAGAAATTTTAACAAATTTGAATTTGCAGTCTATCGTGTAGCAATACGTTAGTCTAATATAAATTATTCATAGCTTTTAATATATTTAAAAAATATAATTTAATTTTAATGAATATTAGTTTTTTTTATAAAAATATATATTAAGATTTCAAATTATTTTTAAACTTTTAAAAATAATTTATGAGAATTAATAGTTTATTTCACCTATCTTATCGTCTAGATTAATAATTTATTTAATATATCTTATTGTTTATTTTTTAATTAAATTTCATTCTTTATAAAAATAATATTTTATTATATGTTGAGATAATTATTTTAAAAAATTAATTTTCATTACAAAGAAATATTATTTTTAATGTTTATCTAAATTTAGACCGATATCCAATAGTCTATATTGGATTAATTGCAATTGAGTTCATCGTCTAACCGTAGGTAATCCAAATCTGAGTTTACGCTGTGGCAGTTTGCACAACGAGAGCAAAGTGAAACAAATTTCTACATTTCTACTGCATTGAATTAATAATAATAAGATTAAAAATTTAAATTATTTGTAAATATCAAATCAATTTTTTAAAATTTATCTTTTAAAACTTTAAACACAGACAATCAAATCTTATGCTTATTGCATGTGAACCATTAAATTCTACAACAAGATTATTATTATAGCCCATCCTAACTAAGAGTCATGGGCAACAAAAATTGTCATTTTCTTGCCCTTTTTCATTTTTTTTATGATTTACTTTTTTTTAATGGGATTAAATATATGTTATCTGTAAATAATAACTTAAACAACCATATAATAAATAATTGATCGTGTACTATAACTTTAGACTTAAATTTTTGTAGGCTAAATGTATATAAGTTTATATACATTTAGCCTACAAAAATAAAAATAAATAGATAAATAAATAAGCAAAACATGGAAGGAAAAAAGTGCAACAAAACGTGGAATTTGTATAGAAATCATTGTAGTTTTGCAGCGTTTTAGTGTCTTTTCTGATCATATTTTACTTTTTAAAAATGTTTTTTTAACTTTTAACATCATATAATAAAAAATTAATTCAGCATTTCATCATTTTAAATATAAATTTGTAGAATGTAAAATTAATTGTTTATTCAATATGAATTTTTTTTTTTATAGTTAATAGTGTATAATTCGAGAATGATAATACAGAAGAAACAATTTTAGCTCACCTTTGCTGTGCGTTTTCACAGAAAAGAAAAATCCTTGCTGTTGGAAGCGAAGCTAGCCTTCCTACCCAAACACTAAAATATTCAAATTAAGATCGTTGGCTGCATTTTTTAATAAATTAATGATTTATTAATTTGTTAATATTTTAAAAATAAAAAATTTAATTTACTTTTTAAACATTTTTTTTAATTTAAATAGCTTTGATAAAATTATATAAATTTAATAAACTAATTGACGTTACACAAGTGAAAACTTATCTAATTGGTAATTGATAATCTGAATTATATAAATATCATAATGCCCCAAATAACACCATTTTGTGTCAAATCAAACCTTATTCATCTCAAGCTTCAGAACTCATAAAATTGATAGCCAATGGCGATAACGGGACAGATTTTTTGAACCCCAGAGTTTCTTTGATGCCAGCTTCTACAATTTATTGTTCGGGGCTTTATATGTCTTATTTAGTTTAAGTGTTCATAATGTTATTTAATAAATAAACCATTTTTATTAGAAAAAAGTATTTAGATGACTTAATTTGAAAAATTTTGCTTTGAAAGACCAAATTGTAAAGAAGTGATTTTTTTAAGACATTATAATAAATTTATTTTTTCGGTTAATAGATTTTGAATTTCTGTACGTTTTAAATCTAATCATTAAATAAATTTGACTTGGTAAAATATTTACACTCTTAGTATGTTAATCTGTTCGGAAGATTGCTGAGTTTAAGCTGTATATTTTGAAAAATTACTGCTATTTTTTGCCAATATAAATTGTATTACTAGTCTAACACTGTCTTTGGATCAATGAGAATTAACAGAATGGAACAGGAAAGAGTGAAAATGGAACTTTTCTCCTTGTTTTGAAGTTCTTTTTGTACAACTAATATTTGTTCTCTCCTAAACTAACGTAGAGTGAAATCGCTAAATATTAATTATGAATAGATATTTTTTTAATATCTTAAACATTATAACTTACTTTATTATTATCTTTTATTCAAAATTCAAAATTTCACTCTAAATTTTTTACATCAATGAACATGTTTCTCTTTAAATAAGTAACTTTTACCGTATTTATTCCCACAAACCTAATTAGAATAATCATCTCCGGTTTTAAACTTTTGCATGGAATTCCTACCGCTTCTCTAATTTAAAATTCTTTCTCATTTGCATTTTGTTCAGACTGCATTCATATATTGATATATTACTTACCAAAAAATAATAATCAAAGAAAACCAATAAGAAAGAAATACAAAAGCATCTAGTAATTTTTTTTTTTGGTCAATCAATTCGCTATTAATAATAACCTTTCGTTTCAGTACATCAGTATTCAGTGTGAAGAAATTGTATTATAATTTGATATTTACTGAACTTACCCCTTCATTTATTTTAAGTATAACTTCATAACAAAGCAATAAGAATTTTTATACATGCAAAAGAATTTATATTCTATTCCATTCTTGTCGCTTTCCTTCTTTTACATTTCGGTTCTGTTTCAGTCCATTGTTTCAAAAACTTTGAAATATATTGTTTAATAAGATTTGGCAATTGGGGAACCATATAATAAAATATTGTTCATATTTGGATGGTTGTACAACTTGGGGTCATTTGGTTGCTTGAATCAAGGTAAGAGAATGTGAATGAGAATGAGAATGAGAAACACTCATATTTTCATATTTGGTTAATAGATTGAGTCCTTGTTTTCATTTCCTATAGAGCTTGCTCTTCTTAATTGAAGCTATAGAATGGGATTTGTCTTCTATGAATGAAAATTACTTTACAAAAATGTCTTCACTTATAATAATTTTCAGACAAAAATATCTTTATGATACATCAAAATCTTAATTTATTATTATTTATTTTTAATTTATTATTTATTTAATTTATTAATTATTTATTAGTAAATTAATATTTTTAATTTTTAATTATTTTTATTATTTCTTTAATTTATTATTATTAAATTATTAATTTTAATTTATTATTAATTTATTTATTAAATTAAAATTTTTATTATTATTTCATTATTAATTATTTAATCTATTATTAATTATTAATTATTAAATTATTTAGTATTGAATTATTATTTTTAATTTATTATTATTTATTAATTATTATTTTTAATTTATTACTTATTTATTATTAAATTAATATTTTTAATTTATTATTAATTAGTTATTATTAAATTATTTGGTATTGAATTATTATTTTTAATTTATTATTATTATTATTATTTATTATTTCTTGAATTTATTATTATTAAATTATTAATTTTAATTTATTATTAGTTATTTAATCTATTATTATTATTATTTTATTATTATTCATTATTATTAATTTATTAAATATATATTATTATATTAATTATTAAAATTATTATATTATTAATTAAATATATATTAATATGTAATTATATTATTAATTAATAATTTGAAGAGATGTTTGCCTTTTTTTTTTTTTTTATGATAAGGGATAATATGGTAAAATATAAACATTATATAATTGATTACCATGTATAATCTACTAATCAAATAAAGTAAAAGGAAACATATCCATTCTCATTTCTTCTTAATCAAATAATATTTTAATATTTTTATTCTCATTCTCACTCTTATTCTTATTTTTATTATATTAATTCTAATAATTAAACGGGCCATTGGTTCATCATTTTTTAAAATAACTGATTTGTTCTCTTGCGTTGCTTTGGGCACATGTGATCCTCGGAATAAGTACGCAAAAAATTTAAATTTTATTGGATGAGCCTTCAATCTGGTGAGAAGTTGAGTCATGTTAGCAATAAATTATTTTAAGATCTGTTATAATTATTAAGGAAATTATGCAAATTTCAAAAAAATTAATAATAAAAATATGATGCTTCTAATAATTATATATAGTATACAGTTGCTCAAATCCATAAATTTAAAAATTGTGCTGATAACACGGTCAAGGCATTTGGACTTCATCATGAGGTGGGTAGGACACCAGTATGAAAATTTGCTATTGTTTTTTTATTGGTATGAATAATAGAATCCATACTACATAAGTACATAGTAATTTGCTTGCTATTAAAAGTTGTCAGCTAAAGATGTCAATTAAATACTGAAGGGACGTTTAGATGATACTATTAGTTAAGGTAAACGCAGTTGAAGATGCTGAACAGTTTCATTGCTAATATCATATATAATATTTGTTGCCTCTTCGTTATCAGAAAGACTTGGTATGTGTCCGATCGGATTTCAAATCACCTTCATATTTATCTCATTGTACAACTTTCCCATTAGATTACTTGTGAACTTGTCCCTTTCATATGCTTTCTATGCATTACATTTCGTAATAGTATTTTGATTGAACAAGAGAACCCTACAAATTTAAACAATTGCATTTTGTAAATCGACCTCTTTACCTCTGACAATAGTTAAAATTAGACAGAATCCAGCTATTTGGCGAAATTAATTCAACTATCACTAAACTGGTTAACAGCATTTTGCAGGTAAAGAACTGCAGGTATTGCTTCTTCCTTCAGGTATGTAGTTTTAAGATGTGAAGGTACTAAATTGATCCTAAAGATTTGACTCGTCACCAGTTAGGGATGTCAATGGCTTTATCAACGGAAATAAATAGATTGAAGTTGTCCTTAATTAAAGGCACAGAAGATAGTTGGAGCGATTCCACCCAACCAAGTTTGGCTTTCACTGTGCAAGGAATTGAAGCTCTACATGTTAATAGAAGTTACCCCAAGCCACTACCGTTGCCAGAGCCAATATGCAAGGAAATTGATCCAAAATGCCGTGTACATTGCCGGCGGAGTTGCTTCTCATTGACTAAATCTAATTACAAAGGAATTTTACATACAAAATTATGGAAGAATGAATTTTACATTTCTTCTTAAAAATTACAAGATTACCTAAACAATACTTTGTGGGAACAAAAGATGGAGTATCCTTGCTTTGCCTTGAAATTCAGTATTAATCAGAATTAGAACAGAAATATACATCTCTGACTCTGCAAATGCAACCAAGAAAACATGAACATTAGTTATATCACCCAAGCTTAGACATGCATAAAATTTACAAGCCACCAGAATAATAATAACCCTAAACCCTAACTCTACTACCAGAATAATAATAATAATAATCATTCCCCTTATCCACCATACAGAACAACTAAAAACAGGATAGTGGAATGTCCAGGCCAAATCTAGCGGTTTCAAGGCCACTTTGAAATTTGGTACGTACCTGAGACTTCTAAGAACAGTGCATTCCTGTTTGACATAAGATCTAATAAAAATCCTGTGGTATGTGCATAAAGAACAACTCAGCGTTCCACCCATTTAGGTAAGTAATGGTATGTTCGGACGACCAGGTTGTGGTGCAGGAGGTTTGATCAATGATCTTAAGGAATCCATGATACTTGAAAAAGAAGGACGCTTCCAGGGCTCACTGCAGTAAACCATGTCTAACAATAAAATTCATGACAAAATATTAAAACAGAATGTACATGATGGAGGATGTTTCTGAACTCACCTAGCCCAACAAACCTCAATTATTGCAGCTACTTGAGGATTCAAATCACGTGGAATCTCAAGCCTTTTGCCCTTAAAGCCAACAGCAGCCACAACCTGCACGACAGCGTACATTAATGAAGATCAAAAGTGATCAAATGCCCCCGCAAAAACACATCAGTAATTAGCCAAAGATGATAACAGAAGGAATCACGCACAAAATAATGTCAGAATAAACGCTAGAACATCATGAAAAGGAAAACATTCCCAAAACAATACTAAGAATATCTTACACAATATGCTTGTTATTATTAGCCTGTTTGATATATGTTTCAACCAAGACATATTCTTGCAATTGCTATCACCATTCACAAAGAACATGCTGCTTGGTGCAATATTTTTACAATCACCAGATCTGTATAGCATTGCTTTTCATTGAAAGTAGAGCGCTGTTAACACAACAGAAAGTTGAGGCATATACAGTCTGTAATTTCAAGTACCAGTGGTATACAACAAACCTGTGCAGGATTCAAATTACTCCATGGCTGTTGCAATGTTGTAAGCTCCCATAAGATTACACCAAAACTGTATACATCTGACTTCTCGTTGGAAGGCTCATCACGAAGAACTTCCGGGGCCATCCATTCAGGCTACAGAAGGAATAGAGAATTTAAATGCGCAATTATTAAAAAGAATTACTTCTGGGAAATACCACTGGAAAAAAATATCAAGTCGACAAAAGCTTACAGTCCCAGCAGCCGACTTGGATGAGAGAAATGTGTTGGCCTTGAGACGTGAAAGACCAAAATCACAAACCTAAATGTACACAAAATGTGTTAATTATCATTTTATTTTGAAAAAAATCAAACATTATAATACAAAACACTTGATCCTTGCGCACAAAAGCAAAACAAAAAACACCATGGTATTAAGACACTATACATATAGTTTGCATCAATATACTTTTAGCAGAAGGTCAAAACTCAATTCATGAAGATAGACTAAGTTATTCAATACAAATCAATCTTCCACTGGTTCACCTATAGTTCTAAACTTCTACTTCAAATCAAATCATTACTAAAATGGACCAGGAATAAACAGTTACCAGTTACTGTTTGAAAAAAATCAAACCAACAGTTTGCTTGTTTAGGCTCATTTCGCAGATTTAGCAAGAGTCAACTAGTAATAAACTAAATGGAATATATACCATTTAACTGCCTTCAAACTTTCAAACTAGGCTAGAGCAAAGAAGAGTGAATTTTGAAGACTTAAAATACGCTTGTATTGGTAAGGAGGAAATTTAAGAGAGCTGGAATTATACTGCTGATGGTGACCAACATTTTAGATGTAGCTCAAAGCTCATAAATATACTTGAGTAGTCCTCATTCCTACCTTCACTGTATATTTCTTGTCCACAAGAAGGTTTGGCGACTTGAGATCTCTATGAACAATGGGAGGATTGCGTTTATGAAGATAATTCATTCCCTTTGCCTGCACATGTAAATGACATATATTTGACCAAAGATTAGCAGATGATGACATTGCTTCAGTCAATAATAAAACAAACCAGAAACAATAATTTAAATTTTTCATATGCATACCACATCATAAGCCATACTTAGCCTACGCCTTTCATCCAACATCTCTCTGGCACCAGGTTTATGCAACAGCCTGTATAAGCTACCCCTGCATTTAGTTTAATCAAGACCTCTTAGGTCTCAAGGGAATGTCTTGTAGCCAATATAAAATGAGAAAGACTAATAGAGAATGTGGTGTAAAACCTAGACAAATATTCTGTGACAATTGATAAGTTTGGAGGCTGAGTAACTGCGCCCATAAATAAAACAATGTTTGGATGCCGCAAGCGTTTCATTATTGCAACCTAGTAAAGGAAGTTAAAATACAGTTGAAATCAACAAGTAAAACCTGAAGTACAATAGGTGTTTTCTCTGCGGAAAGCAAACTAAAGGCTTAGAGCATACCTCCCTCAGAAACTCCTTGAATCTTTCAGCATGAAAATCTTGTTCCATTAAAATTTTCACAGCAACTTCCTAGAGTGCATAATGTTTTGGATGTTATAAGAAAGACAAACTGAAAACATAAGCAACGAGGGTATGACTAGGCAAGAAACAAATGAAGACATAAAGTAATAGTTCTGCTTTGAACTTCAATGAGGCAATCCTGAAGGGGTATCACAATCCTCTGGGAAGATGGATGAGACCCAAAAGAAGTGGATTCAAAATTAACGCACCAATAAAGTTCAGATAAGGGAAAAAACAATCGTTAAACTTAGAACAGCTAGAGGACAGAAGCCTTACCCTCAATACAAAAAAAAGCATATTCAAGATAAATATATGCCATTTTGCAACACTAAGGCTCCATTTATCTCCAACAAATTAAATGTCAAGAGGAATTAGTTTTAAGGCAAACATTTACTTTCTTGGAGAATATGTTTTCAATTAAACTCCTGCCTTTTGACGTGCAATTAAATTAAGAAGCCTTTAGTCCTACACATCCCATTACTGAAATTGGCAGCTAACAACCTACAGGCTACATATGGCTTTCTACTGATGATGGTCAACAAAAAAATAAAAGTAAGCGGTGGTGGGTTGATAGCATTTATGCAGAAGCAGAAGATAATAATTTAGAGTACAATGATTGGTTATTACAAAGCAAATCTAGCTCCAATATAAAATTCATGGTCTAGGTAATTTCTGCCTCTCACAATTACCATTAGAGAATAGACAAAAGCACAAAAAAAATCTTAACACAAATTTTGGGAACTCTGTCAACAATGTAATCTATATAAATTGGGAATTATGAACCATGATAAGATGCATTGCTGCATTAATTATATATGTGTTTACAAATGCATGCGAAAAAATTATGCAGGGGAAGTGTTTGTTTTGACCTAATGTTAAGTCTGAATAAGGAGAATGTAGCAAACAATTTGACTATAATTTTATAGACACTGAACATTTATGAAACAAACTAAAATATATCCACGACTCTATAACTGAATACTCAATAACACAAGAGAACTTCCACTTAAGCATTTGTGACTATTGTACACATAAAAAGATGTAATTTACATATGCCTATACTAAGTACACATGCAATGTAGTATTTACCGTATGCAAGGACCAAGATTTTGTAAAATCAATGAAAGCAAAGGTGCAGTATCAAAAGCCACACTTTTAATCAATGCAAATAAATTAGTTGCATACCGAGCCATTCCACTCAGCACGATGTACTGTTCCAAAAGAACCTGAAAATGCAGCATGACATGTTCAATTAATGATTACTAATAATGATTTACACAAACCATGCCACAAGGAGAATGAGAATGTATTGTTTCAATTTCATTATATAACTATTTTTGGACAAGGCCACAAAATGTGAAATTGATAACTGAGGATGTTTACCTGATCCTATTCTCTCTTTTAAATCAAGATCGCTCCAAGGTATGTCAAAATCCTCCATATCAAGGCCAAGCTCTCTACTGGCTCTGCTAGGGATTAGTTGACTTCCTTCAGCAAACCTCCTACCCTCAGTAGCATCCGCATTTGTATTTGTCAATGTTATAGGACTAGGCAGTGGATCCTTGGCCATAGCTGTGGAGTCTACAATGTTTTGAGGAGCTTTACATGATTTAAATGTTTCAGAACCCTGATCTTGAGTTCTTAAATGAGAAACTTGCGGATGCAAATATCGGCGAGAAGTTTTGTTGCTATCATTTGAATTTGACCTAGGGTTATTTCTGTCCCTGCACTTCCCATCAAACTGTTCTGGAATGGAGAATCCAGAATACCCATCAGCAACAGCGCCTCTAATATAAAATTCAGTGCATTGTATAGTTGCACCATTTCAAAGACAATAATAATCACAGAGACGTAATTGCAAACCAGATCATTGAACCACATGCAAACTATAATTAATGTCTAATATCCTACAAGCAGAATAAGAATATCACCTGCAGAATCATTGTCAAAGACAAGCTCAAGAGATAGACAGTCCGAAAAATACTGTTTGGCCAATGACCTGAAATCAATGGTAGGTTCAGCTGGTTTATGTCTTGGAAAGCGCAAGGGTGAAGAAAATGAGATGGAAGATGGACCATTGAGCAGTGAATCAGGCTCGAATAAGTAACCTGGCTTCCCAATTAAATCAACCAGATATTCCCTGTAATTGTATGATGTCTGATGTGAGGTGTCAGAAATATAGCTAAATGTGACTCAATTCAGAATGTCAATAAATGAATGTTCCATCAGATTAACCACTGACTTTCAGTCCTTTCATACTTTTGCACTTCCATCATCACAACCCATGAATCCAGTTATCTAAATTGCAATGCTACTTGTCAACATCAATGCATAAATGCTAATTGAACAAAATATACCTGTCAAGCTCAAATTGGACGAGACAAGAGGAAGCATCATTTCTTGAGCAATATTTACAGCCCTTAGCAATCCGACATGGTAGATCAATAGTGTCAGCTAGTACCTGAATATATCATAAATAAAGCATGCCATCTCAAAAACATAATAAATACAGCAATAGATATGTTAAACCACCACAAAGAATGAGGACCTTACTTTGAACAGTATAGCGCGATGCCTGCAGAGGCCAACAGATAGACTACCAATTGGAACAACAGATCCCAAGCAATCTTTAAGATCATTAATGCACTTCCTCTGGATGGAAATGAAGTCATCTTCCCCAACAGAAGCTGAACCCCTTGTTAAAGCAACAATAAATAGTCAAGAGAATCATGACCAGACACTAAGCTTATAATTATAGCAAACAATACCAAGGAGACTCACCCCATAAGGTTGCAAACCAACTTGGCAAGATGGTCTACAACCTCTGTTGTGGTTATGCAGCTACAAGAAATGCTATGTACTCTATTTTGCAGTTCTTTTAAGATAGGATCACTACGTCGATCCACCAAAACTACTTCAAGTGAAGAATCATTGCAGCGACCTACAGACTTTAGTGATTCAACCGATGGAATTCGGCCATTTTCCTGCAGATCAGTACACACAGTCCACACATAAGGATCCATCCCATGAATTAGGTAGAAGCCATCAGGAATCTTGTCGAAGTAAGATAGGCAGCCATTCACCTGATGCACATCATTAATAAGACACAATATCAACATATTGTACATCTGCTAATAAACGAAGCAAAGCTAATACGATAAAACTGCTTCTAATTCCTACCTAACCCTATTGTAGAACCAGAGGAATTTTTGAAAAAAAAATGGGAAGAGGGAGGTAAATTCTGTTGCTTTAAATTCATTGAACAACTCATCAACCAGATTTTGAGTTTCTCTCTCAAGAAATGATAACCATAGCATACTTTTAAGTCTCTTAATCTATCAGATACACTTGCTTATCAACTCCTGGTGGATAATTTTCTCTAGAAAGCGAAGGCAGATTCTGATCACCCGCATAATGACTCAGTAGTGAATTAACAGTTTCAAGAATTTTGTGGCTCCCTAAAGAATAATGGGTACATTTTACAATTTTGCAGTCCAAAAGTCGGGAAAACACATTTTTACAACCAAGCAAACCACATTTCAACCCAAGAATGAGTCTTTTATACAAAAAGGTTGTAGAATAAGCGTAAAGAACAACTCTATCCACACTGCCCAAATTCAGGACATATTTAGTCCAAATTAAAGGTGAAAAGCTACTTCTTAGAAAGATCATTATCCTGCTGTCATAACTATGACAAAAGAAACTAGATGATTTGCCTTCTCCGAATGCAACAGAGGTCTTTTTTTTTTTTTTGGGGGGGGGGGGGGGGGGTGGGGAGGGGGAAGGATGCCTGACATTACAATCAACAATCTAAAACGAAGTCAAATTCTATCCATCACAATTACTAAAAGAATACTAGGATTTTCTACTAATGAAACTTCCACTTATTCAAGTCAAATTATATCTCCTGTCACTAATTGCTACATTTTATAAAAACATATTAGTCATACCATCACCGTAACTTCAGATGACAAAATTATATAGCAATTAATTTGGCTAATAATTCAGTTATTAATAAATATTCTCAACCTAGCCATGACATTGACAACCATAGCCACAGTGTATTGATGTCCATTCACATACTTCCGTATGTCGTCTAGTTATTTATCAAGATTCGCTTCATAATACAGCATAATATGAAACATTGAACGCACAGAAAGGAGCAAAATCAACCTACCCAGAATCTATGTGAAACTGATTCTGCCGAACTTGAGGATGACGACCTTAAAGCGGATTCATCTGGTACTGGATCCAGAAAATTGGGATCATCAGCACACGTTGCCTCAGATGAAAGCCTAAGTGCCAAAGCCTGCTGCAATTGATAACTTTCCTCCGTCTGCTGCGCCCAGCTTTTGCCTGATGATGACCCTCCCGTTCTTATTGTAGTCTCCGTTAACTTGTTCCGTAACTCGCCTCCAACACCAACGCCACCACCAACCTTGAATCCATCATCATGCATGTACCCATAGGCATCGATCTCATTCGCAGTTGTGGTCGACAGAGTTGGAGCATAAAACTCCCCGGATAGCGAGCTTTCACCAAAACTGCTACCACTAGACTGCCGCTGCAACCCGATCGATGAATATAAATTCCCGATCCGATTTCCCTGCTGAGCGACCCTATGATCAGCAACTAAGTCCCAATCATACCCTCTGTCAACCTTGGCTTTATTGTTCTTGCCGTCCCCGGATGAAGAATCAAATAACGAAGTAGGAGCAGTTGTTCCGGACAAGGCAGCTCCGCCAACGTACTGGTCATCAGGAATTTGGCTCAGAAGTGTGTAGTTGGATCTCCTAGCTGGCATTTCCATGGATACTGTTCGTATCCGTTGTTCACAAAACCCTAAAACTCACCATTTGCCGAGTGGTGTCTCTCCCTAGGACCAGGTGACTGTGGATCTTTCTTTGCCCTCTCAAGAATTCGATTGTCGGAGAGAGAAAATGAGAGCGGCGAACCTTTTATTTGGTGGCGCAATCGTAATATTCCTTCTAATTATTTTTTAGCGGTTTGATAACTTAAACCGACCCATTTGGTTCACACGTTGGGTCACCCGGTCCCGCATTTCTTCCCCGGCCTTTATCCGATTCAGCCTCCACGTGGATCCACCTGCCCCTTCGGATACGCACACAACACAGCCATTTACCGCACGATCATTAAATTTCTTCAACAAAATCCTCATCTAATTCTTTTACACAAAATTACATGTATTAACTATTAACTATGTATATTAGCTTTAAACTTCTACCCATTCCTATATACAAAATGATCTTTATAACTTAATATCACACTCTAGTTATCTTGTCTATTTACCCCAAAAAATAACATATTGTTTCAAGATTGTTCAACTTATTTAATACAAACTGGTGAATTAAATTTATACAATTTTTTCAATATTTTTTGTCAAATACAAAGAATTCGGTTCATTATCAGTATCATCTCTATCATTTCATTCACGTTACTTTAAAAATTGTATCCATTCTCAGGCCCAAAAACAAAGAGAAAAAGAATGGCATCAATTCTGGGACAAAGATATATCGTCGTTTATTTAGTAGCAAAAACACGTGGGACTACAAAATTCAGGAGCCTCTCTGGTAAAGAACTTTCCACGACCTGTCGTTTACTGTTAATTTTCCTCGCGGAATTGCTGTTGCAGCCGTTGAATTCAATTGGTCAACAAGTCAGTTAAGGGTGCCGGCAAGTTCAAGTCTGATCCTTCGTTGCCCAATTGGAGGCGTCGCCCTCATATGAGGTTACGCTGTTGACGCTATTACAATAGGCATCATTTGAACTAGTAGTAAAACAATAAAACACAAAGAAACACTCCCACATTTGATATTTTAGTCAAATCCTTTCGCAGAGGCTGCTAGAGTGTGAGATATCTAAATAATTTAAATGAAAGAATTATTGGTTTTTCTGGATTTTTGGTTAAAAATTATTTATTACATGCAATAAATAATTATTAAATAATAAAATTAATTTAAAATAATTTATTGTATCTATTATCAATAATAATAAATATTTGTAAAATAATTTTATTAATTAACTAATACTTTAAAAATACTTGTTAAAAAAATCTAAAAATTATTACTAATATAAAGAGTTTCGTTGCCATCATATGTTAGGCACGTGGTGGCATAACTTGGAATACCCCGTTTCCGGACCCCCTCACGTGACATACGACCCACACTAATAAATCTTGAAGGTCTCCGATCAGAAGTTTCGCATCGCTGCATCGCGAACGCGTCCGTGACGCCTCGGCGCGTCCCGAAACATTTCTAATCACGCTGAGCTTTTGGGTGGGTGTTATCGGTATTTTGAAATAATATAAATCAGGACTTTTATGTTGTAAGAGACATTTAAATATTTAATAGGTAAAATGAATAGTTATAATAAATACTACATATGGCGTTGAGAATGATGTCAATTTTCATATCAAAGACTAAATCAACAGAGTTTTTAATTACCATTAAATTAATAGAAAAGATACGAATATTTATCATTTATTATTAGGTATAAAATTTTTGTAATTATTGTAAGTGGTGGGGAAATGAATTGTCTTTATAGACTTAAGGATCTGTCATAATAATAATTAATTAGAAAAGCGTTGTCCATGCAAAAGTCAAAGAAATGGTGGGTTTTGGTCATTTTAAAAACAATGGAAGGAGGGTGGTGTTCGATGAATCTCAAGCAGCATTCGTCATCGGTGAGATTAATCCTTTTTGTTTTTTCCTAAATATCACCAAGTGTAAAATAAGATCTCATTATACTTAACCAAAAAAAGAAAAAAATGCAGTTGCTGGTTTTGGCACCATTAGACCCTTTTGTTCCGCGAAAGAAAAACTACATTTCCTACTTTTATTTAACTAAGATAAAACTTACATACAATTTGTGATATCTTTTTTTATATCTTGTTCTCCAATAAACAAATAGTATCTGTCATTTTTTCTACATCACCCTCCCAGTTAGTCTTTTCCTTTTTCCTGTTAGTTTATGTCATAGAGAAAAAGATCTAAAAAACCCTTCAGTCCTCGAATGCTTCACTTCTCCATCTCTCAGACTACTGTTTCTTCTTTCGAGTGCCTCCAGCCACACATCTCCATCTTTACTCTTTTTATTGTTGTTCATCTTCTTCTTCTCTTCGTGTCAGCTATCACAGTGGGTCGTATTTCAGTTTTCTTGCGGGTGACTTCAGGGGCGGAGGGAGAAAACATTTTTGAGGAGGCCTAGTTAAACTACAATATTGATATAAAATTAATGAAACATAAAGGAGAGATTAAGAGAGAAAATTGAGATGAGAAATGAGAGAAATATTCTTATTCATTTATTTTGTACAATATATAGTCTTATTTATAGGTATAAAGGTAGACCAATAGATTATATTAACATAATTGTACATTAATCAACATAATTAGTAATAATTTATGGGTTATTGGATATATAAAACTAAAGGTCGCTCTTTGGGGTTTATGAACATTCACACAATCAATTAATTTATAACATTCATCTTGAATGTCTATTAACAAATAATGTGCCTCATTAAAATATTACTATAAAAAACCCAATGGGATAAAAACTTAATGAAGAAAAAGGAGTACATAATATTTGTGACGCTTATTGTAAGCTGCCTCATTAAAAAACCTTACCAAGAAAAACTCAGTAGGACAAAACCTTAATTAAGGAAATTGGATATATAAAACTAAAGGTCGCTCTTTGGGGTTTATGAACATTCACACAATCAATTAATTTATAACATTCATCTTGAATGTCTATTAACAAATAATGTGCCTCATTAAAATATTACTATAAAAAACCCAATGGGATAAAAACTTAATGAAGAAAAAGGAGTACATAATATTTGTGACGCTTATTGTAAGCTGCCTCATTAAAAAACCTTACCAAGAAAAACTCAGTAGGACAAAACCTTAATTAAGGAAAAAGAGTACAACGCGTATTTTACTTCCCCTTATGACAATGTCATTTAATGTATTTGAATCGTCGCTTTCCAATACTGTTAACCAACTTCTCAAATATGATTGTTGGTGATGCCATAATGAATAAATATGTTAGATTATCACATGTACGAATTTGTTGCATAATGTCATTTTTCTGAAGATTATCAATAAACAAGAATTTTTGTTGAAATTTGTTGTCTTATCTCCTTTAATATATTCTCCTTTTAATTGATATCTACATGTTGCATTATCTTCGTATAATATTGTTGAAAATTTTTCTCTAAGAAAACTACACTTCTTTTGGATATATTGGATCACTGACTTAGGTCATTTATATATTCAAACTGTCTCATGTATCAATTTAGCATGATATAAATAAATAGTAACTAAAATTTATTTTCTAAAGCTTCATGACATAGTTGTATTCCCACACACACACAAACACACACACACACACACACACACATATATATATATATATATATAAAGTTTTTTGGGATTAAGCTTTCGATATATCAAACAAATATTTGCATCTGCATAGTTAGTTAGTGGAGATCTAGAAAATTTGAACAAAACAAATTAATGTCAATGGCATAAAATATGATATTAAAGCATCAACAAATTCTTTATCATCTTTTTGAGATTGTAATGAATATATATTTATATATAAAAAAAAACCTCACAACCATTGGGGTACTCAATGGATGTGATTTATCTATGTAAAGTCTCTTTTCAATTAATGAAAAAGCATGGGCAAGTGCAATCATTTATGAATTTCTTTCAAAAATTTTACTTCTTGCATCTACAAATCCTTTCATAAGTATATCAAGAGCTTGAGTTTCATGCTTTAGACATATCAAATCCTTCAGGGATTTTCATCTATATAATATCATGTAATAATTCTTATAAATAACTTATGATCACATTTGTTAGACGCATAATATATAATTCATGTAGTGTCAGATTAAGTAATCATATCCACTACAAAATAACATATTCCTATAATCAAATATGTTTTCTAAAAACTTTGTGTAATAATCCATGATATATCATTCTCATTTATTTTCTCATGATATCATTTGTACCCCACTGGCTTTATACTTTTAAGTGTTTAGACTACAGGTATAATCAACTTTCACATATTAATATTAGTGCGTCCTTCTACTTTAGCCAAGTACTTTTATATCAGTACTTCTTAATAATTCATAATCCTCACTTAATTCCATAATAATATGCATTATATTATTATGTTGTCGACAACTATTTCTTTCCAAGTTCCATATTTTCTTATAATAATATAACTTATTGAGATCTCTTGACATTATTACTTTCAGGTACCTAAATCTCTTCTAAAGATTTAGTTATGTCAAGGTCTCTTTAGGAGTACATACCTCATTGATTTAACCATCTTAATTATTTTCTTCTTTTCATTTTTCAAAATTTTCATGGAACTGGTCATCAATATAATTGGAGCATTTGCAGCTAATAAACACTTCCATCATCCCATTTGGGTTAACAAATACGTCTGGAAAATTATTGTTAACTTTTAAGTGAACTTTTTTATATTCACTTGTGGTATGTGAGGTTCACAAAACAAAATACTAATGCATGCTACATAATATTTTACTTAAGTTACCTATTTTCTTCCCCTAATTTTGAGGTAAATAAATAATAATGGTCAAACAATGCCACAAATACATCTTTATTGGATATTTATCCTAATATGTTTTTTTAACATCAAATGATGACTCATCTTTGAACATTGTGGTGGAGATGGGTAATATTTTGGCACATAACCCAAAAACTCAATTTTATTTGGGAGATTTTTCAAATATAACTTGTTAGCTTAATGCATATAGTATGCTCTCAAAATAATTATAGAGCTTTGTGTTTATATAAAAATTAGTCTAAAAGAATAATTGAAGGCATCAAATAAATATTTTATTATACCATAAAAGTATGAACATATGAACAATTTAGACTTCTCAACAAGTATCTCAATAAACTTTTAATCATCAATTGTGATATAACTTCACCAATACTATCAATGAAAAATTTTCCCATTGTACAATATAAAATTTGTGCACATATATTCTTACAAACTTTAGGTTGCAAGTTGATAACAATGACATAAACATTTTAAATATGCATATATTTAGAATATTTCAACACTCAATATTGAATGTATGAGCTCATTATCAATCAAATAAATTTCAGATATACAAGAGATATAATTGCAACATTGATTAGTAATGGTTAAATGACTAATTTGCCCTTAAAACAAGTAATATAGGAAAATTTAGTAAATAAAGAATCTTCAGGTTCTTTAGTAATAAATCATGAAAATTCTCAACCTTTTTTGTATCATTGACCTAGGATGGCCTAACCAGTCATGCCAAACATCTATGAACTTCTGGTTCACTTTCTCATATGATTTCATCAAATTTGTATGATATTATATTTGGGGGAAGGTCTATATCTTTTTCAATATCTCCATCCATGACAATAAATCATTAGGAAATAAATTCCTTAATGGATTTCATTTGAATCTAAATTGGAACTTTATTTGTATAATATATAGTAAACATAATCGCTTTTCAGGAGCTTTATTTTTTCTCATGAAATTGTGTTTTTATTGCACTTCAATGATTACTATTAGATTTTTTAAGCAGAGTGATAATTTCTCCTTCATATTTGGACTTAAGCATTAGACTATGCTTAGGTGGATCAGTTCTATCACAAAAACACAAATCCATCATAATAGGACTAAATGAAGTTTGTGATTTGAACATTTAATTTTAATATCATATATCACAATTTCAATTTTGCTATAGTAATATTCTTTCCTTCCATTTTGGTATTCACAAATACCGAAAATTTTGACATACAATACTTGTTTTCTTCATGCTTATGTCCATAAACTTTGATAACATCTCATTCATGTGAAATCTCATTAATGTTTTTCATTATTCCACTTCAAGTAGAAACTATGACAAGTCTGCATTGTATTGTTATTCATGGTAAGATATAATGAAATATTGACATTTTCTCTAAATAATGTCTATATGTGATATATGATATTCAACATCATTCACTTAAAAATTTAAGGAAAATACAAATTCCTTATTTCTTGCTTATTACATGTTCACCACATGGAATATGCAAACAAAAACCTATATACCAATTTGCTTTTAGAAATTGGTGCAACATGTAATGGATAATCTCATAATATAATACATTATTCATTTAAGGGAATATGTATACTAAACTTTCATTGTTGATATCTATACTACATAATATTATATAAAACTAATATAAATAATATGTTATATCAATAAAATCATTAAAAGTTATCATTATTTTGATCAGATAAAATTGTCTTCAAATTGCTCACCTTCTTTTAAAATATAAATGATATTAGAAATTGACTAAGAAATAAATAGCTTATAAATGAGTAACAAAAATACACTTTTTCTTAATTTAACTTGCACAAATATACTACTAAGGTGCCCTTTTTTCCATTTTTATGTTTAATCTTTCCTATAAATATTTAATATAGGTAAACAAGAAGTTACAATTAATATTTTCTTTTATGATCATAAAAAATTTCTTATAATTAATCAATTATTTATGAATGAATAATGACATTATATTATTTTAGAATTATTAATTAAATAAAATTATCATGAGCTACATAAATTGGCATAATTAAATGCATTGTGATAATAACATGTCCACTTAACCTTTTGTAGCCTTTTGGACTTCAAAATCATTTTTGGACTTTTTATGTATGACTTCTAGTCACATTCTATGATATATTAATATCCATGGTGTGTTATTATAACCTTTGACACCGTCTAGGATCATGGATCATAAGTGGTTAATAGTCATATTCTAAAAGCTGGTCAACAATTTGCTCATAAACATGTTGAAATTGAGAGTTTTCAATACTATTTGATGTCATAAAGCATATAGCCTTCAGGGCTATAGTAAAAAAATTTAACAACTACTTGGCTTTCTCTTAAGTCATTAAAAGATGATACATAATTATCTCTGAGTAATATCCATTTAAAGATGGAGTTATTGACTTTAACATAATTGATAATAATGTGGTTTCTGACCATCCAATCATGTGTTGCCTTTCAAGGCATTTTGCAATATCAAATTGTTAATCATATAAATATATAAAAAAAAAATATCAAATCAATAGATAATATAAAATAAGAACAAAAGTTCCTTACTATATTGTGATGACAAGAAACTTTAATAAATTAGCATTCCACCAAAATAATTTTTAATAATTTTTCAGTGAATATAATCAAATAGATGCATGACATATTGTTATAAAAAAAAATTATTTCCCAACATGTTTGTTACATAATATTTATAAGACTAATTACTAAAATGAATTCAATTATGATAAGATCATTCAACAATATCTTAATAAAGTAAATGGGGGTAAAGATATTACTTCAAATTAGAAAGTATAATTTTGATTTGAATGGAGAATTTGGATCAACCATTGGGCCCCCAAATCAAATGAGAAAGGAACAAATTTGATATGAAGCAAGAACTTGAAAAGAAATCATGTTGATAACGTGTTATGAAATTAATGAAAAATAAAGGAGAGAATAAGATAGGAAATTGAGATGATAAATGAGAGGAGTATTTTTATTTACTTCTTTTGTACATGATCCTTAGTATATAGTCCTATTTATAGCCATGAAGGTAGATATATAGGTTACGTTGATATAATTATACATTAATCAACATAATTGGCAATAATTTAGGCATTATTGGAAATATAAAACTAAAGGGTCACTCTTTAGGGTTTATAGACATTCACACAATCAATAAATTTATAACAAATACATTCTTCTGTAAAAAAAAATTTATATTCATTATACATATAAAAAATATCATGTTAAAATTAAAAATTAATTACATACAGTGATGCATATGATTATAATTTTAAATGAATTATGTTTATATGATGCATTTCATTAACTAATTTTTTATGAATTATAAATTAACTTTAAGTATAAATAAACGAATAAGATTATTAATAATTTAATGATAATAATAATAATAATCGTCGTATTAACAAGTGAGACAATTTATCAGATTTCTATATAACAAGAGTCAAATGCTAGAGAAAATAGGAATATAAAGAGCAAATTAAAAATTAAAAAAACACAAAATAGAAAAAATAATTAAAGAGAGAATATTAAATAAAGTTAATGAGTGAAGAAACAAAACCAAAACAAGTAAAAAAGATTACAGGAAAATGGTCATATTTACTCTTTTTAGATTTTAGTCTGCTATCATAAAAATGTAACCAAAAGCCTTTTTATTTCTATTTTTCTAAACTTAGCTAAAATATTATCTTAAAATTTTACTTTTTAAATTTTATTATTCACACATATTTATTGAATTATTTAAAATAACTTGTTATACATATATATCAAGTAAATAACAATGAATAATATTTTTTTCATTTTAAAATATTATATAATATTTATTACTTATATTATGACAATTTTTTTAATGAAAAATCATACGCTAGCTTTGAGGCTAGGCATCTTAGAGTGTCAATATGACAAGATAGAAGAAAAATTATCTTCTCTCCCTAAAGCTATCAAGCACATTTTAAGCACAAGGAAGTGAATTAGTCAAGAACTCAAAGCCATAATGTGTTTAAGGGATTGATAATCCAAGTCTTAAGTGCAAGCCACTTCCATATATCATATCAAGAAATGTTCTAATATATGGTTCTCATTTTTGAATAAAAAAAATACATTATAAAGAGCTCACTTTAGCAAGATTTCAAGCTAAAGAAAGAAGAGATGTAGTTGTAATGTCGAGAAATTAGTATCCGGTTGGTTGATAATAAGAGCAAACTGAAAAGCCTAGCCAATAACAAGCAAAATGGACCTTTCGCTAATACAAGGGGTAGCTTTGGTTGAAAAGCTTCTGATTTAGTTATAGTATATTATGATGGACAGGAAAAGGCACCAAAGCTTCTAATTCATTTATAATATATATGAGGAATAGGAAAAAGGGGCCAAGACCCCTACTGGCCCCCCCTCCCTTCGCCACTAAGTGTGGGACACATGTATTTAGGATGGTTCATATTAGCCTAAATTATGCATGCCTCAGCTTGTTGCACATGAACCCTAACTAAGTTTTAAACCAAATTAGTGAGTTGATTAATTTTAGATTCAAGTGAAGATGTGCTCACTTTATTCACTCTCTGGGGAGGTTCTTGTTTACTTCCAATTCTGTCTCCTTTCAATTTTAAGAGTTTAATTTCGTTATTAAATTTTAGTTTTAGTTGAATTTCAATTTTATCTTTGCTGCAGTCACAGTGATTTAACTCATATTCATGTTTGTGGGAGAACTTATTAAATTTGAAGGAACTTCAAGAATTAAGGAGGATAAAACAAGTTGTTTGCTAGGCCAGGAACGTCAATGCAATGACAGTCATTATTGTAGACTAGGCAACATTTTCATGGGAAAAGTACTTAATTCAAGGTGCACAAGGTCTGGGTCAGGCCAGGTTTTTGCATGACCCAAGACTCGGTTTTAGTTTTAGGTTGGGTTTCATTTTTTAGACCTATGATTGAGCCAAGCCAATTTACACTAAGTTTAGGTTAGGTCAATTAACTGTTTTTATTTTTATTTTTATTAAAAAAAATTTAATAAAAAATAGAAAAGACTAATATTTGAAATAAATGAAAAATAAAATAAAGTTTTAGAATGAAAATTGATTAAAATTTGAAAAGAATTAATATTATAAATATCTACTGTAAATAAAATTAAAAATTTTGGAAGAAATAAAAAAATTCTAATGATAATTGCAAAACACTTCATGCCCATACGGATAACAGATCTGCCAAGACAGGTGATTAAACTCATATTCATGTTTGCAACAATTCTGGTGATTAGACTTATATTCATGTTAGTATAACTTATTAACCTCATCAATAATCAGTTGGCAGTATAAAGTTTCAAAGAGCACAAAATCTAAATTAAGGGGCCGCCAAAACTCATATTAGATAGCTCATAACATGGGTTCATCACACATAAAAAGTAGTTTCTAAAATAAACAAGCAATGTAATACTAACACTTGGATGCCAACTACTCATTGATTTTCAAATGGCTATAAAAAGCTTGAGGGCACAAAATTTGATTTAAGGATGAGGGTGCTCTATATTTTGGACAAAAGAAAAATGGGGACAAATATATATTTGGACCAAAAAAAAATATTTTTGGTTAAATCAGTGAGTTATTCCTTTAACTTTATTTATCATTTCAAGATGATTTTTTAAGTTTAAAGTGTTTCAAAATGGTTATTCAAGTTTCAATCTATCTCATAAAAAACATTTTAAAGTAAAAACTGTTACTAATTTAACAATGTAATCTATTTGCTTACATGGAAGTAACTTGTATGTTATTTTATATATTGAACAATGATGTAGCATAATTACCCTTTGCTAGTTTCCATGGGAGTTTCAGCAGGTTTGCATCCAAGCTTACCAGTTTCTTCCAAAAGGTTCAATGTATATTTCCTTTGATAAACAACAATGTCTACTTAGGATCTAGCCACCTCTATTCCCAAGAAATATTGTAGCCCAACCAAATCTTTAATATCAAATTCATTAGCCAAGACTACTTTCAAAGCTTCAATTTATCTCAGATTATAAGTATTGGAGTAATCAAACCTCCTTTGTAGTGGCCTCGAAAAACCTCTTATAACATTTACTTGCTATTGCTTATCCTCATGAAGTGTGGGATACATGTAAGTAGGATGGCTCATATTAGTCCAAATTCTACATGCCTTGACTTGTTGCATTATAACCCATGACTAACCTTTGAACCAAATTAGTAAGTTAGCTAATTTTAGACTCAAGTGAAGATGTGCTCACTTCATTCATTCTCATGGGAGGTTCTTGTCTACTTCCAATCCTATCCACTTTCAATATTAAGAGCTTAATTTCATTGTTAAATTTTAGTTTTAGTTGAATTTCAATTTTATCTTTACAACAATTTTGGTGATTTAACTCATATTCATATTTGTAGAACTTACTAAATTTAAAGGAATTTGAAGAATTAGGAAGGAGGATAGAGCAAGTTGTTTGATAAGACAGAAATGTCTATGTAAAAGCAGCCGTTATTATAGACTTGATAGCATTCTCATAGGAAAAGCACTCAAGAGTAAGGGAAATTTATTCATAATGGCAGAACACTTGACGCCCTAGCAAAAATTACTTCGCTAAGGCAGGTATGGAAAATTGTAAAATACTATAAAAATTGTTTAGTTGATAAAATATAAGAGAAAAAATAAATTATCTAAAAAAATTTCATTTATTTAATTATTAATATTATTTAGTAGAATTTTTATTAAATTTGTAATATACAACTATATACTAATAGAATAATTATTAGAATAATATTAATAGATTCATAATGGCGAAACACTCCATGCCTAGACAGATTACAGATCCACCTAGGCGTGTGATTAAACTCATTCATTTTGCAATAATTCTAGTGATTAAACTCATATTCAAGTCAGTAGAACTTATTAAACTCATTTATAATCAATTGGCAGTATAAAGTTTCAAAGAGCATGAAATCTAAATTAAGGGGCCACCAAAACTCCTATTTGCTAGCTTAAAATAACATGGGTTGATCACATATAAAATTAGAAGAAAAATACTAAAAGCTCAAATCGTGCATAGTCAATATGGAAAGATCGCGTGCAGTCAACTTTAGAAGAACTTGGAAGAACTATGGTTTGTGTATTTTCAACAAATTCATAGGGGAAATTTTAACTTGTGACCTCTGATCATTCACTGTTATGTTACCCCAAAAATAGTAATAGTATAAAGTATTTAGTAGGAATTTGGCTTCATATTATAGCAATTATTATTTTCTACTTCTAATTTTTTTTAAGTGAATTATTTCTTACTTGCCATTTCCAAAGAAATAATCTAATAAAATGTAAGTAAAAAGTGCAAATTGTCTAGATAATATTCATTTAATTGATTATTAATATAACTTAGGAGAATTGTTACTAAACTTCTAATGTACCAACATATACAAAAAGTATCAGTATAAGAAAAATATTAAAAGGCAAGATCGTGCCCGGTCATTGTTAGAATACCAAGTACGGTCCCTCTCATAATGGTTTGTGTATTTTAAACTAACTCTCAGGGGAAATTTTAACTTGTAACATCTGATATTTCTCTTATATTATATTTAGACTATTTGCAGTTTTTACTTTGGAAATGGCCATTAACAAATAATTCACTTAAAAAATAATCAGAAGTAGAAAATAATAATTGGTATAATATCAAGCCAAATTCCAACTAGACACTTCATACTATTACTATTTCTGGGGCAGTCGAATAGTGAAAATTTCCATTAAGAGTTAGTTGAAAATACACTAACCATAATTAGTTGCTATGAGAGGGACTGTCCCTGGTCTTCTAATGGTGACTAGACACAATCTTGCCTTTTAATATTTTTCTTATACTTATTCCTTTTGTATATGTTGGTATACTAGAAGTTTAGTAACAGTTCTTTGAAGTTAAATTAATAATCTATAAAATGAAAATTATTTAGACTACTTGCAATTTTTACTTATATTTTATTAGATAACTCTGGGGTTGGCAACTAACAAATAATTAACTTAAAAAATAATTAGAACTAGAAAATAACAATTGCTGAATATGAAGCCTAATTCTCACCAAATACATCATACTATTACTAGTTAAAGGGCAACCCAACAGTGAAATTACTGAGGTTACAAGTTAAAATTTCCCCTATGAATATGTTGAAAATACACAAACAATAGTTCTTCCAAGTTCCTCTAAGGTTGACCGAACATTTCTCCTAAGTTACATTAATAAACAATTGAATGAAAATTATTTAGACTATTTGCAATTTTTGCTTATATTTAAGTCAATTATTTATTTGGAAATGGAAATTAACAAATAATTCCCTTAATAAATAATTTGATTCAGAACATAATAATTGCTATAATATTAAGTCAAATTCCAACTAGACACTTCATACTATTACTATTTCTATGGCAACCCAACAGTGAATGATCAGAGGTCGCAAGTTATAATTTCCCCTATCAGTTAGTTACACTAACCATAATTAGTTGCTACGAGGGGGACCACACCCGGTCTTCTCACAGTGATTAGGCACGATCTTGGCTTTTAATATTTTTCTTATACTTATTCTTTTTGTATATGTTGGTATTTTAGAAATTTAGTAACAGTTCTCTGAAGTTAAATCAAGAATTTTTATTTAGTCTACTTGCAATTTTTCCTTATATTTTATTAGATAACTTTGAGGTTTGCAACTAACAATTCTCACTAGATACTTCATACTATTAAAACTAGAAAATAATAATTGCTAAATGTGAAGCTCAATTCTCACTAGATACTTCATACTATTACTAGTTAAAGGACACCTTGATAGTGAAATATCAGAGGTTACAAGTTAAAATTTCCCCTAAGAGTTAGTTTAAAATACTCAAACCATTATGAGAGGGACCGCACTCGGTCTTCTAACAATGACCAGGCAGGATCTTGGCTTTTAATATTTTTCTTATACTTATTCTTTTTGTATATGTTGGTATATTAGAAGTTTAGTAACAATTTTCCTAAGTTATATTAATAATCAATTAAATGAACATTATTTAGACTATTTGCACTTTTTACTTACATTTTATTAGATTATTTCTTCGGAAATGGCAAGTAACAAATAATTCACTTAAAAAATAATTAGTAGTAGAAAATAATAATTGCTATAATATGAAGCCAAATTCCTACTAGATACTTCATACTATTACTATTTTTGGGCTATCCCAACAGTGAATGTTCAGAAGTCACAAGTTAAAATTTCCCCTATGAATTTGTTGAGAATACACAAACTATAGTTCTTCGAAGTTCCTCTAAGGTTGACTGCACGCGGTCTTTCCATATTGACTGTGCATGATTCGAGCTTTTTGTATTTTTCTTACACTTATTCTTTTTGTATATGTAATTTTAAAAATTAAATAAATGAAAATTAGTTAGATTATTCACCCTAAACCCTAAACAATCCCTTAGTGTCCAGTAACTTTGACCTAGTAAAGGAGATCCAATCTCCAATTATTATATATTTTAAATAGCTGATAGAAAATATAATTTACATTAGTAAAGGACTATGGACGATCCAATTTGAATGTCAAACGCCATTTGAAATCTACCTACAGTTTAACAACCATTTTTGGTGATCTTGCATCAGCCGTCTATCCGTTAAGTGTCTAGGGAGCCATTTCCTCTTATACACCATGTTAGCATCTGACCATGTAAGCATGTATCTTCCTCTTTTGAGTGTGTTTTCAGAATGCTAACTGTGGAAGAACATAATGACGTTTTGGATTGGATTATCTTATTCTGATGTGTTCATTCATTTTTTTTTTTGGTGTCTTTCTACCATTTGTAGTAAGGACAAGGTGGATAGGTCCTTTATTATTATTATTATTGTTGTTGTTGTTGCTTTTTTTGTTCTTCTTTGAGTTTTTATTGCCTTGATTGTCTTCTCTTGGCTTGATTGTTGGAACAACTTCTAAATTTCTGGGTATTGCCTTTCTACTTCCTCTCCATCCTCTTCCTTAAGCAACCATTGAAAACTTGCTTCCACTAGTGTTTTATGAGGTACTCCTTGAAGTTTACACTGCTTCCCATTAGAATTAAAAATAATCTATCTCCATTTGAGAAAACCCTAAAGTTTTACTCGTATGACCAGGGACAAACTTCTCATTACACATAAAACATAGCCATCTGGCAATTCGGTTCTACTTCTCTATTTCCCAGGATTTATTTTGGCTAGTTAGTGAATGAGTGGATAGTAGTTTGTGTGTGTTTGTTAGGGAATTAGTGCGTGTGTCAAGTGAGGTTTTGGGTGCAAAGGTCTTGGTGCTAGTGGTATGGGAAAATGCAGTGGGCTTAGTATAATGGTTCCAAAAAGATCTAGGTTGGTTTTTAGTTTAACTTGGATTCAAATTCAAGGCCTAAGCTCATTGCTTTATACACTGTTTTGGGTTTATGAATCCTCACATCGGCTTTCAAGTCTTCATGTAACCCATTGTGAAAGACTCCTAATAAACAATGTTCTGGCCAATTTTTAACTCTAGCCACCTTTTTAGCACACTCCTGTTTATATTCTTGCATAGTGGCTGTTTTAGCAATATCTTTGGGATTAACCCTTATTTAGTGATAACTCAAGCTTAAATTAATCTTTGAAAAAATGGTTTCTCCAATGGAAAGAAAAAAGAGGTGAGGAGGACAGAGTTAGGGTTAAAGAGAGTCCACCATTGAACTCTTTAAACTTTTTTATATTGACTTGTTTGTTGTTTAATATTAAGTCATGTTTAGCCCTTTTTTGAAAAAAAAATTATTAGTGATGAAGTGTTTATAACTACCTAACTTGTATACGTATGTATTCTCTACTTTATATTATTTACTTTTCTTTTTGGTTTTCCTATGGGATAGAATCGATGTCACAGTTCAATCAAATTCACCACCACTAATATTTGTTAGTAAGTTCAAAATGTTGATATTGTTTGTTAGGAGCCACTGAATTTTCTGGGAATAGGTTCTAACAAAATAGAAAAATTTAAAGGAATGGGTGCTGGATCTGAAACACTCAAATAATCCTATATAGAGGGCACTAAACTCCAAGATTGCCTTAAATATGTTATCATATAATGATATAAGAAGTCCAAAATTCAACTTATACCTTCTAGGGCATAACTGACCATAATTGACACCAATAACTAACAATAACTTACACCAACAATTGACTAACTTAACTACCTAGAATACAAAGGAAATAATTGACATATATAACTGACATAAAGCTAACACACACATCTAACACAATCACCAGCACACATAATATATATCTAACACAAATAAATGACAACATATATTATATTTATTCATATACTGCCCTACTTGACTTCTTAGTCTTCTTTCAAAAATATGTTTTCAAGGGAGTAGGTAATGTATCAATGTCCTACAACATACTCCAAAAAAATACATTTAGCAACTTGAGGTGCAAATTTGTTTATAAGGGAATGTGTTGGTAACAAAACATAACACCCCAAATACTCTGAGATGTTCATGAGAAGGTGAGGGATTATGAAGCACCTCGTAAGGTGTTTTCCAATGGAGGACTTGGGAAGGAAAATAATTATAAGATAAGTGGTAATGAGTATGGATTCTTCCCAAAACTCGTAGGAAGACCATATCAAATCATTAAGGCATGAGCTACCTGAAGTAAGTGTTTGTTTGCATTCCACTAAGCCATTTTGTTGTGGTGTATATGTGCAAGAAAGCTTCCTGGGGTTTTAGACTCTGAGATCTTTACTCGAGCCCTTCTATCACAGTAACAATTTCGATTTCAAAATCCATTGCCTCCTGCATTGTCCGTACTCTCTTACCAACACTAGAGGAGGCCATAACACTTTGAAATTGATAGATTTAGCACCTATAACCTCAATAAACCCAAATTAAAGCTATGTTAGAGGTAATACATTAGTGATCTCTTAAAGTTAATATTACTTTCACTCTTACTTGATACTTATATAGTACTCATAAGGTTATCAAGGTATATATAACACATTAATTCCTGGGTAATTTATTAACCATGTATATTGTGCAAATTAATGAGCAACACCTATATATATGCATGTTCCACAACATTTAAAATTTTCTAAGTTTGTACATGATAAATTTAATAAAAAGAATAAGAAGAAAAACTCATCACAAGACTGATCAGGTACTAGGAAAAAAAAAATGGAAGTGATGAAACTCAGAAATAACACTACACTTTAAGAGCAGATGAAAAGCATTCATGATATAACACGATTTAAACAAGTTTAAGAAAATGGAAGGACACCACCATCCTCAAACCCAATCAGATACAACAAAAAGAACAGCACAATCCAATAGCAGATGAAAGGCATTCATGGTATAAAATGCTTCATACATATTCTAAAAGACAACATGGAAGGACACCAGCAATTTACCTATCTTCTTTAGCCATCAATTTCCCTTCCACGACCATTCTCCTTTGAGCTGGAAATTTCATTGACAATGCCTCCTTTGTAATACGAACCCTAATTGCTATCTCTACATCGACTTATGAAGGAGACATGGCTTCATTTTGTTTGATGTGTGTGCTAATGAGGAGCCAACACTGATACAAGTTAGTATTTAACAGTGTCAGCAAGCATATAACAGGCCATGTCAGACAATTTTAAATGCTTAGCTGATGGAGGGGCTAATTGTGGTCACGAAGTAAAACTTTGAGGGATCACATCAATACTTTCCATCTTTCAAGGACTAAACTAATCCAATGGCCAAAGTTAAAGGACCAAAAATGGATTTTTCTCTTAATTAGATATTAAAGAAATAACATTTCATTTTTCTTTCTAAAATATAAAAATTCTCAAGTCATAATTCTACATGCATTTTGTAACTTTATGGATTGCTTAGGTTATGTAATTTTGCAACATAATTATGCTAATTAAATATCTACAAGTTATATATTGTACTTATGTTATGGAACGTGTTTAAGTTTGTTGCTTGAGTGAATGGAGAAAGGAAGAGAAATAAGAGTATTATTTATTGAGAAAAATATACTTTTGGTCATTTACCTTTTACCATTAAATCAGTTTGGTCATTGAAAGATGGAATGTATTAAATTGGTACCTCAAAGATTGCACTGTGATCACATTTAGTCATTCTATCATGAGGCCATTAAAATTAATTTGAGTTGGATCATTTTTTGTTGATGCAACATTTTATCTGCTAAAGTGGATTAGTAGTTTGCCCATTATTGAATAATTTGGCCCCTCATCTTACGCCACTAGATTGATTTAGTCCCTTGTCTCTTATAAATAGATCAATTTAGTCCTTTAATTTTTGGTATTAGATCAATTTGGCCTTTCATCTTTTGACACTAAATCCATTTGGTCTCTCACCTATCGCCATTATATCAATTTAGTCCCTAATCTTTTGCCACTAAAATAATATGGTCCCCCAAAGATTTTAGCATGATCAAAGTTAGTCCTTAGTAATGAAAATAAAATAATTACGGTGCCACTTTCAAAAGATTTTTTATGTTGGCTAAAATAAAATAAGTATACAAATAGGATTTAGCAACAACGCATAATAAATTATCTGTTATATTAACCCATATACACACACATATATCATTCAACTTATACTTATTTTAGAACCAGATAACACACATACCTCATCAGTATCCAAATTATTGTGTCATTCATTAGTGTTTTTTTCATTAACCAACACAATATAATTATTTTCAATTATTTATTAATATTTCACTTCTTTTAAAAAATTTATAACAGATAAGTCTTTTTAATTTGTATATTTCAACTTATTATCATATATATTTTTTCTATTTTCAATAATCTTTCTTAATTTCATTTTCCATTATCTTCTTTATATTATATAATATTAAAAAAATTTATATAGGCATCAATTTTTCAAAAACTAATATAATTTCCTACTACTTATATAATTTACATAATTATTATTTAGATATTTTTATATCTTTAATAAAGTTTGAAGCATAACATAATTTCTTTTCAAATTAGTAGTAATCTTTTTAACTTTTAAACATAAGATAACTCTTTTTGAAATCTTCAATGATTTTTCAATTGTTTTTATATGATATAATTTTAGATATATAGACATTCACATAGATCCTATTTATGTAATGCAAAGAGTTAATTAATCACATAGAATGATCTAAAAGTATTTATTTTTTACAATATTTTACACTTTTTAAAGTTTTATTATAATTATGTATGAGCTTATAAGTGAAATTCAATTTTAGAAGTAATTTTAATAGTAATATTCAAATTGTTCACGTTATAATTATATTTGCAATGAAGTAAAACCGATTGATATTTTTGGGAGTTTAAGTTATATGAACTCAACAAATAGCTAAATACTAGAGAATGATAAATCTGATTCACTTAATTGAAAATAATTATAAATTTTAATAAAAGAAGTAAAACGTTAATAAATATTTGAAAATAATTATATTGTGTTGGTTAAGGGAAAAAAAAAACACTAAATGAAGAACCCATCAATTTGGGTATTGATGCTTATATATATGAGTTATAGGGTTTTAGGACAAGTATAAGTTTAATACTATGTATATATGTATGTATTTGTATTAATATAGTAGATAATTTATCATGTGTTGCAGTTAAATCTTATTTGTATTCTTATTTTATTTTAACAAGCTAAAAACTTTTGAAAGTGACACCATAATTATTTTATTTTTATTAGTAAGGACTAACTTTGATTTTGTTGAAATATTTGAGAGACCAAATTATTTTAGTGGCAAAAGATGAGGAACTAAATTGATCTAATAATGATAGTTGAGGGAACAAATGGGTCTAGTATCAAAAAATGAGGGAGAAAATTTGTCTAATGTCAAAGATTAAGGTACCAAGTAGATCTATTTATGAAATATAAAGGACTAAATCGATCATGTAGTGTAAGATGAGAGACCAAATTATTCAATGATAGGCAAACTATTAATCTATCTTAACAAATAATGTGTTGCATTAGTAGGAATCAGTCAAGCTCAGATTAATTTTAATGGTCTTATGATGAAAGGACCAAATGTGATCACAATGTAATATTTGAGAGACCAATTTAATATTTTCCATCTTTCAAAAGTCAAATTGATCTAATGACAAAAGTTACGGGACTAATAGCATATTTTTTTAATTATTTATTCATAATTAATGATTTCATTATACATCAATGTTTATCATATTAAATAAAAATACAATTTATAGGTGCAATAGCTAATTTACAAAGAAAATGCTTCAATGTTGTTTTTACTCCTACATATTCCAGGAACCCCCTATATATTGCTTTAGCAACATTGTTTGCTAGATGCCACTGTTAATTGCAACTACCACTCTTAGTTGCAAGTGATTAAAAATATTTGGAATTAATTAACCCTCGCCTTGCTTTAGCTTCGATTGAATGGAGTAGACAACTTTGCATTTGGATAACATCAATCTGTTAATGACAAAGTAATTAATATATTAAGAAAAGGATAAGCTGCAACATATTTAACTAGACACACAAAGCATACAAGATTTATTCTAATTCATGGCCAATAATATGACTCTTTTTGCAATGAAGAAGGAATCACAATAGGCAAATGAGTTTCAAAAAGTGTCAACAAGTATTAAAGTTTTGCAGTGAAGCAGGCATCATCTACATGGGCAAAAAATATATAAGTTCATATGAAATGCGAATGATAGTTTTCAAATCATATAAAACAAGTTAACTTAATTCATTATATAAATTGATAAATTTTTAGCTAGCAGTCTTTTTTTTTTTTCGAAAAAAAAAGAGAGAATATTCACATTCCATTTGTCCAAAATGAATCTTACCTGATGAAAAATGCTCCTAGCATATTTTTAAGTTTGTAATGGCAGCAAAATGCCAAGGAGTATTTTGTACTCATTTCCTTGTTATGTTAGAAATTACTGCATACTTGCAATTGATGCTTATGATCAAGTTTATGAAGCAAATAAAATTATTTATAAGTAAAAGCACTAAAATGCTTATGTGAAAATCTATCTTCTTCTTTTTTTTCTCCCTTCATGAATATAATATATATATATATATATATATATATATATATGTAAAATTTTCTGTCACTCTCCTGCGCTTACCCCTGATGCCAACTATCCTCTTTGCCATTCCTTTTATAAATCATAGTGCCATAAAAGATGACAGTAATGACAACTTTGTCAAAATCTAATATGACAAATTACTTTTCATAGAGAAAATGCTGTCAAAGAAAATCCAAGCCATTAAACGTCATTCCATGTTGTACCCATTTTATATTTGAACTTTAGAGGCATAGTAACACTTCAATAAAGTGGAAAACATCCCTAGCCAAAAAAAAAAAGACGATATAATTATCAAAGGCGCTTCTTCACAGTCTAACTACATGATAACAGAGTTAACTCATATTTAGATATATATTCAGCATATGCATATTTACCACATATTCATATTAGCAAATTGCTACATCATAATAAATTAAGGAAATACATATGGTGAGTTGCGGGGAAGATAATAGGATTAAACTTCTATACCGTGTGCCAGCATAATGACGTGAACATCTTGCTATGAGCGTGAGAATGACCTCTCGTCCAGATATAGAAAGTGTGTTCTAATACAACCACTAGATAAAAATATGGCATTCAAGCTCGAAATCACACAAAAGCTTCAATGAAGAGCAAACAAAAAATAGTAAATAAGCTCGATACTTAAACAAAACTAATCAATCAATAAAACATTCAATTTGTAAATGACATTGTCAGAACAATATCAATATCATCTTTGATTTGTTGAACTAATAGCCTACCATCAAGTGTGTTTCAGCAATGTTACAACACTTGTGACACTGAAGAGGACGTAGAAAGAGAGCATGACAGGTATTATGATATTATTGATCAGATTATTCACTACCTAAGACTTTATGAGCCATTTATTGTAACATGTCTAAAAAAGCCAAACCCTAGTGCCACTGTCCAAAGGGTGTTTTGGAGGTGATTCTTAATTCCCTGAGTGTCTCATTAGCACACAATTTCATTTGAAGACTACACATAATGTGAAGCTGAAAACGAAGTCCTTTGGTACATTCCCCTGTCAGTAATTCGACCTCCTGATGTAAAAATAAGTCAGATATATATATATATATATATATATATATATGAAACTAATTAATAAGAAACCCCAAGCATATAATTAATTTGAAAATAACATTAAAATAACTCATATGCATTACTTTTTCTTTACACAACAACAACATTATGCCATCAAAACATCTTTGAATTGATAAATTTATATAAACTAAACACCAAGAGGTTACCTTGGCCGACCCCACTACCATATAATGTGATAATGTAAGTGTGAGTAGTGATATAGAGAATGCTGGGATTATGTTTGGAGTTGAAAGTTCAAAAGGTTTAGTGTTATTACTCCATAAACTTGATAGAGCCGTTGTTTACAAAACATAAAAGCACAATACCAAAGCAATCAAATCTATTGTTAAATATTGGAAACATATACAAGTAGAAAACAAAGTTAGCTAGAAGTCATTCTCTTTTGAAATACCAGAACATGCAATTGGAGCCTATCAATTTACTCTGGTATGGGCAGTGTTGATTTCAAAGGAATCGATTGCAATTCGAGCTTCAAGTCGCTTGTAACAAAACTGAAATTTGACCCTCCTTAATATCAAACGCCAAGAGGAAGAGGAGGAGAAGAAGAACAAGACTAGAGATGGAGATGTGTGGTTGGAGGCACTCGAAAGAAGAAACAGAAGCAGGGATGGAAAGATTGAGAATGGGTATGGAAATAGGCTTGATGAAATGAAATCATTAGCCCATATATTGTGTTTGGTATGATATTGAAGAAAAGTGTGGGAATGTTAACGAAGATTAATCAAATTACCAATTGGGGGAGAGAGGGTCCGACATCAAAGAGAGAATGGACAAAGAGAGAGAAGGTGGAGAGAGACGCTGCAGTGAGAGAAGCGACAAAACCAGAAGAGTGGGGTTGGAGATGAGAGGCAAAGAGAACATGGACAATTTTGTCAAAGACACTTCATTCCATGGAAAGTCTTAGATTCCCTCCATCCAGCTGGGTAATCCATTCCCTTGGCAAAGATCCTACCAAACATGGGAATTCTTATTTCCTCTCATTCTCCTTAATTTCATGAACCAAACGGGTCTTGAGAGATTGAGAAGTGAAGCGTGAAACATTTCTTGTATCTTTTTTTCTATGTGAACTAACGAAGGAGAAGGGGAAAGGCTAACCGAGAGGGTAATGTGGAAAAAATAACACATGTTATTTGTATATTGGAGAACAGTATGACGAAAATATAATGAACTCTATGTAAGTTTTGTCCATTTAACCAAACATTAATGAAATTATTTATAAAGTATATTTATATTTTTGGTGTACAAACAAATTTTTGAATTATTTAAACACTAAACTGATTATTTTAGTAATGATTACGACTTTTGTGCATTGTATACTATTCTTCTTCGAACTTTACACTAATGAATATAACGAATTTAGAAATGAAGGAGCTTACTTAACTAGTTTTATACTTTTGGCTATCTTTATATAAATGCTGATCACCAACCAACTTTTATCTGCTTGTGTGGCACGAAGTTCTCTCTATCTGCTCTTTGTAGAACATCTATTTTCAGGCACACATGAATGGATGATGAGATCGCTGGTCTGACCATACAAGAAGAGGAGGAAGAGCCTTAGTCTTTTGAAGGTGATGAGGACGAGTTTCAGGAGGATCATAATATCTTGAGTTTGGTAGGCATGTTCCTCACGATGAGTGTGGCACATTACTCGTCAATGAGGCATACCTTAGCCAAATTGTGGCACTTGATCGTCGGAGTGTGCATCAAAGACCTTGAAGAGAACCGTTATTTGTTCAAAGTTTTCCATGAGGTAAATATAATGAGAGTGATCGAAGATGGTCCATGGACATTCAACCGTATATCCAACTGTTATTTGTTAATTTAATGTTTATTAATAATATTATTTTTGTAATTTTCTTTTAAAAATTTTGAGATTTTGTGGGGTTTTGCATCACCATGAGGAATGAAGATGTAGAAAAATCTCATTATTTTAGGGAGGGAAGAAACAAGTGATGGGGGACAGAATGGAGGAAATCTCCACACTACAATATTGTCATCTCTAACCCACAAAAGCAGTTTTATTACCCATAAGATTAAACAAAAAAATATTATTGTAAATTTTATTTTAAATCGTTTTGGCTTAAATAGAATAAGTTTAGATAGCCATACATAATAATTATTTCCATAAAATACTTTTGGATAAATTTTTTTGGAAAAAGTTAGTTAATGAAATTGAGTTAAAAAGTTAATAATATTTTCAAGACAAAAGAAAAGTCGCACAAGAAAAATGAAAAAGGGAAATCATTGTAAAAGGGCGGGAATGGCCCAAGAGAAATTAATTGCGGTAAGGCGGCAATTTGATGAACTTCTTCCCCGTCCATCCTGAACTCCCACTCTTCAGTCGCATTACCGCAGGCTATTCGCTCTTGTATTTCTTAATCCAACAGCAAGTTGGCTTTATTCTTTGTTTCTATGAGCGAAGATATGAAAGGTACAATTATTAATCTGCCTATATATCAATTTGTTGTCCCTCAATATGCGACGATTCATTTGATATGCTGCTTGGATTCAAATTAATATTCTGATTTAATTTAGAAACATTTGCTGGCATAGATATATGGACATTGTTTATGCCATGCTAAACTTTGTTTCTTTCGAGTCATGTTGTCTAGGTTGTTATTTTCGTCGCTAATGCATAGGCTCGTGGCTCTCTCTCATAGCATTAGTATCTTTTGTATTGTGTCAAAGGACGATGCCTCCAAGCCTCCACTAATTATCTTGACTGGTGAACGACAAAAAAAAAAAAGGGAGAGAAATCTTTTTGATAATTACAGTTTAATCCTTTAAAATTGTATTAAAGTGTTTTATCCTTTCTTATAAATTAAAAGCTTTAAAACTTCATTTTTCACAATTAAGAAAGGGACTAATCCTACATAGAGAGGAAAGAGAAATATAGAGAGTTGTGATATTAGTGTTCTCCTATTAACAAGATATATAAAATATTAAATTATCCTTATTATATAGAAAGAAAGTGTAACACTGAATTTTCTCATAGTGAAATCTTTTTTTCTTTGTCCATAGTTTTTACCCTATTAGGGTTTTCCAAGTAAAATTATATATGTCATTTCAAATTATTTGTTACAATCTTGCTTTTGTCAAGTGTCTATTTTCTCTGTAATGTGATTATCTACTTATCATATACTCTATAATTGTCACTAATATAGTGGATCATTCACATTAAAAAATAAGTAAGATTATTCTCACCCATTATAACATATTGGATACTATTCACATATATGGTGCACTATTTATACGTACGGTTACTGTTCACAAAAATAGTGAGAGCTATTTTTTCTCACAAATAGACGTGAATGAAGCAATGACGGTGAAATTTGAGATTGAAAAGTTCAATGATAGTAATTTTTCACTATGGAAGTTAAAGATAATGGCTGAGAAAAAATAATATCTTATAGCTATCAATGAAAGGCCGGTAGAATTCACAGATAAACATAAATGGAACAAGATGGATGAGAATGCAGTTGCAAATCTTCATATACTACTTGAAGATGAGATATTGTCCAGTATAGAGAAAAAGAAGATGACGAAATAAATTTAGGATTATCTGACCAAATTATACGAGGTCAAGTCACTTCACAATAAAATTTTTCTTAAATAGAAATTATGCACTTTGTGGATGTCGAAAACTACTTCAGTGACAGAGCACATCAACATTCTGAATACTTTATATTCTCAATTTACATTGTTGGGACACAAAATAGAGTCGAATAAATGTGCTAAAATTCTAGTTCAAAGTCTACCAAATTCCTATGACCAATTCATCATCAACCTAACCAATAATGTTCTTATGAACTAACTAGTTTTCGATGATATTGCACTAACTATTTTGGAAGAAGAAAATCGATGCAAAAATAAAGAAGACAGGTTGATTTGTTCACAGTAAGCGAAAGTATTGGCAATGACAATAGGAAGATCAACAAACATGGTTTAAGTGGGAGTCAAAATTGAGGTAGATCAAAATCAAAGAGCAATAAGAATATCAGGTGTTTCAAATGTAACAAAAAGTGACATAATAAAAATGAGTGTTGGCATTTAAAGAAGAATGCAGAGGCCAAAGGCAAAGATATTGAGCGATCTAGTGCTCAATGATACATTGCTAGTACCTTAGATGATGGAGAAGTTTTATACAACGAGGCAGCAACAATTAATAAAGGCAAAAAAAGGTTAAGTGATATCTAGCTTGTAAACTCAGTAGCAACATGGCACATGACCTCATGGAGAGAATGTTTCCACTATTATAAACCAGTTTTTGAAGTATATGTGTACTTGGAAGATGATTATTTCTTAAAAATTGCTAGAGTAGATGCCATCGAATTAAAGATGTATGATGGTATGACTCATACCATCTAGGAGGTTTGGCATGTAAAAGGTTTCAAGAAAAGCCTATTGTCTTTAGGATAATTTGATAACAATGGGTGTATAACCCAGATACAAGATGACATTTTGAAAGTCATTAAAGGTGCACTCGTAGTTATGAAAGCAGAAAAGATAACGACTAACCTATATATGCTTAAAGGAGAAACACAATAACAAGGAAAAGTCTTAGTTGCATCAATTGATCCAATAGTTGAGGAATTAACAATATCGTGGCACCGTAAACTTGGTCACATGTCAGAACGTGGATTGAAAGTTTTTGTAGAATGAAATCTTCTTCCCAAACTCAAAAAGGTTTTTCTACCGTTTTGTGAACATTATGTTACAAGTAAGCAATATAAGTTGAAGTTCAATAACTCTAAAGAGAGAAGTAATGTTATCTTAGACTTAATGCACTCTGATATTTGGCAAGTACTGATTTTATCCCTAGGATGAGTAAAGTATTTTGTGTTATTTATTGATAACTACTCTAAAATATGTTGGGTATATTCAATCAAGAGAAAAGGATATGTGTTTGAAGCTTTTAAAACCTTCAAAGTGCGTGTGGAATATGAATATGAGAAAAGGATCAAGTGCTTGAGAACAGACAATGAAGAAGAATACACTAGTGATGAATTTAATACTTTTTATCAATAAAAAGGTATCAAAAGGCAATTTACGGTAGCATACACTCCACAACAAAATGGAGTGGCAGAGCGAATGAACATAACTTTATTAGAAAGGACAATGGCAAGGTTAAGAACTGTTGGATTAGCCAAGTTATCTCGGGTAAAGGCAATCAAGACAGTTTACTACGTGATCAATCGGTCACCATCAACCACAATTGATATGAAAACCCTAATGGAGATATAGACTGGGAAGCTAGTTGATTATACAAACCTCTATATGTTTGGAAGTCTGGTATACGTGATGTACAATACTTAAGGAATTACAAAGCTAGATCTAAAATCTAGAACATGCTTGTTCATGGGATATGCTGACGTAGTAAAGGGATATCACTTATGGGATCACTAACCATAAGGTTATAGTCAGCAGGGATGTCAAGAAAAACAAGTGTATGAAGATGATAATACTTTAAAAGAAATAGTAGAGACCACTACATTGCATATTGAATGAGGAGAAAATAAAATAGAAGTACCAAATTCTTCTAAAGCATCACCAGAGTACAATGAATAAGAACAATATGATATTGTAATTCCACAAGTTCGAAAGTCAATGCAGGAGAGGAATGAACCAATTTGACACTCAAATTACATTATGGAAGGGAATGTTGCATATTGTTTTCTCACAGAAGATGGAGAGCCTTCGATTTTTTGAAAGCCTATAGAAAGCTCAAAAGCTTCTTTGTGGCTGGCAGTAATGCAAGAAAAAATTGAAGCCCTCAATAAGAACATAACATGAGATCTTGTTCCACAATGAAAAGGATGGAAAGCCATCAAGAACAAATAGGTTTACAAGATCAAGAAAACTAGTGATGATCAAGTCGAACGATATCATGCTAGATTGGTGGTAAAAGGATTTGTTCCAAAAGAAAGCGTTGATTACAACGAGATATTTCTCCAGTTGTTATACTCACAATGGTTCAAGTGGCCTTAACACTGTGTACTACATTTGACTAACAACTAGAGCAGTTAGATGTGAAAACTACATTTCTTCATAAAGATCTTGAAGAAGAAATTTATATGCTTCAGCCAAAAGGGTTTGAAGAAAAAAGAAAAAGAGAACTTAGTTTGCAAGTTGAACAAATCTTTATATGGTCTCAAATAGGCGCCAAGATGTTGGCATAAGAAATTTGATTCCTTAATCATAAGTCTTATATACAATAGACTTAATGCAAACTCTTGTGCATATATCAAGAAGTTTGATAGAAATGGTTTCATTATTCTACTGTTGTATGTACATAACATGCTAGTAGCAAGCCCCAACAATGATCACATCAATGAATTCAAGGCACAATTGGTTAGGGAATTTGATATGAAGGATTTTAGACTGACCAAAAAAATTCTAGGGATGCGAATTCACCGAGACAAAAATAATAGAAAGATTTGGCTTTCTTAAAAGAATTATTTAAAGAAGTCTTGAAATGCTTCAATATGCAAGATTATAAGCCAATCTCTATTATACTTCCGGTTAATTTCAAGTTATCTTCAAGTATGAGTCCTAGCAGTGAAAAAGAGAGAATGGAAATGTCTCAAGTGTTGTACGTATCAGTAGTGGGTAGCCTAATGTTCGCTATGATTTGCACAAGACCAGACATTGCACATACAGTGGGAATGGTTAGTTGATATATGATAAATCCTGGCCAAGAATATTTGAATGCTATAAAAAAGGTCCTCAGATACATTAAAGGGACCATGGATGTTGCATTACATTATAGAAGATCAGATTTCACCATTAGAGGCTATACAAATTCAGATTTTGCAAGTAATCATGACAATAGCAAATCTACTAATGGTTATGTGTTTACTCTTGTAAGAGGGTTGTAAGTTGAGTTTCAAAACTACAACCTATTGTGGCCACTTCAATGATAGAAGCAAAATATATTGCAGTTATACAAGCTAATAAAGAAGCAATCTGGTTGCAGATATTATTGGAAGAGCTCAAGTACAATTCGAAAATATTACACTACTCCATAATAATCAAAGTGTTCTCCACTTGGCAAAGAAGTTCGTATTCCATTCTAAAACAACACATGCGAGTTAAATATCACTTTGTTTGAGACAATATGGAAGAAAGAAGTGTGTATATGCAGAAAATTTAAACTAAAGATAACCTAACACATGCCCTGACAAAACCAATGAATACTGATAAGTTTATATAGTGTAAATCCTCTGTTAGCCTAGTAGAGACGTGAGTAACAAGAGAAGATAAAAAAGGAAGAATAATGTGAAAATTGATTTATTCTTAATTAAATCTTCAAGTGAAAGATTGTTAAAAGACGGTACCTCCAAGCTTCCACTAATTATCTTGGTTGGTGAACAACTAAAGAAAAAGGGGAATTTCTCTTTTATAATTGCAGCTTAATCCTTTAAAATTGCATTAAAGTCCTTTGTCCTTTCCTATAAATTGAAAGTTTCAAAATCTTATTTCTCACAACCAAAATAATGAGCAATCCTATATAGAAGGAGAAGAGAAATATAGAGTTGTGAGATTAGTGTTCTCCTATTAGCAGGAGATATAAAATATTGTATTATTCTTATCATATAAAGAAAAAGTGTAACTCTGAATTTTCTCATAGTAAAACCCTTTTTTCCTTGTCTGTCATTTTTATCCTTTTTAAATTTTTTCATATAAAATCTTGTATGTCATATCAAATAATTTACTACAATTTTATTTTTATTTGGTATTTATTTTCTCTACATATTGATAAGTCACATACAGGTTTTATAATTCTTAACACAGCAAGACTTAGTATGACCAAGCAGGTGTTGGTTTCAGAGATTTTTTTTTGTCTTTGTTTTTGTTTATGATTTTTTATTTTTGTAACTTTGGTTGCTTCCCTCTATCTAACTTAATTTAGGAGTCTTGAATTCCTGAATCCTTTTTCGTTTAATGGATCCCTTTATCTCTGTCCTGGTTCGTTGCTATAATTTTGGAGGAGTCAGTCTGTCCAGCTGGAAATTTCCTGTTTTCCTATCTTTATTAAATTTTCAATCACATGAAGTAAATGCTTAGAACTATCTTATTATGAATATAAACGCGATCCTGGTCAAGTAAGCTACAGTCAGATTGGCCACAATTTCGCCATATAAAAATCATGCTTCGGATATGGGAATCTAAATCTAAAATATTCATTGAGTGTGTGTTTCTGGGTGAGTTGTGGAGATACATTATTCTTGTTCAACTACTCCTAACTCTTCTACCCTTGCGCTCGATGTTCAATTACCTTGCTCATATTCTTCTTCATCTAATATATATATATTATGTTACTAGGATACATTCTGTGTGATTCTCTGGAAAATCTGCTCATTCTCTGAGCATAAGAGCAAAACATACATGCTGCGGGGCATAGTACATGATGATATACACTATTTCAGATTCAGTCTTCTTCACCCCCTCTCTCGAAACTTGTAACTGTTATAATGGCATTCTGGATGTTCTGAAATCGGTTTCAATTCCTTGTGAGTTCGTCAAAGTCTACTTGTTAGCTGTCTTTGACTCTTTGGTCTTGGCCAACTTGCTGGCGGGGAAGTGTAGTCTAGCCATCAGAGGACGGGGTGCTCGTCTTTCCCTGTCAAATCCCCGCACACAGACATATCCTGCAAAGCATATTGACGTGTTCATGTGTGGTTATGTTTTCTATTAAGGAAAAAAAAATAAAAAATCATGTGAATCGTTCTATTAGAAAGAATGTTTCTTCAGAACTTTTAAGTTTAAAAGCTTTTGCCCTGTACTTAATTACTTAGTTTGCGTTTGGACTTCAAAATAGTAAATCATTTAAGTGTCTCTAATGGTATTTAAACAAGAATTGCACGCAAAGGTTGAAGAAGAGAGAGCAACGGACGGAGACAGTTTGATATACAGAAAAGAATGGAAAAGAGGGTTGCTAGAATTACTGGACAAAGTGGTCCTAGATGGGACGTCATAGGCAAAAGGGCATTGCTACCATGTTTCTTCTGGTTCAGCACTGTTGGTGCCAACGGTAAACTTTATAGGTGGCTTTATTGTAACTGGTACTAATTCTCCTATAGACTTTTTCTGGGTGACGAATTGCTTTTGAAAGTAGCAAGGACAACAAACGAGTGAATCCTTCTTTGCTATACATTTCATTTAAGCAAGCAGTTGGGTCGAATTTCATGTTTCATATGCATCATCATGAGTTTTGGATTGTCTTTTGTTTTCTTTCATTTTTAGGGTGTTTTAAATCTTATTTTTATTATGTGGCTTCACTGAATGATTAGCTAACTATTTACTTTCCTGATTTGTTCTCTATTTTTATGCTTTCATCTAAGCTTTACATGCATGCGTTTGTTATATGGATTTTTATTTATCTTTGATATATCTATTATTAATTTGACTTAGGTGTTTTACTGAAGAGAGCCGAGGAGCCTTTAAGTTAAGTTAGTTCAATTGTAAAGGCAATTTTGGTTTTTTTATATTAATTTTTTTTCATTTTAAATAGAAAAGGCATTTATGTTTCAGATGGTTCTATAGGTCATGTCTTATACCTTCTTCGCATACAGATGTTAACTTCTCTCATGTTAAAGAAGCAACTTAAATATCATTACTGAAGTAAGTAGAATATGATATAATGCCTATAGACTCGTATTTTCCCCTTTGCACCTAAGCTCATTATGGCTACATCCATTATCTTTGAAGCAAATAAAGTTGGGCAAGTGTAATTATTTTTAGTCCTTGAACCCCTTAGCATATCTAAAAATTCTGCGAACTAGTGATGCATACTCCTTCTATGGAAATAGGAAAAAGTAGGATATTCAATTGCAAGAAACCGGATCATATTCTGGGAACTAAATCTTACCTCTCCAAAAGCATTGTTGAATTTCTGGTGTTGATAAACCTAGATGACAATAAGCTTATATTCAATTTCTCCGTACGCATAGTAATTTTGAGTTATAATACTATAATTCGTAAAGTCTTTACCTTTAAAAATTGATGGTATGGAGGTTCCAAAATATACTGTTTTCCTATTGAGATTCCAGATCCAACTTCGGGGAACGTTAATTGGGTTTAGACTTGAGTCATGGTCAGCAAATACCTGCTTCATATAATATATGTCTTAGTACCGTTTATATTACAAAAATACAGATATTGAAGAAAAAGACATTCGACAATATGATAATTCACGATGTATAACCTCATTCACTTGAAAATAGGTGCCATTTAGTGGAAAGCTTCCTCGCATGGCTGTTCTACATGGTATCTGCTATCATGAAATGGAGTCAGCCTATTATTATGCATGGATGCTAGCGAGACCTTTGTTTTCTAGTTGCTATAATATAAATGGAAATTATAAGCAAAATATGCTTAACATAATTATTTTGATATGTAGTCAGACCAGGAATGTCCCTCGTACTATCTGTAAATTTGCTTCACGGATACTGTTGCATGGGAAACACTCCTTATTGTTACAAAGTTGGCCACATTCTTGGAAGCTGCATTTGATTTCAGGTGGCTGTATAGAATTTTCCGTCTCACCTGATGAAAGCATTAATTTATATGGCAAAAACAATTAGAGAAAACCAGAAAACTGAGAAATCATTGTTAATTTCCTAACTTATCATGCTATACAGTGCAGACAAAGACATTACAAGTTACAACCTAAATAATTTCATCAAGAAGGGGGGCTCAGTAGTCAGATTGTTATTTTTGTCTACCTGGAGTCCATATAGCAAGAAGGTATTTGCAAGGGTCACCAGGTTCTCGCTTGTCCCACTGTATTGCAGAATGTTACTTGAAGTTGGATATTAAGGATAAAACATAAGATATTGATAAACAGATGCAGCAATAACTAACCCCTTGCAGAAGAGGATGTGAATCTGGTAGTTCATAACTGCATAAAGGTGAACAAAAATCAGTTAGATGCTAGAACGAGTAAAGGGGACTGAGTCATATGTCACTAGTTGAAAGTTAAAATTCAGTATCAAGTACTGGAACTTCTAATTCCAGATTCTTATTATCATTCGTTTGTGCAACACTTCATCTCTGCATGTTGAAGGTCTGTGTAAATGCAAACTATAATTATTGATCACTGTCACAGTTCTTTTTTGTAGTACTCCGTCCTTTCTTTTCTCCACCTTTATTTGATGACCTTTTCATGCAAGTTGATTAGTTGGAGATGAGTTATTCTACTTACACACAATGCTCTGTTCGTAGTTGGCTGACATTCTTTAGCTTGGGTGTAGGAATGGAAGCAGCCTCTGGAGTCAGGGCAACTAAGGCCTTAGACATTTCACCTGCTTGAAGTTCCATGTTGTCTTGCATATAACTTTGTAAATTCAGAGTGAACTCTTCAATGTCAAGCTTGATGGTAGGAATTTCACAAGTATCCTCATAGAAAGCATCCTCTATATCATTTTCTGCTACTTGTATACATTCTGCCTCTGGTGTTGCTGGCTCTTCAATGATAGGTTGGCAGATATTGATTTCAGATTTTGCTTCCAGTTCCCTGCTCTCTTCTGTTTGTTGAGTTTCTTCTGCTTGGTTTGTGAGTAAAGGGAGAGACAAGGGCAACTGACTGGTAATGATAGACGGGTTCGAATCTGTCAGATTGTTTCCTGCTGTGCTAATTATACAATTCTGCTCTGGTCCTGGCAGGGCGAGCCTTGCACTGCATACAATGTAAATTAAGGTTTAATAATTTGTAATACATGCATACCATTGGATTCTCAGGGTGGGATCCGCAACATTTTCACTTGTTAAGTAGCTGTTTCCTTATTTCACTGCTCTGATGAGGATAGAATGCAATTAATGTCGTCAATTTAGTGAGCTTTTGGATACAACAGTATTATATGTATGAACTTACTATTCTCTCTCAAATCCCTTTCCTATATTGCCAACGGTATGAATTGCAATACCTTCTAAAGTATGTAAATTTTAATATATTATAAAGATACCTAGCAAATGCACTTGCAAAGTGTCTGCATTCTCCTCTCATTGGACATGCATTACAATTTGGTTTGCTTTTTGTACAGAAGACCTGCATTGGTTTCAGTTTTTTCACAATCACGACTGGCTTTTGTCAAGAATGGTCAGTGTCAAATGTTTAAGAAAAATTCAATTCACCTTTCCGAATGTAATCATCTGGTAATGCAGCTCATACCTGTATAGCAAAAGAAATTCAATAGATGGACTACCCTTACAAAGCTTACAGGTGGAAAGAAAGTACTTGTATCTGTTTATGTAATAAAATAGTTATTTACAATGTTTTCTGATCCAGCTTGCAGAGTCGGGGCCAGAGATATTTTTGTATGGATTCCAACAATGGGTACCTAAGCAGTACCAGGATGTTAACGTTTATTTCTGCCTGGTAACATTGTAAAGTGAATTACTGCCTGGTAACATTTATTTCTGTGACACTCACATTTCTAGAAGATGCAATTGTAGTGACTCAGGCAAAGGCTGGAGAGGCACCCATCCCAGTCGTACAGCTATACGCCCAACATTTGTGTCCACCTATAATAGAACATTTTGGTTCAGATATATTCCATTCCATCTTTGAGTAATTGCATACTCTCATATACAACTTACCGGGAAGGCAAGATGGTGCAATGTTAAAAGCCGTACACACTCTACGCTTTTCAATCCCAATCCTCTTATGCTTAGCAAGTATTCTCTGCATATAAAGATAGATTTTCATTAGCATGCATTCTGCTTTCATGAATCTGGTCTGACTAGTGTGTTACTAGTGAATTGAGAGTTCTGGATGTATACAGAAGTAATACAGTCAAGACATGCTAACATAATACATATTGGATATAAGATTTCATTTAATTATTTAAATTAAGCTAATCAACTTACTTGGCTTGATCAGGTGGAACTTCCCTTAACCATTCAAGATCAATGCGGCCATGTTCTTCAACCAGTCTAGTGAGAAAATTCTGCATTGTATATAATGTTACATAAGCTGCATTGAATGGTTTTCGAATTCTAGCAAATGCATTGATGAATAAAATTTCATGGATGTTTGGTTGTACCTTGATACGTTCTGCAAGAACGTTGTTCATTCCCCTATCTTTGATTGCATTAGCAATTTCATTGACATCTGCACATCTTACAGCATCCCAGTCTAAAGAGTCCATGGTGTTTGCTGTCCTTTCTCCTTTCCCTGTCTTAGCCTCTGCTTGTTTTCTTAGATTATCCCAGTTAAAATCAGCTTTTTCTTTCTTGGCAAGCCTTCCTCCCTTTGTTTTTATAGAGGCAGTATTTTTCTTTTGGGTTTCATTCCTCCCTGTATAGGTGAGATCATTAGTATCTATATCCCTTGTTTTCTGCATTAAATCTTGAGTTTGTCCATAACCGAGAAACAAGCTGTGTTGCATGTTATTGCTTTGATCCTCTAGATTAAGCTGAGTTGACATGCTTTGAGATTGGGCAATTGAAGCTTGGCTTTCTGTTGTTTGAAAGGTAGACTTGTTTATATCATTTTCAACTTTATTCTTTAAGAAGCCACACAGGGCTTCTGTTTTGAATGGGTCAGAGCAGCAAACATCAAGTATTCGTGAGTTGGGGGTCACTTTCAAAGTATGGTTACAGGAAGGGATGACGGAAGCTTCTAAGGAGCCATGATTTACATCTGATTTTTCCAGGTTTTCCGTTTGGTTTTCATGCCTCATACCTAAAGATTGACCATATGCATCCTTTAAGTTCTCAGTTGACTTGCTTCCTTGACTACTGACTTCATGTAACATGGTTGAATTTGCCATTTCTAGAAGCGTACTGTCAACAATGTTCTCCATGATGTCTGTTGCCATAGAACTATGGTCATACCTTGTATTCTCTTCTGGTTCCACAATGTGAACTTGTGGTTCACTGACTACCAAGCTTGTTCCTTCCTTGTGGTATCTTTTGCACTCGCTGCTTGTCTTTAGGGGAAACTGAGCAGCAAGTGACATGAAAGCAGAACTGCCAAAAAAATGAAAGAAACAAAATAGCTATCACATCTCTTATAGTTATAATTTCCCTACCAATTAATCTTGCGGGGTATTGTACCTGGAAAGATGGTCTGAGACATTTTGAGTGAGGAAAACTCCAATAACAGAATCCACAACAGATCCTTTCCATTGAGAAAAGCGTCTGTCTCCTGTTGAAAATGCTTGCATATGAACTTTGTAATTATAGTTGATGGATACAAGGTTAGAAATCTCTTTTTAACTTAAGTTTCTTGAGTCAATGGAAATGGTGCTAAAAGTAGATTGTACCATATTTTGCATAGATTAGAGATTTTGCACTTTGTTGCTTGTCATAGTTGTGGTAGGATTTACTTTTGTTGTAGGAGCTACGTGGAGGGCCTTCCAGATGGCCTTTTGAGGTGAGGAATATAAATAATGTTTGTTTATTGATATCTTCTCAGTGGAGTGTGTGTGTGTGTATTTTTTCTTTTTTAACTACTTCATTTCTTCTGTAGACTTGAGCATAAGGAGTAGTGGTCTGTTTGATGTGTGTATCAAACGTGAGTGATTTCAATATTTTTAAAGTAATGCATTGATACCTTGCACAAGATGCATCTGTGCAATAAATGAGTCTGCTCGTCCACGGAAGACTCTTCGTTCTTCTTCCCACCATTTTGCCTTGTCTTCATCTGTTCCATCAACCCCATGGCTGTTTATATCTAACAACAAAAGCTGCCACACTCTATTAGTCTCCTCATCAAGGTCAACTTTAGGCCGCAGACGCCGTTTTCTGATTTGTTCAAATGCACTCTCCCAGGGAATGATGGTACCACCTTCATGGACAAGGGCTTTGTTTCTATTCTTATGGTTGTAAGGGATAAGTGCATTCTGCTCATGAAATGCAAGGTCTCTGGCTTCTGTATTTATCTCTAGGTGTCTAAATTGCTCTGTCAATGCATCCACAGTATTCATGCTTTTCGGTGATACTTCATGAGCAGCACCTGCATTGATTAGGTTTGATTTTTAGGACATAATTATCTTGTTTGTAAACAACTACGGTTTTTTACTCAAAAAGCATGGGTTTAATCGAAATACCCGATGACTTGTCCAAGGACGGGTCGTAATTGTCCAATACAAAGTTATAATGCAGTTGCATTTCATTTGTGCTACAATATGTTGAACTTACAGGAATTTTTTTCTGATTAGCTCGCTTCTTTCTAGTAACTGATGTATACATCTCTGCAAAAATAGCCTCAATGTGTGTTTGAGGTGCTTCTGCATCATCAAATGATTGTTTGTCAGAATTTGATGTCTTAAAGATTTGCCCTTCTCCAGTTCTTTCATTCTGAATGTTTGGACATTGATCCCCAACCATCACCTGGTATGCAAGTAATTCATTACTGTGAGCACCTATCATATTAATGCCGCTGGTTTCTGCATGTTCATTAAAACTGGAATACTTTCTCTTGAAACCATCCATATGTAATCCTGTGGCCCAAATTCCACTGTAATTGCTGTTAGAATAATTTGATATCACACTGGCAGTGTTTCCTTGTCCATCCAAAGATGTCACAGAGCCCTTTCTTTTGATATTTTTCTTTACAGAGTGGGCATTTGGCTTTGCACCAGTGGAATTTCTGTATGAAAAAGATATGCTCGGGGCTTGTGTATCTTTTGGTAGTGACATGTAATCATTTGTACCTATTTCTTTGTGCAGATCGAGATGTATTGTTTCATTTTCTCTGTATGCAAAATTTTCATCTCTTGGTTGCTGTCCTATGTGAAGATTTAAGGACTTTCTACATGACTTCTTATTAGATTTAGGCATCATTGGCTCAGTGAACTCTTCTGTCACTGCAGTTGGTGGAGTTGTAGAAGTCCTTTTTAATCCTTTCCTTCTCACATACCTTCTCTTGCCAGTTTGGTTTTTTTTTGATTGAGGTTGTCCATCCTGAGATTTCACCTGGCCCTTTCTTCTGCTACTGCTGGTTACAGAGTGAGCATTTGGCTTTGCTCCTGGGGGATTGCTATTTGAAAGAGATGAATTCGCTGCTTGTATATCTACTGGTAATGATGTGTAATCATTTAGTGCTTGCTTCATGGATAGGTTTGGATCACAGGCTAGGCCTACACACATTTCCACATCCCTCACATTAGTCCCTTTGCTTTGATCAAGATGTATTGTCACACTTCCTGTGCACGAAGAATTTTCATTTCTTGGTTGCTCTACTATGTGAAAATTTAAGGACCTTCTACAAGACTTTTTGTTAGATTCAGGCATCATTTTATCAGTGGATTCCCCTGTCACCTCTATTGAAGTAGTTGTAGAAGTTGTATTTAATCCTTTCCTCCTCACATACCTCCTCTTGCTAGTTTGGTTTTCTTTTGATTGAGGAGGCTTTGGGGTACCTGACTTTTGAGTTCTTTTAGATTTGCCTTCTGTGATAACCTTGGGACGGTGTTTTTTTCTCCTTGGTTTCTGTGGCGGTGTTCTATACAGATCATTATTGCAGCTGCCTCCCTTGTCTAGGTTGTGATTCTCCTCAGATGGTGTAAAAACAGCAGCAAATGAAAAATCTATAACAAGGTCAGAGAGTTCTTGGTTAGGTGAGGTTTCATTTTTGTCCACATTTGTCGCTAAGACATTTCTCTCCTCTTGCCCTTGATCTTTTTCATTCATAATTATCTGCAGTCCAGCAACTTGCCCGCATTCTGCTCTGATGGCCTTGTCTGGGGTAGCTGGTGCAAACTGTGAAATGGTTTTGCTTCCGCCAGCAGTGTATGATGCACCTGTGTGGCAGATGATATGAATGCTTGAGTTAGATCATAGTGGTCTCAAGATTAATCAAGTAATATAAAAAGAAAACAAAAAGGCTTGTGATATACAAATGATGTGCCTGCATGGTAAAAGGCAATATGATTGTCAGTAAAGAATCACAGCCTCAAGATTTTGATGTGTCAGCAAAAATAACTATATATTCAAATGGTTTTAGTGGAAAACTTGTTCTATGAAGGGGCATTGTTTTGCATGAAAAGCAATTTACCTTCCTATTTAGACGGTCTAAAGTCAACACTAAATGGATGGTCATAGGAGGAAAAAGTATGCATATGTACTCTCCACTGCAGCTGCTTCTCGCTGCTCTATTCCTGTTTATATTCTGCTGAGGCTTATGGATGATGTATTTTTATGTAGTCTTCAATGTTACATTTCTTTTAATCGTCTGTGTACGGTTCTTTACTTTTCAACTTGTACATCAGATCTGCCACTCATATAAATTTTTTCTAAAAGTTTTTTATTAATTTTTTTTGGGATGATCCACCACTGTACAGCAAAACCGCTGTATGGTGGTGGATCTGCTCTCCCTACTTTCGCTAATAAAATGCTAGTACTCATTGTGTGTCAGAGACTTGCCAAGGGGAATGCAAACCATGTGTGGGCCACCTTATGTAGGAATTCGAATCTTTCTAGTAGCTTATGTTATTAGAGAATCTTTAGTAAAACAAAGATCGTTGACGACTAATAATTAATGACTACATGCAGTGCTAAATTATCATTTTATTTTTGAATTTGAGTCATTAGAATTTCATCCAATCGTCCACAATTATTATCAGAGATTCTCCAATAAGCACCTCTATTGGAGGATCTGAATCTGCTGTCCAGCCAAATTTTTTCTTTTCACTTTCTTTTTTTTTTTTTTTTTATAAGTGATCCCCTGCTGCATTTGGGGGAATGCTTACTTTAAAGTATAAACCCACATACAAAAAGCATTTCAAGCCAAAATAGTTGCACTTACCCTGAGGTTTTTGGGGATTGCCATCAAATGTATCGTTTGCGATTTGGTCAATAGAGAGACTGTGATGGTTGAGTAATGTATAGCTGGGGTTGGCTACTGAGTCGCCCTTGAACTGTGAATCCGAAGTAGGAATATTTGGATTCTTCACTCCATTATTGGCTGGATGTGCTGCATTAGCATGTGCCGACGCAGCATTTGCCAGAGCGAAAAGGTCAAGGTCGGCAAAGCCAATATTTTCGCAGATGGAAAGGGTGTCAGAGGATAGCTGCTCACAAGTCCCCACATTGTCGCCAGTAACATTTGTTGCTGTTACGGCAGCTGCTGCCTGGTCTTGTTGACTGCTTATCTTTGCACTAGGTGACGATTTGAAACATGCAACTTCATAGTCATTACTTGAATTACAACATGAGCTTGTTCCCAAGCAACTGTTCTGGTTCAGCTGGTTTCCTTCTCTAGCCGTGCAGATCGGCACTGATCTTGGAAGATTGGGCTTGACAGGGGTAGTCGGAATCCAAGAAACCTCTACTTGTATCTCCTTTCTGCTCGCGTCTCCAATTTCCATTCTTCAGATATAACCAAGAAACTTTCCTCGGTTGCACTCTAATTCTACTGAAAAGCTTTCAGAGGAAATAAATTCCGAAGCAGAGATGTCGCAAATATCAATTTCCTGGGAGAACGATGTGTCTTTATCCAGTACATGTTTTTCTGCGGAAGGTATTGATTGTCGGGTCCATGGAACGAACCTGTTGGAAGAAAATAAAAGAAATTTGGGAGATAAACATCAATAATCAGTGAATTAGAGATAAAATTAAGAACAGATGCATAGATGCAGTTCAAGCTAAACGACATTAATGGAGGTGGGATTCTAAATTGTCTTCGTAAAGTAACGGTGACTGACACAGTTGGTATACTTAGACAGTAATTGCAGCAAGAAATTCAAAGAATATGTCCAATTAAATTAATTAAAATTGGGTCGTCAAACGAGAGGGCAAACCAGAGCCAGAAACCCGGCTTTGAAACCTCCGCTTTTGTGACGCGGTACCAAAGTACAAGGAAAAAATCTGAGAAATCCGTGGGGATGGTAGTTATAGACTTACAGTGGATTTATGTCGTCAATGCTGGAGATCTGATATCTCATGTACGGGGCAAAAATGTGGCTATAAAATTCGAGAGAACAGGGCAGACACAAAATCCGATGTTCCTTCCGAGCTAGTCAGAATTATACCTTACGCCCTTAGGAGCAAATCAATTTTAAAATGCTTCTTTTGTCTTTAGTCTTTATTTGTCAATCCCATATTAAATAAAAAGGTATTAATTTTACGTCCACGTATTACATGCATGCATGCATATCATACGTAACAAGTAAAAATGATAACGAAAATAAGTCATTATAATATATAATAATTATAATATTAAATAAAAAATATTATTTTTATATTTATGTATTATATGCATGCATAATCATAAATAAAAAAATAAAAAATAATAATATATAATAATAATTGTTATTATAATATTAAATAAAAAATATTATTTTTACGTTTATATATTACATGCATACAAACATAATCATATGTAACAAATGAAAATGATAACAAAAATAAATTATTATAATATATAATAATTATAATATTAAATAAAAAATATTATTTTTACATTTATATATCACATGTATACATGATTATATGTAAAAAATAAAAATAATAATAATAAGTTATATAATAATAATTATTATTATAATATTAAATAAAAAAATATTGTTTTTACATTTATGTATCACATGTATACATGATCATACGTAAGAAATAAAAATAATAACAAAATAAGTTATTATAATATATAATAATTATAATTATAATTATATATTATACTTCTTGATGCTTACTTTTACATCATTTATATATTTATATTAAGATCCGTCGAGTTTTTGATAAATTTTAAAATTGTTTCATTTCAACAACGTGTGTACCATATATTTAATGTAAAACAAAATATTAACGATTAAAATATATTATAGGATGAGAAAAAGTGAAATTGAAGAGCCCAAGTGAAGGACGATGACACGTTTTCTTTCTAGACATTAAGGAACGATGACACGTTAAACGTGAAGAGATGAGTCATTCAAGCAGTTACGTGGGGTAGCGCTTTGACTCATATCATGTGGGATCGGTATGCCGTTGCGGGATAAGTGTGTGCGAGTCATGTGCCAGGCACCCAGTTATAGGTAGTTGTGTGACATTTGCTCCCGGAAAGTTAAAAACACCCGTTATAAAATCTTTCGTACATAATATTTTAAAAAATCAATTATATAACATTACATTATTATAAAAAAATACTTTTATATATTTTGCAAACAACCTTAATCAATAGCGGAGCCAAGACCTAAGGGTTAGTGGGGACATTATATGTTTTCAAAAATATATTTACAAATAAATAATAATAACTAATATCATTTTACAGTAAATACATAAATGTTAAATCATATGAAATACTAAATTGCGTGCCTCACAATTGTCTTTTTCGAAATTGCATATTTTGAAATTGCTCAACAATCACATCATTGTCAAAATTATTGAAAACATCTCTCTCAATATAAGTCATTAGACAATTATTTATCCGTACATCTTCTATTCAACTGCGTAGTCGATTTTTCACGATCTTTATAGCTAAAAATGTCCTTTCTACAATTGTTGTGGCTACAAGCAAAATCATTGTTAACTTTAACAACGAATAAACTAATGGATAAACAACATGTTTTCTAGTTTCAACTAGCTTATCTGCACACAAAAATTAATTCCTTTCAAAGATGCAAATTTAGCATTACCAAGCATATCAATGATGTAAGTCTCAAATTGATTATCAAGCATCACCAAATTAGTTGAAGAAATTTCCCATGGATAAAACCTTGCAAAGTCAATTAACTTGTTCTTATCAAAAGTTGAAAACAAATTAGATGGATTCAAACAAGCCATAAAGGAAGCAATCTTATGTTTGTCTCTGTAAAATGATTAGCATATTTACAACAGTATAAAATAGTTCAATACGATAATGCTGATCTGTTGTGATATCATGAGCTTTACCTCCACAACGTAGTTTGCTTTTAGGAGTGGCGAAGCCAGGACCCTTGGGTCAATGGGGCCCTATTTGTTTTTGAAAATATATTTGTAAATAAATAATAATAATAATAATAATAATAATAATAATAATAATAATAATGAATATCATGTTAAACTAAATACATAAATGATAAATTATATAAAATACTAAATTGCGTACCTTACAATTGTCCATTTCAGGATTTCATATTTTGAAATCGTTTAATAATCACTTCATTGTCAAAATTATTGAAAACATCTCTCTCAATATAAGTCACTAGACAATTATTCATCCATTTGCATAATCAATTTTTCACAATCTTCATAGCTAAAAATGTCCTTGTTACAATTGTTATGGCTATAAGAAAAATTATTGTTAACTTTAACAACAGATAGACTAATGGATAAACAACATGTCTTTTAGTCTCAACTAGCTTCTCTGTAAAAAATCTAATTCCTTTCAAAGATGCAAATTTAACAATACCACACATATTAATGATGTAAGTCTTAAGTTGACTATCAAGCATCACCAAATCAATTGAAGAAAACTCCCATGGATAAAACCTTGCAAAGTCAATTAACTTGTTCATATCAAAAGCTGAGAACAAATTAGATGGATTCAAACAAGCCATAGAAAAAAGCAATCTTGTATTTGTCTCAGTAAAATGATTATTCGATTTATGAAGTTGCATGTCTACAACAGTATAGAATATTTCAATATGATAGTGATGTTTTGTTGTTATATCATAAGCTTTAACTCCACGTCGCAGTATGCCTTTAGCAGTGTAAAGCTAACACCCTAGGGTCAATGAGGGCGCTATATGTTTTCAAAAATATATTTGTAAATAAATAATAATAATAATAATAATAATAACTAATATCATATTAAACTAAATACATAAATGATAAATGATATAAAACACTAAATTGCGCACCTTACAATTGTCCTCTTCTTGATTTCATATTTTGAAATTGTTCAACAATTACTTCATTGTCAAAGCTATTGAAAACATTCCTCTCAATATAAGTCACTAGATAATCATTCATCCATGCATCTCCTATTTAACTGCGTAGCTAATTTTTCACAATCTTCATAGTTGAAAATGCCCTTTTTCTACAGTTGTTATGGCTACAGGCAAAATCATTGTTCACTTTAACAACTGATAAATTAATAGATAAACAACATGTCTTCTAGTATCAACTAGCTTCTCTGCAAGAGAACTAATTCCTTTCAAATATGCAAATTGAACATTGTCACGTATATCAATGATGTAAGTCTCAAGTTGATTATCAAGCATCACTAAATCAGTTTAAAAGAATTTCCATGGATAAAACCTTGCAAAGTCAATCAACTAGTTTTTATCAAAAGCTGAAAACAAATTAGATGGATTCAAACAAGCTATACAAAGAAACAATCTTATACATATCTCTGTTAAACGATCATTCAGTTCTTGGAATTGCATGTCTACAATAGTATAAAATATTTCAATACAATAGTGATGTTCTATTGTAACATCATAAGCTTTACCTCTATGTTGCAGTCTGCCTTTAACAGTGGCAGAGCCAGGACCCTTGGGTCAATAGGGATGCTATATGTTTTTGAAAATATATTTGTACATAAATAATAATAGCTAATGTCATATTACATTAAATATATAAATGTTAAATCATATAAAATACTAAATTGTGTACCTTACAATTGTCCTCTTTGGGATTTTATATTTTGAAATTGTTCAACAATCGTTTCATTGTCAATACTATTGAAAACATCCCTCTCAATATAAGTCACTAGACAATCATTCATTTATGCATCTCCCATTTAACTGCGTAGTCAATTTTCACAATCTTCATAGCTAAAAATGCCCTTTCTATAGTAATTGTAGCTACAGGTAAAATCATCGTTAACTTTAACAAGAGATTAACTAATAGATAAACAATGTCTTATAGTCTCAACTAGCTTCTCTGCAAGAGAACTAATTCCTTTCAAATATGCAAATTTTGCAGTAACACGTATATTAATGATGTAAATCTCAAGTTGATTATCAAGTATCACCAAATTAGTTGAAGAAAACTCATGTGGATAAAACCTTGCAAAGTCAATCAACTTATTCTTATAAAAAGTTAAGAACAAATTAGATGGATTAAAACAAGCCATACAAGGAAGCAATCTTATGTTTGTCTCAGTAAAATGATCATTCAGTTCTTAGAGTTGCATGTCTACAATAATATAAAATATTTCAATATGATAGTGATGTTCTGTTGTGATATCATGAGTTTTTTCTCCATGTCGCGGTCTGCCTTTAGACAAAAAAAATCTCATCCATATTAGGAATGTCAATATCATACATATTGCAAAATAAAGTCACTTCATATAGTAAAGACTCCTATCCACTATCCCTCATATCTTGTAACCATTGTTTTGAAATGTTAACTAAGTTCATGGCATTTATGATATCTTGATCTTTCATTTGTAATGCTTGTAACAATTCTTTTGAAATGCCTAACACATTTTTCATTAACTATAATGTAAATGCAAAATCAAAATCTTGTAACAAATGTAGTAAACCATTAGCTTCAGCTTTCTTACATACGTTTAACCCTTTTTTTTTTATGATTTCAAGCTCATCAATCACAGAAGAATACATCAATATTAAATTTATCAATGAGTATCAACACCCTGTTTGAGACTAATTTCTTGATTCAAGCCTCCATTAAGAATTTCTCCATTCTCTAATGCTTCTCTAACTTTAGTTACTTGTTTTTCATGAAGCATAACATATCATTTGCAAGAGCCCCCAAAAACATTCAACAAAGTAAATACTAAATCAAAAAGAGAAGCAACCTAAATGTGATTCTTAGCAGTGGCTACTAATATAGGTTGCAATTGATAAGCAAAACAATGCATATAAGACCATGAAATTCACCTCGCATGTTGCTAGCACCATCATAACCTTATCATCGAATGCTTGATATACTTAGTCCCTATTTGAAAAACAATTCATCAATTGTCATTTTCAATGATAAAGCAGTTGTATCTATAATATGAATTATTCTAAGAAAGCACTCAATGATACTTCCTTTCTTATTAACTTAACACAAAACAATGATCATTTGCTCTTTATTTGATATGTCGTGTGACTCATCAACAATAATGGCAAATAGGTCATCTCCAAGATCATTAAAAATAACATTGGTGGTTTCTAATGCAGCAGCATGAACAATATTCTTTTGAATCTTAAGGACAACTAATCGATTGTTTTCAAGAGCCTTTTTTGAGACAATATGATTTATTGATTCATTGTGGTTAGTAAGAAACTTTAGAAGTTCAAGGATACTACCTTGATTAGAAGAATTGATTGATTCATCATGACCATGAAAAGTCAATCCATACTTTACGAGAAAGAGAACACAATCAATTGATGCAATTAAATGTCTTCGATATTGATCACGAACTTGTTCATATTGCTTAAAAATAGTAGCTTCAACGTGTTGATTTTGATTTATCAAATCTTAACACTTCTTCCATGCAATATTGTGAGCATTATTAGTTACTTTAACATGAGATGAGAGTATTTCTTTCTTATTCCAATTTGTAAATCTTTGTGTCACAAATGTATCTTCACCTACTTACTTCCCTAACTTAGGTCTAAAAAGGTAACAACACAAGCAAAATGTTGCATCTTTTTCTATATTGTATTCTAACTAGTTGTCAAATTCATTAAACCAAGAGCGACAAAATCTTCTTACAACATTCCTAATTTTTCTTCTAGGAAAAGTATGCTGAGTAGGTTGACATTGGCCTTTTTGCAAGTAAGCTTTTTGTATCTTATCTTGGTCATTAGGATGGTAAGATGAAATTTTAATTCATTTTCTTGGAACTGACAACAAATCTTCTAAATTAATATTACTTTGTTATTGCTCAACATTTGAACCATAGAGTTCAGATGAAGATTGTTCCTATAATGGCAATTTTCTCTTAAAAAAACCTTTCCATTTTTTATTCAAAATTTAAAGAATTTACTATTCACCTATCACAAATCATATTTTAATATAACAAGAAAACAACTAATTAATTAAAATACCAGTCCATTTCAATTAAACATATGCATATATCAAATTATATTTTTTTGGAACTTTATATATAAAATTTTATCTAATAACTTAAAATACAATTTTAATAAGCTTATTGTAAGTCTTGCATCTTCGCAAAGCTTGAAAATGTAATTCAATTTAGTTTTAACTCTAAATTGTGTCATTTTTATTAACTAAAGCTTTTAATGATTTTTATTTTACATGTATTTTTTCAATTTTATTCTATTTTTAATTACATTATTTAGAGTTCCATATAGAAGTTTAGATAACTTGTATATATTGTTTTAAAAGTTTTATATGTTAGTAAGTAAATTTACAAAAGAGTCAAGTCAGAATTGACCTTTGAACTTCGCCCCAAAAAAATTGGTCATTGAACAATTTTTTGAAGGGCGTGCCTAGTACAAGTGTTATATCTTGGTCTACACATGAATGTGTTGATCATTTGTTTGAAATTAAAGTTTTATATGCTAGTAAGTAAATTTACAAAAGAGTCAAGTTAGAATTGACTTTTGAACTTAGCCCCAAAAAAATTGATCATTAAACAATTTTTTGAAGGATGTGCTTACTACAAGTGTTATTTCTTGGTCTACATATGAATGTGTTGATCATTTGTTTGAAATTAAAATGCCAATCACGCAAGTCTCAAAATCAAAATGGTCATATTTAATGGTGAAATTATTATTACAAATATCATGTCACAAAGTATCATCTACTTAATTAATATAATCATATTATTATCTATAAAAGCCAAAAGGATTTAAACGTGTGAAATGCTCTTTGTAATTAACAAGAGGAAAAATTATATGTGAGTAATATCAATCAAAATAAGAATAAAGGAACTATTTATTTATTTTTCAAAGGAAGGAATCAATAATTGAAAATGAAATGTCAATTTAAATGTTTCAAAAGAATTGCTCAACATAAAGCAACACTAAAATGATAAAAAAATATATGGAAAGAAAAACTTACTTCTTCAATATTGATAATATGACCAAAATGAAACTTTAATCTTTGAATCTTCAAACTTGATAATGTTTACCGCTAATCTATTATAAAGAACAAAGAGCCATAAGCAAAATAATGAGAAGATGAAAAATTTTAGAGAGAAAGATGGAGAGAAGAGGGAGATATCTTTTATATATATATATATATATAGTGATGGAAGATACCAAAGAGAAATGAATGAAGAAGACAATAGTAACTTCTTTAGAAGATGGTGAGTGCTCCTTGATGTTAATGAAATTGGGAGAGGAAAGAAACATGTGGGAGAATTGGTGATGTAAGAAAAGAAAAAGTTAAAAAAAAAATACTCATAAAGTCTTTTTAAAAATATATATATAATACATGTGTGAATTTATTAGGATCAGGCTAAAATATTAAATAAAAAAATAAAAAAATTGTATACTTATGATTTTTTAGTAAGTTTAAAATATTAAAATATAAGGGACATAATATTAATATTTTATATAATAAACAAATAAAACAAAAAATTGAGGGAGCATTTGCCCCTCAAGTAAACGTGGCTCCATCTCTTAGCTCAATAAAAATTAAATATCACACAGTTTTGTTCCTTTGTCATAGTTTGTTCAATAAGTAAAATTTTAATTGAATTTCTTAATTTTTTTTATTAAAATAAATGTACTTTCAATTAGATTGTCAAAATTAATACTTTTAGATAAATTTTTTTGTGTAATTATATATTTTTTATTCTCTATCTATAATTAAAAAAAAGTATTATTTTATCCATTGTCGTCAACCATATGAGGGGATAGGATCCCATACGAAGCACGAGTCCTTGAAAGCTCATAACATAAATGCAAGGGCTTACTTCTAGTAATTGAGATTGGACAGAGTAACTACAGAATTAAGGTAAGGCCGAGGACACAACGCCTCTTCTTAGGCAACAATCCTCAAGGCTACTATTATGATTCTGAGTTTACTCAACCACAAATCTCCATCACTACAATGTAAGCTTTTTCAAATACATTATTAGAGCTCTCATAAGGGATTATCATTAATATTTTCTAATGCATAGGATTCTCATCAGAGGCAAGCGCAGAGCATAATAGGATCAACTTGAATATAGAGGAATATTCATAATTCTAGAGAGAATATTTCAGAGAAACGAGAGTTTTAGAATGAATTCATGGAAATCAAACTGTTATTCAAACGAAGAAATAACATACAAGGCTTCCTCTACATAACACAAGAGGAGAGGGCTCCATATATAGGCGGAGCAAGAGACTAAAAGACAAACCTTAACAACTAAGCAGCAATAATGCTGCAGGCAAACAAAAGTGCAAGGATAGACAACAAAAAGAAAAAGTAGGGTGACGCAGCACCCAAGGATAATAATGCATAAGACGACAAACTACTTTTGGCTTGAAGTGACAAGTCATCAGTCCTTATTGCATTTCAAGATGGGTTTATGACTTAGAGAGAGATTGAGCTCAGATAAGTCTGGTGAGCTGTCATCATACGGATCTTAGGAATCTTAGAAAGTAGAGTGAAAGTAGTCATCGTACAATTGATTGAACAATTCATCTTTATCTTTCTGACATATGCCTGATGTGGATGGAGTGTTAGTAACAGTTGGAGGTTGGAGCCATAATTGCTTTGTCTATGATACATGAGGATCATATATGGGCATTTGTGGAAGTGGAGAGTACTTGGGAATATGATCAAGAATGTCAAGTTCTGAGAATTTGGGTTCATCGGGAATAAAATCACCGGGGTACAATCCTATTGTTGTGCATTCAACAGAGGGAAGTTCATGATAATTGTTTAAGTCACTTAAAAACCATTTTAATGATTTTAATATCTGCTTATGGTTTTTGTTAAAGTTGGGGAGGGTGTTCCACTCATAAGCATGATCCCGAGAATATAACAATCCAGCCTGATTTCTCTAGTAAGGTTTATGAATGATGAATGTGGACGAGGTTGTTGAACTTAAATAAGGTCTTTCTCAGAGTTTCCATAATGTAATGGCTTCATTGATTTGCATTCTCCACCACAGGAGAGGTGAGAACCATTCAAGGAATGTCCATATGAGGGACTTGTGATTTTCAATATTGTTCAAGTACTGGAACATCACCATGGTATTGAACTTGATGGTTGCAGTGTATAGAAGAGTTAAAGACCATTAAAAATAAAGAACATCTTCATTGAAAATACCTGCATTCAAACAAAACAAAGTTAGAAAAAGGGTGTCCAGATGAAAGATCCAATAATACTGGGACAAAGGGACATCACAGAAGTATAGATGGAGGTAAAAGAACAGGGAAGATTTGGCTAGGTCTATGACTTCTGTGGGTCGATAAGAATCTAGATAGAAGGAGGGAAAACTTTCTTGGTAGTGGTAAGTTTGTTTATAGGCAAAGTGTATGGATTAATCATAAGGATTAGGGGAATGGAGGTGACTGGAGTTATGAGGGAAATAGTATTTAGCTTTGGATAGGAAAGGAGGTCGACAAGGTGGATTGTGACACTTTTGATATGCTTGACCTCAAACTTATATCTGGATAGTTATGCTTTCTATCAAGCAAGTTGAGGATCTAGAATGATCTTATTCTTGAGCTCCATAATCTTAGGAAATGTTGTGTTATCCATCTCGACTATGAAATGTCAATGAGCTAAATGGAACTCGAACTTTTTGATGCCATTTTTGACAGCCAATATCTCTTTGTACATGGTATGATAATTGGCCTTAGCACTGGAGAAAGATCCACTTACATGTCTATAGTAATATTACTTTCGTCCTTTTTGTTCAATCAAGATAGCGCCCTAGTGGTAGTTGCTTGTGTTAGTTTGTAAAATGAGAGTAAAGTCAGATCAGGAATCTTTAACGGTGGTAGTTCTTTTATAACTTCTTTCAGGTGTTTAATAGTTGTAGTCTTAGCAGGACCCCAAGAATAAGGAGTACCCTTTAAGTGAAGCTTAGACAGCTGGCTTGTATGATAAGAACACTTAGGGATGAAGTTGCGGACAAAGTTGACAATGCCCAGGAATTGTTGGATTTGTTTGAAGGAAAGATCCTTGTTTGGGAATTAGGCCAATTACTCAGTTAAGTATGGGCCTGGCTTGTACCAGCTATTTTCAAACATCATACCCAAGAACTTAATGCGAGTTTAAGCCAATTGGCTTTTTCGGTCCAAAAGCATAAGGCCGTGATTTTTGATAAGATCAGCAAACTAGATCAATAGTTGTAGATGCTTTTCTTTAGTCTTGGAGAATAGGAGAATGTTATCAATGTATATGAGAGCATTTTGTCTAATGAGCCTGAATAGTTCTGCCACGGCCTTTTGGAACAGTGATGGGGCAATTTTAAGGCCAAGAGGCATAATAGTCTATTGGTATTGGGCATCAGGTATACAGAATGCCATTTTGGGCCTTTCGTCATGGTGAATGCCAAGCTGCCAAAAGCCTACTTTTAGATCAAACATGGAAAATATTTGGGCTCCTTATAGTTGGGCCCTTTGTGTAGCAAGGTTTGGAATTAAGAACTTGTCATCTTTTAAGAACACATTAAGAGGCTTATAATCGATCACCAAATGTTTCTTGCCTTGATTTTGTTATGCTTTCTTATTCACATAAAAAGCTTGACAAGGCCACTCAGACTTAGCGGGTTCGATTAATCTTTGGTGGAGAAGAAAGTCACATTCTTCTCAGGCTAATTACAAATCATTGGGATTCATCCCAGGATGGGTCACTTTGGTTAGATTGATGTCTTTATTCTTCTTGAAGGGAAGTTTAATAAAAAAAACTTCTCATTTTTCCATAAAGGTTTGGGATGCTTGAACTTAAAGTGGGTTTTAGGACAATGCTCCAAAAGTTGTTGCTTAATGTCTTCATAAGGAAGAGGAACATCATGAAGCATGTAGAGTTTAGGAATGTCAGTATAATAATTGAAACGATGTTTGTAACAAACTCCTTTTGCTTCAATTTGTAACTTATGAGACTTGTGTAAAACATATATGCCAATGAGGATGTCTTTTCCAATAACATGACTGCCAAGAACATGTGTCCATGTAGTGTACTTAGGAAAGAACTTAATACCAATACGATGTCAAGTAATTAAGGAAGCCTTAAAAACTGAATCGTTGGCTGTTTTGAAATAGGATAAATATTTTCTCCAAGCAGACTCAAGTAATAAGGAAGGGTTCATTACAGTAACCTAGGAACCAATATCAATGAGGGCAATTGCAAGAAGGGGTTTTGCATACTTATCAGTAAAGATAGAAAGATGAAGCTAAGGAAATAAACTGGTATTGTGAGATAGAGAGAAATAATAGTGATCTATTTTGTAGACTGAGTAGTACTGGTGGAAAGGTTCTTCAGGTTCAGAATCTGAACTGGGAGTATTTGGGTCAGAGTTTGAAGGATCAGTAATGGCAATAATAGTATCTTCATTGGGCTCACTTTGTTATAAAAGAACTTTTTCATGGCCTTTGTCTTTGAAAGGCAATTGCATCTCAATTTATTCAATCATTTTGATAGCATGCTTAGGCTTGTTTGGACATTGACAGGCAAAATGACCTTTCTTCTTGCAGCTATAGCAAACGTTCAATTTTCTTTTCCAGGACTTTCGTTGTTTGCTTTTTCAAAAATAACGTAGGGGCGGTGTTTTCGTTGGAAAGGTTTAGACCTGAATGAAGTTCTGGTAAAGTAGGACTTCTTTTTCACTTTGTAGTCACAAGACTGCTTATCTTTGCATTTGATCTTCAAATAGGGTTTCTGGCAAATCGTCTGGAATTTAGGTTTACCAAACATGACAAATTGTAACATTTTTTGTTGCTCACAGAATTTGTCTAAGGTGGCCAGAGCTAGCTGGTTGATTTCTCCTAAAGAAATGTCAGACATAGGACAAAGAAAGCTTGGAGGGCTTTATTCAACTCTGGTTGTAGTTCTTCAGGCAGTGAAGCAATAAACATATGTCAAAGGGTAATATCATTGAAACCATTTAGGACATAGTAGTGCTCTATCATGCGTTTCATGTGATTTTCAATATCAGGCCTCTTCAAATAGCAACACTTCATGTTGAAATACTCTTGGCATTTTTGTTTGTCGATGAGTTAGAAGTCACCGATGAACTCTTTATGTATAGAGCCTAAAAAGGTGGCAGGGCTGTCTAATTAGAGAATCTGAAGTTGTCGATATTCTCCAAGGAATGGAAACCATTCACGAATAGTGCCCATGAAACAAGAAACAAATTCTTGGATAACGTCTAGTAAAACAATACCTTGACAAAACATCTAAAGGTCTATCTAGGCACTAAATTCATGAAGTTTATCATGTCGTTGGAATGGTTGCACATCATCAAAAGTAAACCATAGGCCATTGAAAGGCTTCGACGGTGTCAGATGTTGAAGTTGTTGGGGTGGTGCAGGTTAGGCTGCTGGTGCTTCATCGAAGTCAATATCGTTAATAACATATGACTGTTTGGTTTCTTCTGTAGGTTGGTGCCCAGTTGATTCGACTATGTAAATAGCAGAAAGATCAGCAAAATGCTTAGACTCATCAGAGTCTGTAACTGAGAAATAGGTGTCTGATCCAAGTTTGGAATAAGAATCAGAACTGGAACTTTCTTCTTTGAAACATGAAGGATTGAGATGGAAAGATTAATAAGGTTTGACCATAGCTACGGGAGGAGGATCTTGAGGATTCATGGGTGTTTTTTGTCTTAGGTCTTGTAGAGAAGGAGGAGAAGGTGGTGAAGACTCAGAAGGTGTTTGAGGTTCTCGAAAGGAAACCCTTTGGGTTGATTTGGTATAAGAAGGTGAGGTAGAATACTTTTTTGGGAAAGCTCCGAGTGGTCTAACTGGTGGACGAGGGCCTCTGTATGATGGTTGTGGTGTTAGTTTGGGCATGGCTTTCTAAAAGATTTAGTGGGTCATTTTGAAATGGTTGGCATAGTCAAATTCAGATGGGTAAGGTGAATAAGATAGTAATGGGATGTACTGAGTTTGGTAAATTAGTGGTGAGATGAATGAATCATAAACTGAGGGTGTGAAGGTTGGTGTTAATGGTGGAAAGGTTATGGTAGGTATCTTTGGTGATGGAAATGGCTTGGATCTCAAATCTTTTTCAATCTGTGCCAGTTGATCTTTCAAATATTTGATGTCAATTTCTTTTTTAGAGAATTCAGGACCAAAGTAGTTGTGGGTAATGAATTGTCTAAGCTCTTACTCTAGAGTGTGAATCTTTTCCTAAGTTTCTTTGTGAAGGCTCTCAATTTACTAGGAGAGAGTATCAACTTTTTGATGGGTTTGTTGATGAGACTAAGAAATGCGAGTCAGTTTGGAATCAATTGTTCAAAGGACATGATTTTGGGCTGAAGCATTTTTAGTGTGCCAGTTTAGTACTTCCTCATAAGGGTGGATTGGTTCAGGACTTCCTGATATAGAAACTCTGTTAGAAGTAACATAAGGCCGAGATGAAACCCGGTGCTCATCAATCTGGTGCTCCAAGGGAGGGAACAACTCATCATAAGTTGGTTTTGTAGGAAGCACCATCATACAAGGGATAAGGTTTACTAGTAAGGCTCTTATTAGCTCAGGCTTACAAAAGGTAGGTGGAGGTGCAAAGTATGGAGAGACATCAACAGGCGTCTCTTGTGGTTTTTTGTAATAGTCAGCTTCCTTCATCAATTGTACGAGAATCTCTTCTTAGGAAGGAGTAGTAGCAAGATTTGAAGGCGACCAAGGCTTCCAATCTGGATCTCTATCTTTCTAGAAAGGACGAAATGAATGGGAAGGTCTACAAGTTTTTCTCTTCTTCTTTTCTTCCTCGTCTAACTTGTTGGCGTTTCTGACCATGCCATTTTTCCCATCTTTTATACTTGGCAGGACAATTCTAAGCATAAGATCTTGCAAGCTCTTCGAAGTCACTATCATCAAAGGAAAGGTTGATCTCACTAGTATCATCCGAAAAGTATGATGGGACATGACAAAGGCAACTAGGTTTGCACATCTCTAAGGCCACATCCCAGATGAAGTGATAATAAATGTGGGAAACATACACAGGCTTGCCGTCAAGTTTGAAGTGATAGACTGGGATGGTCCTCTTCTTAATAGCTTGGACTTCAACAAGGTTGATCATTAGGATATGTTGGAGAAATGGTGGAACTTCTGGTGCCTAAAAAGAAGGCTCATCAAGCTTTTTATACACAAGCTTGATTTGGTCATTGGGAAGGTGAGTCAATTTGGGAGGCTCAACAGTTGCCATGGGCCAACTATGAACATAAAGTTGCTCATAATTTGTAATCTAGTCGGTAGGCATGAGCTGGAAAAGATCTTCACGACAGATTTGCTTCAAAATATGAACGATGGTAGGGATATTAGGTCTTTCGGTGACTATCATAAGGGCATCATTAATGTGACTAGGGAGATGCAGATCCATAGCATGGTTCTGTACTCGGAAGGCCATCTGGTGGTGGATGGTGGCCATTATAGCATCAGTTTTATAAAATATTCACAGATCCTGACAGACATTTAAAATAAAAAATAAAAAAGAGATCACATGGTATTTTGCATATTATTTTTAAAAAAAATTGCAATGCATCCTTTGGATTTGAAAACAAAATAAAGACAAAATTTTCATATAAAAGTTGCTTCATTTTTCACTTGACAGTCTCTCTCCTTAATACATATGTATCACAAAACATCCATTACATCTGATTTGACATCAATAATTAAACTTGGAATTATAGTATAAAATTGAAATTGGATTAAATAATTTTAATTTTTTTGTTTGGTTAATCTATAGAATTATATTTCTAATTTCATATAATTAAAAAAATAACTAATAAACATCCTTTGCAATTCTTATTCCTAAGCTTTAAAATTATAATTTCAAAACTTAAAATTGAAATAACTATTTTACTCCTAACACAACATGTTTTATTGTTATGATCGGGCCACTTTTTTAAGACTCAATACTTAATTAAGATTTGGCTGAGTCACATTAGAATAGTTCATGTTTCATTTTTTAAAATTAAAAAAATGTAACAAAAACAAATTTTTAAAAGAAAAATATAAAAATTAAGATTTAAAATGAAAAAGAAATAAAATAAAAAAATAATATTTAGAATGTAAAATAAATATTTTAAAAATTAATCATAACTTAAATTTAATTTATTTAAAATTAAAATAAATAATTAAAATAATATGACATATATATAATAAATATGCAATGTTGATGTGTCTATATGATATGATATATATTTCATGTATGCATGTATATGTAAATATATATAACATTTATGCAACACAACTTTAAAAAATAACATATAATGTAGACGCATGATACCGTACATATAAACAAAAATATATAACATAATATTACATACAAAAAATACATTTTAACATGTAAAATTTTAAAAGATGTAAAATACATATACTTGATATAATATTGTACATATACTTATACAAATACATATTAACATTTTATATATGCTTACAAATAAAAAAAATACAAAATTGCATATTTATATACATTTATGTAACACAATGACATTATACACGTAAATGTATGTATCAATACATACATATACATTCACATGTAAGTATATAGATATAATATTGTACACGCATAACGACATCATACACTTATAATATTATATCATATTTACATATATGTTTATATATACATAAATACAATATCATATCATACCACTAGACCGTAAAACGCACATGTAGGCATATATGCATATATCATAATATCGTACATGCATGTATGTTCATGCTCATGAAGAAAAAACATTACTTGTATACAAACAAGTTAAATTTAAATCAAATAATTTTTTTTAAAACATCAATATTACATACTGAATGATGTGGTGTTACAATCATCATAGAAAATATTTTATCTTGTCTAAACTATATTAAGAGAAAAATATTTTCTTAAAAAATATTAATTTTGTATTATTTAAAAAAAAATCCATGCTAATGCTTATATTTATAACTCATCAACACAGTATAATTGATATTCAATATGGAATTATAATTTCATATTTTAATTTTTTATATGACCTAAACATAAATTTTAAGATTTTAAATTAATTCCAATTCTAATAGAATTAGATTTAAAATTATAATTCTATATTCTAATTTCAATTCATACAGCCAGTTTTATTTTAAAAAAAAGCATGGTGTGAAGTTCATTAATACCCATAAAGGCAACAATTATAAATTGAAATTCAGGTTGAGAGTGCATTCTAAATAAAATCAAATGCTTTCAATTCACAAGAGAAATATAAAGGGCAATGAAAACAATACATTTTAAGGAGATAGAAAATAATAATGATTGATAGAAAATAAAAGATCTTGATTCTTTCAAAGTTTAGTTTACTAATTAAAAAATGCAACCAAGAAAAAAGGTCTTCTCATTTTTAAATTTCCCAGACTTGGATAGGTTTTTTATTGTTATTTTTTCTTTATCAAATATCAAATTATATAGATTTTAATACATAGACTTGGTGCCAGCGTGGCTAGTGGAACTGGGATTGGGTGAGCACGTCCAGTGTTTTTGGCTTCTAATGTTTGTCTGGTGTTTTGTTCAGTTATTATTATTATTTTTTGAGAAGGTATTGTTTAGTTATGTTCGTCTGTTTTTGTGTTTTTCCTCTTTGCGTTGATTAGTGTGCAATTTGGTTTGTGCCAAAAGAGATATTCCAAGGATGCATTGCGATTTTTTTTTTATATATATATATACAAAGGGGATGTCGGGGTACAAAATACGCACGCGATCTCCTTCTTTATTTTTTTACCATAAATACTTTATAAAAAATATATATGGTGTTAATAGTACTAATAGTATTTTTTTCACTAAAGGATTAAACAACCTAATTATAAAAAAAATTGTATCAACATAATTACGTATCACATTAAGAAAAATCAATAACAATAATGTGTTAAAATATATTAATTATATGTTAATTTTAAATAATTTATTATATTTATATTTTAAATTCAATATTTTTTTAGATATTAATTATACATTTTTTTTAATTTTTCAATAACTTCATAAAAATATTAATTTATAAATTTATTAACTTACTCTTCTTCTTTTTTGTAATACTTCAAATCTCTTAATTTTATTCTTATTTTTAATTTATAACTTAATGTTGTGTGGAATTATTAAGAATACAAATAAAGAGGATAAATTGAAGAATTTAAAAATATTGAAATCAAAATAAAAATAGAACAAGTTATTATAAGTTAACATATAATTAACATATTTTAACATATTGTTACAATGTGTATTCTTCTTAACACATCACATAATAATAATAATTACACTAAAAAATATTTTTAAAATTGTACAAGAGATTTCACCTTATTTTAAATAAAATAATTATTTATCATATATCATAATTAAAAATGCAATAAACTTTTGTGACAAATAGTACAATGAGTTATTATGTTTTTTTAAGCCCTGTTTAGAACGCCATAAAAAAGTGAAATGTAAAAATAAATTAGAATAAGTTATAATGAAATAAAATATATGACTTAAAATTATATTTGGTAGAATAAATTTGGTAAAAAAAAAAAAAAGAGAATGAGAATGGATTTTTTTTTTAAAAAAAAGGTTTAAAAGACGATATTACCCCTGAAAAAGAGCAATTAACCAAAAAGAGATGAATTTTAAAGAGAACGAAAGCGCAGAGGTTACTGCATTTCATCGCAATTTGGCTCGAGGCTCTGTGATCGTGTGTCAGTCCGGTGTGGGTGATCGTGGCAGAGCATAAGTCGACAGAATTGATCGATCTTCGCGGTGGATTCACTTAGAGACTGTCTAAATAGGGTGGGCTTGAAAGGAGACGAGCTGTCATCTTCGGTGTGGGGGTTGTGCTGCTCGCCTTAACTGCTCCGGAGGCCGAACGCTACACTTCGAAGCAAAGACACCGGAGCACCCTCTCCGTTCAACTCTGTTCCCTGTGAATGCTTGTGATTGATGTTCGGATCCTCGCATGATTGCAGCATTATAGGATTCAAGAATATAATCATCCTATTCTGTTCTTCACCAGGGCAACTTTAGAAAAATATTTCCTCTCCGCGGATGCACCACACTTCTATCAGTCCCTCAGTGAAAATGTGTCTCCCGTGCTACCTTGTCTCTCTTTCTTTCCCTTTCCTTTCCTTTCCTTTCCTTTCTTTTCCTTTCCTTTCTTCTCATTCCCATCTACCAAACAAGCCCACTCTATGGGTAAGAACAAGTTTATTATAGAAGCATGGAAAACAATCTCAAACGCATAACGCCGAAATTTTGCTTGCGAAGAGGGGGTAAAAGTAAGATCATACGGTTACTTGAAAATGAAGATGATGAATTTAGAATATTTATTATGAAATACTTTAAGTTATAAAATTATTTTAGAAAATTCAAGTACCAATTTTTTTCCTTTTAGTCTTAGGATTGTGACACAAAGAGATCATAGCTTAAAGAAGTTGTCACAATGCAGTAGGCAAAATTTAATAGGTTAGCCCGTTCAATTTACTCAACTTACTATTTGAGTTTGCATATTAATATGTAAACTTATTTAGGAGGATTATTTTATTCAATTCGTTTAACTTTAAGTAAAAAAATCCATTAAAATTTACTTTTCCTTGGGTTTGTCAGATGTTTTTAAACTTTTAAGAAATTAGTATGATATTTAAATTTTAGTTACAATAATTGGCCTTTAAAATAAGATTCAAATCCTTTTAACTAAAAAAATTAAAAAAATTGTTACTTATTTTATTTTAATGAAAAAATTTAAAAAAATATTACTTATTTTATTTTATTTGGGTTGTTTGATGAGACTTAATTACTTAAATAATTATATTAATTTTCTTATTGAACATTAAATAAATTTTCTAAAGATTTAAAATTTTGGTTTAATTTAAATTTTAGAAGATTATTTTTATTATAATTTATTTTTTTTCTTCAACCCATTGAAGGCCAACGCACATGAGTTGGGTTGAGTAGGCTCACTTTAGAATTTTTATTAACACCTTATTTTTAAAATCTTGAAATAAAAGAAATTATAAGAACTTTAAATTTAAAATTGGTTTAATACATTCTTTAAACTTATATACGGAACCAAGATTTTCAGGCTGTAGCAGGAAATAAATAAAAAAAATAAGTGAGAAATAGAATAAAAAAATTTCAGTGAAAAAAAAAAAAGAAAATAGCTCGACGTCGGATCCCCTATAATCGTGTTCCGCCAATCTCTTCTTCCGAAACCTGCAATTAGCTAACCAAAAAGCCTCCTCTCATGGTAATCAAAGCGCTGCTCGTGGCTACAATCCAAAGCATCAAAGCGAGGCAAATCTTTGACAGCCGTGGCAATCCAACTGTCGAGGTTTAATTCTTCCCAACCTCTTCCATTTCGATCATTACTGCATTTCTCTTTGGTTCTTTAACGGTTTTCAGGTCACTCTTTGTGTGTGTGCGCGTGCGTGTTTTGGGTTGTTGAAGAAATGGTTGCATCTCCTGAGGCTTCTGAGGTATAGATGTTTAGAAATGTTTCTTACATGGTCGATAATTGGATGTGGATTACTACAGGTGGATTTGACTTGCTCAGATGGCACATTTGCTAGAGCTGCCGTTCCAAGCGGTGCTTCCACTGGTATGCTTTTATATGAAGTCTAATTTGCCACTTGATGTTATGAGTTGCATTTGCTCATTCTCTGCGTTCTATAAATTTTAGCAATTTCGAAACTAGAAAAAACTTCTTGTTTCTATTAATTTAGGGATTTACGAGGCCCTTAATTAAGAGATGGGGGATCTGTTACCTCGGAAAAGGTGTATCAAAGGTAAATCTCATTCACTATACTGTTTCGTCTGATCGGTTCTCTCTAGTTGATAGATCTGTCTGCGTATCAAGCTCACTTACAGTTTCCCGCACACGCAGGCTGTTGATAATGTGAACAAAATAATTGCCCCTGCATTGATTGGCAAGGTCAACATTTTTTTTTTCCTATTAGTACATTAATTGCTGTTCATCGTAGAAAAAATTGTAATAGTTTGAGTTTAGTTCTTGTACTGGATAAAAAGAGGTTTATTGGCTGCTTCTTTGGTGTGATAGAATGTTAATGTTGTTCTATGGCCATGAACAGGATCCAACTCAGCAGACTGCCATTGACAACTTATGCTTCAACAGCTTGATGGAACTGTTAACGAATGGGGTTGGTGCAAGCAAAAGGTACTTAGCAGGTCACAGTTCTTATGTTTCTTTTTTAATAATATTCATCTGTTCCTAATGCCTTGCACTATTTCAGCTTGGAGCAAATGCCATATTGGCAGTGTCTCTTGCTGCCTGCAAAGCTGGTGCCAGTGTATTGAAAATTCCTCTTTACAAGGTAAATATTCTAATATGTCTGAGCTGCGGAATTTGCATGTTTCTTTACTTTCAATTTATTGATGATATCTGACTACTTTATTGCCATATTTTTTATACAGCATATTGCAAATCTTGCTGGTAATAAGAAGTTGGTGCTGCCGGTTCCCTCTTTTAATGTTATTAATGGTGGATCACATGCAGGAAACAAACTTGCCATGCAGGCATGCTATCTAGGGATCGTTCTTTTTGTCTGTATGTGTGCCTGGACAGAGCAAAATTTATAATGAATGAACTTCTGATTTTTTTTTATTTTTTTTTTTCATGCAGGAGTTCATGATTCTTCCAGTGGGAGCTTCCTCTTTCAAAGAAGCCATGAAGATGGGTGCGGAAGTATATCACCATTTACTGCATTAACATGTATCTACCTCATTGGCTCTTTCCAAAGTTCTCTTTATTTTGTCAAAATAGGATAATGGGTACATTTTCACTGTACGGTGCACCACAAAGTGGATACATTTCCCAAAGGTTTGGTATAAATGAGCAGCCTATTAGTTGGACATAAGTGGTGGTTGTACTATGTCATTTCAGGCTGTAATTAAGAAGAAATATGGTCAGGATGCAGTAAATGTTCGTGATGGAGGTGGCTTTGCTCCTAACATTCAGGTCAATGATGGACACTAACTCTGTGTAATACATTCCAGGAACTTGGGGTCCCTGCTTAGATTGTTTGTCCGTTACTGATGATATCATTTCTGTTGAGTGTTCAGGAGAACAAGGAAGGTCTGGAGTTGCTAAAAACTGCCATTGCCAAAGCTGGTTACACAGGCAAAGTTAGTTTTATTCCCCTATCATGGTTCTGTTTACGGTTATTTAGATTGCTTCATTTAATTGAGTTTGAAAATTTTAATTATATCCTTAGGTTGTTATTGGAATGGATGTTGCTGCTTCTGAATTTTACAAATCAGACAAAACATATGACCTGAACTTCAAGGAAGAGGTAAGCTCTCTGTATATTTCTAAGTCATTAGAGTAACTGAAGTTAGGTCTAGAGCTGTTGACTGTGACTGTCTGGTCTAATTGGAGAGTAGGTTAGACAAGCCTTAGTCAAGTAATCATTTTGGCAGCTAAAGATATTAGATGCTGGTTGTTAAGAAGGCTCGAAAACTTGGTCTGGGTGAAACAACTAAAATTTTCTTCCATTCAGTAGAGAAGATTAAACCAGAACTACATATAATATTTAGTGGTTGCTTTATGTTTCATGTTGCCATTAATTGTGTTTAGAGTTTATCTGGTCTGCATCACTTCAAGGCATCTCATCGTTCTACCAATGTGGTCTGCAATTCTGCATCACTTCTGGGCATCTTATTGTTCTAATAATGGTCTGCCACTTTCCTGTTCGGTATTATTTGCTTAAGGCTATGTTTGGGAGTTTAGGGGAGGGTGGAATGGAGTGGTCATTAATGGAATGGTATGAAATGGAATGGAATGGAGTGGAATGATTTGAGTAAATATGTTGTTTGGAAGTTTTAATGAAGAAAGGAAGGAACTTTTAAATTTTTTGTCTGAAAGTTACAATTAAATGAATGGAATGGAATGACTAATTAATTACTTTTTTCAACATTACCCTTTACACGATGCAAAACCCTTATTTATAAAAGTAAAAAAGGGTATAATAGTAATTTTAAATAATTGAGCCACTCATTTCCACTCTTGAAAAAAAGTCATTTTGGATTGTCAGGGAGTGTCTTTGAGGCCCTCCCTTGCCATTCCATTCCTTTTAAAAAAAATCACCCAAACATACTTTTTATTTAAATTGGCTATTCCACTCCTTGTCATTCCATTAGTGACCCTCCATTCAAACATACCCTAAAATGACATCATTATTAAGTAGTTTTTACCTCAGTAAAGAGTTCAATCAGGTGGGAGTTTGTGGTTTAATCTAATTCCTTAGTAGTTGAATGTTTGGTAATTTGGTTAACTTATTTCTTATATTCTATTTCACATGCAGAACAATGATGGCTCACAGAAGATCTCTGGAGATGCTCTGAAAGATCTTTACAAATCATTTGTGACAGAGTACCCTATTGTTTCAATTGAAGATCCTTTTGACCAGGATGACTGGGAACACTATGCCAAGCTAACTAGTGAGGTTGGAGACAAAGTATAAATTGTCGGTGATGATCTATTAGTTACCAACCCCAAGGTTAGCAAATGACCTCCTACTGGGTTGAACATAATCTTCTTTATTTATTATTTCAATTTTTTTGGGATTTGACCACTGAAATTCATACTTTTGTCTCCAGAGGGTTCAGAAGGCAATTGACGGAAAAACATGCAATGCTCTTCTCCTCAAGGTAATCTTCTACTGCTCTTTTTTCAGAGTTTATTGGAGCTTTCTTTTGGTACAGAAGTATATTTACATCTGGACATTACCTGATACGATCCTGAAACAGGTCAATCAAATTGGATCTGTGACTGAAAGCATTGAAGCAGTCAAGATGTCCAAGAAAGCTGGATGGGGTTTAATGGCTAGCCACCGAAGGTTTGAACCAGCTTAAAATTCAGATTACACTAGAGAAATTCTGTCTAGAAGATTTTAAACAATCCAATTAAGCTCAACTTGCTGATTGGGTTGGAGCTTCCACAAATTTTTTTATATTTAAACTATTTCTTCTGGTTTTTTCTCCTCCCACACACACACAATACACAGTTGGCTCCCCAAAAAATTTGTCCTTAAATACCCTTAATCACACATATTTTGAACCCACCACTTTATTAATTCGGTTCCCTTTCCTGTATGCTGACATTACTGTAATAATTGGTTGCAGTGGAGAGACTGAGGATACCTTTATTGCTGATCTTTCTGTTGGTTTGGCCACGGTATTACCACATTTCAGTTCAAGTTTTGTGCTATTACCACTTAAAGCCACTCGTTCAAATTGTTATATCCCTGAGTGATAATTTTCTTTGTCTATGAACAGGGTCAAACTAAGACGGGAGCTCCATGCAGGTCAGAGCGTCTTGCTAAATATAATCAGGTTAGTGTTGTTCATTTCAGTACATTAGTGCCTTAGCTTCAATTGCTTTTAAGCTGTACTAATTGCTTATCAGTTACTCGTAGTCTCGAGATTTTGTGAATTGTTAATATACTTTGTGCTGGCAGCTATTGAGAATTGAGGAGGAGCTTGGTTCAGAAGCAGTGTATGCTGGCTCAAACTTCCGCACGCCTGTTGAAACCTACTAGAGTGGTGAATAGCAGGATTACATGAAGAGTGCGATTTGGCTTCGGGCTTTCAGTTTTGTGAAGAATAAGTTAATAACTAGAACGTTGGTCTCGTTAAGCTTTTTGACAGTAACCTCTGAATTCTGATCCCTGAGCTTAGACAATATTGCGCTAAATTTCGGAAGATGGTTTAATTAATTTTTGCTTCAATACTAAGTTTTTACCTTTCTGTTGGCTGTGTTAGATTCCTTCTTACGTACGGTGATATTGAAATACAGAACATTTATATCACAAATCGAGAAAAATAATACACCAAATATTCCTTTTACCTACCACCGCTCTGGCTGACAGGACCAGCAGGGCCTTAGTCACAAAGATCCTCTTTTCCATTTTTTCATTTGCACGATCCGTACGGCTCAATGCAATTTTCTTGCTTGGAGAAGCAATGTCTATGTTCAAATCAAACTCAAAGAAGGGTGGGTTGGTAGTTATTTGGGCTAAAAAAATAGCATATACTTGGTTTAAAAGAGTGGCTTTCAAGAAAATTGGTTTTGGAGAGGGCGTGGATTGGGGCATACGAATATTGAATATGGATCACGTGGGAACATCACTGCAAGTGGTTGACAAGGACTTTAATTCATAAGTGCATTGGACGAGATATGCTGGAAAAAAAAAAATGGATTATTTCCATTAGATAAATTAACAATCTTAATTTCGGGAAATATATATATATATATATATATAATTTATAAGATTGATTATCTAAGTGGATTTTACATATTTAAGTGAGAATTGCTCTATAAACTGAGATTATCATTTTTGAATTTGATACGAATAATTTTATATATTTATTTTTGAATCCAAACTACATGGGAAACGAGCTAGTCAAATTTGGATCTGTCCAAATTAGTAGCATTCTTTACTCTGAGGACAAATAAGAATTGATAGAAATTTGCAGAAATCATTTAGATAGAATTGACATTAATTGGTGTGATCTGTTTTAGGCTGAAATTTTGTTTGTATAAAACAAAATAGTTCTTATCACAGCTCCCTAATGTAGAAGACTTATGTAAAGTCAAGGGTGCATGGACTGTATTCTCATTTCTCATTCCTCTTCTTATTAGCCAGCAATGAGTAAGTGCTAATCCACCAAACAATAAGTAGGTGATACAAATCCTGGGTTAGATTCTTCTATCCAAGAGTTAGACCCCTTGACTGTTGCTGCATTAACTATTCATGCCTTTCTTTGGACTATTATTTGCTTTCAAATCTTTGTGGTCCCTTGGTGAGGTACCCCACGACTGCATGAGAAAGGTGCTTTTATGGCACTTGCTTACAGTGAAATTAACCTATTAGTTTATTCTTTGAAGAAGAGTACCAAAAAAAAAACAAGGGTGAAAAAAACAAAGGGAACCAGAAAAAATAAAAGGTCTGCAGGCTGTGGGGTTCGAACCCACGCGCACTTATGTGCAGAAGATCTTAAGTCTTCCCCCTTAACCTCTCGGGCAAACCTGCTTAATGTGATAATTGAGCTCAGTAAAAAGTATTTATCCTAATGAGAAAATAGAAAACTTCAAAATTTTGCAAAAATGAAATATTGAAGCAACTACTATATAAATAACTAGCCCTTATTATTTATGACTTAATTAGCTTCACATGCACTAATAAAGTTACTTTATAATAGTATAAAGCTAAGAATTGAACAACACAATAAAGTATTTGTACAATTAGTTAATATACTTTTTTTATTGGTAAAATTTTATTTTTGATCTCTTAATTTTATAATAAGTTCTAATTTTTTTTTTTAAGTTTTTAAATTCTATTCAACTATTAACTTTAAACTTCAATAAAAAGAATTCTTTGTTAAATAACTTTTTTTTACCTACTCTTTCTTTGCCAACATTAATATACTTAAAATGCAATGCTAACTTAGTATTATCCTCTAAAATTTTCATAGCTAATCACTACCTAACATTTTACTAATCATGTAAAATAATTAAATCCCCAAAATCTAAATCACTGCCAACATGAAGAAGAACAAAATGCGGTAGAATAAAACCATTAGAGGTTTTGAATGCATTACTGGTATGTCACAACAAATTTGGGTTATAATAATGATACAAACATTTACAAATTGAAAAGAAACAAAAGCTAGAAAAGAAAAGAGAGAAAAAAAAAAAAAAAAACACACACACACACACACATACATAAATGGTGGTACCAATAATGAGGCTGGATCATTTGAATTCGAGTTTCATTAATTCTTTTGCTTTTCAAGATGTTTTGTGTGGCCTTGGAATTAGGTGTTTAAGTTTGAAAGTTTAAGTTGTTTATTGCTAAATGCTAAGTGTTTCCATAATGATGAAAGAGTTTATAGATATGTATAAAAGCCTAAAAATTGCAGTGTGATATGATCTAACCCTTTTGATGTAAAACATAGTGTAAAACTTGAAGTTTTGAATTTGCAGACCCATAGATGCTTTCAAATGCAATTTCTTAGTCAATGATTACCACTTTTGTATTTAGGTGCCCAACTCCTAATATAAATCTACTAAGAAATGTTAGCTAAGAAAATGCATATAAATCTTTATTCAAGTAAGAGTCACTCTTATAAACTTTTCATCTCTTCCATGTTTTGCTCACAAAATAGAGGAGACTTAAATACAAACATCTTTTAACAACAAAGTAAAATGGAAAAGATAAACTAAAGGCACAACTTCTTTCTAATATGAGCCACTACATTGACAATTCTGTTATACTCCAGATCCTTCCTCAAGCTCATCTTCACTTCCCTTATTCTTTTCTCTTGCTTTTGGGCATAAGATATAATCTTCCTACTTTTTGTCAAAGCCATTAGTTATTTGAAGGTTCACTTCAGGTGTAACAATACTAACCCTTTGACATACAACCTTGTCTTCAAGGTTAAAAGTGTCAAATTTACGAGCGAGTTCTACTATGCTCTCCGACGTGACATCAGCTTGTGGTTTTCCATCCTATTCAACTAAAACTTATTGTGTTCCTTTAACAACTGTCCTATGATTGATGAAAGCAATTGGTTTAGCATCCAATGTTGCAGTAGTGTTTAATGGGATGTAGTATGGTTAAATCTTTGTTAAACAGCTTGAGCAGGGAAACTTAGAAGATTGGGTGAATTTTACTCTGTACTGATAACTTCAGTTTGTAAGCCACTTGACTAATACTCTGTTCAATAAGAAACAGACCACAAAATTGTTTTACGAGTTTCTAATAGGATCGTCGAGCAACTGATGTTTGCTGATAAGGTTGGAGTTTAAGCCAAACTCATTCCCCAACTACAAGTTGTTTCTCTTAACATTGCAGATCTATATACTTCTTCATATTGTCTTGGGTTGTACTTAAGTTTCTTTTAAGTGTCTTAAAGATCTGAGCATGAGTTTTGAGTTCATCCTCGACAGTTGTTACCTGACGTTAAAGAGGGAGTGAAACCTGGTATGGTAGGTGGTGGTTTGCCATAAAGTACTTAGAAAGGAGACATTTGAATCGTAGAGTGATATGAGCTATTATACCACCATTCTGCCCATGTTAAAAACTGGTCCAAGTGTGAAGGGACTTATGAAACAAAGGACTTGAGATACTGCTTGAGCCATATGTTTTAGGCTTCCATTTGACCATTAGTTTATGGGTGATGAACAGTGCTATATTTGAGAGTAGTGGCACTATTTCTTAGTAATTCTTACAAAAAATTACTAAGGAATAAGGATGTCCATATAAGAAAATAACTGTGGAAAATTTGTGTAGTTTAACTACCATATCACTGAATAGTTTAACTCCCTTGACTGCATCATAGCGAGATGGGAGGGAGACAAAATAACCATATTTGGTAAATTGATTGACCATTACTTAAATAATAGTCTCTCTTTAAAAAGTGGAAGACTCACTATAAAGTCCATAGAGACTTCTTCCCAGCTACTAGAAGGCAATGTTATAAGTTAAAGGAGGTCGTTGAGCTTTGCTAGAATGTATTTGGTTTGCTGGCAAATATTGTAGTATGCCACATAAGTATTAATGTCCTTACATAAACCTTTGCCAATAAAATGTAAAAATGATTTTGCGAAATGTTTTGAGTGTTTTAATATGAGCACCTATCGATGAATTGTGGCATTCATGCAAAATGTATTGCTTAAGCTCTAAGTTATGTGGAAAGTTGTCCTTGACTATGATAGAGTTTATAGCATGATAATTGATGAAGAAATGACAAGATATGTCATTTTTCTTTACTAATAGAATTGGTGAACCGGAGACACTTTGGGTCTTTTAGATAATGCCATGATCAAACATTTCCTACACCACCTATTCCATCTATGCTTTCTGAAATTGTAGATATCTATAAGGTTTGATGTTAAGTAGTGCAACATGAGGTAAATGATGAATTTGGTGATCGACTATTAGCTGAGGTGGAAATGATTTTGGCTCATAAAAACCTAGTGAAACTCATGTAAGAGTGTTAATATGCTATTAGACAATTGCTCTAAAATTGGAAAAGGCTCATTCATAGTCGTTATAAAGTGGCAACTAGCCATGGAATTAGAAGTTGCCAAGTTGTGGAATTATACAGTGTTGAAAGGTTTAATGCCCACAAGAGCCAAATTGTGCAATGTAACTAACGCATTGTTATATGTGAACTTTATGGTAAGGTCTTAAAAGTTGGTGGTGAATTTGCTTAAGGTGACAAGCCAAGCAACATCAAGCACCATGTCAGTGGCTTTAATGTCGAGAATACGAAAATCAATCTTAAATTTAGTTCTTGCAAGAGTAAAACAATGTTAGAACATTTATCAACACACTCCAAATAATCACCACTTCCTAAAACCATTCAAAATAGTTGGACTAGTGTTTTAGGTAATGCAAGTTGTGCTGCAAGTTAGGGACAAATAAAGTTATGCATTGATGTAGTATCCACTAGTATGTTGACTTTTTTAAAGCCCAAATAACCTTGCAAACAAATAATGTTTGCTTGAATGCACTAATTAAAATGAGTATACTAATTTCTAAAGTTTGTTACTTGTCGTTCTCTATAAGTAGTACCAAGGAAGCTATTCTAATTAATTCCTTTAATTCCTCGTGGCCTAAAAGTAAAAGACAAGTGTTAGGGCACTTGTAAGATGGTAAATATTTACTGTCATAGTAGTAATAAAGCCATTTATCTCTTTTTTTTTCTTTAATTTTGTAGTAGAAAGCTTTTTAATAGGGTTAGAGGAAGGTTTAAAGGTTGTTGTCGGTGGTGGTGGTAGTTGGGGAAGAGAGTGGTTATCTAAGGGTTAAATGAAGATAGGTATGAAGGGTTGTGGTCATAGGTTAGAAAGGGATTTTTGCAACTAAAGATGTTTTCTCTTATGCAATTTTCCAATGATACAACATAAAAATAAGATTGGGGTTGAGTTAGTTGTAGTTGTTGTATGCAAATTGTCATGGTGCAAGTATACATTATCAACAAGTAATATAGTAGTGAAAAATCAAATATCATCCTTTGGGAATTCTCGCTAAGAATTTTGCTAAGTATTAATGTTATCATGGTTACCTTATACAAGCTAATCGCAATATTGAAATAAGACAAGAAAAATGATGCAAAAGAACTAATAAAGTAAGACTTACAAGATGAGTATATATCAAGAAAAACTTTTTAGGATTGTGGTTTAATATGACATTTCAATTGCAATATAGTTACTTCCTAACTTAAATCTAATGCTCATGAGTTAGTCTAAACCTCTAATTTCATTATATGAATTCATCGTTCTTTTATAATTTGTATTACCATAATTCATTTCCCTATACTTTTATGAGAATCAAATTCAAGAAATGCGTTACGTATGGCTAATCACAACTCCACAAGTTCAATAGTTATATGTCTATTTTAAAAGTAAATTGAGTTAATACAAGCAATTAATTAAAATTGATCAAACAGTATTCAGTCTTATGACTAAATTTGAACTTCTCTTTTAAGAATTCCTAAATCCTCAACATAAATCTTAATTAGTGGCCAAGCAACAATGGCACAATGTAAAATTGAACTAAATAAACTCATTCACAATAATATTTGAGAAAGAAAGTAACAATATTCAACAAATTACACACTAAATCACCATAATCCTATAAAAATAAGAGTTCAACCTAGTAAATCCATGTATACAGTCCAATCCATATCAAACACAACCAAAATAAAAGGAATAAAAGAAAGTCTAATTTTGAAGCTTTAACCGGCTTTCTCCCTTGAATTTCCTCTTAAAATGCCTCCATTCAATGAATTATAACCTTATAACTTTAAGTTTTAGCCTTTTTTGCCTCAAAACATCCACTCTTTCAAGGAAACTCTAAAAAAATCCTATTTATATTGCCCCAAATTACCAAAAAATCAGTTTATCCTTCATTTTCTGCATTTCATCATCAAATATGTGGCATTATGTTCATTATAATGCCTTGGCACTGAAATGGTGCCTTTTGTATTAGCTTTAATGTTTCACCCGTAAGTTTTTGCTTTGATTTCATAATTTGATAGACCACCACTCGTTTGGAAAGGTCTAAAAGAGCTACACAATTATTTATGCAATAGTTATCTCTAAATTCTGACATCTAAGGGTTTAAAAGTTGCCTCAAAGTAGGATGCTCACTTGTTTGATGTCAATACCATCATTTCATCATTTTAAGGCTTGAGCAAGAATAAAATATGTATGAGTGGCTTCTATTTAGCAAAATATTTGCATGTAATTCATCAAATTAACATGAATTAATATTAAAATAACCTAAAACCTAGACCAACAAAAGCAAAATAACTCATCTCATACAATTTACTCAAAACCAACATAAATCTAATAACATTTCTTACTTATTTAACATGAATGTGACCAAAATTATTCTAAGTCATTGAGCTTTTAGTAGTTCATATTGTAAATGTATTTTAAGGTATAAATAGGTTTATAAGTTAACTTTCAAATAAACATTGCACTTTAACTTTTAATTCCTTAAACTTGGCGTGGTACTCATCTACTGTGGTTTCCTATTTAAATTCTTTTAAAGCAGTTCTTAGGTCACCATATAATGTGGGCCTAAAATGTAATAACAATGCATTTAGAAAAGCATCCCAAGTGACCCATTAAGTCCTCTTTCATCAGCCATTTGTATCATGAATATGCAGACCCACTCATGTGAAAAGCTGTTATTTTCATTTTATGTTCAGTGGGGGTTTTATACGCATTAAAGAATTCTTGAATTTTAAATAACTAATCTTATATAGTTGACCCATTGAAATAGGGTATTTTAATTAACATTCCTTTAGTGAGAGCAAAGTCAGAGTTTACTAAGACGACACCTAGATTTTCAGTGATTTGTGGTAAGGGTATCAGTTGGGATGTTAAAGGTGGAGTTGGAGGTGGAAGACGATGATTCAAAAGCTACTTAAGCATAGTATTGGTCTACTGCTTAGATTGTTCAATTGTGGACATTCTTGTTTTGAGCTCCTTGCAAGTTTCATCAAGCTTATGCAACCTTGTACCTTTTGCCATAGGAATGAAAGCACCAATGCTAGCTAAGAGAATGCACACAAATCTCTTTTTGAGTAAGAGTCACTTCTTTAAACTTTTTATTTCTTCCATGCTTTGCTCACAAAATATTGGAGGCTTAAATCTAAAGCGTTTTTTAACGAAAAAGTAAAACAACAAAGACAAAATAAACAAGTGTAACGCTAATAATCAGTTTCCTTCTAGTACAAGCCACTACATTGACAATTTTGTTATGCTCCAGATCCCAATGCTACATCTATTATGTAGTCTGCAAGCCATCTTAGACAAGTCTTCTTCCTTTCGAACCTTCTCTTCCTTCCTGGTTGGGCTTCCTCCAACTCATCTTCACTTCCCTTGTTCTTTTCTTGTACTATTGGGCCTAGGCTCTAATTTTCTTGCTCTTTGTCAAGCCCATTGGATTTTTAAAGGTTCAATTCAGGTGTTGCAGAATATTACCAACAAAATTAATTTTGACTGAAGCAATCCAACCGTGGAACTAAGAACATTTGTGATTAGATTGTAACATTACATTTAGATTTCACGGATTTAAGTATTTTACATGTAAGATTAGTGAAGTAGTTTGATGAAAAATCTAGAGGATGACTCTAAATCAGCATTTTCTATTATCTAGGCTAGGAGTGAAAAAAAATTTTACTAAATTTTGAAAGCTAAGTGATCCAAGTAAAATTACATGAATTTAAAAAAAAATTAAAAACTAATATAAAGTTGAACATTAAAGAATGTAATTTTACGTTTTTCTCATATTCACAGTGGGGATTTTTACAATTTACCAAAGCTTATATATGTTTTATCATATGACAATTTATTAATTTTCGTCCAAGAAATTAAAATGAGGAAAATTGCATGTTTGTTTATTAATAATAGGTAAAATTAATTATTTAGTCCCTACAGTTTAGCTCAATTTTTAATTTTGTCCATATAGTTTATTTTCTTTCAAATCCATCCCTATAATTTCCGATGTTTGAGAATTGATCCCTGCCGTTTGTTTCCGTTGAAACTCAGTCTGATTTCATGCCGAGACGGAGAAATGTAAACAACGTGGCTGCCACGCATTAATGATGACCTTGCATCTTCAAAGTCTTGCACATACTCAAAACGCACGCTTAACTCCTTGAATCACTCTTCAAGAATCCTAGAAAAGCCCCGATGTCTGGTTTCCGTGATACAGACCAGGAATCGCTGGAAAGAACATAAAGGTGCTAAAGAGAAGATAGAGAGTAAAAAGGAGAAGGAAAATAGTCAAGAGAAAAACAGAGAGAATTGAAGAGATCTGGTCAAGTCACCCTATCGGCTGTGGGCCGCCAGGGACTATTGCTCCACCCATCTAATCAGAGTAAGGCTGCGGATAGCATCAGATTTGGCTTCTCTAATTTGAGTTCCACTCTCACTACTGTGTGACCTCTGCTTACTTAATTAGTAGTTATCTGATGTTTGTTGGTGTCTAATCTATTATTACGATATGGTGTTGTATGGATGTTTGATTCTGAGGCCTTTTTGCTGGGTTCGGTGATTATCTACACTTGTATTTGCACAGATCATACTGCGTGATGTAGAATTAGCCACTGGGTTGTATTCATGAATTGATAATAAGGTGCAAACCTTCTGGAAATAACAAATGCCCTTCATGATACAAGAAACACTGATTAGGCCTTGGCAATTAGACGCAAATGCTATAAAACAGAATAAAAAAAATGAAATAAAACATCATTCCTCGTGCCTGATAAATAAGATTTCACATAACAGTAATAGAGCATCCTAATCTCTTACGCCTTACTATTGAAAACGTTAGCAACTAGAATGAGGGTAAAAAAACATTTTGGACATGGAGAAATCAAGTTTTAGATGAAAGGTTAATTAAAAGTTGATTTTTAGAAGGGACACAAATTCTAGTAAGAGTTGTCGTGAAGCTACTTTTCCGGCTCTGCCAAATGGGAATAGTGAAACTAGAAGAGGTGTCTGATAAATTGGAAAATAGTTGTGGGGCTATGAGGATGGGATCATTTATGCGAATTTTCATCATTTTAGGACTTTGAAATGATGAAGGAGGTATGCATGAGACGAGCCGAACAGGGAATGAAAGGGTGTGTGCAAGATGCAGAGATACAAGCTTTTTTGAAGACAAGGGTATGTGCAAGATGCAGAGATAAAAGCTTTCTTTGAAGATGCAAAGTAATCACGTGATGTGGCCAGACTTTTGCCACCTCAGTCATCTGTCAGCCACATGGCATGTAAGCTAACGGAGTTACAGCGAAAATAAACATTGGGCTCTGACTTGTAATATTTTTGGAAATTATGAGATGGGTTTAAAAAAAATTAAACTATAGGGACTGAATTAAAATTGAGGTAAAGTATAAGGGCTAATAATTAATTTTCCCTTAAAATTATTAACAAACTCAGTATAAAATGGCGGAAAGATCTGTCGGAGGAAATAGAACATTCACAAACCCAGGGGAATTGAGAGCAAACCCTAACATTTGTATAGGGGGATTCTTACAAACTTGTTGCTTGCCTCCTCGAGCATCTGTAAATTGAAGTTGCATAGATATGGCAGAGCATTTGGCATCGATATTCGGAACGGAGAAGGACAGGGTGAACTGTCCCTTCTACTTCAAGATCGGAGCTTGCAGGCATGGCGATCGCTGCTCCAGACTTCACACTAAGCCCACAATCAGCCCAACTCTACTTCTCTCCAACATGTACCAAAGGCCTGATATGATCACTCCGGTTGTTGACCCTAATCAAGGCCAGACACTAGACCCCGACAAGGTCCAGGATCACTTCGAGGTTCGCAACTTTTGTTTACTTTTTCTCTCACATTTTCTTCTGTGTTTGGATCTTGATTTGTCTCTAGTAAATTTTCGCTCGCACGATTCCCCCCCCCCCCCCCCCCAACTTTTTGAGGTGGCATTAATCCTGAATTGAATATGTTTTACAAACAGATGCTGGCATGTAATTTCAGGATTTTTATGAAGATCTATTTGAGGAGCTGAGCAAGTACGGAGAAATTCAGAGCTTGAATATTTGTGATAATTTGGCTGATCATATGGTATGCTTTCTTCTCTTTTTGTCAGGGGTATATTTCTTATTTAAAAGAAAGGGTTATATTTGTTCAATTATTTAATACTCTTTATTGTGGTCTTTAGGTTGGTAATGTGTATGTTCAGTTCAAAGAGGAAGACCATGCAGCAAATGCTCTAGTGAATCTGTCTGGAAGATTTTATTCAGGTTAATGTCTTGGCTTCATTCCCTTCCATGTTTTTGTTTATATGATTCAGGCTTACTCTTGTTTTATTTCGATTTTTTCCTTGTCATTGCAATTTAAACACAATTGTTGTTTGTCAAAAACAGTTATTGTTGACGCAATATTCTAAGGACTGAATTAACTGGCACAAGTTTGGTAATGCTAGTTCTTTGAACTGGATTGTGATTTTGTATGTGATACAACCTAACCAAAAGTCTTGGTATTCATGGTTTCTATATAATACGTTTATAAGCTAAAAATTATCTCTCATTTGATTTTGTTTTTTGTTTGTTGCCGTCTGTAATATTGTGAGTGCATGACATGTATTGACTAACTGCAGGGATGATGTCGCTTGATATATAAGAATATTATTCCACAAATGCATCTTTTAGTTTTGTGCTTCTGTGTAAGCTAATATTCAAAATTGGTTTCGGGTAAATAAATTGGAGATGCCCAACTAATTTGGCATGACCTCTTTACGTTAATTATACTGCACCCACTATTAGTTGGCCAATTCTTTTTCTCATGTTGGAGTCTTGAGCATGAAATGCATTTTGGCCTGGTACCTTGTGGTTTGTCACAAGTAGCTCTCTTTAGTCTTTTCTGCTCAATCTCTCTGTCTGGGGTCTGATCTTTTTTTAAGTTTAGTTTTGTGTAGCAATAAGTTTATTTTCTAACTACTGCTACTATTCGAAGTCTGTCTGTCTGGGGTCTGATCTTTTTCTCATGTTGGAGTCTTGAGCATGAAATGCATTATGGCCATGTACCTTGTGGTCTGTTGCATGGTAGCTCTCTTTTGTCCTTTCTGTTCAATCTGTCTGTCTGGGTTTTGATCTTTTTTCAAGTTTAGTTTTGTGTAGCAATAAGTTTATTTTTCTAATTGCTCCTATTATTTGAACTTTGAAGTAATAATGGTAACCTTAGCAACAATATGAAGGTTTATCATTTTTAAATTGTGTGGCATTAGTTTTATTCTTTTTATTGCTGTTATAGCGGTAGTTAATGCAATAAGAGTAACAATAAGCAGTATTAATATCAATAAAATAACAATCACAATAACAGCAATAATTTGAAACTGCTTGGGGACTCCAAAGTACACAAGACACATGATTCATACATGTAATTAAACTTTACTGTCAATTGTGTCTTCACATGATCATTCATGAGTTGGTCTTTATTGTTGAACATTTCAGTTGTTGTATGGATTAGGGTTAGGATTAGGAGGATGGTAATGGTAAAGTTTGTTCAAAATAATATTTGAAAGTGGCTGAATTGGATATTACTTCCTACGCCAATCTTTCATGATATTAATTCTGCATAGAAAGGTATTTGATGCTTTAGGACTTCAGTTGAAGCTTCTTTTCTTTCTTGGTAGCTAAATGCATATCTAATATACTGTTGTTGCAAGTTTGAATAGAAGAGTATTTATTTAGCATCTCTTGTTTGGAAAATTTTATTGATCATGCATATATGCATGTGTATGTACAAACATGCCTTCGAAATATATATGCCACTTTCTATATGTATGTATGTATTTATCTTTCTGTGGAATCATATACAAATTGTAGTTTAAAATTCATATTGAGGTTGCAGAGCTACCATACTGCACCAGTTTGATATATTTTTGGTCTTTAGTTTTAAAAAAGTGGCTAATAGGTATGACAAAAAGCTGCAGTAGGTTTGTTCCTAGCATAGGGGCGGTTATATATGGTTTTTAATTTTTTGGACATAAGTTATAGTATTTGAAACATAAAGCAATTGCTAAAGGTTGTACTGCTTGCTGGCAGGATATTAAACGTGAGTAGATAATTAGTGCTGCAAGTAAATTACACATTTCTTGTGGAAGTCCATGCACTATGTATAGTTGATTGAGGTCCTCATCCCTGGAAAGGGAAAACTATTATTATTGTGAATGTTCTAACTCTTGATGATGCATTTAGGGCGACCCATCATTGTTGACTTCTCTCCTGTGACGGATTTTCGAGAAGCTACTTGTAGACAGTATGAGGAAAATGTATGTAATCGAGGTGGCTACTGCAACTTTATGCACCTTAAGAAGATTAGCAGGTTGGTTTGTGCCTCAAGTCTTTTTCTTACTTTCACATTTCGCACATGCATTTATCATTTATGTTGACTTTGCCTTTCTCCATGCTCTTCTAAATTTAGGGAGTTGAGAAAGCGCTTATTTGGGAGAAGCAGGCGGTCTAATGGCCACAGTAGAAGCAGAAGTCGGAGCCCTCCTAGGCATCGCAACTCTGATGAGCGATCACATTCTGGTCGCAATTCTGGTAGAAGAGATTATGACAGATATCATGGTCACCAGGGTAGGGGTAGGTGGCCTAGAAGCCGTAGTCCTCGAGGAAGAGAAAAAAGAAGTAGAAGTCCAGTGGGAAGGGACAGGAGCCCAGTCAGAGAAAGTAGTGCAGAAAGGAGAGCTAAGATAGAGCAATGGAACAGGGAGAAGGAACTGGAAGAATCTGCTAACGAGAACAATAGGAATGACAACGATTATGAGCAGAGTATCGCACAAAATAGAGGTGAATTTGGTGACCATCAGATATAATAGCAGCATGTTTACTCATCCCTAGAGGGAAAAAGAAAAAAGAGAGACCCTGTGGTAACAGTGGCAAGTAATTTATCTTGTTTTGTTCACATTGTATCGAGTTTAGTTGCCAGTAATTGTATTTTATTATTGCCCTGTTCTGAATCGTCTTTTGTTCAGTTATAGTGCCCTGTAATATCCATACCATTGACAGTTATTGTTTCTGCGGCTTTAGCTGATATGTTCCTGCAACTTAAGAGAGAAAAAACAGAGGGACAGATTAGAATCGGGGAAGTTTCAAATCTCCATGATTTTCCGGAAAAGCAAGTAATGAAAACTAGTGATCGCATATTGCTCATTTTAAGTCAGTCAGTTCAGGGAGTGCAATTACATATACATTGCTTGATTATATCGTTAGACTTGGACATAAGATAATAGATTTTGTTATTGTCTGGATTTATGCAATCAGCAACATATCAAATCCTACACAAATTTGAAATAATGTGACTACCTAATGTGTGGGCGTCCTCCAAATATTCCAATTACTCGTTTCCTCCCATTTTTTAATGCCAAGCAGTGTCAAAAGTAATTCCTTTCTTGGAAACTCAATGGTTGATTCAATCTTTTATTTTTTAAATATTATGGGCCCTTTTCAATACAAAAATAAAACAATTTCTTTTAAGTATAACATCTTAATATATTACTTTCCATAATATAAGATCTGAGTTTTATTTATTTTTTATTATACATAGATTGAAAAGCCACTTTTGGTGTTTACTGTATAGGAAATTAGGTATTTTATAACCAAGTTCCAAATGTAGGTAAAATTAATAATCCGATTAGAATCATGTTAAATCAAATATATTAAATTATATTTTATTCTTATTGTTGAGGAAAAAAATGCAAAACTTTATTGTCATTTTCGAATATACTCTAAACATTTAAACTTAAAAATTAAACTATCTCAAAGTTTATATGTCATGTCTAACTCTAATAATTGAGGTGAGAAGCTGCTATTTGCCTTTAATAGGGGACATGTTAACATCAAGAGGTCTAAAACGATAAATGAAATAACAGCATTAAAAAAAATAAAACCAATAAACTTATTTTTGAAAAATTCAAAGCCCTATTTACTACACACTTATATTTCAAAGGGTATTTTTTTTGTTTGCATTTTCCCCCCAATATGTATCACATTCTGATATTTAAAATTATTTTAAATTAGAGTTACCACTTACCAGGATTTGCCATCTTTTGTGCCGAGGCGAGAGGTGCGAGGTGTTTCTCCCATCTTTCGTCGTTCCTATCGCCTCAAAGTCTCAATCCAACTGAAGAAGACGCCATTCCCAAACCCTTCTCTTCTGTTCTACTGCCATGGCCGCCTCTCTTACTCTTCCGCATTTCTCAGCCACCGCCGCTCACTCTCTTTCTTCCACCACCCAATCTCTCTTCCCGCTTCCCCCGGTTTCCTTCAGAATCAATCGCCGTCACTCTCAATCCCTTAAACTCTCAACTGCCTCCTCTGCCAAATCCACCATTTTCGCCACCATCGCCGTCGGTGACGATCTACCAGAAGCAACCTTTTCCTACCTCGATTCCGCCGGCGAGGTCCAGACCACCACTGTCTCCGACCTCACCAAGGGAAAGAAGGCTATATTGTTCGCTGTCCCTGGTGCCTTCACCCCGACCTGTTCACAGAAGCACCTTCCGGGATTTGTTGAGAAGTCGAGCGAGCTCAAATCGAAAGGGGTCGACACAATTGCTTGCATTTCGGTGAACGACGCCTTCGTGATGAAGGCGTGGAAAGAGAACTTGAAGGTGAACGACGAGGTGCTTTTGTTGTCGGACGGCAATGGAACATTCACCAAGGCAATTGGCTGTGAGCTCGATTTGAGCGATAAGCCCGTTGGCTTGGGCGTGAGGTCCAGGCGATACGCGCTCTTGGCGGAGGATGGTGTCGTCAAGGTCTTGAATTTGGAGGAAGGTGGTGCTTTCACATTTAGTGGTGCAGAGGATATGCACAAAGCACTCTGAGCTCTTATTACGGTCAGGTCCCGTGGGTCTCCATTTCTTCCCAATTGTGAGGATTTTCTGCTATCGCTTGAGTTCTGTTTCTAGTGAATTTAGCTCTGAACTTCTTTATCTCTTTTTCCCTTTATTTCCTCCTAAATAATACGAACGTAACCGTACCCTGTTTTACGATTTGGTGAATAGTATCACCAGGTTCTGAAAAAAAGTTGGGTTTTTGTGGTGATTTTTACTTAGTCTACGTAGCAATAAGAAAAGAAATGGTTAACGCACGCAATTTTGAGTGGGTTTCAGACCTTCAACGTTGGGCTGCGCTCTCCATGCAATGCTCTGCGCATAGATATTTCATATAATTTTTCTTAATTTACTTTTCAAACAAACCATGGCTGTTGGTTGGTGGCAGATTCCTGCAGTATCTTTTTATCCAATGTGCTAAAAATTTTTATTAAAAAATTTTTTTTTTTACAGTAATATATCTAAATCATTCATTTTTTATCAATCTAAAACTATTACTATAAAAATTGCAGATTCCCTAGGGCAGGGATCTCTCTGGTTGGTTGGACTTGAAACTTGGAACCTATAATCACTTCAGCCGTTGAGTCTCTTGCAGCTCTTAATAATAAGAATTAGTTTGAAAAATTAAGTTAAAATTGTGTGACTGTAATTATTGATTTTCAAATTTGATGTTGAATAAGTATTATATATAATTGAAAATTTATATTACAAATTAAATTTAAAAAATTATATATATATATATAGTGCTTATTGTGAAATTAAATAATATTCATATTTAAATTATTTATTTAACGTCTAGGAATGTCTGGAGAGAGCTCTGTGAAACGGATTTTTTTACCATTAAATTTTTATGACTTGTATAAAGTTATTTTTAATTATTAGACAACAGCAATTTAACCTGCAAGACAGATCGAGCTTTCCATGTTAAAGCCCAATATAACATACAGGGAGTCAAGAGTGAATGCCGATCCAACATAAAACTGTTGCGTATTTATCCCTTTTCTTGAAACTGTAATTGTTTTTGTCAAACAAATACAATGTAAAGCGGGGCAAATGAAAGTAAAGTTGCAAAATTTAAAAAAATAAAAAGCTACAAAATCTTCCAATCCATTTAATCAAAGATGTTTTGCCCTACTGGTGATCGATGCCAGTTGACTTCTTTGTTCCTTTTCTATATACTTCATATTGGGGAAGAACTCCTGTAATTTCTAATCGTGGCTGAATATTCAATATTCACAACAAGTTTAACACTTGTGAGGCACGGCTCTTTCTTATTCATAACCTTGGAAGAATGGCCATCCTCTCTTATACTAGCAAACTGTATCTGCTAGAACCTGATGAAAACAGACTGTATTACAATCCTGAGAAAACGAAGGCACAGTAAGTGGAATTTCTGAATAATGAAGGTCACATCATTTTGCCAAGTTCTTCTAGGAGTTGGGAACAATGGTGCCAACATATCCAAACGCCATGACGAAGAAGGCAACTGCTTGGAGAAAAAGGAATATGAAGTAGTGGTTTTTCCCAAACAGGAAGTCGTAGCACCCGCAGAAGAATAGGTAAAATCCAACCCCAAGCTCTAACAAGTGAATCCTAATGATAAGTCAACACACAGAACAAAAACGTAGGCCAGCACTGAGATATCTTTCAAGTATAAATTAGAGTGCAGTGAATGATATCTGATAACTGAGTCTGATAGCCTATTATATACCTGTCTCCGATCCTGAATCGAGGCTTCTTGGATGCTTTAGTGACTGCTTTAGCTTTGAGAGCGTCTCCAAGTTTTTCAGTGACAATCCATTCATTCACTCGACTCGCCTCTAGCAGGCCAATAATTGTTGCCTTTGTTCGATGCAGAGACATGACATTCTCAAAGAGAATCCAGAAGACTAGCAAGTGCAGTGACCTGAAACGTGGGAAACACGTTGAATAAACTAACAAAGTTTTACTTGCAAAACCAGTTCCGTCTTGTTAGACAGAACATGTATATGCTACTTTCCCTCATGAAATGTGATTGCAGAGTGAAACAGAATAAAAGAAAATCTTGAAAGAAGTGAAGACCTTGGAGTTCCAACTGCATTAAGAAGGGTGATGATGGAAGGGATGTATACAGCTCCCCACTTGGGGACCACGACCTCAGGCACCACAACAGTTGCAGGTAATACAATGCAATAAAATACAAATGTGTTGATGTGGGCTATGACTTTCCGAACGAAGAAGAAGCTGTAAATCACATGTACCTTCTTCCACGAGGAAACTTTCTGCAGTGGACGTATAAATGAACTTGGGGGGGTGAATACTGAATAGAATAGCCAATATATTTTGTTCTGCATTCAGTATTGTGCATATCTGATAATATTACTAGGAGGCAACGTTACCTTGTTTGTTATAATCTCCATTACCATTTTCCTGAAAAGATTGGCTGGCCCGCAAGACCAGCGATGCTGTTGGTAGCGATAGGCCTTGAAAGTGCTTGGCAATTCGTTTTTAACCTGTTGTCATATTACCCATGTCAAAGAGAGACACACAAAAACAACTTCGTGGCAATGGTCCTATCTTCCTCAATGCGTTGTACATAAGATCATAAAAAGATGGTTTAACAAAGAATGTTCACAAACATAGAAATATAGTGGCAGCTTTGACTTGAATTGTATGGTTGAATAGGAACTAAACCTTTAAATTGCCCAGGTATAGGAATTTCCATCCTTTGAGACTGGCTCTCACAGCCAGGTCCATATCTTCTACCGTGGTCCTATCCTTCCAGCCACCAGCCTCATTCAGCGCCGAAATTCTCCATACACCCGCAGTCCCTACATCGATGTAAGAGTACAAAACTGGATGTGAATTCATAATATCTAAACAGAATTTCACTAGTAGTAAAATTCTGTGTCTTTTTCTATAGTCATGACAAAGGAGGAAAATGGAATTGATTTGAAGTTTCTGTTAAAAAATATGCCATTGGATTACCGTTGAACCCAAAGAAGGCGTAAGTGGAAGACCCCACTTCTTGTTCCACAGTAAAATGATAATCCAGCGACATCTCCTGCATCCTGGTCATCAAACATTCATCGGAATTCACTGCAAAAAGAAACGAAGTAACAATTATTATTCATTACCACGGCACTAGCCTGGCAAGGCGTAAAATTTCCAATGTCATACAATGATTTTGAATAATATAACTCAGATATTTGTTAGGACAAACAATCAGTGGCCAAGGAAAGACCGAAAAAAGTTTACCGTTAAAATTCATTCATGCAACAACCAGAAGAGGTAAGAGAACTAGCAGCATAATAACTAATAATAATGACTATGAGAAGAGATGCTGTCAAAACACACAATCCAGTACCCACAATAATTAATCCATTGTGTCGTTCAAAAATCTAGAGTTTCCCAGCTAATATAATTCGACGTACTTTAGCGCTTTCTCAGCTATATGTTCCCAAAACTATTCATGGGTAGTGGACTCTGGCCCCATCATATTTGAGAACATCAGGATAAAAATCGGGCTTCTGTCTCAAACTTGTGCATTTGTTGATTCAACAACTATTTTGACCTCCTATGTTAATTGACTAATCTTAGCATACATTTAAAGTTAGTACTATAGCTCCATTTATTAGCTTCCACGCCTTGACCCCCAAATCTGATTCTTGCTTTCCTCATGTGAAGCAGTGGTCCAACGTTTACCTGACTTTTCGGCCACAGAAACTAACACAATCGCTGCAATAAATAAACCATTGACCATGACAATATACGGGAAAGTAATTTATTATTACTATATCATGGTTTAATCATTTATCAATTCATGGATGACTTTCCATGACAGATTGTACCAAAAGGCAGAGTTGCTACGTTGGCATTCGCAACTTTCCAGAGGATCAGACAAAAGATATAAAGGCATGGTAGAATCCACCTAGAAAAGAAAATAACACCCGGAAACAACACTTATTTTTTGTGTCTGATATATTTTGTTTGGAGGGGAGCATAAAGAGAGGGTCCCATCAACAATTAAGATGATAAGAGAACCCTTACGTGGCTTAAAGCCTAGGCAACCTTGGGCTACTAGACTGTGATTTTGCATGGATATTAATCCCCTAAGTGGGACCTATCTTTCCCCAACCAAACTGGACTAAAAAATGACCCACCGACAGTTCTCTCGAAGCAAGCTCTGTTTTTAGAACTTACTACCTTAAAACCAGATTAATCAAGAAAGCCGAACCAAGATTTCTAAATTAAGGAAGGATTAATATCGAGAAAAATTAATTACCGAACTTCCAGCGAGCCTGAATCAGGGCGAGTTCCGGATTGTGCACAAGGAAAGGAATGGTGCGCCAGAGGAAATCAGGCTCTGGTTGAAAGTCAGCATCGAAAATGGCAACGTAGTCGCACTGCTTCACGTAGCTTCGCTTCATGCCCTCTTTGAGAGCACCTGCTTTGTATCCGTTTCTGTTGTCCCTAATCTCGTACTTTATGTTTATCCCTTTGCTTGCCCATCTTTGGCATTCCAGCTCCACCAAGCTCTGCATATGTTCAGTTCCCACAATTATGCAGAATAAATCGATTGCTACTTTGGGATAGCAATGTATGTCCAATTCAGATTTTGTATACAGAAATGGCTTTCCTAGTTTCCTTATCCTACCTTGATTGTTGGGTCCGTGGAATCGTCCAGAACTTGTATTATGATCCTGTCTGAAGGCCAAGAAAGCCCACATGCTGCTCCAATTGACAGATGATAAACCTGCATTTACAAATACATGAAACTCAAAATTAAGGCTAAAATATATGGTATATTTATAAACCTCATATTGAGCAGAGTAAAAACAGTGAATTAGAAGGCCAAAAGTTGAAATGCACCTCTCTTTCGTTGTACATTGGAATTTGAACGAGAACCATTGGATAAGCAGAGTTGCCCAACTCTACGTCATCCTTCATTGGCTCCCATTTGTAACGCTTCTCTGGTTTTCGCCCAAACAGCTTTATCAAAATGATTACAACGCCCATATACACCCTCTCTACAAACAGCAACAACGACATGAATAAGCACAGAATGACTGCTATTCTCAGAAGCGGAACGATCAATGGGGTTTTGATCTGACTCCAAATCAATCCAATTTGCAGGGTAATGTCATCTCTGGCCCCTTGAAACGCATCTGGAAGAATAGTCGTCGATGAAAGCCGATCCATGTGGAATGTTGTGACTGAAATTGCAGAGAGGAATGGAACAAGCTGCAAAGGGTAGCAGACAAACCCCCACAATCGAAAAGGATTTAAAAGAACAAACTTAGCTAAAGAAGCAGGAATATTTTCTTTTTGGATTTTGTTATTTTGCTTCTGGGCCACGCAAAACAAAACAATGGAGGTAGAGCTGGAATGTCAGTCACTCTTTGCTCAAACCCCACTAGTACCACCACCTAGCAAATACTCACAAGGAAGCTAGATGAAAACCCTGCTAGATCTCAAACTTGGAACTTTATTACACACAGCCTAAAATGAGACCAAGAGCTGGAAAAGTAATGGGTAGCGTGCCTCTTTTCGCTTTTCTCAAAGTCAAAACCTTCTCAGCTTCTGTTATCAAATGAGGACAGAAGCGCAGGCTGCATAACAAGAGCACAAGCAGGGAATAAAGGAATTGTGAAAGGAAAATATAAAATAAAAAAAAAAAAAAAAAAAAAAGGAAAAGGAAGAAAAAAAAAGGGGCAAAAATGAATGAAGAGCAAGAAAGAAACGAAAGAGAATATTTTGTCGTAAGAGCTAATTGTGGTGGGTGCTCTTCTTTCTCTCTCTTGTTCTCCTTTTATAATGTGTTTTCCCGTCCGATTCCTCGTGTCTCAATACGTAGCCATGCTGTCACGTTGTAAAAATTTGTAACCCATTATTACTATTATTATTATTTTATGGTTACGATATTAATTCATTTTTTGTTGAACCCATCTAACAATAATTTTCTTAAAAGATTATTATGTTGGACCATTTTTTTATTTTTGATGCAAAAGAGACAGCCAACTAGAAGACTTCACACCAGCTATTGCTAATATCAAATCCGTATTAGAGAATTGCAATTAATGTTGCATAGCACCAATTAGGGAGATCTAAGCTCGTTAAAATCTCGAAGGAATGGGAAGGCAGTCGGTATGTATAAATTAGTATTGAATTAACGTGATTTTAGATTAATTTAATTTTTAAAATTAATTTTAATTAAATAAAATTTTACTTTTTTATTGCAGTTTATGTTTAAAAATTAATTTTTATTATTTATTCAGTTTATTTAATACAAAAATAATTATTTTTATTTTTGTGTAAATAAAAATTTAAAAGATAAAATTAATTTTATAAAATATCAAAAGTTAAACTAAATCACAATATTTATAAAATAAATTATCATTTAAGTGCACGAACGAGTTTTTAAAAATCTTAAACCTAGAACCAAATACACTAAATGTTTCTCACTTCCATCTCTTGACGCTATTCCTTCATTAATGTTTGAGGTAAATAATCCAAACAGCAAGACTCGTGATAGCATCACATTCCCAGATTAATACAATTATATTTTCAAATCAAACGTATAAAGAAAACTGAATAAAAAAAAATCATGGTCGGCATATATTTTAATATTTGCAACCTACCTAAATTGGAGTGTTTTAAAAGTTAGAAATAAAATTTTATCTAGAAAAAAAAAACACAAACAAAAAAGAAGGGCACACTCAAACGAGTCTTATTTGGATAATATATTTAAAGTTTTTCCAACGGTATTGGTACTCTAACTATGGTCAACGGTACAATTATATTTTTCTAAAAGTTTAGGAGTATTTAAGTTTATATTACCTTAGTATAATTAGTTTAAATGATCAAATAAAGCCACAAAAAACAAAAGGGCAAGTGGCGTCGGTCCAATTTTTAAAGTACATTTACGGAATTGCCCTTGTTATTGTCCCGTGCATGTACGTGACGAGTCAGGTGGCTCTCGTGTATTATTATTATTATTATTATTTAGGCCGCTGGGTCTTGTGTAGTACTATGCCTTGCCTTTTTCAGTAAAGACGAAATAAAGTAAGGCAAGTCGCTCGTGGTCTAGTGGGCCCATCATTTGCACTACGCTTTGTTATGAGATCTTCATTAATTTTTATTTCACACCAGTTGAAATTATATTTAATATAGTATCATAATTTAATTGATCAAATTGTTCAAAATTTGATTATTACTGTTTGAAAAATTAACCGACCACATTATATACTACGCAATGAGAAAAATATAAAACAGTGAACCTTCATTATTATCACTCTTTTTGTGTGGTTTATTTATTTTTTGAATATGTAATACAATTACTATAATAGATCCATGATGATTATGGCTTTGGCTAAAGAAGAGAATTCCTTCACACTAATAATATATTCATTATGATGTTAATGTAGCAGTAAACATTTTAGCCTTATCATGAATGTAGAATGGTTTGGCAAGCAAAATTTATTTTTGTTATGAGAATAAATGGGCTAGGTTTGGGGATTTCTTTTATTTAAAAAAATCACCATTTTATTAATTAAAAAGGTTGAATGTGAGAATACATAGTTAGAATTGTCTTAACTATTGGAACTCAATGAATTTTTTGTTAATTAATAAGTATTAAATTTTAAATTTTTCCTTATTTAATCACACGTAAAGTTAAGTCTTATCATTAAAATAATCTTATAATCACAAAAAATACTCTCCAAATTACAAGGTTATGGACTTTATTTTTGTTGTGAGAGCAAATGGGCTGGGCCAGGGAATTTTTTTTATTTAAATAATCACCATTTTATTATTAAGAAGGTTAAACATGGGAGTATAGAGTTAGAATTGTCCTGAAAATTGTTGAAACTCACTGAATTTTTTGCTAATTGATGAATATCATATTTTGAATTTCTTCTTATCTAATCACATGTGAAGTTAAGTCTTATCAATCTTATAATCATAAAGAATATTTTTTAAACTAGAGTCATTTTATTCACCAAGGCATATACCCCTTATCAGGTTCAATGCATCAGAGTGAAAAACTCCACCTAAACATCAAATTGCACGCGGGCTAGGGGATTATTTATAATCATAATTAAGAGTCATAAATCTTTCTAAATCTTCACCTAATACTCCTGCCGTAGTCAAATTATAGATAGAGTTCTTAGCCAATGTGATGATATCATTGTTAATAGTAAACTGAAATTTCATTTTGTGCTTGATCTCCTCTGTCCCATCATTATTCATCTTGGACTACCTATGGTTATTATTATACTATATATAAAGTCTCTGTCGTGCAGACAAACGAAGGATTATATATATTAATCAATCCATGGTGTTAATTTTGCTTTTTCTTTTTTTCTTTTTTTTCCATTGGTTGATCATGAAGCCATTGTAACATCAGTGTAGTTTGCTGTGGATTTTTGCGCTAGTAAAATTTTGGTGAGACAATTGTATGTAATGAATTACACAACGAACTATTTTGTACCGAATACGTTAGTGGGGGCAATATTCAATATAAATAATGGTCACAAATCTTTCTTAATCTCCACCTAATAATAGTCATGCATTAGTCAGACTAAATATACATTATGCACTCAATGGTATTAAGGACAATTACTAAGATCAAAATCTTTAAATAGTGACTTTACCAATTGGCAAGATCATTTTCACTTTACCAATTGAAGAAGCTAAGGTAGTGTCTAGTGTGTTACCTTTTCCTTTTCAAAAGCAAAGGGAGATTCCCCACATTACAATTATTAGTCCAATTGATAAACCCTTTAAAATTATAATTGTTATGCAAGTTCTGTATTTCCAGGAAAAGAAGATATCCCTCTCTTGTGTTAGAAGAACAAAATCTGAAGTCGGTGCAGGTATAGTGTATAGTTGAATTATTTGGTGAGGTAGAGCTTGAAGCAAAAAGCTGGTTTTGTGGGCACACCTACTAATAAGAAAGGCAAAAACATGGTGATGATGGAATATCTATTTTGTCTCCAAATCATTTACTGCTACAGAGACCCCAGTTGGGTTTGGTAATGGGTAGTGTCAGAGCTTTCAAAATCCTTCCAATATGCATATGGGGCATATAGTGTGCGTATGTCTCTGTAAGACTAGACACTCCACCATCTTCCACTCCTTATACTTCAATCCTAAGGTTGTCCACAGCTCCTCTCTTCTTCTTCTTCTTCTTCTTCTTTCCGTCACAGTGTTGACTCATCTCATTGTTATGTGGGGGATATAATAACGCTAATTACAGAAAAACTATGCACCGAAAGGTGTATTAAGCAGTTGCCTTGTATGAATTAGTATTGATTTTGACTAAATCTTTTAGTTGACACGGAAAGACTTTTCAATTATATACCACTTTACTCGTAAAAAAAAAATCCAGCAATAAATTAAAGCTTTTTTGTATCATTTATAAATGTATAGATATACGCATACATATTCACATGTTGTGTTGTGAGCTACAGAAAGGTGGATCCAATTCTGTACTGCTCTGTTTGTCTTTGGATTCTTTATGAAATGACCCTTTTTCGCATTGTTTATCATTACTGTGATCGTTGTTGGCCATGGAAATTGCCAGGTAATGCTTGCTCCAATTAAATAAGATGCTTAGCTAATCATATCCACTATGATGACAGACCCCATAATTGACTATTATCATCTGCATGCAACTCAAATTAAATGTGGCCACTCATTTTGTCTTTGATTCAAAAACTAACTCACAAATTAACGACCATAGATACACAAATCAAACACACACACACACACACATATATATATATATATATATATTTATTTATTTATTTATTTATTTATTTTAACCACGTAAACTTTATACTCTTATTTAAAATCCGATATCATGTATGCGTAATATTTATTTTTTACTGTCCAAAGTTCAGCACTGCACTGTAACGTCTAGAAAAATCAGAATGATTACATTCAATGCTACTATGATATCAGATTTGACAAGAGTAATCTTCTCTTTGTCGTTTTCTCTTGTTCTAGACCATGGCTCCAAGTTTTGCATAAATACGGTGAATCCAGTTTGTGCCGTTTGAATATTCCTGAGTTGTAGTTGGGAGCACTAAATGACACAACAACCACATTGAAAAATCCATGACATCTCAATACCGAAACTGCAGCAGACGACGGGTCGTTTTACCGTAACCGTTCACAGTACTTCAGTAGCAAGTTTTAGTTCGATGGAAGTCTGAAAGACGACCCTATCATGTAATAGAAATCTCACCTCGAACTGAATACTGTGATCTGAAGAACTTGGACGAACCATAGATCCACTTAACCGTCCTTAACAGCGATACTTCTGCTGCTAGTCATTCTTCTCCTACTCTTTGACTGTTTGACCCATAGTGACCCGTAGACACCTAAAAATAATCATAAAGGGAAGCTAGAGAAAGAAATGAGACTTGGAAACAATGTATTAATAATTACTTACTGGCTTTTGGAACTATACATACGCCATACTGTTGGGGACAAGTATTTATACTACGTACCTGTGTTTCATGCATAAAAATGAATTTCAATATTATAAGACTATTAAAGCATATCTGATTTCAAATCAAGTTCACTATAAAGCATACCCAAATTTAATATCAGCAACAAAAATCAATGATACTGATAACAACCGTGAGCTTGATTACATATGAATTGAGTATGGGTATTAATTTTTTACGACCATTATGTTCCCTTGCTTATCACTAAATATTCAAATGTATAATAATTTCAAAAATAAAGAATTAAAAGTCATAACTTTCAACCATTGAAAATTATTTTTTAAAAAATAAAATTAATAAAAAAAGACTAAAATAATAATTTAATTATTTAATAATAATAATTTAATAATAAGTTAGATTTTCAACATGAAGCACGACTAATTAGTATAATACAAACACAGGCCGTCCTTAGGCGTTTGTGACTATCAGGGCTGCAATTGATTGTTAACTTTTAGCACTTCAGTTCAATCATTCTAACTTTTTTTCTTTTTTCCTTTTAAATCTTAGAGAAGGGCATATATAGGCCTTTTTTTTTTTTTTTTTTATGAAAAAGAAACAGAAATAGAAATAAGAATATAAATAAAATGAAATAGAAAGAAAAAAAATTGATACTTAAAACAGTTATATTAAAAATAGAATTAAAAAACTTGTTTAGTGTAATAAAAATAACGCGTCACTTTTAGTGCACTTACAATTTTATATTTAATTATAATATTATTATTTTTTATATTAATAATATTATAATTATATTCTTATATTATAATTAAGTGTACTCGTATATTTAAAATTATGTGTACAAAAAATTTACATAAAAATAATAATAAAATAAAAATAATAAAAAGATGAAAAGACCAAAATGTTTCTGTTATATTATTATGCTAAAAATATTAAAGCAATATTATTCTTTTCCCGTTTCTCTTTTTTTCCCACTAAAGGTAGTTACGGGTAACTTACCAACTTGTCTTCGACGTTTTGAAACAAAATTAAACACTCAACGTGTATAAATACGCCACCAATTCTCACACTTTAACTTAAATCAAAACCCTCTAATTCAAATAATGTCTAGATCTAATTAAAGAAAGGATTAAATACACAGTTTCTTATATCTTTATCTAATTAGAATATGATTAATTTTGAATTAACTAATAATAATTTATAATTTAATTTAAAAATAAAAAATTATCTGCAACAACTATATATATATCATGATATTATTAAATAACTAAACACTTGTTATGTTATAATTGAAAAATAGTATAACAAAAATATGAATAATTTTATATAAGTTTTCTCCCTAAAAAAAAAAACACAACTTGGGCGCAAAAAAGTTAAAAATTCCAGGCCATATTAATTTATGACATTACATAAGACCCAGCTAAAGTGTAGCAGACAAGATTGCTAAACTTGGTAATCCGAAAACAATGGGGATTATTAACGTAAGTATAAAAATTTAATTTTATTAATATATTATTTCCAAGATATGTAATTACATTATACACAATAGTTAAAATTCTTTGGTATAAAACTCTTTAGAATCAAACTTTATATTTGGGCCTCTTCAAGTTTTGTTTTGTGAGCTGGGTTGGTACAAATTTTGGGCCATTAAAATTATTCAAATCGTCAGAACTTATCTCGAACTCATCGGAGCAACCAACATGAGTGAATTATGAGCATTTCAAATCTACAAACTGTTTGTTATGTCTTTGCATAGAGTCGTAGATTGGACAAACTCCGCTCTCATCGTTATCTACTGCCATGACAGTACTAGTAAGCATTACTGTCGTAGCTCCGGGGGGACAGCAAAGGGCGGGACTTTTCCATTCTTTGGCCTTTTCTTCTGATATTTTTTTCGAAAGCAATAACTAAGTATATGAGAAGTGAGTACACTGTAGAATCAGTCAAGGAGTTATATAAATTTAATGTGCTGGGATGATTTTTTATTATTTTATGAATTAATGTTAATTTTGTTATTAGTATAACATTTTATAATTACTAATTGAACAATTAATCTTTAAAACAATTATAAAATATATTGAATTCACATTAATTATAAATAATTAGTGATAAATTAAATTACTTACAAATTAATTTATAATTCATAATAATTAAAATAAATTTTAAAATTTGTAGTAAATTAATTATTAATTTAAAAGACTAAAAGAAATTAAAAAACCTATTTTAAAAAACAAGTAAATTAATTATTTCTTATATTTTAACAAATAACTAATGAAATATATAATATTTTGATTTTTTCTATTCTTGACCATCTAAAAATCATATCATTGTATATTTTTTTTCTTTCTTTTTATGTGTGTACAAGGTTTAGATGTTGCGAATGGCAAACTTTTCTTCTTTTTTTAAATTGTTGCGAGTTGCAAACTTTTCTTCTTTCTAAGATTAGTTGCAAACTGTTAATCATAACTAAATTTAGATCTTCTCCAGTTTATTATATCTTCCAATCTTTTATTGCATAATGAATCTATTTTCTTTTGATTTCTCCCTTCTCACCAGTAGTGAATTGTCCAACTTTCCTCCTCTCATCCATATCAAGTTGCCATGAAATCGTTGAATAAAAATTTAATTAGTTAAATTTATATTAAATTAATATAATTATATTTTTTATCTATAAATTTAAATTATTAAATTTTAATTTAAAACGCACCATGATCCAATATAATTTTATATTTCTTCCAAAATCCAAATTGCATCCACATGAACATATAGAAAGAATAGCTGATGGTGGTAACATAACCATCAAAATATAGAGCTCCAACAATTAACACAAAATAAACAAAAAAGGAAAGCTTTATTTTATAATCTGGATTGAGTATTACATGTTCAAACCATCCTAAACCCACACCACAAACCCACAGAAAAAGAAACAATCCACAGATGGACCAGTTAGTTAGACATCAAACGGGGATCAACTTCCACTCTGGCAACCCCGTCTTCCTCCTCGGCAGCAACCTTAGCCACATCAACCGCCCCAACTACCATACCTTCCACGTCCTTCTCCTCTCCTCTCAGTATCTTCTCCTCTTCTTCCTCGTCCACATAGTTCGGATCCTTCTCGTCGATGGCCGCCGGCACCGCCTCCAGCTCGTTCTCCACCATGTCTCCGGGGCCTTCCCACGTAAACTTGCCGCCGTGCCCGCTCTTCGGCGGCGGCTTCCCCAGGCTGAGCCCGTCGGCTGAGTGGCGCTCCATGCGCTGGACGCCCTTGTCCACCAGCTTCCTCTCGACGTACTTGATGGTGTCTATGTTATGGGTGTTCAGCTCTGTCTTCTCCACCCTCTTCTTCCCCTCTTCGTCGTGGTTCACCGCTCTTATCGTCACCTTCTCTGCTCTGTCATCGATTGGCTTCATCTCTTCTTTCGATTGTGAAAACTTCAGCAGAAGCAGTAGCTGTTGCTTACTGTCTTGCTTTGGTGAGTGCGTAAGCCGTGAGGGAAATGGGGAAAGCTTGAGTGGCTTTTATAAAGCTTCTTAAGGCTGCCCAAATTTTGGATATCTACCAGAAGGTGCTGGAAGGGTGACGGTTTGTCTCGCGTAGGCTAGATATATTATCCTTACTGTGTCTTATAAAGTTTGGTTTCACGTGCCGACCCATTTTAATCTCAAAACGGTGGCTCATTTGTCCGGGTATTGTTTTCTTGTAAAATACCTTCACATACTCTGCTGTCTTCCAATTTAGTTTTTTTTTTTTTAAAAAAAAATTTGCTGGATTTTAATTTTTAGCCTATTAAAAATTTATCGACGAGAGACTCGCCGCCTAGCTCATAGTCTATTATCATATTTAGTGTAGAATAAAATTGCGTTCTCCATTTTACCCTCCGTGAAAGCTGCTTCTAGAATCTAGATTCTCTACAGATTTGATTCTTCTACAATCTGGAACTTTTGGGAATCTTCCAGCCTTCTCTAATCCGGTTTTATGGATTGCCGGGCCATTTCAGCAGAGAAGTTCTATCAATATTATGAAAATTTGTGCTTACTCACTTTAATTTTTATTTTTAATTATTTAATGTCTCTTCCAATGATAAAAAAAATTTACAACATCTATTCAAATGATAAAAACACCATTATTATTATTATTATTATTATATATCTCTTTCACCTTTGTCGTGATCAAGGAAAAGGCTTAATCATGGAGTTCCAAACACTGGGTGGCCAAGACAGTTAACAATTTTTCAGTCCCAAACACATGCAATTAGATTTTTTTTTTTTTTTTCCTTTTTATGAAATTTCATGAGGCTAACTTTTCGGTAGGTTTGTCAAAATATACCTCTTCAGATTTCTAACTCCTGTAGTATCTCAGCATAGATTGTAAGATGAAAGGTTGGATTTCACACGGAGATTGTCTTATTTTTTTATGGGTTTTTCACATCTCTTGACCTGCATCTATCGTACTAGTGTCTTCTTCCGAATTGGATGCAGGCAATAGAGGGCATTTTTTTTAATGAAAACAGAAATTTTATTTTTTCCAAAATTAATTTTTCTTCTTCTCTATCACATTATCACTTCTTGTGTAAATATACGTTGCAGAAACAACAGAGAATTTAGATCCATCTTCTTCCGACTGTGAATCCTCTTCTATTTAGCTGATTTCAGGCTTAACTATCAGGATACTTTCAAAGTTGGGTAGCTAAAAGTGAGAGGAGCATCAAAAAGAATTGGTCATCGCGCCTTCCCTTCATGAAATTATGACCCGTGGGACGATAATTGAAACCCCATGAATAAGTGCTTGCAGCAGTACATGGTTCATTTCACGGGAAAGACAAAGACAAAGGTCAAATAAATATATATGATAAAATGAATATGAACCCAGAATTTCAACCATATAACAGTGAAATTATTGCCGAAGAAACTGACTGCAATAAAACCAGTAGATTGAAGAAAATAAATAAATTATAATTTTCTAATATTATATACCAATTAAGAGGAAAAGTCATGATAGGCAAGTTACTATCCAGAACACTTCACGTCTCAAATCACATGATTAAATACTATACCATGACAATCAATCAATTCAAATGAATTGTTGAAGCTCAATGTTTGGTTTGATGTCTTCTGAAATCTCCCCATAGGCACTTACAACAACATTGTTTACTAAATTGAACGCCAGAAACATATAATTCATTTCGTGAATGCTAACCGGGATGAATATGCATTACAAATGATCACATGGGTGGGACTTCAAATACCTTGCCAAAATCATCTATCACCATTGGAAGATAGAGGTTTCAAAATTAGCTTTATCAGTACAATCAGACTCTTATGTCTTTTTTATTTGGCAAGAATTTAAATATTCTTTTATCCCTTGTTTCTTCTAGTATCAGTAATGCATCCAACAAAAGAAAGCGAGAAGTACAGATGAATGTGCAGGAGTGAAAGGTATCAGTGATATTACTGCATCAACAACTGCTCGGAACAGCCTACAATCTCTGATCATCCCACCCACCTACCCCACTTCATGAAAAAGAAATAATAAAATTGTAATTGTTCAACAGCAACTCTAAAATTAAAAAAAATAAGGTCGCAATCCTCTCTAATTTCTGCAATATCTGATATAAATCAATGTCCATTACGTGATATAATCAGGTGGTCATGACAAAGTTTCAGTGTTAGTTTCATTCAAGTTATCATGTCAGCCTCCGGATCACCTGAAAGCAGAACCAGACACAATGTTACGTACAAATTATGATGGAATGTGGGAAGATCGTTGTCATGAACAAAACATCTGAAGTATAAAAACAGAACCTTACCTCAATTAAACTTCTATTCACCAGGCAAAGATATATTGATGTCTGGGGTTGGCCCCTGATCCGACAATTCTTCAAAGCCATTCCAATCAGAAACATTGGGTGTGGCATCTAAGCTCTGTTTATCACTAGTTGTAACGTTGTCTGATTCTCTCTGGCTTTGTTCTGGTAGCTGCTGGGACAGAGGTGTCAAACAATTTTCACCACCATCAGGATTTGCCTGCGAGATAGGTCTTGCTGCTGTCACTGTATCTGCACCAGAAACTGGAGAGGCCACTGTGTTCTCACGATGTTGCTTTCTTTTCTGTGCCTTGTAACCACACGGCATGAAGCTTCCCACCACAATCTAAAATCACACATGTAACATAAATTCCCAGCACAACCTCTAATGAGCATAGCATAAAAATATATGCGTTAAGTAGATCAACGATCTTTTGACTTTGGACTCTATTCCAGCCTTGAAAATGGTAAATATAGTAACGTTTCAAACATTTTGGTCATGCATGCAACCTAGAAACAACCTTAACCGAATTATTACATTGTCTTTCTCTGTTATCTTTTGCTGATTATAGCATTGATGCAGTAGTTAGACTTAGACTTGTTCTCACTAATTACAATGTTTTAAAATAGGTGTAACAGAAAAGTTTAAACTTGAAAGCATATCATGGATTAGAAATGGAGGCAAAGCAGTAAAGAAAGCATCATACTTGGATTGGACTAGCGGCTGTCAATAAACCAGCAACACCACCTCCTATCACACGCCCATCAGGGCCAGCCAGTGAGACACTCAACCCACCAGTTCGACTTCTTATGCCACCACTGTCAGCGATTGTGTATGACCCGGACAACGATAAAATCTCAAATCGACCCTGAAAAATAAATAATAAAGGGCTACATTATTGAAGAATCTCAAAAATTAATTACTATGGTAACATGGTGTGCATCAAAAGAGTGATACCGATATCACTAACGCGACAAACCGCAAAAGAGAAGAAATGGCATATCAAATGTTTAAGAGCCAGGCAACCTAGTCCATAAGCAGAAATTTCTGATACAGTTGTGGATAAATAAAGTTTTAATTATTGTAACTAGCATATCATCATCTCACTATACCACCAAATCCATGTGTCGACATCATAGTGTATTTATTGCAAGACAAGATGTGGAAACCTCAGCTCGAAGGAGCCAATAACTCGGTAGCTTCCAAATTGTAAATGTCTCATACTAAGCTATGAATGCTAATCTTTTAAATTGTAAACATGTCCCGCCTCAGGTTTCATGTCAGAACACAACTATTCCCCATAAGTTAGCTGAAACCCTGCTTACCTTCACTGAAGACACTTTTTCCAAACCCGACCCAAGGAGAGACAGAAAGAGAGATAATCTGAAATAGAAGCACCTATTGTCATCGTCTTCGACATATCCTTATTCTATATACTAGGCAGAATAGATAATTACACTAGTTCAAGATGAAACTACGCAGAGCAGAAAATTCCCCCTCAGCAACATCATCGTCTTAAAGTGGTCTACTACGCCTCGCAGGGATGGAATTGCATATATAAGAAATAATAAAATAAAGAAAAAGAAATAAAGATCTGACCTTTATAATCATTTATCATCATGGATGGCAAAATATGTCGGAAATGCAAGCAATTTTTAAGAAAAGGAAAACATTATAATATCTGACGTATAGTTTTCAAAAAGAACAAGTAGATCTCAGAAATCATCATGCCTCGTATGTCAATAATCCACCAGAAGAACCAGGCTGCCGTAGAGTGACATTAGATATAGCTCCATTGGCGGAGAGAACGCAAATTCCTCTAGGACCTTTCTGGGCGAATGACAAGATTTTTCCGGCAACATCCTGCATGCAGGCGATAAAGTAAAATCTCTGTTACGCTTACTAAACGCTTATACTCTAGGATCTGTTAATAATGCCAAATCAGAGGGTGCCATGTTTTCTTTTGAATCTTGAAAGGCTAAAATTGTACAGTGGTTTCGCATTACCTCTCCAGTATGAACAGTGACCACATGAGGTGTAAAATCCCCACCAGCTGTGTTTGCAAACAACTCACCTTCAAAGATCACAAGCGGATGTAAGATTTCTAGCTCAAAAAATTGCTATATACCGAAACTTTAAACCACGCACTCACATGTTACACCCAAAAGTATGTATTTAGCAAAGCATCCACTTTCTTTGCTCTTAATATCGACCTTAGATTGTCAGCACAAGCATGAAAGTTTAACTCTTTTTAGCCATGGTGAGCCCTAACTTGATGTTTTGTCCATATTATGAGGGAGAAATAAACAAAAATGAAAACATAAAACTCGTATCCCATCCTCAAACGGTTAAGATTTCAGAGTTACAATTGGGAATAAATTGGGAAGCGAACCCTGTAATCCCCAAATAAAAATTCTGGAACCCAACCTCAGAGACAAAGTAGTAGCTTCGGGTAAAAATTAGATCAAAACTCACCTAAAGATGCGAGGAGCTGCCAGTTGCCAGAGCCAGGTGGTCTGCCTCGACCCCTTTTGGAGGAGAACTCAGAAGGTGAAGTTGGGGACAAAGAAAAGCCTTGTTGTGATGGTGCACCGTGGTACGACGTCGTCAACCTCAGCTTCCCATCTGAGTCGTATTTTCTTGGCCTTCCTCTCTTCTTTTTCCCAAACAAATCAAAACTCCCTTGCCCTCCTCCGGTACTTCCAGGTGATGTCATTGTTGCTGTGGCTGCTGCTGCATCTGTTACTGTTGCCCCTCCACTATTATGCAAGTTCATGTTCATCGCCATGTTCGTCACCGGGGGTAAGACTCCGATGGGTTGTGGTGGCGGCCCGGACTCTGAGTTGCCGGGCGACCCGAATACATGGATATCTTTTTCTTCCATTAGAGGCGTTTCAAAGAAGGCAGATAGAAATGAAAGAGGATATAAGAAGTTGTTTGGATTTCCAGAACTGGAAGCGAAAAAGGTGAATAGTTCAAGTTTGAACCAGAAAGACTCTGCAAATGGCGCCAGAAGTAGAAGAAGTAGTCTTTTTTATCTTTGGGTGGAAGAAATTATGAATACCCTCTCTCCATTAATGGAGGAAAATCAGACCGGGAACTGCTATTTTCTTGTCTGGACTCCACTGTGCATTTTTTTATTCTGATATTTTAAATAAATAATATATTTACGATTTTCTGTAATACATAATCAGTTGAGGTTATTGTGTTATACCCAAATTATCACCGTAAATGGACAAGATGATTTCTCTTTAAATCCTTTTTTTTTTTTGGTCTGATTAAATCCTTCTTCATACAACAAAAATTGCTCTTCATTCCACAGTTCTTGGTGGAAAAATATTAAAACTTTGCTTAAATGGTGAAAGACACTTTGTGCAAGATATTGGAAAATTTTAGTAATAATATACTCTTTGATAGTTTATATTTATTTTCACAAACTTGTAATTAATAGTATAGATACAGTGGTTAGCGATTACAGCAGCCAGATTAGGTACGCCTCTTGCGTATATAATGTAAGTTCCCATGAGAGGATAAATATGAAAAAAAAAAAAAAAGGTTAAATTTTTACAGTCTATACTTTTTAATCGAATATTCTTGTTGGTAAAATCAGAAGTTGCCCACTTAAGAAAAGAACAAAAAAAGAAAAGGTAGCATTGGGTGAAGGACATTTCAGTAAAGTAATATTTAAGGGAGCTACCTTTGATTAAAATAAAGAAAGTATTAATTATAGTTTAGGAATAACGAGCTGCTATTAAAAAATTGCAGTCAAACTGGTGCTGTTCTGTTAAAGCCATCAACGACATAAAATAAGGTTTTTATTTTATCCGAGATTAAAAAAAAAAAAAAAGGTTCATATCCCTATCTTACGTTTCCGAAATTAATTGCATCTGAATTTTATTTCGTTGTCACTGTAACAATTTCAAAAAGATCAGTGATATGAGCACCTTCAGATTTTGATACATAAACAACCCTCCACAATATTCTTTCCCAGTTTCATTTATCATCAACTTTTTCTTTTAAGATATTCACAAATGTTTAATAGTCACAAAAGAAATTAAGAAAAATATTGTCATCTAGCCTATTGGTATTATTTACGACCAAACTGGAAAATTTTTCAAGGAAAGGAATTTTGGCATTAACTATGTGTACGTTTGGATAAGAAATTTTTTTCACAAATGTTTAATTTTAAAAACTTTAAGTTGAAAGGTAAAGTTTACCATTAATAAAACTTATCAAGTTTTAATTTTTGATCAATGAAAATTGAAAGAACACAAGTGTTTTTGAGAAAAATTCAAATATAAAAATCAAACAAAGTTATTTCTTAGACAAATTATACATTGTATTGTGCAAATTGGTTTTTTTATTCATCAAACATTAAATTAAATACATTATATATTTAAATATTTAATTTATAGAGGAAAAAAATATTGTTTATATTTTAAATTATAAAAAAAAACTTTTGTTATGCATAAATAAAATATTGAGGTTTTGGAAGGACTGATTATTAAGGGCTCATGAGGTGCATTGGGAAGCGTGGGTGCCCGAATCAATTGAGCTAAACGATGAGAAATAAATGGGATAAAGAAAAATTTATTCAAAAAAAGTAAAAAAGAAAAAGAAAAAGAAGGCAGATAAATCCATTTTTAGCGACGAAAAAAGCAAACAGTGAAATAAAAGCTGTCGGTATGACCGTTGACGAGCCTGACAATTCGCGAAACGTAACCTATTAATAATTAATTATTTAATTATTTAATTTCCCATATTTCCGTCTGCTTTTACTTACGTATTTAAGGCCTCCACTTAAACAGTGCTACAACACAGCCCTCTTGAGGAAAATAGCAGTTTACGAACCTGAAATTTTCGAAGTCGTCGTTATGACGCAAATTTAAATACAGTTTTTTTTTTTCAAATACAAAAAGTCTTGTATAGATTCTTTTTTATATACTAAACACAATTAATGACACAAATTTAAAATCTGATTACTAACTATTTAGACATAGTCTCCAATTTTTCATTACATTGTTTGGTGGTAATTATAGCATATGAAATGATATAATTATTCCAAAATCATCGATGCTTTATAATCGAAAAAAAATATTTTTTTTATTTTTTATTTTTTGTTTGAGAGACTATTTAGTCTTGCATAAATTTTTAGTGTTAAAATAATTTTTCAAAAATTTAATAATAAACAAAACTAGTTTTTCATTAAGTTAAGAGTAAATCTTTTACAATTATTTTGAAAGATTACTTTATATTATTTTTGAATTTTTTTATAGATTATTTTGTTACAATAAATTTGTAAATGATCAAATTAATCCTAAAACATAAAATAAGGGACTAAAATAATTATTTTCTCCTTTAAAATCTAGAGGAATGTTCCTTTTCCTTTGTGAGAGACAAAGCTCTATATTTGTATTTTAAATTTAAATTAGTACCTTACATATACAAATAAGAAAGAGTAAAATATTGATATTTGTACTCTTGCGTCATTTAATAATTCATAATTTGTTCAATTACTATAATTAGTCATTTTCTAGTATTTTACATTTAAAATTTGACTAAAATACTCATATGAATGTTAAACAATCTATTTCCCTTGTATATTGCACAAATTGTTTCAAGATCATTGCTAAAACCAAACAAAAAAAAAATTTCCAATTAAGGGATAAATTATAATTTATGCATCAAATGAAAAACAACATAGTTTGCCACCGTGAATCCTTTGGCGTTCCTCCTCAAATCCGATTGTGTTATGGTAACATGTGGATTGTAGAATATATTTCTGTACACAAGAGGTAATGATATAATAGAAAATTTTAAAATAAAAAATAAATAAATATTTTCACATATTAACAATCGAGAATCCCAATTCAAAAAAAAAAAACACAGGGGAACGGAAGAATAAAGACATGGTAGGAAATAGCGACTCAACATCTTGTCCATCAGATTCCATGCACATGTTTGAAACCTGACCAAGACATGCAGGAGACTGAGGAAATAATTCGGATTATCTTCGATTACTTTGTTAGAGAATTTTCAATATAATTGGATTTAAAATATATATTAAATTTAAAATTCTACTTTTGTAATCATTTCTAGTAACTGAAAATTCTCTTGTAACTAAAAATGACCTATTTTTGGCGAGGAAATGGGTTTCATATACAGAATATGATACTAATTTTGGCAGAGGTCCATAGCCTACTCTGTTTCTATTGAAATGATGAGGAGGAAGGAGGAGAGTAGGAGAAGGCTTTGGGCATTAATGATGCCAGCTTGCGTCCACTTTCGACCCTGCCGTTAGTTACTGTCCCTGACCCTGTTTGGCCAGCCCCTTTCCCATCCCTTCTCACAAAGAAAATTTTTTACTTTCCAGATATAATTATGATTAATGATGCAATAAAGTTGATTTATTTTTAATCATTTTATTAAAATTAATATATCATCGTATAAATATGTTAAAATCATTTAATATTTTTTCTTTCACAATAAAGTACGGACCCAATTGTAATGCAAAATATATAATTGACAACCTGAAAAAATAAAATAAAATTTAAATATTAAGTTTACGCATACAAAGCGAGTTTTTAGCAATATTAGTAACAATAAAATAAATTCTTTTGTGCTTTTTTTTTGGGACAATTCTTGCTTTTTAAAAAGTAGTTGTATTGTCGCCAATTATGTTAAAGAAAAATAGAATACAATTTATTTTTAATTATCACTCTAAGATTAACCTTTAAATTGAAAATAAGGATAGGATTAGGATTTAGAGGTTATTACATAATTAACGAAAGCAGAGGGGTAGGTGGATAAATTTACAAATTGTATTATTTTTCGAGTCAGAAAACGACAAAATTAAAGGGATAAATGAACAAATTTATAGATTATATTTTTGAGTTATTGAAAAGTAAAGTAGTTAAAGGGAATTAGTTGTTGAATTCAATAACAAGAGGTGTTAATTTAATATATTGGGCTTAAAATGTAAATATAACAAAAATTGACATTCTATCTATATATTTTTGCCCACTATTAACACATATCTAAATTTTAATGCATCACATAATAATATTTTAATGCACCAAAAAATTATCCTAATAATATTAAATTACAAAACTATTGGGAAAACTATAGCATATACAGCTGCAAAATAAATTTTTCATAATATTTAAAAAAAAATAGAGACAAAATATAAATGTAGGAATAAAATTCATTGTTTACTTGGTATCCTTTTTCAATTTACGAAAAAATTACAAAAGAAACAAATAATTAAAGGACCATGATGCTATGCACTTTATGGAATCGAGGATTGAGCAAGATTTAGAATGGGGGGGTGGTTGATGAGGCTAGTTTGAACAAGTCTTCATTAACATTTACCACCATTCACCTAATATTACACCAAACCCCTCTGTTAGGCCATTTTCCTCCAACTATTTCTAAACTACCTAATACACCTACTAGTCTCCTTCATTCATAGCTTCTTCTGCTTTGGACTATTTTATTACTTTTTGGTCCCTTTGTGTCATTCATCGCCGTCTTTCCCAGACCACTCTCTACTCATTTCAGTTCATGTGGCCCAACTTTAACATTACACCATCATTCCCCATTATCCCTACCTCTAATTACTCCTCCCTCCACCCTAAAAGATATTAAACCTCAGGCCTTGATTATTTAAGTGACAATTGATTTAATATATTAATTTTAATAAAATATTTAAAAAATAAAAATTATTAAATAAATAATATTATTATCTAAGTTTATCGATCAATATCTTTTCTTATTTTTATTATTCATATCTACATGGTCCCTCTCAATCATTTCTTTCGCTAAATTAAGATTTGGTTAAATTCTATGTGATTCGGAAATAAGTTATGTACAGATAAGTATTTTGAATTTTAAAATTTAACAATAAACTTCTTTAAACTTCAAATTATGTGCGACTGATGTTAATTATAATTGATTATTTTACTAATAAGCACAATAAATATGAGAATTATTTGAGAATGATCCAAAAATTTAAATAAATTTTAAATATTTAACTCAAAATTAAAGAGTGTTATTTATGCAAAAAATAAACTTTAAAATAATTCATTTAATACTAGTAAAGGGATTTACATATATTTAAAAATTTAAGAAATTTATTATCAACTTTTGAAACCTGTGGAATTATTCTGGACACTTAAAGTTGATGGGAATTTTGTATAATTTAACAAAAAAGGAAAAAGAAAAAAGAAAACTATTCTGGGCAATGCTAAACGGTGCTTTTTGGTATATGATTTATGGCAAGTTTGAATTATTGCAAGAGTACCAAAATGTTCTATCCATATATACATAATAAATTGAAGCACTAATTGATTTGTCAACATGCGTATACAATTTTTGACTTCGTTTTTTTTGGGGGGTGAGAAAGCGATGTACAATTTCTAATTTTAAATCAGTATAATTATAAAACTCGCTTAATTATCTTTAGGTTGAAAATAGAATTCAAACGCCTTTTAATTAAAAGAAATAATAATAATAAAAGGTCCCATGTCTGTATGGTGTACACCATTACAAACGCAAAATAAAACAAAACACAGGCGAGAACAAAGACTAGCTACAAAGAGACAGGGAAATTTTGGTAGGGTCCACCTATTATATCCGCTTGTCGTTTTTCTGCTTAAATTTATTATCTATATTTTAAAATTTTTATCTCACTTTGTCACGACTCATAAGTATAGACATTTGTTACATTTCTTGGCCGGAAATTCACCATTTTAAGGTTAATTTATAAAATAATATTCAGAAATCTAAGTATTCAACACACTCTTTAGTGAACAAGAAGCTTTTGATCACTTTTACAATAAATATAATAATATGAGTGTTATGGAGTAATCTCTTCAACAATTTAATCAATATCATGAGTTTGATATTACAAATTTTTAAAAATCAAATGTACCGGTGACTTATCTGATACTGATATTAATTTTTTTTCCAAAAATATTTAAATTTTTCTTATTACTAATAAAAATATTAGATGATATCTAAATTTTAATTCATTAACTTGTTAGAAATTATCATACTTTTAGTATTAATAAACACAAGAGGAATGTAAATGTGTACAAAATTCACTTCTCATTTTTCACTTATTCTCTCTCTTTTTTTAATTAATTTCTTTATAAATATAAGATATATTCTATTATAGAGGATTTATCAATCTAAATGTAAGTTGTGAGATATTTTAAGAAGCCTCTTGTGTTTAAAAGTATAAAAAAAGAAAAGAAATAAAAGTTTCACTGTGGACAATCAAGTACAACTAAAGACAAGGTTTCTTATCACCAAAAAAAGCAAAAAAAAAAAAAAAAAAAAGCTTCCTTGCCCTACAAAATATCTCTTTTCCTTTGCGGAAGCACGCGCATGGAAAATGATAATCTTTTGAAGCATCAATTTAATTTTTTAAAATAAAGGAAAAGCGATTTATACAAGGGAGATTCCCAAGTGATGGCCATGTGGGGCTATCAAGTTTCAAACTTTCAAGTTTTGCTATTAATTATTTTATTTATTATGTGGTCATATAATGTTTCCTTTCGTAACTCCGTAACAGTTCAAAGTAGGTTACCCTAAAGTACTGTGAAAAATAATAAATTCATTTTATTGGTTTCTTAAACGAAGAGTTTGCTGCTCAAATGCATGCATATATATAATTTTCTTGACGAGTCCCAACAATAATATTAACCTAATATTTATATAGGAACCAGTGTGGAAGATGGGACCACAGGTGAGAGAAAAATGAAACTTGTATTGTAATTAAGCATAAAACTAAAGCTGAAAAAGCTATAACTCCATCTTCATGTGGGTTGTTTCCAAGGCTAAATAAATCTTCATATCCTAATACCTAACCCCATCAATGCAAATTTTCCAATCCTTCGTTGACAATCTGCCTTTCTCAGGCCCAACACTCTTCGTATCATTATTTCTTGACCATCCCTTTTCTTCAATATCTCGTTTTGAGAAGCATATTGCACATAGTTTTTGAATATATCAAACAAGGAATTTTGCGAAGATGTTTAGAATTTTGCTTTTAAAAGATGTTGATTAGAAATAGTTGAGTTGTTATAAGAATTATATCTCGGATTAGATTGATACAAGAACGGTCACTTTCAGAATAAGTTTTTAATTCTTCCCCTCCAAACAAATTTGACAATATTCAACTTTAAGATTAAATAAAGCTAGCCCCTTAGATTTGCTTTTTCATTATATTAATGAACAAAAATATTATTAGGTCAGCTTGTACGCCAAAGCCCCTTAGAAGAAAACACAATTTTTTATCTAATGTAAAAATTATGATCTAATTACGTCCCAAATTAACTTTAAGCATTAAAAGCCACTAAGAAAAATATTTTAACACTTTATGATATTATTTAAATTTTGAATAACAGTAGTCATAATCATAATTTATGAGTTGGGGTAGGGGAGGGGGGGGGGAAGGTTACGGTTATTCTCAAAATTTGTTCAAACTAAAATTCTCTCAAACAATAGAAAGATGTTTTTGTTTTTGCTTTTGTGCATTGATTTTATACATTTAATCATACTTTATTAGTTTTAAATTGTAGAACTTGAATTACAAATGACGTTATTATTTTTTTATGGAAATCTGTAATAAATTTTGTCCATCTTAAAACACATGAAAATGTGTAAACACAACAAAATATTTATAAATTTCATCCCTGCAAGGGGTGTAAGCTGGCATTACGTGCCTTCAAGATGTAAATGACCAACAATATTTATTAGGTGCTAATTTGGTGTACTTAATTTTAAGTCTACTAGTACAGTTATAATGTAGGATAATTATAATATTATTAATATTATAATTATATCCTTATATTATATCTGACTTTACTATTATATTAGTGCATACAAAAATTACTTATTAATTTAAATTAATAAGAGTACATATTATTGATAAGCCTGGGAGGTCTGGTTTCCTAGTCAATTTAGGCCCATTTCATTCAAGGGCCTAGGCTATGGGCTGGTCTCCTTAAGGCCCAATTCACTCCACGTATACATAATATACATTACACCAGATTCTATATAACAATCTCTCTTGATTTACATCAGTCGCCTTGGATAATTGTTCCTTTATAACTAAAAAAATAAAATTCTCGAGCTTTTACAAGTCAATTTGATGAATGTTAAGGGGCGTAATATTTGACGGGCTCAATTCTCTGATTTTTAAATCTATGGCACCATATTACTCAGTTCCCAAAAAAAAGAAATCTTCTTTCTTATGAAAAATGCTTAATTTAAATGACTTTTTCTTTGAAAAATTATTTTTTCCTTCTTGAAATTAACTAATGAAATTATTTTGTGAGTGTACCAAAGATTTTTTTTTTATTTTTTTATTAAAATAATGTTATACTTATAATTCATTTAGTTATCGTTTAATTTTTTAATGAGGTCTATGGTTTCATAATAGAAAGAACGAGTGTTTCATCTTGTAGAATAATTTATTTGGAAAAAAAAAAAAAAAGGCTACAACTCCTACATAAAATAATATTTTGAAACGTTCGCAAATTATCTTTTATCAACTAACTGTATATTTTCAACACTATACGTTTCCCAATTTTTATAGTCCGAAGCATGTGCTGACACCAAGTCCTCCAAATGGTGGTAAATCAAGTTTTGGGCCTGGCCCAATAACTTCTTAGCCCATCAAAAGCCCAACATGAGACACTCTCTGATAAATCATATGACACAGCAGCGCATTTCTCAATAAGTAACTAGTAATTTGTTATATTTCGTCTCCCTCTAATCAAACTTCTCAATGTCATCTGGTTTATAAATATGGAACCTAATGACCACTTTGGGCAAGCGACTTACCGTAATGCTACTTTGCAAATTTCTCATATAATTCTCACAGAACCAAATTTGGTCTCTCTTAATTTTTATATTATTTGTAGGTCTTTTTCACGGTGTCATCGTTGACAAACCATTAGAACCAATAGGTCCCAGATTCTAGTTGTCAAATGGCATATACCAAATCCAATAAGAACACCGATAGTTGTACATATCGCATATGCTCCTCAAAATTACCCACATGTGCCAACCATAATGATCAATGAAACGATGAACAAGTAAACAAATTAAACGCACACACCAACTCCTACCCTTTGGCCCAGAGTTGTAACGTAACTTGGCTTATCAGGTTTGGCATAAAGTCTTGAAGTTGTCGAAGTAATCCTCTCAAATCCATAGAATGGGCAATAAAAAAGGTCCAAATCCAAAGCAATGTTCGTAAACTCCAAAAGCCGAAGGCACAGTACTGAAGGGCCACAAGGCATGAAGGCAGTGATATCTCCGCATCACACACACGCATCCTCTCTAGTTTGAACTTGTAATTACCAAACGCAATCAATCACTGAACTGTCACCCTTATATTCACATTCCCAAAAGGGCATAAACCCCTATCTAAACCCTAATATTCTTACTCTTTGCCTCGGTTTGACCCATTTTTGTACTCTCCCTTCTTCTCGTCTCTGTCTCTTTCTTTATCTTTTTTCCTTATCACTCCTCCCTTCCATGTTGGTCGCAGATGTGCTCACCTGGGGATGCTGTACTCCTCCTCGTCTTCTGTCTTCAGTGCTCCAATTCTCATTATTCTTCACCTCAATGTCACTTTGGATGAAAGGTAGGTTTCTGTTCTATCTTTCTCTATACTGTTTATGACGTTTTTGATTCGTAGTGCTTTTGCTTGAGTCTTGGGAGCTTCCCTCCTTGAGGTGAGCATTTTTTTTTTTTTTTTTTAGGTAACGACAACTCAAGGAGAAAAATTGTTTTGAAAATTATTTCCTTTCCTTTGCGGAAGCACGCGCATGGAAAATGTTAATCTTCTTAAGCATCAATTTATTTTTAAATTAAAAAAAAAAAAAGGGATTTATGCCAGGGAGATTCCCAAGTGATGACCATGTGGGGCTATCGAGTTTCAAACTTTCAAGTTTAGCTTCTAATTATTTTATTCATTATGTGCTCATATAATGTTTCCTTTCGTAACTCTAACTGTTCAAAGTAGGTTAACGTGAAGTATTGTGAAAAATAATGAATTTATCTTATTGGTTTGTTAAACGAAGAGTTTACAGCTCAAATGCATGCGTATATAATTTTCTTGACGAGCCCCAACAATAACATTAGCCTAATATATATAGGAACCAGTGTGGAAGATGGGACCACATGAGAGAGAAAAAGAAACTTGTGTTGTAATTAAGCATAAAAGTAAAGCTGAAAATGCTAAAACTCCATCTTCATGTGGGTTATTTCCAAGGCTAAATCTGCATATCTTAATACTTAACCCCATCAATGCAAATTTTCCAATCCCTCGTTGACAATCTGCCTTCCTAAGGCCCAGCACTCTTTGTATTATTATTTCTTAACCACCCCTTTTCTTCAATATCTAATTTTGAGATACAGATTTTGAATATATTGAACAAGGAATTGTAGAAAGATGTTTTGAATTTTGCTTTGAAAAAGAACTTGATTGGAAAAGGTAGAGTTATTTAAAAATTTATAATATAAGATTAGATAGATACAGGAACGGTCACTTTAATAAGTTTTCTTTTCTCAAAACGAATTTGACAATATTCAACTATAAAATTAAATAAAGCTAAGCCCTGAGATTTGTTTCTTTCATTGCATTATTCAACAAAGATATTATTAGGGCAGCTTGTACTCCAAGCCCCTTAAACTAAATAAAAAAAGTTTATTTAATGTAAAGATTATGACCTGATTAGGTTCCATTAAGCCCTAGAAGCCATTAAAATTTTTTTAACACTTTATGATATTATTTAAATTTTGAATAATGATGATGATGATGATGATGATGATGATGATGATAATAATAATAATAATAATAATAATAATAATAATAATCAACATGAGAAAAGTTACCATTATTCTCAAAATTTGTTCGAACTAAACTTTTCTCTCAATAAAGAATTTGTTGTTTATGCTTTTTCACATTGATTTAATACAATTTAATCAAGCTTTATTAGTATTTGAATTGTATAACTTGAATCGCAAATTATGTTACTATTATTTTTTATTGAAATATAAATGTCCATTTTAAAAAACATGAAAATGTGTACCAAAACAGAATATTAATTAATTTCCACCTTTCAAGCGGTGCAAGCCGATAAAAAGTGCGTTCAGGATGTAAATGATGTTACCAACAATATTTATTAATGAGAGGGCATATTATTAATATTAATAACCCAGGGAGGTCGGGTTCCCTACCCATTTCATTTTGAGGGCCTAATAAATGAAAATCTCAGACTTTAATATCAAATCCTCCTATGGTAATAAATCAACTTTTGGGCCTTGGCCAATCATTTCTTAGCCCACCAAAAGCCTAACATGCCATGAGTCTTTGGTCAAATTTGAACTTACCTCAATGTATTGAGACCTACTGTAATCAAACATTATTCTCATAGCTACGCATTTCTCGATACAAATGTAGTAATTTGTTATCTTTCGTCTATCTCAAATCAATTTTTCAGATAAATATCTTCTTGTTTATAAAATAAGAAATCAATCTTCACTTTAGGCACGTGACTCTTACCTAATTGTCACTATGCAAATATCTCCAATAGTTGTCACCAAGGATTGGAGAAGCAAAGCCAGATAGATTTAGATTCTAGGCACACAAGATTATCTCAAGTAGCATATGGCTATTGAATATTCTCCAATAAGATATAAGTCATTTAATAAAAATATAATGGTCTAGATTTATGAATGGATATATAACAATATGTGCTCACTAACAAAAAAATTGCAACTATTATATTTCTATCTAACAACCCTCATTTCATTGAAGAATCACCAATAGCATACTATCCTAGAGATGATCTAGATTTGAGATTCTAGTCATCAACTAGCATACACCAAATCCCAAAAATAAAACACTAGCAGTTGTAAATTGCACATATGCTCCTTAAAATCACTCACTTGTGCCAAATACAATGATCAATAAAACAATAGAAAAGTAAACAACTTAAAGGTTTGCACTAACTATTACCCATTGGCCCCTAGTTGTAACATAACTTGGCCTATTAGGTTTGAAATAAAGTTTTGAAACTATCAAGTAATCCTTTCAAATTGAAAGAAAGGGCAATAGAATTAGTCCAAACCCAAAGCAATGATAGTAAACTCCAAAAGCTTAAGGCACATTAAGGGTCTGTTTACTTCATGAAATCAAAGAAAGGTAGAAGGAATAAGAATTTAGGCCTATTCCTATGTTTGGTAGCATTTTTACCAAGAGACTCCTATTCACTTGGTAATCTGGGAATGAACAAACCCTCCCCCAGGTAAGGAATCCAACCCATTCCCAAGAATCCCAGTTCAAATAACCATCATGCCCTTTTAGATTTGTCTCCTCCTCTCCTATTTGTTCATCCATCTGAGATGACATCCTTCTCCCCATCTATGTTCTTTGTGTTCAAATCTCTTATTGGTGTTCTTCGCCTTTGATCAACGTCGATTTTTTTGTTTGTTGTGCTCAATGAATGTCAGATGTCATATGGGTTCGTCGTGGTTGTTTGATCGTGACTTCAATCAACACTGAGTTTTCCCAGGATTCACAGTTCAAATAACCATCATGCCCTTTTAGATTTGTCTCTTCCTCTCATGTTTGTTCATCCATCTGAGATAACATCCCTCTCCCCATTTATGTTCATCATGTTTAGATCTCCTATTGGTGTTCGTTGTCTTCAATCAATGTCGGTCTTTTTGTTTGCCATGCTTAATCAATGTCAGATCTCATGTGGGTTCGTCATGGTTGCTTCATCGTGATCTCAATCAACACTGAGTTTTCCCAAGATTCCCAGTTCAAATAACCATCATGCCCTTTTAGATTTGTCTCCTCCTCTCCTGTTTGTTCATCCATTTGAGATGACATCCCTTTCCCCATCTATGTTCATCGTGTTCATATTTCCTATTGGTGTTCGTCATCTTCGATTAATGTTGGTCTCTTTGTTTGTTGTGCTCAATCAATGTCAGATCTCGTGTGGGTTCGTCATGGTTGCTTGATCGTGATCTCGATCAACACTGAGTTCGCCTCTTTTTCTCATTGTTCTTGCTTGATAAATGTCATTGACTTTATGGTGGGTGTTCATCATCAGAGCTTGTTTGCTACTGTGGTTGGTGTTTATCGGAGTTCGATCAACCCTAAAAGTTTGAAAAGATAGAAAGATTGTTGGCCTTTCACTGAAACGTCGAGAGAAAATGAAGAGACGATAGAGCGAACACACGTAAGGTTCGCTAGAGCTCTGAGTGATCACAAGCAATCAAACTTTCACCGAAGGAGGAAATAAAAAAATAAATTGGTGAAGAGATGGTAAGAGAAGATAGATTTTGAAGATATAGATGGTGAAGTGATATGGAGATTAGTGAATTAGAAGAAGGTGAAGAAACATAGAAGAATGATGAAGTAGGAGAAATAATTTTTTATATAAAATTAATAATTAATAATTAGTATTTTAATAATAATTTTTAAATTTTGTAATAATAATTAATTTTAATAGTAATCATTATTATTTTTATAAAATAATATTTTTTTAATAATAATGAATTTTTAATAAATATTAATAATTATTTTTTATAAAAATATTATGGTCATGTTATTACTCTTTATTCTCATTTTCATTATTTATTCTAATATTGTACCAAATATAATACATAAACTTAAGATTCAACCTATTACCATTTCCAAACACATATCTGTAGAAGAAATGATGGCATTGATATCTTCGTGTCACTTACACATGCTGTCAATTTTGAACTTGAAATTACCAAACTCAATCAACCATTGAAGTATCACCCTTATATATGCATTTCCCGAAGGGCATAAACCCTTACAAGCTCCAATATTTTACTCTTGTTTTGTTTGATAAAATTTTGTACTCTTTCTTCTTTTCATCTCTATCTCTTTCTATATCGTTTTTCCTTATCACTTTTCCCTTTCATGTTGATCGCTAATGTGCTCACTTGGGGATGATGTACTACTCTTTTTCTTTCTCTCTCCTCAGTGCTTCACTTCTCATTATTCTCCTCAATGTCATTTCGGATAAATGTTAGGTTTATGTTCTCACTTTATCTATCCTTTTTCTCTCCATGATGTTTTTGAATCAGAGCATTAGAATATATTTTTTTTATATTATATGGATTAGCATTAATTATGTTATTAGATTAAATTTCTTATGATGACCTAATTAGGTAATTAATATGATAATTTGTAAACTAAAAATGAATTGGGTTCATATTCATTGTGGGTAATCAGCGATGAGTTGGATTATCCACAAACCCATCAGGCAAAAACCCCTACCTATAGCCCAAGAATATTAGTAATTATCTTATCATATTACTATTTAAGAGTTAATTACTGAGAGAGAGGCAATAAGCTTCTTTTATTGAATAATAAAAGATAAACTATTTTAATATATATATATATATATATATGAAGGTTTTTATTTTAATATTATAATTAATTATTGTTATTAAAATAAAAACCCTAGCAGTTATTATTTGAGGCTATCAATTATTTTGAGACAAGCCCTAATATTGATTTGATGATAACTTTCTCTGGTGCTTGCTTATTCGATTTCTTTTGGATATTGTGGGTTGACATATCTCTCCACCAAAACAAAAAAAACTTAGACTATGTTATCTTCAGCATCAGGTCAGATTTTATATATCTCAATATCTCCCAATTCTATGTTTATGTATTTGTTGAATTTTACATGACTTCAAATGGTATCAAAGCTAAAGGTTAAGGTTATGGAATTTTTTGTTGTTGAAATTTCTCATATAATGAATAGTATTAGTATATCACATTTTTTTTTTCTTCCTGTCATTACCGTCAATAACCACTATTGCCAGCAGCGCTCCCTTAGTTGAGAGCCGTTGGTGACCCACGTTGCCGGTACCTTGCAATCAAAAACTCTTTCTCAGTTTTTTGAATAAACTATGCAAAATTTTTCAGACTTCAGTAAAAAATTCATCCTAAATTTCAAGTCAATTGCTAAAATTTATTAAAGAGTCTCGTTTAGTAATGAATTTCAAACATAATGGTGCTTATTTTGTTAGTTAAAAAACCCTGAATCTACGGCCTCCATTAACGTGATTTTGAACGAAACCCTCCTCTTCTTTCAAATGAAATATCTCTATTGGAAGGTTATTAGCCAAATTTAACATAGGGGAATGATAGATTGCAAAACAACGAATAAAATGATATCGATTTTGTCCCCTGAAGTGCTGTAATTTTTTGGGTTGGGTTTTAGGTTCTACTAGGTCAAATCGACCCATCATAAGTTGAATCTTATATTTATCCACGCGTAGCAAAGGTGCGTGAGCTTCACACTCCGGTCACCTAAGCCCTAAACCTCCACAATTCTACTCCACTCACCTTATTTTAAATTATGGTGATTTTTTCAGAATTGTTTAAGCCTTGGGAAAAGGAGTTTAAATATTTTTTGAAGATTTAGGGCCTTGAAATAGTGTATAGCTGAAGTGTTTTGACTTGAGAAAATTTTGGTACAAACTAAACATAGTGAAGAATAATATATTCAGATTTCCTATTGGTGTTTGCCGTCTTCAATCAACGTTGGTCTCTTTGTTTACTGTGCTTAATCAATGTCAGATCTTGTGTGGGTTCGTCATGGTTGCTTGATCATGATCTCGATCAACACTAAGTCCGCCTCTTTTTCTCATGGTTCTTGCCTGATAAATGTCATCAACTTTGTGGTGGGTGTTCATCATTAGAGCTCATTCGCTATGGTGGTTGGTGTTTGTCGGAGCTTGATCAACGCTGGAGGTCTGAGAAGATAGAGAGATTGTTGGCCTTTAACTAGAGCTCCGAGAGAATAAAAAGAAGACAAAGAGAACACACGTGAGGTTTGCTAGAGCTTTGAGTGATTTTGAAAATATAAATTGGTGAAGAAATGATAAGAGAAGATAGATTTTGAAAATATAGACGGTGAAATGATATGGAGATTGGTGAATTAGAAGAAGGTAAAGAAATATAGAAGAGGATGGAGTGGGAGAAATTTTTTTTTTATAAAATTAATAATTAATAATTAGTATTTTAATAATAATTTTTAAATTTTGTAATAATAATTATTTTCATAACATAATATTTTTTAATAATAATATTTTATTACTCTTTATTCTCATTTTCATTATTTATTCTAATATCATACCAAATATAATTCATAAACTTAAGATTCAACCTATTACCATTTCCAAACACATATATGTAGCAGAAATGAAGTCGTTGATATCTCCCTGTCACTCACACATGCTGTCAATTTTGAACTTGAAATTACTAAACTCAATCATCCATTGAACTGTCACCCTTGTGTCTACATTCCCCGAAGGGCATAAACCCTTACAAGCTCCAATATTTTACTCTTGCTTCGTTTGACCGAATTTTGTACTCTCTCTTCTTCTCGTCTCTGTCTCTTTTTATATCGTTTTTCCTTGTCACTTTTCCCTTTCAAGTTGATCGCTGATGTGCTCACCTGGGGATGATGTACCACTCTTCTTTCTCTCTCCTCAGTGCTTCATTTCTCATTCTTCTCCTCAATGTCACTTCGGATAAACGTTAGGTTTGTGTTCTCTCTTTATCTATCCTTTTTCTCTCCATGACGTTTTTGAATCAGAGTGCTTCTCGTTGAGTCTTGGGAGCTACCATGCTTGATTGGTGAGCATTTTGGGTTAACGACAACTTAATGAGAAAGAGCTTTTAATTCTCGAAAAGGGGTTTTTCGACCCATGAATGTTTTTAAATTTAAATTGCTAATTTGTAGACCTCTTCTTTGGCTGCTTGTGCTAATCACAACTAATATAGCATTAAGGGAAATACTTTTCCTTTTCATATGTCAAAATATTCTGTACATTATGTTGGTTTTGTTTTGTTTTTTGTTTTTTGTTTTCAATAATGTGACTCGTATCTCCCAATGAAGTCCACATTTAATTAATTTTAATGATACACTGATACTATGTGTTGTTTGATAGTTGCTTACAAGGAGCTTTCATGTGTTCACAACGTTATGCAAGTTAATTGTCTAATTTGTACTTATGCATTTGATTTCATACAGGATATTGACTTATTGAGGGTCGATTCAGAGATTGCTAATTAGGTTGAGTCATTAGATTGGGCATATCAATGGGGGCTGAAACAGTAACTGGGTCATGGTTCAGTGCTTTGTGGCCAGTCTCCCGCAAGTCTGCATCAGATGACAAGGAAGTAATTGGAATTTTGGCATCAGAAGTGTCTAACTTGATGTTGAAGGTAATTAGTTTATGGCATTCTCTGAGTAACAATGAGGTAATGAGTTTGAGGGAGCACTTAGTAAACTCAATTGGGGTCAAAATGCTGGTTTCTGGCGATAGAAGTTTCTTGATGGAACTTGCATTGAATGAGATACTCTGTGACTTCCACTGCATAGCCAGGTCCGTGGCCAGGTTGGGTAAGAGGTGCGAGGATCCAGTTTATCATCATTATGAACAATTTGTAAATAACCCAGTTCAGAATTGCTTTCGGTGGTCTGGGTGGGAATATCGATGGAAAAAGATGGAAAGGAAGGTGAAGAAAATGGAAAGATTTGCTGCTTTTATGACACATTTGTCTCAAGAGCTTAAAGTACTGGAAGAGCATGAAAAAAATTTCAGGAAAATGCGGGCCAACCCTGAAATGAGTCAGGTCAGATCGCTCAAGTTTAAGAAAGAGGTTATGTTGCAACGCCAAGTGGTAAAAACTCTGAGAGACATGTCTCCGTGGAATAGAAGTTATGATTATATTGTCCGGTTGTTGGTAAGATCACTATTTACAATTCTAGAAAGGATCATGCATGTCTTTGGGAATAATCACCAACAGCTAACTGAGCAGCAACAAAATGACTCTGAATGTGTGCATATTAATCATCTTCCAGGCAGTTGTTCCATCCCTACTTCTATGCGTTCTTATATTCATCAATCACTGAATGATCCTAATGGATTGTATTCAGAACATCTTGGGAGGAGGCAGATGCCACACTCAGGCTATGTGACTGACAAGAGCAAAAGAAAAAAGACATGGCAGCAAGATTTTCGTTCAGAAAGCAAGCACTTAGGACATATCGGTCTATTCAAAGGATGCGCGTCAGTAGGAACTGAATCCCCTATTGTACAAAGCTATGTGGCAACAACTGGTGGTTCTATGAGGATAAACGATTGTCACATGAAAAAGGTTGACAAATCCAAAACTGCAGATAATTTATGTTTCTTTAACAGGATGAGAATATATTCCAAATTAACCTTCAGTGATCGGTTAAAACCAGCACCATTCACTCTTGGTGCTGCTGCTATGGCTTTCCACTATGCCAATGTGATTATATTGATCGAGAAGATGGCTTCATCACCTCACATGATTGATAACGAAACCAGGGATTATTTGTACAGCATGTTACCAACAACAATAAGGGCTGCTCTGAGGGCTAAGCTCAGACGGTGCGCCAAAAGTAAGGCTTCCTTGGCCTATGATGTTACAGCAGGATGGAGTATGATGGTGACGCAGATTTTAGAATGGTTGGCTCCACTAGCTCATAGCATGAAAATGTGGCATTCTGAGAGGAATTTTAAAAAGGAGGATATAACTTCAAAGGCAAATATCCTACTCGTCCAGACTCTCTACTTCGCAAACCATGCAAAAGTTGAAGATGTGATTATAGAACTTCTTGTTGGTCTCAACTACATATGCAGGATTAGAAGCTGACATTAAAGATTTGCCTGAGTTCGTTGGGACCAGATCTTCTAATATCGTCCGGTTGAGAAAGAATGACATGTGTAATGACTTTTTGAATCGCACAACATTGCAGTAATCATAGCTAGTTTGAATGTGGTTAGTCTCCGTTGCATAGCTCTTTTTTTTACATGGAAGGGTGTACCCAATGGCACTATCAAAATTCCTACAATAATATTAAGTTGCGAGTCACATTTGCATGAATCAATTTTAGTCATTTATTTTCTTCCTTGATTTACTGAATTTATATATGATGAAAATATTGAATATAACTTTTTCAGCCATTTGTCTTTAAAAGGGTTTTATGTTATACATAAGTGATATACACAAGTATAACCTTTTATCCCTTTTTTTCAAAGAACACATAGAGAATAAAATTATGAAAATGTCTGGCTAAATATAAATAAGTATGTCCTTGAAATAACCCAAATTACAAAGTGATCTCCAATACAGTTCAAAGACACAGAAATTTCCTTAACCACAGTAAAGATGGGAAATATAATTCCACCATATGAAAATGAAACAGTAGGTCTCTCTCTCACTCTGTTTTGGTCAGAATGAAACAATGGCGATTACGATGTCGTTTGAGCAATTCTTTTGTTCTTTTCGTTGTAGCAATGGGCTTTTGGAGTGTTACTATGTCTCTTGTCGCCCAGCCTAAATCCTTTCTTTTGTCGCCTTTAAGCAGCCTTTGATTTGATTTTATGAGTCCATGCCACCGTGGCTGTTGTTTTTCCATAGAAAATTCTTAGACTGTAATATTTTTTTTCTCTGTGAAGATGGACAAATCTCTCTTCAAATATGTAATAAAGTTTGGCAATTTTTAAAGGAAGAAACACTTCTGATGCTTGGACCCTATGAATGTACGGTATGTTGCATCTCTGGCAAATTTTGCAAGGTGTTTTGTTTTTTTCTCTTTTATTGTTTTAGTTACATTACTGAGACATTGTGTTGTAATTTTTTTTTAGTAAATGTGGTATTTTTGTTGGGATATATATATATATATATTATTATTTTCTCTAGATGTGTTGCCTACTGATTTGTGAATATACAGTACGTATATTATTTGAGGTTTGATTGTGTCATATTGTAGCTCCCATTAGTTTAGGATAACAACTATTCGCGCATGTTAGGAAGTAAATCATAAAATAATTAAAGAGAAAACTAGGTTTAAAAATGATAAATTTGACTTAAACTAATTATCGAGTCAGACTTTTAAAAATTAAGTTTAAATTCAGACTTAATAAAAAGACTCAAACCCGTATTTCAATTGAACATTTTTATTTATATTTTTTAGGTCAAGTCAATCGAGTTTTTTCAAGTTAACTTATTGCTTAAGACATTAAGTAAATAACATAACTAATTATTATTATTACTTTTGAAATTATATATAAAAAATTTGTGATTACAAATATGTTGTTATATTAACATTAATTTTTTAAATAAAAAATATTAGTTTTTATTTTTTTACCAAAACATCATGTTACATTAAATTTTATTTTAAATAATAATTTTTTTATCAAAAAATATTTATTCAAATTTTTAAGATTATAGTTGAACTTTAAAAAAAATTTAAATTTGACCCATTTTACAAATCAAACTTTTTTAATTGAATATATTTTATTCAAACTTTTTTTTTTAACTGAATTCATCGATCCAAACAAATTTTTTAAGTCATAAACGAGTCTAATTTAAATGTGCGACTGGTTTCATCCATTCTTTCTCTTTCATACTCTGCCTCCTCTTGAATGCATGCAATACATTTAGGACCCTAAATATAAGGGATCTAGTTTTCAAGCATTATCAAGCTCTGTAAATGCTTCTAATATCTCTAACAATTCTAAGTGCCTTTGTTTTCTAAAAAATTATTACATCGTGATAATAACAACATTATTGCTTTGGCTAAAAAAAAAAAAACATATGATTACCATATATGTATTTTATAAATATTTTATAAGAATATATATTTTATAAACAAGTCAGACCTTCCAAAAAAGTTTTTATATATCATACTAAATCACGAATATTCAAGAGACACGTGAGCATAATAATCTTTTTTAAATTTTTAGAATTTTAATTTTTATATATAATTTTATTCTACATTATTGATTTGGTTTTATAATTTATAAAAATTCATCTTCTTGAAATTTTAAAAATTTATTTTTTATAATTCAAATATTTAATAAAAGATTTTCTATCTCTTTATAATTAAATCTATATCCACCCCATTACTATATTATCTGACAACTTTTTATTATGATACTAAATGTTTACCATTAAAAGTGGGTCAAAGTTTGCAGGATGACTCGTTCATTAACTAAGTTTTTATGCTAAAAAAATCTTAAAGTTTAAAAGTATCCATACAAACAAGTAGCTAAGCATTATTGTTTCGCCTTTTATTATTTTGGTCAAAGAAAGGGGATTACTTATTGGCTTCAAATGCAAACTCCGGCAGTAAAGGATCAGAGAGCAGGTTTTTGAGGAGATTCCAACTCAACCATACTTGTCCATACTCTGCCTCCTGCTATTAATATAATTATTAGTTTGCCTTATCGTTGTCATGTGATTATTCATATGTTAAAATAATAGTATATGTATAACATATCATAGGGAATAGATGAAAAAAAAAATGGATGCCTATAGTTTGGAAGGACAGCTTTTAAAAAGAAAATCGATAATATATTATACCTTTCTTGTCATTGAAAGATTATGAAATCTCTAAATTAATCTTACAATGTAGATTTTTCTTTGATTTTGTTTCTTATTAATTTCTCCCAAGTGACTTAATCTGACATAATATAGATCGTCGTGTCATAAAGTAATTATAATGTTTTGTTTTTAGTTTTTTAACATTAATTATGATTTTAACAGTCACATAAATTTTGTTAAACTAAATCCATAACTCTATTACTTCATGTCATTTCAGTGAACAGGAAGACTAATTTAATTAACCCAAAAAATTAAAAAAATAAATTAAAAGAGTTATGTTTTGAATGATCATATTAAGATTTTTATGATATTTCTAGAAATATATATAGCTTATTCGAAATTCAATTATACTTTGATTTCTGCATATATCTCGTGCTAGTTCTCGTGGTTTACAATGGTTTGGTATGAATATGTTCTAAAACTACCCCGTATTCGATTCGCATACCCAATGACATTGATGCTGATATGAGTGTGAAAATCTTAAAAAGAAAAAAAAAAAAAAACTTAATCTAACCTTTCCTAAGCCAAAAACAAAAAGACAAATGATTCCATATGCTAAACTTGAATTTTTCATCGTTTTACTATCTTTGGATTTTTAATTTTTATTTGTTTTACTATAATCGCTAGAAACTTCATATTAATATGCACAAAATTCCAAAATATGCTTAAAACATTTTTTTGAGCTCTTTTAGTCTTCAAGAAACACCACTAAATTTAGAGTACACCAAGCTTATAAAGGTGACTTTAATGCTGCAACTTTCATTTATGAGGATATCTTATAATATCTCTTGGGTTGTCGATAGAATCTATGATATTGACTTAATGAATTTTTTATCGATCGTTCTATGCATACAGCTGTACAATCTGGTCTCAAAATATTAATTAAACGAAGAAAAATTTATTGTCTCTCTAGATCTCAAGACATTGTATGTAAAACATCCAATCATATATAAATATTTTAAAATAATATTAATGTCATAAATATATATACTCACACATATATATTTTGATATAAGACTGAAAGTCTCACCATTTTTTAACTAACAGCGGGATAATACAAGTAGAAAGATAAAGGAGGCAACATGGGGGAATACGTTAACATTGCTTAGCGTATTAACTTTCGGAGCTTGAGCATTAAAAAACCATTTTTGGGACCGCAAAGAGCGGTTCAAACTTTCTCATGGTGATGCCAATTCGGTCCTTAAAGTCCATGGTTGATGGCGTCACATCCCCAGCGAGTGCCCAATCAAATCCGTGAAGCAAAGAGCTTAACACCAAGTGAAGCACTCTGTGAGCCAATGGCACGCCGGCGCACATTCTCCGACCAGCCCCAAACGGGATTAGCTCATAGTGATATCCCTTATATTCAATCTTAGAACCCAAAAATCTCTCGGGCTTAAAAGCCAATGGGTCTTCCCACACCTCTGGGTCTCTTCCTATTGCCCACGCGTTTACAAATACTTGGGTATCTTTGGGTATAAAATACCCCATGAAATCTGTATCCTGCGTTGCTCTTCGAGGCACAAGCAGTGGAATAGGGGGATGCAATCTAAGTGTTTCTTTGATCACGGCCTGCAAGTATGGAAGATTGTCTATATCACTTTCTTCCACTTTTCTTTCAGACCCAACCACTGCACGAAGCTCCGCTTTGGCCTTAACCAACGACTCCGGGTTGCACAGTAGCTCCGTCAATGCCCATTCTATAGTACTGCTCGTTGTTTCTGACCCAGCCATGAAGATTTCCTGATCCAGAATCCTAATTATTACAACTTCACCACCACATTCAAAAGTATGTGACTAATGATAATACTCACCAATATGAATATGTTGAGGTCTTTATCTGAAATGTTGAGGGGTTCTCTGTTTGCACTGGGTTCATGCTCGAGCAAGACGTCCAAGAAGTCCCTTTGTTTCTTCTGATCACCCCGCTGCTCCATGCGCTCTTTCACAAACTTAGAAGCGATTTGTATGGCTACTCCCATATCTCTGTCCATCTTCCTTCGGAGCCCTTGTGGATCCAACCACCGTAGCCACGGGAACAAGTCCACCACGTTTACGTGACCCGTCCACTCCATCAAACCCCTCATCGCCGTGAAGAACTCCGACCCTTCGTTCGATTCCGGGTCGAACAAGTCACGTGAGAGCATCAGGTTCCCCAGCAGGTTGAAGCTCATCATGAAAACGTAGCGCGCCACGTGAAGCCCACGCCCCTCCTCTAACTTGCCGGCTTCTCTCGCGATCCAAACCAACATGTCGTCGATGCATTTACGACGAATGGAGGCCGTTTCATTGAGTCGTTTAGCAACTAACATATCGACGGTGACGAGGCGCCGCATGAGGCGCCAGTAGGAGCCGTAAGGGGCTAAGGCCAGAGAGGATTTGTCGTAATTGTGGACGCGCATTATGTCAGTGACGGTTCGTTCGGCGAAGAAGAGATCGTGGTTCTTGAAAAACTCCGCGGCGGTTTTCGCTGTGAGTATGGCCATGGTGTTGATAGCACCTATTTTGAGCCACACGACGGGGCCGTATTGGTCTCTCAGACTGGTCAAACTGCGGTGTGGCATGTCGCCTAGCTGGAACATGTTGCCGAAGATGGGCCATCCCGGCGGTCCCGGAGGAAGGCGGCGCTTGGCGGCTGAGACTTTGCGGTGGAGGAGCAGCACCACCAGAGCTGGTGACAAGATTAAGAGATACCATAGAGGAGAATCCAGAGCCCCCGCCATGTTTTGTACTAGTAGTGGAATAAGAAGACAGCCAGTTGAGATGCTAAATAGAGCTTCCACCTTCAAGTTTTTTTGTTTCCTTCGAGTTAATGCTTCTGACCCATGTACCATTATATAATTTTTAAAGTACTTTTAGAGTCTATGAATTAGGTAAGCATTATACAAGGACAATATATTCTAATGCACCAAGATTTTTTTTTATCTAATAAGAGTTATTTTAATGAAAAATTTGAAATTATGATAAATGGAATTTTTTAAACTGAGTTTATAACGGGAATCATATTTTATATATATATATTTTTAAATTTTGTTAAAATGATAAGTATCAACTTAGTTAGGCCAGTCTAAGAAACATAACTAGCCTAATAACTGGGTTAGGATTACAAGGCACACGTTGTCCCAAATCTCCATGAGTTACGTTGCACCCATGCACATCCGAATGCTGCCTCTTATTTTGTAGCCAATGAAATACTGCCACTTGGCTTGGGACCAACAGAAACAAATCGTACATCCACCGACATGGAGATATCATGTTCCCTGATGCTAGTCTGTAGTGAAAAACTAACCAAGGGTCACCATATAACTCGTAACTTATCATTATCTACTCCTGTGAAATTACTGTTATACCCTACAGGACTAAGACATTTTTGTGTTAAGTTTTATACTTTCTAATATTTTTACGTCAACTTGTGCTTAAGGTTGACTTTATTATTGTGAGGGAGTATTTGTAAATGCCCTAAACCTTTCCTGCATGTGATCATAAACAGCTTCTGCCAACAGCGAAGCTTGAGTAATGTCACAACTCACATGGACTACTGCGAAAGCAATCTCTCAAAGTTACCATTAATCAAAACATAATTAGAATATCAGATATGATGATCGTTATATAAAACATATATAGGAGAGAGCTGGGAGAAGATAATAGGTGGAACGGGCCTAAAGGTTGCTTAAGTCTTTTTCTTTTTCCCTAATATATGCATTAATGAAAAGGCATTGTTTATTTATTTTTAAATTCTACTCAATCACTTTATAAATCTATATCTCCAATAGCTATAATATATTTTTAATTAATAAATTACTATTAACCTTCTAGTCTACACGTTTTGTTTACGACCTAAGTTAGATGAGCTTCAGTCATTTACTTATATCATTTAAATGTCATGTATGCGTCACTCCAGGATGTAAGTTAGTAGTATAAACAGTGAAGAGAGAGAGAGAGAGAGAAAGAAATCCTACATATTTAATAATTCTGATTTGCTGTTAATGCGAAAAATAATTGGAGTTGATGCCATGATTTGAGGGAGTTGCGGCAGGAAGACGAAAATGAGGATGATAATATATTAAATAATAAAAATGATAATATAATAATTCTATATGATTAGAATATTGAAATTTAGAGTGTGGACAATGTATGTAATATAATTAACAGATTAAAAGGTAAATTATAATGTTTTAATCTTTTTTCTTTTAATTACAAATGAAGGTAATGAGTAAATAAAATTATAGTTAAAATATAATGTTTTTAATATAGAAGGGAAGGGCGTAAACCCAAAGCAAAGACGCAAGACTCAAGCAACACTCGAGATTGAATTATGTGCAGTAATGTAAGTGGAGAATTGCAGATAATCCCATCCCAGCGACACCACTTAGATTAGCAGCGGCAGCCGGAGATTCGGATATTCCATTAGTTAGCAATATGGAGGAGATCTGTTTTTATTGTTATACTCACCTTAACCAAGATCTTCCGACACTGTAACGTAATAATCAATGTAAGGGCAAATCTTGTAAGTAAGAGATATAAGTAAAGATCCACTCACGAAACTATGCACCAAAGGATTCTTTTAGAGATTGCCGAACATCAACACTCAACCTTGGCATCATTCGAAAGCCTGGGCATATGTACGTTCAAGCGCCAAGATATGAGCTCCTTCCTAGACGTACCTTGGCAACTCTGGGCGTGAACATGAGACAGCCCATGTGCACCTGAGTTGGCATTGCATAAATAATTGAATATAAAGATTCCAATGAAAATATTGATTTTATTACAAGTTTATGAAAGAAAAAAATTTTATGCAGCTTTTTTTATATTGTTAGGTAACATATTCGGTACACTTATTGTATTCAGTTATAATGTAAAAATATAATTATAATATTATTATTATTTAGATTGATATTATTACAATTATATTATTATATTATAATTGAATATATTAGTACATTTAAAATAATAAATGTACCAAAGATGATATCATATTTTTAATATATTGTTCTCTAATTAAAATATGATAATTATATGATTTTTCAATTGCATCAGAATATGTGTATAGTTAGTACAGACAACTATTTAAATTTCACATTAAATTATATACTTTTATCTTATTAATTAACTATCTATTCACTTGTCATATATTAATTTAAAAATTTAATAAAAAATATATAAAAAAATTGTATTTAAATATAGTCCTTTATGAAATTATAGGCTTTTCATATAATATATGGGTGCTTTGTATCTTTTAATATTTCCTTATGATTTTAAGTAATGATATATATAGTATTTACGTTATGAAAGAAAATAAACCATCTGATTATGGAAATTAGTCGTTGGTATGTTTTAAAACTTTGGGCTTTCGAGAATGGGCTCCCTAAAACAAAGGCCTTCTTTAGAGATTCTGGATTCTGGATTCTGAATTCTGAATTCTGAATTCTTTAGGGCTTTCGAGCAGGCTCACAGGCTGTGTAATCCTGAATTCTGGATTCTGAAGAAGTCTCAAGATAGAACACAAGCTCCAGGATTAGCTATGCGGGGAAGGAAGGGATTGTTGCTATACAAGTTATACAGAGCTCTGAGCTATGGTGTTTCGCCGTTGGTTTACCTTCACTTGCGATGGCGTCAATTCCGGGGCCTCGAACACCCCCACCGCTGGCCGGAGCGTCTCGGTCATCCCTCTCAACCACGCCGTCCAGGGCCTCTCATTTGGTTTCATGCCGTATCATTAGGTTTATCTCTACTCACCATTGGAGACGCTTAACTAGCTTTAACTTCTCTAGGATCAAACGCGGCTATAATTGCATTCTTCGTTATGCTGGCATTCGGTTGATACTGAATACTTTGCTATTTGATGTTCGAGTATTTTGCATGCCAGAATAACAGCATACTAAATGTCCTCAAAAAGCTGGAAGGGACGTTTGTAGAATGGAGATTTTTTTATGAACTCCAATGACTTCTCTAAATTTAGTTTTGATTTTATTTGCAGGTGAAGGAATGACAGCCCTTCCTGTAATCAAACAGTGCATTCAGAGGATGCCCAACTTAACTATATTGTTGACCACCACAACAATGTCTGCATTGTAAGACAGGACTTCATATTTGATTTAATTGAACTTGCTGTGACATGATTCATTGTGAATATAAAAATTTTTGGAAATGAAAAACCAAAAAAACTCTGCTCATTATTTTACTTGAATGTGGAATTTTTGAAAATGCCTTAATTGCTGATGATTTAAGTTCGAAACAATGCTTTTGCATCCTCTGGCAACAGTGAAGTGGTTGCTAAATATTTTCAATTAAATTAGTAAATAAATCTTGAAGTCTATATGTGCTGCACCAGAATTCATTTGATCAACTTGAAAGATATGGACCATTTAACATGTATACCTATCAGCTTTGATGGGACGCTTATTAAGGGACTAACTTCACTGGCGACTTTGTCTCTTCAAGTGCTTCTAGAGATCAATATTCCTTTGTTTTACTTTGCAAGAAGAGAAACAAACATATCTAACCTTATTTTATGGGGGTTCATTTTGGTGTAATGCAGTCAAGTATTAAGCAAGTGGCTTCCAAGTGATATCATTTTTCAGGTACTTAGCAGGGAATAGTAATGTGGTTTTAGTAAACTGTTTGTGTAAGGTCAACATCAAAATCGCTTCATGTAATTAAACTTCAGGAACATGTTCACCTATGCTGAACTTGATAATTGATTTAAACAAATATAACTGGGAAAACAGATTCTTAACAGAGTTAGGGTACAGTAGTTCATTCTTTTGGGTGTGTAATTTTGGAGCTTTCTGTCAACCAAATCAGTGGACTAGGATGTTCAATTATGATTCCTTTAATTATTTTGAGAAACAGAGAGTAGCTATAAGTTTTACACATTTTTCCCAAACTATACTTTTTGTCCTGAAAATTTGAAACTGTGGTGTAAAAAAATTAACAAATTGCTCAAAAAACTCAATATAAAGTTAATTTGTTTTATCAAAACAATGATTTTAGGGATGTAAATCTTTCTTAGGTCAAAGGACCAGACAGACTCCTGGAATGACTTCCCCCACTGTGTTGCTTATTTATATCCACTAATCTCCCTTGCTAATAGCAGTTGGTAATATATGTTTAATGATATTAGTTGGTGCCTTCGTCTTTATTTCTTTCAATTTGACATATTCAGTTTAATACATTGTTTTGGTACACTAAAACTTTCTGATTTATCAGCTTGCACCAGTTGATACTCCTGCTTCCATCCATTCTTTCCTTCATTACTGGAAACCTAATGCAATTGTGCTAATGGAAAGTGAACTGTGGCCAAATCTTATCATGGATGCTTCCAAAAATGGTGTAAGTTATTCTTACTTGTTAGTTCAAGCACTCTGTAATACATATGGGAGAGGTTCAAGAGAAAACAGTTTAATGTATATTTCATGCATAAACATGTGAATTAGATAATAGATCACATTTTAATAGTAAAGGACAGTTATGAGCATGTGAGAGCATCGTATGCATTTGATTTACCATGTATTAATTTGTCTGTAATTGCTTGTCTTCTTTAGATGCATTTATCATATCACGTGTTTCACTTATTCTTATTGATTAAAGCAAAATTTGTTCCCATCAGATAGCGCTGGCACTGTTAAATGCTCGGATGTCAGAAAGATCCTTCAAACTTTGGTCAAGATCACTGCTTCTACCATTAATTTCATTGATGTTACCAAAGTTTTCCTTGATTAGCCCATTGGTAAGTGCTCCTTGTTTTTTGGACTACAATGATTATGTCTTCAGTTATGCCATCACTGACAATTTTGAATGTTAAAGAGTACAGCACAGGCTATCCATTTTCAGCTACTGAAAGCTTCTCCTTTTATCATAAATTTCTCTGGTGACCTAAAATATGGTATGCTCCTTTTTTTTTTTTTTTTTGTGCTCCTATCAAATGATATTAAATACTTACTATTGATATTAATTCATTGTATTTGTAGTGTTCAACATTAATTTTCTCTCATCGCTTGGTGGACAGACTTTCCTAACAATGTTAATTACATAATTGATTGCTTTGGCATTATGTTGATGACTTGGTTAAGCAGTCTTCCATTTATTTTTTTCTCCATTCTTGGGTTATAAGATTTTGGGACTATTTGAAGTGATGAATGGTATTTAATAACCTCGTTTTATCACTATTTTCATTCAGTAATAGATGATTTAGGAGTCAATGAAGGTGGGAGAAAAAGTATAGACAAACTGAGGGCACAGCTTGCAGACTGCCAGGTTTGGATGGCGTCCTCCATTCATAGGGGAGAAGAAGAAAGTTAGTTCCCTCTACTATGCCTCTGATTATAGTATAAAATGAATACTGGATGCTTTTGTTATTTGTGCTTAAAATTTATCAAAACATCTGATCATTTTTTATGAATTTATTGTAGTTCTTGGGTCTCAGATTAAGTCACATAAAAATCAAAACCAACATGATTGATATACAATATTTTATATCTTATGGTGGTTTAATCATCTTTAGATTTTTAAAGTCAGTAGAGTTGTGACATGTTATTTTGTTTCTCCTTCTTGGTATTTTGATAGATTATGCTTCTGCTAGCAATTGCTCTTGGTTTGCAGAATTTCATCTGATTTTCATTGTTTCTGAGCAATTAAGAAGTCTGCAGTCAACCAACTAATGTATCAATTTTTTTGCTTTAGCTTTTTCAATATTAAATTATATTTCAGTTGTATGCAATTGGATATTCAACAAGTATTCTTGATCGTATAGTGTATGTCTGGCATGATTTACACATTGTCATGGTTGTTACTATAAGACTATTATAAACTTTCCTGACCTGATAGCTGAATTCACTGTCCTTTGTACTTTGATGCTAATTCTATTAACTTAACCATTATTTTGACATGCCAAAAGGTAAAAATGAATGATGAGAGTAACCTGTGCTCTGCAGTAATATTAGGAGTTCACAGAGTCCTCATGCAATTACAACCTAATATAATCACTATTATTGTCCCTCGGCATCCAAGTCATGGACAAGAGATTGCTGAAGTAAGTTTTTTGTGAAGTCTTTATTTCTGCTTCTATTTCTCGCATTTCCTTCAAAGCATTTTCCTTTTTTACACATGTAACATAGACAGTCACTGTTAATATGGTAGTCCTTTTTTAAGTAATCAGCGGTGAAAAAATGATTGAAGCTACTGCCCATACTAGAAATAAAGGTTTCAAACAATTAAAATATGAAATTAGTAATTCACATTCTACAAAATTGATGGCCACATAAATTCCTGTCATTTTCTATGACATTTGCACTTTTTGTAATATTTATCATGCTTATACTTCATTAGTGCAGAAATTGGAGAAAGAAGGACAAAACGTAATTTTGAGGTCTCAATATGAGAAGCTTAAGCCAGGAACACATATTTATGTGGTGGACACTTTGGGTATAAATTTTTCTTTTTCTTCTCTCTGACATGTACTGGTATTGGGAAGTTCACTTTCGTGAGGATTGAAGCATGCTTCTCTATAGCTGCTGTCCTTACACCCATTGTTTGCTCCAAGTCGCCATCTTCCTCATAGTTTGACACTCTTGTATATAAGCCAAGAACATATATAAGTACAATAAGTGTCCTCCCATCCCAATATGAAAATTGATCAGCTGTACTCTCTTTTGTCTAATTATCTGCTTTCAACTTCTAAAAGTCCTCTTAACTCTCATGCAGATTTGGCCAATTCTATTCTACTCTGTTTCTCTCTCAAAATCTCAGTTTTTAAAAAGAGTAAGCCACTGATCTGGGTAGTTGGTTGACCATGCTGAACGTTTGAAATGTATCATGATGTGTGAATGCTGCTCTGAGCCTGTCTTTTTAAGGCCACTACTAAGTAACATTCAAATCTTACATGGGTGGATGGCATTATTATGCTAATGAATGATATCATTAATAAAGAGCAATTCTTCTGTGCAAAATTTATTGGTATCCTGCTTAGATGACACCATTATCAACGCCTAGGTATAAGGTATACAAGACCTGGTCAGGCTGGTCTGGCCTAATGAACCGTTCTTGTCGAGACGGGTTTGTGCATGAATTGGGCAAATCTTTATAACACTTGTTGCAGGTTAGATCCTCAGCCAAAATAGAGGCTCTACCTCATTTGTTAAATATGTACCACTCTACTTTTTGTTTTTTTTTTTTCTTGAAAAATTCCATATTCAAATTTATAAAAATAAAAAATAAGAAAAGCTAACCCAGTTTGACTCAATCATAAACCTAGTCTTGCAAGGTCAAGTCTGGGCCTAAAAATTGGCTTATGCGAAAAACGAGTCGGGCCTCGGGTTGATTAAGAACCTGCCCGGTCTGGTACCCTAGTTAAATATATAGTCTCGGCATCTTTATTTAATGGTCAACATCACTGCCAACTAGGTAGGACACTGCTACCTTATGGGAACCAGAGAATTTTCCCATATATAACAATAAAAGTATTGTCCAACATCTTTTGCAGGTGAGTTAAGACGCATGTACACGTTGACGCCGATTGCTGTAATTGGAGGTTCTTTTCTCCCTGGTTTAGCTGGTCATAATATTTCTGAAGCTGCTGCAGCTGGCTGTGCTGTTTTGACAGGTGGCTATCACAGGACCTTTTATAGTTTTCAACATGCAATTTTAGACACTGAAATTCGTTATTGATTTCAGGTTGCCACATTGGGCATTTTTCCCATATGGTACTGGAAATGCAAAGATTGAATCCCTTGTCGGTCATTCAGGTTGGAATTCATCTTATTTGTATATAGAAAGTTTTCTAGGCTAGGAATATTCTTAAACTGTCCTCCAGGGCCGGTCTATTTAATGTCACTCTCCTTGCAGGTTTCTGGAAAACTGGAGCTCGAAAAAGCTATCATTGAGCTCTTCACAGATTCAGCAATTTTGGAAGCACGACGTAGGGCTGCAAAAGAAGCAATTAATCATTTGTCCGGTGATATTATTAACAAAATTTGGAGTTCGCTAGAATTTCATATCTTCAGTAGGCTGTCCGCTGAGGGCATCGGGATTAATACGAGACTTGATACCAATATATGTGAAAATAAAGTTTGACCACTTAACGGTCACTACTGATTTTCTGAAGGTTCAATATGCCACACACATTACCGCGTTCATCTAGAGTATTGCTATAAAAAGTTTTTGATGTGGCACAGCCTCTGGAGATTATGTTCTCTCTGAAGTGTGGGCAATCAAATGCAATTGAAGGAGTATTTTTTTGTTTTTTCATTTTTATTTGTTTCTTAATATTCATTCCTAAAATTCGTAGAGTTGTATTCTTAGGACCTGATGAATGCTCAAGTTGTGTTTTAGTCACCAATCTTGGCCCATGTAGGTAGGGCTTTGCAAATTGTGAACTCAATCGGATCTGAAGGACATTGTACATACAGATATATGTACAGATATGATGGAGTGAACATATGGATGTGGCACGATATCATTGATTGAGATGCGTCTGCGAGTCATAATTCATCAGAATTGACCTTTAAACAACGGCTTAATGACAACAGAAGTTTTATAGCTGAATGCAAGGTATCATTTTTCTCTTTCAAATTATATAATAAATTACCTTTGACCTTTTGCTTTGTTGTGTACGCGGCCTTCCGTAAATTTTCAGCTCACGAAGTGAATGCATGGAGCTGAAAACAATCATGACAAGCTCAAATCAGCTTTATTAAGTTGAGAATTAAAGACGCCAGATCTACGTGTGGTAGAATGTTTAACCTTCAAATTATATGATTCTGTAGGTGAATTATCAACACCTCTTGTGTATATCTTCATTACATTATTCGAGGTAAAAAAGACTTATTTAAAATTATATACAGCATTATAGTTTTTTTTAATTTTTGCCTATATTGCAAATTGAGAAAAAGTCAAAATAAGAATAATTATATATGCATTATAATTTAACTGCGTGGAGAGCTAGCTAGTTTGAATAGAGATAATATAGATAATATATGCAATTCCTCAAAAGAAATAAAGCAGGTGGGAGGCATGTTACCTCCCAACAACTGGTAATTAATTGTAAATATAATACGGTTAACCAGTTGTTACTTAAGAACAACTCTAGAACAATTCTCAATGTACGACTAAGATGCAGGAGAGCAGAAGAAAATTGTTTTCTGTTGTCTTCATTTTTATGAGATTTTATTTTCTCATTTGGTTTTATTTTAAAGTTCCATTTTGAAATTATTTAAAACATAAATTCTGATAAATTATAATAATGAAATATAACATTTCTAGAGCCACCTGAATATGGAAGCTGCTACAATAACTAGTTGGGTAGCTGTTTCAGCTCATGCATCTTTTGCTATCAAATCTTTGAATTAGTGGTGCCGATTCCTTGGACAAGCTAAATCCTAGCTTTTTCAAGTGGCAAGAAAATCGTCGTGGGTCTGCACCATCGCCAAGGGACTGAGCTATATCTTCAAAAAGGCTCTGATCGCAAGGTATAGCCAGAGGACCACTCTTGTTGAAACCATATCCTTCGTGTGCCCGTTCTAGCAGTGTTTGAAATACTGAGTGGTTGAGATAGTCTGCTCTTATCACATACTTCCTCTTTGTTTATCCTACTGTGACTGCCAATTGTCCTGGTGGGATATTGGCCGGTGGCTTGTTGCCTCCGTCGTGGGTGTGCTTGTGCCACAAACAAGCCATGACTTTTCAGCTTCACAATGTTGAGGTTCTTAGTGGATTTTTTGGGTACATGACACCTACATGAGACACCCTACGATCATGTCCTCTCCAATTTATGCTCATTTTCAACATCATAGTACAGAGGTTCGGTATGGTGGTTTACAATCGTCCTTTTTGTCGCGCTCCTGTAATTACACTAAATACAAGGGCTTGATTAGTTGATTTCTTTTACTGACGGAAAACAGTGGTAAAAGCTGTTTAGAACTGCGGTGTCACATGTTATATAATGTTGATCCTGTGTGGATGTTTTAATTTTTAATATAGAGGTGACGATATATATATATATATATATATATATATAAAAGTGTCCGTATTTAAAACTTTAAAATATCTCTATTATATTAATTTTAAATTTTGTACCCTTAGTTACTTTTTTTTATTTTAAAATTGATACTCTTCGCCAAAAACAAATTGCTTTAACTTTAGAATTCAATGACCATATATTTCTTTATTTTACTGAATTTTAGTATCTAAAAAGTAGAAACATTTGCATAAATTATAGCTATACATTGGATAAGGAATAATTTTGGATATGCAGGATTGTGCCAACAAGTAAGAACAAAGCAACGTTATTTGTAGTATGAGTCTGCAGTCATGCCATAAGGGACAATAATGATAATCATCGTGGGAATTCAAATTTGTTACAGTTTTTAAATGAAATTGCTCACTGTTAAAATAGCATAATTCCTTAAATTTGAATTGTTGAATTAAAAAATAGTGAATATTAAATCAAAAGGCCAAACATTTTACCACATGTGATTATTAATATTAATTTGAATCATTTAATCGCATAGTTCTTTAAATCTTAGTCGTTGGTTTCATATATTTTCTTATAAATACAACAAATTCAAATCGCTTTGTAAGCCGACTCATATATCATGAAGTTTGCCCGAAATGTGGAATAATTGTACGAGATTAGTCCAGCAAGGTTTGCATTAGTTGAATTCATTAATTCTTTCTCAAATTCTCGTGTGCCCTCACATGTAATTTAATGCCTCGTGTCTTAATTTAATAGAAGAGTACAGGGAAAGAAACATACAAAAGGTAGAAAAATAAGTTTGTCTGAAGGTTTTAATCAAGAAAATAAACCGTTTAGTGAGAGTGATTAATGATTATTTTTAACGTTCAATATGAAAAAAAAAAAATCCAGGATCTTTCACAAAAATGTTTCAGAGTAAAAATATTATTTTCATTCTTTTATATATATAAAACTCTTATTTGCTTACCAATTTTGTGTAGACTAATTATAAAAACTTAGTTGAATACTAGCAATGTTATGAGTCCCATGTTGAAAAGCTCTCTCAAAAGAAGAGGGTTTATAAGACCAAGTGGTTCTCCTAATGGACGAGTCTTTTTATATGGACTACCTCTTTGAACTTATGCTTGTACATGGCCCCTTTCATTGAAAGGGACCGAGACGCAAGGGGGCGAACTACAAGTTAGATTAAGGTGTGGTGTGACCATATCGAATACTAGAGGACCAATGTTAGTAGATTGGACCCTGCAGACATCTCTTCTTATAGGGGGTTCATTATTACAAGTCCCATTTGAAGGAGCCTTCTAAAAGGAAAAAGGTTTATAAGATCAAATGATTCTCCCACCTAATATACTAGTCTTTTGGGATAGGCTCTCCATTTTGGTTTATGCTTGTAACAGGCAATTATATCACAAGAGTACTTAGTAAAGGTTTTTTTATTGTACTATGTCGCTTGAATTAGTTAAGGATCAAAATGCGGTGGTGCCTTTTTTAATCACCTAAATGCTTAAACCTATTTTTTTTAAAAAAAATTTAATGCATCATAGGATTGTAGCATACATTTTTTTAGGCCCAATATAGTCACGAGCAACCAGACCACGCATCAAGTATGGCAGCCTATAATTGTCTAATCAAGCGGTCGTCAGTCAATTTAATGGTGTGATTGGAAACCACACAATTAATGTGACATCAAATCGTCCTGATGGCCAATGGGCAAATTCAAATGGAATGCATATTTATGAAATTGCCCTTCAAGCAGAGATAAAAATGTTGTCTTCCTTCTTCCTTCGACCATCCATGCAAAAATGAAGTAGAGGTTTCTTCTTTCTCAGTAACAAATATCAATATACTTCCTTCTATTCTTTCGTGCTAAAATTACTCAGAAGCTGTCCAAAATATAAGGTGTGGCACATTAATGTTTTCACATAGTGTTAGAAATATTGTTAGTTGAATCTAAAGCAATATACCCCACAAAATCTATCTAAGTGATAGTCCTAACTTGCTAGAAGACTTTGTTAGAGCTCTCTAAGGTAGTATATGCCTTTTTTGTTACTAAAGTTATTATGAATTAGTTTAATATTATACCAATATTTGATTTTCATTTGATCAAATTGTTTTAACATTGATTTTTTGAACATATAATGTTGTGGATAATCATGGTGACAATATTTGATTAAAAAATTTTGAAATAATGTAAAAAATAAATTAAAAAAATTACAAAATAGAGAAGTGGAAAGTATGAAAATTGGTCAAAGTGTAAATTTTAAGAAATGAGAAGAAAAAAATTACAAAAATTGTAAATACAATAAAATGGTAAAAAATATATAAGAAGTTCAAAAAATGAGGAAAAAATTCAAATAAGTTAAACAATTAAGGTATAATAATATGAATATTTAAAGATATCGAAAATATAAGAAAATAAAAATAATGAGATGTGTGATTATTATTTAGTCTAATATTATGCCAAAATTTAATTTTTGTTTATAAGTTTGTTTTAATATTGAGTTTTTGAACATGTATGTATATGTTAGTCATGTTGACAAAATTTGGTAAACAAGAAAAATTATAAGGAAAATGGAATAAATAAATTACAAAATATAAAAGTGGATAGTATGAAAAATGGTCAAATTATTAAATTATTAGGAAATGAGAAGAAAACATTTAAAAAATTGTAAATAATATGAAATGGGAATAAAATAAAAAGTTCCAAAAAATGAGGAAGATTTTTTTAATGAGGCGATAAATTAATGTATAATGATATGAATATTTAATGATATAGAAAATATAAGAAATAAAAACTAATGAGCTGTGTGATTATTATTTAGTCTAATATTATGTCAATATTTAATTTTTGTTTGATCAGTTTGTTTTAATGTTGAATTGTTGAACATGTATGTGTATGTAGAAATGTTAATCACGATGATAGTTTGAAGAAAAAATTCAAAATTATTTGAAAAATGGAAGAAATAAATTGAAATATATATAAAGTTTGAAATGATTATGAACTGAGAAAAAAATATTTAAAAATTTGTAAACATAAGAAAATGGGAAAAAATATAAGAAATATGAAAAATGATTAGGAATAAAGTGTGAAATGATTCGGAAATAAGAAGAAAATATTTAAAAATTTGTAAACACACAGAAATGGGAAAAACTAAGAAATATGAAAAGTGAGGAAAAAATGTGTTGGTAAATTAATGTATAATGATATGAATATTTAAAGATATAAGTGATATAAGAAATTAAAAATAATCAAATGTGCTATGAAGAAAAAAATGCATTTAATTATGTAAGGATATTATGGTAATTTAAAAAGAAGGACAAATTACAAAATATAAAATGAAGGAAATAAATCATAAATTACAAAATATGGGAAATATGTTAACATAATGGTGGGATCACATGACCACAAACTTGGCAGAATGTATAAACAGTGTCTTTAAAAGTGTTCGGTTCTTGCCCATCATCGGTCTTGTAAAGGCAACCATATATTAGTTGAATGCATACTTTGTCAATCGTGCAGAGACCATAGATGCACAAATTGTAGTAGGAGAAACCTTTAGCAAAGATTTACAGAAAAAGTTAGCCAACTACACTGAAAGAGTTTAAGCATGCACTGTCAGATGGTTTGATTGATAAGGATCATCATTTAAGGTTGAAGAGTCATATTATTTAACGTTTAGGTAGTTTGGTATGTTCTGTAGGGTTTGCCTTAATGATTAAATGTGTGACTGTGGAGAATTCTAGGTGGAGCATTACCCATGCCAGCATGTGCAAAGGTTGCATTAGACCTTATGCAGTATATAGATCTCGTATTCAAAATAGACACTATAATGAATGCATATAGAAGTAAGTTTCGACCAATTAGGGGTGAAGTACCTTGGCCATAGATTAAAGGCCCTAGGATAGTTCCTAATCCTATAATGACTCGTGGCATAGGTCATCCTCGATCAAGATGGATACATAATGAGATGGATTGGAGAAAAGGGCCATCAAACCCATCAAGGTGTAGGCTTTGCAAGCAACTTAGGTATATCCGAAGTAATTGCCCATTTAGGTGCTGAGATCAATAGTGACATATAGTTTACTATGTTTAGAACACCATTGCATTATGTATGCTTGTTTATTGCTTCCATTTATGGTTAATGTGATGTAACATAAATGTTCTATGTACTTCAGTGTTAATGCAATGTAAGTGCTTAAAAATGTAGGTGTTAATGTAATGTAAGTGTTTTCTCATCCAATCATATTTGAATTCAATTATGTATGAATATGCTTATATGTTTGATGATTTGGTGTTTAGTAACGTGCTGCTATGGCTGGTCATCACCATATGGTGAATCCTGGGCCAAAGGACGGATCACTACTCTATTTGTAATCATGCCATGTTTCTTAAGTAGTATGGATTGGGCATGTAAGTTGCCATTCAATATAAAAAATTAATTTTTCATTCTTCATTCAAAGTATTTGATGTGTCTAACCATTCAATTACTTATACAGGTGGATTGCATTCTAAAACCCCATAAGTTAAGCATGGTAATCGTTTATTTAACCACCTACCAGCCATTGTACCATATCTTTAGCAATCAAGATTTTATGGTGTTAGTCAACTTGGGTAATTTGATTTCAATGTTGCACTCATTTAAGAATTAATTGAGTGATGGCGAGCAGATGCACACACCTTCCATACAACATAGGGTAAGTGTACAATTACATTGCAAAAGGGAGTAGTGTAGCAAGAGTTGCCTTGCTATGGAATGCTTGTCACCAGATACACTGGCTTTGATTGGCCAGCTATGTGTAAAGTTCTACTAGGAGTGACTCCACCACCAGAGTGCTTTGATGGACAACAACTGAGTGTTACTTAGCTTGCCGAACACTTTGCACATCTTCCAGATGATTCAGATGACATCACCATACATCAATTCACATATGCATACATATGATGATTACTTAGTGGTTACTTGAGGTCAAACCAGACCACACATCGATTTATATTGATGTGTATACCATTGTTAAAAGATTTCCAAGCCGTAGAATAATATAGTTGGGGAACAATTGTCTTAGCATTCTTGTTGAGGGAGATGTGTAATGTCACTAGCTATGAGGAAGTTAATATTGGTGGCTGCTTACATTTGCTACACTTGTGGGCATGAGATTGTTTCCTTATGCTTGCTTTAGCATGCCCCCACCGTTTGATCCCCATTTGTATGTATTTATTGAGTCCACCATTAGGCTTCAGGTATAAATACATTTCCCTAACCTTATTATAAAATCAAACATATGAAATAATTCTAATTGATCGACCTTGGCTCATTTATGTAGGTGGAAGCATGTTAGGCAGCATCCTCACCTTCCATTACAAGTCTTAACGTTGTATAGAGTGTTCTTAGACCAGATGAGGGAAGATAAGGTTTGTTACCATCCTCACATAATTTATTTTCACAACATACATCTACTAACATGTTATACATTCTTTGATTATGCTTATTCACAGATGATTTGATAACTGTACGATACGCTTAGTGTGCATAAGATGATTCCATAGTATTGCTTATCTCAAGACATTTACCTATCATTAGTCGTAATTATTTGCTTCCATATTATAGAGTGGCACCATGCAGAATGTGTGCTTCCCCAATTTGGTTGGATGCAACCCATTCCGTAAGAGCCATTTAACTTGGGTTTAGTCCACACATTCCAGCTTTGCAGCAAGACAGAGAAAGACTGACATTAAGATCACATATTTTCCTTGCAGCGTGGAATTTATGGCATAATACCCTCTCTTACACTAAATTCTTTACAGAGCATATGAACCATAATTTAGAGTATATGAAATGGTATTTAAGATGCACACGTAAATGGATTCATCTAGTTAGCAGTGGCCAAGGTTTTATGGTAATGATACTACATTATATCCAACTGTATTTGTATTTTATTCATATAAAATGAGACATTCTTAACCATTTTACATGTGTCACAGGCTAATTTGGTAGAATACCTGTATTGACTCAGTATTGAAGACCCCTAACCATTGATTATGGCCAGTTTAAAGATACAGTGGGCTAAGATTATCACACGATGCTTTATGCCCTTGGTGAACATCGAGACATGATTGCATCCCAACTTGTTCCCTAAGTAATTGAATTACCAAGGCCACCTATTCTAGAGTTTGAGAGGGGTAAAAGAGCCTATAGTTTCATGTTAGCAAGAAAACCCATTCAACTCTTAGAGGATCATGATAATGATAATGGTGATGGTAACACTACTATAGGATCTTCCTCTATGTCAACTAGAATGGTTGAGTCATTATCTTACTCTCAACCATAAATATAAACAGATTTAAAAGGAATTGGAGCTAGATCATCTTCGTTTCCACCCCATCACAATTTACTATTCAAGGATAAGCCAGTTCATCATACTATGCACCTACACCGCTTAGGTTTTCATACGTTGCACACAATTCATTATCAAACATTTGCCAAGCATCACCTCCTATGACATTTGGCTCAGGGTCTCTCATAATATTATTTTATAATTTGTTTGCATTCCATATCGAGTATGCTGGTGGTCTTTTAAACTTGGAGGCTCTTCCCATCAACCACAATTGGGCTTTTACACTCTACACTAGCCTATTCCTTCTAATCAATCACAATAGTGGGACTTAAATACCCTACCAACTAGCCTTGAACAAAACCATGACCAGCATGCAAAATATGAAGAAAGAGAAAATGTAAAAGAAAATGAAAAGGGTGACAATGTGCAAGGTCAAGAAGATCAAATACCGCAGCAACAACCTCAATGAGTTAGATGATAGCCTCGGTATGGTACTGAAAATCATTATTTCAATGAATGATATTATCTTTATTAATATTATAGGTCATAGACATTATCATCCTTTGTTTAGTCTATGTATTATTAATTTTTAATTCTAAACCTCTATGTATGTTATATTTATTATCTTTTCTAATTATTTCATATTGTCTCAATTGGCCATGATGTTAAAGAGAAGACTAGAGGAAAACATGAAATTTCCTTTTTGCACATTGATGGCTTGCACGAGATTAAAAAAAGACACAAAATATCACACTTCTGTCATCCATGCATCTAACGAGGGTCAAAGCTATTTATGTTACAGTGATGGTTTCAATGAGACCAAAATTAGACAAAATAGGTATTGATTTTGCTATCAATGTAACCCAAAAAGATAAAATAGTCACATTTTCACCATTGATGTGATTACCATAATTTTAAAAAAAAATTTAAGCATCTGAGTAAAAAATAATGACGGTGGCAGATTTAAGACATTAAATGCTTCTATTAGAGCGATAAAATAAAAAAACCCTGGATATGAAACTTGAGCTGCCTTGCAATCAAGATGGCTGTCTTTTGAGAAGGATTAAACTTAAATATAACTCTTTATATATTTGTTATCAGCTTCATTAATAACATTATAACATGTACAAAAAAGCTTCTGTTTTTTTGAAAAAATCAGTAATGTAATAATGAGTTGTAAATAACATACACCAAAAGATTAAAAATATTTTTGTAGTTGGCAGGACCATTGAAGTTTTTACGAAGGAAAGCTACTAACTTCGATTAATGGTGTGCTTGACAAACTTCTGTAGATGTAAGATGCCGTTTATTATTATTTTTTTAAATACTTATTTTGGAAAAAAAAAATGAAGTGTTCGGTGAAATTTTTGTAAAACAAAATAAGTTGCTTCTAAGTAATAAAAATATTTTTTCCTTTGCCGTGAGACAAGTGTAGAAAATAAAAACTTCTCTTTTGAAAGAGAAATAGAAACAAAATTATTTCAATAATCACTTTTTACCCAATCTACTCGTTCTATTTAATATATATTCTTTTAAATAATTTGACAGTGAAATATATTTACTAAACACAATAATATTGAACATGAATTTCTTTTTTTATATACTTTTTAAAAAATTTTAATTTAAATATACATTCATAACAATTCCAAAAGAGGTAAAAAGTTTTAGGTTTATCTTTTTCTCTTCTACTTTGTTACACATATACTCTATGGGGGATTGTTCCCCATTTCTTTACGAAAAGTTCAAGGCGGAGTCCTGAAGTAATCCTCAATTATTGTCGACAGAATAAAGATACCATTGGAGACAGACATGACCTACCTTGGAGGTTCTACTTTCTGTTGCAGTTGCACGCCCTTCCCTAATGTTGGTTCCCTTAACTTCTAAATTTATCGATGCAGTCATATAATATTAAATACAAAATCCCTCGTATAATTTTTTTTTATACTATATATTGATATTTGGTCTAACCCTTAAATTTATAAAATTAATTAATTTTAAATTAAGTATTATCAAATCAAATATTAAAAATAAATTTTTTAATATTATATATTTTTTATATAACTCAGGAATCAAACCTAAAAGGTCACTATCACTATCACGTAATACTGCTTGTGAATATTTAGTAGCTGCACTTTATGTAGCTCTTCATAGCTGATGCAGTAAAAGCAGAATAGATATATAAATGAAAAGACCAGTACACAAAAAAGTTGGTCATTGATGACTACTTTAAGCACTTTTGGCAGATGTGTGTCCAATTTTTTTCTCCTAATTTTTTGTTTAGTCATGTTGGTTATACTTTAAAGTATCTATTACTATCTAAAAATGGATGATTTTGGTCTAAACAGTGCCAAACAAATTTGGAACTTGAGGTTAAAGAAAATATATTATTGTATCTATTTAAAGTAGACGTGGATTTTATACAATTAAATTATTAACCGTAGACGACAGTCTCTCATACCTTGTATCTTTTTATTTTATATTTTTGACTTAAAATGGTATCCATGTCAATTATATAAAGAATAGTTCTCTCCTGTCACACCCACCTAAAATCTAGTGTGTTAATGACAAAATATTTGCAACAATTAACTCTTTCACTCTTTTTTTTTTTTGTTTGAGTAACTTTCTCTCCTCTTTTTGATCAAGGCAATTTGTAATTTACTTGTGAGATAAGCTATTAATAATCCTTCAATGCAATCAGAGAGCTAAGGTAATAAAGATATCTGTAATTTAATCTGAGTATTGCCTCACTCCAGCAACAGTTTCCTGAACAAGGCATTATCCATTCTTGTTAGAGTTATACTCTGATAAGATATGAAAGTGACCTTTCACAAATTTACCTATAATAATACAATCTTATAAAGCTCAATTTTGGAAGGCTCTAAGGAAAAGATTAAATAACATTTTGTGGGTTGTTTTCCATTTCTTTAAATTTAGTTTGTTCTCTATAATTTATAATTTTATACTTTTAAAACTTCTCAATTTGATCTCTGTGATTAAAATTTCTTAAATATATTTTTAAATTATATTAACCAACCAACAACTTACTATTTTAACATTTTAAGCATACATTATTTACGTCCAATAAAATCTACGAAACTAAATAAGAAAATGAAACCTGCTTATGCGTGTACCTATAAAGTAAGGTCTTAAATGAATTAATATACAAACCATAACTAATTACATCAACAAAATTTAACAAAGTCAATATCACAATATAATTAAAACTTTTAAATTATAACAAAATTATATACTTTAAACATAACGAATAAAGTGTAAAACTTTGGTATGAACAAATTCATTTAACCTACAAATAAACGAGGCCTAAATCTTAAATTCAAATCTTCTCCTATTATAGTAAGAGATGTTATAATTTTTAATACTTTAAAATGATTATATTTGGTCCAAAATGATTGTGCGTAGTTATTTTTTTAAATTCAAACAATTATAGCATCTCTAGTTGTAACAAAACTAAATTTGGGCAAAAAATATTAATTAATCTTGATATAATTAGGTAACAGTTAATTTAATGTATAAATTCTAATAAAATTATTTAAAAAAATATTATTAAAATTAATATACTAATTCAATTGCTATACAAGTATCCAACAAATACTTTTTCAATTTGGGCCCTGTATGCCCAATTACTCCCTCAATCAGTCAACTAAATCTGAAAAAGTAATGCAACTTCCTTTGCCTTTGCCTGTCTCACTGCTCACATTGCTTCTTTGTCTGCTGGGAATCCACTTTACGTCTCTGTTCTTTTCCCCAACCCAGCTCAAGCGTGTTACTTCCTTCCAGTAAGTGTATGTCAAATTTCATAGCAGCCTTCGTAATTTGACACACTGACACTGTTTTTTGTCTCTCTTTGATTAATCTTTTCTTTGAAAGCTCTTCTCTTGAATCAGGATCACCTGAATTTACTGTGAGACAGACATGGTTTGTCGTTGATACCCCAAATATGGAGCCAAATAGGCAATTTGGTGACCAAAAAAATCTCCTACTTTGGCTTATACCTAAGCAGAAAGTACCCATACAACTTAAGCTCTGCTATTTGCTCCATTTTCCGATGATGAACATAGAAACTAGAAAGAAAAAGAAAACACAGAAGAAAGATTTTGGATTCCCCTACTGCAGTACGGCCTTCCTATTTTCTTTTTCATCTCTTGCTGACTCAGGATTGGCAAAGATTTTACAATTAGAACGCCAATCTCGCCTTCAATCTCTGCTTCTTTATTATTTATTTGTTGAAAAAAGCTGGAGTTGTAATGTAACAACTAACAATAAAAAGAAAAAGCTGTGACATTTTCCTTACTTTTTCCGACAGTATTGCATTGCCATATTGGCGAAACTCCATGGGAGGCTGAGACTTGAGCTGTTTTGTACCACCCATTGCCCCACCCATGTGGCCATTTTCCTATCCATCATTCATGTTTTCCCCATCACCTATTATAACAGCACAGGAACATGGGGAAAAAAGCTTGAGTACGTTATAATACTTAAATAATTTTCCGTTTACTTTTAATCATGTGCTAATAGATAAAGAATAATATTTAGAAACAAAAGAAGAAGAGGAAAAGGTGCTAAATATTGGGCTTTTTTTTATTATTTCTTTTTTAAAATTTGGTCCTGTATTTGGTTGGACCCCAGTCATAAAATTTCAAGTTTGAATTTGAATTTTAGTTATGACCCCTGTATTTGCATCTTTACTATTGAATCCTATCGCTCTATGGTTGGTGTGAGAATAACTTTGTTGCTTGAGGACTTAAAAGTGTAGACCTCGTTTTTCTTCTCCGACATGGAAAAGGGAAGGGGAAGCTGACATATCAAATAATGAACCACTCCCTTTTGGCCACAGCATCAAAAGCTTGTCCAGCCAAAATAATGAATAAGGTTCAATTTAGGGTTGAAAATATGAACAGTGAAATTTTGCTATTTGAATTGCGAATGCAGTCATAACCTCAGTGCTTCACAGCTCAATACAAAGTAGGATCAAAATTCAAAAGGTGTTTATATGGGTATAAAAACTTATTAATAAAAATAATTTTTTTACATTTGGTGAAAATAGACCATTCAAATTCTCGTGCTTACTTGCCCATCAAGAGAATTAAAAAAAAAACAAGAGAATCCACAAGGCAAAGTTGATAAGCAGAGATAAAGTAGATCTGAGAAAAGTTAATGAAGCAGAGTACTAAACTACTAGTGCCTTAAATTACTAAAATCGACAAGTGAAGTTCACAACTCATCTTTTGGTTTATTTCTATACGTCATTCTAGGTGTAATTTTTGCAGTATCTCTCATTCTGTTATTTAAATTCTTTACATATATCACAGAGGAGGAGGTTAATAATGGAGAAATAAACTATGGTACGAAAAAAGAGCAAAGGAGCAGAGCGCAAGGATCAAGAAGCGTAGGATGATTTTCCCTTTTACACGATAGGCCAAAGAGAAGAAAAAGTTAAAACCATGTTCCTCGTTCTATATCTTCCGAAGGAGTGCACAACAGCAATCATTCACGCAACCATCTCTCTTCCTTATCCCATAACCACTGCCACCCCTTTAATCATAATATTCTCTCTGTCCTAATTACAACAACACACAGTCTCTCTCTCTCCTGACTGAAAATTCTTCTATTTTGTCTTTGATCTTCAGGAAAGAGAGAGAGAGAGAGTATGAGAATCTCCTTCCCTTTCTTTTAATTTTAAAACACTGCGCCATTATTTCCTCTTCCCGCCTGACCTCAGACACAAAGCTTAGCTCGCCGTAACATGAAGACGAACAAGGCTTATCCCATAAACCTTGCCTTGGAATTGGGCTTGGTATTACTCTGTTTCGTACAATCTCTGGGTCTAATCCAAAATGACACACACGCCCTCACCCAATTCCGCCTTCAAGCCGACGCCCATGGCTATCTTCTGGCCAACTGGACCGGCGCCGACGCTTGCGCTGCCTTCTGGCGCGGCGTTCAGTGCTCCACTAATGGTCAAGTCGTCGGCATTTCGCTTCCTTCCCTTAATCTCCGAGGCCCTCTTGATTCTCTATCCCCGTTAAGCTACTTGCGCCTCCTTGACCTCCATGATAATCGCTTAAACGGCAGCGTTGCGCCTCTTTCTAACTGCACCAGCCTCGAGCTTCTTTATCTGTCCGGCAACGACTTCTCCGGAGAGATACCGCCGGAGATAGCTTCCCTCACGCGTCTTCTCAGGCTTGACCTCTCTGACAACAACATGAGAGGCACAATTCCTAAGGAATTGTCCAAACTGACCGGGCTTCTCACACTTCGGGTGCAGAACAATGAGCTCTCTGGCCAAATCCCTGACCTCTCTGTTTCTCTCGTCAAGCTTGCGGAACTCAATATGAGCAACAATGAGTTTTACGGAGGCTTACCCGATGGCATGTTGAAGAAATTCGGTGATGTAAGCTTCTCTGGGAATAAAGGTCTATGTGGGTCGATTCCCTTGCCGGTTTGTTCCTTCCCAACAGAGAATGTTCCTCCTTCTTCTTCGGCCTCGGCTCCAACAGTTCCTTCGAACCTGAGCTTGCCCCAGACAAGCATAAATTCTCCTCCCAAAAGCCAAACCCGAAAGCGGCTAAGTCCCGGAGTAATAGTAGCCATTGTGGTGGTGAACTGTGTGGCATTGCTGGTAGTCACCTCCTTCATCGTTGCTCATTGTTGCGCCAGTGGACGAACCTCCGATTCTATGGTGGGTAGTGAGATTGGGAAAAGGAAAAGTGGGAGTAGCTATGGAAGTGAAAAAAAGGTGTATGCGAGTGGGGGTGCAGATAGTGATGGGACTACTGGGACGGACCGAAGCAAGCTTGTATTTTTCGATAGAATGAGTCAATTCGAGCTGGAGGATTTGCTGCGAGCGTCGGCGGAGATGCTGGGGAAGGGAAGCTTGGGGACAGTCTATAAGGCAGTGCTGGATGATGGATGTACCGTAGCCGTGAAGAGACTCAAAGACGCAAACCCATGCGCCAGGAAGGAGTTCGAGCAGTACATGGACGTTATTGGAAAGCTCAAGCACCCCAACATTGTGAGACTCAGAGCCTATTACTATGCCAGAGAAGAAAAGCTTCTGGTCTTTGATTATCTCCCCAACGGAAGCTTGCATTCTCTTCTCCACGGTTAGTCTTAGTTTATCTAGATATAATTTTCTGAGTCTTAATGATCTAATCTGATCCTCAATTTGACAGGGAACCGTGGCCCAGGAAGAATCCCACTGGATTGGACCACAAGAATAAGCTTGGTTCTCGGAGCAGCGAGAGGACTAGCTCGGATTCATGCTGAATATAGTGCAGCAAAAATCCCTCACGGGAACATCAAATCTTCCAATGTGGTACTCGACAAGAATGGCGTAGCTTGCATCTCTGACTTCGGCTTGTCTCTGCTATTGAACCCTGTTCATGCAATTGCAAGACTGGGTGGATACAGAGCACCTGAACAAGAAGAAATCAAGAGACTGTCTCAGCAGGCAGACGTGTACAGCTTCGGGGTCTTACTGTTGGAAGTCCTCACTGGGAAAACCCCATCACAGGAGCCTTCCCCAACTCATCCTAGGTTGGGTGAAGAGGAACAAGCCGTGGATCTCCCCAAATGGGTGCGATCTGTCGTGAAGGAAGAGTGGACAGCAGAAGTGTTTGATCAAGAACTGTTGAGATACAAGAACATAGAGGAAGAGCTGGTGTCGATGCTGCACGTTGGGTTGGCATGTGTGGTGGCAGAGCCTGAGAAGAGGCCAACTATGGCGGAAGTTGCTAAGATGATTGAGGATATCAGAGTGGAGCAATCTCCCCTTGGAGAGGATTATGATGAATCTCGCAATTCACTTTCGCCGTCGCTTCCCACCACTGAAGATGGGCTAGCTTAAGAGTATTGCCTGGTAGAAATATATTTCCTTTCCTTCCTAGTTGCATTATCTCGTTGCACATTAGCTATCCTATCCGCATCGCTAGCTCTTGAAATTCTGTTATTCGATGTGTTCTTCGTAAAATTTCTGAGACTTTCGAAACTTTCCTTATTGTATGTGGGACAAATCTGACAATATTGTGGTGTAGCTTAGAATAAATGTTGTCAAGTTGAATAGTAGAACATACATTTGGCGTTTTGCATCAGTGCTGGGTCGTGAGAAATAACTGATCTATTATTCTAATGGCCTAAAGCAGATTCTGATAGATATAATTGGCAAATTCGGAATCACGTTAATTATTTTTAAAAGCTAAGCATGCGACCAAACGTTCATTATAAATTAAGACTGATGAACTATTCGCATGCCATGGATAGCTTGCAACTAGTGAGTCGAGTAGCTTCCAACATGGTGATCTCAAGCATTGGAATTTGAAATTGGTTACGAAGGTGTGCTTTTTAACAATTTAAGTTTAAATTTTAGAGTTAAAATTGAGGTAGAAATGAGTCTTCTAAATCGCTCGTGTAAAGATTTTGTTTTTTCAATTGAGGATTTTTATAATTAATAAACCTTGGACATAGTGCAGGCCTTCAGAATGTACTTATCTGATACCTCATTTTAGTAAATAGATGTCTAAAATCAACGGAGAAAGAATAATAAAGGTTTTTATTTTTTATTTTTTATATAAGAACAAAAAGAAAAAACAAAGTTAGGATAGAGCAGGAGTCTTAGAAAAGAAGTTAGAGAAAAGGCCTAACTACTTCGAGGCATAGCAAAGGATGAGGCGGCAAATGTCTTGAGACTCAATACAAATGTCACGATTGAAGACTGCTCGCTGAAGGATGCGAGGTCTTTTTGGTTCTTAAAAGGGATTTGAATATTATTTTGACATGAAAGAAGACAGCGTTGATTAGAAATCTAAAGAAGAACCTTTTTGGATGGCTAAAAGCAAAACAAGATTTCTTGTAATATGAATCTTTTTTTGTCTAACACCAGTCTTGGATGATGGAGCCATCAAGACGAATTAGGAAATGCAGTGTGACAGTGTATTTTTTTGTTTTTGTGATAGTAGTAACATAAAACAAACCAGTCTTTTTGAGCTAAGGGAGTGATGCGGAGGAAGAGAATTTGTCGAAGGAATTTTGTTATCCTTATTGTTGTTCAGATTAGACCGGGCAAGATTATTCATAAAGACTAGAGCTTGAATTTGTTGAAGGATGTCAATAGCAATAGCACTTTTACCCTGATGAACTACTTCATTCCTGGTCGTCCAAACAATACATAGGCTTATGAGAATCCATGAAGTGACATGTTCCAAGTGAGACAAATTCTTTTCCCTAATAGAAAACCATGCTTGAAGCCAACTAATAATATCTTGGTCTTGAAAACATTCAATTTTGATTTCCAAGGGAGAGGCAATCCAAATGGCTCTAGTTAAAGGGCACTGAAGAAAGATGTGATTTGTAGACTCAAGGGAATTAAAACATAAAGGACAAATGGAGTCTACAAATAAATGATGTTGTAAGATATCTCTTAGCAGAAGCGAGGAAGTAAGGGACCTTTATATAAAAACTGTGACACATTGGGGCAGTTTGAGCTTCAATAGAATTTTTCAATGTGTAAAAACATAAGAGACATTATGAGCTTTTGAGTTTAAGAGGGAGATATAGCCATCTTTGACAATATAGCTTCATTAAGTATTTTCCCTCTAAATAATAGAATCATTGATTCTAGTAGTTGAAAATTGGAAGGAAGAGATTTGATTGTAGGTTTAAGGACTATAGTAAAGCTATAACAGCTCCATATTCCATTGAATATTGTTATGTAGAATAATGTCATACACATACATAGAGTTGGCATGTGAATTACCTGACTGCATAGGCTACTAAAGGCCATGGTTGATGAGAATGGATGTACCTTAGCCTAAATTCTAAGCAAGATCCTTGACAACATCAATAGCTCTTTCTATACCCTTTTATATCTAGAAGGAATTAGAGTGACACATTATAATCTTATTAGGCAAATGAGAGACATATTTATGCTTAAGGGAACCCATAATTGAGTTTGGAGAGTAGAGGAATGAATAATACTCCAAACCTATTTAGTAAAGAGGGCCTTATTAAAAAGTTGAATTGGGCAAAATTCCATACCACCTAAAGCTTTTGGAATGCAAAGTTTTTGCCAACTAAAGAGATGTAATCGAAGCTTGTCACGACCACTCTCCTAGAAGAAGTCAGAAATAAGTGAATCAATTTTCTTACTACGATAGTTCTTAAGCTCCATATGTATAAGTTGACAAACCAATGAAGCATTTAGTACGGAGTGAATTAGAGTAATGTGACCAGCTTGAGATAGCAAGTTAGTCTTTTAAGATTACAGCTGATATTTAATTTTCTCAACAAGTCTGTCTGTAATAGGTTTTTTCTTGGAACTAAAGTAAGGTCAACCTATGTACCTAGGTATTTCCCTAAATTATGTACAATTTTGATTCCAAAAATGCCTGAAAGAAATTTTTTGAAATGGTGATAAGTATTGGAGCTGAAAACTATAATGGATTTGCCTTTATTAATCTTAAGCCCAAAGAAGGAACAGTATAGTTGAGGTGTGAGATAGGCGGCTCATTGACAAATTTTAATCCCCTTCCACTTCAAGTTGTGTTCAACTTTGTAAATCATACAAGATAGAACATTGGCACAAATGATGAAAATATATGGAGATAGAGGATTACCATGACGAATATTTGTCATAAGGGAAAAGCCAACAGTGGGGAATTGTTGATAAGTATTTGGTAAGAAACAATGGTTATACATTACATAATGTACTTGATTCAAAAGATAATAATGGTCGAACTTGAGTTAAATTAGTTGCTTGCACCTAATTTTCATGCCTTACTACCATTCTCCTCATAATTCATAGGTTTTATTTTTTGGTTAGATTAGAGCACATACTAAAAGTGCAACTAGATCTAATAATAATTTAAAAAGTCTGTATAATTTAAAAAAATATAACTCAAATAAGAAAAGTCCAAATAAAGTTGAGTTTAATAAAATGACCCAAGTTTGAGCTTTTTAAAGTTGGAACTAAGTTTGAAAAACTTGAATTAATATTTTTTTAATAAAAAATTTATTATTTAAAGAAACATTTAGTACAACATGATATTTAAGAAAAGAAAGAAAAGTTAATACCTTTTATCCAGAGAATTTATATAAATAAAATAATTTATTTGTATTTACAATTTTTTATATATATTCTTATAAGTAATAATAACAATTAATTATATTATTTATATCAAATTTAAAATAACAAATAAATCTGATCATAATTAAAAAAAAAACAATTTAACTAGGATAAAAAAATATGAATAAAAATTCAAATAAAAAATTATATTAAAAAATAGGAGCAAGCTTTTTAAGGCCCTGAATCTAGGCTTAATTTTCAAATAGTGAAACCAATAATCAAATCTAAGTGCAACCCCTAATACACCCGGAAGGAGAGAATGAGTGAATGTTTCAGGCTTTCAACTTCCTTCACAATCCCAATTCTAGTGTCTGGCTCCCTTGTTTGTAAATTTAAACTATTTAATTTTTATTTGACAATCCAAATATAATGGACTGAAGAGAAGTTGAACATAGAGCGGAAAAAATCATGTTCCCATAATTATAGATGCAAATAAATCTTTAACAAAACTTTAATTTTAATATTAATTATTATTTTTTAAATTGTCATAGCATATATTGAAATATTAGATCATTTATTATACAAAATAGCTTATTATTGAGGAGAAAAGGAGAACATAATAGAGTATAAGCTATTAAATGCTGTTCAATTTTTTTCTCTTTAACATGATACTATTTGATATAAGCAATAATATAAACTATGAATATATCTTGTGATTAGTTTTTAAAAATTAATATTTACTAAAATTAATTTTTTCTGAATATTTCTTTGTATTTTTAAATTTTTATCTAAGAACTCAAATTTAATGACAAAATTTACTCTCCAAAATTAAACAGCAATTAATTCAGAAGGTAAGCCACGTACTATAAACATAATAAGTTGGCCATATTTTAATTTTGTTTAGGTGCCCCCATTCAACTTGCTCCATCTTGTTGCCTAATAATAAATTAGATGAATTCTATTATCATTCTGGTCCTCATAAAATAACATAAAGTTCAACAGTTACCCTCTGTCTGATCTTTGCTCTAGTTTGGTCAATCACTTTACTAAATGCTCAGTTGTTCTCCACAGATTGCCATTGATGTGTTCCTCTGCTCCAACTGATACAAAAACCACGACTGCAAATAAAACTTGAAAAGAATATTGTTCAATAAGATCATCTAGAAACCCAATGAGAAAATAAAAGGCTTTGTGTCCGGTTAATTTAAGAACTATTAAAATGTTAATTTAATAATTTTCTTAATTAGTTTTTTTAATTAATTTGTTTATGTCATCTATTCGATTCACATTACTTGCCCAAATTGGCGATTTATTAGTGGTAATGCTTGGTTGGGCTTATTCAAAAGTCACAATGACGAAATATGAAAATTGGAAAAACGTGACAATCACGACAGATTTTTGACCTCTCTAATCTGCCTTTTTTTTTTTTTTTGTTTTTTGATTGAAGCAGAGCGTGCTTTCACCTTTCAGTTGATTCGGGTCAATTTTTTGGCCCACATGAAAACAAACATCTCAATACTTATTCTAATGGTCCCTTGACCCTTTAATGGCCGTTTCTAGACATCCCTATTTATTGGTTAAACTCTAAAGACAAAGGAAACAAAAAACAAAAGTATTATTTCATGCAACATATGGCCAACATTAAATACGCAGCGTAGCGGGAGAATTGACCGGAGGGCAACGAATGCTCGGGCACTTCAATAATAAACTTTTCGTTTAGTGTAAAAATTTCGAAAATTGAACATCTTCTTTCTGACCCATAACAACCAGTTACGATATGTTAAATTTGATGTTTAAAAAATTTAAAAATATATTTATGTATCATAATAAAATTTTGCCTTATCAATAGTTTTGTTTTATTTAACGTTAAGTTGTTATCAAAATCATTTTATTAGTTAACCTTTCATTTATATAGAAATAAAAAATGAATTTTGTATTGAATGAATTATGTTGAAAGTAAATTTAATTTTCATATAACAATTTTCAACATAAATTAGGATTATGTAAATTCATATCATACGAATAAGAAATTTATAAAATTATATTACTTTAAAATCAAATATGTTCTATTCTAATTAAAAAAAAATCAAAATTTAATCCCCTCAGCCAATCTGGCCAAAAACTCCAATTCTCCATCCAACCCATGTGTTGTTTATTAATCCCCTCATGCATACCCACGCGCAAGCTGAGAATAATTAATATTTTGAAGAAAAAAAAAAGCTTTGAAATTATTTGACTCATGAATATTTTTATACGAGACATTTTTATTCACTCCGATTTTCTTGGAACAAAAAAAAACAACCTTTGAAACCTCCAAACGCCCATACTAAGCGACGGCCCATAGAAATTGACCTCTTGTTATTAGGCTGCGCCAAAAGTCCACGTGCCTTACCAGGGAGCGAGAGGGACCCCCTCAAGTTCTTCTCTCCAACCCCACGAGTCACGTAGTGCGTGTTTCGACGCTCGAGGTGAGGGTCCGTTAACACCGTTGGAAACAAAACCGTCTGTTGATAATCGCGCGGTACCGTACGGTCTCAAAGCGTGGTGGGGTCAATCGAACGTGGTCGGCCACGTGGAATACAAAAGTAACCGCAGAGAACAAAGAGAATTACGAATAACAACAGTGACTTAAGCGACGTCGTTAGGGTCAAGAACCAAGCTTTGGTTCTTAAAAAGAGTGTTAATATTATTGTTAATAAAATAATATTATTTATTTAATACGTTATTATAATAATAAATACTAGATTATAAGCACTCGTCTCGACCTCTGTAAGGTTTTTATTTTGACCAAGCTATCTAAGGTTCGCCCATCATGAAACATGATGTGTTCCTTAAATTGGGTGATTAAAAAATGGTTTAGGCGAGTGGTAAGCAATATAAAGAGCATATTAGGAGCGTAAGCATATTCTTCGCTTTCAAAGCCTTTTTTCTTCACACGGATCTGTCATTTAACGCACCCCAGTTCCAATCAAACTTTCCTCCTCCTCCTCCTCCTCCTCCTCCATCCGTCTGTCTCTCTGACTCTGCGGACTGCGTGCAAGAGTTGCTTGGGGTTTCCAAGCCATCGATAAGCAAACATGCATTCTTCTCACTTGCTGCTTGAAGAACCTATAAGGATGGTCTCTATAATAGAGCCATCCAAGGCTGTGAGTTCGTTTTTTTTTTTTTTCTTCTTTTTTATCCCCCTTATTTTGGTCTCCAGTAATACAGGACACTTCGAATCCCAGCCAAGATGGATCCTTGGCGGGCCGTTGGAAAGCCTCTTTTCTTGGATTTGAGGTCTGATGTATCTTCTCTCTAAATTTCTCGTTTTTTGTCAACTCTTGCAGAGTTTCTTCCCTGCATTAACAAAAATCGTTGGTACACTGGGTCCTGAATCTCGATCTGTAGACGTTATTTCTGACTGTCTCAAGGCTGGAATGTCTGGTATGAGATTTTTCTGCCTTTGTCATGCTTTCTCCTACTCTTCAATTCTGCTTCAACTTGTGACCTAGAGAGCTGGTTCTTTGTAAACTTTTGCCTCCCACCTGGTAGAGCACTGGCATTGTGTTCGTATGGCTGTAACATCAAGGGAGATGATTTATATGGATTGTAAATTATTTCTTGTAGTGGCTCGTTTCGACTTTTCGTGGGGTGACCCTGAGTTTCATCAGGAGACCTTGGAGAATTTGAAGACCGCTATCAAGAGTACTAAGAAGCTTAGTGCTGTGAGTTTCCTACTATGCCTTCCTATGCTTTGGTTAAAATGAAAACAGAAAGTCGCTGCCTTTACGGTCATGACTGTCAAGTTTTTAATTTTTACTGACTGCCTGAGCCATCTCGAATCATGGTTTTCCGATTTCTGCAATCGTGCTTTTCCACTTCTCATGGACTTATATTTATAGTATTGGAGAAGGAGTTGAGTGTTTGTTCCTCTATTGCCTTTGTTAGGTTATGCTGGACACGGTAGGTGCAGAGATGCAGGTTGTTAACAAAAGTGAGAAATCTATATCCCTTCAGGCAGATGGTCTTGTTGTTCTAACTCCAGACAAGGGACAGGAGGCCTCTTCAGAGATATTGCCCATCAATTTTGATGGACTAGCAAAGGTTCATTGATGTTCCCTGCCTTCCGTCCTTATGTCATGATATTACGTGGAGTGCATGCCTGGAGTCAACTATGTCGATTGTTATATTACTTGAGCTTATTCGTATTATTTTTTCTAGTGCATATGTTGATTTGAACTCGATGTTTACTCTTACTATTTGCAGTCAGTGAAGAAGGGAGATACCATTTTTGTTGGTCAATACTTGTTCACCGGAAGTGAAACTACTTCTGTATGGCTAGAGGTAAGTCGAAGGAAACATTTTCCCATCAGTCATTATTGTTCTAGCTCTCCTTGGTATTTTTTATTATTTTCTTTAAACAATTTGCTTTGGTCTTCTTCACTTGAGTTATAAGTGGGAAATTTTAGTAACTTGATCATCCTTATGTTCTGAGCCTATTCTGTGATAATGTGTTATTGAGTAGCAATTCGGTGAATTGAAATTCTGCAAGGCTTATGCAATTTTTTTTTTAACAAAGTTGTTCGTATCCCGAAGGTCTTATGCCCAAATATGAACTATTGAGGTTCTGCATGTGTGATGAAATTTATCATAAGTTGTGCAGGTTGCTGAAGTCAATGGACAAGATGTTGTTTGCGTTATAAAAAACTCAGCAACATTGGCTGGCGCATTGTTCACTTTGCATGCCTCTCAAATTCATATTGATTTGCCCACTCTTACTGAGAAAGACAAGGAGGTAATCCTTGCCTTTAATCTGCATGTTTGAATGATTTGCCAATTATGTCACAAACTTGTCAGTATTTGTGTCCGTATTGTTTGTCCATGCAAGAAAATCAGTTTTTTTTTTTTTATATACTTTTGGGACTTTTTTTTTTAAATTTTAATTTTCTGCAGGTTATAAGCACTTGGGGAGTGAGAAACAAAATTGATTTTCTATCATTGTCATATACTCGGCATGCAGAAGATGTTCGTGAGGTGATTTAATTCCACAGCCATTACTTGGATTTAATCACCTCCAATTTATAATGGTTAATTCAACTTTAAGCTTCTATAGGTTTTTCAGGTTTTTTATTAACATACCTCTACATGTTCGTAATGCAGGCTCGCCAGTTCCTTTCCAAGTTAGGTGATCTCAGCCAGACTCAGATTTTGGCAAAGATTGAAAATATTGAGGTGAGCTGAATTCGTTGTGTTTTGAACAAATTTCATCTCTCTGTAATAACAATTCCTATTGGCAGTGCTGACTCAAATTTTGTTTTTTTATCTATGCTGTTTTCTAGGGATTGACCCATTTTGATGAGATCCTACAAGAAGCTGATGGAATTATCCTTTCCCGCGGGAATTTGGGTATTGATCTTCCACCTGAGAAGGTCAGTTTACTTGTGGCTCATTTTTACAGTTTGTAATTCTTTACTGCATGAGATTCCTAAATTTTATTCTTATAGCATGTTGATAGTGTAATTTATACGTTGTTATATATGATGAAGACTAGTGATCCTTGAGTAAATTGAAATTGTTTATACTTAGCACATGTTGACTGTTGCTGCATGCTTTTGGAATGGATTGGGATGATTCATTGTTTGAACTGTATAAGCTTAATGGACAACTGCCTCATTTCATTATCTTGTATGACATATGCTTGTGACTATTCTGTATGTAGTGAATTCTAGATAGTTTTCAGGCTGAATCTTGCAGAGATGTAAATCGTGTGCTGTAAGCTTTTGCAGGTATTTTTATTTCAAAAATCTGCTCTTTACAAGTGTAACATGGCTGGGAAACCTGCTGTGCTCACACGTGTTGTGGATAGCATGACTAGCAACTTAAGACCAACTCGTGCAGAAGCCACTGATGTTGCCAATGCTGTTTTGGATGGTAAGTCTCTTGTTTTATGATTTCACAGGTTGGTGGCTACTCTGCTGTTATATTTACATTTGTGATTTCCTAATACAGTGAGGAAATAATACTCTTCTATTTTTGATTTAGGTTCTCTCCAATTGTTTTGTTTCTCTTTCATATACAGTGTGCTTGAGGTTGTTCTGTTTATATTGATTTGCATGTTAAGTAGTAACCTTCTATTTGGGATATCAAAGACTGCTAGAAAATTCTTCTTCTCTTGCTGATATTTAGGTCCTTTTTCCTTTTTTAGTTTTATTTACTGTGAATTAGTTAGAACTTGGAATCACTTAAGGTGGATATATTTGCTGACTGCTATTTGTAATATAGGAAGTGATGCAATACTCCTGGGTGCGGAGACCCTACGTGGTTCATATCCTGTTGAGACTATTTCTACTGTTGGCAAAATTTGTGCTGAGGTAAATCCAGTTCATGACTCATTTTTACTTAAGATTCTGATGTGATTAAGATTTTGTTAAAATTTTCTGGAAAAAAAAAATGCCTCTTTGAATGTTGGACTATTTATTTGGTTCCTAATGATTTGGGAGTTGGTCTACAGTTTTGTGGTTGATCGGTCCTTTCTAGTACAAGTTGTACTTCTACAATTTTTTTTTTTTTTAAGCAAGGAAGCTTCTGATTTTTGTGTGCTCCATCTAGTTTTTTCATGACAGATGTACTCATAGCTGCTGTAGAGTGGCCAGTCAAGGTCATCACAGAATGTTTTCCACTTTTCCTGTTTGGCATAGATATGTTATTTTCTGACAACTGACGTACACTTGCATTTATGTGTGTGTGCCACTCTGATTATTAAGCCATTACGTTGGAACTTGATGAGTATCACCAACTGTGATGCAAAAATAACATGATGTCAGTACTTGAAATGAGAGCCAATACTTCATATATTGGTTTTAGAAAGTAAGTCATACATGGATGAGACACAGTGGGTCGTAGGAATTTTTGCTTTTCTACCTGCTTATCTATTATTATTATTTTTAATCTTGTACATGAATTTCTTTCATTATTTCCTTTTTTTATTGGTTTGAAGAGATTGCTTTGGCTATCAGTGTGGCATTTTAGTTCTGTGAATCATTAGTGAGGAATTCCCTTGACTTATGTGTCTCTCAAAATTTTGGTATGTCTCTCTGCCTTCAATTTCATTTCTTGCTTTTACTCTTGTAGGCTGAGAAAGTTTTCAACCAAGACCTCTATTTTAAAAAGACTGTCAAATATGTTGGAGAACCGATGACCCACTTGGAATCCATTGCATCCTCTGCGGTATTTACATTTTAATGTTGTACCCCCTCCCCCACACCAAAAAAACAAAAAAAAGAAAAAGGACGCAGTGGCAGATTCTAGCATATCTCTCTCTCTCTCTCTCTCTCACTCGTTGGTATTGCTATATTTTTGTATTTATAGATTTGTACTTCTTGTTAGGTGCGGGCAGCTATTAAGGTGAAGGCTTCTGTTATCATTTGCTTCACTTCAACCGGAAGGGCTGCAAGGTACTTCATCTACAAGTAACATAAGTGTTTAAATATTTGTTATTGTGAATATTTGAAATAGCTAGCTTCTCTCAAATTCAGTTAGATTCAGGAAATTTTACACTATGCCTTATGTTGGTATTCTTGAGTCAGTTATGTTGTAGTTCCCTGCATTTTCACTTGATCTCAAATGCTTTCTTTCTGAAGATGTCCCCTTTTCTTGTCAGATTAATAGCAAAGTATAGGCCTACAATGCCCGTTCTCTCTGTTGTGATCCCTCAAATCAAGACAAATCAGCTAAAGTGGAGCTTTACTGGAGCCTTTGAGGTTCGGTCTTGATTTTTGAATATATATATATATATATATATATGGCTGTACCCTTCTCTGGCCAACTTATCTCTTTTTGGTAGATTTGAATTTGTTCATGTTCAGACTTAATATGACGAGGGAATTTCTGATGCTTATTGTATGCTATCCTCATTTAATTGGTTATATTTATGTTTGGACTTTGAAGGCATACATGACAATTCTTGGATGCATGGTATATATATATATATTAGTAGCTGAGCAAGGCTATTAAAATTTTACCTTTTAAACAAAAACCTCTTTTTGGTGCTCTATGTTGTTAAATAGGAACTATTTAATCTGTTTGTTTCTTTTTCCTTGTCCAGGACCAACTGCCAACTCATTTGTGGGAAAGCTTATTTACATCTAATGTAATTAGTATACTACTCTTGACTAAATATTGCATGTCTAAATATGGATTATAATACATCATTACAGCTTAATTTTACTGTAATATATTCTCAGCTTTTTCTCATTTTATATACTGTATAAAGCTCATATGGTCATGATTTATATTGTGCTCTGGAAGAAGATGCTTCACTGGCCTGGTTGTATATGTGCTTATTCCATCAAATATTTGAAAAGTTGAATTACCGGGATGTCTAATTTGTTTGTTTACAGTTGGATCGGATCATCTTTACCAAATTTATTAAGAAGTTCTATTCTTTTCACACAGGCAAGGCAATCGCTTATAGTGAGAGGTCTCTTTCCCATGCTTGCGGATCCCCGACATCCTGTAAGTTACTGTTTTTGTGGGATCTTTGTTCTCACCTGTTGATCTGAATCTGGCATTTCCTACTGTGAGGGACGCATTATTCTTTGAATAGAAGCTAGACTGAAAGTTGTGTACATACTAACAGTTCAGCTTCAATATATGCTCAGAACTCTAGAGCTCTCTTGTCCCTAGATAGATATAGAGACAGGATTAGTTTGGATCCATGTAACTTTGATTATGATCACCAACATTGATTAGCTCTTTTTATGATTCATCCTATGGCTTCGACTTTGAAACATAACGTTGCCAGCATTATAGTGTAAAGGATTTTGTCTAGGAGAACTAGACCTCCTGTGAGGTTGAATCTATCAAGCATTTGATTTCGATATCTGCATGCATGGTAATAAAAATTACTTACTATAGCATTGCCTGCTGTGTATTGCTGATCTTTTATGCTTATACTTGTCAACATAAATGAACAATCACTGCTTAACAAGAAGGCAATGGACCCCACCTCTCCCTCTCTCTCCCGTTCCATTTTATGCATACTGCAGCATTGCAAGCAACCCGATTACATTAATGTCATACTATGTTTGCAGGCGGAGTCAACAGGGGCAACGAACGAGTCCATTCTGAAGGTTGCCCTTGATCATGGAAAAGCGTCAGGAGTTATAAAGTCGCATGATCGAGTTGTTGTTTGCCAGAAAGTTGGTGATGCATCCGTTGTTAAGATTATTGAGCTTGAAGATTAAAACGCTTTCTCCTAATAGTTTTGAGCTTCTCTTTTGGTCTTTCCCACGTATTTGAAAGCAGTGGATCTCGTTTTGCTTTCACGTTGAGGTTATCTCATCTCCACTGGGTTTGGTGGCTAGTTATATTCTTTTGTTCATTGGGAATGAACGCTAAGCTAATTATTACTGGCTGTCAAATATATTAGCAGAGGAATGTGCGCTTGATTCCTATTCTTGTCAGTTAATTATAGTACAACAGATTTGGGGAATAATATTATACGATATGATTGTCAGAGAAATGATGCAGTAGTAACTACTCTTCTCTGATGCCAAAATTATTAAATTGACTAGAATAATTAATGTTTTCAAAGGTTGAACTATATAGTTAAATATTACTATATACTTGCCATATATAGGGGTTGTTCTCAGTATGTATAGGTTGAGAAAGGAAGGATATATAATGACAGGGTCTTGGTTGCTTCGACTTATAATTTTCAATAATTTTGTGAAAATTATAGAATATATTTAAAATTTTACAAAATTAATTTGAACATAACAAAATTATTAAATTGACATTGGGAACATAATAAAATTAATATCAAATAATAAGGAGGAAGAGAAACCTATTTAAAAAATTAGATGCCGAACAAGGAAGAAAGGAACAAAAAAGTGTGCCCATCGAAAGATTTGGTGAGAAGAGTTTTGTATGTAAAATTACTCCAGGTTAAAATTATATGTGAAAATAAAAATAATTATTATTTGTAAACATGATAATAATATTATCGTTATAGATATATCTTCTTTAGTTATATTTTTTTAATGATATTATCATTATAATATTATAATAATATACTTAATAATTTTCTTATGTTCACAAATAATTCTGTATATTTTTACACAGAATCTAATTTGTTTTTGTTATATATATTCTCTTTTTAATTCTATATTTGTAACCAAAAACATAAAATGAAATAATTGTAAAAAAAATAAAGATGCAAAAAAAAAAAAACTTCAAAAATCATGATGTGATATTTATAAATTAGTTTTTTGATATAATTAAGATAGAAATGGTAGGAGTGTCCACAAAGGGTTTTAATTGAAGAAATAAGGAAATGACACATGTGGCATAATGACTAGGAAAGAACAGTGGGGCCACCGAGTTTCTGGGAGAGAAGGCACAAGTATACTCGACTAATATTATCATGTGATGGTCAAAATATGGCATATGTATCTCTGGAGCCACAGCACAGACGTATTATAAAATTGTGATCAGGCCATTATCGAACACAATCAATTTAAGGCCTCCTAAAAATTTTAGTGGCCCGTTTACAATAAGAAAAAATATTATTTAATTTTGATATACTTATAAAAATTATTAAAAAAATAATGTTATTGAAATTAATGCATTACATTAATTATCACTTATATATCAAAATCAGTCAATATTTTTATAATCAATCACTCTGAGTCATTTATTAGTATTGTACAGGGATGTAATACTTTTCTGGCATAGGATTTGACATTTTAATTTAATTTTTTTTATTGTATTATACTCAAAAAGCCCTACATTGGCTTCTATTTTATTTGTTCATCTGGTATTGGCAACACTTTTATTGTCAATGATGCAGTTTTTATCTACAAAGTTAATTCAATGATATATTCTAAAATTCCCCGTAATTACTAATCATTCAATTAAAATGTAATAATTAACTTAAAACAATATAGGCTTCAAAAGTGCTAAAACTGCAATGGTTGTACAAGTTTGTTAAAGCCATTGCTGTTTGGTAAAGCTGTAGGTGCTTTGCTATTTTAGTGAAAGCTATGATTGTAGAAGCCATCAGATCTGGTTTTCCAAAACTTTATGAAAGCCTCATTTGATCTTGGCTAGGTCTCGAACCTCATTAATATCACCTTGGATCTCCTGAATCCCAAATTAAATGCGGTAAAGTTAAATTAACAAAAAAGGGCGATTAATCTCTCACTTAATTATTCATTTTTATTTTGGTTCTTTATTAATTTTTATTTTTGATTTGATCTTTTACTCTTAAATTTTTTTTATTTTTAGTTTTTTACTAATTCTAATGTTAATATATTTGTTCTTTAATTTTAGATAATAAATCAGAGATTGAATTGTGCAAAAAATCATTAAATTAAAGATAGACAAAAATGGTGTTATGCATTTTCTTCTCTCATCTTCTGTTTGACTTAAACTTCTACGTTTAGCTTGTAGAGCTAAACACAGGAATTCATTTTTCATTAATATCTGGTTTTGCTACAATAAACTAAGCTTAACTCTTTACTCGAATTAAGGGGAGTATTTTTCTTTGTTACTTTGAATTCAATAACCAACCTTAATTCTCTATCTGTGTTATTTCTTTAGTAGTTTTGCAGTTTGTACCAATTGGTGCTTTAATCGAGAGCTCAACCTTCCCATGGGTCAAGCATATATGGAAGAAGCTTTGAAGGAAACGCATTAGGAGACTCAGGAGCTTCGAAGAGACAACAACACTTTTGGGAGGCGATGAAGGAATGTTGAGAATCCATTTAAAGCCTCACGGAAATAATAAGACGCCTAATTCTAGCAGCAAATCTTCGCCTAGCTGAGCTAGGAAGGGATGAAGTAAGAGAACCAGAACACAGGGATAAACAGGGAGAACAAAGGGATGGAGGATGGCAAATAACCAAGGGGTTACAAATAGAGATCCCTCATTTTGACACATGGATGCGGAGGACTGTGTTTTTAAAATCTAGGAGTTCTTCTAGAAATATGACGCCCTAGTGGAGCAGAGGATGAAGCTAGCTTCGCTAGACACGACTGGACCTGCGTATGCTTGGTACAAATGGGTAACGAAGAATTAATATTGCAAAACTAGGAACAGTTCATGAATGCCTTGCTTCTGTGATTTGGAACGACGCTTTACGATGACCTTAGGGCGGCGTTGAAGGAGTTGAAGTAAACGGATTCGGTGGAAGAGTATTAAGCAAAATTCGAAGAGCTATCTACCAAGGTGACAGGTTTGACCGAAGCATGGCTGATGAGCTTTTTTATCGCAGGATTGAAAGACCATTTGAAATATGAGCTCTTGTTAGAACAACCTGATACCTATTTTCAAATGGTCTCGCAAAGTTTCATGTGCAGAAATATAAAAACTCTCCACAGCAATAGAGGGTGACTTTCAGCTGATTTGCATTTAACTCTGTCATGAATAGCACAACTTCGACCAACAGTAAAGGAGCTAACACTACCCCTGTCAAGGGAAGTAACACTTAGTTCGCGAACAAAGGACTTAATGCATCGAGCACAAGTGTGTATCAAGCTGCACAAGCACCTGTGACTTCCGGCTCCTTGAATACATCTATAAGAAGGCTAACGGCTACAGAACTAAAGGCCGGACGCGAGAAGGGCCTATACTATTACTGTGACGACAAATACAGCCTAACCTATGAGTGTAAGCGATCTCACTGTCTTTTGATAGGGCACGGGGAAGCAGATGAGATGCTGATGGAGTTGATTATACAGGAGGAAGAAGATAAAGGAGGTGGAGGGCTTGCCGATATGGAGAACATTGAACCAAAAATAAACCTAAATGCCTTGGAGAGGGTTTCATCCTAAGTGCATCAGGCTTTGAGGAAAGTCAAGGAACCATTCACTTCAGATTCTAGTGGACGCAGGTAGTACCCATAACTTTATTAGACCAGAAGTTGCCAAAATGTTGAAGCTGACATGTGTGCCCATATCTAAATTCAAAGTGGGAACGAGTAGTAGTCAACACTTAATCTGCAACCAAAAGTGTCCAAAGTTGACATTGTTTGTACAGGGGTTGAATTTTGAAATTGATTTTTATGTCTTGCCTATGAAAGGAACGGACTTAGTTTTGGGAATATAGTGGTTGGAGAAATTAAGAGCTATCACGTTTAATTTCAGAGATTTGAGTATGAGTTTTGAAGACCAGGGCAGGCAGGTGACTTACTAAGGAGAGAATTTATTGAACACTAAACCTATGAGCTGTAACACACGTAGAAGAATGGTTTATACTCACGTTATAGCTAACCTTTACATGTTGGTTGCCATGAAGGAGGAGAAAGAGGCCTATACTTCGAAGATATCAGAGGGAATCCGTTCGCTTCTTCAGAAATTTGACGTGGGCTTTGAAGAACCTAAGACTCTCCCGCCAAATAGGGATGTTGAGCACCAAATTCCTCTAAAACCAGGCTGTAAACCGGTAAATATGAGACCATACAGGTACCCTTACTTTCAGAAGAGTGAGAAGGAAAAAACTAGCTCAGGAAATGTTATAGGCATATAATTAAAGAGAGCATAAGTGCTTTTTCGTCCCCAGTGTTGTTAGTGAAGAAAAGAGACGGGAGTTGAAGATTTAGCGTAGATTACCAAGCGCTCAATGCGATCACAGTCAAAGACAAATTCTCAATCCCAACTATCGATGAAATACTGGATGAATTATTCAGGTCAGCCATATTCTCCAAGCTAGACTTGAGATCTAGCTATCACCATATAAGAATGAGCTCGCAAGACATCCACAAAACCATTGTTAGAACTCATCAATGACACTTTGAGTTCTTAGTCATGCCTTTTGGGTTGTCGAACGTACCATCTATATTTCAAGCAGTGATGAACCGAATATTTAGGCCTTATTTGAGGAGGTTTGTGGCTGTTTTCTTTGACGACATTCTCGTCTATAGCAATTTAGAGGAAGACCATTTGAAGCATCTGGAGATGGTTGTGGAGACATTACGAGCTAACTTTTTTCTTTGTCAAGTTTTCGAAATGCGTTTTCAGACAACCTCAAGTGGAGTACTTTGGGTTTATCATTAACAAAGCAGGGGTGCATGCAGACCCAAAAAGGTGGCTGCAATGCTAAAGTGCCCAGAAGTGAAGAACGTGAACTAACTAAAGGCGTTCTTACAAATAACATGTTATTATAGAAAGTTTATCAAAGGTTATGCATTAGTGGCATACCCTCTAACTGAATTACTTAAGCATAACAGTTTCGAATGGACACCCAGAGCTTAAGCAGCATTTGAGGATCTGAAAGGCAAGACGGTGCAAGCACCAATGTTGGGGTTATTGATTTTCAATGAAGAATTTAAGGTAGAGACTGATGCATATGGATTTGGGGTTGGAGTTATTTTAACTCAAGGACGTTAACCCATATCTTACTTTAGCAAGAAAACAAACAAGAGAATGGCTTCAAGATCAACTTACATACAGGAGTTGTATGCAATAACTCAAGTAGAACAGAAATTGAGGAATCATCTCCTTGGGCACCACTTTAGTATAATCACCGATCATGTGAGTTTGAAGGAATTGATGACCCAAGTCATACAAACCCCCGAACAACAACACTACATTGCCAAGCTGATGGGGTATAACTACACCATTGCATATCGAGCAGGTCAGGCAAATAGTGCAGTCGATACACTATCAAGGAGGGGGAGGCCGAGTTGAATGTAATGATGACAATTAACATTGATCTAATGAAGGAAGTTAAGAAAGAAGAAGAAAAATCGGAAGAGTTACAACATTTAATTTGTAAACTAAAAGGGGTGAAGTGGATTCTGACTACAACTGGCGAAATGGGACACTGGTGTATAAAGGGAAGGCCATAATACCTTTTTGAATCTGATATGAGGCAGACCATTATGCAGGAAATGCATAACACACCGACTGGGGGACATTCAAGTAGCATAACAACCTATAAGGGGGCAGCAACAATGTTTCTCTGGAAAAATATGAAGCAAGACGTGGAAAATTTTGTTACTCAGTGCTTAAAATGCCAGAAAAGCAAACCCTTGAACACCAAGCAACAAGGACCGTTACAGCCTTTGCCTATACCAGAAAAGCCACGAAAAGATCTAACCATGGATTTTATAATTAGGCTGCCAAAGTCAGAGGAGAAGTGTTCGATATTAGTGGTGGTGGACAGATTAACAAAGGGGGCGCACTTTAGAGGATTAAAGCCTGGGTACACAGTAAGCTCCGCTGCACAATTGTTCACCTATAAGGTTTTCAAGCTTCACAGACTTCCAAGTTCGCTGATCTCTAACAGTGACCCAATTTTCTTAAGCAAGTTTTGGAAGGAATTATGGAAGTTAAGTGGGAGTAAGCTCAAATTTAGTATTGCTTACCACCCTCAGAGCGATGGTTAGACTGAGGTGGTTAACTGATGTTTAGAGCAATACCTTAGAGCATTTGTGGCTCAACAATCACACAAATGGAGTAGTTTTCTACCTGGGCCAAACTATGGTATAACACAGTGTAGCACACTGCAATAGGCATGTCTCCTTTCCAAGCAATGTATGATTATAACCCAATTGCTCTTCCTAATTACGAGGTGGGAAAGAGTATAATAGAAGAGGTGAATCAATGGGTACATAACCAGGTGGAAGTATAGGAGCAGCTGAAGGTTAACCTGCAGAAAGCTCAAATTAAAATGAAAAGCATGCAGACAAAGGGAGGAAAGAAGAAGAGTTTCGAGGAGGGAGTGGGTGTTGGTAGAGTTTCAGCAATACAAGCAGATCTCCGCTCCTAAAAGACTTCAAACTATCAAGAAAGTATTATGAGCCGCATCAGGTGGAGTTAAAAAATTAGGGTGGTTGCTTGCAAGTTAAGATTACTTGAAACAAGCAAAGTACATCTTGTATTCCATGTTTTTATACTTAAGGAATACAAGGGGGAGGAACCAGCACTTATTCCTGAATTACCTGAGTTTCTGGCCAGCTTTGAACAAGTGCCCAAGGCTATTGTTGATGAACAAGTAATAAAGTGGGATGGGTAAGAGCAACTCGAAGTGTTAGTTGAATGGAATAGAAAGCCCAGGGCGGTGGCCACCTGTGAGTATTAGGCCGATTTGGTCTTCGTGTATGAACAATAGGACCTTAAGGACAAGGTCATTTTTTTACAAGGGCGAAATTGATACACCAGCCCAGGGTACTCAGATTGAGGAGGAGGTGAGCCATGGGGGAGAGTGTCAGAGCCTAATTAACAGTCCAGGGTTAGGCCCAAGAAAAGCAGGCATCAACCGTGTTGGACATATGATTTCCGCATAGGGAACTGGAGAAAGGATTGCATGTCAAAGAAGTGGGGACCAATACGGCAAAAGGGCAACGTTATGGTAATTTCGACGAAGGAGGTGTGGATGGCGTGTTAGAGAACCGTTAGATGATTTCGAGAGAGTATTCTATTAGGATATTTTGCTATTGTAACGATTTAGGGTATTATATAAGGCTGAGGAATATCAGTGCAAGGTAGCGGATTCTATTAAAGCCTTTGAAAAGGTAGAGTGTTTCTTCTTTATTCGAATTAAAGGAACTGTTTTTCTTTATTGCTTTGAATTCAATAACCAACCTTATTTGTTCTATCTGTGTTATATCTTTAATAGTTTTGCACTTTATATTGAAATCATAAAATTTTCATTCAATCACTGAGAATAAAAAAATAAACCTTATTCTCTCCACACTGTAATCTGCACGGGGTCAAGTGTCAAATGATTAATGTAATACTGAAACAAAATACAAATAAAATAAAGAAAACGAAGCTATGTGATTGCATGCTGCTATGTGTTTTAAGCCAATAAGCTGTTAAATCATCGCCGTTTTTGACAACTTAAAAATTACTAGTTTTATTAATTTATATAGTATTGAATATGTTTCACATTAAAATAGCTTAATCTAATTTTAATTCTGAATTCTTTTAATATTAACATATATTTCTTTTAACTAATTTTGACTCTTTCGGACGAATTCAAATCTTTCCATTTTAGAAATGACTTTGATACTACCCAAATTTAGTAAAATTAGAGAAAGCTAGGTCAAATAACAATATTAGGTTTAAAAATTTTTTTAAAACTTTATTGAATATATGCAATCACAAAGAAGAGAACAGGACTTTTCCTTTTAAGAAATCAAAAGTTCTCTTGTGATTGTAACAGCCAACAGAACTCAGTCTAGTCACATCGTTTTTAGTACTTTTATTATTTTGACTTGCAATCTAATTCAATAAAAGTAGAAAGCAATTTTCATAATTTTAAATAAATATTAAATACATAAATCTTCGTACTGATATGAACATCACAACAGATTAGCAAAATCTTCATAGGAGATAACTAAACATGCAGTGCATGATGACATGATCAGTAATAAATGCTGAGTACAGAAGACTACGGAATAATCAGTTATCTTGGACAGCGAAATATCTGTAAAAAGGCGTTAATGTCCGTTTAAAATAGCAAAGTAGAGAATTCATGCTTTTATGGTATGGGGGCTGGAGCTGAAATTCGCAGTCACACTAATACGATTATTGAGTAGAACACAAGAATTTACATTAAGATTCTAACAACTATACGCCGAGCTAGGTCCTAGTTAATTAGAAGAATGCTGCTGCTGAAGATGTTGATGCTGAAGGTTCAACAATTCAATCTCTTTTTGGCGAACCAGCAAAAGCATTCTCTCGTTTTGGAGCCTCTTCCTCTCATTTTCAAGCTTAGCTCTCTCCATTTCCCTCTCCTTCTTGCTGCTAAACCTCGCCCATTTCAGCCTCTGCTTTTCCAGATCAAACGCTTGCAGTTTATAGCTCACTTGCTGCTGTTCCAGCTGCATCAGCCTCGTCTTCATCCACTGCTTTTTCTCGCACGCGCTCTTCCCTCCGTCCTGGACCACCCCCGTCACCTCCCCACTCAATTGCTGCATCATCTGCGACGACACAGAAAACGCCGCCTTCTTCGTTCTCTTCCGCGACGGCCTACCATTTCCGTCCTTAATGTCATCCTCATCTTCTTGCTCGTGCCCATTTTGACCCCTTGACCCACCTTCTACCGACTCGTCTTCGTCCTCGTCGGTGAAGTCCTCAGAGTCATCGTCCTCGTCGTCCTCGTCGTCCTCATCCTCATCCTCCCCGCTTCCCACCTTTAGTCCATTTCCTGTTGAGTGAAAACATTGCTGCCGAGGTGGCGGCGGCCGATGCGGTGTTTGTTGATCTGTTCCGACCTCCGGCGATGGTTGAGTTGTAGGGGCCCCACTGATGCTTCCGTGACCACAACTGTGATGGTAAGCACACATTTCCCTGAAGAAAAGGTGCTTCGAATTGAGTAATTTCCGCACTTCTTCTTTCATCTTGGGCGACAAATCCATAGTGTCCAGCAAGCTCTGATTCTCCACCACTCTACAAGCCGTTCCCTTGCCGAGAATATCATTCACCCTCTTGTACCTCTTGTTCAGGTCATTGAACTTATCCTCGCATTGCTGAGGGGACACATAATACCCCTTCTCCATCATAGCCATGGACACCGATTTCCATTTCCCTTTCTTCTGCGACAACCCCAGAGGCTTCTTCTTGGCCGAAGGGTCAGTCCCTTCAGAACCAGCTTCGTCGCCAATGTAATAAACCGCCATTATTAAGAGCCTAACCATGGTGTCCGTCCACTTCATTCTCTGCCACGGTGATGTACTTTTCCTCTTGGGATCCCCAGAGCTGTCATCTGCGGGAAACCCAGGCTCGTCCTCGTCACTGAGTCCCGTCTGTTGCTTGTTCTTGGTGGAATAAGGGTACCCATGTTTGGTGGATTGCTGCGGTTTTTGTGGGTGGGGTTCAAGGTCGTGGTGCGTAGCGTAGGAAACCATTTGGGGATTACTATGCAAATTGTGAGGATTCGAAAGGTTTTGTTGCTGTTGTTGTGAAGGGGTTTCCACTCCCAGCATTCCAGAACTCATGCTCGAAAACATTCCAACGCCTAGTCCGTTGGGTTCCATCAGAATTTCGAGCAAAAAGGGAAAGAAACAAAAACTAGTAATCGAATTGAAGAACGCTGCAAAAAGGGTGACTAACAGTAAAGAAAAGAACCCAACTTACGAACTACATACTGGGTTTGCGATAGAAGTCCAGAGATGATGAGGCTTTGCAAGGATTGATGAGCGAGGAACAGTGAAGAGAAAGGAAGAAAGGAAAAATGGGATTAAATGGAGAAGATGTCAGAGAGGGCCAGGGGGAGAAGAAGAGGGAGAGTGGGGTATTTAGGGAGAGGGAGGCTACTGGTTTTGCTAAGGCGGATTGCTTGCTTTGGCGCTGACGGAAAAGAGTGCCCATGGTTTTGCCATTCACGCTTCGCTTTGTAATGCCTAATCCACAGGTTTGGCGTGAAACTGCGGAGCGAATGATAATGCTGCCAACGGAGGAAAATCCATTCATCCAACTGCATAGCTCTAATAAGATTTCTTTTATTTCCTATTATATCATAATTAATATTCTATTATATCATAATTTATATTTCTCCACATTAGGCATTTGAATTCGAGATTGTTGAATATAAAAAGTTCTACCACTCAACTATTTCCAGCTCAACCATTTTTATTTCCTTCAATGTGCTACTCTCTCTTTCTTTTCCTTCCTTCTTTGACTAGTTTATAGAGCAACTAACACGCTTATTTAAGTTTAACTACAAATAAGTTCTTTAACACACTTTAATTTCAAACTTGTGATCCTATTAGTGTACTTATTCAACATAAACTTAACAATTTTTTTTCACTTAATATTATATCTTAATTTATAATATCTATTTTTATTAAAATTTGAGTATGACACCACTCCAACATAAACTTAACAATTAAAATATTATTTTAGTACTTTGCACTTAAATATTGTTCTATTTACTCTCTTCCAAAAGTGAATTTTTAATATTTAATCCCTCAATATGCATATTTTTTATTTATTAGAAAAATATAATTGATTATCTATAATATTCTTGTATCAATACATTGTAAAGCATATTATGAATAAAATAATAAAAAGTATTATTGATAACCTGACAAATATATTTTATATATCCTGAAATCTATTAATAATGAATTGATAGAATGATAGTATTAAAAAACTTTATTTGTGATGAATTAAATTGAGAAATATTTATTTATGCATAACTAAATTAATATTATATATAATTTTTCATATTGTAATATTAATTTAATTTTTATTTCTTAATAAATGTCTTTATCACTATTATTGCCATCGAAATAGAAATTGCTCCCCTACTAATTGACAATGATTATTTAAAAGCTTTTAATGTAAATGATTATAATTTACAGTAAAACTATGTTAATTGCTAAATAACACAAAAAATATAATTTCAAAAACTCGTACATCATATATGATGGTTCACACTCTTCGGAATTACATTTTTTTGCAAAAAAAAATTCAAGTTGATTATATTGTCCATGTACGCTCAAACTTCTTAGAATATATAATATGTGCGTATATTGTCATAAGAAATAAAAATACAATTCAGCCGTCGGGTACAAACTATGGGCTTTCCGAAGCCCACTTTTTGTAGGCCTAGTTGAGCTTTGACAAAATAAATGCTCTTTCTTTTGTATTATTATTATTATTATTAAAATAAATTATTTTTTTATCATTAAAAAATATTAAAAATTTAATTTGATCTTTTAAAATATTTATTTTTAATTTAATCTTTCAAAATTTTTTTTTTCAATTACTTCTATATTTTCACTTGTAGGGACTAATTTCATAACTAAATCTTTTTTCAAAAATATTATTAAAAGATTGAATGAAAATTTTAATTTAAGTATATTAAATTGAGAAATCAATTACCATTTAAATATATAAACATGGTTTATTTATATATATATATATATATATATTTAAATGAGGCACAAAAAACCATGATAAAGGGGAAACCCTAAATTTTTTGAACATTAATAGGCCATAATGGTGGGGTTTTAATCATAATTGGTTTAGGAATTTTACAGATAAAAGAACTTTTGAGTAAAATGGTGTATAAAACATGCCAAAGATATGTAGAAACAGGCTTGACCTTTAATATGTAACAAGGGGCAATAAAGACATTTACTTTTTAACTTAAGGGTATTTTTTTAATTTCAAATAAAAAAAATTTAGTTAAGTATAACAGTAGGAAGCCAGTGGCTTTTCGCATGGGAATGATTTTATATAACCAGTAGCAAGAGTAGAGAAGATAAGTTGAATTTTGATAATCATCCTTACCACTCTTTATATCTCGTTTTTTGTAGCCACTTCTTATTAATTCATTCTTTCCATCTCTCTCATGTGCCTTCTTTCTTCTTCTTTCGACTCTTTTACCTTATCACTAATATCAAAGCCCTTTTTTCCATGGCTGACTCCATGCGTTCACAAGTTGCTATTCGTGACACTAAAGGGCATATTCAAATTTGTGGTGTTCAAAAGTAAACTTAACTTGAGCAGCGACTTAAATAAAACAGCAAGTGGACAAATGACGATTTGAACATGAATTTGAGGTTGGCAAATGAGTTCTTTTAAAATACAACAACCTTATAGAAGGTGTCTGTTAAATGTCGTAGCTTTGACAAGCTTGTGCCTAGATATTTTGGACCTTACCAAATCATTGTACTAGTTGGCATTGTTGTATATTCCCTGCATTTACTGTAAGTAGAATCAAAACATGTAATTAAACAATAATATAAATTGGAAGAATAAATCAACAGTCTGACCTGATGGAGATAATATCGTGATTCTGAATATTGGTTAAGTCTAATGAGTTCAACTCACAATACTCAAGAGCGTTTCTCAGAGTGTCTTGACGGCAAAGAGAGAGTGATAAAAATTTTATGTGTCAAACTAGGACTTCATTGTGTTATTTATAGAATTTTATTAACTAATATAATTAATCAATATTATTCAGTAAAATTCTTCAAAATCTTTAAAACAAATTTAAATTTAAATTAAGCCCATAAAATCTCTCTCTGGATAACAATCTTAGATTAGTAATCTGACATGATGATTACTAATACTCTTGGGCTGTGGGTTGGATTTCCTCCCAGCAGGCTTGTGGATAATCGAACTCATTACCAATTATCCACACATATTAAAATAAATTCAGTTCATTCTCAGTTTATAAATTGTAACATTAATTGCCTAATTAGGTACTAATCTAATAAAATAACTAATGCTAATCCATAAATATTTAAAATTATTCTAACATTTACCTCCCACATCGTAAATACATCATACCTTTCATGTATTGCAATTGAAGAAGTATATTGCTAAGCTAATCACAATTCATTAGTTACTTGATCAATGGGTTTCAATAGGGACGTGACAACAACTAGCACGAATTCTAGATTGTCGCTTGGTTCAACGACATCATCGTCCAGAAACTTAGGTGTTGGTCCAATGGCAAAGAGAGTTGGAAGAGGAAGCTACATAAGAAACTTGGTTTCACTTGCAATGACAATTCCTTAAGTTCACTGCATCCCTTGATCCTTGAGGACAAGGATTCTTTCATTGAGGGGTATTTGATATGTAACGAGGGGCAATTAAGACTTTTATGAGTTAAGGGTATTTTTATTGTTTCCAATAAACTGAATTTAGTTTAATATAATAGTAGGAAGGCATTGGCTTTTCATGTGGGAAGGGTTGTTATGTAGCCAGGAACAAAGAAGTTAAGTTAAATTTTGATACTTTTTAGCTCGACTTTCTGTATCTTATTTTCCGTATCCACGTCTTGTTAATTCATTCTCTCCATATCTCTCGTGTTCCTTCTTTTTTCCTTTCAACTCTCTTACCTTATTAGCTTCTTTAAAAACCTTGAACTCTATAAACCCTAGAATTTTCAATAAAAAAAATACTAAGCATTAGAGGTGTTTCACTTGAAATTTTTTTAGGGGTTTTATATATCTCGAAATTTTAAGTAATATGCCAAACATATTTCAAAATACTCAAGAAATCAATGGATCATGAACTGAAACTCTGAACAAGTCACTTGACCCGTTTTAGGTTTTACCCAAAGAAGAAGACAATAAATAGTGCACTTTGACAAAGCCCTCTTGCAAATCAAGGCATGTATGCCTACTTCGGTGGCCCATTTTGACCTTTTTTTTTTTTTATTTGCTCTTACATTAAATTTCTATCTTCTATTTAATGGTGATGTTTCTAGAATTTTTTGAAAGCCCAATATATGAATTCTTGTATTTCTAGAGTATTTCACAATGGATTTCGAATGGGTACTCTCTAAATTGTGGGTTGAAAATTCTTTAGTAAATTCTAAATACATCCTAATATCATATAGTTTCACACACTCAGAAAAAAAAAAAAAAAAGGAAGTACTTTCCTATGCTAAATAATTTTTAGGAGAAATTATACTTTTATAAATTTAGTATCGTACTGAATTTAATTTTCAACCCAATTTTTATGCGAATTTCATTAATTATAGTCATGGAGAGCATTATTCTTGTTATTTCACACTTCTTTGGCAATATACTCATCTATTATGAGTTATGTGAATTCTTTTGAATTAGTTATGTTAGATTGATTATCTTAAGTCTAAGTGTAGGCCTAAACAAGAAGTCTAACTTCAAATCTTCATAAATTTTAGCACAAATGAAAGTTTTAGACTTCTAATACCATTTTGGAAAGTTCATTTAGAGCTTACTCCTAGGTGAATCGCCTTTTAGCAATTTGCTTTATTTTTAAGCCATTGTATTCATTAACTTTGGGTCTTTTACAACTTGAGGCTTTAATTTATTTTGGGAAAATTGGTTAATGGCTTGATATAAAACCCTAACGGAGAGTTGATAAATTGTCAATACGTAGTTCGTTTTGCCTTCATGAATATTGTTAAACCATTCAAAGAAATTTTGCCAAGTTTGATTTGGATAACAGATATGTGATTGGAAACATAATTGGTTTTACAATCTTAGCAATTAATTAAGTAATTGGAAACATAATACTTAGAATATTATGTTGATCTATTATTGTTTTGTCTAACAATTAATAAATGCTATGCAAATAAGAGATTGTTAGAATAATTGATTAATTAATTTGTAAATTAACATTAATTAATTATTAAGCTAATTAATAAGTACACTTTAAGTAATATCAAATACTTAATTAATAGAATTTGACCATGTATAAATGAATTGTGTCATGTAATTTGATAATTCATTATAGGTTTCGAAGAGGCCTCAGCTCACATTGTATTACTTTGAGCTAATTACCTTATATGTATATATGATTTAGGGTTCCATTTTTAGTTGAGAAACTCATTTGCCTACTTAGAGTATGGTGAATTGCAATATTTTGTGTAAGGTAAGGAAAAACCTATGCACATATCAGTAAAATCTAGGTCAGATATAATTATTCTATTTCAATATTCCAATCTCATTCTAACATTAAATTCAGCGGACACGTACGCCACTAAAAATAAATATTAATTCTTTATTGTTCAATGTCAATAATTTAGAAGCATGCTATTATTAGTCACAATTATTGATACAAACTAGTGAACTACATCTATAAAGTATTGAGAAAATTCAAACGGCATGTTCCACGAGGCATCCATTCTTATTAATAAAAAATTATGTGACATTTCGGAGGCACTGCTTATTCTCTTATAGTATATTTTTTATAAAATTTTTCATGTTATTATTACAGCAAAAAGATATTATTCACTGATTTATTTGCCGCAGAAAATAATGACCTATATGTTGAAAAAGTGTTTTTCTTTTAACTTTAAGCTTAAATTGTTATTTATAACATAATGTAGGTTCTTTGTAGGAGTGATGATAGTTTGTTATTCATAACATATTTTTTAATTATGACGTAATTAATTGTTAAACATTATTAAGTATAATATAGTATATGACTTATTTTAATAAATATATTATTATCATTAAACTCATTAATTATTTTACATAAAATTATCTAATAAAATATTAATTATTATTTTAATAATTAATTGCATCATAACAAGAGAATACATAATTATATTTATTAGTTATGATGTTTGATTAATTTATGATAATGATTCTTAAGAATAAATGTTAGAAGGTGTCTATCAATTCATTTATGTATAATCCACTCTCAAATTTACTTGGTGATTGACACACCATTTCTAAAATTTTCTTTTATATCAATTTTTCAAAAATTTTAGCAACGTTTGTTGCATCCTATTTGACATACATAATAAAACTTTTATTGACAAAAACATACAAAATGGATTATCTACCATCCCAATATTGCTATCGAAGCAAAGATTGGGATTCCATGAAACTTCGATTAATGTGGCTCAAGCAAGATCGCCATATTTTATTAGATACATTCAGAAAGTAACTATTTTTCTTTCCCCCATAATGTCATTTTTTTTTTTGAAAAAGCTAGCTTCTTCTATTAAACAGTAAAAAAAATTATCACCAATATCCAATATAATAAAAAGTATTGCATCAATATGTTATAAAAATATATTTCTCTAACAAAAATTTTTATAATCACATTAAATGAATCCATGTAATAAAAAAAATTATTTTTTTAATAAAAATTACTGGTTTCATGGGACTTGCCCAGGCAACCAATAAATTTAAGTCACGGATTTTGCGGAGTTTTGATGTACTATTTAATAATAAATGAGACAAAAGGCCTACAAAAATAAAACAAATAATTATACTTAGTAAAAAGACATACAAGAATGAATAAAATAATATTAATTTACTATCTTAATGTACTATTTAATAATAAATAAAATCCAAACATATTGTAGTTATTTATTATTTAATTTCAGTATAATGGATTATACATAAATAAATAATTATTAACTATTGACCTATTCATCAATTAATACTTATTATCGTATAATTTTTAACTGCTTTGTTAGAATTAATTTACAGCTATAATAATATTGTGAAACTTTTTTTATTATAATTTTTATTTTTAATACTATTATATTAATTATAATTATTTTATTACTATAAATTTAATTTTCATACTATTAATTAAATGAGTAAATAAAAATTTTATAATTAAAATTCTTATACTTTTATAAATTTTTAAATTCAAAAAATAAAAACCATTCATGACATTAAGTTTATTGGTTGCCAGTAATTTTTTTATTAAAAAATAATTTTTTCTAATTGCGTGGATTCATGTAATGTGATTATAAAAATTTTAGTAAAAAAATGTATTTTTATAATATATTAATGCAATACTTTTTACTAATGAATATTGATGATAAAGATAAAAAAGCCGTCTACTTCAGTGCTGAAAAACAATACGAGGAGATAGTGAGAGGTCGGGGACATTTTTGGTATTGAGCGATGTAACAAATAATGGCCTAAATTAAGGATGTAGGGACTGATGAGGACACGTGATTAATATGTGAAGTTGTGAACTACTTCAGAAAAATCTTTGCTTTAGTTGTCACTCTCACACTGAAAAACTCTGTTCTTATAAATATAGTACGTTCTTACACACTTCTATTTATTTATTTAATAAATTACGTAAATGTTTTATACATTTAGTTAAAATTATATAAAATTTTATTCTATTTTTAAAATATAGACAAAAATCTCTCTTAAAACAAAAAAAAAATTACTTTATTATTTGATACAATATAACTTATATTCGAAAGTTGAGAGAGTATGGAATAGAATACTAAATAATTGAATACATTAAACGTTTGATACAATATTTAATTTTTTAATATATGTTTTTTAATTCTCCATTTGCATTTGTGATTGTTATTTTTTGGCCAATTACAAAATCCTACTTATATAGCGAATATAAAGCAGAGCACTATGGGCCTGTTTGATTGTTAAAATTGATACAATGAGAATGAAAATAGAAATGAGAATAAAAATATTAAAATACTGTTTAGTTGAGAAGGAATGTGAATGAATATGTCTCCCTTTATTTCGTTTGATTAGTAGAATACACATAAGAATCAATTAGGTAATATGCATATTTTATCATATTATTTCTTATCATAAAACAAAAAAAAAAGGCCGACATCTATTTGAATTATTAATAAATAATATAATTATATATTAATATATACTTAATTAATAATATAATAATTTTAATTAATAATATAATAATATATTTAATAAATTAATAATAATAATAAATAATAATTTAATAATAAATAATAATAGATTAAATAAAAAATAAAAATTAAATAAATAATAATAAATTAAAGATCATAATTTAATAATAAATAAATACTAAATAATAATAAAATAAAAATAATAATCTAATAATAAATAATTAACAAATAATAATATATTAAATAAATAATAAAAAAATTAAAAATAATAATTTAATAATAATAAATTAAAAATAATTAATAAGTAATAATAAATTAAATAAATAAAAATAATAATTTAATAAATAATAAATAATAAATAATAATAAATTAGGGTTTTAATATATTACAATGATATTTTTGTCTAAAAATTATTATAAACAAAGGTATTTTTGTCTAGTATATTTCATTCCCAAGAGAGTAGTCTGAACAACTCTCCCTTATATGAGGGAGAGTAACTCCTAGGGAATGAAAATGAAGTCCCAATCTATCAACCAAACATGGGAGTAGGAGACACTTCCATTCCTATTCTCATTCTCTCATATTGATTCCAACACCCAAACGGGGCCTAGGTTTAGGGTGGGCTGAAGTTCTCGTTCACGTTGCCGACACTAAAATGAGAATGTTATTGAAATTAGTATATTAAATTAATTATTATATAAAAATACTAAAATTAGTCAATATTTTTTTTCTTTACACTCAATTTAACCTTGAAATATATGAAAAGAATTAATTTATTATTCACTAATTATTATTTACAAATTTGATCTCTAATTCTTTATATTTTTTATAATATTGTATTTTAAATATGATAATATATAAATAATTTAATGATAATATCATAATATATGTATGGTTATTATGACTTAATTATATATTTTTATGTATTAATTAAAAATGTTGATAATAAAAATCGAAATAATTCTACTTAATTTTAATTTTAAAATCTGTATTTGTGTTGATACAATTGGAATATTAAAAATAATATTGGGCAATAAAACCAAAGAAAAATAAATTTAATGAAATTAAAAATTTAAATGCAAATGAATTTAATAAATTTTAAATTATTATATGAAAATTTAAATATTAAAAAATATTAAATATTTATTAAAATATATAAATAAAATTTTATTAACTGCATACACGTACAAAGGCAAGTGATAAAAATCATTATATTACACTAAAAATCTGAGTGGGCTACAATTTGGTGCAGTGTGGTGCACACAATACTCATCTTCCAATTCCAATTAAAATGCGGAGGAAAACCTCAACATGTTTTATTTTTCTACTCCTGGCGATATTGGGTTTTTGCAGAAATCAGGCATGGCACCCAGCTCAATTTCATGTTAATTTTTTTTTAAAATTATAAAAAATAAAATTATGTTTATAGACCATAATTTTAATATATTTTAAATTTTAAAAAACTTTAGAATTAAATTTTTTAATTCTAAAAGGCATTTGTCTTGGGATCATAAAATTCTAACCTGAGCTCTTTCATCATGAAATTCTCTTCGAACAGTATATAAAAATTCTTTAAAATAACAAAAGTTCTCGTAAAATATCGTCCTTCAAAATAATAAAATTTTTTTAATGTTAGAGTTTATTAAAATAAAATTAAAATTTTAAATTTTTATGATAAATATATTAAAATTATAATTTATAAATATAATTTTTCAAAACAAAGTATTTAATAAAATAAGATAAAATTAAACTTAAAATGATAAAATAAAATAAAATAATAAAATGAAATTACTAAACTAAACTGACCTGAATAAGATAAAATAAGATAATAATGATAGATTACAAATTTTTTGTTGTTGATATTTTTACTATTTAATTTTTAAATAAAATTGTATTTCAATAAAAGATGACTAACATTCGTTCACTACACTGAATTCTTTTGGTCTGTATTTGATTCTTCTTTCCCCTGGCTTTCGCCATTTCTCATGTGGACCTGTTGGTACCTCGGCACTTGGGTGATGCCATGACCTGAAGGAATTGTCAAGACAGTGTGCAAAGCTTGAAACATTGAAGAACATGGGGGCCGCGCTATCCACCCTGGGAACGAACGGTGCGACAATTGGTCCGGGCCTTGGGGACATCCCAGAGAGCTGCGTGGCTTGCGTTTTTCAGTATTTGACTCCGCCGGAGATATGTAATTTGGCACGCCTCAATCGAGCTTTCCGTAGTGCGGCCTCCGCTGATTTCGTGTGGGAAGCAAAGTTGCCCCCTAATTACCAACGTCTGCTCGATTTAATGCCTGCCGTAAGGTACCAGAATTTATCCAAGAAGAACATATTTGCTCTGCTTTCTCGACCAGTACTGTTTGATGATGGCAATAAGGTGGGTGCTGTTCAGGTTAGTTTGTATCATTGTTGTTGCGCCCTTTGTTTCTTATGATTTTTGGGTTTAGGGTTCTCAGGTATTATGTTTCTAAGTTGGTATTGGAGTTTTTGTTAATCTAGGATCGAATGTATTTTGCGTTCTTGGATAGTTTTCTTTCAAGTTTAGAGAGATGGCGTTTGATTGACTGGAGTCATGTAGTTTTTTGTACAGTGTGGTCAATCAAATTGATGCTAGAGGATTTTACAGGAAGTTTGGCTGGACAGGATCACGGGAAGGGTTTGCTTGTCCATATCGGCAAAAGCGATGGCAATTACTGGAATTGATGATCGCAGATACTGGAATTGGATTCCTACCAAAGAATCTAGGTTAGAATCAGAAATCTTGCCTTCAGTTTGCTGAAGATTAGAGGCTTAAGTTGGGCATGTCATGACCTTCAATCATGGATAAAGAGATTCATTTTTGGCTTATATGTTCCATTTTCTAAAGTTTTACACACACCCTACGTGCTTCAATTGCGCACATTGTAATATCTAATTGATTGCAAACTTTTAAGAATCATAAAGTTGAATTAGTGATGTGCTTCAATGAGGACTGGAAAAATATTGTCGCTTTTGGAAGTTGTTTGACATATATACTAGTACAATGTTTATAATTAATGAACGAGGTTTATTCTAGAGTCCTGATATATTTGTAGGAGGACTTAAGCATGATATGCAATCAAAGGGGAAAAGTTTTAGCTTGTGCATGATTGGTGGACCAGTTGATGAAGAACAAAACAGGGTAGTATCTGGTCTGTAATGATGTGAAGGAGGGCTTTTTGGAAACTAGATAAGCTTTAGAGAATCAAAGTTGCTTAGTACTGCATGTATCCTCATCCTCAGATACACTTATTTTGCTTTTGATTCTTGAATTGAGGGGTTGGAGACTGGAACTTAATGTTAGATATTGGTAAAATATAGGCATAAATGGAAAATATGCAAGATAACGAATGGTTCTACTTCTTGGCATCATAGAAAACCAAAGGTAACTTTATTTTGGTTGCCAATAGTCTGTTGCTACTTGCTAGTGCTTAGCTCAATTACAATTGGAATACCATGAAAGACATCTTCCTTAAAGAATAGTATGAAAGACTAAAACGATTGAGCTTTCTTTGTATTCCTAGATTGGACTTTTTCCCTTTCAAATTAAAATACTTTTCTCTTATCTAAGTATTGATTGAGAATCCTACGGGGTGTTTTTCAAATTTAAATACTGGATAACCATGTTATGTATAGCCAGTTTTAAACTAATCAGCTTTTGTTTCAAAAAGAATTTTTCTTATTTATCTTCCCCCTCTCTCTTTTTATTTTATTTGAATTTTGAACTCTTCAATATCTATCTAGCAGTATTTGATATTAACGAAGTTCAGAACTAAATTTAAGACAAATTAAGTATGGTTGAGAATCAGCTCAAATTCATATAGATTTACAAAAACTAGTTTTAGATTTACAAGCTTTGAACTACCTTTTTAAATAACCAGACCACCCTCCCTGTTCTCCTAGATGATCATCATCAAAGTCAATTTATCAGTTATCAGGCATAAGGCATTTCAAGTAAAGCAACTGAATTTTAGTCTCCAAGGCTTTGTATTTAGTGATGTAAATTTTTATCATGGAAATAATTAAGATGCTATCTGGAAATGTTGTTGTTGGTTTTGTTGGCTTGCTGGAGTTGCAGTTTACATGTGCAAGTTGCTTTTATTTGGTCTAGAGGCTCAAAATTATCTGTCTGTATTGATGTTCCTTTGTTATTCTGACAAAACTTGTCTCATGTAATTGTAACTCAGCATTGATGTTAAGATTGATGTTTTGTTTATCCCATCTCAAGTTTCTTATTTCGGTGGAGCTTTACTGGATGAGATCATCTGCTGAATGAGATAAACATTTTTTTTTTATAGGTTATATACTCTATCTCAATGTGTTGAAATTCTGCATTGTAATTTGTACACTTGATTTGCTTGTTGTTTGATTGGCTTTCTTTGTATATTTAAATAGCTTTATGCATCTTTTTGAGGAGCAGCTGCTGTAAACATTTACGTTGACTGGACAAATTGTCTAGTTGATGAATGATTATTCTTTCCTTGAAAATTTTCTCCTTTTTTTTTTTGGGAGGGGAAAGGGGGGGGGGGGTGGTGGGGGTTGGAATTTCTTTATGTTGTCAAAGTTCAAAGTTCTCATTATTTGTTGTTTGTGAATTTAGTCTTAGTTATCATTTATTGGCATATAGCTTTCCTGATGCTCAATTGTCTAATGGTCTTTTTCTGTCGAATTCTTGTTTAAAAGATGTTAATTCTTATATGTGATGGGCGTGTTAAATCCTTGATGTGATACTTGGTTTAGTTACAAGGTTCAATATGTATAACAGTACCTGGAGCCAAACTTAATGACGTAGTGAGCTCGGTTTGTTCATTTGATTTGGCTTTTTTTAATGTAGGGCTGTTGAATGTGAACAAAGACTTTTCTCAGCTAAATTCTATCATGTTAGTGTTTAAATGAAAAGTAAACTGGTATGAAAATATGAAAGCTACACGATTGCTCAAAAGAAACCATAGCCAAGTTGTCATAAAACTAGTTGAAGATTACCAATTTGAAAATTATACTTCTCTACTTATAAGTTTATGTCTAAATCCGGATGAGTTACAGGTACTTGCTGTTTTGTTTTTATGACTTAGAATGATGGTGTAATTATATTTGCAACTTGTTTCGGTTTCAATCAGGTGTCCCTTTCTTTTAACCTTAAACCAAACTTACCCTTGAAATATGCAACCTTATTGAACCAAAAACCTATTCTATGAATCCGACAAATTTAATGTCGGTTGATTTGTGCAGTCTCGATCTGTCCATAATTCTCAAATGTCTTACCATGCTGTCACCATAACTTGCTGTTTATATGCTATTTGCACTTTTTGCAAATGAGTAGCATTCTAGCTGATCTTCAATTCTTGATGTTGAAGCTGCTTTGTTTTGCTTTTGTCCTTTTTAAGTTGGTTTACATTCTGTCAATTTCTTGTTTCTCTTTCTTCGGCAGTAAATATTGTAATGTTCTCAGTTATCATGATACAATTATTTTCAGGTTCCCTACTGTGGCTTATTTGCATCAAATATGGTGGTTTGAAGTGGATGGGGAGGTAAAGTTTCCATTTCCTGCTGATATATATACTCTCTGCTTCAGGCTTCACCTTGGAAGATTTTCCAAAAGGCTTGGACGGCGAGTATGCAATTATGAACACACCCATGGATGGGATATAAAACCAGTGAAATTTGAGTTGTCAACTTCCGATGGTCAGGAATCATTGTATGAGTACTCTTTGGATGAAACTGAGCATGATGATGCATATGGCAATCATAAGCGTGGATGCTGGGTAAATTACAAGGTGGGCGAATTTGTTGTCAGTGGAACAGAACCTACAACTGAAGTTAGATTCTCAATGAAACAGATCGATTGTACACATTCCAAAGGTGGGCTTTGTGTTGATTCTGTATTTATTTTTCCTAGTAATTTGAAAGAGCGTAAGATGAGAGGCATTTTGAAGTAGCCACGCTAAAATATTATAGGGGTTCTATTTAGCAATGTCAAATATCTCAGAATAATCCGCTGGGATCTATCATGCAGCCCATACTTCTGAAGGAAAGTTAGAATTGGAGGATGTCATCCTTGGCTGGGATATATTTTTTTTTCATTTTCCTTGCCTGTAGGTTTACTCTATAGTTAATTATGTAATCATCATATCTATGTATATTAATTGTTTATATGTTATACACCCTTTCAGATGAAATTGCAAAAGGAGGGGAAAAAAGATAAAAATGCACGTTTGTGATTCTTTAATTCTAAATTAAATCTCAGTTGTATTTCTATAATTTCGTTCGATTTTACTTTGGTCTTAAATTTTAAAATACTATTCAAAAACTTCCCCTAACACTCGGTTTACTCGAAAAAAAATTCTGATTCCAGCTAAACTCCTGAATTTTGTATGCCAATTATTGCCAACATCAGCAATGCATTAATTCTAAGGATGAAAAATCAAATTTTCCTCTGCAAAGATATAAAAAAATCCGACGAAAAGAGAACGTATTGTAGAACTTGGTGGTTTGAACCTGATTTGGATCAAAAGCGCGGTCGCAGACCTTTTTTCAGTCCAGAAGAAATGTTAATACAACTAGAAACTATTGGCTCTAGTTGCCATAATCAAATTGGATGGAATAAGAATAGAAATGTGAATCAGAATAGAAATGGGAACAAAGTGTAATGAAAATGATTATTACTATGTTTAGTTAAATATAGAAAGTTAAAAAAACAATATTACTTTTGCATTGTTTAGATGTGATAAAAATACGGGAATGAAAATGACAATGTGAACAAATGATAATAATGTCCCTTTACTAAAATAAAAAAAAATTCTCATTTTTAAAATTTAAAAAATAAAGCGAGATGAGTTGCTCATAACCCATTTCTCAAATAAGATCAGATAAATATAACCAAGTATATATATATTTTTAACTAAAGCCAAAATGTTGCCACTACAATATGATTGAAGCTGCGAAACCATTTTTTCAGAACTTTCAAACCAGAAAATTAGTGGTTCCGTCCATGGGCAAAGCAGATTTTTTTTCTTTTACAACTTCTATAGCTTAATCAACACTCAACGTAAACATCAGATAAACATAAATGTGAAAACATGATTGGAATATGTATACATTCAATTATAGAATATGATACATGAACAGAGAATATAGAGAGATTATGTTAATCGATGATCTGACCTGATGAAGACGATATAATAACTATAAGCATTGGTTGAGTTAAAATATTTCAACCTCCAATACCCAAGAGTGTCTCAGAATGTTTGACGGCCAAAGAGAATGATCTTGAAATTAGTATGTATCAAATTAAAGTTTCAGTGTGCTATTTATAGAGTTTTATTTTAATAATGTAATAATTAATATTATTAAAATAAAATCCTTCAGAATCTTTAAAATGATTTCTTATTTAATTAATCAAAATCAGCACATTAAATCTCTCTAGGTAACAATCTCATATTAGTAATATGACGGGATGATTATTAATGTTTGGACTGCGGGTTGAGTTTCTACCTAATAGATTTGTAGATAATCAAACTCATCATCGATTATCCACAAATAAAATAAAACTCAGTGCATTCATAGTTTACAAATTATAATATCAATTGCCTAATCAGTAATAACAAGATATTAATCTAATAAAATAATTAATACTAATCCATAAAATATCAAAATTATTCTAACAAAATGGCCATAAAAAATTCAAATTCCATTCAGATTTGAAAGAATAAAATATATCAAAGACACGAAAGCCTTTATCAAGTTTTTAACGTAAGATAAACATGACTGGCCATAAATAATGCAAATACCCGTCACATTTAAATGCAAATACCATTCCCAATCTCCACTCACAGTTTTGCATTGTCAGTACTCGGCTTGGGTACTAATAATTGCCCTTCGATGATATGAGTTAAAGGCATCTTCGATTCTTGTCAAATATTGGACTGTAATTTTCAAATATTGAAATGGGTATTTCTGTCATACAAAAATGAATTCCAGGGAATCAGCTTCTTTCCACTGCACCCTCCAAAGAGAACTGACTACCTCATTTGAGGTAATCTTCGTTGCCATGGGAATGAAATCCGAGCCAAAGATGGTGCAACCAAATCATGAAAAGGGAGTCAAGTGCATTCCATCTCCCATTCCATCAAGGCAAAGAGGCCAACTAAACAGGTTGTATACGTCCTGAAGAGCACATATGTACAATGGAGCCGCAATTTTCTCAGAAACTATTAAGTGCACAAGGTGATTGTTTCTCATGATCTTCCAATCGGAAAGGACAGAAAAATGAATAAGTGAAAGCTTAAAAAAATTGGAAGAAGACATAACATTATCATTTAAAGTAGCTTCTATTGCCTAAAGAGTATTTCTTGATATGGTTTCAATTTAAATAAATCTATGCTGTTAGAATATTTTAATTATTTTTGAATTAACATTAATTTTATTATTAGATCAATTTTTTTGTAGTTGTTAAATTAGGTAATTAATATTTTAGTCTAAACCAAAAATAGATTGATTTCATATTAAATTGTGATAATTAGTAATGAGTTAGAATTATTTATTAACCCAATAGGTAGAGACCCCCATCTACAGTCTAATGTTGATTAGTAATTATTACCTCAAGTTACTAATTGAGAGCTAATATTGAGGGAGATATTGGACTCATATGAATGAGTATTGTTAATGGGTTTATTTTATTAGATTTTAAAACCTATTTCATTTTAAAATATATGGCTAAATGTTATGATATTATTAAGATTTTTCAGCTTTCTAAGAAGTCTTAGTTTTTTTCATTTTTACCTCTCTCTTTTGCATTAACTCTATGAGAACTTGGGTCTTGTGGGTTATTGCTTTTCGTTATTTTACTTGAAGATCTTTACTATGGCAGCTGCTCGTTTAGTTCCTATCACTTTCATTTTTATATCTCACATTTTGAACATATTAAGACATATTATTATTATAAATTAGTATCAGACCATGTTAGAAATTTCGTTGTCTCTTTTCCATGTGCTATTTTGTTGAAAATACATCTTAAAATGTATTGGTTCATTCTTGTTGCTTCCTCTTACGTTTTTTACATAGAAATTTTGATTTAAAATTGATCAATCCATCAAGGAAATTTCAAAATAAGTTTGAAGGTTTGTGTTGTTGATGGATTTAGAACCTATTCTCACTATCTGTGCATTTAATAAGCTTGTAAAAAAGCTTCAGCCAACGTTGAAACTTACTTATGCAAACTCTTGAATTTTCCAATAAAAATTTCTCCCTATTGCAGCGTTCTTAGATGTAAATCTGTTGGCTACAAATAGGTCTTTCAAGACCAAAAGAAGGGCCAATGGTAAAATGGAAACGTACTGCTAGACTTGTAGCTAAAGGCCACGATAAGAAGAAAGGGATTAATTACACCAAAACCTTTTCAACAGTGTAAATTAAGGATGCCTTTAGAGTTGTAATGACTCTTGTCACATATTGGACCTTAAACTTCACTAGATGAATGTTAAAACAACAATCTTGAATATTAATTTAGTTAAGGATGTTTATATTAGACATCTTGATGGATTTGTTAAAACAAGAAAAGCATACTTAGTGTGCAAACTAAATTGATCTATCTATGGGCTTAAATAGGCTTCAAGGTAATGGTAATTGAAATTTCATGAGATAATCACCTCACTTGGATTGATAGAAAATGTTTTCAATGAACGTATTTATGAAAAATTTGAAGGGAATAATTTTGTGACTCTCGTATTATATGTTAATGACATCCTATTGGCCAGTAACTCAATGAGTTTATTGAATGAGACAAAACACATCTTGTCTTGTCACTTTGATATGAAAGATTTGGGTAAAATCTTTTTGTTTTAGGAATTCAAATTCATTGTGATAGATTTCGTAACATTCTTAGTTTGTTTTGGGTAACTTATATATATTGAGTGCTGAAGAAATTTAACATGCATTTTTGTACTTCTTATGCTGCTTCTGTTTAAAAAGATGAAATGTTGTCTAAATCATTGAGTCTTAAAGATGATGATGTGAGGACTGCAACGGAAAAAGTTCCATATGCATATGTTATTTGCAGTTTAATGTATGCTTAGGTATACATATGACTAGATATTGCTTTTATTGTTAGTGTGCTTGGTAGATATTTAAGTAATCCTAGCTATGGTAATTGGAAGGTTGTTAAGAAAGTTATGAAATACTTCCAAAGTACAAAACATCACATGCTAACTTTTAAAAAGTTTGAACCACTTAAAATAGTGAAATATCTTAATTTAGACTATGCATCATGTGTAAATGATTGTAAATATACTTCTGGATACATCTTTATGATGTCTATAGGAGTTGTTTTATGGAAAAGTTGCAAACAATTAGTAACAAGTACCTTAACTATAGAGGCAGAGTTTATCACTTGTTATAAGGCCATTCGCCAAGCCATATAGTTGAGGAAACTGTTATTTAACATGCATATAGTTAGTGCTATATAATGACCTCTAATCATATATTGTGATAATTAGTTTGTTGTTAGCTTTTCTCAAAGTCACAGGCACTCTAGTCGCACTAAACACTTTGATGTTAAGTTCTTGTTTGTTAGAGAAAGTGCTATTGAATCTCATACTTGTTTAGTTCATATATTGGGTGAATGTATGTTGGTAGATCTATTGACCAAAGACTTACTTGTAGGAGTCTTTAAAAGTCATGTGACTTATATAGGTGTTGTTAAACATTTTGATATAGTCTTGATTTAGTGAGAATCTGAGTTGAATCCTTAAGAGACAATTGTGATGTAATATGACACTTAGAATGTCATTTTGTATTTCATTCTATTCAAATATTAAAATTAATTTTATGATAATGTTAACATCACTTGTTTCTTTATTGAATCCAGTGATTTTGTATAATTTTATTTGTGAACTTGGCATGATTTAGAATGCACACATCCATGTGTTTATATAAATATTGATTGCTTAGTTTTGTTACTTTTATTGATTAACCTAATAATTGATTAATGTTATCAAAGTAAGAAATTGTTAGAATATTTTAATTACTTTTTTGGATTAGTATTAATTTGATTATTAGATCAATTTCATGTAGTTGTTAAATTAGACAATTGATATTTTAGTCTACACTAAGAATGGATTGAATTCATATTAAATTATGAATAATTTGTAATGAGTTGGATTATTCATAAGTCTATTGGACAAAGACACCAACTTATAACCCAATGCTAATTAATAATTATTTCATTAAATTATTAATTGGGAGTTAATATTGAGAAAGAAATAGGGCTCGTATAAATGCGTTTTGCCAGTAGGCTTATTCTATTATATATATATATATATATATATATATAAAGATTTTGAGATTATTATGACTTTTTAGCTTAAGTCCTAGTTTTTTTCGTACCTTTATTTTTTGTTAACTCCCTTAAGATATTATAGGTTGTTGCTTTATACTATTTTACTTAAAGATCTTCACTGTGTTAAAATTATGTCATTATAAAGTGAGTTGAAATTGCATTACCCACACCCAAGACCCCATGCCAGAATCCTAAACCAACAATGACAAATTAACTTTAAATTAAATAATCACGCCCCATATCACTCAAGGTCTCCGGTGACCGCGTCAATCGATCCCTCTCTGGCCAAAAAGAAAATCAAATCCACCGATCAATGCACAACTCGGACACTGCATACTTTTTTTTTTTTAATTAATTTACTATTACATTATAATTCATGGTATTTATCTTTATTAGAATTGGAGTTTGATAGCGCTTGAATGAGCGTAACGAGTCTTATTGGGCTATTCCTGTTTATACTCTTTTTTTTTTTTTTCCTATTTTCCAAAGAAAGTGAAATTTATTTTTTAGACTTCAGATTAATGGGTCGCTTATAGGATTATGATTTGCTAAAAGTTAATTCTAAGTTAGCATTTTTCGGGTAACCTTAAATTGACTGAAAGCGTGAGAAAAATTTTGAGTATTTTTTTCAAGGGACCAAAATAAAATTATATAAATTTAAAAGATGAAACTACAATTTAATATAAAATTAAAGGACCAAATGTGAATTCAAGAAGGAAAAAGCTTTGCCAATTGTCTGGCCTCAGTTCCGCACTTCCGCTGATCTATTCTTGTTGCAACTTAGCCGTGCATGTAACGTATAGGTAAATTGTACCCTTTTTCTTATTATATTGATGATCACAAAAAGAAAATTATTTTTTTGATTTGCCAACCTATTTGCTGGCCGAATGAAGTAGACATTTGGTTATAACAATATTTAGAGTGTCGTCTATATAAAAATAATATTGTTATTATCGTTATTGTTATGCTATATGAGTTGACTTTTCCTTTTTTTGGTTATAATATATCCATAAATTCATTCAATAAATTAAGCACACCAACACTTATATAAGTTGAAAAATTCTTTGATCTAATATTTAAATGTGAAACCTCTTCTTTTTTTTTTTTTAAATTTTTTAATTTATGGTTGAACTAAAAGCTCTATTGATTTATTATTGCAATTAAAATATACAACTGATCTCAGCAACAAAAACAAAGCTTTGTCGCGGTGGAGGCTGAGCGTCTTGTAAACTCTGCATCCAGCACCAGTCTTAGCCAGAAGATTGCCTCTCAAATTATGCATCACTAAAGACAAAAGCAACCACAACGTAGGGCGCGTGTGTATACAGACCCAGCATTAGACGAACAAAATCAAACCTGTATAGATATTTCGTATTATTCTCTTTTGATGACCAATCAACCTCAATATTCTGGGTCGCTAACTCTGAAAGCCAGGCTTTGATAGCTAAATTCTGGTATTATATATACGACTTGACAAGCTGTGATGTAACGTGGGAATTTGATTCTGGCTTGTTCGCGTCAGATGATGTAAGATTAATTGGGTCAGTATTTTTCCCTCGTCAATTTGCCATTAAGGTACATACCGCATAACATACCATAATTGCTAGGAACGACAGTAGCATAGTGTGCGTTCCAAGGAAGAGCATTATGAGGGAGCCATGCATGCCTTGTGATGCAAGAGAAGGGAACATCAGTTTTTACTTCCTGAGTAAAGGTAGTAGCAGCAGTGGGTGATGTATTCTTAGTTCTTTGCCATCTCTGGGTGGCCTCACATAACAGAATGGAAGCCATATCAGGGATGGTTTCGATATTTTGGTACGTCTGGGTCGGGTGGTTTGAGTGAATTGAATGAGTGACTCTACCTATAGTTGAAAGTATTAAATGGACATGGAAGGAAGTCAGAGTGGGAAGAGTCTGCAAAATAGATCTGCAAATCTCAGTGGGAGGACTGGGCCTATGACATAATGCCAAGTAGGCAATGGTCCCTATTCGGCGCCGTTTGCGTACAGTCACTTGTAGTCGTTGTTTTCACGTAGTAGTATTGGATTTGTAGTGTATCTCTTAGGGTAGGGTTGAAAGCATTTTACGAACTGCACTCTTCAGTGAGAAACATTTCACTCTCTTTGACGTCCAAAAACTTTTCAATATTCAACCACCGGCTTCCATTTAGGACCACTCCAGTCCATGACGTCAGTTTCACTTTTTGCAGGTATGATTAATTTATGATAAATGGGAGAACGAATCTGGACATTTAGATTTGTATTTTATAATAATTTGATTTTTTATAAATTAATTATGATGAATTAATTTTTTTTATAAATTTAATTTTGTACAAAATTAATGTTTTTTAAATTTAAATTTATATATTATTAATAATTTTATTTAAATTAATGATAAATTTATTTTACATAAAATAAAATTTTTTAAAAATTAATTTATCATAATTAATTATAAAAAATTATATTATCGCAAAATGTAACTTTATTGTAAATTATATGTTCTTGGGACGTCGTCTTTCCTTTCTAATTTATAAATTTACATTTTGTTTATGTTTTATAGTGATTCATTTTGTAATAATATTTTGATCAATATTTTTTAATGTATAATTTATATGACATAATAAATATTAGATCTGTATTTGACTAATATAAAAATATTTAATTTTTTAATTTCAAATAAACCAAAATTTTGACTTTCAACCCAAAAAAATTGAAATGAAAAATTTTAAAATTTATTTTTAAATAAGTTATTATTTTTGAGAGTGTATTGCTTATATTTTTGCTTTAGAAGAGTTTGCATATATTTTTAGAAGGAAGGATTGTATAATATAAGCATCATCCCCAAAAGAATGATCTGAATAATTTGAAATTGGCAGTATAGCACACAAAAAGATAGAAAAATTTAAGCAAAAGTGTTTTCAAGAATTCAAAATTCTTATTGATGTCAACTAATTACACAAACTGTCTCTAAAAGGTGTTTATACAAAACCCTAAATAAAGAATTTAAGAAAAAAATAAAAAAAAATACATGAAAAATAAAAAATAATTAAAAGTTAATAAAAATGATAGAATTTAGACCTAAAAATGCACTAAAACTCTCATCCTGCCATATACACTAATATGGTTCTTTGTCATCAATATTACCCTTTGTCACACTGTTTTTAAAAACCGTAGCTTCAAATTCGTGATCCATAGTCGACTCATTTAAGCTCTTTATTTTGTCAGTATCCTGAATATATATGCTTCATCTTCACTTAGAATGCTTCTTGTGATTCACATGCATCTCCTACTGTATGAAAACATTTTGAAGCAGGTCAATCAAAGACTAATTAACCAAGAAGAAGAATCGTAGGTTGAGTGGTAGCTAGCTAGCTCAACTAGCCTGTCCAGTTTGGTTTGGGCACCACTTGGGTGGAGGACACCGTTTGAATTTCGATGGCACTAGTACAACTCATAGATGGTCCATTAGAGAACAATAATTTTCAGGCCTTTTCGTCAAAAGACTTCAACTACTCCCCCCACGTAGTTGAGAAAACTCACTAAAAAATTTATGTCGGAATTAATAAAAAAAAAAAAACTAGAGACGTGCATGGATAACGGAAGAAACATTCAACAAAAGTATCGCCGCTTGAGTTTAACTTGTGAAAGTAATGAGTGAAAGTTTAATAGATGCAAGTTCAAATGGTGACAAGTCAACAACATCTTAATCCGAAAGTGAACTTTCATTCCACTCAAATTGAAACTTGAAACTCGATGTTCCCATTTCAGGCACAGCTAATAAATAACACTGATTTTGTTTTTCTTTTTGTTTTGATTTTGAACCCTTTTCATTTAGGCTATTGACTTGTGAAACCTGAAGATGAGAGGGTTATAGGACCAATAAATGTGTTATCTTTCTATAAGCAGATAAAACAAGAGAAACTACAAAAGAGGTACAGAGAATTGCCTGCACCTCTTTGGGTCTGAAAATTGATCTTGTTTATATTTTGGCCATATCCTTGTGCCAGAGTCTCGCAATTAAGTATCACTAACTTTAAATTGATGTACAAGTGGAATTTTGATTGTATAATGACCTTTGCCTCATCCATCTCTTTCAACATATGGCGATCAAGTCCTCCCATTATCGTTCCTCTGTTTTTATATCTAGTAAGAGGTACCTCTATATGGCCCTGCCCTGCGCTGCACTGCAACTACACATTGAATAGCATTTCAATTTTCAACAAGATTAAAAAGAAACCCAGATCCCAATTTCATGCACAGGTAGCTAGAGAGACAGAAGGAGAGGTGAAAGTGAGAGACAGAGAGAGTATCAGCTTTCTTCTCTGCCACGCTGCCACATTATAATTAAGGTGAAAGGGAGACGAGTGGGCGGGTCGAAACAACAGAGATGAGCCCCAACCTTCTGTTTCTTTCCCTTCCTTTATTTGTTTTTTTCTAACTGGTGCTGCAGTTGTGGCAGGTCTTTGCATACTGGTCACCCACTTTAGAAGCCAAACCTCTTCTCCAATGTTGAACTTTTCATTTTTTGGTCTAATTTTACCTCCACCCTGTCTAAGAATATATTCATAGTATAGTCTCCAATATTTGTTGCTTTTTAAAAATAAAGCTTCTCAATTTTGTCCTTTAATTAAAATGGTTTAACCTTTAAACAAAACTAATGGTTACATAATTAACAAAATGGCCTTGCATAGTTAGAACAGAAGTGGTATTAGATCATATGTTAGAATACTATTAGGGCCTAGGGCTAGTTGTTCCGGACATGATCTCATCTCATGGTAATATTAAGGAAAAAGAAAAAGGCATGTAGAAAATAGAAAGGGAGAGAGATGTCGGTTGGGATAAGGAAAGAGAGAATTCAAAGATGTTGCTGAAAATATGGTCCCCTGTGATAGCTGCTTCTAGTACCAACTGACATATGCCTTCCCTTTCTCACGCCTCGTTCTGACTACTCTTCCATAGTACGGCCTCTACATTAAACATAAAACTTTGTTGCGCCCCAAAAGTGAAGTAGCAAGAAGCTCACAACTATCATCATCTCTCTCTTATATCTCACTCCTTGCACCCATAAAGAGAGGAATAGAACCTTTCATTTCTCAGAGCTCTAGCGCCACGCCTCACCACCTTAATTACACTCGCTACATTGGTGGTCCACCTATCTGAACCCTGTGTGGCCCATCATACAACATACATAAATTTGGGTTTGGATTTGAAGCAAGAGACCAGAAAGTGAAGGCAGATATGGAATGGAATGGAAGCATAAGACCCTTTGATCCTCGAGCAGAGTCTTCGTTGAGTTTCCTCTACAACTATAACTGCAGCCCATTTCCAGGTAAACAACAACGTGAACTCTAGCTATAGTCTTTTTAAAGCTTTGACCTTTATCTTCCACTGTCAAGTTTCATTTCTTCTTTACTCCCAGTTTATAAGCAACTTCAAGTAAGTATGACTTCCCAAACAGCCAGCCAGGCTATAGACTATTTTTGGAGTTCATTTTTTGCACTTTAATAACTTGAATCCCAAGCGATAGTAGAATGCAGTGTTGATGACCCTTTGCCATATATTCAGGAATGGAAGTGAAGCATGCAGCAGCAGCAGCAGCACAAGGGTTGGTTCCGGAAATGGAGAAAATGAAGTACGGAAACCAACTGGAGAAGAAAAAGCGATTAACAGGTGAGCAGCTTGAGTCGCTGGAGAGGAGTTTCCAGGAGGAGATAAAGTTGGAACCTGACAGGAAGATGAAGCTTTCAAGGGAGCTAGGGCTGCAGCCTCGCCAAATTGCTGTTTGGTTCCAAAATAGGCGTGCTAGGTGGAAGGCTAAGCAGCTCGAGAACTTGTATGATACCCTTAAACAAGAATTTGATGCAATCTCTCGGGAAAAACAGAGGCTTCAAGAAGAGGTATTTTAACTACATCATGTATTCATAATTTCACATCTTTCTCTCTCTCCATGCAGCTCATGCACATTATTCAGTTTCCTCAAGAGTAGGGCCTTTCCCTATATACGTCTCCACAGGCACAGTTTTCTTCAGATTATGGATGACGCTGTATCTGCCTTATGAAATCTGTTTTGCCTTCCATTCATTTCAAGAACAGTGTCTTCTTTTTCCTGTTTTGCTTTTCTTGAGGTTTCTGTACTGAGCTGCAAACAAAACATCTAGACCCCTGCCCAGTACACGAACGCATATACTAGTGATATAAGTAGGCCACAGGTACAGTGGTTAATTACTAGATAGCTGCTGTAACTGCAGGTTGTGAAGTTGAAGGCAATACTAAGAGAGCAAGCTTCAAAGACACAGGTTTCTGCAGGATATACAGAAGTATCTGGGGAAGAAACAGTAGAAAGCACGTCAGAAGCAGCAATGCGTAGCTCTACCAAGCAGCCACGGGGAATTATGAGCCATCATCAACAGAATATTGCAGAGGCCAATTGTTCTTTCACTGTGGAGGATTATAGCACTGTTTCACTGCCCTACTGGCCTGCTCTGATGCCATATTATCCTTAATTTGCCGGTAGTTTGGTCTGTTTGATAGAATCAGCTTAACTTGTGTCCTAGCTAGATCAGAATCCCGCACTTTTGGAACTGACATTAGCATCAACGAAGACCTGTTATTATATGATATATTGAATTATAAGACGCTATTCTGGGCATTAATTAGGCACTCTCATCATGTTGCATCAAGCCTCTTTGCTCTTTTATTACATATATAATCCTCGTTAAATAGTAGTAGTAGTACTTTCTGTGTTGTACATAACATGGACTGCATCATCATAAGATGAGACGCTGTGAGCACACGTCTCTCGGTCTCTGTGATTGGTGTCTGTTTGTCTGTGATTTAGAGAGAGAAAGTTGGTTCTTTCTTATCCTTTTTTTTTTTTTTTTCCTTTTCTAAGGGAAAAATGTTGGATATTTCTTTCTGGGGATGGAGAATGGATTCTCTCCATTCATATGGTTGCGCAGTGGGACACAGTTGCACTAGTTTAGTGTTTTTCTTGTTCAGCTGAAACTTTCGTTCATCAATTGGTGTCATCATGTTCATCAAAATCAGTTAATCAATTCCGATGTTTTATTTTCAACCTCCAAACCAATTGAATGTAATGTTAAGATAAAATATTATTTTTGTATATATGAATGATGAAACTTTAGATTTGAGAACTAATTATAACATTATAATATTATTATATAGAAAATAATGTTTTGTCTATTTTGCTATGTTTATGTCTGCATTCTAGTGATTGATTAAAAAAATTAAATTAATCCTATTCAAAGGCATTGTTTTAAAATATTATTTTATATGTAATAATTATTACATTATAACCGAAGTATAAAATGCTTAGTATCATCGCTTATCTCATTATATCAACCAAGTTAAATATTTTGGACACAATAGGTATGTCTTTTGGAGAGCGAATTATATGTTGGACAATATATATATATAAAATGTTCAGTTGGTTTTTTATCCTACTTAATTTTTTTTTATTATATCCCTTGCTGAGCAGCAGGTATAGCAGCAGGCACAACAACCATGCTGTCCAATAAGAAATTCACTCTCATGTCTTCTGTTGTTTTGAAGTTTAAGGATGTTAACAAAAATAATACTGATTTTTTTAATAAAATATTCTCTCCAAATGAAATCACAGAAGTTGTTGGAGAAATCAAACTATTCTAAAAACGTATTCTTTTTTGGTACAAGCTAAGAAGTATTTTTTATGTCAATAAGGTTATTAAAAAGTTATATTACTGAAATAAGATTCATATTAAAATCTAGACTAAATTAATAATTTACTTCATAAAAAATTATTACTTTTTCAATTTTATCGTTTGAAAAATAATAAAATAATAAAAATCAAGCTAAAAAAAGAGAAAAATAATAATCAAGCTAAGTAATTAACCATCGCCCTTAAAACAGAAGGGTGATTTAAGTACAAGATATCAAGGATTGTAATTATGTTCAATCAATTGAAGTTAAATAAAGTAAATAATTATAAAGTTCTTGAAAAACTGCAATAAGCAAAAACAGGACACCTCACAGAAAAAAGGTCCATAGTACTAAGGGCCTTGGAGTTCTTTGGTCCTATTGTTCGTCCTCATTCAAGGTAATTTCAGCTGTTTCCCTTCTCAGTCACATCCAAAGGCAGTATTGTTAAAATTTGACAAATCATAAGCATGGATCAAAGATGATGGTGAAGAAGACTTTCAGAAAAATTTCTCCTCCTCACTCAAAGAAACAAAAAAACAGGTTCTCACATGCCTTGCAATTGTCATTGTGCCGTATGCATTAGTATAGGTCTGAAAAAGAGCATATCCACCATTGATCTAAGCAACAATGGCAATGCATACGGAAGGCAAATATTTTGTCAATTTTTTTTATAAGATAAAATAAAATTTGATTTATATCATGAATACCTTCTAACCTTCTACCACTTGCTTTGATAAATACATTAAAACTCACAATTCTAACATTACAGTAATTCAGTATATCTACTTATTTTGCAAAATAATCACAATGTTGCTTAGAGATTGCTGAAACATATTGCCTCATAAAAAATAAAAAATTAGGTCTGATAGGACCAAATATGCATTTATTATTCCTCAAGAATTCATGGTTTGTCCCATTATGTAATTTCCTTTGATATGACCAAATATGCCATTGAAGAGTAGGGTTGTTAAATGAGCGGCATTGGCAGCACAAGCTGTTAATAATCAGCGGTTGTCACACATTGAGTCTTTTTTGAGATCTATCAAGGTTATTCTGCGATGTTTTGACAACGGTAAGTCAAAGTTGTCAGGAATTGGTTCCTTTGGTGGCTAAGGGACAGGGAATATCATCTAAGTCCTCCAATTCACGAGACTCTCCTTTACTGAAGGGGATAAAGGTTGAGGTTTTGAAGTTTGATGGGTTTGTCGTGGAGGACTGGGTATTCAAGGTTCAACAATTTTTTACTATACATAAAATGCTCGAGGACCAAAGGATGACCATTGTTTCTCTTCATATGATAGGTGCTGCGTATAGTTAGTTGAAGTGGATTCGTAAGAACAATATGCGTCTTTCCTGGTCCACATTCCTTTATACTCTTCAGCACAAATTTGGGAAAAAGTTATATGATGACCCCAAAGCAGCCTTGAAGCATCTCAAACAAACAACCATTGTTGAAGCCTATTAGGCCAGGTTTGAAGGGCTTTTAACACAGGTTTCAGGGCTTCCAGATAAGTGGCTCATAAGTTTTTTCATTGCGGGGTTGAAGGAGGACATCCAACACGAATTGCTAATTGCTCAACCTTCTACTTATTTCCAAACGGTGTCATTGGCGAAACTCTATGAACAATGTTTTAATAAGAAAAAGTTGCTTGGCCCTTTAGTGTCTCCTAAATCGCCTTGGCAATTCAAAGCGGCTTTTATAAGGTTGATGCCGACCCCTGTTATTAAGACTTCTGCCATAACATCTTCAGGTTATGGACAGAAGCCAAATGTTAGCTTGCAGCTGTCGAACGCGTCGACGACCACTCTAATAAAAAAGCTAACACAAGTTGAAATTAAGGCGAAACGTGAAAAAGGGGCTCTGCTACTATTATGATGAAACGTTTAATGCCAATCATAAATGTAAAAACCAATTTTATCAGCTAATGAGTCCTAATGAAGTTGAATCGATCTTAGAAATGGAAATGGCAGGGTAGAATCACATTGATAATGTTGATATTCAAGAGATAGATCAGGCTATTGAACCTGTAGCAGAAATAAGCTTGCATGCTTTGCATGGACATCTTTGTCTAACGACTCTTAGGGTCACTGGTAAGTGTAACAGTATTCTGACGCTTATCTTGATTAATAGAGGGAGTACATTAAATTTCATAAAAAGTTCAGTAGCTTGAAAGCTAAAGTTGACTCTAATTGAGATTTCACAATTTCGAATTTTAATGGGAAGTAGTCAAGATGTGTTGTGTAATTCCAAATGCCTTTAGGTAGATTTGCATATTCAGGGGTATCATGTGAAAATGGATTTGTATGTTATTTCGTTGAATGGAGTGGACATTGTTTTAGGGGTACAATGGCTAAAAACTGTGAGTCCTATAGTAATGGATTATGACAAGCTTTATCTGGAGTTTAAACAACAAGGCCAAAAGATTCGCATATAAGGGCATTATCATTTCTTTTTAGACCCTCTGCCACATCACCAATGCTTAAAGATGCCAGTTGCTGCTCATATTCATAGTATGTTTCATTTGCTGCCATTGCCTTTAATTTTCGCACCACCTTCCACATGGTCTAATCAAGATGTACAAGTCTTATTGGATCAATTTGCATATGTCTTTGGGAACCTATTGGCTTACCTCCTATTCATTCTTATGATCATAGGATTCATTTGATAGATGGTTCTACTCTAGTTAATGTGCGTCTTTACCGGTATCTGTATTTTCAAAAATCTGAGATAGAAAGAATGGTGGCAAAGATAATAAAAGGAGGTATCATTCGTCTTAGTCATAGTCCATTTTTATCATCGGTGTTGTTAGTAAAGAAGAAATATGGGTCTTGGCATTTTCACGTTAATTATATAGCTTTAAACAAGCTTACGGTCAAGGACAAATTTCCTATACCAACTATAGATGAACTACTGGATGAGCTGTATGGCTCTGTCATTTTTTCTAAACTTGATTTATGGTCAGGATACCATCAAGTTCGTATGAATGAGGTTGATACTCATAAGACAGTGTTCCGTACTCATCATGGCCATTTCAAATTTTTGGTCATGCCATTTGGTCTTACTAATGCGTCAGGTACCTTTCAATTTATGATGAATGAGATTTTAGCTCCATTTGTTTGAAAGTTTGTCATCGTCTTCTTTGATGATATACTGATATATAACAAATGTATAAAAGATCATTTTGCACACCTTCATCAAGTGCTGACCACAATGGTATCCCATCAATTATTCGCGAAGCACTCCAAGTGTCACTTCTATTAAGACACTGTTGAATATTTGGGGCATTTGATATCAGCTAAAGGGGTACAAGCAAATCCTGGAAAGATACAAGCCATTCAAAATTGGCCCATTCCAATTACCATCACCTAACTCAGGGGATTCTTGGGACTTTCTGGGTACTATAGAAAATTCATTCCATAATATGCTACCATTGCTCAACCACTTACTGACCTTTTGAAGAAGAACAAGTTCACCTGGAATTCTTAAGCTCATGATGCATTTGAATTTCTAAAACAAAAAGTAACCACAACCCCTGTTTTAACATTGCCCAATTTTTGCCAGCAATTTGAAGTTCACACAAATGCCAGTATAGTGGGAATTGGAGCAGTGTTGGTTCAAGGAAAACATCCACTGGCCTTCTTTAGCAAGCAATTACCTCCCACTATACGAAAGGCTTCGACTTATGTTAGGGAATTATACGCGGTACCTGAGGCTATTTATAAGTGGAGACATTGCCTTTTGGGTCACAAATTTTTTTATTGTGACTGATCACAAGAGTCTGAAGCAACTTTTGGAGCAGGTTATTCAAACTCTTGACTAAAAATATTTTCTACACAAGTTGATGGGGTTTCAATACAGGATAGTTTATCACCCCGACAAATTCAATGTAATGCCTGATGCTTTATCATGGGTAGACGATGATGTGAATTCACCTCAGCTATTTGATATGGAAATTGTGCATGAGCAAGGGACATGTACCTAAGGGTTTTTGCACAATAGTTTTTAGACTACCTTACAACAAGAAAACGTACAGAATGTTGAATTACAGGACATCCATCAATCTGTGGGCACGTATACAACTTGACCTAGATTTTGTGTTAGTAATGGAATCCTTTTATTCAATGATCGTATTTATTTGACTAAGAACTCACCACTAATTCATACAACACTGAAAGAATTCCATGACTCGCTGTTAGAAGGACATGCTGGTATACCTAAGACTATTAAGTATATCACCTCCTTGTTCTATTGGCCAACTATGAGAAAGGATATCATCAGGTATGTAAGTGAGTGTACAGTATGCCAACAAGTGAAATATATCCCGTAGAAGCCTTACAAGAAGCTTCAGCCTTTACTGATACCAAACGTTCCATAGGAAGAAATCACCATGGATTTCATAGTGGGAGTACCGTCATCTCAAGGATATATAACGTTTTTTGTCGTAGTGGACAACTCATCAAATACGCTCACTTTATTGGGCTTAAACACAATTACTCAGCGTCCACAGTGGTAATAACTTTCGTGGATAGGGTGGTTTGCTTACATAGGTTTCCCAAGGGTATTATAACTAACAAAGACTCCATCTTTGTCAATAACTTTTGGCGCCATACCCTCCAGCATAGTGATACATCTCTAAAGTATAGCACCGCCTACCATCTGCAGATTGATGAACCGACAAAGGTGGTCAATAGGGGATTACAACAGTACTTACGTTTGTTTACTAGTGCTGAACCTAGGTTATGGCATTCAAACCTGGTGTAGGTTGAGTATTATTATAATACCAACCATCACTCAACCATTAAAATGTCCCCTTACCAAGCTCTATATGGCGTAGCACCTAGGCAACCACTATTGTATGTTGACCAGAATTCTTCAGTCACCTTGGTAGATCATCAGTTGTCGAATAGGGCAATGATTTTGCAAATACTTAAGTGAAACTTGGAGGGGGCTCAACAACGAATGAAGAAGTACTATGACGCTAAACACCAAGACAAAATGTTCCAAGTGAGTGATATGGTGTGGGTGAAGTTACACAAGTATCGTCAACATTTTCTCACAGCGCATCTTAATTTTAAGCCATCAAAATAGTATTTTGGTCCTTATAAGGTGATTGCTAGAATAGGAGAGGTAGCCTACAGGTTGCAACTCCCAGATGGTTCCAAGAGTCTTCTTGTTTTTCACTTGAGTTTATTAAAGGCAGTAGTTGGAAATACTCAACATATCATTTCCAATGATCTATCTCTGCATGAGCCATCACCAATAGAACCCTATGCTTTGTTAGATGCTCGTGAATTGGTAGTTGTAGGAAAAGCAGTTAAAAAGGTCTTGGTGGAATGGAAAGGCAAATCTCTCAAGAAAGCTACATAGGAGGATTTAGAGACTTTGTGTTAGCTATTTCTTTATTTGGACCTTGAGGGCAAGGTCGTTGCGTAGGGGGTGGCAATTGTTAATGACCCAACAGGTGATCTTGTAGGACGCAGAGAAGAATTGGGCCAAGATGAGGGCAGATCTAGAACACCATGAAAGGAGTACATGAGAAGAAGCTACCAAGGTGGGCTCATGACTATGTTATGAGTTGAAGGATGTAAGACAATCACATGTAATTTGTTAGGGAATAATATGTGTGGGGCCCAGGAGGTTGTTAGCTATGGACAATATTTGCATGGAGAGTACGTTGGGTGGATAGTATGTTTTTTTTTATAATTTCTGGATTCTCATTTTGTGAGTTCCATCCTTTACCCAGGACATTTCCCTTGTCTTGAATGCAGGAATTCATCATATCGGTTGATAACTATATTCCTTCTTGTTAAACCTAACAGCCCCCTCCTCAAATAATTTAATCTTGAATACGTCCCTGTTTGAAAACCCAATCCGCAGATGTTTATGTAAACATAATCCATATAATAACAATAATACATATCTCTAGCAACAGTACGACATAATCCATGTTTTAATTACCATGTATCTATCATACTTCACTTGAAATCTCTCGTGATATTGTCATACATTCGGGCAGATACATTCCATCTAAATCAAATATTGAAACTTCGAACAGAGCGTTCGCTAATATGCAACAATACCTATTATCTTTGATTATTGGAGATTTTTTATTAACTGGAGACAATAAAAAATTATTTTTTTTATTAATATTAAATTAAAAATATATATATTATATTTAAAAAATTAATTTTTTAATCATCTCCAGTTATTGAAGAATATCTGATAACCGAAGATGATCTATTTTGGATATGAAAATTGCAGTTTGGAAGGCATCACAGAGGGCCAAGTGCTTTTGCAATTTGTGAAGATTTTATTGAACTAACTTCCAACTGGCATTCTCCAAAATAGAAGACAAACAACCCTAGCTACTGTCAGATAGTATATCCTTTAGAGCTATTTACTGATCTGATCTGATCATTCAGCAACTATTTCCACACAGGATTGGTTATCCTTCCATCTATTAAACAGCATTATGGAGAAATTGATGGGAAAGCAAAAACAGTTGAGGTGTATTCCCTAATCAACTGGGTTGCCTTAATAGAGATTAATTGCCAGTATATCAAATCCATGCCAAAGCATGTGTCATCTGCAGAACGCCTCAGCGTGTTCTCTCTCCAATGCAAGTCAAGAGGAGGCTGACAGAATTATTTGAAGAGGAATGAGTTGGGAAATCAAATCATCACCAATTTAATGCTTTTGAATAGAAATAAGTCAGTGGAGGACTCCCATATTACAAAAACTAACACATTTATTTAAAAAATACTTGAACAAAAATGGCCTAAATGGCAACATCACAGATAGTTTGGAACAATGTTACGGCAGATTCAGTTAACCCAAAATTGATATACCGGTCAGACATACTTTTCAACGAAAAGTGCATTTAATGTACTTTCACATGGCAATTTATGATAAAGCTACTGATCTTTCATAAACCAAGTCTATCTAAGAACTTTCCACGTTAGTATTAAGAATCAGCATCAAACACTTCATTCACCTTGTTTAAATGTCATCATCTGCGGAGCAAACAGTTGAAAATAAAACAAAATGGGAACCACTGCAAACAAACAAACCACAAAAACTAAGAGGGCAGAATCTGTCTGGTTTTTGGGGTTTCAAGCTTTTGCCCTCTTCTTTCCGATGTAATCCTCCATATGAGACAAAGTAAACCGAAAGAAATTTTGAATTCTTTCTGAGTTTGAAATCCACAGTAAAAGAAAAGAAAATAAAATTTGATTCCAACTCTTCACTTGTTCATCTGAGAGCTTCTTTTGAATATGGTTCAAAGAAAGCAGCCCAGCAAGGTTTATATCCAACTTGATCATGTTAAATCTGATAAGCGCTTGGCGAACTTGAAGCTGTTATCTCAGCACCAAGATAGCAAAGGCAGTGGAGGTGATATGAAGAAGTCAAGGTCAGTTCTGCTTTCTGACATGGAAGCTTCCCAATCATCACCTTCAAAAAGAAGCTTTTCCCAACCAGAAAAGCCACCACATCTTCGTACTCTAATCACTGCCACATCCCCACAAAAGCAGCAGCCATTCATGAGAACAGGTTGGTCACCCCATTACATTAAGCCCACCAGCAATTCAGACGCAAAGAAGGAGCTTTTCCTGGCAAGTCTTCAGAATGCTCTGATTCTGATTATAAGAATCAACTGCCAAAAATTTCCAGTAAATGGAAAGTTAGCCCTGTTCCTGGTAAGCAACCAGCAAAATCTTTGATAAGATCATCAAGTTTGAAGTTGGCAAGCACTTTAACAAAGAATCCAAGTTTTAAGCCCTCAAGAGCTTGTCCAGGAAAATCCTCCAGAGTAGCTCTGTCTGCAGATATAAATGCACAAAGAGCTACCTGTTCTTCAACTTTGAAGGACTCATTGTTTGCTGCCTGTCTTATCCTTAGTCCTGGCATTACTGAGTCAGATGGAACTTCATTTATGAGGGTTTGCCCATATACGTTTTGCTCTCTTAACGGTCATCATCATGCTCCTTTGCCTCTGCTGAAGAGCTTCTTGTTGGCAAGGAGGCATACTTTGAAGGCCAAGAAGACTATGAAGCAGGAAGCACTAAGCCTTCGAAGATTGAAGGTGCCCTTTAAAACAAAGGATTCTGATATAGAGCAGATTGTGGTTGATAAGCCTGCAGGTGACGATGCAGAAACAGGTTTCTTTATTGAAATCAATGCTAAGTTAAAGAAGATGAAGCAAAACCAACAGCAGCAGGTCATGGAGATGAAATGGGACAACAATCTTCTGAAGAGCTTCACGATCAATAAGTTATTGAGTCTACAATTGAGGACATATATCAATATTTGACAAGTGTTGAAGAGAATGGTGGAAAATATGAAACATTCATGGATGAGGTCAATTGTGCCACAAAGGTACTTAACGATAGGCTGGAGCACATATCTCCAAAAGATGGTACAAGTATGTCACTGGGTGGCCAAATCTATGATGCTTTTGAACAAGGATGTAAACTAAATCAGGTAGAAAGTGCAACTGATAAAGGTAGAAGGAAACTGCAGATGAAAAATACAGAAATATATCAAGACTTTGCCAAACAACTTATTGGAGGTAATAGTCATGGATGTCAAGGTCATAACAAGATTGATGAGACCAATGAAGACAGAAACTCAAGTGCAGAGACTGATGATGGAAACATCAGCAGAGTGACACAAATTAAATTGTTTGATGCGCATGCAGAAAAATCAGTGCTGTTCAAGACCAGGAATTTATGGAAAAAAAATGAAGGTGAAGCAAATAAGTTCTGTGGCATAAGCAGCACAGGTCATAAAGAGCAGAAAACAAACAAGAATTGGAGAGGAGAATTGAGGCACAAGATACCTGTCAAGGATGATCAGCAACTGAGGAGGTTCAACCTGCACAAGCAAATCTTCTGCCCTTGATTCCTGATCCAGAACCAGCAAAGGTCATCCCCAAGCATCAGATGATAAATGAAAGAAAAAGTGCAGAGGAATGGATGCTTGATTACACACTAAGACAAGCTGTCACTAAACTTGCTCAAGTGAGGAAAAGTAAGGTGGCACTGCTGGTTGAAGCTTTTGAAACAGAAATGCCAATACCCAAGTGGCAAGCCCATATGAGAAACAGTTCAGCCTTTGCTCATGTAAGAACTATCCAAGCTTGAAACTGATGGATGTTTCTGAGGTAAAAACAAACACTTTTCCTCATTCTTCTCTGGCTCTTCCTTTATCACCATTAACTGTTTCACCATCATCAAATCTGTTAACGAAATAAAGATAATAGAAATCTTTTCTTCATTGGCATGCAGGCAAAGATCAAAGGTAAGCAACTTCAAGTGCCATTTTATGACAGCAAAGGGAAGACTATCAAGATAACCACAAGAAAGCCAATCTGTGAGAGTTGCAGTCCCATAAGAACAACAAAAAACTTATGCAACTACTTTCCAAAACATGGAGACAAAGCAACTTCAAGCAATAACAGACTGGTGACTGTTCAAGTGAAAACTGAAACTCATTGTAAGTATTTCATGTTATTTGCACCATTCATAACGACTGTAAATGAACATCACTGATAAGGAACAGTACTTAAACTTTTCTCTCCTGAAACATTGTCCTCTTTTTCTGTCTTTAACTTTTCATATCTAGGGTTAGGGGCAGTGAGAGGGCAAAAGAATAGAGATACTGATTCTATCCTTGAACTCAACTATGATATTCATGTGTAAAATGAACTTGATAAACTACATTTCTCTCAAGTAGATTTGTCCTTGACAAAAAACAAAAAACAAAAACAAAAAAAAGAAGAAGTGGAAATTAAGATTTTACATCCATGCATAAGGAGCAATTTTTGATAAACTACATTTCTCTCAAGTAGATTTGTCCTTGACCAAAAATTATAAAAAAAAAAAAAAAGAAAAAAGAAAAAAAGAAAAATTGGAAATGAAGTAAGGAGCAATTTTTCAACCAGCACCTCTAATCATCCCAGTCTAGACTGTACAGCCATCTATTAGGGCTCAGGTAAATGCATGCTAATTGTTGGAGATTCGCGAATCAAAGATTTTAGTTGTCCAAGGTAACTTCCCAGATGAGAGCAATCTGATGTTTGCTGCTGCAAATCTGCTTTTTCCTGGATGGACTCTACATGTTCACTTGGTTCTGAATCTTCTTTAAACTTGATGCCTTCATTAAATGATTTAAGAGCATCAGCTGTTGACAACAAGTGCACAGATTCATACAATCCTTGGAATTCATTTCTCTTTTCTTGTGTTTCAACTAATTTCTCTTTCAACTCATCCGGAAGGTATGCAAGTGCACTTTACAAGAAGCAAATAGCAAGCAGAAAGAAGAAGGAAATGTCAGTGAGCAAGTATACTGTTAAAAAAATTTAAGATACTGCATAATTCCTTTAAAGTATTTCCTCTTAGAATACCTAGTAACACCTCTCACAAGACCCCAGCTATAACCGGCAAGGACTGATCGTTTAAATCCGATATTAAACCCCTGCTGTGCAGAAGCTTCCTTCCCAGCTATGAGACCATCACGATACCCAATCTAAAATACAACAGATAACAGAAATGAACATTGACTTGTCTTATAGAGGGAAAGATTCTAAAATAATTGATTCTGAATTATTAACTTACTGTATGGAATTGGTTATACCGCCTCTGCCACTCCCTGTCCAAATCTGATGATTTATTCAGCTCATCATCAGAACAATCCCACATAGACCCATCCTCATGGATCAGATCATAGCCATCACAATCTGAATCTGAAAGCATAATATGCAATTGGATGACTCAAAAAACAACACTGTAAAACAATAGATTCATTATAATACAGTAGCTAAACTATGTGGTCATACAGAACAGAATAACTTATGTCATAGAAGATAGAAACATATTTCAATAATAGTTGAAAAATTAGTGGCACTTTCAGATGTTAATCCTCACATTGAAAGGTTTATTTAGAAAATTTCATAGCTGCCACTTGTTATTATCAGTTAATTTAATGTTAGATATAACTCAAAATGGGTACTTTCAGTGGCTACATACATGCAGTTAATGATGTTACTATTCAACTAATCAACTCAGCTATTGGTTATGAAGGTAGATTGGGAAAATTGTTCTCTATGTGCATGTGCAAAAGAAGAAATTGGTGTTTCAGAAATTTAAATGATAGCAAAAGTAGTGAGCTTCAGTCTTTCTCGTCTTTAAGTGATTCTGATACGTTCTCCTCTAGTCATGATAACCATTCTGGTACTTTCTCTTGTATAACTTATTTTCAATTCCTTAATCCTTCTACAAGGGAAAGGTATGTTCTTGATAAGCCACTTTGGAAATCCAAAAATCCTTCAAGGGTTAAATCTGACAGCAATACTCAATGGGATAAACACAAATGGCATGTTACAGGTTCAATGGTCCCCAAATGGCTCTTTCCCCTATGATGTGTGTAATGTGCAGATCTGAATTAGAAATTTTGCCCATTTATTTCTTCACTGCCCAGCAGTGAGTTTCCATTGAAATAAGGTCTTTGGTATTCTTGGAGAAAACCAGGTGTCTCCTAGTGTGTTGGATCAGTTTCTCCAAAATCATTTCAAATGATTTGGTAATAGCAAGTATAGCAAAACTTTGTGGCAGTTTGCAGTTTATGGGACACTATGGTTGGTATGGTTGGAAAGGAATGCTTGCATTTTCAAAATTATCTCTTCTCCTTTAAATCTGATACGAGATAAAACTATCTACATGGCTACACTTTGGTGCCCAGCTCATGTTTTTTCCAAGGGAATCTCCATTTCTGACATTCAACGGGATTGGGTTGCTCTTCTACACTATTTAGCTTCTTAGGTCTTTTGTTTCATTGTTCTGTTTGTGTTTTTTAGTTCCTGACTTGCAGATTTCTTATCCAAAGCACTTTGTACTTTCTCCTCTTTCTAAAACAATTTTTTTTTCTACATAAAAACATCACGCTTAGCAGTGAGATACATCATGTCTAGACAAGTAATTTCACCAGACTCAATATATTATTAGCAATCATGGTCATGGCAAATGTATTTAATCTGTGTCCATTAATTTACAAGATACAATAAGAAAATAGGGGTCATAAACAGTTTACACCTGCATAAGATGTGCAGACAAAAAGTCAGAGATTTAGATCTAGCTAAGAGGGGGAAAGCATGTAGCAGCTTCCCTGACGTTAACTACAGCAGGAGTTCAACTATGCAATAAGAATGATAACAATGTTTGTTCAATGCTTTCTTCACTAACTGACATCAGATATCTACTAATTTATAATGTACTCATTGCATAGACTAAACAAAACTATTAACAGAGATTCCACATGAACTCAACCTGACATATTCTTACAATTTAAATTTTTTTGTTGATCATTAGCGCTAGGTGTTAGTTCCAATTTTGAAGGCTGCAAGCTTTCAGAGTAAAGTTCTTCAGCAAACCTATTTTCCATCTGCAAAAGAGTCAACCATAAAGAATGAACAAACAGTAGATGTTAGTTCCAATTTTGAATGTTGCAAAGTTTCAGAGTGAAGTCTTCAGCAAAGCTATTTCCATTGCTATGTAGTCAACCATAAAAAATAAGCAAGCTTGAGAATCTACATATTCATGTTGCAATAAAGTTTTTCTTAATGAAATAACAAAAGCAACTTATCTTCAAAGTTCAACCTCAAACCATTAATAGATCAAATGCCATTTTAAAAGTTCACCATCAATTACGCTTCTTACAAACAATAGTCAGAAGCAAACAAAATACATTGTTATATAAATGGTCAATCCACATATCAATAGTAAAACAAATCAAGGTAGGAAAAAGAAAAAGGGAGGGCACACACACAGATAAGGATCAAGGCAGAGTAAACACATGCAATTCTCCAATGAATATTCAATGTTTAACTCCTCTGCCAAGACAAAATTAAATCTATATTTAGCACTAGATTCTCATGTACATGAACAATTTTTATTTCAGTTTTCAGGATACAAAGTTGATTGAATTGTTTATATGTTGTAACCAAAAGAAAGAAAAGCTATAATCCAAGTTTTATGAATCTCATACTTTTAAAAGTATGATCCATTTACTCTTTCAAGTACACCTAGAAAGTGGAAGACAGCTTAAGCTATTTTATACCTCAAAGAATGCATTCAAGATTTTCCATTCACAACTCTAATCATACATGTGTAACAACCAATAACTTTATTGGCTGATGCTCTACTATTAAGGAAAGTTTCAGAATGTTATAGAAACAGCCAATCATTAGTAATTTTGACATTAATATAAAATATACTATAAACCACACCCTCTAGTTGTCAAAACTGATAATCTTATGAATGTTTAATTCATTATCTGTACACATTGGCGAAAACTGAAAGAAATACACGCATGCGTACACCCACCCACATACACACACACATACATACATATATGTGTATGAAGAAAAGAGGGAAAAAAAATTAAATGCCAATTAGCATCTATACATTCAAATCAAATGTAATAATGCAACCATAAACAGGAAGAGCATACAATTCTTAATGGGGGACTACAGAATATAAATTTCAATTCATGAATCCATGTTAGCAGTAGAGTTGACTGCCAACCTCCATATATTATGAAAAACAGATTAAATATACGAAAGGAATAATGGTATAAACCATAGAAAGTTGACAAATGAACAGCAGGGAAAGCCATGGAAGGCACAAAAACGCATGGGAAAACAAGCTCCCTCAATCTGGGGAAATTCTGGAAGAAGATTTTGTCCAAAAAACATAAAGAAAAATTATCATTTATCATCAATTCCCCTTCCTTCTCTCCCTTTCCATTTCCCTTTCTTTGATTCCTTCTCTCAACTTCCAATCATACAACAAAAACAAAAAAAATGCAACACTAATAAGCGAAATTAATTAAGACTTTCGAGAATATATTAATGATAAATTGCTAAGCTCCGTATAAAATCGAAAGATAGAAAACAAAGAACACCAAAGGGTAAGCGCAAAATTCTGTTGTGGACTCTTTAGTAGATTAAATCATACAGACATGAAAAATGCACAAAAAGTCGAGCTCTGTAACGAGAATGAACGAGCGATCAAGCAAAAAACCGAAGAAGATAACATGACCATGGGAGTGCAGAAAAAGTCACCGGAAACTCACCTGAATTAGACGGCGGCAGATGGCGCTTTGTAGAGGGTAGGGCGTTGGATTAGCAAGTCTGAGATGGTTGTGGGGTGAGAGGGAGGAGAAATGGAGCAAGGATACCTGCAGGAGATAATTAATAAAAAATATTTAAGTAAAAAAAAAAACTACATATGTTGTACGGCATCCACACCCAGAACGTGTGAGAGGAAAAGATTAAGATTGCCTGTGAGATGATTTGCGTTTGGTTCATTTGTTCATCTTTTTCTCTTTATTTTTATTTTATTTTATTTAATATTAAATTTAAAATAAAAAATGTGACAAATCAGTGCAATTGCGTTCCAACTGTTTCCCATCAGAATGCAAACGATCAATTTTCGTGAGGAAATTATTCACTTTAGTTGTCAAGGTAGATATTGGTGTCTCGGAAATCAATATATGTTGTAATTTATTTATTTGATTAAAGGGCATATTTGGATAAATAATTTGGGAGTAAGTAACAAAGAATGAAATAATCAATTGGACTTTAGATTTTTTATTTTTTTAAAGTAGAATGAGATAATAAGAAAGAATTATCAAAAACTCTCTTTATTATCAAAAATTCTAATTTTGATGTTCTTTTAAATTTGGAGATTAAGAAAGGAATAGAGTGGTAGAAGAAATTAAATTATTAATATATTCAGATCTTATTACTAATATACCCATAATTTATGAAAGATTATTTCAATTGTTACAACTTTATTTAATTTCTATAGTTATGGTCATGACTTTTTTCTTCTTTTTTCTTTACTTAAATTTTAAAATAAAAAAGAGAAAATGAAAGAATTTACAATGTAGATTAGTTTCATCTATTTTTTTAATATTTTTTTTTGTTAACAATTGTTCTTTCTAGCTTTTTAAGTTTGTCTTTTAAAATTTTTCAAAACAACATAGATATTTTATAATAAATATATTAGATAGAAAATATAAACAGAATAATTAATAAATAAAATTAAAAAAAATGGATAGGAGGATAATATAACATTATGTATTGAATAATGACAAAATTATTAGTTATGTGTTTATATTACAAAGGATAATATTAAACAAAATAATTAATAAGTCATACCATTCTATTTATTTTATTGTAACTTCAAAACAAAATTGATAAGTGTCCCTTTCTTTCCTCCTTAAAACTTCTAAATAACATATCTACTTAAATCATTTCACTCCATTCTATTTTATTCCATTAATGACAACTCTATTCCATCCTCCTTCGAACTCCCAAACATAGCCTAAAATATTTTGAAAGATGATACTACTTATTATTAATTTTTTTTTTGTTTTTTCAATAAACATTACAAACTTAATATGTTCTAAAACCTATGCTGAATGATAGGCGAATCATATGGCAAAATGTTGCATCGTTAGCTGCTTCAATTGGATTGAACGTGGGTTCTAAGGAATAAGGATAAGCCATTGTACAACACTTTTGTTGTACTTTCGTTTCTGGTCATTCATTCATCAAACGATCCATGTGATGTCACGTAGCATGGTTGCCTTTTTTTTTTTTTTTTTTCTTTTCCCCTTGGAAATGCATGATTTTACTTAAGTGAAACGGTACATTTCAAGGTTTATATTTTGAATCCTTGTAATCGCAAAATGATGACATCTTGTGGTCTTTTTTTTTATATAATTATTTTATAGACCTAAAATGTAACACCCTTATTAAAAAGTATAAAATTTATTATAAATTTTAGTTAAAATTTATTATGAAACGAGAATAATGAGAATACATTAGAATATCTAAAATATAATAGTATAATTATAGATAATAAAAGTCCATACATCTATTTGTTCATACATCTATATAGATAATTTAACAAAATTGGGAGAAGAGGTATTACGCTTTTATATATATATATATATATATATTTATGTTTGTATTTATCGAAATTAGGCTTAATATTAAGGGCTCATTCAGAACTTGAAAAACTAGTAAGATTCATACTTTCTTGTGACACAAATATAAGTTGTATGACGTGTAAGGCCATATCACATCTTGCAAAGACGATCTTAATAACAAGTGCTTCCCAATTAATGGGACAAATACTCATTTCACACGAACTTTAAAAGAAATTTGGTAATTCAACATATAGAAAATCATTAATAGAGTGGTGAAAATAGTTTCTTAGTAATATGAAAAAGCATATATGATACTTAAAATATCCATGAAATATAATATGACTATAAATTATGATCTTTATGAAATATGTATGAATGTCAGATATCACGACATACAAATATGCTTGAGCAAACATATGACAAACAAAGGTAAACAATATCATTAACCATTAGGTGTTAAGACATCATATCTAAGTTATTCAAGTCTCACGAAAACCAATATATGACTGTCATATCTAGACAATCGAGTCTCACGAACCCTAGCATATGACACCTAACTAATAGGCGCGACCCCACTTTTAGCTTAGGTGTCCCCCAGCGGGTACCTAGGACAAAGTCAGGCAATATATTCTTTATATTAATATGTCACCCAAGCCACCATGTGGTCAAAATTAGATTAGTTTGAAAGAGAACTATCAAGATTTTTTTTTTGTAATCCTCTGGGTACTAATTGTCTTATAATAGTTGGGAATCCCTTTAATATCAATTAAATTCAAAATGTTCCCAACATGGATACATTCTTGTCCTTTCTTGAATTTTTAAAACCATTTAAGTGCCATAGCCTGCCATTGATCTTAGAATTCAAGTTGTGGCTTAAGAAGTGTAATAACACCATTTCCTTGTAATCATTTAGGCAGTATGACCTGTTATAAATTACAGGATTAATGGGGTATAATGCATTGCTAAGAAACTCATAGGGGTCACAATATATATTAAGATGACATAGCCAGCCATTATCAAATGGTTCACAATATATATTAAGGCGGCATAACTAGTCATTATCAAATGGTTCACAATATATATATTAAGGCGACATAGCTAGTTATTATCAAATGAGATTCCAAACTATCAATAAGTACATAGTGTACAAGAATAGTTTACTTTCACAAAGAGTAGTTCTCTTCACAAATAATCATATTGTCACCCCATCATACAAAGTTGAAATGCACAACAATATAGGCAATTATAGTGCATGAATAACAAAATATTCATATAAGGATATATAATGCACAACAAAATTCACACATCAAAATTCTTATCCTGAAGTTGTTATAACTTACATATTATTTTCCTAGATATTTCAAAATATCTATATATCCTCATTCTTCTCTAATTCTACCCTTCTTAGACCATGAATATGATCATGGTGACAAAATTTCAAGATAAATCATCTTAGGCCAAAAAGGGATTACCATGAAGACCATTCAAGAAAAAGAAGGAATAGAGAAGAAGAGAAACTAGAATATGCTAAATCATGTTACTTGGATACGTTCTCATTTCTTCTAATTATCCTAAAATTGTTGTCTTCCTCCTTGATTCCTTCCTTTTTGATCTAAGTATGGAGTGGAGAGGTGAAAGTGAGTGAAATGAGTATGCAAGGAATGCAGGGAATAGTGTGAAGAAAAATGGTAGGGTGTACGGTATTTAAAAAGAAATCGATGTGACCGAACCTTCATCGCTAGGGTGTTAAAAGCTAATACTGGATATAAGAATGTACTATAGTGATGCAATCTGGGTTGTGTTCACTTTAAGGAGCCTAATTTATTCCTAAGTAATTTGAATGAAAAATATGTGTAGAAATGGGGAAAAATCGGGGTTTTGCCTTTGTCTTTTGAAATTAGGTAAAATACAATTTATCTTTAATTATTTTTGATATTTTTGATATGAGATATGAGTTAACAAAATGACTAAATAAGGGAGTGAAAATATAAAGTAAATGATGATGAAATGACTATTGGAGATTTGATTTGGCCTTTATTGCTTCTTAAAGGATAAATGAGAGTTTCTTTTGAAAACCAATGCCTTAATGGTTTGAAATACCATTCAAACACTAGGTAAGTTAATTTGTTTATGAAACCTTTAAATCCAAAGGTGGTGCTGGTGAAGAGAAGATGGTGGAGAATGGTTGATGAGAGAGTGAGAAGGGTTTAGTCAGTGGAGTTTTGTGTGGGAATAAAAGGAAGATGGTGGTGAAAATGGAGGAAGGGTGTGCTGATTTGGGGAAAGAAAATGGGAAGGGGGAAAGGAGGAGGGCCAGTAAGAAGATGAAGGAATGGAGGGTGGAAAAATGTTGTCAGTGAGAAGAAGAGGGGGATGGTTGGTGAGAAGATGAGGGAAAGGTGTTGTGGGGAAAAGAGAAGAGAAGGTGGTGTCTCGATGAAATAAGAATGATAAACCTAAATCTACAATTTTTTTTTTAAGGATTGGCAACATTCACTGTGGCTAAAAGTGCAGTTCGCTATAGCGAACCACACATATAGGAAGGGTAAAAATTTGACACTTTTTCATCGTGGTGAACAACATAGTGAGTTGGATCCCAAATTATTGATGTTCATTGTAACAAAAATGGTTTTTTTCTACGATGAAGAACACAGAGAGTAGAGAAGTAGATAAAGACTTCGTCACAGTGAAAAACCATTTTCACTGTGACAAACGACACAGAAACACAGGCAAAGCACCTGGATCAAAAACTAGTTCATTTCAAGCTGGATAGAAAGATTAGAACTAATTCATCACATGCACTACAAGTATCAAGAGTCATAGAGTAATCAATTGGACAATTATCAAAGCAAATTAAACTACTCTTATTCTATTGGGGAAGTTCCCTCCCTCACACTTATCTTGCAACCAAAGTTCAATACAATTATCACAAGTAGGATTAGAATTATAAGGGATAAGTGGAGGAAAGAAACAACTTGAGGTTGTAGCTTTAGTTCCTTGAGCTTCTCCTGATAGAGCTTCAGAAGGTGACCATTAACTACTTGCTTTGTTCTGTCAACATCATTGAGAGCTCTATGGCACCATAAGGATGCACTTTTATGATAGTGAAGGGTCCATCCCCCCGAGTCTTTAGCTTTCCACCTTTGAACTTGAAATGAGCTTTGAACTTTAGCACTTTATCACTAATCGAGAATTGCTTCCTCATGATGCCTTTGTCATGAATTCTCTTAGTTTTCTCCTTATACATCCTTGAGTTTTCATATGCTTCAGTTCTCAGCTCATTTAACTCTTGAATTTGCAGCTTTATCTCTTCACCAAAAGTTTTTAAATCCAATTTGTAATTCCTTATCTCCTAACATGCTTTGTGTTCTAACTTCATAGGCAGGTGGCATGCTTTCTCGAATACTAGGCGGTATGGGGACATTCCAATAGGTGTTTTGAATGCTGTTCAGTATGCCCATAATACGTCATCTAGCTTTATACTCCAATCCTTTAGTGAAGGCTATATAATTTTCTCTAAGATTTGCTTAATTTCTCTATTGGAAACCTTTGCTTGATCATTTATTTGGGGGTGGTAGGTTGTAGATCCTTTATATGTCTCCCTATATTTGGCAAGTAGGCTATTAAGAAGCTTATTGCAAAAATAAATACCTTGGTTACTCACAATAGCCATAGGAATTCGAAACTGACACAAAATATTTGTTTTGAAAAATTTGGACACAGTTTGAGTGTCATCTTTTCTAGTGGGGATGGTCTTCATCCATTTAGATAAATAATCCACCGCCAACAATATGTAAGAGAACCAATTAAAGGGCAAGAAAATGCCTATAAAATTAATACCCTAAACATCAAATAGCTTATAGAATAGCATAGGTTGTTGTGGCATTTCTTGTTTCCAACTTAACCCTCTAAAGTGCTGACATTTATCATAAGATTTATAGAAATTGAAGTAGTCTTTAAAAATGGTTGGCCAGAAGAACTCATAATGTAGAACTTTCCTAGCTGTTTTCTTAGCACTAAAGTGCCCACCGCATGATAAGGTATGATAAGCAAATAGAATATATTCTTGTTCTTCTTCTGGCATACATCTCTTTATGATTTGGTCCTCACACATGTGTCACAAGTGTGGTTCATCCTAAACATAATATGTGGTTTCACTTTTTGGGTTTTTGTGCCTGAAAAGTAGACATAGAGGGAGATGTCACTTTACTCATTATATAATTAACAATATGAGTGTACCATGGCTCCTTAAGAGCAATGGCACACAATAATGAATTGGAAAATGAATTAAAAGTGAAATCAAAGGGTTCCACTCCCTTAGTATCAACTGGCAAGTGACTTAGATGATGAGCTATGTGATTTTTAGCGCTTGATCTATCCTTAATCTCTATGTCAAACTCCTGAAGGAGGAGAGCTCATCTAAGCAATCTTGGATTAGAATGTGGCTTCATGAAGAGATATTTTATAGTTACATGGTAAGTGAAAACTATTACTTTAGAATCAAGCAAATATGGCCTAAATTTTTCAAGGGCAAAGACAATGGCAAACAATTCTTTTTTGGTCATGGTATAGTTCACTTATGCCGTGTCTAATGTCTTTGAAGTATAAGCAATGACTCGAGAAAGTTGGTCTTCCTTCTATCCTAACAAAGCTCCAATAGTAAAATTAGAGGCATCACATGATAGTTCAAAATGAAAATTCTAGTTATGAGCAATAAGTATAGAAGGAAATGCATAGTTGGAATCAAATTCATTTTCTTTTTGTAACAGTTGCAAAAGTTGTCATGCAATTTTACTAAAATCGTTTATGAATCTCCTGTAAAAACCCATAAAACCTAAAAATGATCTCACTTCCTTAAGATTGGTGAGGTATGGGAGGAAAGAGATTACTTCAATTTTGGCCTTATCAACTTTTATTCCTTTGCTAGAAATGAGATGTCCTAACACTATTCCTTAATTTACCATGAAGTGGCATTTTTCAAAATTTAAAACTAGGCTTTTTTCAATGCATCTTTGCAACACTTTTTCTAAATTAAGTAAGCATGAATTAAATGAGCTACCATAAATTGTGGAGTCGTCCCTGCAAACTTCCATACTTTCCCCCAGGAAATCACTAAAAATGGCCATCATACATCGTTGGAAGGTCCCTGGAGAATTACACAGTCCATAAGGCATGTGTCTGTAAGTAAAGGTTTTGAAAAGGCAAGTGAAGGTGGTCTTCTCTTGATCCTTTGGTGCAATTGGTACTTGAAAATAACCAGAAAAGCCATCAAGAAAATAGTAATGAGACTTTCCAACAAGCTTTTCTAGCATCTGATCAATGAAGGGAAGGGACAATGGTCTTTGGATGTGGCCTAATTGAGTTTCCTATAGTCTATACACACACGCCATGTAATTTAAACTCTAGTTGGGATTAACTCATCCTTATCATTTTTAACAATAGTCATTCTGCTCTTCTTAGGCATAACCTAAACAGGGCTCACCCATTCACTATTATATACAAGATAAATGATACCAGCACTAAGAAGTTTGGAAACTTCCGTTTTCACAACGTCTATGATGAGAGGATTTAGCCTTTTCTGGGGTTGCCTCTTAGGTTTGGCCCCATCTTCTTGAAGGATCCAGTAGGTGCATGCTGAAGGGCTAATTCCAGGAATATCTATTAGAGTCCACCCTATGGCTCCCTTATACTTTCTCAAAACTAAAATAAGTTGCTATTCCTCTTTTAAAGATAAACAACTGGCAATGATTATAGGTAGTTGTTCATTAGTTCTAAGAAGGTGTACTTAAGATTAGTTGGCAAAGTCTTAAGCTCAAAGAAGGCTTAACAACAGATGGAATTAACTATTGAATATTAAGAGTTGATAGATTATTCTCCTTTTTGAATTTAGCAGTGGATGAGGTGCTATCTTTGTACATTCCACCTTTGGTGTAGCAGTGAGCTTGGTTGTCTATTTCTCTGTACCCAGTTGTTGTTTTTGAAATAGGTGAGATGGTGAAGTTGCTCAAAGTTGGTCATTATCTACCAGTTGCAAGTTCCTTTTTGTAATATAAGGTATGAACACTTATAAGTCTCCAGCTTTGTTATCACCTTCGATGTCATCTCTCCTATCGTTCGATTCACCTGCAAAATCAAACGACAACCTTTCTTTAGTGTAGTCATTAGAAATAGTGTTAATAAATGAATCAATGGATGATTATGTGTGAAATTGTGGGGTTTGACTAATACAATTAACTACTGTATAGTTAAGACATGTCACATCACCACCATAAGAACATACAGAGCAAACATAATACAAAGAAGAAAATGAGGAAATAGTATCATCCTTATCGATAGCAGAGTCACAAGAATAAGGTTCAAAGATAGAAACATTGTCATTCACTTCAAAATCAACACATGCATTATCAACAAGCACATCAATAGCATTGATACCTAAAAGTGAATAGTCCTCATATGGATGTTTCATTGCCTTATATATATATATATATATATTTTAAATTGACTTTTTGATTTCCCACCTCCATAGAAATTATGCCTTCTTTTTTGTTAATCATGGTATTAGCAATCCTTAAGAAATGTCGACCAAGGATGAGAGTAATGTCATGAGAAAACTCACTAGCCATGTTAAGCACATAGAAATCCACAAGAATCAACAAACCTCTAACTTGTACTAAGATATCCTCTATGATGTCATTAGGTCTCCTAATCGATCTGTCAGTTAGTTACAAGACAACTGTAGTAGGTTGTAGGGTTTTAATGTCTAATGATTTGCAGATCAATTGAGGTATAACACTGATGGCTGCCCTTAGATATCACAAGGCTCTCTTTATGGTGACTCTATTTATAGTGTATGGGATGGTGAAAGATTTGGGGTTTTGACACTTCACAGGGATTTGTGGTTTGAATAAGGCAGAAACATTGGAACTAACTTGCACTCTTTCATTAGGTTTGAACTATCTTTTATGTGTTCATAGTTCTTTAAGATATTTAGCATATGGAAGGGCATTCTTAATCAAATCTAAAAAAAGAAGGTTAACTTCTAGTTTACTAAGGAATTCAATGATATCTTACATAGTTTTAGAAGCAACTACCCTTTAGACATGAAGCATGAATTAGGAAAAGGAAGGTTTTAGATATTTACCTTCATACCTTTGGCAATTAAGGTTTTTTTTTGCTTATTTCTCCTTGATTATTGTTGGCTGTTAATTTGTTTGCTTGCTTTAGAATTTCTTTTTCCTTTTCTTGTTCTTCTGTATGAGGAATTTTCTCTTGATTAGCTTTGAACCTTATTGCTTTATTCTTTTCTAATACCTCTGCTTCTTTAGAGCTTTCAGAATGCCTTACGGAAGTGGGAGTAGGGCTTTGGTTATCACCTATATTTGCATTTTCTACTATGCTCTCATTAGCAAATTGCACTTGCTTTCCACCCCAAAAATTTATAACATTCAACGATTTTGGATTATTTGAAGGCATCGTTCCACTTATCTTGGCTTACTGCTCACTCATGTTGTTAGAAAGTTGTATGACATATGCACGTAGATTATTATGCATAGTCTTTATTTGTTCAATCTTAGCAAACACGTTTGAAAAGCATCATTTAAATTGTTTACTCATAACAATGATTTTTCCATCAGTATTGGATTTATCCTTCTCCATTTGGAATGACAAGTCAGAAATTCCCTTTAAGATTAACTGTATGTCATCATTTTTAGATGAAGAGCCTTGTTGAGTGGGATCATTGAACTGGAAACATTGGGCCTTTGAAATTGGCTCGAGGGACCCCTTTGGAAATTTGAAATGTTTCCTTGATAAGTTGAAGAACCTCCTTGGTAGTTGGGGTTGCTTTGATTGTTGCCTCTTCCCCATTTGAAATTCAGGTGGTCCTTTAATCCAATTTATATGTATTAATACATGGTCGAGACCTCGACCGCCTCATACTGATTAGGACAGTTATTGGTCATGTGCATTGAGGAATTGCAGTTTGTATAGCTGGCAACTACCATAGCTAGAGATTGGGGTGATTTAGCTCTAAGGCTCTCAATAGTAGTGGTAAACTTAACCATATTATAAGCCAATTTAACCAAGAGTGGGTCTCTTGGAGACTGGTCTATCTCTCTCACTGCTCTAACTTCTTTCTATCTAACGTGTTATCGATTCAAAGCAAACTTTCTAATTAAGGCCCATGCCTCACCAGCTTCTATATCTTCTACTGATCCATTAGCAGCAGCATTCAACATGTTTGCATTGTGAAGTAAAAACCCATTGTAAAAATATTACACCAAGTGTTCTCCTTGTATTTGGTGGTTGGGGCACTTAGATAGCATGTCTTGAAATCGAATCCAAAAATCATAGAATGATTCGAGTTCATCTTGTTTAGTTGCAGAAATCTCTTTTTTTGTAACAGAAGCTTTGGTTGAAAGGAAGTACTTTTCCAAAAATGTCCATATCAGGTTAGTCCAAAATTGATAAGCATTCTCTATATAGATGGGTAAGCTTATGTACCACTCTTTCACTCTTCCTTTAAGAGTTAGGTGAAAGACTTTCCACATCACATCTTTGACTCTTGCTGCTACAAGCTTCATGGTCATGCATTGCATGTGTAGCGCATTTAAATGTGTGTACGAATTTTCACCCACCAAACCATATAATTTAGGAAGTGAATGTATTAATGGACCCTTAATTTAAAATCCACTTTAAAATTAGGGCAAGCACCATGCAATTGTTCAAAATTAGCATCTGACTGTGTGACTTCCCTAATTATTCTTCTTATATGATTATTGGCTCCATTATTTTCACTTACTCTCTCATGGCCATTAGCCTCATTACTTCCATTGTTATTATTGAAATCGTTAGGATTTTGAAGTTCCATTGTTAATTAACTATGGGTTTCTAGCTCAAGGTTAGACTCTTTAAAAGTGTGCTCTTCCCTTACAATCACTCTACTAGAGCTTTCTATCCTCTTTTCTTTCCTTATTCTTCTCAAGCTTTCTCAATCTTAGGGTTCAAAGGAGTTATAGATGTTCTTGATTTCTTAAGCATGCACAAGCAATTCTAAGAGGAGTATGAATGTACAAAGCCATAAAAAATGTATGAGTATGTATGTGCAATAGTATATAGTGTGAATGGACAAAGAAATGCTTAAAAGAAATCAAATAAGAATTTTTGAAGTTCACCGTGGTGAAATCCCACGGCAAAAAATAGAGACCAAAGGTGAAATTCTTATGGCTTTTCTGTGTAGTTTGCCGTGGCAAAGTGTGATTTTTGCCATGCAAAGTGCACAGAGGCAAGAAAAATTGGTATCTTCAAAATTCAACCAGAGAAATCAAAGCTTTGCTAAAGCTTAATGGTCAATGCACTTCCAAAAGTGTTTACAACTCCAAAACATGGTGTCCTAATGCTATCTTGCAATGGAAACAAGAGTGAATTCTTGAAAATAATTCTTACACCAAATGGGGATGAATCAAGAAATTATTCTAGAAAAATCAAAACAACAACCAATCCGAAAACAATAGAATCTAAAAATGAACAGTAAAGAATAAAAATGTATAGTATGAGATGCTATGCAAAGGGAAAATCTACTGAAGCTATCTTAATCACACATTTGACCCCAAGTCTACAAAAATTGAAACATAAATTATCGAAGGAACCAAATCAATGGCTCCCTAGTAACAACGCTAGTTTTGATTGAACCCTCGTTGCTAGGGTGTCAAAGGTAATACCGAATATGAGAATGCACTATAGTGATGCAATTTGGGTCGTGTTCACTTCAAAGAGACTAATTTATTCCTAAGTAATTTGAATGCAAAACATGTGCAGAAATAGGGAAAAATCGGGGTTTTGCCTTTGTCTTTTGAAATTGGGTAAAATGTAATTTATCTTTTGAGATTTTTTATATGAGATGTGAGTTAACAAAATGACTAAATAAGGGATTGAAAATATAAAACAAATAATGATGAAATGCCTATTGGAGATTTGATTTGGCCTTTCTTGTTTCTTAAAGGATAAATAAGAGTTTTTTTAAAAAAAACTAATTCCTTAGTGGTTTGAAATATCATTCAAACACTAGGTGAGTTAATTTGTTTATGAAAACTTTAAACCTAAGGGCTTACAACAATACTAACTACCCTTCTTAATGCACAAATGAAAGATCAATGCAAAGATGTGAGAATAACTTAAACAACTTAACCCAGTATTATCAAGTTACCACAATCAATTTTATGGTATCTTGGATTATACCAAACCTAATAATTCTATAATCATGTGCAGCAATAATCCTTACAAAACACATATCAACACATAAATCTCAAAATCCAATCCAACATATGAAATTTTACAGAATTCAACCTATCAATGTAACCAAAATGATTTAACTAAAACACAATAATTACAAGAAGGAAATTATGGAAAAGATTAAGAAAACTCCCTAATTGATGCTCCAAGCTCAGGCCTCTTTAATTCCCCTCTGGGTAAGTAATATTTAGATGCTCATGGTTGAGAGAAATGCTTCACTAAGCTCTAAAACACTAAGAACACCTATGAAAGTGCAGAAAAATGATGGAAAAATGAAGAAATGAAGAAAGAAGTGAATGTGGATAAGTTCTCAACCTCTCCTTCACTTGTTGGATACCTTCACTATGCAAAAACCTTAGTATTTAATGTGAGGTGAGTTGGGTCAGATCTTGCAATCAGATTTCATATCTGAACTAAAAATTATGTAGGTTAGGTAGAGTTTGCTACTGTGAAAAATGCAATTCGCCACGACAAACTACACAGCAAGCACATTCTGGGTCTTTTCTGCGATTTTCTAGTCCTTGATTACAATTTCTTCCAACTAGTCTTTTAATTTGGCCTGTAATGCAAGAATTCAACTATTGTAATATCTCCAATTCAATTAATTTAAGTCAAATTAGTAGAAAAATTACAATTTTACACTTAAAAAGCACATTTTGCAGGAAATTTCCTTTAACCCTAAATTACCATAAAATATTATCAAATTATGCATTTTAAGTTATTTAACTCTCATAAAACTCCATGAATTGATATTAAATGGTATGGTAAAAATGGGTAAGATCATGACAACTTGGATTTAACCACTTTTTTTTTAATCCAACGGTTGTGATTCAATCTCAAATCATAAATATCTAAGATATAATTGTGGTGTGGGCCTTATGAATATCTAATATTTCATCATGGTGTGGGCCCTACAGATATCTAATATTTTATTATAGTATGGGCCTTGCTAGTTAAGGTAATGCCACATGTCTCTCCTACCGAATTTACTATTTTACCCTTGGCATTTTTTATAATGACTATTTTGCCCCTAACCTTGTATATTTTACCATTTTACCCTTAGCATTTTAAAAAAATGACCATTTTCCCTATGCCTTAAAACTAAGCTATATGTTGTTTTCTTTAAATGATTCAATTGAGCATATTTATTCTTATTTAATTCTTTTTTTTCCTTAAATAATTTAACTTGTATTAAAAATCACTAAATTAGGGATGTTACATAATACGCATCATTTCACTAGGTTCAAAATTTTAAAAATATCATAGGCTTAAAATGAAGTCATCCTAGCCTTTCTAATCTTTTGCCTGATATCTTTGTCTACTTTGGTACGACTACCACTGTTTGGTTGGTGAGAAGTAACATCATGGGGCAGAAATGAGGAGATTTTGGCACCAATCACATATGATTCATTCGTTCATGGCAGCGACAATGGTTAGGTGAGAGTGTTCAAAGGTTATTGGGAACGCTGACCTGAAAATCATGAAGAAGAAGAAATATAAAAGGAAGGAAAAAGGAAAAATACAATTACAAAGGAGGAAGAAAATCAAATTTCTTAGGTAATGTCACACCTTAGATGTTTTTCTACTTCTTAAATAGCTTTAGTGTGTGTAAGAGATTGCAATGAGCCACTAACAATGCCGAAAAAGGTAGGATACGGAAACAAAGATAGGTGTAAATGTTATTGAATGGTGTATTTATATTTTCTGATGCATTCTGTATAATAGATTAGAATGGTTTAATGAGGTTTCTATATTGTTGTGGGAGTTTTGTGTGTTATGTTTTTATATGGAAAATGTATAGCTTTAGCGGAATGGTTTTTGTGTAATACATGGGAAGATGTATAACTATTAGTGTGGCTACATTAATGTTTATTTGAGAGCTATATATTAACTATGAGGTTCATATGTTTGTGGCTGTATTATGTTTTTGATGTGCAGGATTGGAAAAATGGGATTTAAAATACTTGTTAAGTATAAAATTTGATTTGGAGTTCATGTTACCTAATCTTTGTCAAATAAGAATGAAGAGTAAATTGCCAAATGATTGATATCTAATAAGAAAAAATTAGAATATATTACTTAATTTTTGTCAAACAATGATTAAGAACATATTACCTAATTTTAGATACTATATTATCTCATTGGCTATAATCATCATTTCTTTTAACCACTATATTATCTATGTTTTTGTCTTAGTTTTTCATGTGCTCTTAGTACTTAATGTATTCTTTTTTTTTTTTCAAGTTCATAATGTGTTCTTAATGTCTTAGTTACTAAGGTTTTAATTGCTTGGACATATGATTAATATTGTATGTCATAGTTCTTAATATGCTTTTTTTTTTTAGTTCTTAATGTGTTCTCAATATCTTAGTTCTTAATGTGTTTTTAATTTTTTTCATGGTTTTAGTTCTTAATGTCATAGTTCTTAATGTGCTGTTATTATTATTATTATTATTATTTTGTAACACAAGGTCTTAATGGCTTCGACATATAATTGATATTATATGCCATAGTTTTAATGTGTTTTTATTTAGTTCTTAACATGTTTTCAATATCGTAATTCATAATGTGTTATAGGTTTTTTTCAATGTCCTAGTTCTTAATGTCTTAGTTGTCAGTGTGTTGATATATATTTTTTTGTAACTTAAGGTCTTAATGGCTTGGACATATGATTGATATTATGTGTTATAGTTCTTAATATGTTTTTTTTATATCTTAATGTGTTTTTAATGTCTTAGTTCATAATGTGTTATTAATTTTTTCAAAATCCTAGTTCGTAATGTCTGTTTTTTGAAAGCAAAATGCAAGCAATATTATTCATTCAACTGAGAGAAAATAGAATTAAGGGTCAAAACATGAAGGCCAGTATATCAAATGGAAGCTATAGCTAGACTATGAGCTCTCCCATTAGCTTGCCTAGTAATCCCATGATAGGAAATGTCGGTCCTATTCAAAAGGAGTTTACAGTCATAAATGATAGTCCTTAACTCAGAGTCACCAATACTGGGGGACATTAAATCTGTCATCAATTGCTGAGAGTTAGAGATGATGGTTACATTGCAAGTAATATTCTTTCATACCCATTCCAACACTGCCCATAAAGCTAAGGGTTCAAGGATAACCAGAGGAGAAGACCTACAAAGGAGTTAGAGAATGTTGCCATACAGAATTCTTCCTGGTTTTGCACACTAACCCCATATCTTGAAACATGTTGGTGCTTAAAAGTTGTTGTATTGGTAAAGCATGCCCAACCTGAAACTTGAATCTTCACTAAAATGGACCTCAAGTTCTCATCGACAATGCTTCGTCGCACATTTTGAACTTGCTGCTAATCAGTATATAGTGATAGACTTTTATGTAGTGTATGGTCTACTGGGAATAGACGTTGCTTCCACACGAACTAGTTTCGTCTCTTCCAGATTTGCCAAACAATGGTACACACTTTAGCTTATTCGTTAACTATACAATTATTCTAAAAAAACACTAACAGATCCAAAAAAAATAGGGAAGGTGGTTTTTGGCAAGTTCCCACACTTGCCAAAGTTCTTTAGTCTTTAATCAATGAAGGAGAGCATATGAAACATCTTCAGTATCATCATAAAAAGGGCACTTCCCGATTCTTGCCCACTCCCATAGTCAGTAGCCTATCCTTGATAGGGAGGACATTTCTATAGACTTTTTATATAAAGTTCTTAACTTTGGTGTCATTTTAATCTTCCAAATCCTCTTCTAGGGCACTTCTTTAGCATTGTTAAAATCACCCATAATAGCATTATGTATAACATAGTAGCCAGATCTCATAGTGTATTGGCCTTTCTTATGAAAGTGCCAGATCCTTTTATTTGGTCTAGGGAATCTACTAATAGGTATTCTCAATATAGCATTCACATCTTCATCAACAAACATCTCCCTTAGCTTAATAACATCCTACCCTTCTTTGTCATATAAAAGTAAACCAGCGACCTTCAAATTGTCATTGCCTACACCACTAACTTCTCTCGATAAGAAATTAATCCCACTAGGAATCTAGGGGTCCTTCCAAACCCTAATGGTGTCCTCATAGATCTTAATGTCTTAGTTGTTAATGTGTTATTATTTTTTTTTTTTTGTAACATAAGGTCTTACTATGTTACTTTTTTAGTTGCTAATGTGTTATTAATTTTTTCAATGCCCTTGTTCCTAATGTCTTAGTTGTTAATTTGTTGATATTATTTTTTGTAACATAAGGTCTTAATGGCTTGGACGTATGACTAATATTATATGCCATAGTTCTTAATATGTTTTTTTTTTTCATATCTTAATGCTTTCTTAATGTCCTAGTTCATAATGTGTTATTTGTTTTTTCAATGTTTAAGTTCTTAATGTCTTAGTTGTTAATGTGTGTTTTTTTTTTTGTAATATAAGGTCTTAATGTGTTACTTTTTGTAGTTGTTAATGTGTTATAAATTTTTTCAAAGTCCTAGTTTCCTAATGTCTTAGTTGTTAATGTGTTGATATTTGTTTTTGTAACATAAGGTCTTAATTGCTTGGACATATGATTGATATTATATGTCATAGTACTTCATGTTTTTTTTTTTTTCAGATCTTAATGTGTTCTTAATGTCCTAGTTCATAATGTGTTATTAATTTTTTGAATGTCCTAGTTCTTAATGTCTTAGTTGTTAATGTGTTGTTATTTTTTTTTAACATAAGGTCTTAATATGTTACTTTTTAAAGTAATTAATGTGCTATTAATTTATTCAATATCCTAGTTCTTAATGTCATAGTTGCTAATGTGTTGTTTTTTTTTTTTCTATAACATAAGGCCTTAATGGCTTGGACATGTGATTGATATTATATGCCATAGTTCTTGATGTGTTTTTCCTTCAAATCTTAATGTGTTCTTAATGTCCTAGTTTATAATATGTTAATAATTTTTTGAATGTCCTAGTTCTTAATATCTTAGTTGTTAATGTGTTGTTATTTATTTAGTAACATAAGGTCTTAATGTGTTACTTTTTTTAGTTGTTAATGTGTTATTAATTTGTTCAATGTTCTAGTTCTTAATGTCTTAGTTGATAATGTGTTGATATTTTCTTTGTAATGTAAGGTCATAATGGCTTGGACATATGATTGATATTATACGTCATAGTTCTTAAGGTGTTTTTCTTTTTTCTGATCTTAATGCGTTCTTAATGTCCTAGTTCATAATGTGTTATTAATTTTTTTCAATGTCCTAGTTCTTAATGTCTTAGTTGTTAATAAGTAGATATTTTTTTTGTAACATAAGATTTTAATGGCTTGAACATATGATTTATATTATATGGCATAGTTCTTAATGTATTTTTTGTTTAATAGATCTTAATGTTTTCTTAATGTCCTAGTTCATAGCGTGTTATTAATTTTTTCAATATCCTTGTTCTTAATGTCTTAGTTGTTAATGTGTTTTTTTTTTTTGGGTAACATAAGGTCATAATGGCTTGGACATATGATTGATATTTTATGCCATAGTTCTTAATGTGTTTTTTTTTATCTAGATCTTAATGTGTTCTTAATTTCCTAGTTCATAGCGTGTTATTAATTTTTTAAATGTCCTAGTTCTTAATGTTTTATTTGTTAATGTGTTGTTATTTTTTTGAAACATAACTTTTTTAAGTTGTTGATGTGTTATTAATTTTTTCAATATCCTTGTTCTTAATGTCTTAGTTGTTAATGTGTTTTTTTTTTTTGGGTAACATAAGGTCATAATGGCTTGGACATATGATTGATATTTTATGCCATAGTTCTTAATGTGTTTTTTTTATCTAGATCTTAATGTGTTCTTAATTTCCTAGTTCATAATGTGTTATTAATTTTTTGAATGTCCTAGTTCTTAATGTCTTAGTTGTTAATGTGTTGATATTTTTTTTTCAAAGATAAGGTCATAATGGCTTGGACATATGATTGATATTATATGCCATAGTTCTAAATGTGTTATCAATGTCTTATTTCATAATGTGTTATTAATTTTTTCAATATTCTAGTTCTTAATGTCTTTGTTGTTAATTATACCTGATCATAATTTTAAAAGTCTACTCGACCTGATAAGTTTGGCCAAAAAAAAAAAGCTTGAACAAAAATATGCTGATTAGGAAAGCCTAATTAGTAAAACTGGCTGGGCTCGAGCTTTTGTTAAAGCTCGGCCTGAGCCTGAAAAATCTAACAGAATACTTTTTTAATAATTAAAAAATTATTATTTAAAGAAAAACTTAGTGTAACGTGAGATTTTGATTAAAACAAATAATACCTCTTATTTAAAGTATTTATGCTAATAAAACATCTCATTTGTATTTACAACTTTTCTATACATAATCTTACATGTAATAATAACAATTATCTATGTTATTCATCTTAAGTTTCAAGTAACAAATTGATTTGACTATTTTATTAAAAAGCTTGATAGGCCCAATAAGCCCTGTATAAAAATATGGATAAAAGCTCGAATATAAAGGTTCGATTAAAATACGGGCTTGGGCTTTTTGTTAATCCTGAATTCAAGCTCGATTTTTAAAAGCCTAGCTCAATGATTAGGTTTATTGTTAATGTGTTGATATTTTTTTGTAACATAAGGTCTTTATGGCTTGGACATATGATTGATATTATATGCCATAGTTCTTAATGTGTTTTTTTTTTTTGGTAAACCTTAATGTGTTCTTAATGTCCTAGTTTATAATGTGTTATTAATTTTTTCAATGTCCTTGTTCTTAATGTCTTATTTTTTAATGTGTTGTTATATTTTTTTTGTAACATAAGGTCTTAATGTGTCATTAATTTTTTCAATATCCTAGTTCTTAATGTTGTAGTTGTTAATGTGTTAATATTTTTGTTTTGGTAACATAAGTTCTTAATGGCTTGGACATATGATTGATATTATATGTCATATTTCTTAATGTGTTCTCAATGTCTTAGTTCTTAATGAGTTATTAATTTTTTTTCAATGTATTAGTTCTTAATGTCATAGTTGTTAATGTGTTTTTTTTTTTTTGTAATATAAGGTCATAATGTGTTACTTTTTCTAGTTCTTAATGTGATATTAATTTTCTCAATGTCTTAGTTGTAAATGTGTTCTTAATTTTTTTTAATGTCATGGTTCTTTTTATGTTCTTTTTTTGTTTAGTTCTTAATGGAACCCTCCCCTTGTTCATTGACTGAGGATGGAAACTCGATTATTGAATGGAAACCTAAAGTTGACATAAAATTTGACAGTGCAGAAGTAGCTTAGGAGTTTTGGATTGCATGTGGGACAAAAGTTAGGTTTAAAGTTAGGAAAGATTACGTAAACAAGACTAGAAAGGATGGGTTTATTAATTATGGCAGAATTGTTTGTTGTAAGGAGGGGCATCAAGAGTTAAATTAAAGAGACTCTATAGTCATCAATCATCAACATGAAACTAGAATCGATTGTAATGCAAGAATATCATTTAAAGCCAATAATGGAAATTTTATAATTATTGAGTTTATCAAGGACTATAACCACCCTCTCCAACTTGCAGAAACTATATATATGTTGGCTTCTTAGTAAAAAATATTTGAAGTCCAAGAAGAAGAAATTGAATTAGCTGAGGAATTCAATCTTCTTAAAAAAAGCAACCTTTTGGCTTATGAGCATGTAGGCTGGAGGTAAAACCAATCTTAGTTTCACTCGCTTGGATGCTAAGAACTATCTTCAGTCCAAATGGCAATGCAATACAAAATATGGGGAAGCTTATTATCTTCTACAGTATTTCCAACGACAATTAATGGATAACCCATCATTTTATCATGCATATCAAATAGACATAGGGGAGCAAATAACTAATGTATTCTGGGTCGATACTCATATTCTCATTGACTATGAGTATTTTGGGGATGTGGTCTCCCTAGATATAATGTACTGTACAAATCGTGCCCACAGATCACTTACTGTGTTTTTAGGATTTAATCATTATAGGCAAGCAGTGCTATTTAGAGTTGCATTGCTGTATGACAAAACAACCGAGTCATTCAGGTGGTTATTTGAGACATTCTTATAGGCATACAAACAGAAGAAACCAAATACTGTTTTCACGGACCAAGACCAAGCCATGGCAAAAGCCTTGAGTAAGAACACGCATTTTGCTCTCTTTAATCATATATATACCTTTAATCTTGCAATTTATTGTTAACTTAGGTAAAGATGCCTTCTTGCAGGTGAAGTCATGCCTCGAGAGTAGCCACTGTCTTTGTACATGACATTTGATGCAAAATGGCATCAAATACTTCGGTAACTTGGTGAAGAATGGATCTCATTTACTAATTGACTTTAAGAATGCATGTATACATTTGATGACGAAGTGCAGTTTAAGGCAGGGTGGAATAAGTTACTTTTAGATTACGATGTTCAAGAAAATGTATGGTTGAAATCAATGTATGCTATAAGAAAAAAATGAGCAGTATGTCACATAAAGCAATATTTCACTTTTGGCATAAGAAGTACACAACTTAGTGAAAGTGTAAATTCTGACTTAAAGGTATGTATGAAACTAGATGTGAACATTATGTAGTTCTTTAAGCTTTTTGAAAGTGTAGTAAATCACAAACGGTACAATGAGCTGCAATGTAAGTTTGATGCTCGACATAAACTATTGAAGTTGAATTCGACACATTTGTCTTTATTGAATCAAGCTTTACAGGTATACACATTCACAATCTTTGACCTCTTTCCAAAAAAATTTGAAATGTTCCATGCTACAAGTATAAAGCAAAAAAAGGAAGCCTACCCTTTTTATGAATATGATGTGACCATAACTAATTAAAAGGGAGAGTAGAAAGTTTATTACTGTGCCACACATAATTCTATATCTTGCACTTGTAGGAAGTTTGAGTCATTTAGGATACTTTGTTGCCATGCTTTAAAAATCTTCATTGTGATGAACATAAAGAGATACCTAAGTAGTACATTGTGAAGAGGTGGACCATGGAAGCATGGAACGATATTGTGCACAATGTAAGGGGAAAAGAAGTGGAAGAAGATCCTAATAAATCCAGCATATGAAGGTATAGACAACTTTCCTCCAAAATGATCATATTAGTGTATGAGGTTTTCACATGTGAAAAATTGCATATGCTTGTGGATAGGCATATTGATGATTTATACAAGCAAGTAATGAAGGTCTGCTTGGAACCACACAACATGGCCAAAGAAATTTAAGACTTGAATTGGCACAATGAGGTATTGACGTTTTAAGAATTGGGTTAAGTTGTAGCTTAGGAGAATAAAAAAAGCTCTAACTATTAGACATTCACAACCACATGAGGTAAGTAACCATATACTTGTATTTCTTTTATCTCCTTTCATTTTGTACTTGAATAACTCTTGCTTTCATTCAAGGACATTGAAGCTTCGAGTTATATGCACTATGAGGTATCTTATTTAGTACCTCCAATCCCTTCAAGTACCAAAAAACAAATGAGACTCATTTTAGGTTTACAAGATTATTGATGGTAATTTATTTCTTCATCCATTACTTTCTAATTTTTAGTTCACTATGTAATGAATGTTTATGTTAATATTTTTTGGCCTTGTTATGTAGGAGCAACTTTTAACTCTGATACAATCGCTGACAGATCTAGACATATGTGGTGCTTCTACAACTTTCACCAATTAAAGATGGTCCATGAACACTTTTTCTCCAAATGACTTTTTTTTTTTTTTTATATACATGGTTGTAATAGTCACAAGTACAAATGTAGTCAAGGAACTTTTTTGTCCATGATTGAATCTTACATATTGGATCCAAAAGGCAGCTACCACTAAATTCTGTTGACTCTTACATATTGGTTCCAAGCAACAGATTTGGACATCATTAAATTTTGTAGGTATTTAAATATGTTTCATACACTGCTTTCCTTACTGTATTTTCTGTCAAAGAATGGTTCAATTTTGGGTTGATTTCTAGAGTCGTAGGAAGCAAATGCATTTATTGGTGGAAAAAGCACATGGAGGAGTGTTGGTTTTGTTATAGCAGTGTACAAATGTAGTCTAGGAATATTTTGTCCACGGTAGGGCTACTAAGTATGCTAAGGTTTCATTATAGTGAGGGTTCCTACTTGTTCTGCATATATAGCAACTACCTTCACTTGCTTTTGTTTGGTGATTGTTCATACATTTCATATGATTCTTCTTCTCTAAAGTTGCTGTGAAAGAATGGTTTAACTTCTTTTGGTTCCCTTCGAAAATCTAATTGTTGTATGTCAAATGATGTCGTTTTAGTTCCCTTCTCTAAAGTTGCTGTGAAACACACCGTTGCACTTAAATAAAACAATGAGTTGAAACTGTGTGTTATGGGTGAGGGGAAAGGAAAGACAGTTGCACTAGGTGGCATCACATGGACCGTCCAATGAATCAAACGACCAGAAATAAAAGTACAGCAAAAGTGTTGTACAACGGCAATTCTTTATTCGGGTTCCAAGGTCTATATAGCTAAAAACTTCCCTCCTAAGAACCAAGGTCCTCTAGTGATGAACCTCGGCTCGGAATTTGATTGCGAGGAAACTTTTCCCCAGTTCAGTTCAGTGAGGTCAATATCAGCAAGCAAACTCCAGAGAGAAGTCAGCTTATCAAGAAGGACATTAATGTCGAAGATCCCGCCCCATAATCATTATGAGCGCGTTCTTCCAAGCTTCGCATGTCCGGCTATTGAAGGCAGTTTATGTCATATTACTTTCATTAACACACCAGCTACTCTTGTTCTTTTCCTCCTCGTGGATAAGGTCATAGATTCCCATGCAAGGAAGGTATTATCAAAGATCAATATAATAGAAGCATTCTGGTCTGGCATTAATTAATCATTCAGAACCTTCTGCAGTTTATGCACCATAATTTTGGATATAATTTTGAAAATTACGTTACAAACCAAGAGGTCTAGAATCCTTAGACTTATCGGGTCAAGGGATTATAGGAATCAAAGAGATTAAAGTTTGTTTAAACTCCTTTAAAAGATACCCCCCATGATGAATAAATAAAGCCGGCAAGGCTAGGGCATCTGTGTGTGGGTTCGTTTGAAACAAGACACGATTTTCAATCTCAAACATAGTTGAAGGATGGGTGAGTGCCTGATTTTGCTGTGATGTAAGACAAGGTATATTAAGTACTTGCAGTTACTGAAGTATAAAATATCCAGAAAGTTGATTTTTCGGTTTATATACATCTATATACTGGTCACCGCAAAATTCTCAATCTCAGAATAATCATTCACCAAATTTATTTTGAAATCCGTAGAATTTAATAATAAAAATATAAAAATAAATCTAGATCATCATAACACTCGATTTCTTAGAAGATTAACTATCCTACAAAATTACTCCATTACCTATTTACTTCCATGTCCAGTTGGACTACTTCCTAGTTTCTAGATTAAATTTATTTATAGTCATTATAATGTCACCTAAATTTAAAAACTAAGCCCATTATAATTTCACCTAGATTTTATTTTATTCTACATAATTTAAAAATTTTTCATTCAGTTTTTTATAATTCAAAACATTTTTAATCTAATACTTGTTGAAACTTCATAATTTTACATTAGTAACAACATAGTTAACCTTGTTATCTATATATATATATATATAAAATAAATATACTAATGGTTTAATCAAGATCTATGTACATGTAACTCAACTCTTGGAATAAAAATCTTCGAAAAAAGAGCACAGAATTTGCAGATAAAATCATTTAGTTTCGATTTACCAAAGAGGTATTTTATATCATAAAAATTCAACCCAGATTTAATCGAATAGAAAATTGAGTAAACCCATTAAACTAAGAAGAAGGATTGGTTTACTCTAAATATAAAAAAAAAAAAAAAAAAAAAACAGACAGAATGATTGGTTTTTCATTTTTTATAGGGGATTCAACTTGTAGGCATAGCTAGCTCTTCGGGAAAATGCATTCAAATTCAATAATTAGGTGTTCTAAACTCCAAATCACAAGTTCGATATAACAGTAAATTAAAACATTAATCATGAGAATATAAAATGAGTACAGAAGTCTCAAAATTCCTCTATTTAACTGGCAGCCAAAAAAGGAACAAAACTAGTTGATTCAGCGCTTCCCGCCTCCACCACCAAGTTTAGGGCCTTTAGGTCCGGCACCCTTGGGAACGTTGCCTTTGCCTTGTGCTTTTTGTGCCTTCGCCATTACTTCTGCCTTCTTTGCCTTCTTCTCGTCCTTTGTTTTCTTGATCCTCTCCTTTAATTCACTGTATCATAAATTCAGATGACAAAATATGGTAAGATATTTGTATGCCATTAACAAGATAAGAGACTCAATGAAGAAACCCAGAAATACAGAGAATAAAAATACACACCGGAGAGCAGCTTCCCTAGCGGCATCACGGACCTCCGGTTTCTCAGTTCTTTTCTTCTGTATAACTTCCAAAGTAGCGCCAACAATAGACCTAGAGTAAGGCTTTTTGGTAGTGCGGCGCCTCTTCTTCACAGCTTCTTGGGCAATGTCCTGCACACAGCACATGCACGATCGAGCACTGTAATGCAAGTGATTAAAAAAGAAATCACAGGCATTTCACCAGTTACACTGTACAGTCAACACTTAGTAACCTGCTAATTCGTGCTAGATCTCACTTCTCAGTGCAACCCTCATTCAACACAATCAAGAAATCACAGCATTTTGCAAACCAAGCTAATTTACTGACAAACCTTATAGGGGCTTTATGATTGTTTGTATTATTTAAGCTTAATTAAGATGAATAGTAAATTTAACAACAGAAATCATTATATTATTTACCTTCTTGTGTTGCTTCCTATACATGGCAGTCCAGGTGAGTTTTGATGGCTTCAATCTGTTGTGGAAGTACCTTTTGCATTTTGAGTTGGCAAACAAGAAGACCTAAACAATAAATAAAAGAACCCATTTAGCGCCTACTAAAGCAATACATCAGACCTAAAAATTAAAGATTGATCCAACTAAAGTCACCTGAGAATCAGCACGAACAAATCTAATGCCTTTCCCAGGGTAGATCTTGGCCCCACTAAAACGGCAAAGTTCCGTCCTGATATGCCAATATAGAATACCATTTACCAGAGATGTCCGAAACAATAATTTGAAAAATCATGCCTTATTTTAGTCATAAGATGATGATTGATTTGCAATTACTTCTGTGAGTAACAACAAGTTACACTAAAATAGCAATATCACTCAATCAAAATCAGGCCATTATATCTACAAACAGATAATAAGCATTCAAGGTTAAAACTCTTCCATTGTAACGAATCATATATGACAGGCATGACTGTCTAGCAGGTAGAGGATGATTAGTTAGTCAATGTATTGTCACTGTGGAAAATACATTCCCTAGCTTATACTAATATTTTTCTAATTTAGTCCAAATAAAGGCTTATTTCAACATTCTCAAGTCAATCGATATCCAAATTTAGCTTCGACATGGCCAAATATATTGTGTACTGTAATAATCATATCGAACAGAAAAATTTTCTAAATCAAAGAATACAGATATCAACACTCTAAAGGCAGGAAAAGCTAGTAATCCAATACAAACTAATCCCTCAGTATAAAATGGCAGTAAAATAACCATCTATAAAATCCAAAAAGCCCACAAGATTAGGAAAATGACACCACATTTTCAAATTCATTCAAACACGCCGATACTTGTAACATGATTATAGCACCATTCATTCTTATGCAAGCAAATATCATGTCTGTAAATTTGAAAAAGCAGTGTTTAAGCATTAACGAATAAACCCCCATCGTTCCGCCATCGGTAAATGGCTTGAATCCAGGAAACTAAATTTCAAGGATTTGAACAAGGTTTAAATTGGTTTTTCAGATATGCTACTTAACAAACAACATCATGTGCGAGCATAATTCAAATTGATCAACAAAATATGTGACTGCAAAAGAAATTATCGAATAAAAGAGTCTCTTGAAATCGTGATTCAGGAAGAGCTCATTGATAATCTTTAATACATGCATCACCAAAGAGGAGAGGAGAAGAGTGAAGGAAGGAAAAATACGCACTTGAGAACCATAGCGGCTGCTTCAGTTCCTGCTGTGGCTGCTCAATCTCTGTTGTGAAAACCCTAGAAAATGAACGTGGCAGGGTTACCCATATGTATACCCCGTCAAATGGTGATATAACCTTCAATTAATGAAAAAACTACGAAATTGCCACCTGGTTTAGGGCCGCCCGTACCATTATGGGCCAATTTGTTTTGGGCCCAATTTCCCAATATTTTACAGGCCTGATCCAGATGAACCTTCCATTTTTTGATTTGGCCTTCCAGAATAAGCCTAGATAAGTATGAATGCTAATAAAAACGACAGACGAAATAAAATTTGCAGACGAAGGGCATAAACCAACTTTAAAGTAAGTAAAAAGGTGATACAAGAAGTAAGAAATTTTTAAATCACTTTATAAATTCTATAAAATATTCAAATCTAAAATAGGGGGTCTTGCTTGATTTAAGTTACAACCCAAAGGTTTATTTTTTCTTGATGTGAATACATACTAATTTTCAAGAACAAATATTTAACTAAATTTTGGATAGCTGTGTCTTACTTTTGTTATATTCCATTTGTCCTTACTTTGAAGTCAGACCTCAACGACCATCACTATAATTGTCTCATCAATATGACCTTTCTATCATGGGTTAAAAACTCAAGATATTATATGATCATAAATAACCATCATAGAAATTTCCTTGATTTGACTAAAGGGAAAAAAAAATCTCGTGATTTTCACAAACCATGTGAATGTAATTTATAGTGTTTAGTTTAGTACTTAAAATGTTAAAATATTTATTTACCTAAAATAAAAATTTATTTTATTAATAATTTTGTTTTATCTAGTATTAAATTTTTTTTCAAAATTATTTTTACTGTCTAAATCTTTATTTATACATAAATAGAGAAAAAATGTATTTTTACATTTAATAAATTATATTTATGACAAAGTTTATTCTTTAAATATTAATTTTTAAACCCAGATATACAAATTCAATTTTGACCAACTTATATAATATTAATTCTTAAAATTAATGTTCATGTAATCATGACTGAAATAAAAAAAAACACTTTTTTCTTGGCCAAATAAAATAAACAACACGTTCGTTTCGAGTAATATGCTTTGGTCAATTTTTTTTTTTTAAATACAGCAATTTTTTCAGACAAACAATTTTCTGCGTGCAAAAATTAACAGATTTTTACAGACATTAAACACTGAACTTTCTAATCGTATACAAAATGGATTATTAAATTTCGTTATAATTATATATATTCGTTAGCCATCCCCACTTACAAACTTTCAACAAACATAGGAAAAGCAGATCATCTGTGCAGATGATAGCTAAAAATTGATTTACAGCAGAAAATATAAAAAAAAATTTAATAAAAAATTGTACAACAACAAATCTGAACTTAAAGATAAACTTAATTTAATTTAAAATGAGAAAAAAATTCCAAACTGAATAGACAAATGCAGTAGGTAATAAGATATTGTGAACTAAACGGAGGAAGATGACATCTCACAGAATTATATCAACAGGGAAGAAAGCCACCTCCGAAAGCTATTAAGACCACATCCATTTCGTGCTCTCTTCTCTCTTTCTGAGAAGCCTCGAACAGTGACATCAACACCATTTGGAGCCCATACACAAGATAATGATTCAAGTCTCGTAACACCCAAAGCTGTTATTTTAAACTCTGTTCACTATCCATTGGCCAAAAAAACAGAAAATCTCTGTTCACTGTCCAAGATCTTATTCTCTCTCGTCTTCCCCGTTTTAAAATCGGAAAGCAGAACCCTTTATGTAATTTAATCTTGTATTTTTATCGTATGCTCTTCTTCTGATTGTTGGGAGGACCTGGGGGTCGAATTGAGCCGATTAGGTTTTGTCCAATGGGAGATAAGCACGAAGAAGATCGGACTGAGAGCAGCGATTTCACGTCAGAGGACGAAGGCACCGAAGACTATCGACGTGGAGGTTACCACGCTGTGCGAATCGGTGATACCTTCAAGAATGGTCGCTATGTCGTTCAGAGCAAGCTCGGTTGGGGGCATTTCTCCACAGTCTGGCTCGCTTGGGACACCCAACTTTCTGTACGATTCTGTTCTTCTCAAAATCATAGCTTTTGTAATGCGTGTTTTATCTTTCGCTTCACAGCTGTGAAAATTAGTACTTTCTCTTGCACCAAGTTTTTCTAGAAATTTGTTGATAATCAATCTTTTTGCCCCCAAATCCTTGTTTGAACTTTGAAGCCTGCTGCTTTTTGTGATAATATACACATTAATCGTTTTGTCAGATTAAGCGCGAAAACTATCAGAGAAAAATCGTAACTTACGTCACTTTTAAGGCTTGTTGAACGAACTTATTTGGAATATCGAATGCACGGGGTTTGCATTTTGCGAACTTTTATCTAATTTTGTTTCCTGTGTCAAGGCTAAAATGGGTATATTTTTATAGGCTTTGCTATTTTTCACCTCATTCGTATCAATCTACTTCTTTTATCTGGAGACTTGCAGAGATACGTGGCTCTAAAGGTTCAAAAAAGCGCCCAGCATTACACTGAGGCAGCCATGGACGAGATAACCATTTTACAGCAGATTGCAGATGGAGACCCAGATGATAAAAAGTGTGTGGTGAAGCTTTTGGATCATTTCAAGCATTCAGGTCCCAATGGACACCATGTTTGTATGGTATTTGAATACCTTGGGGATAATCTTTTAACTCTTATCAAGTATACTGATTACCGAGGATTGCCAATCAACATGGTTAAAGAGATATGCTTTCACATTTTGGTTGGATTGGATTACTTACATAAGCAGCTCTCTATCATACATACTGACTTGAAACCTGAGAACATCCTCCTATTATCAATGATAGATCCATTGAAGGATCCTAGAAAGTCTGGTGCTCCCCTAGTTCTCACAAATACTAAAGATAGAACAGCACTGGAGTTGGGAATTGGGAAAGATATGAAAGCATCAAATGGGGATTTACTTTGGAATCATAAGAAGAGGATTAAAAGAAAAGCTAAGCAGGCGGCGCAGGGATGTGCAGAGAAGGAGGCTTCTGAGGAAGTTGAGGGGGATCCCGAAACCTCTGGTGCTCTAGAATCATCAGGGAATGCAATATTGAATGCAGTTTCTGTAGGAGAACAAGCTTCAAGTTCTGCAGGCACCAATAGGTTATCAGATGCTGATGGAACAAAGGTAACTTGGTCAGAAAACCAGGGTAACAAAAGAGGAAGCCGCTCAATAAGACAGAAGCTGCTGGCATCAGTTGACCTCAAGTGCAAATTAGTTGACTTCGGCAATGCTTGCTGGACATATAAACAATTTACAAATGATATCCAGACAAGACAATATCGGTGTCCAGAAGTGATCCTTGGATCAAAATATTCTACTTCAGCAGATCTTTGGTCCTTTGCTTGCATTTGCTTCGAGCTTGCAACTGGTGATGTACTATTTGATCCTCATAGTGGTGATAACTTTGATAGAGATGAGGTATGTATGTACCTTTTCCATATATGTAGGTGTGTTTGTGTGTTTCTATTTGTTCATTTTGACCTGCAGTAGTGAACATTCTTGTGTTTCATTGGTTTTTGAATGTGAAAATAGATGGTGGGAATTTTATAAATGTTACATAAAACCATCTAAAGTCAAGTCTATTAGCATTATAATTTAAACTGCCACTGCAGCAATTTTTAGGATGAACCTTTTCTTTTTTTCTAGAAGTCAATGCCTTCTTTTATTTTGCATATGAAAATCTGGTACAGCATCAATTGTTGTGGATTATTGATAATGGTTTGCTAGCAAAAGCTCTAAATAGCATATATGCTACACTCTTAGACAGAGGTAATACTGAGATGTATGATGGTATGTAAAGATGATGGAAACCAGAAGATAAGATATTCAACAGAAACTGAAATTACACTGGATTACACTACCATAAATTGAATTCCACCTCTTTTAAAGTCTACAAATCTAAACCAAATACACTGCTACATGAATACTACTCCAAGCAACAGAAAAACAACACAAACAAACAAACACAGATGCACAGACTACACAGCAACACTAAGTTTCCTAGCTTTCGAGAGGCTTGGTTTCTCCAACAGATTTCTCTGCTAGTTTTTCCAAAATCCTCCTCCCCTTGCACATCCTTCAATCCTCCCCTTAACTCCTCTTCCACATGCCTATAACAGCCCATAACTCCCCCATGTGAGAAATAATTAAGTGCTGCCAAATCCCTTTTCTGCCCTTTCACTCTTCTTCCTGGAATAAGTAGCCCACTTAGAAGTGCCATTCGGGCCTAAAAAAGGCCCACTACCAGATCCATCAGAATATTTACCAAGAAGTAATCTTAGATCTAAAAATTCATAAAGATGCACAGAGTGCAAAAAAGATTGGGATTAGAATTCTAGGATTTGAGGTTGTTGTTGGACGCTGTGGAAAGTACAAAAATAATCATGGGGGACTCAACAATTTTGAGACAGTTAAGTAAAAGGTTTGTTAGTATGACAATATCCATGTTGATGGAATTGAACACTGAATTAGATATAGAAAAGTATAGAATTGATTGTCATATTAGAAGTTTATTATGTTAGACAGTGAAGAGATAACCTAACATCAGCCTTAGTTCCTTAATCCTAATGCATGAAATGCCCTGTGGAATTGCGTTAGAGTTTCCCAATTTTTATTCCATCAATTTTAACTATTAAGTATTAATGGAGAATATAAATAAATAGCCCTTAGAATGCTACAGTGAGGCCTGCATTAAAAATTGAAGCCTGTAATTTCCTCTTTTGCCAACTGCTTGAAGGACTCTATATTTTCTTTAGCATTCTTCATGGAATTTAAACACTTCTATCAGTGATTGAAGCGAACAACTGTTACTCCTCATTTTGTGGAATATCCAATCACTCCTTGATTGTGTTAGCTGTTTTGGATTTTATATGGGTGAAGAGGCAATTTGTATGAGTCCTGTTCACATAATTCTGCTTTCATATTTGAATCCCTACGAGAATAGGGTTGGCTAAAAAGAAAAGTATAGCAACTTGTGGCATCACTGACTCTGGAGAAATTTTTTTGTAGTGTAAGCTGTTCTCCCCTAATGTAGAAGTTTATATGTGAAGCAATCTTGGAAGGTTCTATTGCTATTGATACAGTGCAAATGTTGACTGATCCCATTTTTTTCTTTGTTCTAGAGGAAGATTTAGTAAGTAGAGAAAAGAAATACATTAGTGGTTAAGCAATTTTGAAAAAGAAAGGAAACTTGATACAGCAAAGTTCCCTGATCTCTCTGAATTTGAGTCAGAAAGGAGAAAGTGGAAACACATCTAATAAGGCAATGGGCTGAACATTAAAGTGAAGTCAGATGTAAAACTCTGTCCTGAAGGTGTGGATGCTCTAGAATCTTTTTTTAATGATTCTAGTATTACACCTCAATCCATATACATTGGACAAGAATTAACATAAAATTTCAATGCTTTTTTTGAGTGATTTTGATGGCTAGTACTGTGAGATTTATCTTTTGACAAGGAGCACATGTTAGTGGAATCTGGACTTTTATCTATTACTGAGTCAAACTAATATGTTAGCATATGTATTTTCAGCCAGCTTTTGAATTTTAAAATCTTAACCGTCATTTTTTGAAAACCTATCTTTACAATAACCATGTTCCAGAGAGGCTTTAGACACTTCACTTGAGTTAAAAACAATTGCAAACTCATGCAACCTTGTTGTTTGGATAGTGCATACGGCACTGATTCAACTGATCTTGAAAATTGAATTTATAAATGTAGAAAGGTATTCTCCCTGAAGATTAATAAATTAGTTCTGCCAGTCTAATCTCTTTTTTGTTACAAATTTGAACCATTTCACTTGGGTTTTTGAGAGTTAGAACTGATGCTATATTAGAAGTCACTGTTTATAAGAGGAATGATCAAAGTCTTATTAACACCTGATAAGGATACTCCAAGAATCTTTGGAATTAGAATGATCCGGCTGGAGAATTGAAATGCAAAAGAAGGGAATTGAGATGTGTTGATTGTGTTCACTAAATGCTTTGAAGGCCTTGTAAAATTTCTACGTTTTTGGAGTCTACACTTGTATGGCTGATAAGGTAGACTTTATTAGGAATATTGTGATGCTAGTTTAAATATGGACTGAACTTGTTTCACTGACAATATGTAATGATATGTGTTATGCGGCTGACATGGATACTTGATAGCATTGAGTGTAACCTTTGCATATATATTTATATATATAGTTGCACCGGGCTATTTCTTGCTGTCAAAGAAATGGTTTGGTTTTGGCTCTGTTTTGATAAGCAATTTCTTGGATATAATTGCATTCTAATGTCATAATTTTGACCCGTATTCTTGGTCGACCATATCTGAGTTCCTTTCAGTACTGACACACTGGAATTGTTTGTACTTGGATTTGTACTTTGGACTTTGGTGATGATGTAAGTCTGCTCTTTAATTAATCTCTTTCAGGATCACTTAGCACTAATGATGGAGCTTCTAGGAATGATGCCACGTAAGGTAAACATTATTTTTTACATTCCTAAGCTCTTATGTTCATTACTGTCATCGATGATGAACTTCAATCTGTGGACCTTGACACTCAGATTGCACTCGGAGGGCGTTACTCCCGTGATTTCTTCAATAGATATGGTGATTTGAGGCACATCCGCCGGTTGCGTTTTTGGCCCTTGAGCAAAGTCCTCGTGGAGAAATATGATTTGAGTGAGAGAGATGCAAATGACATGACGGACTTTCTGGTTCCTATTCTTGATTTCGTTCCTGAGCAACGACCAACAGCTGGTCAGTGCCTTCTTCATCCATGGATGAATGCTGGCCCACGCCTTTTGGAGCCGTCTGTGCCTTCTTCCAACCACGGCCCAGCTGCGGATGGTGCCATTTCTGACCAAAAGAAAAAGGACAAGGACGAGAGAGAGGCCATGGAGGCTGGGATGGGAAATATCGCTATCAATTCAGATTCTAAACCCCACACAGATTCATCAACCAAAGCCTTCCAAAGCAGTCAGAAGTAGGATATCTTGCCGGAAATCTCCGGGGTGTATGTCTTAGGGGCATGTTTATTCTTTCAACATTGCTCAATGGTCTAAAGAAGTTGGTTATTCTTTTAGTATTCTCACGGTAAGAATTTGTGTTACCCTGCGCCTATCTTCTGCAGCTTATGGTAACTCAAAGATGGCCTTTTGTTACCATTGACTCGTTTGTGAACAGTGTTCATTCCCTTTTTGTCTTTGCACTGGATGCTATTCTTGATATCAAGACATTATAAAGATACATCAAGCCATTCTTGATTTTTAATCACTAGGTTTCTTCTATAGTCTTGTGATTGCATTTTTATCATATTTTTTTTATTTAAATTCTATTGAGTATTTTTTTTAATTTAGTCTCTTAGAATTGCCTCTTTAATTTAGTCAATTACAAATAAGTTATTTTTCAATTTAATTTTTTATAAAATTATTTTTGATCTCCCATATATGAATACTTTTCGATTTAATCATTTAAAAAATTGTTATTAATAATATTTTGAAAAGAATATGCTAATACAAAAAAAAAAAAAAGGAGGGCATTATTAAAATAATTTTATTTGTGGGAGTGAGAAGACAATTTTATAGAAGATTAATTTGAAAAAAATACTTCATTTATCAAAAACCGAAATAGGGTATTGGTATTGGTACATAATTTTTCGTGGTACCTCTCATGATAGTTCTTTAAAACCAGTGGTAGGTGGGCAATTTTATTGATGGCTATTGGCCACGCTTTAACTTATTGATATACAACTTGTCACTGTTTTGGTTTTTTTCAAAAAAAAACATCTCATTATCATTTTTTATGGATGTTATAAAAGGTTTGACAATTAAAAATATTTTTCATCAGAATTCTGTTATGAAGAAAGTAATATATTTATATTATTAAAATTGTACTTTTATCATTTTTAAAATTTTTTTGCAGTGATTAGTCATACTTATAAACCAATCATTTCAATAAAAATTTTCTATATTTAAAAATATGAGTATCTGGCCCTCATTAGTCAAGACCTACACACACACACACACACAATAATATTAAATTAATTTTTGATTATTTAAATAATATTTTTTAATTAAATAAAAATATAACCACATTAATATTATTATTTAAGTTTTAATTTCTAAATATTTTTTTATTAATACTTGGATATATTTTTACAAAATTTTAAATTTCACTTTTTTTTTATTATTTAAAAACAAAAGAGAGAATGAGTACAAATTAAGCTTTTAGTAGATTCCATATGTGCATTTTTAATAATGCTGATAATAATAATAATAATTATTATTATTATTATTATTATATTATTATTATTATTATTATATGCAAAATTAAAAATACCTTTTAATTTAAAAAATTATGTGAGAACTACCTTGTTTGGAGGTTTTTATTTGTAAAGTAATTTAGTGACGATTATTAAAATTTTTCTGTCGAATTAACACAAGCATAAAGAAATAAATCTAACCGGTCTAATAAAAGGTGATTGATTAAATTGTAAAATATCCTCAGTTTTAATAAAATTAATAAGAGTTCATTATAATAAAATTATGCTAGGTTTGCCTATCTTAATTTTATAATAAAAAGTTACTTTTCAAAATCTTGGCCAAATTAATTTATGTATTAAAATTTGCAATGATTTGATAATAATTTACGCGTAAGATTTAAAAAATTATATAGAATCCACATACCTATTATAGCGCTATAAAAGGCGGTTGAACATATGAGATACAAAAATATATATAGAGACCATTCAAGATATGTCTATAATATTATTTAATATATATTATATATATTTTTTGAATTAATTTTTATCTTTCATACAGTATTATTAATTAAATAAAAATAAAAAAGTTAATTCAAGTTATTATATTTTAGTATTTTTTTTTTGTTTTGAGATTTAAATGATACAATAATGTTGTTTTCGAAATATCTTAAAGTTACAAGTACAATGCTGCTTTTTTTAATTTTTCCTTTATTGCTTTTTATGATTGGATTATAACAATGTATTTTGTAGTTCTTTATATTTATAATAATTTATCCAGTATGCAATTACCTTGTATAAATTTTGATGTATTACATTACAATTTTGACAACTTATATTAATTTGATTACATTTTCAATTCAAGTAAATAAAAAATATAATCTTATAATATTATATATAATATATATTAAATAAGATTAGATTAAGAAATTTTAATTTATTGCTATATATCAATTTAATTTTAATATATGCATATATATATATATATATATATCATTTATCAAGAAGTGAGGCGAGCCACTTCATTTTAACAAAAAATAAAAAAAAGAAAGTACAACTAATATTTTTAGATGATTGTTAATAAATTTTTTTATTCATATCTTGCTAAAAATCTCTGTTTATGGTATAAAGTTGCTCAATAAGGAGAAGCGGATCCCATGGTTTGTATTTTGAACAAAATTGTGGTAATTAGATATAGATCTAATAAATTTAAATATAAAATTTTTTAGAAAGTTTAAGTGCTTTTTACAACAAGATATAGTAATATTTTAGATTTTTATTATATAGAATGATATTTTATTAAAAAAATTAAATTAGACAGTAAGATATGTGGAATACACTGTAAGGTATTAGAAAAAAATTTAATTTTTTTAATAAAATATTGTCCTATATAATAAAAATTTAAAATATTAATATTTTTTAAAAATTAATTTTTATTACTTTGGAATGTAGCAAAGAAATCTCTTTTGGAAAAATTTGGTAGCAATATTAAAAGAGATAATAATGTTAAAAGATCATAAATTTAAAATATTTATTATGAAAAATTTAAAATTATTTTAAAAGATTTAAAGACAAATTTTTACTTTGAAAAACTTTGTTATGAGATTCTTAGGCTCATCATAGGACTCCGATGTGTTCAAATAGTCTTGGAATAATGTCTTTCATAATAAACAAAATTAATTATTAGATTCTTTAAAATAATTTCAAAATTTAATATTTTATAACTTTCCCATATTGGAAACCAATATATAGTGACCAATTAATGAAACTAGTGAATCATCCATGTGACAAAGGCTGCCAAAAATATGACACTCCATGTGAATATATGATGCCAAAGAAAGAAAATTGAACAACGTTATTTAAAAAAAAAAAAAAAAAATTGAATGACATTTGTCAACCATCCCCATAAATTTTTTATTTCAGATAAACACAAAAATTTATATAAAGCTCCTCCACATGCATGGGAAGCAAACATTGAGGGTGCCAAAATTTCAATTCATTCCATTCAATGGTTGAAGCCAAATGATGTTATCAAACAAAACAGTTAGTGAAATCTTGGAGTCCCACCTTTCAATTCTTACCCATATTCATTGCTAAGGTGTTCGAAGTCCAGAGAATGTTCGGAGGCAGAAATATCTTTATTTGAAAATCCACAAATGCATGTTGGCCAAAAAGAATATCCACAAATACAGCATGCTCTCACTATCATTTCATTATTTTCTTTCTAACATATATGCAACTGAATAAATGCCCATCAGAAAAGGGAAAAAAAGTCAAATATATGATACATTAATGCAAACAGAAAAAATGTTGCTCACAAGTTTATGAGGGTGTTAGGTAGTTGCTAACACTCACTCCAAACTAATATTCATATAATGGGAGGGAAACTAACCCTTTATTACTTGGAGACAAGGATCTTCCTGCTGGTCAACCTGGTGTTGACCAACATTCCTCAATGCTATTTTCCCATATATCCTGAAAGCTTTTTATAAGCACATTATATATCTCTGGAATTCCTCCTTTGCATTGGTTTGCCACCTCATAATGTTTAGATCATTGGCTAAAAATCCTATGAACTCGTGGTTGTGGATCATTTGGATGCTCTTTTCAATGCCAATGACACTTGAACGAAAAGGTTTACGGCAAGTTAGCTGAATATATATTAAACAAATATTATAAATAATTGAGTGGAGGAATCAATTAAGATTAGTGACAAGTTAGTTAGAATTACCCACGGTGAGAGCGTTGGCAAAAATAACACCTGAGAGAATGAACACAATGGTTGATGCTCGCCCAAGAATCATTATCAATTTTTTTATGAAGAACTGTCCCCAAAAGCCAGGAAAAACAGACACTGTTGTGAGGTATAACGCTGCAAAAGAAATAACAATTATAGGTTCATATGATCGGATGACAGTAATATTTTAACTTTGAGGCAAAGAAAATTGAAGACTTGATGAAAACTACCATAAGGAATGGAAAACCTCTTGAGGAGGTAAAATTCAACCGCGGACAATGATGACGAAAACATCATCACAAATGTTTCTGTAGCACTGGCAACCTGCAATCGAGAAAATATGATGCTTCTGTAAATTAAACTTGAGTTTAAAATTAACTGTGATACACAATTGAAATGACATTATCCATTATAAAGTGTACCTGGGGTATGACACCAATCTCATGGACAAGAGGGCCGAGAATGAAGCCACCTCCAGAACCAAGTAGGCCTCCAACAGTAACCCCTAAGATGCCACAGAATGTACAAAATGCAAGGTTCAAGGCACTTTATTCTATTGAAGCTTTGCATATGAATTCTGGGTTTCCTGTGCTCTGCCTCTTCTTGTGCTCCTTCTACAACTTCACTACTTCATACCCATATACTAATAATGCCACAGGAAACTGGAAAGACCCAAAAGGACAGGGCATTCTTAAGTTTGAACCCACTAACTACATATTATTATGCAACAAGTTGTTCTTGTGTAATTGTTAATTGTCGAACTTGTAAGCAGAAAAGCACCCAATGCCATCCACTACAAATCTGTACACTATTCTGCATACCCACACCAAAGATATTTAAAACAAAAATTGAAAAATTAAACAGTAAGATAGAGAGGAACAGAGGGAGAGATATTGCCTTGTTGACTTGAAGCAGTAAAAAAGAAATCCATACAGTCATTAGCGCCAAGATCCTCTTCCACCTAAGGTTGAGACAAAGAATTTCCTGTACATACATATAGTTGAAAAGAAAGTAAATAATAATAATAATAATCAATTCCTCTCACCCAAAAGGAAATGAAATAGCAGGATACACTCTAATTAGGAAGATAAATTTACATACCAAGAATGACTTCTCCTCGTTAGGAGTCAAAAGTTCATATTCTGCTTCGATTACAACTGCATATTTCAGGAAATATAGCTATTATCACTTCAAATATTCCACTTTCTACTATCTTATGTATTGATTATTCATATGCGATATTTTAATGAGTTGCAATTGATGTATTTTATAAAGCCCAAATGAATCCCAATTCAACAACTACTATATATATAAACAAAAATGTTTTATGCTTGTCTTACGTTCACCGCGGGAATTAGCCACGAGCGCTCGTTGTTCGGCCATTTCTTTTTGCAATTAACAAACACAAATTATAGAGAAAGAGTACATGAGTTATTGTAACAAAACGCTTCTGTTGACAGGTTGTAAGAATATTTTTGGTTTGAAATCATGAAATTTTGGCCTGGAGAAGATTCTCTTTCCTCCACATCTCGATTCCCTTAAATAAAGACCTGGAGGAGGTCCCTGTACAAAAACTAAAAGAATGAAAACCATTCCATCAGCAGAGGAAATTAATAAAAAAAAAGAATCATGCAACAAGAAAATCAATTCATTCAAAGAATGAATGCATGATTGGTAGCTAATTTGTTTAACGAATGAGGCACCTAAGAAGAGAGTAATGATAAGGACAGTGATGAGCCAATAGGGAAAGACAACGCTGAGGTCAACACCAACAGTGATTCCAAGCATGAGCATGGGCTGAAATAGAAGCGCCAGATCATAGTCTAATATGGGCACTTCCTTAGTTGGATGAAGCACTCTCATATTGTACCACACCGATGATGCTGATGCCCCCATTATCATACCTACAAACTCATCCACAAACTAAATCAGAACACCAACTATTAGTTTCTCATATTTTTCGCCACTGAAGAATCAGTACAAAAAAATCACAGACAAAGAGATTGATTACATTTGGAAAGAGCAGCAGCAGACTTAGTGTCCAATCCAAGAACCAAAGAAAGCAGGGGAACGAAAATACCTCCGCCACCTACCCCTCCGACGGTTCCGCAAGCCAATCGCAAAACCCGATTACTGTAGCAATCACAAGTCTCCAAGTAACCTTCAATTCCTGGACGAACCCAAACACACCCAGAAACAGAGCATTAACAATTTCTCCATGTCAACGACAATATGTAAATGAAATGAGTAGGGTAGTGAGAGAGAGAGTAGATACGGGCCAAACTTGATCGGTTTTTGCTACACGAGCAAAGGAATTAGAGTAGGATAGAGATGTTTGGGAATGTGTAGAGTGGGAGATGAATAGCAGAGAGAGAATGGTAACGAAGAAACGGGATAGAAGATTGATGAGGAATGCTTTGGTGGACATGGCGGCTGACCAATTGGTTTTGAAGAGATACAATGAGACGCAGTCACGTTAAAGGCAATAGATAGATATACGCAGCATACAATACAAATCCACTCCTTAAATAACAAAAGAAATACAAAGCCTTCTCAAGTAACAAAGCAAGAAGAATGCTAGGAAGACGCTTCTTCGAAGTCGGAATTAATTTTGGACCCATTTTCATTATTTTTTAATTTAAAAAATTATATCATCTTCTGTTGTTAGCAGGAGATCCGAATTGATTATTTTTGCTGTCTATTTTTGTCGAAATATATGAAACATATTTTTGTTATTAAAATATAGATTTGACAGAGAAGTAATTCGGTCAAGACTTCAACTGATGCTTGTCTTACTGTTCACAAATCAAAACAATCAATCGTTCTCTGGTCTGAGTTTACATCAGTTTATTAATTTAAAAAATTCAGTTTACACATAAATGTCGCATATATATTTACTTCTAATATCTATTTTTAATTATCCTTTATTTTTTGATTGCTTTGTTTTCTATATATATATATATATATATATATATATTTTTTTTTTTTTTTTTTTTTTTTTTGCAGCTCAATATGCAAAGGAAGCGAATGATTAAGGATGTTTCCCTATTCTCCTTCTCGCTTGGTTTCAATACATTCACCTAAATTTCTTCTGAGAATTCTGACAAAAAAAAAATAAACTTTCTTCTGAGAACGAGAAGTTGAAATGATTTCCTTTTTTGTTTGGAAAATTAACTATTTTTTTTCCCTAATATTCTTTTAATTCTAATAATGTAATAATCATTGCCTGAAAAGGTCTCGCAAATTATATCACTTTTTTGGTTTTTGAATTCTAAATTGTGCCGCTTAATTGGAGTAAATTTATTATTTGATTTGTCATTGACATATAAAAAATAAGTGTCATATTTAATGTATTTATAATTTAGTGTATTTATAATTTTAAATAATAAATTTAATTATAATTATAATATAAAGATAAAATTATAATATTATTATTTTTTAATTTAATAATATTATAATTATATTGTTATATTATAATTTAGTATATGAGTGTACTTAAAATTATAAATGTATCAAAATTTTACTAAATATTAATTATAATTTTCTTGGGCAACAAAAATGTCATTCAATATTTAATAAAAAAACGTCAAATACGATAAAAACCATGCTAAATTTGCGTTGTCCAAGTTTGCAAGCAAATAATGCGAATTATGTTTCTTTTGCCTCACAATTCTTAGAACTAAATTATAGTTGATTTAGGTGTTTTTATGAGATTTTAAATATAAAAACGGTAATAATTTAAAATTTTTAATTTTAAAAATTAAAAAGAAATAGAATTAGGTAGTGCTCACTGATAATGAATGATCTAAAGACAAAAATCATGGAAACAAAAGAAATAATAGACCCTACCCTGTAAAAGATTCTAGCTGTGGCCCTCGAAGATTCAATGTCCCTTTGATTATGCCAATCCTATCCAAAATTTTGTTGGAAGGGATCATATATTAGTGGAATTTTTGTTTCAGGTAGGTGAATTTGAATTTGATACGTCACTACTTATGCGGATGAAAAAAAAGACAAAAAGAAAGAGGAAGAATATTTGAATTTGAGTTTGTTCACTTTAAAGTGCAAGATTGAAGTTTATGTGAAATCAAGTCACACACCTATGCTCTCACTTTCATATGTAGGATATAGTTCAATTTTGGAATTGGAGATGCATATTGTAATTTGAATAGGAAATAAAAATTTGAAAAAATAGAAATTGGCATCAATTATAGTAGGGCATGGTATTTTTGTACAAATAAATACTATTTGTGCCGCCACTTTAGTAACACTAGAGTGCAACCCATTCAATTCTTAAAGCTAAACTAAGTATTTACGATCGTCGATGAACAATCTTTAATAGACATAAAACATCAGGTATGATACACAATTTAAATGAAAAAAGACAGTGAAAAAAGAATAATGAGCCAATATATATTTATACTCTTCTCCTAAAACTTTTCTTTAGGTACGGTATGTATGGTATTGTATATATCATTCATTTTTACACTTTTTTTGTTGTGTACATATTAAATTTGAACAAAAATGATCTGAAATTTTTAGAAGCAAGGTTATCGAAAATTAATTTTTTTTTTTAGAAAGTTCATCATTATTATTATCTTTGTCATGATCAAAAGAATCACTATGATTTCATATATATAAATTTTGAAGAAATGTAGAGATAGAGTTGGCAAAATTCTATCTTCTCCTTTTTTTCTTCTTTGGGGTTCTTAATGGCCTTTTAAATGCTCCGTTTGATCAATTGATCACCTTTTAGCAGAAGTTGCAAGAATGGAGTAAACTACATTCCTTAATAATTTTTCAGTTCCAAATGACATTGAAACCAAGTTTGCTGTCTGTTATTTTTGGTGGTGTATATTTACTTATGAATATTGAATATGAAATGCAAGATATCTGTGTGAGGATAAAAGAATATTACGACGAAAACGTCTGTTTGCATCCACCAAGGAGGCGAAGAAAAAAATAAAAGAAGGATTTTAAGAATTAAGGAAAATTATAGAGTTTGCCAGTTTGGGTTGAAAAGCACAAATGGACAATTCTCAGGAGGACTCATTCAACAGTTGGAGGAGATTCACTGCTGCTTGTTGTTGATGGAAAAATGTTATATTTTAGATGACGATAATAGATTAGAACAATATTATAAAGAATTCAATTAAAATAAGTGTGCTCTCATTATTCTTTTTGTCATAGCATAGATTATTATTTTTTAATATGATAATACAAATATATATTCAAATGATTTTTCAATAAAAAAAAACACATATCATAAAGAGTTAATTTCATTGAAAAAAAATGAAAGACAATCAATTATAATATTTAAAATAAGCAAAAGATTATATAATTAAAATAATTGGGGCACCCGTTCCACAAAATATAACTAAAATTAAAATTCAACAAGCGTGATAGACTTTTCATCATAATCAACATTTATAAAATCTTTCACGTTCCACTAATTTTGCTTATACTTTAAAAAAAAACTTAACTTTGTGTCTATTAATAACCATTAATTACATACAATCACACAATTTAGGTGATATATTGGCAAAAAGAAGTCCTGATGTTTCTTTTTCCTTGGTGTCGGGGGACTTAGCTGCAGATTGGGTTGCAAGAAACTTTGCAAGAGGGACGTGTCTTAAAACCGATAACTTGGTAACAACTGACTTATGGCAATTGAGAGTTAAAAAAATAGTGATACACAAAAGGAATAGAAAACCTTTTCTTTTGGATGGAAAACACATTCCGGATCTGTTGCACAAATAATCCTAAAACCAATATGGTCAAAGCAGGCTATCTTCTAGGAAAGTTGAGGAACTTGATGCCATAGGCAAACACCAAAAAGAAGAGGAGAACCCAACCCACATGAGCAGCAGCAACCACGGGAAGAAAATCATAGTCAAAGCCTAAATTTTAAAATTATTTTAAAATGCTTCAAAATTTTTTACTTTGAAAAATCCGTCTACTTTTATTAGACATGATCAAAATTCTAAAACAATATCTTTTAAAATGAAGTAAACGAACTATCCAGACTAGTGAACAAGTTGAGTTTTAAGATCATGTGACGAGAACACTGGAGCTTTCGGATCATGACTTGCCTTCCAACATGTTATTGCAAAGAGCATCTCATGATGATGTTTTTTCAGCAACTTACACGTGTTGATTAGTAAAAATTTTTTAGTGCTCTAAAGTATATAAATGTACGAATGCTTTCGTTACCTGTGCCAATATTGCGATGCCATGTGTAAAGTATGTGGGAAGGAGGAGTAAAGGGGAAAAAATTGGAAAAAAACTAACCTTAAGTTTTTATATTTACAATATGACCTTACTATTTATCTTATATATACTGTTACCTAATATTAATAATATTTACATTCTTCCAACATATTTTACTTATTTTTTTTTTCAAATCAGATCTAAATATCTTTTGTATGTCATCTTCTCTTGGAAAATCTTGCTACTCTTTTTCAACTCCAAACATGTTTTCAACTAAAAAAAATTTACATAATCCAAAATAATAGATCTAGTTAAAAATAAGTGATAATAAAAATATATTAAAGCTTTGACATGGAAAGTTAAAAAAATATTTTAAAAATTAAAATCAACAAGAAACAAAAAAAATTTGCAAAAAAATTTTAGTTGCTACAAACTCTGTAATACAAAGGAGTGAGACTTTGCACTACATCGACGAGAAGGGAGGGAAATAGGCGAAAGGGGATGGTAAGAGTTTCCAACCGAAAAAGTGGTTGAAATTTCCAACCAATTTTTTGGTAAAAAATTTTGACCAACTTTTAGTATGACACTATGAAATTAATAAAAAATAATAAATTAATATAAATATACTTGAAAAGGAATAAAGTAAAAAGGATATAGAACATGTGATATGGATTCAGATGCTTTTGAAGATTTTAGTGAGTTCTTGATTATAAAGTCATAGGCAAGAAAGACAGTGTTGAACATTTATTTGGATGAAACAAACGACAATTTGAATATAGAAATTGACATTTTAAATTATTGGAAGTCAAATGTTGCACAATTTCTTAAGCTTACAACAGTTGCCTAAGATGTTTTGGCCATCCCAATATTACTGAGGCTTTTGAATATACATTTAGTATTGGGAAGAAAGTAATCTATCCTTGGAAGTCTTCATGGAGTAGGAAGACTATTGAAGTTTTAGTGTATTTAGAGGATTGGTATCATGCAAAAAGCTTTACACAAGGTAAATTTTCATGTAATATTCATTTATGAATTAGTATTATTTCTTTCAATATTACTAATGCTATATATATATATATATATATATTGCCACAAATTATATCTCTTATGTTTTGGCATTTTAAAAGAGTCTCAATTGGATGATGTGGCCTCCTTTGATGATGATGTTAGTACTAATTCTAATGTGGAAGATGTGTTTTAACATTGTAAGGTTTCTAGTATTATGGATTTTTTTTTTTGTTTAAGTTATTGATGAAGTGGCTAATTTTTTCTTTGTGTTTCATGATGAAGGTATTGAAGATTGCATTGCAATGATTTGAATTTCTAAAGATTGTGTCATTTCCATGGTTCTTGTTGTATTAGTGTATTTTCTCTATGTAATTGAAGTGAAGATCGAAGAAAATATGCTTGCTTGTCTTTTATATTAAGTTCATGAGTCATAGCTTTAGCTTATGAGACTTTTCCAAGTGGTTGTGATTAGATTATGTGACTGTCAGATTAATTTAGATTTCTCACTTTAACTACATTTTTGTTAGTAGTAGACATAGTTTTTTTTTATTTTTTTCTATTAAAGTGAAAATATTGGATTACTATTGCTCAAATTTAAGCCCAAGCCTAGGCTAGCAAAAAAAAAGCCCGACCCATTTTGACGAAGGCCTAACCCTTGATTAGGTCTACTCTAAACATGTTTAAGAGATATTTTAAAAATTAGAATTAGCTAAAAACAAAAAAAAAATTGCAAAAAAAGTTTATTTGCTACAAAACTCTATAATATAGAGAAGCAAGACTTTGCACTACATGGACAAGGAGGGAAGGAGGTAGGCAAAAGGCAATGGTTAAGGTTTCCAATAGAAAAAGTGGTCGAAATTTCCAACCAATTTTTTGGTAAAAAATTCTGACCAATTTTCAGTATGAAACTATGAAATTAATAAAAAAAATAATAAATTAGTATAAATATACTTGAAATGGAATAAAGTAAAAGGGATATTGAAAATTATAAAGTTGTTTAAAATTATTTTAAAATAATCTATGTTAAAATTTTTATGTGGTTCAAAATAATTATAAATAATATAAAAATATAGTTCAAATTTGTACAAATTATTTCATTGTCTAAAGATTATTCTAAATAATAATTAGTTTATAAAATATATTTGTGAAAGAAACAAATGAGGTACAATAGTTATATCTCCTCTAATTGATTACTTCTCTTTTTCTTTGATATGCTTATCACGTGCTTCGTCTTTCTTCTTCTATATATCTTCCTTCTTTCTTCTCCAGTGGAGCAATCATCCTTTCTTCTCTTCTCATCATACTATTTTGACGAAGCATCTCCAGCAAGATCAAGAAGATGTACAGTAAACTACATATATGATTTTATCACTTACTCTCATGGTTATATTTATAGTTAAAGAATATTAGGTATGGTAACTGAGAATAAAGATATAAGAGTTTCAACCAATTTCCAACAAATTCTGACCAAATGTTGATAATTTTTTAACATTTGATATATATATATATATATATATGTGTGTGTGTGTGTGTGTGTGTTACAAAATTTTTAATTTATTTTCTTTGAATAAAAGTTCATAATATACAACTTCTTCAAAATATTGAATTATTTTATGGAAAACCTGGGTTCATAATAAAATATATAAAATGTAGGATTAAATTGTAAATTATATCAATAATGGCTAGTTAGTTGCAAATAGATGTTTACATATTATTACGTGAAAATCATAAATAAGAAGTGTTTACCTTCAATCGTGGAAGGAAATTGTTGTTTAATTTAAGAGGGGTGATAAATTTTTGCTATGATAGACGATGTGTAATAATCGTGAATATAGGTTGAATGTGGTGTGTTGTCATAACCGACCTTTCGGCAAGGAAAATAAAAAGTGGTTTTAAATTAATTCCCAAAATGAATTTTGAAAATCAATTAGTTTAGAGTCGCCACAAAAATTTTTTAAAAAAAAACTTTAAAAAACCAATTTAAAATAAAAAGAAAAAGGCAAAATAGTCTGTGAAATCAGAGATGAGGTCGTGAGTCTATTTGAGTGTAGGGAAGGTGTTAGACACCCTACAACACCTGTCCATAAGGATAGTTACCTTAAACTAGTTAGCTGAAATAAAATATGACCTTAAATTTATCTCAATTACCCTTTATTGACATGTATGCCTGCTAAACAAATAAGACAAAAATGACAATAATGGAAGCAAACAGATAGATATTTACAAAGGGCAAACTTGACCTAGGATGAAAGCCTAAGACCTACGTATCCTATGATAGGGACCAAAGCCCACTTAGTTTGACAAAAAGGGGGTGTCGGTTAGTTAATGATTTGTAATTTTTGTGATGAGAACAGGAGAGTTCAAATTGAACAGACTTTCGTAAACAAAACAAGATTGGAATTTGATTTGTGTGTTTTAATTCACAACAACCTAATTAATCTAGATCTCTTGACCTCTTCATTTTTCCTATTTTTAATTTTTGTTTATTTTTAGAATTTTAATCTTTATTTTGAAATTTAAATGAAATGATTATGGGATAAGATTTTTAGGATTTTTGCGAGTTTATGATTTTTTGGAATTGAAATATAATTATAATGAAAGGAATATTTTTGAATTAATTTATTTTTTAGGGTTTTCAAAACTGGAATTTATCGTTGAAATTAGGATGAAAATAAAACCATTTTTCATATTTTTGAATTTATATATTTCTTGGATTTTTGGATTTTTGTTTTAATTTTCAAAATGAGATCATAATGAAGAAATAATTTCTTAGGATTTTAATTATGAATAACAGGGAAAATAAACCCCTTTTTTTTTCTTAATATATATTTTGGAATTTATTTTATTTTTGCATTTTTTACAATGGGCATCAAATTTTAAAGCATGAAGAGACTAAAGATTCCATACGGCCTTTACTAATTTATTCACAAGAGCTTGAGGAGATTTAGGGTCTCACACGACCTTTGTCTAAATGTCTAAAGAGACTAGTGTTCTCACATGACTTTTGTTTAAATGCCCAAAGAGATTAATATTCTCACGTGGCTTTTGTCTAAATGTATAAGGAAATTAATATTTTCATACGGCTTTTGTCTAAGTGCCTAAGGAGACTAATGTTCTTATGTGGCATTGTTGAAAATTGGGACAGGATAATGATAAGAATAATAATAATGATACTAGTGGTGGAAAGAGTACACTAAACAATAATATAAGATAAAGTAGAATAAATAAATAAATAAATAACTAAATGAATAAACTAAATAAAAATTTAAAAAACGTCAAAAATATGAAAATAAGAAATATATACAAATATATATACAAATATATGTATATATATAAAATATGATAAAATGAATAATAAAATAAAATGAAAATAAAGTAAATAATAAAAGAAATAAAAAATAAAATAAAGTAGAATAAAATAAAATACCAAAAAATTAAAAAAATAACAAAACAAATAAAAACAAATCGCATTTCTCCCTCAGATGTTGTATATCAATTTTGAATGCTGTCAGCCCTAGAATATCGTTATTCAGAGATGGATTCATAGAAATCACCACCAACACCAGGTCTTTGCAAACTCAAATAGTTGAGACCATGTGTGCTTGTAAGAACTGGCTCCAGTAAATAAGAATTGCCACATTCCAATGGCTATATTTAAAGCCAAGGATTTCTGACCCTGGGTTCTCGAGGACAAAAAACCAGATACTCCTTTCGGACATCATCAGAGACTTTTGAAGTAGTCTAGTGTCCTGATTCATCATCACCCAAGTGTTTGTTGCTCTTCCAATGATTTCATTGGTGGCATGGTCTTTAAGTATAAAATCACGTCTGGTTCCAACTCTTCCCTCCCCTTGATGCCATGTCTCTATTTCATCTACATCACTCCAAGCAGGGTATTTGTAGATCTCAATATGCATGCGAGCAATCACCCATATAAGATGCAACTTTCTCATAGTAGGGGTTGTTGCAACCGGTTTGCCAAAGTCCCCGAATGGGGTTCAACCCAGGTCACCACGCTGTCGAGCCCAAAACCGCCAAGGTCTGACACGACGACAAGAACTGGCGACATTTTAGTCTCCCGAGGGCAAAAAAACGACGTCGCTCATACGGCGAGTGAATAGTGCACTGGGCGGAGCTTGGAATCGGCATTTGGCAAGAGCTTGAATGGGATTAGTGCCATTACACGAAATCTTCAACATTTTCCGTAGAAAATTCTTTTTTTCTCTCCTTTTTCACGTTGCTCTGCTATCTTCCTCTTTTATCGGCTTTCTCTCTCTAACTTGGCTCCGATTCATTCATGTCAACACGCCAGCTGTCTCTCTCAATCTCTCCACCTCGGCACTCAGTCTATCGCTGCTATCTGTCCGTGACTTCTTCTCAGCTCGGTCTCGGCTTCTCCTTGGTCCGTAATGGCTCAGTTTTTGGACAAGCACCAGCTTTGTCCTATTCACCTTGGGAGATTACATGAGAGGATTTCCATCTCTGGTAAAAATAACCTAAGTTGACTCTTCCATGGGCGATGCAGTTCTGGCCCTCTTTGATTGTACCACAAGTCGTATCATTGTACAAAGGGCCTATTCCGTCACGAACCCATTTGCCATCGAAGTAGTCTCACGGTGAAGTTGAAGTCACATCCACTTTAGCCTCTTCCTCTCACTCTTCAGTTCACTGCTCCTCCTCCTTCAAACGCCTCTAAGCTTTGAACTTTAAGACCTTTCTCCCCCTCCCCATTCCAGAATGTGTCCCAAAAAGATTCGTTTCTAGCAAGCCGGAAAGCCTCCTTTTTCCAGTTTTCTTCATTCCTGTATAGTCCCTCTCATTATGCTTGACTAGCAAAGACAAATTTGTTTTCTTCTTCGTTTTAATTTTTTTTTACATATATATTTTTCATATATATAGTTTTTATGATTTTTACTTTGATTTATTATTATTATTGTTATTAGTTTGATTAGTCAATTTTATTTTTGGGTCATGAGTTTATTTAATTGTCTCTTGTTATTTATTTTTAATTTCAAATTGTCCCCACTTGAGGATGTCATCTAAGGCTTTGTCATTTTTAATTTTTCTTAATTATTAATTAATTAAGTAATTAGGGATGGAGTGATCACATGTGTAATAAAAATTTTATTGAAGCTTGAATTGCAGGTGTAAAACTAAGAAGAAAAGAACAAGGACAAGCATGATGAGTGCGATTGGAATGCTCCTGAATATTATAGTGACAGTTTAGGAGGGTCACACCCAGAAAAAGTTAAAAGAATGAATGATGAATAAGTAAAGTAAAATATTAAATATGATAACTAGAGAGGTGAAGTGAACGAGGATTTAGGGAATGATGAAATGATACATATAGCTAAACTAAAGGCAAGTGACATAATTCGGTTAAAATTTTCATGTGAGGATACATCCTATAATTTTTATTGTAAATATACATTGTGTGTTGGGTTCATTGTTCATAAACATAACATCTATTGTGACAAGAAAGATGTGATCATATGACGTGAATTTATTTGTAGCAATGAAAGTTTTAAGGGGTTGAAACATTTGAAAAGAAAATAGAACAAGGGAGGTAAGAGTTATGAGAAGAAATTGTCGTAAGGTGATGTTACGTGTGTGCTTAGATGGTGCGTTGAATAAGTGGATGGTTACAAGTTTTTGAGAGTTACAAATTTGAACCATTTCACTTGGGTTTTTGAGAGTTAGAACTGATGCTATATTAGAAGTCACTGTTTATAAGAGGAATGATCAAAGTCTTATTAACACCTGATAAGGATACTCCAAGAATCTTTGGAATTAGAATGATCCGGCTGGAGAATTGAAATGCAAAAGAAGGGAATTGAGATGTGTTGATTGTGTTCACTAAATGCTTTGAAGGCCTTGTAAAATTTCTACGTTTTTGGAGTCTACACTTGTATGGCTGATAAGGTAGACTTTATTAGGAATATTGTGATGCTAGTTTAAATATGGACTGAACTTGTTTCACTGACAATATGTAATGATATGTGTTATGCGGCTGACATGGATACTTGATAGCATTGAGTGTAACCTTTGCATATATATTTATATATATAGTTGCACCGGGCTATTTCTTGCTGTCAAAGAAATGGTTTGGTTTTGGCTCTGTTTTGATAAGCAATTTCTTGGATATAATTGCATTCTAATGTCATAATTTTGACCCGTATTCTTGGTCGACCATATCTGAGTTCCTTTCAGTACTGACACACTGGAATTGTTTGTACTTGGATTTGTACTTTGGACTTTGGTGATGATGTAAGTCTGCTCTTTAATTAATCTCTTTCAGGATCACTTAGCACTAATGATGGAGCTTCTAGGAATGATGCCACGTAAGGTAAACATTATTTTTTACATTCCTAAGCTCTTATGTTCATTACTGTCATCGATGATGAACTTCAATCTGTGGACCTTGACACTCAGATTGCACTCGGAGGGCGTTACTCCCGTGATTTCTTCAATAGATATGGTGATTTGAGGCACATCCGCCGGTTGCGTTTTTGGCCCTTGAGCAAAGTCCTCGTGGAGAAATATGATTTGAGTGAGAGAGATGCAAATGACATGACGGACTTTCTGGTTCCTATTCTTGATTTCGTTCCTGAGCAACGACCAACAGCTGGTCAGTGCCTTCTTCATCCATGGATGAATGCTGGCCCACGCCTTTTGGAGCCGTCTGTGCCTTCTTCCAACCACGGCCCAGCTGCGGATGGTGCCATTTCTGACCAAAAGAAAAAGGACAAGGACGAGAGAGAGGCCATGGAGGCTGGGATGGGAAATATCGCTATCAATTCAGATTCTAAACCCCACACAGATTCATCAACCAAAGCCTTCCAAAGCAGTCAGAAGTAGGATATCTTGCCGGAAATCTCCGGGGTGTATGTCTTAGGGGCATGTTTATTCTTTCAACATTGCTCAATGGTCTAAAGAAGTTGGTTATTCTTTTAGTATTCTCACGGTAAGAATTTGTGTTACCCTGCGCCTATCTTCTGCAGCTTATGGTAACTCAAAGATGGCCTTTTGTTACCATTGACTCGTTTGTGAACAGTGTTCATTCCCTTTTTGTCTTTGCACTGGATGCTATTCTTGATATCAAGACATTATAAAGATACATCAAGCCATTCTTGATTTTTAATCACTAGGTTTCTTCTATAGTCTTGTGATTGCATTTTTATCATATTTTTTTTATTTAAATTCTATTGAGTATTTTTTTTAATTTAGTCTCTTAGAATTGCCTCTTTAATTTAGTCAATTACAAATAAGTTATTTTTCAATTTAATTTTTTATAAAATTATTTTTGATCTCCCATATATGAATACTTTTCGATTTAATCATTTAAAAAATTGTTATTAATAATATTTTGAAAAGAATATGCTAATACAAAAAAAAAAAAAAGGAGGGCATTATTAAAATAATTTTATTTGTGGGAGTGAGAAGACAATTTTATAGAAGATTAATTTGAAAAAAATACTTCATTTATCAAAAACCGAAATAGGGTATTGGTATTGGTACATAATTTTTCGTGGTACCTCTCATGATAGTTCTTTAAAACCAGTGGTAGGTGGGCAATTTTATTGATGGCTATTGGCCACGCTTTAACTTATTGATATACAACTTGTCACTGTTTTGGTTTTTTTCAAAAAAAAACATCTCATTATCATTTTTTATGGATGTTATAAAAGGTTTGACAATTAAAAATATTTTTCATCAGAATTCTGTTATGAAGAAAGTAATATATTTATATTATTAAAATTGTACTTTTATCATTTTTAAAATTTTTTTGCAGTGATTAGTCATACTTATAAACCAATCATTTCAATAAAAATTTTCTATATTTAAAAATATGAGTATCTGGCCCTCATTAGTCAAGACCTACACACACACACACACACACACACAATAATATTAAATTAATTTTTGATTATTTAAATAATATTTTTTAATTAAATAAAAATATAACCACATTAATATTATTATTTAAGTTTTAATTTCTAAATATTTTTTTATTAATACTTGGATATATTTTTACAAAATTTTAAATTTCACTTTTTTTTTATTATTTAAAAACAAAAGAGAGAATGAGTACAAATTAAGCTTTTAGTAGATTCCATATGTGCATTTTTAATAATGCTGATAATAATAATAATAATAATAATTATTATTATTATTATATTATTATTATTATTATTATATGCAAAATTAAAAATACCTTTTAATTTAAAAAATTATGTGAGAACTACCTTGTTTGGAGGTTTTTATTTGTAAAGTAATTTAGTGACGATTATTAAAATTTTTCTGTCGAATTAACACAAGCATAAAGAAATAAATCTAACCGGTCTAATAAAAGGTGATTGATTAAATTGTAAAATATCCTCAGTTTTAATAAAATTAATAAGAGTTCATTATAATAAAATTATGCTAGGTTTGCCTATCTTAATTTTATAATAAAAAGTTACTTTTCAAAATCTTGGCCAAATTAATTTATGTATTAAAATTTGCAATGATTTGATAATAATTTACGCGTAAGATTTAAAAAATTATATAGAATCCACATACCTATTATAGCGCTATAAAAGGCGGTTGAACATATGAGATACAAAAATATATATAGAGACCATTCAAGATATGTCTATAATATTATTTAATATATATTATATATATTTTTTGAATTAATTTTTATCTTTCATACAGTATTATTAATTAAATAAAAATAAAAAAGTTAATTCAAGTTATTATATTTTAGTATTTTTTTTTTGTTTTGAGATTTAAATGATACAATAATGTTGTTTTCGAAATATCTTAAAGTTACAAGTACAATGCTGCTTTTTTTAATTTTTCCTTTATTGCTTTTTATGATTGGATTATAACAATGTATTTTGTAGTTCTTTATATTTATAATAATTTATCCAGTATGCAATTACCTTGTATAAATTTTGATGTATTACATTACAATTTTGACAACTTATATTAATTTGATTACATTTTCAATTCAAGTAAATAAAAAATATAATCTTATAATATTATATATAATATATATTAAATAAGATTAGATTAAGAAATTTTAATTTATTGCTATATATCAATTTAATTTTAATATATGCATATATATATATATATATATATCATTTATCAAGAAGTGAGGCGAGCCACTTCATTTTAACAAAAAATAAAAAAAAGAAAGTACAACTAATATTTTTAGATGATTGTTAATAAATTTTTTTATTCATATCTTGCTAAAAATCTCTGTTTATGGTATAAAGTTGCTCAATAAGGAGAAGCGGATCCCATGGTTTGTATTTTGAACAAAATTGTGGTAATTAGATATAGATCTAATAAATTTAAATATAAAATTTTTTAGAAAGTTTAAGTGCTTTTTACAACAAGATATAGTAATATTTTAGATTTTTATTATATAGAATGATATTTTATTAAAAAAATTAAATTAGACAGTAAGATATGTGGAATACACTGTAAGGTATTAGAAAAAAATTTAATTTTTTTAATAAAATATTGTCCTATATAATAAAAATTTAAAATATTAATATTTTTTAAAAATTAATTTTTATTACTTTGGAATGTAGCAAAGAAATCTCTTTTGGAAAAATTTGGTAGCAATATTAAAAGAGATAATAATGTTAAAAGATCATAAATTTAAAATATTTATTATGAAAAATTTAAAATTATTTTAAAAGATTTAAAGACAAATTTTTACTTTGAAAAACTTTGTTATGAGATTCTTAGGCTCATCATAGGACTCCGATGTGTTCAAATAGTCTTGGAATAATGTCTTTCATAATAAACAAAATTAATTATTAGATTCTTTAAAATAATTTCAAAATTTAATATTTTATAACTTTCCCATATTGGAAACCAATATATAGTGACCAATTAATGAAACTAGTGAATCATCCATGTGACAAAGGCTGCCAAAAATATGACACTCCATGTGAATATATGATGCCAAAGAAAGAAAATTGAACAACGTTATTTAAAAAAAAAAAAAAAAAATTGAATGACATTTGTCAACCATCCCCATAAATTTTTTATTTCAGATAAACACAAAAATTTATATAAAGCTCCTCCACATGCATGGGAAGCAAACATTGAGGGTGCCAAAATTTCAATTCATTCCATTCAATGGTTGAAGCCAAATGATGTTATCAAACAAAACAGTTAGTGAAATCTTGGAGTCCCACCTTTCAATTCTTACCCATATTCATTGCTAAGGTGTTCGAAGTCCAGAGAATGTTCGGAGGCAGAAATATCTTTATTTGAAAATCCACAAATGCATGTTGGCCAAAAAGAATATCCACAAATACAGCATGCTCTCACTATCATTTCATTATTTTCTTTCTAACATATATGCAACTGAATAAATGCCCATCAGAAAAGGGAAAAAAAGTCAAATATATGATACATTAATGCAAACAGAAAAAATGTTGCTCACAAGTTTATGAGGGTGTTAGGTAGTTGCTAACACTCACTCCAAACTAATATTCATATAATGGGAGGGAAACTAACCCTTTATTACTTGGAGACAAGGATCTTCCTGCTGGTCAACCTGGTGTTGACCAACATTCCTCAATGCTATTTTCCCATATATCCTGAAAGCTTTTTATAAGCACATTATATATCTCTGGAATTCCTCCTTTGCATTGGTTTGCCACCTCATAATGTTTAGATCATTGGCTAAAAATCCTATGAACTCGTGGTTGTGGATCATTTGGATGCTCTTTTCAATGCCAATGACACTTGAACGAAAAGGTTTACGGCAAGTTAGCTGAATATATATTAAACAAATATTATAAATAATTGAGTGGAGGAATCAATTAAGATTAGTGACAAGTTAGTTAGAATTACCCACGGTGAGAGCGTTGGCAAAAATAACACCTGAGAGAATGAACACAATGGTTGATGCTCGCCCAAGAATCATTATCAATTTTTTTATGAAGAACTGTCCCCAAAAGCCAGGAAAAACAGACACTGTTGTGAGGTATAACGCTGCAAAAGAAATAACAATTATAGGTTCATATGATCGGATGACAGTAATATTTTAACTTTGAGGCAAAGAAAATTGAAGACTTGATGAAAACTACCATAAGGAATGGAAAACCTCTTGAGGAGGTAAAATTCAACCGCGGACAATGATGACGAAAACATCATCACAAATGTTTCTGTAGCACTGGCAACCTGCAATCGAGAAAATATGATGCTTCTGTAAATTAAACTTGAGTTTAAAATTAACTGTGATACACAATTGAAATGACATTATCCATTATAAAGTGTACCTGGGGTATGACACCAATCTCATGGACAAGAGGGCCGAGAATGAAGCCACCTCCAGAACCAAGTAGGCCTCCAACAGTAACCCCTAAGATGCCACAGAATGTACAAAATGCAAGGTTCAAGGCACTTTATTCTATTGAAGCTTTGCATATGAATTCTGGGTTTCCTGTGCTCTGCCTCTTCTTGTGCTCCTTCTACAACTTCACTACTTCATACCCATATACTAATAATGCCACAGGAAACTGGAAAGACCCAAAAGGACAGGGCATTCTTAAGTTTGAACCCACTAACTACATATTATTATGCAACAAGTTGTTCTTGTGTAATTGTTAATTGTCGAACTTGTAAGCAGAAAAGCACCCAATGCCATCCACTACAAATCTGTACACTATTCTGCATACCCACACCAAAGATATTTAAAACAAAAATTGAAAAATTAAACAGTAAGATAGAGAGGAACAGAGGGAGAGATATTGCCTTGTTGACTTGAAGCAGTAAAAAAGAAATCCATACAGTCATTAGCGCCAAGATCCTCTTCCACCTAAGGTTGAGACAAAGAATTTCCTGTACATACATATAGTTGAAAAGAAAGTAAATAATAATAATAATAATCAATTCCTCTCACCCAAAAGGAAATGAAATAGCAGGATACACTCTAATTAGGAAGATAAATTTACATACCAAGAATGACTTCTCCTCGTTAGGAGTCAAAAGTTCATATTCTGCTTCGATTACAACTGCATATTTCAGGAAATATAGCTATTATCACTTCAAATATTCCACTTTCTACTATCTTATGTATTGATTATTCATATGCGATATTTTAATGAGTTGCAATTGATGTATTTTATAAAGCCCAAATGAATCCCAATTCAACAACTACTATATATATAAACAAAAATGTTTTATGCTTGTCTTACGTTCACCGCGGGAATTAGCCACGAGCGCTCGTTGTTCGGCCATTTCTTTTTGCAATTAACAAACACAAATTATAGAGAAAGAGTACATGAGTTATTGTAACAAAACGCTTCTGTTGACAGGTTGTAAGAATATTTTTGGTTTGAAATCATGAAATTTTGGCCTGGAGAAGATTCTCTTTCCTCCACATCTCGATTCCCTTAAATAAAGACCTGGAGGAGGTCCCTGTACAAAAACTAAAAGAATGAAAACCATTCCATCAGCAGAGGAAATTAATAAAAAAAAAGAATCATGCAACAAGAAAATCAATTCATTCAAAGAATGAATGCATGATTGGTAGCTAATTTGTTTAACGAATGAGGCACCTAAGAAGAGAGTAATGATAAGGACAGTGATGAGCCAATAGGGAAAGACAACGCTGAGGTCAACACCAACAGTGATTCCAAGCATGAGCATGGGCTGAAATAGAAGCGCCAGATCATAGTCTAATATGGGCACTTCCTTAGTTGGATGAAGCACTCTCATATTGTACCACACCGATGATGCTGATGCCCCCATTATCATACCTACAAACTCATCCACAAACTAAATCAGAACACCAACTATTAGTTTCTCATATTTTTCGCCACTGAAGAATCAGTACAAAAAAATCACAGACAAAGAGATTGATTACATTTGGAAAGAGCAGCAGCAGACTTAGTGTCCAATCCAAGAACCAAAGAAAGCAGGGGAACGAAAATACCTCCGCCACCTACCCCTCCGACGGTTCCGCAAGCCAATCGCAAAACCCGATTACTGTAGCAATCACAAGTCTCCAAGTAACCTTCAATTCCTGGACGAACCCAAACACACCCAGAAACAGAGCATTAACAATTTCTCCATGTCAACGACAATATGTAAATGAAATGAGTAGGGTAGTGAGAGAGAGAGTAGATACGGGCCAAACTTGATCGGTTTTTGCTACACGAGCAAAGGAATTAGAGTAGGATAGAGATGTTTGGGAATGTGTAGAGTGGGAGATGAATAGCAGAGAGAGAATGGTAACGAAGAAACGGGATAGAAGATTGATGAGGAATGCTTTGGTGGACATGGCGGCTGACCAATTGGTTTTGAAGAGATACAATGAGACGCAGTCACGTTAAAGGCAATAGATAGATATACGCAGCATACAATACAAATCCACTCCTTAAATAACAAAAGAAATACAAAGCCTTCTCAAGTAACAAAGCAAGAAGAATGCTAGGAAGACGCTTCTTCGAAGTCGGAATTAATTTTGGACCCATTTTCATTATTTTTTAATTTAAAAAATTATATCATCTTCTGTTGTTAGCAGGAGATCCGAATTGATTATTTTTGCTGTCTATTTTTGTCGAAATATATGAAACATATTTTTGTTATTAAAATATAGATTTGACAGAGAAGTAATTCGGTCAAGACTTCAACTGATGCTTGTCTTACTGTTCACAAATCAAAACAATCAATCGTTCTCTGGTCTGAGTTTACATCAGTTTATTAATTTAAAAAATTCAGTTTACACATAAATGTCGCATATATATTTACTTCTAATATCTATTTTTAATTATCCTTTATTTTTTGATTGCTTTGTTTTCTATATATATATATATATATATATATATATATATTTTTTTTTTTTTTTTTTTTTTTGCAGCTCAATATGCAAAGGAAGCGAATGATTAAGGATGTTTCCCTATTCTCCTTCTCGCTTGGTTTCAATACATTCACCTAAATTTCTTCTGAGAATTCTGACAAAAAAAAAATAAACTTTCTTCTGAGAACGAGAAGTTGAAATGATTTCCTTTTTTGTTTGGAAAATTAACTATTTTTTTTCCCTAATATTCTTTTAATTCTAATAATGTAATAATCATTGCCTGAAAAGGTCTCGCAAATTATATCACTTTTTTGGTTTTTGAATTCTAAATTGTGCCGCTTAATTGGAGTAAATTTATTATTTGATTTGTCATTGACATATAAAAAATAAGTGTCATATTTAATGTATTTATAATTTAGTGTATTTATAATTTTAAATAATAAATTTAATTATAATTATAATATAAAGATAAAATTATAATATTATTATTTTTTAATTTAATAATATTATAATTATATTGTTATATTATAATTTAGTATATGAGTGTACTTAAAATTATAAATGTATCAAAATTTTACTAAATATTAATTATAATTTTCTTGGGCAACAAAAATGTCATTCAATATTTAATAAAAAAACGTCAAATACGATAAAAACCATGCTAAATTTGCGTTGTCCAAGTTTGCAAGCAAATAATGCGAATTATGTTTCTTTTGCCTCACAATTCTTAGAACTAAATTATAGTTGATTTAGGTGTTTTTATGAGATTTTAAATATAAAAACGGTAATAATTTAAAATTTTTAATTTTAAAAATTAAAAAGAAATAGAATTAGGTAGTGCTCACTGATAATGAATGATCTAAAGACAAAAATCATGGAAACAAAAGAAATAATAGACCCTACCCTGTAAAAGATTCTAGCTGTGGCCCTCGAAGATTCAATGTCCCTTTGATTATGCCAATCCTATCCAAAATTTTGTTGGAAGGGATCATATATTAGTGGAATTTTTGTTTCAGGTAGGTGAATTTGAATTTGATACGTCACTACTTATGCGGATGAAAAAAAAGACAAAAAGAAAGAGGAAGAATATTTGAATTTGAGTTTGTTCACTTTAAAGTGCAAGATTGAAGTTTATGTGAAATCAAGTCACACACCTATGCTCTCACTTTCATATGTAGGATATAGTTCAATTTTGGAATTGGAGATGCATATTGTAATTTGAATAGGAAATAAAAATTTGAAAAAATAGAAATTGGCATCAATTATAGTAGGGCATGGTATTTTTGTACAAATAAATACTATTTGTGCCGCCACTTTAGTAACACTAGAGTGCAACCCATTCAATTCTTAAAGCTAAACTAAGTATTTACGATCGTCGATGAACAATCTTTAATAGACATAAAACATCAGGTATGATACACAATTTAAATGAAAAAAGACAGTGAAAAAAGAATAATGAGCCAATATATATTTATACTCTTCTCCTAAAACTTTTCTTTAGGTACGGTATGTATGGTATTGTATATATCATTCATTTTTACACTTTTTTTGTTGTGTACATATTAAATTTGAACAAAAATGATCTGAAATTTTTAGAAGCAAGGTTATCGAAAATTAATTTTTTTTTTTAGAAAGTTCATCATTATTATTATCTTTGTCATGATCAAAAGAATCACTATGATTTCATATATATAAATTTTGAAGAAATGTAGAGATAGAGTTGGCAAAATTCTATCTTCTCCTTTTTTTCTTCTTTGGGGTTCTTAATGGCCTTTTAAATGCTCCGTTTGATCAATTGATCACCTTTTAGCAGAAGTTGCAAGAATGGAGTAAACTACATTCCTTAATAATTTTTCAGTTCCAAATGACATTGAAACCAAGTTTGCTGTCTGTTATTTTTGGTGGTGTATATTTACTTATGAATATTGAATATGAAATGCAAGATATCTGTGTGAGGATAAAAGAATATTACGACGAAAACGTCTGTTTGCATCCACCAAGGAGGCGAAGAAAAAAATAAAAGAAGGATTTTAAGAATTAAGGAAAATTATAGAGTTTGCCAGTTTGGGTTGAAAAGCACAAATGGACAATTCTCAGGAGGACTCATTCAACAGTTGGAGGAGATTCACTGCTGCTTGTTGTTGATGGAAAAATGTTATATTTTAGATGACGATAATAGATTAGAACAATATTATAAAGAATTCAATTAAAATAAGTGTGCTCTCATTATTCTTTTTGTCATAGCATAGATTATTATTTTTTAATATGATAATACAAATATATATTCAAATGATTTTTCAATAAAAAAAAACACATATCATAAAGAGTTAATTTCATTGAAAAAAAATGAAAGACAATCAATTATAATATTTAAAATAAGCAAAAGATTATATAATTAAAATAATTGGGGCACCCGTTCCACAAAATATAACTAAAATTAAAATTCAACAAGCGTGATAGACTTTTCATCATAATCAACATTTATAAAATCTTTCACGTTCCACTAATTTTGCTTATACTTTAAAAAAAAACTTAACTTTGTGTCTATTAATAACCATTAATTACATACAATCACACAATTTAGGTGATATATTGGCAAAAAGAAGTCCTGATGTTTCTTTTTCCTTGGTGTCGGGGGACTTAGCTGCAGATTGGGTTGCAAGAAACTTTGCAAGAGGGACGTGTCTTAAAACCGATAACTTGGTAACAACTGACTTATGGCAATTGAGAGTTAAAAAAATAGTGATACACAAAAGGAATAGAAAACCTTTTCTTTTGGATGGAAAACACATTCCGGATCTGTTGCACAAATAATCCTAAAACCAATATGGTCAAAGCAGGCTATCTTCTAGGAAAGTTGAGGAACTTGATGCCATAGGCAAACACCAAAAAGAAGAGGAGAACCCAACCCACATGAGCAGCAGCAACCACGGGAAGAAAATCATAGTCAAAGCCTAAATTTTAAAATTATTTTAAAATGCTTCAAAATTTTTTACTTTGAAAAATCCGTCTACTTTTATTAGACATGATCAAAATTCTAAAACAATATCTTTTAAAATGAAGTAAACGAACTATCCAGACTAGTGAACAAGTTGAGTTTTAAGATCATGTGACGAGAACACTGGAGCTTTCGGATCATGACTTGCCTTCCAACATGTTATTGCAAAGAGCATCTCATGATGATGTTTTTTCAGCAACTTACACGTGTTGATTAGTAAAAATTTTTTAGTGCTCTAAAGTATATAAATGTACGAATGCTTTCGTTACCTGTGCCAATATTGCGATGCCATGTGTAAAGTATGTGGGAAGGAGGAGTAAAGGGGAAAAAATTGGAAAAAAACTAACCTTAAGTTTTTATATTTACAATATGACCTTACTATTTATCTTATATATACTGTTACCTAATATTAATAATATTTACATTCTTCCAACATATTTTACTTATTTTTTTTTTCAAATCAGATCTAAATATCTTTTGTATGTCATCTTCTCTTGGAAAATCTTGCTACTCTTTTTCAACTCCAAACATGTTTTCAACTAAAAAAAATTTACATAATCCAAAATAATAGATCTAGTTAAAAATAAGTGATAATAAAAATATATTAAAGCTTTGACATGGAAAGTTAAAAAAATATTTTAAAAATTAAAATCAACAAGAAACAAAAAAAATTTGCAAAAAAATTTTAGTTGCTACAAACTCTGTAATACAAAGGAGTGAGACTTTGCACTACATCGACGAGAAGGGAGGGAAATAGGCGAAAGGGGATGGTAAGAGTTTCCAACCGAAAAAGTGGTTGAAATTTCCAACCAATTTTTTGGTAAAAAATTTTGACCAACTTTTAGTATGACACTATGAAATTAATAAAAAATAATAAATTAATATAAATATACTTGAAAAGGAATAAAGTAAAAAGGATATAGAACATGTGATATGGATTCAGATGCTTTTGAAGATTTTAGTGAGTTCTTGATTATAAAGTCATAGGCAAGAAAGACAGTGTTGAACATTTATTTGGATGAAACAAACGACAATTTGAATATAGAAATTGACATTTTAAATTATTGGAAGTCAAATGTTGCACAATTTCTTAAGCTTACAACAGTTGCCTAAGATGTTTTGGCCATCCCAATATTACTGAGGCTTTTGAATATACATTTAGTATTGGGAAGAAAGTAATCTATCCTTGGAAGTCTTCATGGAGTAGGAAGACTATTGAAGTTTTAGTGTATTTAGAGGATTGGTATCATGCAAAAAGCTTTACACAAGGTAAATTTTCATGTAATATTCATTTATGAATTAGTATTATTTCTTTCAATATTACTAATGCTATATATATATATATATATATATATTGCCACAAATTATATCTCTTATGTTTTGGCATTTTAAAAGAGTCTCAATTGGATGATGTGGCCTCCTTTGATGATGATGTTAGTACTAATTCTAATGTGGAAGATGTGTTTTAACATTGTAAGGTTTCTAGTATTATGGATTTTTTTTTTTGTTTAAGTTATTGATGAAGTGGCTAATTTTTTCTTTGTGTTTCATGATGAAGGTATTGAAGATTGCATTGCAATGATTTGAATTTCTAAAGATTGTGTCATTTCCATGGTTCTTGTTGTATTAGTGTATTTTCTCTATGTAATTGAAGTGAAGATCGAAGAAAATATGCTTGCTTGTCTTTTATATTAAGTTCATGAGTCATAGCTTTAGCTTATGAGACTTTTCCAAGTGGTTGTGATTAGATTATGTGACTGTCAGATTAATTTAGATTTCTCACTTTAACTACATTTTTGTTAGTAGTAGACATAGTTTTTTTTTATTTTTTTCTATTAAAGTGAAAATATTGGATTACTATTGCTCAAATTTAAGCCCAAGCCTAGGCTAGCAAAAAAAAAGCCCGACCCATTTTGACGAAGGCCTAACCCTTGATTAGGTCTACTCTAAACATGTTTAAGAGATATTTTAAAAATTAGAATTAGCTAAAAACAAAAAAAAAATTGCAAAAAAAGTTTATTTGCTACAAAACTCTATAATATAGAGAAGCAAGACTTTGCACTACATGGACAAGGAGGGAAGGAGGTAGGCAAAAGGCAATGGTTAAGGTTTCCAATAGAAAAAGTGGTCGAAATTTCCAACCAATTTTTTGGTAAAAAATTCTGACCAATTTTCAGTATGAAACTATGAAATTAATAAAAAAAATAATAAATTAGTATAAATATACTTGAAATGGAATAAAGTAAAAGGGATATTGAAAATTATAAAGTTGTTTAAAATTATTTTAAAATAATCTATGTTAAAATTTTTATGTGGTTCAAAATAATTATAAATAATATAAAAATATAGTTCAAATTTGTACAAATTATTTCATTGTCTAAAGATTATTCTAAATAATAATTAGTTTATAAAATATATTTGTGAAAGAAACAAATGAGGTACAATAGTTATATCTCCTCTAATTGATTACTTCTCTTTTTCTTTGATATGCTTATCACGTGCTTCGTCTTTCTTCTTCTATATATCTTCCTTCTTTCTTCTCCAGTGGAGCAATCATCCTTTCTTCTCTTCTCATCATACTATTTTGACGAAGCATCTCCAGCAAGATCAAGAAGATGTACAGTAAACTACATATATGATTTTATCACTTACTCTCATGGTTATATTTATAGTTAAAGAATATTAGGTATGGTAACTGAGAATAAAGATATAAGAGTTTCAACCAATTTCCAACAAATTCTGACCAAATGTTGATAATTTTTTAACATTTGATATATATATATATATATATATGTGTGTGTGTGTGTGTGTGTGTTACAAAATTTTTAATTTATTTTCTTTGAATAAAAGTTCATAATATACAACTTCTTCAAAATATTGAATTATTTTATGGAAAACCTGGGTTCATAATAAAATATATAAAATGTAGGATTAAATTGTAAATTATATCAATAATGGCTAGTTAGTTGCAAATAGATGTTTACATATTATTACGTGAAAATCATAAATAAGAAGTGTTTACCTTCAATCGTGGAAGGAAATTGTTGTTTAATTTAAGAGGGGTGATAAATTTTTGCTATGATAGACGATGTGTAATAATCGTGAATATAGGTTGAATGTGGTGTGTTGTCATAACCGACCTTTCGGCAAGGAAAATAAAAAGTGGTTTTAAATTAATTCCCAAAATGAATTTTGAAAATCAATTAGTTTAGAGTCGCCACAAAAATTTTTTAAAAAAAAACTTTAAAAAACCAATTTAAAATAAAAAGAAAAAGGCAAAATAGTCTGTGAAATCAGAGATGAGGTCGTGAGTCTATTTGAGTGTAGGGAAGGTGTTAGACACCCTACAACACCTGTCCATAAGGATAGTTACCTTAAACTAGTTAGCTGAAATAAAATATGACCTTAAATTTATCTCAATTACCCTTTATTGACATGTATGCCTGCTAAACAAATAAGACAAAAATGACAATAATGGAAGCAAACAGATAGATATTTACAAAGGGCAAACTTGACCTAGGATGAAAGCCTAAGACCTACGTATCCTATGATAGGGACCAAAGCCCACTTAGTTTGACAAAAAGGGGGTGTCGGTTAGTTAATGATTTGTAATTTTTGTGATGAGAACAGGAGAGTTCAAATTGAACAGACTTTCGTAAACAAAACAAGATTGGAATTTGATTTGTGTGTTTTAATTCACAACAACCTAATTAATCTAGATCTCTTGACCTCTTCATTTTTCCTATTTTTAATTTTTGTTTATTTTTAGAATTTTAATCTTTATTTTGAAATTTAAATGAAATGATTATGGGATAAGATTTTTAGGATTTTTGCGAGTTTATGATTTTTTGGAATTGAAATATAATTATAATGAAAGGAATATTTTTGAATTAATTTATTTTTTAGGGTTTTCAAAACTGGAATTTATCGTTGAAATTAGGATGAAAATAAAACCATTTTTCATATTTTTGAATTTATATATTTCTTGGATTTTTGGATTTTTGTTTTAATTTTCAAAATGAGATCATAATGAAGAAATAATTTCTTAGGATTTTAATTATGAATAACAGGGAAAATAAACCCCTTTTTTTTTCTTAATATATATTTTGGAATTTATTTTATTTTTGCATTTTTTACAATGGGCATCAAATTTTAAAGCATGAAGAGACTAAAGATTCCATACGGCCTTTACTAATTTATTCACAAGAGCTTGAGGAGATTTAGGGTCTCACACGACCTTTGTCTAAATGTCTAAAGAGACTAGTGTTCTCACATGACTTTTGTTTAAATGCCCAAAGAGATTAATATTCTCACGTGGCTTTTGTCTAAATGTATAAGGAAATTAATATTTTCATACGGCTTTTGTCTAAGTGCCTAAGGAGACTAATGTTCTTATGTGGCATTGTTGAAAATTGGGACAGGATAATGATAAGAATAATAATAATGATACTAGTGGTGGAAAGAGTACACTAAACAATAATATAAGATAAAGTAGAATAAATAAATAAATAAATAACTAAATGAATAAACTAAATAAAAATTTAAAAAACGTCAAAAATATGAAAATAAGAAATATATACAAATATATATACAAATATATGTATATATATAAAATATGATAAAATGAATAATAAAATAAAATGAAAATAAAGTAAATAATAAAAGAAATAAAAAATAAAATAAAGTAGAATAAAATAAAATACCAAAAAATTAAAAAAATAACAAAACAAATAAAAACAAATCGCATTTCTCCCTCAGATGTTGTATATCAATTTTGAATGCTGTCAGCCCTAGAATATCGTTATTCAGAGATGGATTCATAGAAATCACCACCAACACCAGGTCTTTGCAAACTCAAATAGTTGAGACCATGTGTGCTTGTAAGAACTGGCTCCAGTAAATAAGAATTGCCACATTCCAATGGCTATATTTAAAGCCAAGGATTTCTGACCCTGGGTTCTCGAGGACAAAAAACCAGATACTCCTTTCGGACATCATCAGAGACTTTTGAAGTAGTCTAGTGTCCTGATTCATCATCACCCAAGTGTTTGTTGCTCTTCCAATGATTTCATTGGTGGCATGGTCTTTAAGTATAAAATCACGTCTGGTTCCAACTCTTCCCTCCCCTTGATGCCATGTCTCTATTTCATCTACATCACTCCAAGCAGGGTATTTGTAGATCTCAATATGCATGCGAGCAATCACCCATATAAGATGCAACTTTCTCATAGTAGGGGTTGTTGCAACCGGTTTGCCAAAGTCCCCGAATGGGGTTCAACCCAGGTCACCACGCTGTCGAGCCCAAAACCGCCAAGGTCTGACACGACGACAAGAACTGGCGACATTTTAGTCTCCCGAGGGCAAAAAAACGACGTCGCTCATACGGCGAGTGAATAGTGCACTGGGCGGAGCTTGGAATCGGCATTTGGCAAGAGCTTGAATGGGATTAGTGCCATTACACGAAATCTTCAACATTTTCCGTAGAAAATTCTTTTTTTCTCTCCTTTTTCACGTTGCTCTGCTATCTTCCTCTTTTATCGGCTTTCTCTCTCTAACTTGGCTCCGATTCATTCATGTCAACACGCCAGCTGTCTCTCTCAATCTCTCCACCTCGGCACTCAGTCTATCGCTGCTATCTGTCCGTGACTTCTTCTCAGCTCGGTCTCGGCTTCTCCTTGGTCCGTAATGGCTCAGTTTTTGGACAAGCACCAGCTTTGTCCTATTCACCTTGGGAGATTACATGAGAGGATTTCCATCTCTGGTAAAAATAACCTAAGTTGACTCTTCCATGGGCGATGCAGTTCTGGCCCTCTTTGATTGTACCACAAGTCGTATCATTGTACAAAGGGCCTATTCCGTCACGAACCCATTTGCCATCGAAGTAGTCTCACGGTGAAGTTGAAGTCACATCCACTTTAGCCTCTTCCTCTCACTCTTCAGTTCACTGCTCCTCCTCCTTCAAACGCCTCTAAGCTTTGAACTTTAAGACCTTTCTCCCCCTCCCCATTCCAGAATGTGTCCCAAAAAGATTCGTTTCTAGCAAGCCGGAAAGCCTCCTTTTTCCAGTTTTCTTCATTCCTGTATAGTCCCTCTCATTATGCTTGACTAGCAAAGACAAATTTGTTTTCTTCTTCGTTTTAATTTTTTTTTACATATATATTTTTCATATATATAGTTTTTATGATTTTTACTTTGATTTATTATTATTATTGTTATTAGTTTGATTAGTCAATTTTATTTTTGGGTCATGAGTTTATTTAATTGTCTCTTGTTATTTATTTTTAATTTCAAATTGTCCCCACTTGAGGATGTCATCTAAGGCTTTGTCATTTTTAATTTTTCTTAATTATTAATTAATTAAGTAATTAGGGATGGAGTGATCACATGTGTAATAAAAATTTTATTGAAGCTTGAATTGCAGGTGTAAAACTAAGAAGAAAAGAACAAGGACAAGCATGATGAGTGCGATTGGAATGCTCCTGAATATTATAGTGACAGTTTAGGAGGGTCACACCCAGAAAAAGTTAAAAGAATGAATGATGAATAAGTAAAGTAAAATATTAAATATGATAACTAGAGAGGTGAAGTGAACGAGGATTTAGGGAATGATGAAATGATACATATAGCTAAACTAAAGGCAAGTGACATAATTCGGTTAAAATTTTCATGTGAGGATACATCCTATAATTTTTATTGTAAATATACATTGTGTGTTGGGTTCATTGTTCATAAACATAACATCTATTGTGACAAGAAAGATGTGATCATATGACGTGAATTTATTTGTAGCAATGAAAGTTTTAAGGGGTTGAAACATTTGAAAAGAAAATAGAACAAGGGAGGTAAGAGTTATGAGAAGAAATTGTCGTAAGGTGATGTTACGTGTGTGCTTAGATGGTGCGTTGAATAAGTGGATGGTTACAAGTATAACAGAAGAGCATAACCATGAACTTATTCTAACAAATATAGTATATCTCATACGTGGTAATCGAAAATGTTAGAAGCACAAAAAGTGAAGATTAGTAACATACACTCATACAGAGTCAAGCCTTGTCACATGAATGATATTGAACCTGCAATTACTTTATATATATTTTTTTGTTTTAACTTTACTTATTTATCCTTTCAGAAAGAGTATTGGAGTCGTAAAGCTACATGTGAGAGCTCTAGTTCCCAACATCCAGACGTTAATTTGTGGGTCCAAACTATAAGTGGTAGGCAAAAAAGGCTTCATATATGGTTTAAGGGACTTAGGCCAAAACATTATAGGTGATTATTATTAGATACGATTGGGGTAGTACCCCTCTTATACTTATTCACCACCTGTTGACGAGGTGATTACAACTCAATTTATTGAGGTAACAAAGGTGAAATTTAGGTCTATAATTCATGAACATCGTTAATGAATTGATGAGTTACAATCATAATGTACTCAATTGTCTCAATTTGCTAACCAATACAACCTCAAATTTGACTAAGACGCTTAACTATATAGGCCGATATGTTAAATATTTATAATGATATAGAGGATGAGAATTTGAAAGAAGATAATGTGGATGACTATTAATTGTTTATGTATTATAATGTTATGTAGAAACAAATTACTTGTAATAAACATATATAATTGTACTAGTAAAATCTACTTTCTAAGAAAAAAATGTTTGAATTAAGTAGATTGACTAGTAAATCAAATTGATTTTCATAATGTAATTAATAAAGAAATGGCAATGAAATTTATAATAACAGAACATGCTAAATGATTGTTAATTAATTATACCTTGGAGCATACTAAACAAAGGGAACAAGGATATTTACTAGTTTTTTTTTTTTATTTTGCAATGTTATATTATGTACAATTTAATTGTAATAAATATATCTTTACTCATAATTATAATAGTGTAATTTATTAATGCCAAAATTGTCTTAATGAAATTAATTTACATGATATAATTAACACATATATTTTCTCCCATATCGAACTAATTTATAAAATTAACTCAAATTTGGAATTGAATATGCATATTGTATTGGAAACAAAAAATTGAAAAAATAGAAATTGATGTTTATTACAATAGAACATCATATTTATGTACAAGTAAATATCACTTTAGTCGCCACTTCAGGAAGTAAGAGTGCAATGCATGCAACTCTTACCCTATATTTAGGAGTTTCAAAAAGGATAAAATAAAATGTGCTAATAATAAAAAGAAGTGGAGTGACTCTCTTGTTTGAAAGGTCAATAAAATGAAGTATGATGGTCATTGATGAAATAAAATAATCTACTTATTATTTTTAGAATATTATCTTTATAAATAGAATGAGAGTATAATGAGTTTTTAGCTAATGAGGATATTATAATAATTATGCCATTAGACTTTTTTATTCCATCACTAACCTTCAAATTTAGAGAGACAACAAAAATGAAGTTTTAGATCACAAAGAGTGACTTTGAAGCCACTCCTTTACTTGCATCCATTCCAAAATAAACCTCCAAACATGTATTCATCATAATTTAGTCATTTTACTCCTTGCTTCTCCCTCTTTAGCCATCCATCCATGGTTTTAAAGCTCAACTGAGTATCCACAACTATGGATGAAGGAATTTAATAGAAATAAAGCTTCAGGTATGATACAAAATGTCACACCCCAAACAAGAGATGTTATTGGCATAAATCCACCCCTGTGAACCAACAGTAAGTCATACAATCTAATTAAGATATTCACATATTTCCATAAAAGTTATATGACATCATACCAGTTAGTTAACATATACAATCTATAGAAAGTAAAGATAAATATCTAATGTATTACATGACTTTTATGTTGAAATTTTGGCAGAGTCTCCCTTGAAATATGGACTTTCTGAAATTTTCACAGACTAACATGAACATAAAAAATATATAGAGAGCTCTGCTCTCACAAAAGTTCTCGGTCAAACTGTCCGGTACATATTAAAAAAAAATACAAAACCTTGTCTATGGCATATAGAGCTACTAGAGTTCAATATATATAATATTTACCATAAAAGAACACTCTTACCCATGCAAAAAATGTAAGGATCACCCAAAAAAGTATCTCAGCACTACACTATAGAGGAAGGTAGCTCGGCATTACTATCTGAAAAATGTAGAAAAATAAAGGTAAATGATAATTACTTAATGAGTAAATACCATTAACTAAACCAATAAGGGAACAAACAAGGATGATAGAATTTTTCACAATCATTTTATTGCTACCTTTAAATCGTATAACGACACGAGAACTGTAATTATTGAAATCCAGTAAAACATGAATCATATAATAAAAATTTCATGCTTTATGTCAATCAAAGACACTTTGTAAAAATTGAAAATATTGATAAACATTTATAAACCCTAATTTTTTAAAGCACCACAGTGGAAAGACATCCTACAGAACCAAATAGTAAAACAGTAATAATAAGTTAGCTATTACTAGCAATAACAGTATAATACAATGATTGGTAATAAGCAAATTAGCTCATGAACTGTCAGTGAAACGACATAAATGCCTCAATACGGTGATACAGTTCATGGAGTACCATGGCCAACGCCTACTGCTATTAGTTATAGGGTTATGTGTTTGATGTATTTCCAAGAGAACACTTTCATTTGTAACATGATCAGTTTTAAACTAATGCACAATGATGCTTCAATCCAAAAAGTTTACAACAAAACAATTTCATTCATAATTCTATAGAAATCATATAGAAATATTTCATTTAAATCCTTCTGGAATTCATTCAATAAATAAATCATTTATCAACCGTTGATACAATTATGAACAAATAACTATATAACAATTTCTTATAATATTTATCGAGGTTTTTAGAATAGTTCAAAAAGAAAACTATACCTTTTTAGGAAGCTTGTTCCCAAGGCAGTAGATTATAAAAATATATATAAATTAACTCACAGGAAAGACTTATAATTTAGGAAATAAGTACAGTTAGTAATATCTACTCATCTGAAGAGAATTATAGCAACTTTTCCCTAACTCTATTTACAATCCCCTTATTGATAATTGTCCTAGCCACCTATAATATTAAATAAAATACTTTTAACCTCTAATATCCATGAATAATTTTAACCATTTAATCCTTCTACTTACCTATTTATTTAGTCCTTCATTCACTTTTAACCTATAATATACATTCCACTATTTAAAAAAAAATTCTCATATCTTTAAATAGACTTCCCATACCTTCTTTAATTCCACTTATCCCTTTTACTTCTTAATATCTTGAGAAATTTAATTTTTGGCCCAAATTCATTGATAATACCTAAAAAATGATTAAGGCCTTCCATTTTATTCATACACCTCATTATGCACTTATGAAAATTCCCATAACCCACCATCAATACCAATGTCACCTCAGAGACTATTCAATTAAATTCTAAAATCTTTCATTCAATTTACATTATAATTCAAGGCTATTTAATCAAGTCATATAAAGTCTCTCATTTAAATTCCTCCCTTTTTTGTATATGAAAAATCTAGAAAAAAATAAGGAAAATTAGTAATTCAACTTATAATTCAAAATGAAACTTCCAATAGTCTTAAATCACTCTCTAAATGCTTCATGATATTACAGAAGCCCAAAAAATTTGTATTTCATGCCTTGAAAGTTTACACATACACCTAAAATTTGGGACTTTTCAATCCCGAAGCTAAAATTTATAATTGATCAATGATTCTAGGTAGAGAAAGGTGCAAAAATTACCTAGGAGATGAAGCCCTAACCCAATTTGATGCAATACATCAGATTGAGCTCAATTTCTCCAATTTTTTTGCATGAACAGTACTAGAATTAGGGTTCTTTGATTTTAAGCTGATTAAGCAAAATTAATCAATGAAAATGGAAGAAAGATTCAAAAATCACTAGGAAGTCAAAGCCCTAAGCTTAAATGGTGAAAAACACACTAAAATTCGATCAAATAGGTAGAAATTATGCACCTGCCATCTTCGCCAGAATTACTATGATTTTCGGCCAACTGGAAGTTGGTGGAGGACGCTCTTGCGTTGGCGGGAATGCTGTAACACTGGACATTCATCGTCAAGGTCTAATGCTTCTTGAATTTCCTCTTTCAATGTTCCTTCATCATTTGAAATGTGTGTGTGTGTGTGTGTGTATATATATATATATATATATATATCAAGTGCATTTTCTTCTATTTTCTAGCTCTTAAAATTCTTATTTTCACCTAAAATATCTTATTATATATATATATATATATATAATGAGTATTAAGCAAAAAAATAAATGAAAAAAGGGAGTGAAAATAGAATAATAACCCAATATATATTTATACTCTTCCCTTAACACTTTTTTTTTAATGTATATATGTATACTATTGTATATATAATTCATTTCTTAATCTTTTTTTTCATATACATATTTAAATTTGAACGAAAACAAAATTATCATCCGAGAATTTTAGAAGCATTGTTATCGAAAAATAATGTTTTAAAAAATTTAATCATTATCATTATCCTCATCATCATCAAAATTAACACTATCATATGTTTTAAATCAACAGTATTGTATGTTTTAATTTTGAACTAATGTTGCAGAGATATAGAGCTGAAAAAGTGTTAATTTTATTATCAAATCTTAGTATACTTATGTAGATTTAATTATGAAAAGGTCATGATGTGCCAATGCACTCCATTATTTTTCATAAACTATTTAACCAAGAATATTCATATTCTATTTTTGGAAATAATATGTCATTTAATTATAGTATATTTTTTTTTAAATGTCAAGTATATAATAATATTTTGTTTGTTTAATATTATACTCATTAATTACATAAGAGTAAAAAAAATTCTAATAATTATTAATTATCACCAGAATTAATATTTTAAATAATTATTAATAATATATTATTTTTATATTTAATTATTAATTGCGTTATAATAAAAATATATGATTTTCTCAGTGAACACTCTTTTTGAGTTATGGGCTTTATGAGATTACTTTTTTTATTACTATATTGGAAAATCGATTGAAAACAATATAAGTATATGGAAAGTTCAACAATAAATTTTTAGTATTGCCTTAATTCAACAATATCTTTGAAGACAAAAAAAAATGGTCAACTTTAGGAACAACTTAACCGAACCACGAGTGAGTTTGTATCCTTTCTCCTGTAACAAAATAGAGTCATCGGATCTAAACGCAATCATCCTAAATTTTTCTAAAATATATTTTTTAAAAGATAAAAATTAATTATTTTTAAAAATTAAGACATATTAATGTTTTAGATTATTTTTTCATAGAGAATGATATCTAATTGAGAAATAATAGACTATAAGATATACAAGAAAAACTGCTAAACGTTAGAAACATATCAAATCTTTTATTTCTTCAATTGAATATCATTTTATATCAAAAAATATTTTAAAAAATTAATATATATTTATTTATAAAAATAATTAATTTTTATTTTTAAAATATAATTTATAAAAAATTTAGGACTATTAAATCTACATCCAATAGCCTAATTTTATTATTGAACAAAAGAACCTCCCAATTTACTAGACATTGGTCTAACCTTGTCGTCGTTTATTGAAAATGTCTCCTTTTTATTTTCAATTTTCATATAAATTTAAATAGTTCTCTAACACATGACTCATGCTATATTTGTTAATATTTAATAACTCACTCCTTCCCTTGCCTATAATTACAAGCGCATGCTGCACAGGTACACAATTACTTATTTCACTTTACTGAAAATATGATCCCCTTGAACGTCATTATCTGAACTTTTTATAATTGATACTTTCGAAATTTAACTATATAATATTTTTTATAAAAAAAATTCTTTTCACATTATTAAAATTTTTTCTCATATTTTATCTTTAATTATTAATTTTATTATATAATTATGCGTGTTGTTTGAAACTAAAGCATCAAAAAGAGGCAAACATACATTAATATGAAAAATAAATTTTCCTTTTCTGCACATGACGTTGTGAGAACAAACTTCGCTTTCTTACACGTGAAACACAAAAATATAGGTTCAAAGTTTAGAAAATTGTTGCATGTTGAACGCGTTTTGTAGGTGCTATAAAACATCACTGTGTAATGTGGCCATGCTCTCCCTTTCTTCATGTGAATTGAATAATAAAAGCTTATGAAACTTTAGCCTTCTCATCTATCTATTATACTTGCAATTAATTTGATGGAAGTCCCAAAGAGAATATATAAGCTTTATAACTTAACCCATCAATGATAAAATGACTACAAGAATTATCGAAATACATTTCATTTACTTCTCTGACAAAGTAAAACCCACCCTCTGTACATAGCTCTACGTTTTATGTCATTATCACCGAAGATAGACCTCTTCAAAACAACTTAAAATCCACACTTTCTCCTGTTGCTCCAAAATCACAAACATTCGGGAGCTCTGGTGGGACAACACATCGAATAAACGCCCAATTAAGGCCCTTAAAAAATGGATGTTGTTTAATCTTAGCAACTCCTTTCTTTGAACCTAAACGATTTTTAGGCTTTTTAACCAACAACTGTCATATGAGATCCCTAGCTTGGAAACTAACAAATGAGCTGTCAGGAACTTTGAAATTTTGTGACACCACATTAGCTAATGTTTCTTCGTCATTAGAACCTTTAAAGGGTGTTGTACCGTATAAAAGTTCATAAAGAAAAACACCAAAGGTCCACCAATCAACTGTGGCTCCATGTCCCTTTCCTTTGACGATCTCAAGTGCCACGTATTTATAAGTACCAATAAAAGAATTTGATCTTGCATCAATAGGCTCTACCACAGGCTATGGCAATTATCTGATCTGGGCAACAAGATTAGCTTTTTCTTTCCTAGCTTTAGCAGTAGCAGGTAAGAATCTAGAGCTGAAACATGAAACGTGATAGCATAGTTAAAAACAAAACGGCCTGATGCTGCTTGATTGCGCACATAGACCAAAAACCTTTGGGCTAACAGCACACCTTAGTGACAAGTCAAAATCAGTAAGCATAATGTGTCCATCTTCTCGAACAAGAATGTTTTCAGGCTTCAAATCACGATAAACAACTCTAAGCACGTGCAAGTATTCTAATGCAAGAAGGACCTTAACAACCTAAAACCTGCATGTATAAAGAAGGATTATTAGTATACAAGAATAGTTCAAAGGATGAAAAATTTTAAAAATCAAATTCCAATTCAAGTTGAGAAGTTGGATTCAAGCTTAAAGCCAAATCTGATATGTGCAGGGAAATATAATTTTACCAAAATTTATTTAACATTTAACATTTAATAATTAAAACAATTGTTGTCAATGGTGGTGGAAGCGATAACCTGGACTAGAGACCAGACTAGAATTAAATTTTTCAACATTTAAAATTTAAGAGTGCAACAATAGTGAGAAGCTGGTGGTTTTGTAGGTATAGGGGAATAGACACATTTTTGGCCGAAGCATGGCTAAAGGAAAGATGCAAAACTAGAGCAAGTTGAATAATGAATGGATAATCAACCAAGTTTACTAGTAATAAACATATATAATTGTACTATTAAAATCTAGTTTCTAAGAAAAAAAATGTTTGAACTAAGTAGAATGACTAAGAAATAAAATTGACTTTCATAATGTAATTAATAAAGAAATTGCAATGAAATATGCAATCACAGAGCATGCTAAATGATTGTTAATTAATTATCTCAAGAAGCATGCGAAAGAAGACAAAAAGAATATTTATTAATTATTTTTTTCTACAAGTTATATTATGTACAATTTAATTGTCATATATATATATATCTTCACTCATAATTATAATAGTGTAATTTCTTAATGTAAAATTGTTTTAAAGAAATTAATTTACAAAATATAATTAACACATATATTTTCTCCCACATCAAACTAATTTATAAAATTAATTCGAATTTGATTCAATTTTGGAATTGAAGATGCATATTGTATTGGAAATAAAAAAAATTGAAAAATAAAAATTGACATCTATTACAGTGGAACATGGTATTTATGTACAGGTAGATGCCACTTGAGCCGCAACTTCAGCAAACAAGAGTGCAATGCATGCAATTCTTACCCATAATTAGGTGTTTAAGAAAGAATAAAATACATTAGGCTAACAATAAAAAGAACTGGAGTGACTCTCATATTTGAAAGTTTAATAAAAGAAAGGATGATGGTCATTGATAAAATAAAATAATTTATATATTATTTTCACAATATTACTGTTATATATAGAATGAAAGCATAGTGAGATTTTAGCCCATGAGAATATTATAGTAGTTATATTATTAGGCTCTTATATTCTATCACTGACCCTTAAATTTGAAGGGACAACAAAAGTAAAGTTTTGGGTTAGAAAAAGTGACTTTGAAGTCCTTTATTTCTCTGCCCATTCCATTCTAAAATAAAATTTTAAACATGCATTCATTTAGTTATTTTACTCTATATCACTTTCTCATTATCCATCCATCTATAGTCTTAAAGCTCAATTGAGTATCTACGACCGTGGATGAAGGATTTTAATAGAAATAAAGCTTCAGGTATGATACACAAAAATTATATGAAAAAAGAGGGTGAAAATAGAATAATAACCCAATATATATTTATACTCTTCTCCTAACACTTTTTTTTGGGTACTATATATATGTATACTATTGTATATATAATTCATTTCTTAATCTTTTTGTCGTATACATATTTAAATTTGAATAAAAATAAATTATCATCCAAGAGTTTTAGAAGTAAAGTTATCGAAAATTAATGTTTTAAAAAATCTAATCATTATTATTATCCTCATCATCATCAAAATTAACAGCATCATATGTTTTAATTTTAAAGTAATGTTGCAGAGATATAGAGGCAGAAAAGTGTTAATTTTATTCTCATATCTGAGTATATATTTTTGTAGATTTAATTATTAAAAGGTCATGATGCATGCGCCAATTATGTAGTCCATTATTTTTCAAAAATATTTAATCAATAATAATCATCTTCCATTTTTGGAAACACTATGTCATTTAATTATAATAAATTTATTTTTAAATGTCAATAAATATATAATAATATTTTTTTTGTTTTAATATTAGACTCATTAATTGCATAAGAGTGAGAATTTTCTAATAATGATTAATTATCACCGGAACTAATATTTTAAATAATTATTTATGATAAAAATATATATAATTTCCTCAATGAACACTCTTTCTAAGTTATGGGCTTTATGAGATTACTTGTTTATCACTGTATTGGAAAATTTATTTAAAACAATATAAGCATATGGAAAGTTCAAAAATAACTTTTTAGTATTGCTTTAATTCAACAATCTCTTTGAGAACCAAAAAAATGGTCAACTTCTGGTATAGCTTAACTGACGGATCTTTTCTCGGGTAACAAGATCAAGTCATTAATTTTGGATCCAATGGCTTTATATTTTATAAAATATATTTTTAAAATGTAAGAACTAATTATTTTAAAAAATTAAGACATATTAATACTTTAAATTATTTCTTCATACATAATGATATCTAGTTGAAAAATAATAGAGTCTAAAATCTATAAGATAAATTGTGAAACGTCATAAATAGTTCAATCTTTTTATTTCTTTAATTAGATATCATTATGTGTAAAAGAAATTAAAATATTAATATATATTTTAAAATAATTCATTTTTATCTTTTAAAAATATGTTCTATAAAAAATTTAGAACTATTAAATCTACATGCATTAGCTAATTTCGTTATTGGACAAAAGAACCTCCCAATTTACTCGACATTGGTCTCTCCTCGTCGTCGTTTATTGAAAATGTCTCCTTTTTTGTTTTCAATTTTCATCTAAATTTAAATCGTTCTCTAACACCTGACTCATGCTATATTTGTTAATATTTAACAACTCACTCCCTTCCCTTGCCTATAATTATGAGCGCATGTAGCACAAGTACATAATTACTTATTTCACTTTACTGAAAATATAATCCCCTTGAACGTCATTATCTGAACTTTTATAATTGATACTTTTGAAATTTAACTATATAATGTTTTTTAAAAAAAATTCATTTCACATTATTAACAAATTTTCTCATACTTTATCTTTAATTATTAATTTTATTATATAACAATATGTGTTGTTTGAAACTAAAACATCAAAAAGAGGTAAACATACATTAATATGAAACATATATTTCCCTTTTCTACATGTGACGTTGTGAGAACAAACTTCACAGTCTTACACGTGAAAAACAAAAATATAGGTTCAGAGTTTAAAAAATTGGTGCACTTTGTACGCATTTTATAAGTGCTATAAAACATCACTGTGTAATAGGGCCACGCTCTCCCCTTCTTGACGTGAATTGAATAATAAAAAGCTTATGAAACTTTAGCCTTCTCATCTATCTATTATACTTGCAATTAATTTGACGGAAGTCCCAAAGAGAATATATAAGCTTTATAACTTAACCCATTAATGATAAAATGACTATAAGAATTATCAACATACATTTCATTTACTTCTTTGACAAAGTAAACCCCACCCCTGTACATAGCTCTAGTTTTTATGTCATTACCATCAATGAGAGACATCTTCAAAACAACTCAAATCCACACGTTCTCTTGTTGCTCCAAAATCATAAACATCCGGAAGCTTTGGTGGGAAACACATCGAATTAGCGCCTAATTAAGGCCCTCAACGAATGGATGTTGTTTAATCTCAGTAGCTCCTTTCTTTGAACCCAAACGATTTTTAGGCCTTTTAACCAACAGTCATCTTATGAGATCCCTAGCTTGGAAACTAACAAATGGGCTGTCAAGAAATTTGAGATTTTGTGACACCACATTAGCTAATGTTTCTTCTTCATTAGAACCTTTAAAGGGTGTTGTACCATATAAAAGTTCATAAAGAAAACACCAAAGGTCCACCAATCAACTGCAGCTCCATGTCCCCTTCCTTTGACGATCTCAGGTGCCACATATTCATGAGTACCAACAAAAGAATTTGATCTTGCATCAATAGGCTCTGCCATGAGTTGTGGCAATGATCTGATATGGGCAGCAAGATTGGCTTTTACCTTCCTTACTTTAGTAGCAGCAGGTAAGAATCAAGAGCTGAAACATGAAACTTGATAGCATGGTTCAAAACAGAATGATCCGATGCTGCTTGATTGCGTACACGGACCAGAAATCTTTGGTCTAATAGCACACCTTAGTGACATGTCAAAATCAGTAGGCATAATGTGTCAGTCTTCTTGAACAAGAATGTTTTCAGGTTTCAAATCACAGTAAATAACTCCAAGCATGTGCAAGTATTCTAATGCAAGAAGGACCTCAGCAACATAAAACTTGCATGTATAAATGAAAGATTATCAGTATACAAAAATAGTTCAAGTGACGACAAACTTTAAAAAATCAAATTCCAATTCAAGTTGAGAAGTTGGATTCAAGCTTAAAGGCAGATATGATGTGTGCAGGGAAATATAAGTCTACCAAAATTTAATCAATATTTAACATTTTAATAATTAAAACAATCATTGTCAATGTTGGTGGAAGTGAAAATCTAGACAATAGACCATACTAGAATTAAATTTTTCAACATTTAAAATTTAAGAATGCAACAGTAGTGAGATGCTGGTGGTTTTGTAGGTACAGGGGAAGAGACACATTTATGGCTGAAGCATGGCCAGAGGAAAGATGCAAAACCAGAGCAAGTTGAATAATGAATGGATAATCAACCGAGGTTTACTATGGATAATCATACCTTGCTACTAATTTAGTGAAATGTCTTCCAGGCTGCTTCTATCGTAGAACATGGAGATCTCCACCAGGACAATACTCCATGACTAGACATGACAAATTATCTAATTTAATTTCAACATAAAGTATGGGTAGAAAAAGATGGTCCAACATCCTTAATATGTCTTTTTCCATTTCAGCCCTGGACATCTTCTTCCTTCTTGTCAAAACTTCATTTTCCACGACCTTTATAGCAAACAAGCAATTCGTGCCAGCTAGTTCAGCAAGAAATGTAGTCCCCATGTCTCCAAAACCAAGTTTCTTTAAAAGATTGAACTACCTCAAGCTTAAGACTCCATGTTGCATATGAGCTTAACGTATGGCTTCCCATCTAACATCCTTTGACATGTGAGGCCTATTGCCACAACTAAACCCAGTCACTTTCATCTCATCACTACTATCTTGGATTCCTTGACTAATCATTTCCTGACAAGACAAAAAACACTAAAACATTCAGTAAGAAAAATTAATTAGTCTTGAAATGAATACTTGAAGTTTAAATTTTCCACATAAAAATGGGCTAAAATAATCTACTATTCATAATTGACTCATATAATGCAGGCATATCTACGTAGTAGTTAACATGATTGAATGCAAGTGATAAAGGTTGAAAAAGCATGACCATTTCTCTTCTCAGACTTGGATCAGAAGTACTGCCAATTCCTGAAGAATTTCTCACTACCATGCCTATACTTGGAATTTATCAATTGGAATAAAAGTTTAGTTTGTCATTGAGTTGCATGAGAACTATGAGCCTATAAAATTCCATAAACAACAAAAAATATGCATCAAAACCTTCTGCGGTATGTCGTCTCGTGCCTAGTTCTTTTTCCTTCTTGTCACCTTCATCCAAAATGACCGCTTTTGAATCTCCCAAAGCTGAAATTTAGATTTAACAATAATATGATTCACCAAAGTTGAAAATTTCATTCCCTCTCAATTTAAAGTCTTACTATAACTTACAGTTTAAGTTGAACAATGACCTAATAAAGAGAAAAAATCCAAATATGGCACCAACACTGATCCAAACCCAATAATCACCTGTAAAATAAAAGTAAGCAAAATTTAGAAATTTGATCACAATATCGAAATAAAAACTCTACCTTTAGCAACATGAACTCTAAATCTAAAAAGTGGTCAATGACTTATTTCTGGAATCAATGGAACCTCCTAGCACAAAAACCAATAGGATACCCAATATAGCAAGAACTTCTGTTATTCCAATTGTCGCAACGAACCGTAACTGAGAGAGAGTCGCTTGATGAATGTAGAGGAATGCTTGGTACTGTCGAACAAATCTAAAGAAATAGGAAAGTTGATGCATCGGTTGATGAAATTTATACTAAAAAGATGTTAATCATCACCAAAGTCAAAAATTTATCCTAAATGGTCATAATGCTCCAATGATGCACTCCATTATTTTTCAAAAATATTTAACCAAGAATAATCATCTTTAATTTGTGGAAATACTATGTCATTTAATTACAATAAAATTATTTTTAAATGTCACTAAATATATAATAATATTTTTTGTTTTAGTATTATACTTGTTAATTACATAATATAAATGTCAATAAATAAACCAATTTTCTATTGTTTTTCGACCCAAAAAAATTATGTTCTTTTTCTCGCTTGCTGATGCATGCTATTCAGTAGAGAATTCAGTAGAGAAAGGATTGGATTTTTTTCGGACATGTCACTTTTTTATTTTAATCTAATTGATAACAATATGGATGTTGATAGTGTTATTTATTTTCTTCATTGTCTTATTGGATCAGTTAATTATTTATTGTAATCTTTGTTTTAATCTTTATTTTACCAATTTAAATGAATTAAATTAAACTATTTGCAAAATGTTAGTATATAATTACAAATTTTAAATTATAGGGATCAAATTAAAATGTGAAAAAAAATATAAGGACTAAAAATGTAATTTTCTTTTCTTTTATTAAAGAAAAGTGAAAATTATACTCTTAGTCCTACAGTTCTATTTACTTTTTAATTTTATCTCTATAATTTTAAATTTTATAATTAAATCTTAAATATTACAAATATTTTAATTCAGTATGTACTGTTAAAATTTTATTAAATTTTGTTAAAGAATAGAATTTCTTTCTTCACCAATTCCAATTCCAAATTCTAATAGGCAATTTAATATTCTCTAAATTTTGCTCGTAAAACAAAATCTTTGATTGTATCTCTAATTTTATGCCTATATTCATAATTTTATTTTAGCTTCCTAACTTCTAGCAATAAATACTGATAACTTTCTTTTAATCAATCAAAATCTTAAATTTAATTGACCCAACACAATATTTTTCCTAAATTTTGGACCTAAATAAAATTTTTAATTTGGTTCCTAACTTTATTCAAATGTCATCTTTTCTAATGAGATCTCTAATTTCGTTCAAAAAGTTTATATCTTAAGTTTTATAAAGATTAAATTTGGCCAAATTAATCACATATCATGCACGTTTTGTTTTACATTGAAATTTTGACGAAGTGATATCACATGTAATAATATGTTAACGGGTACTTGAAGTCAGTTAATTATCAACTTTTTAAACCAACAAATGTCAAAATAAATTCAAGTCAACCCTAATAATACCAAACTACAACTAAAAGACTAAAAAAATAAAAAGAAGAAACAAGATGAATATGTTAGAAGTTGATATGACTTACGTCTTATTGCCCTTATTCGAGAAGGCAAAATAGTACTCCAAATAGGACTGAGGATTTCTCCAGGCTGACCAATGTTGTTTCCAATGTTGTTTTGAATGTACACAGTGTGGTAGCTTTTATAATAGCGTTATGTCGTTAAGTGTCGGGAGGATAATCAATATGGGCCTTTAATGTACAGTGTTGGTTTTTCTAGCTTCGTTTCTTTATTGGAGCTGGCAATTAGCCAATATGTAGCATGTACGAGAGTATTACTGCAACAAAAAGCAATAATAGTTTAAGTACTTTTGGGTTGTTACTGTTCATCGATGCCCATACTATGCTATAAATAATTATATAATAATATTTTAGATTTTTTTTTGCTACAAGATGATATTTAGTTAAAAAAATAATAGATTCTAAAATATACATAATAAACTATATGATGTTAAAAATAGTTCAATATTTTTTTTTATTTTTCAACTACATATCATTTTTTATAGAAAAAAGATTTTAAATATTAATATATATTTATTTACAAAAATAATTATGTTTATTTTAAAAAATATATATTTTATAAAAATTTTGAGAGTTATTGAATCTAAGTCCAATGGTCGTCACTATCTATTGGAAAAATCCCTTCCAATAATACCGAAAGGGATCCATACTCATCATATATAGCATAGTTAAGCTCAATCATTTATTTTGGACCAAAAAATCACTTTGCTTCATCATTTTTCAATTTATTCTCCATCATTAATTTCTTGTTTATCAATTTATTCTCAATTTAGTTCTTATCTAATATTAATATAAAAATTAATACATTTAGTCTATTAATTTTAATTAAATTTAAATTAAATGTGTTAATATTTATATTAACGTGTGACCAACTTAAAATTTAGTTGATAAATAAAAGATTAAATTAAAAATAAAAGCCTTTAGTGAAAAATTCAAATAACTAAAATATTACATATCGTCAAAATCTCTTATTAACTTGACACTTGTATTTGTAAAACTTATAACATACATGTTGGATACTTAAATAGGAATCAATATAGAGGTGAAGATACTAAGAAACTAAGCTTATCCAAAAAAACTAATGTTCTTTTTTTTCTTTTATTAAAAAACTGTTGACCACTAACATGTATTCCCAACAATAAACATTTCAAGAGTAAAAATAAACTTGCAAACGGAAGTACACGTGTCATTGAAGTGGGCATCGAATCTTTTGAATAAGAATGATTGTAATCACTGATAATTGAACGATTTAAAATATATATAACATCAAAATTCGTTTAAAAGAATAATTCTTAAAAGGATTCATTTAACAATAGGAAGGGGTTTTAGTGCTGCATGTGGTCAATTGGAAAATGTTATTTTGGGTGATGATAATGGATTAGAACAATTTTACGAAGACTTCAATTATAATAAGCGTGTACTTTTTTTTTTTTTTGAAACTTATATAAAATAATGATGTATTAGTGTAACCTGAGTTTTAGATTCAAAAACCAAGGAAGCAACCTTTTCAGTTGTTCTTAAGGACATAGGTCTAAATAATTTTTGAAAATCTTCTATCTAAACGGTGACAGTGCTAGTGGAATGCAAGAATTTGTAAGATTTGTTAAATTTTTTATTAAATAAGAGACATTAATTTTTATTTTTTATCAAAATGTCACGTTATATTAAATTTTTCATTAAATAGTAAGTTTTTTCTTATTAAAAAAATTCATTCAAACTTTTTGAATACAAGCCAGACTTTATAAAAAGTTTGAGCTCAGTCCATTTGTAAATCAGACTTTCTTTGTTTGAATTTTATTTTTTTGGATTAATCGGACTTTTTGAATTATGACCAGATCTAGTCAAAAGTAGTTAACTGAAAAGGTTCTTGGGCTAAATATAAAGACTAAATATAAGATAACTTATAATTTCATTTATTTTACAAAGTTATTTTCACATACCTCAATTTTGGTCCAACTCTCAAATAAGTATATATTATTTTAAATAATATTAGAACATGTATATAATTTTTACAATATGATATTATTTTAAAATCAAATTATACATATTTTAAATTCAATTATCATGTCTAAATTAAAAACCTTGATAGAAAAATATATAAAAATTATACCTAAATTTAAACCTTAATATAATTCTATATCAACCAATAAAAGCACTTAAAAGACTATATATAAATTTAAAAAATTAATATACAAAATTTTAAAATTTAAAATTATTTTTCAATGGTTCAAAATTTTTTCACTTTGAAAAATTCGTCTACTTTTATTATATATGATCAAAATTCTAAAACAATATCTTCTAAAATGAAGTAAACAAACTGTTCAGACTTGTGAACATGTTGAGTTTTGAGATCATGTGACGATAACAATGGAGTTTTTGGATCATGACTTGCCTCATAACATGTTATAGCAAAGAGCATCTCATGACGATGTTTTTCAACAATTAACACTTGTTGATTGGTAAGCTTTTTGGTGTTCTGAAGTATTTGAGGGTACCGATGCCTTTATTACCTATGCCAATATTGTGATGCCATGTGTAAAGTATGTGGGAAGGAGGAGTATAGGGGAAAAAATTAGAAAGAGGTAAGCTTAAGTTTTTGGGCTTTTTGACCATACTCCTATGTTTAAACTAATCAATGAGTTAGATTATGTGCCGTCCGTCATTTTAACCATAATGCTTAAGCAAGGACGCGCGATGTATGACAGTTGTTGGAGTTGTGGTATGCTTAATCTCGCGACTGAGGTTTCCAGAGGCACAATTAGGCACCCCTTTTTTTTTTCTTTCCCATATACATAAATGGAGGGAGAACGTTTCCCCTCCATATATATATATATATATATATATATAATGTTATAATATATAATCAATAAATAATAAATATTGCTAATATTAAGTATTAATGAAATGTTAAAAGTTTGAAATTAATAGTAAATAATAATATAAAATTTTATTAAAATATAATAAATTAATTGACTTTTAAATATTATAATATAAATATTATTTTTTGACAACTCAAGATATATGAATTTATTTTTAATTTCAGATATCTTTTAGTGATATAAATATTATTTTTTTCCCTAGTTATATAATGTTGCCATTGCATTCACAGCTTGTAATATAAATTTCACAATTTTTTTTTAAATTAAATTTTATTTTATTATAATATTGAGCTACAAATATTTATATTTTAATTAATAACTATACTGAGTGAATATAAATATTTATATTAGAATTATTATTTTTTGACAAGAACTAAAAGTAAAAAATTTATACTCAGTTTTTTTATATCTTTGTTATATACTCATTGATTAAAATATTATAAATTTATATCTAATTATTATATTATAAATATATATATATATATATGTATAATTATTGCAAATAATTATAACTTTAAAACTTAATTATATATTTTTTATGTTATAAATAATTAACTACTAAAAACCTTGATAACAAATATCTATAAAAAAAAACCTATATTTAAGTCTAATTGAAGAAGACAAGGAAATGCTTCAACCCTATATACGTCAATTTTGTTTTAATTCATTACAAAAAATATCTTTGTGTACCTATTGAATAATTAATTTAATGGAATTAATGCAAAACTTTTAATTGGTTGGTGAATACGAAACGCTACTTATTCAAAAGCCAAAAAAACTTGTAGATAGTGATGCATATTTATTAATAAAATGACATATATTCCGATTCGTTATTGGTGGATTATTAATATCTTATATAGTTCACTAAGAATTTTCGTCTCTAAATTTTATAGATAAGAAGACACAATATAATTAATATTGAACCTATATTTAGTAAACAAATAGGGGTCACTAGATAAAATTGGTAAGCCTTAAGTCCTCATGCAAGGAAGACGTGCATATATAAATTGAAATAATAGGATTCACTAATTAAGTAATGAGCTTTACCTATTTTGTCTTGCTCTTAATCTTCAAATTAAAGATTCCAATTTGTTATAAAATTATAGTCTTTTTATTCCTCATGTTTCGCGTCAATCACGTACCCCAATAAAAATAATATTTATATTCATTAAGAATAATTGCTAACTAAAATATAAATATTTATAGCTTAATACTATAAGAAAATAAAATTTTATTTTTTAAAGTGTAAAATTAATCTACAAGTTGTGATTGCAATGTCAATATTTTATAACTAAGAAAGAATAATATTTATATCACTAAAAAATAAATTCATATATCTTGAATTGTCAAAAAATAATATTCGTAGTATAATACTTAAAATCAATTAAATTATTATGTTTCAATAAAATTTTATATTATTATTTACTATTAATTATTCCATTAATAACTAATATTAGTAATATTATATATATATATATATTAAAGATATAATGTAAACTATTTCTTTATTAAATACATACTATAATATATATATATATATATATATATAGGGGTGGGGGGGGGGGGGGGGGGGATGTACCCAGATGTACCCCACCATTTTTGGATATATAAAACCCCTCCTTTTAGAAACCTGTCAGTTGTGGAATTGAACATCTCGCGACTTTGACAATTGTCACACATCGCGTGAGTCAAATTCACGCGATGCCCGAAATTATTAAAAAAAAAAAAACTTTTAAGCACTTAGTTAAAATGAACGATGGCACAAGATCTGACTCTTTTATTAGTCAGAACATTAGAGTACAGTAAAAAAACCTAAATCTTTATATTTACAGTATGACCCTACTATTTATCTGATATATACTATTACCCAATATTAATAATATTTACATTCTACCAACATATTTTACTTATTTTATTTTCAAATCAAATCAAACTATATTTTGTATGTCATCTTTTCCTGGAAAATCTTGCAACCCCTTTTCAATTCCAAACATATTTTCAGTTGAAAAAAATCATTTTCTAAATCCAAAATAATAGAGCTAGTTAAAAATAAGTGATAATAAAAATATTTAAAGCTCTGACGTGGAAAGTTAAAAAGATATTTTATTAACAAGAATCAACTAAAAAGATGACCGAAAAAATTTGCAAGAAATGCTTATTTGCTACAAAACTCTGTAAGATTACTTATCATTTCATTCATTTCACTAAGTTATTTGTATATACCTCAATTTTGGTCCGACTCTCTAATAAGTATATAATTTTTTTATAATATTAGAACATTTGTATAAGTTTTACAATATGATATAATTTTTAAATCAAATTATGCACTTTTTAAATTATGTTATCATGTATAAATTAAAAACCTTGATAGAAAAATATAAAAAATTCTACCAAAATTTAATCCTTAATATAATTCTATATCACCAAAGAAAAGCACTTAAAAGACTATATATCAATTTACAACATGTAATATAAAAAATTTAAAATTATAAAATTATTTTAAATGCTTCAAAAAATTTTACTTTGAAAAATTTGTCTACTTTTATTATATATGATCAAAATTCTAAAACAATATCTTTTAAAATGAAGTAAATGAATTGTCTAGACTTGTGAACATGTTGACGTTTCATATTAGACGAGAACACTAAAGCTTGCGAATCATGACTTGCTGCACAACATGCTATAGCAAAGAGCACCTCATGACAATGTTTTTCAGCAACTTGTTGATTTGTAAATTTTTTGGTGCTTTCAAGCATTGCTATCAAACTTGTAAGTTAACTTAGTTGACTTGGCGACTTTGCATTCTTAGTCAAAGAATTCAAGCCAACTCAGTTGTTGACTCGGATTCAACTCAAACTCGCTCTGACTCATGCTTAATTCGCTGCTATCAGGGATCGAACTTAGGCCTTCTACTCAGTAATTTGTTATGCGTGCAATGTATTATATGTAAATTTAATCCTTAATATAATTCTATATCACCAAATAAAAGCACGTAAAAGACTATATATAAATTTACAAAATGTAATATAAAAAATTTAAAATTATAAAATTATTTTAAATGATTCAAAAAAATTTTTCAACATGTTGACATTTGAGATTATGTGACGAGAACACTAAAGCTTTCAAACTTAGGCCTTCCAGCAATATGTTAAACGTGCAATGTATTATATATATTTGCAGTTCATTTTCTTAGTTTCAAAAAAACACATCTCCTTAGACTCAAACCCAGACACTGAAGATTAAGCACGACACTCATTACCACATAACCAATAGAAGTTTCACATTCATCATTTGTATTGCATTATATATATTTATTGTCGATTTTTTATGGAGAATTTTATTTTGAATTTTTCATAGTCATGACTTGAAAAGTTATCTATTATTATCTTTTTACTTGTTTTGACAAAATAATCTTTAATGATTGTATTAATTACCCTATAAATCATTTTAATTCAAATTTAAAATTACTAGTATTTGTTTATTAATAGTTGTTATATTTAGATATATATATATAAAATTTAAAAAATATCTATATCTAATTATTACTTATTCAACTATAATCAAACTAATGAACTATTAATCATTGTCTTCAGTAGTTTAGTTATTAGTTTGAATTTTAAAATATTGATTTTAAGTATGTAATTGCATATTTTAATAATTATTTTTTATAATATGTATACTCTTATGATTTTACGTTACGAGTCTACTTTCCTTAAATAATTTTATCTAGACTTGTGAATTTGACAACCTTGCTCTCAAGTATTTGAAGGTACAGATGCCTTTATTACTTGTGCCAATATAGCGATGCCAGGTGCAAAGTATATGGGAAGGAGGAGTAAAGGGGGAAAATATAGTACAAATTATTACCTTGTCTAAAGATTATTCTAAATAAAAATTATGTTATAAAATATATCTATGAAAGAAATAAATGAGGTACAACGGTCATATTTCCTCTAATTAATTCTTTCTTCCTTTTTTCAATATGCTTATCATGTGCTTTGTCTTTCTCTCTCCCTATATCTTTCTTTTTTCTTCCCCAGTATAGCTATCTTCCTTTCTTCTCTTCTCATTATGCTATTTTGACAAAGCATCTCTAGCAAGAGTTGGAAGATGCATAATAAACTACAGATATGATTTTTTTTCTCTTACTCTCATTGTCATATTTATAGTTAAAGTATATTAGGTGTGGTAAGTGAGAATATAAATATACAAGTTTCAAGCAATTTCCAAAAAATTCAGACCAAATGTTGGTAAAAATTTCTAAGTTATTTGTATTCAATATTGTTATTGTTTCAAAATGTTATTCAATAATTTTTTAACATTTTAAATATATATATATATATATATGTGTGTGCTACAAAGTTTTTAATTTATTTTATATGAATAAAAGTTCATAATATGCAACTTCTTCGAAAATATTAAATTATTTAATGAAAAACCTAGCCTTCATAATAAAATACATAAAATGTAGGATTAAATTGTAAATTATATCGATAGTGGGTAGTAAGTTGTAAATAGATGTTTACATATTATTATAGGTAAATCATAAATGAAAAAGTATTTCATGTAATCATAAAGACTACATTAAATTTATCATAAAATTTTAAGGTCGTTGATAAGGCGATTAGAACTCAATTTACCGAAGTAGCAAGGGCAAAATTTGAACCCATAATTCATGAACATTATCGATGAATTTGAAGAGTTACAATCACAACGCACTCAGTTGTCCTAATCTGTAAACTAGTGCAACCCCCAATCAGACCAGAATGGTTAACTATATAGGTATTATATGTCAAATATTTACGGTCATGTAGAGGATGAAAATTTGAATGAAGACAATGAGGATGACTAATTAATTATTTGTGTATTATTATGTTGTGTAGAGACAATGTACTTGTAATAAACATATATAATTGTACTAGTAAAATCTATTTTCTAAGAAAAAAATGTTTAAACTAAGTAGATTGACTAAGAAATCAAATTGATTTTCGTAATGTAATTAACAAAGAAATTGCAATGAAATTTGCAATGACAGAGCATGCTAAGCGATTGTTAGTTAATTATATCATGGAGCATGCTGAAGAAGACAAAAAGAATATTTATTCATTATTTTTTTCTACTAAGTTATATTATGTACAATTTAATTATGTTAAATATATCTTCACTCGTAATTATAATAGTGTGATTTCTTTATGCAAAATTGTTTTAATGAAATTAATTTACAAAATATGTTTAACATATATTTTCTCCCACATCAAACTAATTTATAAAATTAATTCAAATTTGGTTCAATTTTGGAATTGAAGATGCATATTGTATTGGAAATAAAAAAAATTGAAAAATAAAAATTGACATCTATTACACTAGAACAAGGTATTTATGTACAAGCAGATAGCACTTGAGCGGCCACTTGAATAAACAAAACAAGATTGTAATGCATGCAACTCTCACTCTATATTTGAAAGTTTAAGAAAAGATAAAATAGAATAAGCTAACAATAAAAATAAGTAGATTGACAAGAAGTGGAATGACAAAATTTGTGTCACTCTCTTGTTTAAAAGTTTAATAAAGGGAAGGATGATGGACATTAATGAAATAAAATGACCTACATATAATTTTTACAATATTATCTTTATAAATAGAATAATAGTATAGTGAGTTTTTAGTCAACAAGGATATTATAGTTATTATTACATTAGACTCTTTCATTCTATCATTGACTTTCAAATTTTGAGGGACAACAAAAATAAAGTTTTGAATGGCAAAGAGTGACTTTGAAGTTCTTCCTTTGCCTTCCCATTCCATTCTAAAGTAAACTTCTAAACATACATTCATCCTAATTTAGTTATTTTACTCTTTGCCATTTTCTCTTTGGTCATATATTCAAACATAGCTTTAAAGCTCAACTAAGTACTTATAATTATGGATGAAGTATTTTTAATAGAAATAAAGCTTCACACTACAGGAAAATGGAGGCATTATGATAAGGGTTTAATCACAATTAAAAGAACCGTGGTTAAACCCAGGACTAACCATGGTTGTGCCAACCGTGGTTAGACCATTATCAAATTATCACGGTTAATCAAAAACTATGGTTAGTTCTTCAAATAACCATGTTTTTAAATAAACTGTGGCTAAAATTAGGCCTAACCACTGCTATACAATCGTGGTTAGCCCACTGGAAAGAAAATAAAATGTTAGGTCTTAAACACAGTTTCATGAAAATCGTGGTTAGGCTTAGTTTCAAAAAAGAGCAAAATTACATTTCTCGTAAGCGTAACCACGATTTTTCAATAAATAGTGGTTATGTCCCTATAAAAAAATATATATATATGCGTGGCCTAACCATGGTTATAGGTGACCATGGTTAGGGCAATTGTCCTAGTCATAGTTTCCATAGAAACCGTGGTTAGGCTAATTCGCCTAGCCACAGTTTTTATGGTAACTGTGGCTAGGCCAATTCAAACGTGGCCTAGCCAAGTTGTCAAAACCGTTACTAGGCCCATTTTTAATGGGCATAACACCTAATTTTTTACCCTACCTATGACCTCCCCCTACCTATACTAAAATTACCTAACTTATTTACTTTTCCTCCAATCTTTCTCCCTCAACTGTCGCCCCCCCATCTGCCTTCTTTGACATAGCTACCAGTGGTAAGCAAAGGGCTCACTGACGACACTAGAGCTTACTAGCGATAATAATGGTGCCTCCCTTTCAAGCTTTGGTATTTTAAGCTCCTCCAGGTTAATTTTCTTTCAATATTTCCCTCTTTTAGCTTCCATAACCTACTTGGTTGGTTTTGTTAGCTTATCTTTTGATTGTGATGCTTCATTTTATTTTTTGTTCATATTATTGTTGAGTTTGATTTTTTTTATACGTATTTCATTTTTTAATATTCTAAATTATATTTATATTTTCATTTTTAAAAGAATAATTTTTCACTTTTGCTTTTTATTACTTTATGTATATATTTTATTGTTGAGAGGCATATTTTTTGCATTTTTTATTTTTTTGTGAATTTTTTTTAATAAATATTGCTTTTGTGGAAGTTTTTACCGTCTTTTTTTTTTATTATTCTTTTAGTTGTGTTATTATTATGTTTTATTATTAATATGGGTTTTTGGATATTATTATAGGATTGTTTTGTTTAGGCTATGTTAATTACATTTATATGACTTGGATTGATATAAATTTAAATGAGTTGTATATTTAGTTCAAATTAAATATTTTTATGTGTCTAAATGATTTTAACTTGTATGTATATAATCTTTGTAGAATTTAAAGTTTGTAGATGTCAATATAATTGTTAGGAATTAATATTGTGAAGTTAATTAAGGGCTTCAACATCTTTGTTCATTATATTGATAATATGCTTTGTCATTAATATGAGTAGGATTGACATAAATTCCACCAGACCTTAGCCTCATCCTTTAGCAAGGGCGCAGCTAGGGTTACCTTTTGTGTAGTTGTACAATCCATCACTCCAAATATTTTCTGTATTTATCTCATCCACCTATCTAACTTATCCAGGTCTTAGTCACCTTTAAAGATTGAAGGTTTAGCCTTTCAGAATTCTGCTACCATACTCAATGTACTAAGATTCCTCTTGATTTCTTGCTCAGGGGTTGCCTGTACAAGGGTCCCTTGTATTGGATTCTCTTGCACTAGGGTTTCTTGCCTAGGTGTTTCTAGATTTCTATATTCCCTTAATTCGTCTTGCAATTGACAAAGAAGTTGAGTTGTAGCTTCTTGGGCCTCAGCTTGTTCTTGTAACCTCTCATTCTGAGTCCTTAGCTACTCAGCCACTCTTCATAGAATTTGAAATTGACTTCTAGTAGACTTCTTTCCTATAATAGTATAAGGTGAGATTAATATTTCCTATATACCAAATATTTCAAGATAAACTAGGTACTATGGGTATTTTTCCACTAAAGTTGATTATTTTTACCGAAACCCAACATTTTACAATAACTAGGTAGTTTACAATAAACCGAGCTCTAATACAAAAAATGTGGCATTCCAAAAGGTAATTGGGATACCTGTCTACCCTTAGCAGAGTTTGCATACAATAATAGTTATCATGCTAGTCTACAAATGGCAACCTACAAAGCTTTATATGGAAGAAAATGCAGATCTCCTCTATGTTGGGTAAAACTTAAAGAACAAAGTCTATTAGGACCTGAGTTAATAGATCTAACCATTGAATAGATAAGAATGATCAGGGAATTATTGCAAGCTGCTCAAAGTAGACAAAAAAGTTATTTAGATAAGAGAAGAAGACCTTTTGAATTTCAAGTTGGTGATCATGTCTTCCTTTGAGTATCCCCTATGGTCAAAAGAACTTTTAAAAGTAAAAAATTGAGTCCCAAGTGCATTGGCCCTTTTGAAATTCTTGAAATAAGGACTATCACTTATCGCCTAGCTTTACCACCTAAGATATCCTAGATTCAATGTTTTTCATATATCACAATTAAAGAAACATATCTGACACACGTTATACATTATGAGTCGTGCCAGCTCAGGGGAACCTAACATACGACGTAAAACCTAAAAGTATCATGATACCTAAGTCAAGCAACTTCGAAACAAGGAAAAACAGTTAGTGAAAGTGGTTTGGAAAGGATTAACAATGGAAGAAGCAACTTGAGAAATAGAAGAAGATATGAGAGAGAAATGGCCTGTATTATTTGGTAAGTCGAAATTTTGTGGGTACAATTTATTTATAAAGGGGAGAATTGTAACATTCGAAACTCTTCATTTTCAATTAAGTCTTGAAGAGTTCAATTATTGTCCTCACGTAGTGTATGTGGTAAATTATAACGATGTATCCCTCCACCATTTTTAATTGTAGAGCCATAGTAACATCAATTAAATGCTCCCGGCTTCCATAATAATGGACTATTATCAACTTGCCATCATAAAGGTGACGCAACTAAGGGCAACCACAAGACAATATTCTCATCGCATGACAACTTCAATTAAGACAAGATGGTAATATAAAAATAATTTCTCTAATTTAATGAGTTTGATTAAAAAAATAAAGTTTGAACAAATAAATCTTAATTGGAAAAGTTTGATTTATAAAGTAGCCAGGTTCGAACCCTTTTAAAGTTTAGTCCAAGTTTAAAAAGTTTAAATGAATTTTCTTAATAAAAAAACTTATTATTTAGAGAAAAATTTAATATAACATGATATCTTGGTAAAGAAATAAAAATTAATACCTCTTATTTAAAATATTTATACCAATACAACAATATATTTATAATCCCAACTTCTTCATATATAATTTTAAAAATAACAATTACAATTAGTTATATTATTTATCTCAAGTCTTAAATAATAAATTGAGTTAAAAAATACGTGCTTGAGTTTTTTTATTCCAAATTCAAGTTTGATTTATAAAAGTCTAACATGATGATTTGGTGTACTTCAACTCAGAATTTACATGAACTTTGTTAAGACCATTGATTAGCCAGTGATGGATCTTTCACGCTCCGAACTAAGGAAGGAATATATCAATACCAAAAAACTTAAGTAAATCATTTTATTATATGTGCTAATTATGCACTTTATTATTTGGTTTGACATTTGATTTGTTTTAAATTCACTTTTAACCTCCAATCTCTTATTTGTATAGAAGTAAAAGAATTTGTTTCAACAATGAACTATATAAATAGCAAAATTTAATTTTTAGATGAACATTTTAAAATAGATATTACAATCATACAAAATTATATTTGACCCGAATCAATTTTATAAAAGAAAGTTTATCCAAAATTACTTTACTCAAGTCCAATTCAAACAAATACTTAACCAATCCTTGTATAAGCTGTGAAAAACTAATTTCCTAATGCTAATAAACAAATATTGTGTTTGGTTTTGCGCATAAAATGTTTAAAATCTTGTTTACAAACAAAAATGGGATTTTACTTTACAAATAATATCATTGGTTTTGGTGTTAAATTATTCTCTTAAATTACTTATGCTCCCCAATCCCTTATTCGTACAAAAAAAAAACTACTTTTATATTAGATAAATTAAACAATGATGGCAAAACTAACTTTGAACATGAAAATTTTGAACATGCATGGGGTCATGTAAACTTAATTTTTTAATGAAGGGTTTTTCTTTTTCAAGGTTATACCATATGTATTAGGTAAGAAAACAAACAAACAAAATTCTATCTTCTAAGTAAGAAGCCAAATCCCCTAGATATTCCAATTCTAGTCACTCCTCTCAGCTTTGAGCCCAAACGCCAACACAAAATTCTATCTTCTAAGAAGGAAGGTAAACATAAACAAAGAAAAGACAAAAACGCCACGTAACTCAATTTATTTACATTAACAAGAACGTCTGCGGTTGAATTTAATTCAATGACTATTATTATTATTGTTGTTTTTAACTTGTATTCATATATATAAATCATTAATTTAAAAAAAAAAATTTTATCGTGACCACCGTTAAAGAAAAATGCGTCTGTATTTATGCAAAATAATTTGACTATTATTCATATATATATATATATAACACACAATATGACTCCAGTTTTACTGTAGTTAAATTTTGATTATTGATCTACTCAATTTTTGAAACATGAGATGTATATGCTTAATAATAAGTCAAATATTTTTATGAATTGAATTGTATACTTTTTAAATTTAAAAATTAAATAGTCGATGCATACATTTTTTTTATGAAGCAAAACCTGTATTTCCTATATTTTTATTGCTATAAATTTCAAATTATCCACTGTTTTTCGGTTCATTGATTTTATTTTAGTAAATCAATATGTATCACCTTTTAAAAAAAAAATCAAACTTTTCTATTTAAAAGAAAAAAAACAATCTTATCCAAGTGAACAGGTATTATATTCTCAAAATACAGTTTTCAAATTCTAATTTAAAGTGCTAATTTTATGAACATCATTGATGAATTGAAAAATTACAATCGCAATGCACTCAATTGTGTCAATATGCTGGCTAGTAAAACCTCCAATTTGATTAAGACACTCAACTATATAGGCCGATATGTCAAATATAAATGATCATGTAGAGGATGAGAATTTGAATAAAGACAATAAAGATGACTATTAATTATTTGTGTATTATGATGTTACGTAGAAACAACTTACTTGTAATAAACATATATTATTGTACTAGTAAAATCTATTTTCTGAGAAAAAATTGTTTGAATTAAGTAGATTGTCAAGCAAAACAAATTGATTTTCATAATGTAATTAACAAAAATTTGCAATGAAATTTACAATGACACAACATGATAAATGATTGTTTGTTAATTATACATTGGAGCATGCTAAACGAGGACAACAAGAATATTTACTAATTACTTTTTTTGCAATGTTATATTATGTACAATTTAATTGTAATAAATATTTCTTAACTCATAATTATAATAGTGTAATTTTGTAATGCAAAGTTGTTTTGATGAAATTAGTTTACATGATATAATTAACACATATATTTTAATGCAAAAAATTAAAAAAAATAGAAATTGACATCTATTACAAAAGAACATGGTATTTATTTACAAGTAGATACCACTTAAGCCGCCACTTCAGTAAACAAGAGTGCAATGCATGCAATTCTTACCCTTAATTAGGAGTTTCGGAAAGGATAAAATAGATTAGGCTAATAATAAAAAGAACTGGAGTGCCAAAGTTCAATAAAAGGAAGGACAATGGTCATTGATGAAATAAAATAATTTATATATTATTTTTACAACATTATCTTTATATATAGAATGAAAGCACAGTGACTTTTTAGCCCATGAGAATATTATAATAGTTATACCATTAGACTCTTCTATTCTATCAAACCCTTAAATTTGAAAGGGACAATAAAAATAAAGTTTTGGATTAAAAAAAGTGACTTTGAATTCCCTCATTTCCCTGATCATTACATTGTAAAATAAACTTTTAAATATGCATTCATTTAGTTATTTTACTCTTTGTCACTCCCTCATTGTCCATCAATCCATAGTCTTAAAGCTCAATTGAGTATTTACAACTGTGGATGATAGATTTTTAAAAGAAATAAAGCTTCATGTATGATGCACAAAAACTATATGAAAAAAAGGGAGTGAAAATAGAATAATAATCCAATATATATTTATACTTTTGTCCTAACACTTTTTTTGGGTACTATATATATGTATACTATTGTATATATAATTCATTTCTTAATCTTTTTGTCGGACACATATTTAAATTTGAACAAAAATAAATGATCATCCAAGAATTAATGTTTTAAAAAATTTAATGATTATTATTATCCTCCTTATCATCAAAATTAACACTATCATATGTTTTAATTTCGAAGTAATGTTGCAGAGATATAGAGGCAGAAAAGTGTTAATTTTATTCTCATATCTGAGTATATATTTTTGTAGATTTAATTTATTAAAAGGTCATGATGCAGGCGCCAATTATGTAATCCATTATTTTTCAAAAATATTTAATCAAGAATAATCATCTTCCATTTTTGGAAACACTATGTCATTTAATTATAATAAAATTATTTTTAAATGTCACTAAATATATAATAATATTTTGTTTGTTTTAATATTATACTCATTAATTGTATAAGAGTGAAAATTTCCTAATAATGATTCATTATCACCTGAATTAATATTTTAAATAATTATTTATGATAAAAAATATATATATAATTTCCTCAATGAACACTCTTTCTAAGTTATGGGCTTTATGAGATTACTTGTTTATTACTGTACTGGAAAATTTATTTAAAACAATATAAGCATATGGAAAGTTCAAAAATAATTTTTTAGTATTGCTTTAATTCAACAATATCTGAGGACTAAAAAAATGGTCAACTTCAGGTACAGCTTAACTGACCCATGAGTTTGGATCTTTTCTTGCAAGATCAAGCCATTGGATTTAGATGCAATGGCTTTAAATTTTATAAAATATATTTTTTAAAAATTAAAAACTAATTATTTTTAAAATTTTAGACATATTAATACTTTAATTATTTTTTCACACATAATGATATCTAGTTGAAAAATAATATAATCTAAAATCTATAAGATAAATTGTGAAATGTTAAAAATAGTTCAGTCTTTTTATTTCTTCAATTAGATATCATTATGTATAAAAGAAATTAAAATATTAATATATATTTATATTTTAAAATAATTAATTTTTATCTTTTAAAAATATATTCTATAAAAAATTTAGAACTATTAAATCTACATGCATTAGCCAATTTGGTTGTTCAACAAAAGAACCTCCCAATTTACTGGACATTGGTCTCACCTCGTCCTCGTGTATTGAAAATGTCTCCTTTTTTATTTTCAATTTTCATATAAATTTAAATCGTTCTCTAACACATGACTCATGCTATATTTGTTGATATTTAATAACTCACTCCCTTCCGTTGCTTATAATTACGAGCACATGCAGCATGAGTACACAATTACTTATTTCACTTGACTGAAAATATAATCCCCTTGAACGTCATTATCTGAACTTTTTATAATTGATACTTTCAAAATTTAACTATATGATTTTTTTAAAAAAAGTTTCTTTTCACATTATTAGCAATATTTCTCATATTTTATCTTTACCTACTAATTTTATTATATAATTGTATGACCTGTTTGAAACTAACATCAAAAAGAGGCAAACATATATTAATATGAAAGGTATATTTCCCTTTCCTGCATGTGACATTGTGAGAACAAACTTCATATTCTTATATGTGAAACCCAAAAAATAGGTTTAAAGTTTATAAAATTGGTGCACATTGAACGTGTTTTATAGGTGCTATAAAATATCACTGTGTAATGGGGCCACGTCCTCCCCTTCTTAATGTGAATTGAATGAAGCTTTAGCCTTCTCATCTATTATGCTTGCAATTAATTTGATGGAAGTCACAAAGAGAATATATATGCTTTATAACTTAACCCATCAATGGTAAAATGACTATAAGAATTATCAAAATAGATTTCATTTACTTCTTTGACAAAGTAAACCCCACCCTTTGTACATAGCTTTACTTTCTATGTCATTTTCACCAAAGAGAGGCCTCTTCAAAACAACTCAAAATCCACACGTTCTCCTATTGCTTCAAAATCACATTCGAAAGCTTTGGTGGGACAACACATCGAATTAGCACCTAATTAAGGCCCTCAAAGAATGGATGTTGTTTAATCTCAACAGCTCCCTTCTTTGAACTTAAACGATTTTTAGGCTTTTTAACCAACAACCATCTTATAAGATCCCTAGTTTGGAAACTAACAAATGGGCTGTCAAGAAATTTGAGATTTTGTGACACCATTTTAGCTAATGTTTCTTCATCATTAGAACCTTTAAAGGGTGTTAGACTATATAAAAGTTCATAAAGAAAAACACCAAAGGTCCACCAATCAACTGCAGCTCCATGTCCCTTTCTTTTAACGATCTCAGGTGCCACGTATTTGTAATACCTAAAGAATAATAATAAAAATAAAATGAAATAATGTAAAATAATATAAATAATAAATAATAATTTTTTTTATATTAAGAGCTGAAGAAGAGGAGGAAAAAAATTCACTTGAGTTAGGGATGAGATTTACATGAAATAGAATACTCAAAAAGGAATAAAAAAGTACTAAATATAAGAGAAGATGAAATTTTATCAAAGATAGCAACTAATGTGAATACTTAAGTCTTATTATGTGTATTTCTAACACTTATTACTAAATAAACTATGGAAACCAAGTATCTCCTAAGAAAAAATTTGATCTGATAATGCAAAATATTCCCAATTAAATTACCAAAATGCCTAAAATGGACTATTTCTCTTTAGACCAATTGATCTCCTCGCCATTGTCTCTCCTTCCTGTGTCCTCACTGTGCAAATCAATCTTCCACGCTTTTGACTATCTCTGACTTTCATTCAACCTTTCCAGTGCACGTCTAGCAACCCAGTTTCCTCATCGGCGTCATAGAGACCTCCACCGACCACCAATTCATCAAAAAATGTAGCTTCATCAGTGGGAAATCACAATGCAATTTCTAGCTCAAAATTCACAAAATTAGGTGCGTTTTACTCCAATTTAGCTCAAGAATTTGGTTTCTCTATGCATTTTGGCCAACTTTATGCCACAGTCACCGATTAATTTGATTAAATTAGCTCAAAATTGAAGAAACCCCGATTCTGGTACTGCTCATCCGTAAAATTCATTGTTCATGCGAGAAAGTGAGAAAATTGAGCTAAATTCGGTGTAATCTCATTAAATTGAGTTAGGGTTTCACCTCCTAAATAATTTTTGCACCTCTCACCCTTATAATCACTGATCAATTGTGTGTTTTATCTTTCAGATTGAAAAATCCCAAATTTTATGTGTATGTGTAATCTTGCAATAGGGTAAAAATTCAAATTTTTAGACTTCTCAAACATTATTATGCATCGAAAAAGTGATTTAACACTATTGGAAGTTTTAATTTGAATTTTAAGTTGAATTACTAATTTCCTTATTTTTCCTAGATTTTTCATTGAGGAAAAGGAAGAAAATTTAAATAGGAGGCCTTATGGGACTTGATTAAATAGCATTGAACAATAATGTAAATTGAATGAAGGAATTTGGAATTTAATTGAATGATCTTTATGGTGACAATGGTGTTGGTAGTGGGTTATTGTAATTTTAATAAGTGCATAATGAAACATATTAAAGTGAAATAAAGGCCACAAGCATTTTGGAGTATTATCAAATAATGTGAGCCAAAAAATTGAGTTATTAAGATTTTTAGAGGTAAGAGGGGCAAGTGGAATTGAAAAAGTGATGGGTTAAAAGTGAATGAAGGACTAGATAAATATGTAGGTAGAAGGATTAAATGGTTAAAATTATTTATGAATATTAAAGGTTAAAAGCCTTTTATTTAATGTTATAGGTGGCTAAGACAATTGTCAACAAGGGGGTTGATAACAAGGTTAGGAAGAGGTTGGTATAATCTTCTTCAGGTGAATAAATATTACTAACTATACTTGTTTTATGAATTTCTAAATTTTCCTTTTTGTAAGTCAGCATTTTTATTTGCTTTGATGCCTTAGGAACGGACCTCCTAAAATAGTTAAATCCATTATTGAGAATTATTCTAATTTTTTTCATAATTCTATCAGATTTTATTTTAAAGTTTCCTTTACAATTGTATTGAATTTTGTCTAATGATTAAAATGTCATCTGACTTTTGAAAAAAGTGAATTATGCTTTATTCTTAGAATATTTGGAATTAATTGGTTATATTGAATGATGTTGTATGTTATGTGTTTTTTTGGAAATTTGGAGTTTTACCATTGAATATATTAGTAATGATTTCATGGTTATGAATACAGTTGTTTTTAAGAAATTTCATTTCATATAAAACCTTGTAGCTAATAATAATAGGCTTTAACCATAGTGCACCATGAACTGTATTACTGTACTAAGGCTTTTATGTCGTACCAATGACTGTATTTGACCATTGTTATTGTATTGTACTGCTATCACTAGCAAATTGCTGGAATATGATTTTTGATATACTATTCGGCTCTGTGGAATGTCTTCCCACTGCAATGTTTTGAAAGTTTAGGGTTTATAAATGTTTATTATTAACTTTTTATTTTGTAAAATGACTATGAAATATTCCATCATCCACGTCTGTTCCCCTCTTAGTATAGTTAGGGGTATTTACTCACTGAGTGATTGTCACTCACCTTTATTTATCCCTTCCTCTGCATTATAGCAACGAGTTAGATTCCTTTCGGTAAGCCTTGCATTATCCGCAAGAGCAAAAGTATTCTTTTGTTGTAATTATTGTATTGTTTGACTTAGAACTATCATAAGAGCTCTCTATATTTTGATATGTGTGGCTATCAATGGAAATTTTGGGAAATCCATATTTCAAGGGAGACTCTGCTAAAATTTCTGCACAAAGTTTACGTAGTGTATTAGATGTGTATCTTCACTTCCTATAGATTATGTATGGTAACTGATTGTTGTGACTGCGTATTCTCTGTATGTCAATCTGAGATTATTTTTGTTCAGGATGTATGATTTTCTGTTAGTTCACGGAGGTGAGTTCACCCTTCGTGTCGATCACACTTCTCGTTTATGGTGTGATAATATTCATAAGTACTAACAAAAGAATTTGATCTTGCATCAATAGGCTCTGCCACGAGCTGTGGCAATGATCTAATCTGGGCAACAAGATTGGGTATTACTTTCCTTGCTTTAGCAGCAACAGGTAAGAATCTAGAGCTGAAACATGAAACTTAACAGTATGGTTCAAGGCAGAATAACCTGATGATACTTGATTGTGCACATGGACCAGAAATCTTTGGGCTAATAGCATACCTAAGTGATAGGTCAAAATCAATAAGCATCATATGTCCATTTTCTTGAACAAGAATGTTTTCAAGTTTCAAATCAGGATAAACAACTCCAACATGTGCAAGTATTCTAATGTAAGAAAAACCTCTGCAACATAAGACCTACATGTATAAAAGATGGATTATTAGTATACAAGAATAGTTTAAGTGATGGCAAACTTTAGAAAATCAAATTCCAATTCAAGTTGAGAAGTTGGATTCAAGCTTAAAGGCAGATCTAATGTGTGTTGGGAAATTTAATTTTACTAAATTTTAATCAATATTTAACTATTTAATAATTAAAACAATCTGAAATTTTTCAACATTTAAAATTTAAAAGTGCAACAATAGTGAGATGCTGGTGGTTTTGTAGGTACAGAGGAAGAGACACATTTCTGGTTAAAGCATAGCTAAAGGAAAGATGCAAAACTAGAACAAGTTGCCTAATGAATGGATAATAAACCAAGTTTACTATGGATTCATACCTTGCTACTAATTCAGTAAAACGTCTTCCAAGCTACTTTTATGGTAAAGCATGAAGATCTCCTTAAGGACAGTACTCCATGACTAGACATGATAAATTATCTAATTTAATTTCAGCATAAAATGTAGGTAGAATAGGATGATCCATCATACTTAATATGTCCCTTTCAATCTGAGCCCCGGAGATCTTATTCCTTCTTGCCAAAATTTCATTTTCCATGACCTTGATAGCACACAAGTACTTTATGCCTATTAGTTTAGCAAGATATGCAATCCCTATGTCTCCACAACCAAGTTTCTTCAAAAGATTGAATTGCCACAAGCCCAAGACTCCATGCTGCATATGAGCTTGATGTTTGGCTTCCCATCTAACATCCTTTGACATGTGAAGCCTACTGCCACAACTAAACCCACTCACATTCATCTGTTCACTAGTATATTAGATTCCTTGACTTTTCATTTCCTAACATGACAACAAGCACCAAAACATTTAGTAAGAAAAATTAATTAGTCTTAAAATGAATACTTGAAGTTTAAATTTTCCATATAAAAAAAAGGCTAAAATAATCCACTATTCAAAATTGAGTGACGTACTGCAGGCATATCTATGTAGTAGTTAACATGATTGAATGTCAGTGATAGAGGTTGAAAAGGCAGGACTATTTCTCTTCTTGCACTTTGATCTGAGGTACTGTCAATACCCAAAGAATTTCTCACTGCCATGCCTACACCTATAATTCATCATGTTGAATAAAAGTGCAATTTGTCATTGAATTGCATGAGAACCATGTGCCACGAAAATTCAATAAACAACAATAATATGCATCGAAACCTTCTACGGTATGTCATCTGGTGTTTGGTTTTTTTTCCTTCTTGTCATCTTCATCTAAGACGACCACTTTTGAATCTCCCAAAGCTGAAATTTAGATTTAACATTAATATGATTCACTAAATTTGAAATTTTCATTCACTCTTAACATAAAATCTTACTATAACTTACGATTTAAGTGAGTCAATGACCCAATGCAGAGAAAAAATCCAAATGAGGCACCAACACTGATCCAAAACCAATAATCATATGTATAAGAAGAGTACGCAAAACTTAGAAATTTGATCACAATATCAAAATAAAATCTCTTCCTTTAGCTACAAGAACTCTCCATACTAAAGAGTAATCAATGACTTACTTTTGGAAACAATGAAACCTACAAGCACAAAAACCAGCTGCATACCCAATGTAGTAGCAAGAACTTATGTTCTTCCAACTACTGCAATAGAGAAAGAGCCATCTGATGAATGCTAAAGAATGCTTAATACTGCCAAACAAATATGATAAAATAGGATGGTTGATGTGAGAATTGAGTAAATTTATACTAAAAAGATGTTAATCATCAACAAAGTCAAACTTAAAGGTCATATTGCGCCAATTATGCATTCCATTATTTTTCAAAAATATTTAAGCAAGAATAATCATCTTCTATTTTTGGAAATACTATGTCATTTAATTATGATAAAATTATTTTTAAATGTCACTAAATATGTAATAATATTTTGTTTGTTTTAATATTATACTTATTAATAACATAAAATAAAAAATTTCTAATAATGATTAATTATCAACTGAATTAATAATTTAAATAATTATTAATAATATATTATTTTTATATTTAATTATTAACTACATTATATTAAAAATATATATGAGTTCCTCAATGAACACTCTTTTTATGTTATGGGCTTTATGAGATTACTTGTTTATTACTGTATTAGAAAATATATTTAAAACAATATAAGTATATGGAAAGTTCAAAAATAAATTGAGGAAATTTATCCTAAAAAGATGTTAACCATCACCAAATCATAACAGAAAAAAAAGAAGTAAACGTTCGAATTGACTGAGTTGGATAACCACAATCAACGTTGGATTGTCACCGTCTCACATGGTTCCAATTTTTTTTAGTTGTAAGTCTTCTTTACTTCTCAATTAATCATGTTCTTTTGTTTTCCGACCAAAAAAAAAAATTGTGTTCCTTTTCTAACTTGCCACTAATTCTCTGATTCTGCAGCGAAAGGCATAGATTTTTTTTGGACACGTCTATTTTTTATTTTATTATGATTGATTAACAGTATTGATGTTAATAGTGTCATTTATCTTCTTCATTGTCTTACTGAATTAGTTAATTGTTTATTGTCATTTTTATTTTAATCTTTATTTTACTTATTTATCTATAAGAATTAAATTAAAATATTTGCAAAATGTAAGTACCTAATTACAAATATTAAATTATAGAGATCAAATTAAAATTTTAAAAAAATTATAAGGACTAAACATATAATTTTCTTTTGTTTAATCAGAGAAAAGTGAAAATTATACATTTAGTCATATAGTTTTATTTAATTTTTAATTGAATTGCTATAATTTTTAAACTTATAATTGAATCCTTTACCGTTTACAAATATTTTGATTTAACCTGTACTGTTAATATTCTATCAAATTTTGTTAATATAACTAATTATAAATTATCATAACACTTTAAATATATATGATTTATGTTGATAAAAGAAATAATAAAATAATAAAATAAATTAATTCATATATATGACCAAATTTGGGAAAAGTGTTATGATAGGGATTAAATTAAAAATTATTTAAACTGTAAAGACTCAATATAAATTTTTTAACTTTAAGGATCAAATTAAAAATAAGTAAAACTATAAGAGCTAAAAGGGTAATTTATATATATATATATATATAAAAAGAAACAGCTGCCACTTACGGCCAATAAAGGAACCATGCAGAAAAAAAACGATTATTGAAATGCATGAGCTTGAATCCACAGTATACTGTGCTGTTTTTCCAATGCCGTAGACAATCCGGACTAATCTACGACAGCTAATTTAAGTTAAAATGTAGTTTGGCCCTTTTGTAATTTAGCTTGATTGGGGCTTTGTAATTTCAAATTTGATATACATAATATATTTCTTTGCTTTTGTTCATAAACAAAATATCCAAATTTGTACAAAATTCTTAATTTTCAATACATTAAAAAATGGAATTTCTTTCTTCACCAATTTGATTTCCAAATTCTAACAGGTAGCTTAATATCCTCTAAATTTTGTTCATAAAACGAAATCTTTGGTCACATCTCTAATTTTATGCCTAAATTCATAATTTCATTACAAATTCTTAATTTCCTACGGTGAATATTGATAACTTTCTTTTAACCAATCAAAATGTTAAATTTGATAGACACAACACAATATTTGTACATACCTCAATTTTGATCCAACTCTCTAATAAGTACATAATTTTTTAAATAATATTAGGACATGTATATAATTTTTACAATATGATATAGATTTTAAATCAAATTATACACATTTTAAACTCAATTATCATGTATAAATTTAAAAACCTTGATAGAAAAATATAAAACTTATACTTAAATTTAATCCTTAATATAATTCTATATCACCAAATAAAAGCACTTAAAAGACCATATATAATTTTAAAATATTTAATATACAAAATATTTAATTTAAAATTATTTTAAAATGTTTCAAAATTGCTTACTTTGAAAAATTCGTCTACTTTTATTATATATGATCAAAATTCTAAAACAATATCTTTTAAAATGAAGTAAATGAACTGTCCAAGATTGTGAACATGTCGAGTTTTGAGATCATATGACAAGAACAATGGAGCTTTCAATCATGACTTGCCTCACAACATGTTATAGCAAAAAGTATCTTATGACGATGTTATTCAACAACTAACACTTATTCATTAGTAAATTTTTCGCTCTTAAGTATTTGAGGGTATCGATGCCTTTATTACCTATGCCAATACTGTGATGTAATGTAAAAAGTGTATGGGAAGGAGGAGTAAAGGGGAAAAAAATAGAAAGCACTAAGCTTAAGTTTTTGGGTTTTTTTTTACTGTATTCTTATGTTTAGACTAATAAATGACTCAGATCCTGCATTGTCATTCTTTTTAACTAGGATGCTTAAATAAAGTCGCGGGATATGTGACAGCTATCAGAATGACAAAATGATCAATCTCACGACTAACCGATTTCTAGAGGGACAGTCATGCGCTCTTTTTTTTTTCATATACATAAATGGAGGGGGGACATCCCTCATCCATATATATATATATATATAAAATATATTGAATATTACTAATATTAATTATTAATGAAATATTAAGACTTTAAAATTAAGAGTAAATAATAATATAAAATTTTTATTGAAACATAATAATTTAATTGAATTTTAAATAATTATACTATAAATATTATTTTTTGACAACTCAAGATATATGAATTTATTTTCAATTTTATATATCTTTTAGTGATATAAATATTATTTTTTTTCCTAGTTGTGAAATATTTTCATTGCAATCACAGCTTGTAATATAAAATTTACAATTTTAAAAAAATTAAAATTTTATTTTCTGATAATATTGAGCTATAAATATTTATATTTTACTTAGTAACTATACTGAATGAATATAAATATTTATATTATAATTATTATTTTTTGACAAGAACTAAAAGTAAAAGATTTATACTTTGCTTTTTTATATCTTTGTTATATTATTCATTAATTAAAATATTATAAATTTATATTCAATTATTATATTATAACATATATATAATTATTGCAAATAATTATAATTTTAAATTTTAATTATATATTTTTTATGTTATTATTAATTAACTACTAAAAACCTTTATAACAAATATCTATAAAAAAAAAAACCTATATTTAAGTCTAATCGAAGAAGACAAGGAAATGCTTCAACCTATATACGTCAATTTTCTTTAATTCGTTACAAAAAATATCTTTGTGTACCTATTAAATAATGAATTTAATGGAATTATTGCAAAACTTTTAATTGGTGAATACGAAACGCTACATATTCAAAAGCCAAAAAAACAAGTAGATAGTGATGCATATTTATTAATAAAATGACATATATTCCGATTCGTTATTGGTGGATTATTAATATCTTATAAATTTCACTAAGAATTTTCGTCTCTAAATTTTATAGAGAAGATAACACAATATAATTAATATTGAACCTATATTTAGTAAACAAATAGGGGTCACTAGATAAAATTGGTAAGCCTTAAGTCCTTATGCAAGGAAGGCTTGTATATATAAATTGAAATAATAGGATTCACTAATTAAGTAATGAGCTTTACCTGTTTTGTCTTGCTCTTAATCTTCAAATTAAAGGTTCCAATTTGTTATTAAATTATAGTCTTTTGTGTTTAGAGAAAAGAACCATTTTATTCCCCATGTTTCGCATCAATCATGTACTCCGATGGTACACCTTGAGTTGTCAAAAAATAATATTTATAATATAAATATTTATATTCATTCAGAACAATTGCTTAGTAAAATACAAATATTTATGGCTTAATACTATAAGAAAATAATATTTTTTTTAAGTTTAAAATTTATGCTACAAGCTGTGATTGCAATCTGATCCCTATAATTTACAGTGATTTTTAAGTAGATCCTTATAGTTTTTTTTTTACAATTTGATCCCTATATTTTGCTGCCATCTCCTAGTTGGTCCCTGCTGTTGATGCTCAGGTGGAGTGTCTATGTGGAAGTTGAATTGGTAAGATGGAATCATAAGACGTCAACCCACAGCAGAGAAATTTAGATAACACTTACTATCTCTGTTCGCGATTCCCATCCTACATACACGAGCTGCAAAAAAGCGAGAAAAACCTTTGGCCTTTTGGTTCCAATATTCATAAGCATATACAAGGCAGAAGCTGTAGGAAAGAAACGCACCAAAGGCTTTAGGCACAAGCATCCAAGGCAAGGTATTCGAATCTTCTTCATCGTAAGTCCCTTTGCCCTTAATTTTGCAAGCAGAATTTTGACTCCATGGGAATAGCTTAACCAATAGTGATCAATCAGCAATGGAGTATTTACACGATTGTAGGGGCTTTAGAGCTGTGATTTACAGAGGAGGTATATCCAAGAAGAGAAGTTTCGACTTGTTCATCCTGGTGATAGGAGGATCGTAAAAGAAATAGAGGCTAACAGAGGAAGTTACCACAAGCAAGAGTATTTCCTTTTTTTAATGATAATTACGATAATCTCATATCCGATTGATTCAAACTTGCGTATAACAAACAAAGCTAATGGGTAACAAGATTTTCGGACCAATACTACTATAATTTATATACACGCTAACAAAGACCCACTAACTTAATTGTGATTGACCTGCAAACACACATTGAAGCAATTATCGGACACTACTAACAGACCATAACATCCCATTAAATCATTCTTCAATATATCCAAGGCATTTGTCATTCAATGTTGTTTCAAGAACAAGAATTCAATGTTCTGACTAGAGAAAAGGCTTTGTGAGCAAGCAAAAACGAGGCATGCATATCTTATTCTTATTAAAATGATAATCCTAGGTTGTGCTCTCAGATCAAAAGCATATTGTAGAACCCACTCGAGAATAAAACATTGATGCTAATTTAATCTGCTGTTTGATGCATTCTTGGAGCTGAAAATATCGAACCCCACATGAAATTATTTTCTTTTTGATATGACCCTCTTGTTTTCCTTCCCTTCCTGGTGCCCCCATCTAAGAAATTGATTACCTACTCTTTCTTGTTTCAAGTTTCCTCTTTTTTTTCTTTTTTTTTTGGTTTTAAGAAAAGTCATATAGTTATTATTTCCTTTTATTCTTATAAAAAAAAAAAAAAAAGTCATATAGTTACAGGGAGTTGAGAAAAAAACATACTAATTTAACCAATTATTATTTCCTTTTTTCTCTCATAAAAGAAGTCATATATCTATAAGAATATGTTTTCTGTTGATGGTATGAATCCATAATTATTGAATAGCACGTATAGGTAGTAGATGAAACCTTTATGTGAATCCATAAGAAGGCTTGATGTTCATTCACGTTGATAACACCAAGTCTGAAAGGAAGCTTGCTCTTCCCCTGACTTTTGAATCAGATCTCCTTTATTCGTTCATGTTGCTATGCGTACAGAGCCTCTCTTTTCTGTGCTCTCCTTTGTTCGTCTGATCTCTGGAACACTAATCCCACTTGGCAAGCAATAAGCCGGGTAGAGTTCCCAGTTAGTTCTCCTCTGATGGTCTCCTCTGGTTTGCTCACATCTGCGTCTGCCATGTCAGATAATTTGGGATGACGTTAACTTATATTTGGACAATCGGGATCAACTTGAAGATGACAGTAAAATATGGGGAGCAAATTGAAAAAAAACTATAAGGACCTAATTAAAAACTATTGTAAACCACAGGGACTATATGATCATTTTTCCCTAAATATTTATATTCATCCAGAATAATTGCTAAGTAAAATATAAATATTTATAGCTTAATACTATAAGAAAATAAAATTTCATTTTTTTAAAAGTGTAAAATTTATACTACAAGCTGTGATTGCAATGGCAACATTTTATGACTAAATAAGAACAATATTTATATCACTAAAAAACAAGTAAATTTAAAATAAAGTCATATATCTTGAATTGTCAACAAATAATATTTAAAAACCAATAAAATTATTATGTTTCAATAAAATTTTATATTATTATTTACTATTAATTTTAAACTTTAATATCTATTAAATATATAATATAAATTATTTATTAAATATATATTATAATATAAACTATTTATTATATATATATATATATATATATATGTGGAGGAGGGACGTCCCCCCTCATTTTATATATATAAATTAAGGACAGGTTTAGGATTTAGGGGAAGGGCAATTTTGCCCCCTCCCCCTTTTAAAATCTTATCAGTTGTAGGGTTGAATATCTCGCAACTCTAACAACTATCACACATCGTGTGACTCATATTGATACGATGCTTGAATTATTATTTAAACAACTACTAAGCATCCTAGTTAAAAAAAAGGATGGCACAGGATTAGACTCATTTATTAGTCTGAAGATAGAGGTATGGTCGAAAAACCTAAGTTTTTATATTCACAATGTAACCCCACTATTTATCTGATATATATTATTACCTAATATTAATAATATTTACATTCCTCCAACATATTTTAACTATTTTGTTTTCAAATCGAATCCAAATATATTTTGTGTCTTGCAACCCCTTTTCAATTCCAAACATCTTTTCAATTGAAAAAAAAAAATTGTAATTCAAAATAATAGAGCTAGTTAAAAATAAGCGATAATAAAAATATTTAAAGCTCTGATATGGAAGTTACAAAGATATTTTAAAAATTAGAATCAACTAAAAAAATGACCCAAAAAAATTGCAAGAAAAGCTTGTTTACTGCAAAATTCTATAATACAAAGGAGTAAGACTCTGCAATACACAAACGAGAAGAGAGGCAGGTAGACGAAAGGGGATGGTCAGAGTTTTCAATTGAAAAAGCAGTCAAAATCTTCAACCAATTTTTTGGTTTTGGTTGGAAATTTTAACCAATTTTCAATGGGACACTATGAAATTAATAAAAAAATAATAAATTAATATAAATACACTTGAAAAGGATTAATAAAGGATAAAGGATATAGAAAATTATAAAGGTGTTTGAAATTGTTTTAATATAATCTCTTTTAAAATTTATAAGTGGTTCAAAATTATTATAAATAATATAAAAATATAGTACAAATTATTATGAAAATATAATTACAAAATATTACTTTGTCTCAAGATTATTCTAAATAAAAATTAGGCTATAAAATATATTTGTGAAAGAAATGAATGAGGTACAACGGTTATATCTCCTCTAATTAATTAATTCTTTCTTTCTTTAATATGCTTATCACGTGCATCATCTTTCTTCCTCCGTATATCTTTCTTCTTTCTTTTCCAGTGGAGCTATCTTCCTTGCTTCTCTTCTCATTATACTATTTTAACTAAGCAACTCTAGCAAGATTTCGATGATATACAGTAAATTACATATACGATTTTACTCTTATTCTCATGGTCATATTTATAGTTAAAGTATATTAAGTTTGGTGCCTGAGAATAAAAATGCACGAGTTTCAAGCAATTCTCAAAAATTTATGACCAAATATTGGTAAAAATTTCAAAGTTAAATGTATTAAATATTTTTATTGTTTCAAAATGTTATTTAATATGCAAATCTTCTTTCAACAAGGTGGCTGTATTAGTGGAATGCAAGAATTTGTAAGATTTGTCAATATACTTTGTAGCGAAGCTTTGGACACACGAGGAAGGGTGTTGGCTTTTGGCTATCAAAAGTAGTTAACTTGAAAGGTTCTTGAGCTAATTATGAAGACTAAATGTAAGATAACTTATCATTTTATGCATTTCACTAAACTATTTGTACATACTTCAATTTTGGTCCGACTCTCTAATAAGTGTATAATTTTATTAGAACATGTATATAACTTTTACAATATGATATAATTTTTAAATCAAATTATCCACATTTTAAATTCAATTATGATGTATAAATTAAAAACCTTGACAAAAAAATATAAAAAATTATACCTAAATTTAATCCTTAATATAATTTTATGTCACCAAATAAAAGCACTTAAAAGACTATATATAAATTAAAAAAATCTAATAAACAAAATTTTAAAATTTAAAATTATTTTAAAATGCTTCAAAATCGTTTACTTTGAAAAATTCGTCTACTTTTATTATATATGATCAAAATGAAAACAATATCTTTTAAAATGAAGTAAACGTATTGTCCGGACTTGTGAGCATGTTGACTTTTGAGATCATGTGACGAGAATATTGAAACTTTCGGATCATGACTTGCCTCACAACATGTTATAGCAAAGATCACCTTGACGATGTTTTTCAGCAACTTACACTTCTTGATTAGCAAATTTTTCAGTGTTCTCAAGTATTGAAGGTATGGATGCCTTCATTACTTGTGCCAATATCGCGATGCCATGTGTAAAGTATGTGGGAACGAGGAGTAATGGGGAAAAACATAGTACAAATGATTACATTGTCTAAAGATTATTCTAAATAAAAACTAGGTTATATAATATATTTGTGAAAGAAATAAATGAGATACAATGGTCATATCTCCTCTACTTGATTCTTTCTTCCTTTCTTTTATATGCTTATCATGTGCTTCGTCTTTCATCCTCCATATATTTTCTTTCTTTCTTCTTTAGTGTAGCTATCTTCATTTCTTCTCTTCTCATCATACTATTTTGATGAAGCATCTCCAGCAATATCTGGAAGATGCACATTAAACTACATATATGATTTTATCTCTTACTCTCATAGTCATATTTATAGTTAATGTATATTAGGTGTGGTAACTGAGAATAAAAATATATGAGTTTCAAGCAATTTTCAAAAAATTCTAGCCAAATGTTGGTAAAAATTTCAATGTTAAATGTATTCAATATTTTTATTGTTTCAAAATGTTATTCAATAATTTTTTCACATTTCATATATGTGTGTGAGTGTGTTACAAAAATTTTAATTTATTTTATATGAATAAAAGTTCATAATATGCAACTTCTTCAAAAATATTAAATTATTTTGTCAAAACTTGGGCTTCATAATAAAATACATAAAATGTAGGATTAAATTGCAAATTATTTCAATAGTGGGTAGTAAGTTGTAAATAGATGTTTACGTATTATTATGGAAAAATCATAAATATGAAGTGTTCACCTTCAATCATGGATGGAAATTGTCGTTTAATTTAAGTGGTGTGATAAATTTTTACTATAATAGACGATATGTAATAATTATGAATATGGATTGAATGTAGTGTATAATAAAAAATTTTATTGCAGGTTTAAAACTTAGAAGAAAAAAAAAATGGACAAGGATGATTACATTGATCTCGAAAATGATGAGTGCGATTGGAATGGTCCAAAATATTATAGCGACAGTTCAAAAGGGTTACACCCAAAAAAGGATAAAGGGATGAAAGATAAACAAGTGGAGCAAAATATTAAGCATGATAACCAGAGAGGTTAAGTGAATGAGGATTAAGCGAATGATAAAATGATACATATAACTAGACTAAAGGCAAGTGACATTGTTCGGCTAGAATTTTTATGTGAGAATACAACCTAAAAATTTTATTGTAAATATGTGTGTTTGGTTCACTATTTGCAAACACAACATCTATCACAACAAAAAAGGAGTGATTATACCATATGAATTTGTTTGTAACAACGAAGATTTTAGGGAGTTGAGACACATTAAAAAAGAAATAGAACAATGGAGGAAAGAGTTAAGATAAGAAACTATTGTAATGCGATGTTATGTGTGTGGTTAGATGGTGCGTCAAATAAGCAGGTGGTTACAAACATAACCATAAGCTTGTTCAAGCAAATTTAGTACATCTCATGCATGGTAATTGAAAAATGTCAGAAGCACTGAAAATGCATATTGATAACATGCACTCAAACAGAGTTAGGCCATGTCACATGAATGATATTGAACCTGCAATTACTTTGTATATCTTTTTTGTTTTAACTTTATTTATTTTAAGGAGTACAAGAGTCATAACATTGCGAGTGAAAACTCTAGTTCCTAACATCTAGACATTGATTTATGAGTCCAAACTATGGGTGGTAGGAAAAAAAAGCTCCATATATAGTTTAGGAGATATATATTTAATATATTTAATTAATTTATATTTATTTATTTAATATTTAATTAATTTTTTTGGCCAAAACATTATAGATAATCCTCGTATCAAATACAATTGGGGTAGTAAGCCCTCTTCCACTTATTCACTAGCTATTGATGAAGTGGCTCGAACTCAATTTACAAGGTGGAATTTAAGCCCATAATTCATGAACATCATCGATGAATTTAAAGAGTTATAATCATAGTGCATTCAATTGTCCTAATCTACTGACTAATGTAACCTCCAATCTGACAAGGACGCTCAACTATACGGGCTTAATATGTCAAATATTTACAATTATGTAGAGGATGAAAATTTGAATAAAGACAATGAGGATGACTATTAATTATTTGTGTATTATTATGTTGTGTAGTGACAACTTACTTGTAATAGACATATATAATTGTACTTGTAAAATCTATTTTTTAAGAAAAATTGTTTGAACTAAGTACATTAACTAGCAAATCAAATTGATTTTCATAATGTAATTAACAAAGAAATTGCAATGAAATTTTCAACGAGAAGGCATGCTGAACGATTGTTAATTGATTATACCTTGGAGCATGCTGAGCGAGGAAAAAAAGAATATTTATTAATTATTTTTTTACAATGTTATATTATGTACAATTTAATTGTGATAAATATATCTTTACTCATAATTATAAGAGCGTAATTTCTTAATGCAAAATTGTTTTAATGAGATTAATTTACAAAATATAACTAATGCATATTTTCTCCCACATCAAATTAATTTATAAATATAATTCAAATTTGGTTCAAATTCGGAATTGAAGATGCATATTGCATTGGAAATACAAAATTTGAAAAATAGAATTGACATCTATCACGGTAGAACATTGGTACAAGTAGATAGCCGCCATTTCTATAAACAAAACCAAGAGTGCAATGCATGCAACTCATACATTATATTTGAAAGTTAAAAAAAGGATAAAATAGGATAAGCTAATAATAAAAAGAAGTAAAATGATAAGAAGTAGAATGATAAAATATATGTGGTTCTCTTATTTGAAAGTTTAATAAAGGGAATGATGTTTGTCATTAATGATATAAAATGACCTACATATTATATTTATAATATTATCTTTATAAATAGAATAATAATATAATGAGATTTTAGCCAACGATGATATTATAGCTATTATATCATTAGACTTTTTTATTTTTTCATTGACTCTCAAATTTAAAAAAACAATAAAAATAAAGTTTTGGGTGGCAAAAAGTGACTTTGGAATCCCTCATTTACATTCTCATTCTATTCTAAAATAAACTTCTAAAAATACATTTATCTTAAATTAATTATTTTATTATTTGTCACTTTTTCTTTGGTCATCTATCTAAAGATAGCCTTAAAACTCAACTACGTTGATGAAGGATTTTTGATAGAAATAAAGCTTAAGGTATGATACACAAAAATAAAATGAAAAAAAGAGTGAAAACAGAATAATACAATATATATTTATACTCTTCTCCTAACACTTTTTTATGGTACTGTATGAATAGTATTGTATACATAATTCATTTTTTTAATCTTTTTGTTGTATTAAATTTGAACAAAAATAAATAATCATACGAGAATTTTAGAAGCAATGTTATCGAAAATTAATTTTTTAAAAAAATTTAATCATTATTATTATCCTTATCATCATCAAAATTAACATTATCATATATTTTAATTTTTAATTTTGAAGTAATGTAGAGATATAGAGCTGGAAAAATTCTCTCGTTTTTTTTCTTTGGCTGGAATGGCGTTTTAAATGTTTTCTTTGACCAATTGACCGCCCTTTAACAGAAGTTGCATGATATGTTAATTAATAATTTTTCAGTTTTCAAAGACGTTGGAAGCAAGCTTGCTGTCTTTTATGTATATATGGCCATTTATTTACTTATGAATTGAATATGAAATGCAAGATATCAGTGGAAGGAAAGAAGAATATTGCGAAGACAAAATCTCTGGGAGGCCACAAAAAAAAAAAAAAAAAAGATTTTAAGAATAAAGAAAATTGATAGAGTTTGCCAGAAGAAAAAAAGAAAAAAAGAAAAAAGGATTTTAAGGATAAAGAAAAATAATAGAGTTTGCCAGTTTGGATTGAAAAGCATAGATGAGCAGTTCTCATTAAGACTCAACAGCAAAAAGGGATTTTTTTGTTGCTTGAGGTTAGTAAAAAATGAATTTTTTTTTAGAGGACGATAATAAATTAGAACAATATTACGAAGAATTTAATAATTAAAGTAAATGTGCACTCATTATTTTATTTGAAACTTATATAAAATAATTATGTATTAGTGTAACCTGTGTCTTAGATCAAAAGACAAGGAAGTAGCCTTTTCAATTCTGTTTAAAGACGTAGATGCATGTATAACCTGTGTGCACTCATTATTAGAACAATATTACGAGAATTCAATAATTAAAGTAAATGTGCACTCATTATTTTTTTTGAAATTTATATAAAATAATTATGTATTAGTGTAACCTGTGTCTCAGATTCAAAAGACTTTAATTATTGAATTCTTCGTATTATTAGAATGAGTGCACACAGGTTATACATAATTATTTGGATCTATGTCTTTATTAGAACAATATTACGAAGATTTTTGCAAATCTTTTCTATCAATACAAGAATTTGTAAAATTTGTCAATTCACTTTGTACCGAAGCTTTTGGACATTATGAGGGAGGGTGTTGACTTTTGGCTATCACAAATTAGTTAACTACACAGGTTTTAAGTTAGTTAACTATGCAGGTTTTTGAGGTGATTATAAAAACTAGATATATAAGAGTTGGGTTAAAAAAATGTGCATTCTGACATATAACTTATTATTTCATTCATTTACCTAAGTTCTCATATATAATGTGATATTATTTGCCGGCCTAACTTCTATACAGAAGTTTTATGGTGAATAAGTTTAGTAAACTTCTAAAGTTGAAGAGAAGAAAAAGTAAATTATACAACCTGAATTATTATTATTTTTATTTTAACTATAAACATGCTCTCTTAAAACCAAAGCAAAATTACTAAAGGATGATATCTTCGGACATACGTATGATATAACAAACTGGACATATCACGTATACGATTGGCCATCACATGTTCTTGCGGTGCTCCACACGGATGATGCCTTCGTCTTCCAAGCGTCCCACATCGTTGAAGGTCTGACCCGTCACCTGATCTGCTGCTGTTAGCGTATCCGCCACCGCTCCTGGCCGCGTCTCCTCCACTTCGATCACCACTTTCTCTCCACGCCACCCCGTCCCACCATGCTCCCGGGCCGCGCGTGTCTCGTCCACCACGTCTGAGGGTTGAGTCAGCTTCGACTTTATGGCTTCACCCACACTCCCCGTTGCACCTAGTATATTACTCTTAGCCGCAGTTCCCCTATATATCTCATGCAATATATATGCACAGCGCAACAACCATCAACAACAATCATTCACCATTTTCATTTTGACTTTCGGTTCAAATTTTAATCTAATTGCATTACTTTAACCATAAAAAACACGCACCGATCACTTTCGTTTCTGGATTCATTAAACTCTCTACTTGGTTCGTCTCTATACGTTCTCCCCCGCAGATTAAGGTCTTCCAGTTTCCGCTTTGCTTCTTCATCTGCTCCGCCCAACTTTTCCTGCATGACCCTGTAATATATTAGTCTTTATTTTCCAAAACTGAAAACAACTTAATGGAACAACTGAATCAAACTAGTATTAATGTGTAATTAAATGACCTTGTTCATCTCCGCGATCTGAGCAGGTTCGTGCTTGGTTTCCTCTTTCTTTCCAGTGAATAAGCCCATGGCTTTGTCCTTGAGCTCCCCAAGCTTGCCCATGGTAGTGTCCTTCCCTTCTTTAGCTTTCTCAGCAGTATAGTCCTTGTACTCCCCTGCTTTCTGCATGGTGGTGTCCTTGGCTTCCTTGGCCTTCTCTGCTGCATAGCCCGTATACTCCGCAGCCTTGTCCGCGGTGGCGTCCTTCGTTTCCCTGGCTTTCTCCGCAAACTCTCCGGTTTTCCGCCTTGTTGCATCCTTGGTTTGCTGGGCATTCTGAGCAGCATAATCTGTGTACTCGCTTGCAGTATTGGTGGCATCATGAGTCTTACCAACCACAGCGTCCTTGGCGTTGTCGTAGGTGTCGTGCACCGCCTTGAACATGGACCCCAGAACGCCAGGTCTCTGCTGCTCCCTTCCCGAGGCGTACGCTTCCTCACATTCTCTTAATCTATTAGCGTCTTCCAGGTCTTTTGCAGCTAGCTTGGCGGCCACCTCAGCTCGTGCCTCCTTGAATTGCCTCTCCGTCCCCAACTTGAACCCTTGATCCCGCTCTCTTTCTCTGTTAACCTCTCCTATATCTTTAGCGGCAAGCTTAGCTGCTTCCTCGGCTCTGTCTTCTTTATATTGGTTCGACGCCATTGCTGTTTGATAAATCGCAGAAAAGAAGAATTTTCTTTAAGAGTTGGGTTTCTGTATTTCTCGTGGTGAGTATGCTGCTGATCCTGAGCTGAAGGAAGCAATTGGATGCTTGATATATATAAACCACGAAACGATAAGAAGGACGGTGCCACGTGGAAAAGGAGATCTCTATCAAAATGCCGCGTGGTGGAAGATAGACACCTGGCTGCCACGCTCTGAAAATGAGACACGTGCAGCTTGGGGTACACTCATGCTCAATCCACTGTTGGGAGATAGACTTCACTGAAACATTGGTTGAGGCCGGTTAGACATAAAATACATAAATGTCAAGTTCAATAAATATCCCAATTATAATTTATGACATATAATTATAAGGAATTGTTTGGTTTGTATTAGTGGAATTATTATGTAACATATTAAAAGGATATTTTAATAATAATATATTAAAGTCAAATAATTGTATATTAATTAAAATAATTTATTATATTTATAATTTAATTTCATATTTTAAATTTTATTCATTAACCAAATTTCTGTTTTGAATTTTTAAATTGTATCTTTAATTATTTTTAATTTAATAATCTTAAAATATTAATTTATGAATTTATTGATTTAAATTTGTAATTTTTTTGGTCTTTTGTCTTTTCAATAATTCTCCAAATTATTAATTCTATTCTTATTTTTAATTTATATATTTATATTTTTGAACAATTATTAAGATATAAAACATAAAGGAAGTAAGCTGACAAATTTAAAATATGCATTAGATTATAAATAAAATTTAAAAGTTATTAAGATTAAAATATAAATATAATAAATTATTTTAAATTAATATATAATCAACATATTTTAATATATTTATGTCGTAACTTACGAAAAATTTACTTTAGTTTGATTATTTTTAATTATAACAACGTATGTATCATGCTTGTTGAATATGATAAAGTTTTTTTAATTTCTTACCCAAAATAATGGTAGTATGAAAACTTCGTCTCTCGACCGCTCGCTAAAAATATGTATCAATCTTTTTTTTTTTGGGCCATATATATCAATCATTTATTGTGTAGGAAAAGTTTAATCAACGCCTAGTTTGCACTGATTTTTGAGACCACACCACCTACGACTAAAAGTAAAATAGAGGATTTTAAGATTGAAGAAACAACGATTTCCTACCACAAACAAATTTACAGTACACAAGACAGGAAGAGATATACACCATCTGACAATGCCAATCCGAAACTGATCAAAGTAATGAGTGAACTAGGTCGAACATTACGAATTATTGATCTCATGGACTCTAATGTTCAATCTCCTGAGCCATACAGAATGAAGGGTCATATGGAACACATCAAATCGCTTGGGGGGATAATGCGCTTCAAAGTGCCTCCTAATTTGTCTTACTCTTCTCTTCATTCGTATATACTGCCTGGAAGAAATACTTGTTAGTATGTTCTTCAAGTTGGGTATCTCCTTCACTGAAACCTCCACAGAGAAGGACTTCCAATTCAGAACATCGCTAAATGGAGGCACGTAATGGTCTGAAATAAGCACCGGAACACACCCTGTGTAAATTGCCTCCACCACTCTCGGGCTCGCAACCTCGTACCCACTTGGACAAAGGCAGTATCTGCTCTTCCTCAGCATCTCATAGTAAGACACACCCTGCGGAAGGTACTTGTGAACCTTAATATCTTCGTCCTTGTTTTCCCAATGCTCGAGAAGAACAGGCCTCACTGGGCCATGAACCCCTCCTGCAAAGAACGCCAAAATTGGACGCCCAGATGCAGATGGCCCACCAATGAATCCATTTATGGAACCAGTTTGGAGGTTGATTTCTGGAATCGATACATCCTTTGCTGGGTTGAATCCCTCTGAGGTATTGGCATTGCACAGCACTCGAATTGAATTTTTGTACAGATTAGGAATGGAAAATGAAGTCTCTGGCCCCTGAAGCACAACATCAAAGTGAATTTAAAGAACATGTTTTAGTGCACCCCATGAATTGAAAAAAGTGAGGTCGAGGTCGTTACCCAGTCATGGCAGGAAAGCATGAAATGGTCAGCTCCTAGGCTTCTGTTCCAATGGGGATATCTTGCGGCAATGATGTCGACATAATCTGTGACGGTCCTTTTTATGGGTCCAAAATCACGAGAGTCGCGAACATAGACAAATCGGACCAACATCACTACACTAAATGGAAGGAAGAAAACATGTGCTTTCTTAGGATCTCTTGTTCGGAATTGGCTATTCATCTCAATAGCGTGAATAAAATTCCCCTCCATTGCGTATATGCTCTTGCAAGGTCCATTATGGAAAACTGGTGGCTCCCCTTCTTCGTACACAAATACTTTGAACTGTTTCTCCATTTCCAAGTAGCTCCTGTCACAGCAATTTTGCAAGGGATAATAATGACTGATCTATATTAGTCAGTGAAGATAACTCAAGGCTCAAAAGTGATAATCTTCACTTGGTGTGCTTGAGGGTGTTATGTTACCTGTGAAATGCGTTGGCATTCCAATACATTGGGCCTAATGGGACGTAGTCTGGATCTTGTGTTTCATTCTGGTTTCTGGCTCCCCTAATTGCAGCTCGAGCTTGTAGGAGACCAGCTTCGGTCTTATCCAGGATGCTGTACTTTTTTTGCTTGCTCTGTCTCGTGACAGGAAAATAAGATTCATTCACAGGAGCCATGGTGGGCCATATTTCAGAGACGTTGAGGATTTCTTCAGTTTTGCTCTGTTACATGGACCATGGCTTCAAGCAGTCAGCTCAGCTGAGTCAACTTTCATTAGACTCGCCAAAGTTAAGATTAAAATGAATGCCAATTATATTGTCCATATATTCTTTGCTGTCACCAATTTACCTAGGCAATCAGTCAGAGTAGCAATTTATTTTATATAAATAAAAAATAAAAAAAGTATAAGAAGTCGATGTAATCTGCCTTCTCTCTTTCCATAAATCTCCAGAGTGAGTGACAAACAGCATTGACCTCAAGCTGAGATGTAAATAGTACAGAATCAAATGGCAAAAACTTTATGAGCATTGATGTCCACCATCAATACTACACGAAGAAATTACAATTAAAAAGAAGCACGTCAAGTTTATGCAATGAAATGCCATAGCACGCACCGATAACAATACCCACAAAAACAATTTATTTAGTATAGTCGCGAAGTAATTTATACATATTAGCTTGGACATTACTGCATTCTCAAAGAATTATCCATTGAAAAGATTAGTGGAAAGCTAAAAATTAGTCATCAATGGCTTTAATTACATCTATAAAACATGAGTTAGGGAAGCTTCCACACAATTAATTTTCTTTTGGTGAGTGCAGAAAAATAAGAACTCCATCCCCTGTACTGTAATGGACTAGAAAAAAAGAAATCTTAAAAGAAAAGAAATGTTAGTAGAAGCGCATAAACATAATTGGGGCTCTTACAGATCGTTGAAGTGCTTGCGTAGCCTGAATAGAAGAAAGTGGAGGAGCAGAGAAATGATTGAAGGCAGGAAGATCATCGGAGATAGCTTTCTCTTCCTTACTGTGAGCATCGACGGCCACCACCACGCTTGACCTTAAATCCGCAACTCCTTGTCTCTGTTTCTCAGAAGAAGAGGGATCAACAGAGCCAAATGAGAGAGGTTTCATAGCAACCCAGTTGGATGCGTTGGGACCCAACACAAAAATGAGCCCCGCAACCAGTAGAAGAGGTACCATAAACAACAAAAGCTTCATTGAAGAAGACGAGTTTGAACCCCGTTATGCACAGCAATATGTTGAACCCTTGACCATCAGTGTTTCTTATGAAAGGCCAGTGTTTCAGAACTGGGAACTTAATACAAGAAGCTAGTTAGCTTCAACTTCACAGTACTGGTTTTGGTTGATATCTACGGTTTCATGACAGCAGAAATTGAGGAATGTGTCATGTGTTCTCTCATTCTCTATACACAGAGCAACAGAAAGAGAGAGAGGGAATGGAAGCTATGTGCTGGGTGAGCTGGGAAGAAGAAATGTTGGTAATAAATGGATGCGTTACCCCGCCAAGCGTCCTCATACTCCACCCTCAATCTTCGAGATTGTCATGCAACCTTTTGCATTTCCTTTTTAACCCTTTCCTCCACTTGGCCATCAAGTTTCAAGCCATCCATAAATTTTAAATCCTAAATCTTAACTCTTCTTTTTTTAATTTTAGATTTTAATCCCTTATTGTGTAGCTTATCGAACTGTCCAGTGAGAATCATTAGATTGGGTAAATTTCACAATTAATCTGTAAAATTTAGTTAATCTAACGGTCCTTATTGTATAATCCAGTAGACTATACAATAGAATATCCCTACTCCCTCCTTCCACTTTTTTACTTTTCTTTCCATTATATCTTTTTGCACTTTTTTATTTGAGACCCATTTTGGAGAAAAAAATTATAATATTAAACTTACAAGTATATTCAATAGTTAATGTTACTATATATTACATTGATATGAGATTTTAAGTGCGTATAATACTTGAAATGTAAACAAGATATTTTTTTTATAATAGTGTGAATTTTATTAGAAAAAACATCACAACTCTTTTTTTGTCCCCTTAAATTAACTCTCAATTTACTTAAAATAACATCTTTCTGGACAATACTTAATATAACATTAAGAGAGCATATTTGTATGATAATATTTGAATTAAATGTGGGCGTGCTTTGTACTTGAAATTTTTTATAAATTTTTTTTTAAAAGGTATATTTAGAGTAAAAATATGGAGAAAATATAAATTGATTCCATACCTTCCAGCATTATAGTATTGGTTTCTTTCGAGTCTCAACTTTATCCGTTAGCTCAATTCAATCAATTCAATCAATTGACTTTTAAATTTACTGAACTCTCTCGCACTCATAATTTATGTATGCCGACTATGGTCTAACTAACATCCTTTTTTTTTTAATTTTCCTTTAGAAGTAAACTAATGCCGCAAAATGGGCAAAAAGTTGTCAACTCATCACTCAAGTTTGAAACCTTTCCTTATGAAATCTAAAAATTATGTAATCAGCTCAATATTGTCGTTTTACAGAGCAAATGGCTTTCCGAGTAAGCTAAATTGCTGATCTTAATCCACGTAAATCCATTGATTCCTTCTAATTAGTGGTCCTTCTTGCTAGAAGGGTATGCCAATAATAGTGTACAAGCTGCTCGGCTGCGCAAGCATTTTGAGCTTCACTACAAGCAAATATGGAAGCACAGGAAATGAATTTGGTAGGTGTTAATGACAAGTAGCAATAATACAGGCAATAAACAACAATAGAGGAGGCTAAGGGCACACGCACCAGCCTATTCATAATTATGTTTTTAGTTCTCACGAATAGGTACAATCATAGACGCTACGTTTTTAACTGCGTTGGGGTGAGTATCACCATCAATGAAGCAAATGTTAGGACAGTGGAAGCAGTCTAAATTAATTCCTCAAGGCAACCACTTCGGCACCGCAGACTTACAGCACTGGCATTCCCAATCTAATCGATTCAACTTGAAATGATCAGTAGTTCAATTAATGATCATGTTAAGTATTAACCCTATCATTTTAGCCGCACGTAGCACAGCTTGCTCACATTGGAAACTTGCAATGACTTGGCTACTTCATACTCTTCCATTCCATGTGCTCACATAACAAATTTCCATGTTGTAACATGGCAAATGCTTCTTTCTGCTTTCCTGTAACTAATATGTTCCTATTTCCCAAACCAGCAATTTGCTCACCATTCCTGAATTTTAAGGAGAGAAAGTGTCAAAGGGGATTGCCTCGTATGAAGCAGAGCCTTACAAGCCAGCCAATAGCATATGCGTAGGGCCCAAAAAAACATGTCCTGCGTAGCCTGGTCGTTCTGAAATATATGAAGAATATATCATTATCAATGTCATGTTATTATCCTTGGATTCAAGGTTTACTGGATGATTCAACATGTAAGTTACGCATCACAATCTTGTCCATGCTCTCTTTACTTCAAACATTAGACAGATGCAGCAATACATATATTCGATTCAGGATTTAGAAGGTTCTATAATTTTCCTTCTAATGCGTGCATCGCCATAAAATACAAAATAGCACTGTTCAAAAAGAGGAAAACCGAGAGTATGGGCGACCAAACAGGATTGCAATGCCATGGCCGAATGTCTTCAGCACCTTTTAACTTCCAAAAGGCATTATACAAAAACCAATAAATTATTTTCGGCACTGAATTGAGTTTTTAGGCAGGCTGTTACAAAGAATTTCCGCTTCTAAGCAACATAAATGAAAAATGCATAAGCATACCTGCCATAGTCGCTTTGTGGAAAATTATATCCAAGCCTCCACTAACAAAAGAATATGCATACATTTATAGCTATAATGTACAGCATCTATGAAGCTGACCAGCTAGATCAACCAGCATTTTACCAGTAATCTTTACATGAGCACAGGCCATTGGAGAAGCAATGAAATCCTGAAGAATCTCTCAGAAAAATATCCCTCTTACTGATAATAGATACATATTTCAAGAATGTATGGCAGTCCCCACAAAGGAGAATGTTCTTTACTATCCGAATGGGCTTTCCAGGCTTGCTCATCAGAAGTCCGTAAGTTGCAGCTAGTTTGGCACTGTGATGAAATAAAAAATCTTGTTTCTGATGCTCCTCTACTTCATGGAGAACGAAGCTCGTGTCAGGTATATATCCAACTTTAAGGCACTCCAAGATTAGAATCTCCAGTCCACGATAGATGTCTTTAGCTTGGGGATGGGACCTATCTCTTGCATAGAATGAATGTATCTTCTTCTGACAAATGATCCAACTTTGAGCTGGATGTTTGCGAAATCCTTTCTCTCTCATATTCTCCCTGACCACTTCAGAGCAGTGCCACCACCCAGAGGCAGAATAAAGATTTGAAACAAGTATATAGGTTGATGGATCTCTTGGTTCCAGGGCCAGAATTTGCTTTGTGACCCGTTTTCCAGTGATTGTACTCTTATGTAGTCTGCAACTATCAAGCAAAGCACGCCAAACAGAAGCAGGAGGCTCAAAAGGCATCTCATTGATAGTTTCCTCTGCTTCTTCCAGAAGTCCCCAGTAACCCAAAACGCTAATGAAGGAGGCATAATGCTCAGAAGTGGGCTCAATACCGTAAATGGTTCTCATAGAATGAAACAGACCCCGACAATCATCAACTAAATTCAATTTCGTTAGCCTGTAAGCTGAAATGATCAAAACAAATGTAACGTTATCTGGCTTTATGCCTTCCTTCTGCATATTTGACCATATTTCTAGTGCTCTATTGCCCAATCTGTGCAGAAGATGGCCGGCAATCAAAGCATTCCATGAAACTATATCGGTTGTGGGCATATTATGAAACATCTTAATTGCATCTTCCACATTCCAACATTTAAAATACATGCTAACAACTGCATTTCCTACTCCCACATCAGACTCCAAGCCTAATTTAAGAACATGGCAATGAATTTGCTTCCCCAACTCAAGACAACCAATGGTTCCACAAAGACTAAGCATTGAAGATGATGCAATGTCATCCATAATCATTTTCCCTTCTAATTGACTAAGGTGGATGAGAGAGATTGCCTCGTCTGCTTGCCCATTTCGAGCATAGCCACATATCATTGATGTCCAAGCTACAGAATTGCCTTCCTCTAACTGCCATCTACAGAACATCTTTTTGGCATCTTCCATCCTCCCACATCTTGTATACATGTCAAGCAATGCTGCTTCAATACAAACATTTGACCCAAAACCAAACTTGAGAACAAACCCATGAATCTGCTTGCTGATCCTGTAATCCGCAAGCAAGCTGCAGGCACTAATAACACTAGTCAAAGAGAAATCTGTTAACTCCACACCATCCTCTACCATTTTGAGAAATAAATCCACAGCCTTCAAACCTTCACCATTTTGACAAAATCCCGACAAAAGAGTATTATAAGAGACAGAATTTTTTTCTGGCATCTCATCAAATATCTTCAAAGCTGAATTCACTAACCCATACTCCATGTATGCTGTTACGATCTCAGTCCAAGTAATGACATCTCTCACAGTCATCCTCTCGAACACTGATACCACATCGTCAAGAGTTCCCCCACACTTCGTATAGAATCCAATAAGAGCATTGCCAACACTCAAATTTGTTTCCAATCCAACCTTAATAGCATGTGCATGGACTTGTTTGCCTTCCATCACCGCAGCACTCCCAGAACAGGCAGTCAAAAGGGTTGACATAGTGAAGTAATCTATTCTGAGAGCATCAGTTGCCTGCATGTCACGGAATAACTGGAATGCTGTGCCGTGCATTAACTCCTTAACCGCACCCGATATAACTGTGTTCCAAGACGCAATATCCCTCCCGCGCATTTCACCAAACAGTTTAAGCACGACTTCGTAACACCGACACTTGCTATACAAACCCATAAGCGCGTTTGCGACGAAAGCACAATCCAAATACCCCGTTTTGATTGCTATATTATGTATCTGTAGAGCCAAATGTAAATGCATAATTCGAATGCAAGTAGTTAAAATTGCGACAAAGCTGTATTCGTTAGGCTCTATACCCGAATTTCTCATCTGAAGGAAGAGCTCCAATGCTGTGTCTTCGCGATTCGACTTGGAAAACCCTGAAATCAACGCTGTGTAAGACACTACATCTGGGGAATCAAGGCCCAGAAATACATTGTAAGCGTCAGAAAAGAGGCCCAGCTTCAAATAAGCCACAATGAGAGCATTGCCCAGTTGGGTGTCTTCCTCGAGCTTGACAACGGAGGCGTGTACAGCCCTGGCGAGCTCAGCATCGTTGTACCGAGCCGATAAACGAAGCAAGTTGAAGAGCCCATCAACGAGAGAGACCGACACGTCTGGAAAATTCCCATAACTGAAAGACTCCGAGAGGACGGGGGAATTTGAATCAGAAATGGAGGTTTGTGGGGATGGAAGGAAATAGGTGGGCGAGGCCGACGAGTGAAGATAATGGTGAAATTCTGAAGTTTTGAATAGAGGAGCAAGCAAGGATGTAGTAGGAGAGTGCAGAAGAGAAGGGAGTTGTGGTTGTGGCGGTTTCAAGGGACAGTGGAAGAAGTTGTGAGGAAACGAAGGGGAGAGAAGGAAGCGATATTGAGAAGACGGAGAGCAAGGACTGGAAGCATTGGATTGTAGAACGCTGGCCATGAATTCGATTTCGTACCGCAAACCATAATCTTCTCTGCCGTCGGAGGCTTGCAATTGTAGCCTATGGTGTGTCTTCTTTTTCCCGCGAGTTCTTCAATCCCACCCCATTAGAGATAGAATCCTTTTTTTTTTTTTTTTTGAAAAAAATTTATATTTATCTCTGAAATATACGAAAGAAACGAAGTAAAATAAAATGAAATCAAATAAAATAAGTACAGGAGAAAAATAAAATATTAACAACAAAGTCTTTTATTGGATAGATTCTTTCATAAGATATTTAAATCTACACAAAATCATATTATTGCCCATGACAAAATTATTAAGTAACTGTATGATATTTGAATAAAGAATTGAGATAACGACTAAATAAAAAAAAAAAAAAAATGCTTGATACCATTCAATACTCAGCAAAGAATTGAAATGAACTTATTCCCATGCTGCTCTCCTTAGATAGTGAGTTTCTCTTGTTTCCATTGTTGTTTCTTTTCTTTGTTCAGTTATCAAAATTATAAAAAATAAAAAATAAAACAATTGAGATAAACTAAATACTCGAATTAGCTAGCACTGCTTATAATGTATTAACATGTCGACAATTTTGTAAAATTTATGTTGATAAAATCTTATGTCAGTACTGTACTTCGTACAGTGATTTCTCTGGTGAACATAAACTATGATAACCAAGCAAACATTTACTTAATCGCTCCTCATTTTTTTAAAAATCAAGATAAGCAAATGGTTGTCATTTAAATTGAATTTTCTTTCACCATAGAATATTGAAGTACTTTAGAGTAAGCGTTACTCATTACTTAAGGTCACTTTTCCGTTGTCTCCTCAACTTGGGTAAAGAAATTTATTGTGTAAGGAGATACTCGGGGCGTCAGTATCTTCTATGTTTTTATTCTTCTCATAAAGCCACGAGGATGCAATAAAACAGATAAGTCAACTACAGCCAAATGCTAACAAAGAAAGAAAAGATTGAATTCGGCTGTCGTCGTATGAGAAAAGTTGGGAAGCTATAAAGGAATGTCACAGTGCTGAGAACTGATGAGTTAGTTCTCATCATTTTAAGCCAAAGTTATCTCTGCAGAGTTCAAATAGTTTTTGATGATCATAGTAAGAATGCTTAGAGGATACATACATTTTGCTCCAAATTAATCCTTTACAATTTCTGTCATCGCGGGAGAGCAAGATTTTGCGTAATTCACAACTAAACTTTTCACGCATAGTAATCTGAATGCATGAATATTCCCAACACCAAAATACTCAAGCTGCTGAAATTCACAAGACTAAACTTTTCACGCTATTTTACAGAGATGGAAAGACTATCTAACATTAGAGGACTTCATATTCAAATATAAATAAAAATTTATACATTACAAAACATAAATTATTCATGACAGTAAGCAGAAAATACGAGCTCCTCTCTTCAATTGATAACTCGTGCCTCGAGGCCATTTCCTTCCCTTCCCACTCTTCCCTCTCTTTGTACTCGACCATGTTTAATATGCTCTTGCTGGGAAAAGAAACCCTCAGTGCAGGCAACCATCCTCAGTGCATTAGAAGCTGGAAGTCATCATTACTGTTTACTACGGCATAATCGTATACAAGTCTGTCAGCACGATCATGGAATTCTACCATCTCAGTTTTCGGTATCTGTATTCCAACCAATACGTTCGCTCCAGTTTCACCCTGATAGAGAGCGAGGATACAGTTAGACGCATTGATCAAAGGAAAAAATAATGAGGAAAAGGCATAAGAAACCTCTTATTTTGTTTAATATAGAAGGAATGGCAAACTTTAAATTCCCACCTGTCCTCGGTAATGGAATAAAGTAATATTCCAACGTGGACTAAAAGAATCCAAGAATTTCATCAGAGCACCAGGTCTTTCTGGAAAGATGAATCGACAAAGAACCTCATTCTGCACATCTGACCGGCCTCCCATCTGAAATGTATTCAAAACAAAGTCAACATGGCACAAAAATGCAAACACAACACATAAGCAGTAAGTTATTCCACTGTTCAATGGAGTGACGTGCTCAAATAGTGTTTTCTACAGCAAAATTATCAATTAGTAACTAGACCTCTGTCTGAGATATTATACTAATCATACACTTAACACAATCTTGATTAGACTAATTTAACATATCAATACTTCCAAATTGCATAAAGCAGCGTAGTCATGTTGTCTAACATAATTTTTCAACAATGTTATGGTGTTAGAAAAGGTTGAACAGAAACAAGTATCTTAGGGAACATAATTCTTCAAATATATTATATTACCAGGTATCGCAAGTGATCTTTCACCAAGTCACTCTGTGTAAGATTGTAAGTTTTAAGCTGAGAAGATTCCATCCTCTCCTGCATCTTTCTTAGTTCTGAAACTGTGTGAACCCCAACACTGCACACAATTTCAAAGGATGATAAATCAGTCTCACATAATTGTCAAAAGATGATTTACCACAAATTAAAAAGAAAGATGACAATATATCTGACCTTTCTTCTCACTAAGCTTACCTGTAAAGGACAATGGCTTTCTTATCAGAATTATATCTGTACTTGAATTCTGTTATATTCATCTGTCCCACCTGCCAGCCCAGAAAATTATCAGATATTGTGAAGAATCCAGTTCTAATAAGGAATGTCAGTTATAGCAGTATAGACATACCAATTGACAAAACCGTTTGAAACTGCCAGGCTCCTCTGGCAAAATAGTCGCCAGCACAGCCTCTTGCTTTCGACCAACATTAGCAAGTTCAGTCACCACCCTCAATTTGTCAAAATTCATGTTTGCCCCACTGGTTATTACTACAACATTTTCCCCCTTGAGCCCATAATAATTGCAGTATGCCTCTGCTCCAGCAAGGGCAAGAGCGCCTGCTGGTTCTAATATGCTCCTTTTCTCCTCAAACATGTCCTGCAACAAGTTCTACTATTGTAAAATCTTAAAATTTCAAGTGACACAGAATCTGCAGTGCTTGCCATGGGTTCCAAATGCTATATACAAGTCAAAGAGGAAAATTAGACGCCATGGATAGAACCAAAAAAGCTACATTTGGCCCAATAAGACCATGCTCTATACCGAGAAACTGTCAGTGTAAACAACAGGGCAGACATCCTCTAAAGTGTAGCAAAATAATAAAAGGCTGAGTACACCCCAATAGAGCATTTTTTATATAAACCATGTCCCATTTGTTCAGCTGCAATAAAATTAGGTAACTGATAGACAAATGCATCTGCTGTAAATTAGAAAAAGGTTCTCCATACCATTGCCACCACTCTCCCAATTCCCTTTCTCCAGCCTCAACTGGGAGAGAGAGAGCAGCATATATTTAAACACAAAAAGCATTAAATAGTCCTTTGATTACTTGAAACTTGAAAGCAACAAGTAATTTGGAAAATGTTATACTGGCCATTATAAGCAATGCAAGATACCTCTCCAACTCCCAATTAGAAATTTGAAAATATCTGTCAACTCATAAGTTAGGGTCCTTTAGGAAAACTGGAAACTCTAAATTCATTAGCCCATTCGTAAGTCATCAAGAAGATCTCAATCACATCAATCACTTTGCATCAGAACAATAAGCTGGAGTAAAACACCTATACAATTCAAGAATTTAGAACAATATTGAACAAAAATAAATTTAAAAATTGATTTCTCACATAGAATGTTTGTGAAAGAAGTAAAAGATCTTATGTAAACTTAAAAACCATGGGGCAATTGACTCAGCTTCATCACTGGACAGCATTATAAAGCAAAAAAATTCAAACTTTCACAAGCAAAGAGACACTCACCTTAATTGAGGCACATATTGAATCACGGCTCACAAGAACTACACCATCTACCAATTCCTTGCATAGGCGAAAAGTTTCTTCACCAACCTCTTTAACAGCTACACCATCTGCAAATCCTCCAACCTGGTCCAAAACCACTCTTTGACCATGATGTAGCGACAATGCCATTGCATTTGCATCAGTGGGCTCCACTCCAATAATCTTCACCTGTGTAACAGATGTCAATAGTTATTCCTCTTACTAAAGCATGCCACAAAATGTAGAGAATATAAGCATAATATCAAGTGAACCTGTGGAGAAACCCGCTTCACATAAGCAGCAATACCAGCTATCAGACCACCACCTCCTACTGGCACAAATATTGCATGCACTGGACCCTGCATTTGGCGGATGATTTCCATCCCAACTGTTCCCTGGCCCATTATGACATCTGGATGATCAAAAGGAGGTATAAATGTACGGCCTTCCTCTTTTCCACGCTTCTTAGCATATGCCTGTGCCTCATCATACGAGTCCCCAACCAGAACAACTGTGGCACCCAGCCTTTCAACAGATTGCCACTGAAGTGGAAACAAGTAACTTAGTCATTTCGAGTTATTCAAGCAACATAACCATGACAAAATAAACAACAACGAAATCTACCTTAATTTCTGGAGTGGTTATGGGCATTGCAATCACAGCACTGCAATTCAATTTTCTGGCAGCTAATGCAACTCCTTGGGCATGGTTTCCAGCAGATGAGCAGATTACCCCTTTTTCAAGATGTTCCTTCGGAAGTTTTGCCATCATGTTATAAGCTCCACGGAGCTTAAATGAGAAAACCTAGAGATGGAAATAATTTTAGAAACTCATAATTATGTTCACCTTCCATTGAAGTATAAACAAATCTACCACCAAGGAATATCAAGTAATATGTAGTTCGTAATGAACTATGCTTACTGAAACTTTATCATTATATTCGGTCAGCTTATATTTATGTTCTGCTAACCCACAGAGGGTCCTCAACTTTAGAGTCCCTTTGGTTCAATGTGACAAATTTTAGGAAAGCATATTAGTTTCTATCACAGTCCCATCATAAAGTAAAAGAAAGGAAGATACTGAAGAAAAAATCATCAATTCAAACTAGAATAAATCCTAAATGATAGAACATTGACATTCTATCTACAATATGTTGAAAACTCAAACCACAGTCCATGCCTTGTAAGATTTCATTTTCTTTCCCAGGATCAGTAATGATAGTCAAACTACTAAGTCTACATGATAATAAGCAATATATACATAAATATAAAAATTTAGAAGTAACAAACTTGAAGTTAGAGAGGTCAGCATCTGCATACTACTTAATTATGGCCAAAGAAAGCTCTAAATGAAACACCATACCCCCATCTTCCTTGCTGAATTTTTTGTAGTTTTTATAGCTTTAAAAATGACTGCATGCTGTCATTTGTATAGTTTAACAACATTATAGCATCCTCAGCTGCACAGCAGGGGATCCAAATTTCATTATCTCATAGAAGTATAAAGGAACTTCAGAAAATCCACGCGCCTTGTGCATATGACCAAGGACGACAGACAAACAGGGATTTAAAGTTCCGGTGAACTAAATGGAACTATGAAAAAAGCGACTCAAATTGAACGAATATCTAAAATTCTAAAGTGATCTGAATTCAAAAACAGCCTCCAATATTTAAAATCAGCGATGGATTTATTCATACAACAAATATGATAGTTTAATTCATTTCAAAAAAAACCTTATACTAAGAATTGGTAACAGTTTCTTCGTGATTGAGTCATAATTATTTTATCTCAACTCAAGTCTTGACCCAGTGACATAGCAGGCGTACATTGCGCATACAGGGACGCAATTTGCACAATGAAAACCAAACAACATTAAAGTCGATTCAATATCACTACAGATAGCAACTTACGGGCTGTAAATCCTCCCTTTTCAGCCAAACCTTGACCCCTAATCTTTCCGACAGCTTTGGCGCCAGCTGCAGTGGCGATTCAATAGCCACATCATAAACCTTCGAAGAAAGTATATTCGTCAAGTAACCCATGGCACTGATTATGCTATCATTGTCATCAGAGCCGGTGCGGTCCGGCACTGCCCCAAGGTAACCAGGCGGGTATTGTAGGGAATCAGGGGAGACACTGGGACGAGGGCGTACGGAAGACACAGCCAGTGGATCTTCTCGGGAGGTAACGGTCGAAGACGAAGAGCGCATGGAGGATACCTCCGCCGCCGATTTGGACAGCGCGGCGGTGATGAAGGGCTTGCCAGACCGACCTCTGGTATATTGATTGCTTCTGGGGTTACCATGAAGGAATTCACGCGTCAAGTTCTGCGAACGGTTGTGAAGAAGGAGAGGCGACTGGGTGGGGGAGAATGACAATGCCTCCATGGTCGAGAGGGAGAGAGAGTAGCGGAAGGAGATGCAGAGATTACAGCCAAAAAAGCAGCGAATTGCAGGGGGGGCTGCTCCTGCAAAACGCGTGGCAACGAGGTAAATGATATATATATATATATATATATATATATATATATATATACAAAGGTTCAAACTTCAAGCGTCGAAAACTTGGAACCAAGAGGCGGGCGAGTGTGACCTTGCATTGCCTAGGGTTTTCAATTATACGATGTCTTTAAACTTCGGTTCAAAAATCAAAATGACCACGTTTTACCACTATGTACTACTACCACTAATATTCCTTTTTTTTTTTTAATTATTATTGCTAAGAGACAACGTCAATAAATTGGCTAGTCCCGCGTATGCAGTATTACTACTATTCACTCCCGTGTATATTGGATGATATGCTTGGAAGTTGAAATTGACTAGTCCAAGGGGACGGAAATGAATATACGGCCTCTGCTTTTGTTGGTGGACCCTGGTACCAAGAGACTAGCTTACTTGTTTCCACTTCCACACACGACACGTCCTAATTCTTGATGCTCCATTGATGCACCTATGAATCCAAATCCCTATTCGTCCGAAAAAATAAAAAAAAGAAATCCAAATCCCTATCAGCAACCAGAAACTCGAATTTCACTGTATTTATATATTATTTAATAAAATTGAGTGATTTAATATAATTGAGTTGTCAAAAAGTACTTCACTGTAGTGTTGCAAGAGTATAAATAATATAGAATTTTAAGACATGTAAGAAACTTTTTATTATATATCTATGCCAGTGTAATACTTTACATAAAATTTTTTAAAATGTTTTAAAAGATATTGTATTAAAGAGTAGAATATAATGTTTCTTTTTGAATTTTTAAATAATATATTCATTTTTTAAAATTTAAAACTTTATACTTTTTTAAAATTCAAAAAAATATATGCTACACTCAATTATTTTTAGCAAAATACAAGCTATAATTTTACGTTTTTAATCAAAATATCTTTATATCTGTTATTATGTCATGAAAAGCGTTGAATATGAATTTTTACCAATATAAAAATGGTTTAATGTTAAATTTAGAATAAATTAAAATTTTCAATACAAAATAAGTAACATCACAATAAAGTTTTAAAATCTTTTATTAAATCTGGCTACAAAAAGACTGTTGGCTTAATCACAAGGCCCATGAGTTTGATCACTAACTTGCCAGCTTGCCCAAAATCCCCACTAGTTATTGGCTCTATTTTAGTATCAGAGGATTTACATATTTTTCAAAACAAAACTAATAATTTTCTAATTTAAATGTTTCTTAAATAAAAAGAATAATTTTCTCCGGATTCTACTATTTTAAACATAGGAATACATTGAAAAATTCAAAATCGATGTGTTTCTTAGCGTAATTTATGCCTTTATTAAGACTAATTTGTTTCAGTGAACCTCATATATTAATATTCAAGATGTCAATATTTTGCCCCACCTCATAGTTTTCAAGTATTATTTTTTCTGGACTCTCTGTTTGTGGGTCATGCGCCACGACATAAGTACAATGTGTTTGCTGGTAATTGTTTGGACGTTTCAGGTGAGGGGGGACCCTTCACCAAGATAAATTATTAAAGGAAGGCCCAGTGTTGATTCACTTTTTTATTAAGGCACATTTATCATAATCTTGGCAAAATCTGAACATGCTGACAGATGCCAAAAAGATGGATCATGCACCCAATGTATAAAGACAAATGACAATGGAATCAAACGTTTAAAAAAGAGAAAAAGAGGGTTAGGTTATAGCCTTATGAATCATGGTTATTTGCTTAACCAACCCCCCAGTCATAATCCGTCCGTCATATTTTTTGGATGATAACAGTGAATCGACCTCTTATTTAATGATAGTAACTTTGAAGAGCTCTAAAATTTTAAAAAATGTTGTATTATCGAAATGGTGTGATAAATTTCATAAATTTAGTGTCTAAATAGACCTTTAGATGTCCCATTATAATATAGTCTAACCAAATGTTATTTAAGAATTTATTTTTCATTTCATGGGCACTTGGCCCATTGTAACTAGGGAGCCTTCTAAGTTGACTCATCTTCCCAGTAACTAAGTCAAGGTTGTGTATAAAAAGCTTGACGAGCCTGCTTTATAGACTCTTCAAAATAATTTAAAAAAAAAAAACATTGAAAATATTGAAAGGTAAGAAGCCACCAAGAAAGTGCAAATACTGCGAATCAAATTTAAAATTATTAGTCTTTTTCTAGTCTTCCAATCAAATACCCGACGTACCTAACTTCTTATCTTTCGTTCATCTTTCTGCAGGTGGGTACCCGTGGAGTTTCTAACTGAGCCCATCGGACGGTGAGTAAAGATTTGATTGAAGTCTGAAGAGAAACACAACCTATTTTATTGTTTAAAAAGCTAATGAAAAAAATTCATTGGTACAATATTAGAAAATGAAAATTTTTAATATTAATTTTATTTAAATAAAAAATATATGACAGGAAAAATTGAACATATTTTAAACGTGTGGATTTCGAGTGAGTGAGAAAGTAAAATATAGGAGTTTTATTATAACATAAGTACACATAACTCTAGACGGTTGAGATTGAGATTAAAACACTTGACTGTAGCCGATCACGTGTTTTACTCACCTTCTCACATCTACAGAAAAATAGTCCCACTATCATAATTATTGATTTTGTCTCATGGACTTCAGTGTTGAATATTATAACCCGTGATGCTCGTACTGCAAGACGACAAAATTACTAATTTGTAGTAAAACAAAAAAAATTTAATCGTTTGATTCCGATAATTTATAAGTGATTTTTAATTAGATTTTTATATTTATTTGAATTTGCTTATTATACTTTATTGTCATCTCCAAGTTGGGCCCTTCCATCAATGAACTTAGATGGCGAATGGAACTGAGGCGACGTGTCTACATGAAAATTGATTTGGTGAGGTGGGGCAACATGGCTTGCTAAGATGTTAACTAATGAGAAACTTAAAAACACTTATTACCACAATTTAATACTCCCATCCTGCACGCACGAGCAGCGAAAAGGCGAGAAAGACCTTCAGCCTTCTTGTTCTAAGATTCACGAGCATCCCAGGTAGAAGTTGTACGAAAGAGACAAACCAAAGGCTGCAGGCACGAGCCTCCAATGCATAGGATTGGATTTTTTTTTGAACGAAAAAAAATATTAGTTAATAATAATAATAATTAATTTGATGTATTAATTTTAATAAAATTATTATTTTAAAAAAATAAAATTATTAAAAAATAATTTTATTAAAATTAATATATTAAATTAACTATCACATAAATATATTAAATTTAAGCTAATATTTTTTCTGCTAGTATTCCTTTGCTACTTATCTATTCTTACTAAAATGATTGTGGGTCCCTGTAAGTAAGTCCAAGTTGTGCTCATTGATTAAAAGCATACCGTAGAGTTCCATTTAAGAATAAAACATTAATGCTAATTTTAATCTACTGTTTGATGTATTCTTGGAGCTGAAAATATCAAACCCTGCATGCAATGTAAGAGGAGTTAAGATTTAGGAGAAAATAGTTAATGTATTCATACTGATTTAACATTTTTTTAATCAAAAAATTCATATAGTTATTATTTCCCTTTTTTAAATAAAAAAAGTAATGTAATTATAAATGATGTATTATCATTTTAGTTTTGTTTTCATCTCTGTTATAAGACATGCTTTGATGACTCTTACAAACCTTTAAGAGCCTTATAATATGCGTAGTAGTTAAATGAGTTAATTATTGACATATATTTTTCATTATGACCATGATATTACACTTTCAATTTTAAGAGATAAAGATTTTCTTCTTTAATGGCTTTGTAGCCTTATCTGTAAAACATAAATTAAGATCATTCACTCCATAATGGGCCTTTGTTACACGTAAATGTTAACATGGATACAGAAAACAAGATTCAATATTCTTACTTCCCAGAGAATGTGTTAAGTTTTCTATATAGCTTTTAGGCATACTAGTTTAAACCTGTTAGCCAAGGTGTATGGTAGCAATTGTCACGTGGTGGAGGCTTAGGTTTGAGGCCAAGTCACAGTTAAAATATGATGTTTGTATTAGGTCGTTGGTAAAGAAATAGAGTTACATCCTGACTAATAGTTATAGCTTTTGGTCTAATGGTTAACGTATGATCTTACAATTAGTATCTGAGTCTGGTTTGGTGTGTTATTATCTACTAATTGTATACTTTGTGGTTGCCACTGTTATAATAGATTCTCTGCATCAGAAAACAAGTAAGATTATTTTCTCTACAAGTGGTATAAGAGCCTATTTAGGTGTGTTATTATCTACTTATCGTATGCCCTGTGGTTGTCACTGTTGTAGTGAATCCTCTGCATCAGAAAATAAATAAGATTATTTTCACCTAAGGTACTGGGTACGATTCACGTGTACGGTGAATTGTTCATATGTACAGGTGCTATTCATATGTATACTTACTATTCACGAAAAAAAGTGAGAGCTATCTTTTCTCATAAATAGATTGTGATTGAAGCAATGGTGGCAAAATTTGAGATTGAAAAGTTTAAAAGCAATAAATTCTCATTGTGGAAGCTGAAGATAAAGGTCATCTTAAGAAAAGATAATTGTCTTGCGACTATTGGTGAAATGCTGGTGGAATTCACAAATGAAAATAAATGGAATAAGATGGATAGGAATGCAATTACAAATCTTCATCTAGCACTTACAGATAAAATATTGTCCAGCATAAAGGAGAAGAAGACGGCGAAAGAAATTTGTGATCATTTGACCAAATTGTACAAGACTAGACATTGCATAAGCAGTGAGAGTCTTAAGATACATTCCTATATATGACAAATCCTGCCCAAGAGCATTGGAATGCTATAAAAAGGGTCTTAAGATACATTAAAGAGACCATGAATATTACATTGTATTATGGAGGATCAGATTTCATCATCAAAGGCTATATACAGATTCAAATTTTGTAGGTGATATTGGCAATAGCAAATCCACTAGTGGTTATGTGTTTACTCTTGCAGACAGAGCTGTAAGCTGGGTTTCAAAACTACAACCTATTGTAGCCACTTCAACAAGAGAGACAGAATATATTGCAGTTACATAAGCTAGCAAAAAAGCAATTTGGTTGTAGATACTGTTAGAAAAACTTGGACACAATCCCGGGAAGATTACACTATTATGTGATAATCAAAGTGCTCTCCATTTGGCAAAGAATTTAGTATTCCATTCTAAGACTAAACACATACAAGTTTAATATCACTTTATTCGAGAAAATATGGAAGAAAGAAGTGTGGATATAAAGAAAATCCACATTAAATATAACCTAATAGATGCAATGACAAAGTCAGTGAATACTGATAAATTTATATGGTATAGATCTTCTATTAACCTAGCAAAGATGTGACCAATGAAGATGACAAGGAAGGAAGAATGGTGTGAAAATTGATTAATTCTCAATCAAATCTTTAAGTGGGAGATTGTCAATGGTAGGTGAAGGAGGTGCCTAACATAGAAGAAAAATTGGTGTATGTTAGGTGACCAACCAAAGAAAAGGAAAAAATATTTTTTTCGTAATTGCAATTTAGTCATTTGAAATTTGCATTGAGGCCCTTCATCCTTCCCTATAAATAGAGAATTTCAAAACCTCATTTCTCACAACCAACAAATGAGGAATCCTATATAGAAAGAGAGATTTGTGAGATGTATAGAGAGTTGTAATATTAGTATTCTCCTATTAGCATATTATTCTTGCTATATAGAGAGAATATGTAATTTTTATTTTTCTCATAGTGAAGTTATTTCTTCTTTGTCCATAATTTTTTACATTATTGGAGTTTTTCCACGTAAAATTCTGTGTGTTATATCAAATTATTTGCTACAGTTTTGCTTTTATCCGGTATCTATTTTCTCTACAAAACCCACTTGTAATACCTAGGAAAAAATTTTAACCTTGAATAAACTATTTAAAAACATTAAGGTTAGAATTTTTCTATATGCTTGATCAAAAAACATGTAGGATGGTATTTTCTTCTCAAAAAAATTATAATGGAAAAAAAAAAGGGAAAATAGCAATGGCATATATATAAGACAATCATTATAAGACTTAAAGATTGAGTTTGGCATAATGGGACTCACACCTCCCCATGTGGTACCTAGTATGAGACCTAGCCTATTGTTTTCTTTTCAAAATCTTGACATGTGACACTTAAAGTGGTGAAAGGATGAAAATAGCCCTCATCTTTTTTTTCCATTTCGTGACTCCTCCATGCGAACGTATTTCTCGAGTTGAACAAAATTCTCCCACCTTCATGCTAGATTTCATTGCCAGTTCATTTCCCCATTGTTTTTCTTCAATTTTGGCAAGCTCCATTGTGTTCAGCTAGAAATTTGCTTAAAAAGTGATTTGAAATATTGTCTTACAGCTCACTGTGATGTTAAGGCTTAAAGGAGGAATTCTAGAGCTCATTGAGTGGGGAATCTTTATGAATTGTGTTATGTCCTTAGTTCTTTAAGTGTTCTTCATTATTTACCCCCCCAAAATTTTCGAGCTAAAAAGCAATAAATTTGATTCTGATTTTTTAATATTCCATTTGGCTGGGTTTTAAGGCTTTTAAGTGCAAATTTTTGAAATTTCTACCTCTTCTCAGCATCAACCAACATACAATAGAAGAAAAGTAGTTGTAGGGACTCAACCAAAAGAGATGAGCTTAAAACTTTTAAATGCTAAATTGTGTAGGAATTTAAATAAGTGGAAATTATTTTAGGGTTGAGTATAGGAATGGATATTTGTTCTTGAATGAGTTATTTTTTAGTAAATTTTATACAGATGCATGAATATGAAAAACTTGAATTCTTTGTATGTCGTTGATTGTGTTAGATAAGGTAACCAATACTTAAGAGAGGGTGAATTAGGTATTTAGAATAATTTTGGTATTTTCAAAATTATTTTACAAAATACTTGTTATGAAGGTTACTTAGAAGAATATAAAGAAAAATTATAATTATATCAATTAAGGTGAACTTAATATTAGTGCTTGGAGTATAAAGATTACAAGTTTTCTTTACCAAAAACAAAGCACTCAACAATTTGTAATTAAACTTGATTCAAAAGCTTATTTTCATATAAATTAGAACAACCATACAATCTCTTAAACAATGGGGTTGCTTGAAGTAGATATAGAAAAATGTATAAAGCAAATAATAACAATATATCAAGGAAAATATTAACAATAAAATAAAGCATTAAAGGAGCAATATAAATTGTAAAGAGTAAAGAGATAGAAAAGACAAACTCTAAGATTTATCTTAGTTTGGCTCCAACCCAAGCCTATCTAGTCCCTAAGCTTCAATTTGAGATTTCTCCATTAATTTCACAAGTTTAATCAGGCATCTACAACATTCGACTCAAACTAGAGTTGTTTCTTACTCTACGAGATTCCTCACTTTTGCTTCTTCTCCCAAGGGATAAACCACTCTTGTCATACGAAGATTAAATGTGAATAATATTGCTCAAACAAGCTCTTTAAAGAATATATATAAAAGGTGAAGATCTAATAATTCAAATGATAGAGAATATGCAAGTTTTAACTCATTGATTTTTTTTCCTCTCAAATGTTTAAACAAGTTTAAAATCACATTATTGCACTTGGTTTTTATCAAAAATATGTTTGGAATGTCATATATATATATATATGAAATACAATTGTTAAATACATAAAATAGCTCTTATTTACTATTGCAAAAGCTATCCTGATATTGTCAGTTGATTGTTAAGGCTTCCCCAGTCAACTATAGGCCAAAATATAACTATTAGCTTAATTCTATAGTCTATTAGTAGACTTACAGTAAGGGGCATTCAATTGGTCACTTTCAATGACATAAACCTAAATTTAAATGATTATAACTTTCTCATTTTAACTCTATTTTATGTGCATGATTGATTGCTATAAAGCTCTTTCAGTCTATTTTTCAATGTAATAAGTTTCATATCAAAATTCAATATATTTTGGAAGATATAATCAAAGTAGTGACCAAAGGTTAAAAAATAGTTTTATGCAAAAATTATATCTCATAACTTCACTTTAGATAGCCATTACTTTTTCATTTGAACTCTAGCCATAACTTTTTCATTTAAACTCTATTTTAAGTGAATGTCAAATCATTGAAAAGTCATTTGAGTCTATTTTCTAATGAAATAATTTTCATAACAGATCATTATATGGTTTGTGATATATAAGCAAAATAGTGACCAAATATCAAAATAAGATTTTAAGTAAAATTTATATCTTACTATCTTTTATATCCAAACTCATATTTTGAGAAACAAAAAGTATTGAACCAACATATGCAAATCAAAATAATTGAATTTCACAAATTAACACTTTACCTATGATAATTATATATATTTAATCCATTGACTATCTTGATGCAACTATGCTTCCACCAATAGTTAAAGCATCTTTTTTGCTTGCTATTTCTTTGTGTGGACCATGATATTGATACTTCATTCTCTTCATTTGAATGCTTGCTTTTCTTTCTTTAGACCATCCTACATAATAAATATTTAATTTGCAAACTAAAAAAGTAGTCCAATTTATATTTAACAATATGCATACTTTAATGGCAATTAATGCAATATACAACATCCATATCGTGTATATAATATCATCATAATTATGTATCCAATTTAGATTGTATATATAAAATTAAATCCTATTGCATACCATACAAGGAAGCATATCTTATAGATTAAGGACTAATGGTTAATCAATTAAGCACATATTTATATTACATTTGTAACTCATTTGTTGCTAATTTGACATCATCAAAATTTACATCGTAGAACTTTAGGGTCAACAAATTGTTCTATAGTTAGAGGCTCAAGGTTAAGTAATAGTTGTAAAAGAAGAAATTATACTCCTAAATTTGAATTAAGATGCCAAGGTTAATAAAGGTCAAATCTTGATGTAAGTGTGTATAATTGATATGTGTATGTTTATGTATTTATGTGGAAAAGAATGAGATATAGACACGAAAATAACTACAAATAAATACAAAAATAGTTAATATGTGCTTGAAAGTGAATATTTATACACATTTAAGTAGTTAAGTTTTCACTCTAAGGGAAGGGTGTTAGTATTGTTTAAGTGAATTTTAGAAATTCTAACTAAAGAATGAACATGTAATGATGAGATAAAAGCATAAGCCATGTGAACTTCAAATAAGTCATTGGAATTAGGTCAAGTAAATGTTTTAAAGCTTGTCACAATAGTGATGAAACAATGGAGTGCAACTCAAGCTTTTCGCATAGTTGATGTCATCAGAAATTGGATTTGAGTATGAGATAGTAGGGGTGCAAGAAGTTTGTTTTATATGAGTAAAGTTTAGAACTATTTTAGGATATAATGCAATATCATTAGTGATCATTTACTTCAAATCACTGTAGGCTCCTCCCTTGAATGGAAAGGACATAGTATACTACAGAACTTGTTCAGGTAAGCAAATAGTACTTCTAACTCTTTTAAGTTATTGTAATTATTTTCTCTACTTGTTTATTTTAAATTTTACTTGTATACGTTGTGTTGCTCCTTTTTCATATCAAATGGTATTTTACAAATACTATATTATGCGTGGGATTGATAGGAAAATTAGATGTAATGTATCTATTACACTGCGATCATACATTACCGCTAAGCTTGTTGGCTTTCACAAGGGTAAAATTAAGATTTATGCATGCCAATTTGGTTTTCCAATTGTTTTAAGAATGACTAGTTTAGGAAGCTGAAAGCTAACAATAGTTTTATTAACCCTTGGTGCACCTTAGGAATACCCAGCTAGTAGGATTAATAGAGGTGCTAGCCCCATGTGACGGTCATCACATGTGGATTAGAGGGATGGTAGATTTTGTGAGCTATGGTCACATGCTAGTGATTAATTCATGAGTTATGGTCTTATGCCAATTGGTTACATATCCTAGAGGATTGTATGTCCTTGCCAAAATATGACTTACTCTTGAGGACTGTGTGTACACGTTAGATATTTAGTTATTCATTCATGGTAGTCTTTCTGTAAAATAAATTTTTAAACTTAACGATTACTATATTTGAAAGAGTAAATTTAGCTTTAGAGATATTTTGATAAGTGTTCGGAAGTATACTTATTTCATATGTGAGAATTATTAGATAACTCTAAATGAGTTGATTTGAGAATTGTTAAAGTTTATCGCACTATCAACTTTTGGCCTTGTGGTTTTCTAATGTTAGTTAAAGCTTCATTCTACTTCATTTGCATTTTTGTTTATTTATTTACTTATCTAGTCTTAATTATTCTATTACCCCATACTATAATTACTTATTTTAGGTTGTTGTCTGTATGGTGAAAAATATTGTATCTCAAATAGTAGGCCAGGCTAAGTTTAGGGGATGAAAAAGTGATTATATGTTCAGACTAATGAAAAGAAGACAAAGGTTGAGGTGGCCGACCAAAGATAGAAATAGAAGGAGAACGAAAGAGGAGGTAGCCAAGAAAAGGAAAAAGGCTGGTGGTCGAATACTGATGCTCCAAACGTTTTTCAACCACTGGAAAAAAGAAGAAGAAGAAGGAGGTGATCGAAAAAACATGAAGACTTTTGGCCATAAAATATTATATTTTTTTTCATTTTTTGTTTTTGGTTAACGGTGGTCAGAAGCTAAAAGTCCACACGTTTTCTAGCCACTAAAAAAAGGTAGAAGAAGAAAGAGGTATTCCTTCATAATAAATATATAAGTATATATAATTTTTAGTTGGGATAATATAGTCTTTTTACTAACTTTCCTTTAAGAGGATTCTTTATTTTATACCATACCAGACATAATTATATCTTACAATCTCATTCTTATTCCCAATCCTTTAAAATCAAATCCATAAAACAAACAAGCCCTTAGATTGCAGGATCTCATCTTGTATGTTTTATCCTCTATTCATTTGATCTCTACAACCTAGTTGTTGATAATGAACGATAAGCCAAGTAGACATCCTAATTGGTGACTCGATAAGTTCTCTTTTGTTGGTCTCCTTTGTTCTCTCATGTTTCCATTTGCCATATTAAATAATTTTGGATAGTGTTAACTTATATTTGGATAGGAAGGACTAACTTAGAGATGACAACAAAGTATATGGAGTGAATTGAAAAGAAAAAAAACTATAGGAACCTAATTGAAAAATATTGCAAACTATAAGGACCAAATTATTAATTTTTTAGAAAAAGTTCTATTATATAGGAGAATTTCAACTAAATTTTAGAAATATTCTTGGGAAAATTTTTTTGGAAAATTAATAAAAAAGCATTTAGAAAATTGTGAACATGTTTATTTAGTCATTTGTCATTAGTTTAGAATAAAGATTTCTCAAAAATATTTTCTCTTCAAGGAATAATTGAATCTTCTTCTTTCTCCTCAACAAGCTATTATTTCCTATGACAATGAAACAGAGAATATTAATAGTAATGATAGAGTCACTATAGGCACTTTTCAAACCTTCGTGATTTTCTCCTTCCTACCAATAATACAATTGTGACCTACTGATTTTATTATTTTCCTTTTTATATTGGCATAATTTGTCTTCCCGTTAGATACCCACTAGGACTTGGGCTTCTAAATCTGAATGTCCATTAGGATCCGTGGTTAACGATAGCAACACTTGTGGACAAGCTAGGCCTAAGCCACCTCCAAGAAAGCCAAGCCCAACCCATCCAATACGTTCCGATGAAGCCCAATCATATATTAATGAAACAACCGGTATTGAAAATATTTTAATCTGAAGTATTTTTTGGCCCAAAAAAATCCTAAGTATTTTGAATTTAATCCTTTACCAAAATAATAAAATAAAAATTATAATATCAGTTTTTATAATTTCACTCAATTTTTAATTTAATCCTTATAATTTAAAAATTTGTAATGGGATATTTATAATTTATAATGTTTTAATTTAATCCTATGATTAAAATTCTGTCAAATTTTGTTAATATAATTAACTGTAACGCTTTGGATATATATGATTTATGCAATAAAAGAGAATAAAATTAACTCATATATATAATAAAATATTAAAAATATAATAATAATGACTAAATTAAAAATTATTTAAACTTTGAGTACTTAATTTTAAAATTTTAAACTATAATGATTAAATTAAAAATTAAATGAAACTATAAATTCAAAAGTATAATTTTCCTATTAATGAAATAATTTTATGAAAGGTTAAATTGAAAAATTATTTATTTGTAAGAGACTCAATTAAAAAATTAATTTTAAATAAGGTTTAATTAAAAGTATCATTTTAAATGTAGTAATATATCTGTTATAATATAAAAATATAATTGTAATATTATTAATTTTTGATTTAATATCCTATATTATAACTATGTGTACTTATGTTTAAAATTGTGAATATATCATAAATTTTATTTAAATTAAAAAATATCTTATAACTAAAATAAAATTTTAGTCTATAAAATTATAATTGTACCACATTTTTCACACTCTCTAAGGGTGGCTGGAGTGAAAACTCAACGTTCAATTTGCTTTTCTTTCTTTTTGTTCTTTATTTCGGCGTTTTTTCTTTCTTTCAAATTGATCATCTCGGTTTGAACACATGGAGATTGAAGAATGTAGCGTAACATCTTTACTTGTGTATCCATGGAAGAAAAGAAGCCCAACGCGCTAAAATTAATTTGCAAAAAAAGCAAGCGGGGTTCATCCAGAAAGGAATTAGATTCCAAGGACCTTCGATGTGTGATGATGGTGGCGTGGAAGGAGTGGAAGGCCTGTGTCTCTTGGAGTAGTCAAAAAGCTACGCCTCTCTGTTCCTCTAAACAACGGCAAAGCAATATCAAACGGAGATTCTTCAACTATTGTCAACGCTCGACCAGTTTTATGATTTTCCTAGCATATTTATTTTAATGGGGTCTCGATCACAACGCAATCTAACCAAAATAATCAAACTTCTCAATCTTCCCGAATGGAAAACTCAGCGTCCAAAGCAGAAGTCCTACAGCCTTCAATCCTCAAAGCTGGTGTTCCTTTGGCTGTGTCTTTGGCTGCTTTCATCTGTGGCTGGATCATGGCAAAGAAAAGCCTATCTACAGCTTCTTTAATAAAATCTGATGTCAATTCCCACGAAACCCGTAATACTCAGCAGGAAAATAAACGTGAAGAAAGCTTTCACGGTCCCGCTTCCAGGGAAAATGAAGAACCTCCCTCGTTACCCCCTGAAAACCCAGCTTTAGAACAAGAGATTAGTGAGCTAAGAGGCCGGATTGAAGATCTGCTAATGAAAGAATTGGCCTTACGTTTGCAGTTTGATCGACTTTGTGATATGAAAGAGCAGGAAATTCTGCTTATGGAAATCAGAAACCTATTGTCACAGGAGACTGCTCGTGCTGAATTCTTGGAGAGGGAGATTTCGTCCATGGAGGCGGAGTATAGGAGGTTGGAGGGTTTCTTAGTCCAATATCTGAGAATTATTGGGCAGCTTGAGGATAGGAGATCAGAAAACAGGTTGCTTCGGAGGAAGCTTAAGAAGCTACAGAAAAAATCAAGGGCACAGTCTCGCCTGATAAAGGAGCAAACTTTGAAGATCAAAGCCTTAGAAGCTGAGATTTTGGAAAACCGCGGCGCCTCGCAAGTGAGGATTGGTGTTATTATAAAATTGGAGGACGAAGTCAGAAAGCTACATAGGGCGTTGGAACAATCGCACGATGAGAAGAAAGAACTTCTGAAGAAGCTTGACGAAACAGAAAAATCATACGCGTCTCAGGTAAGCAACAGAAAAAAAAAAAACCAGTGAATTCTTTGCAAGAAATAATAGTGGGTATGATCATCACGAGGTTCCCCATATGCAGATAGAAGCAGCGAATGTAAGGAAGGAAGAGTATAAGCAGCTTCTGAATGAACTGGAGCAACTGAAGAAGGAGCGAGGGGATGAAGCCAGAGAGGTGATTCACTTGAGGTGGATCAACGCTTGCCTAAGGCGCAAGCTGATGGGGCTAGACGAGCAACAGAAGAATGAGGAGATTGACCATACAGAAGAAGAATATGAAGTAAGCAGTGGAGTTGTCCATCCTGAGTCAGAGCATGAGTTAGATCATTCCCATTTGAAGGATAAGCATCCCGCCATGTCTTGCTTTGGTGTTCCTCAAGGTGATGGAGCTCGTACGAAAGGGAAAAAGTTGCTTAAAAAGATGAAGAGATGGGTGGGAGGCAGGGAAAAGGCAAGAGTGATACCAGAGGAGAAGGAGGGGCATGAAGCCAAGTGATTTGATGGGCATAGGGCTTCATATGGAGCAGACAATACTCATGTTCCTCCAAGAGGTTCTTGCTCTAGCGCCACAGTCACTTCACATACCATACAACTTCATCCTAGCTCTAATCTGCTGCAGAAATTGGTAAATTCCAATTACCGCAGAGTAATTTCCTCAATAGTGATGTATATATGTTTTAAAGTAACTTTATAGAAATAAAATTGTACCGTCTCTCCTGGGAAAAAATATGATACTCATATTCAGAAAATTAGAGTTGTATTTAACAGAAGTAAGCACATGTCACAAAACAGGCTTTGTTTCTTATGAAAGAAAAAAGGTGGTATGCCGAGATTGTGCCATGAGGATACATTTTGTGTTGGACCGTACTTTGGCTCTAAAATGAGAGGATCCTAAACTTCAGAGAGGCATTGGAAAAATTACACCCAGCCGTTGCAAGGACTGATCGAGAACGGTAAAGGGCGCACAAAGAATGTCGTTGCACGGGGATGTGATTTGCCAAGTTGGGGCGAACAAAGCTGTTCGGGCCCCTGCTGGAGTAGGAATTCGAAGTCCTTTTCCTTAAGTAGACTGGGAAAAGAAAGAGCTATGCTATTGACCGACCATCTATCTATCTATATCTCATAATAAACATTGCCTTGGTCATGTTTGCAAAAATAATTTGTTCAGTATTACTGAAAATCTATTAGGACAAAGATTTATTTCATTTGAAGTCTCTGGAAGAACAAACCAAAGATTGGGTAAAAATGAGAGTAAGCTATATTTAGGATTCTTTTTCCTATTTTCATTTCCTTAGGTCCTTTTTAGTGTGTGTGTCTATATATATATATAGAAAAGAGAACAAAGAAACATTAAGCGGCTACAAATATTCCTAATTGATGAGAAGAAAAGGACTTGAGAAGATTAACAATGTCTCTAACAACAGTGTGCCAACAATGATGCATGGTAGGAATACGATGGATGATGTGTAGCGATTTTGCAACAGAGAATCTGAACACAGTTGTAGTTGGGAGTAATCCAGTCTTCATTTAAGACCGATGTTAGAACTTTTTTTGCGAAGGTAAAGGAACCATGACATTCTGGGGAAGATTGAGGATTCTTTCCAATACCAGTCCTTGACTAAATGACCAATGACAAGAATTTGGAAGTGAAAATTATGTCTTCTAAGTAATGTTGTTTAAATTACGATTTTAAGCAGATTTGAGAAGGGGTGAATTTGTAATATAAACTCGTAATATATAATTGTAAGAGTTTACCTGCACTTATTATTTAAACTATTGAACATGACCATATTACAAAATCATATAAAATTTTATACATAAGTACTTATCTTGTAATTCATAATCTATATTGCATACTTTTTATTTAAATCAATATACAAAGTTCAATAAACTCCATAATATATAGTCTATAATTCATAATTTATAATACATAATCTATACAAAATAATACATAACACATAATATTCATTCAAAGATATAAATGAGACAAAAAAGGATATGATAAGTTGAATATCAATTGGAGATAAATGAGTGAACATGGAATAGCAATCAAATCCTTCTTTCATCATTATAAGCCTCAAAATTAAAGAAAGCAATTTTAATCACTTAATCCCTAAGTACATGACAATACTAAATAAAAGATAGAAAGATAAATTATTTTGTAATTTTTGAAGCTAGAATAAACTAGCCCTTATTAAAATAGAAATAAAAAGCAATTTTTAATAATTAAATAGAAATTTGTCTTTTTTTATTTTTGAACTTTTAAACCTTGATTAATTATTTCTTTTCTACTTATTATCATGATTAAGAAGTTAAACATTAATCAACAAGTGGACTACCGGTAATTTGTGACCAAGTTATAGTTATTACTCTAAAATTAAGATTTAATACACAGGAGGAATGGCAAGAAAGTCATTATTACTACACGATCGGTAAATGTCATCTTCATGCTTCTTATGAGCACGGAAAGAAGGGGGGGAAAAACCAGCATCTAATAATGCAATTAACAATTTAAACTAAGAACGTTCTCATGCCCAAAATACTGTTATTCATATCTTACAAGTTTTCCATGGAAGCTGATGGGTATCATATATATCATATAAAAGTGAACCCATTTTGAAACACTCTGATATATAATCTAGAAGCAGAGAAAGTGATGTTCACAACAAATCACAACCCATATTCACGGCAGAAGCAGAACCCATATTCATGGCCACACTGAAGCATTGAACATCAGCAAATTTTGAATCATACCAGAGAAGAGAAGACTAAGCAAGAGGCGTATGCCGTTGAATCAACAGGTTGCTACACAGGTTGCTGCTACATGAACTGCTACAACATGAATGGCATAAATGAAGTGAGTCCTCTGTTTGCATTGTTGCTGTGTAAATGGTGTGAATGGACGAGAGGTTGAGACCAAAATTAGCTCAGATGCAATGGCAAGTTGAGCTCAGATGCAGACTAATTGAGATTCAAAATCGAAAGCCTGAGAGTGAGACCTGAGCAGATAGCATTTACGACAATAGGGAAGACTCGAAGAGCAAAGCGCACTGGAGCAAAAAGCATCTGATGGAAATAGATTAGATAAACAAGTTTTTTTTTTAATTTTCATATGGGCTAAAGCATTTTTTGGGTTGGACTTCAGTAAACAAAAAATAAAGCATTGCGCTGTAGCAGGAAAGTGGAGCTTGCTAACTCTGTTAACTCATTTAAAATCGCTGATTCCACCAATTCTATGCAAGTCAATGATGAGTTTGATTGACTTAGCATTAATTCTGATTTTAATCTTGATTTAACTCTAAATTCCTATGTATGGACTGGGTAAAATAAAGGACTTTTGAGAATCGCCCACCATAGTTTCAACATTCCGAAACACCTTTCAATAACATTTAGTGCAAATATGTGTCTTATGTTAAAGAACTCTCGAGGGGTTGTTGGATGTCGACCATCATGGCACTCACTTAGATGGTACCTTTGACCTCTATAAGGAGCAATGAATCCTTCACAATTAGTGTACCCAACATTTATCAAATAATAATAACCTAGTACATGTACAATGGTAATTATTTTAACAAGGTAAAAAAGACTCAAGTTCATGTTATAAGAATGTACATAACTTGACCTTAGGGGATCTTCAACCCATTTCTTCTACTGATTGCATCACACAATACCTTATCATCAGCTGTAGACCATTCCCACCTCGCCAACATATATATGAACTGTGTATCGAGTGAGAAAACACCTAATACATTAGTGGTAACATCCCATTTTCAGTTACTATACCTAGGTTGGTCGTTCAACGATACTTTTATCTTAATGTTGGTTCTATCAAATGCACCAAAGCAATTCTAAAAAGTAGAGATCTAAAGTGAGTTGGCAATGTCCTTTTGATACAACCAATTATATAACATATAAAGTGGGAATGAGAGGCATTTACCTTAAACCACTTCCATCTCTCATTGGTGGAGGCATTAGGAACAGTTTTAGGTTTCTTTAACAATTGCTCATCTAATCGCATCATTGCATTCTAAACAACTTTGAAATATCTACTAATGGTTTTTCCCAACCTTCTAAATTTGAATTGTATGACTCTATTCTTAACATAATGAGTAAGTACGTGGAGGAACAACATAACTTGCTTATCTAGCAACATATAAGGAGAAGGCTTTAAGCCTCCTATAACATCCAACATGGCATAAAGCCTGTTAATCTAGTTGAAACATGTGGTGTCACTGCTGTCTATCAAATTCTTAAGATGGGCATGTTTTGCATGGAAATCCAATGTGTATGACCTATAGCTAATAAACTTCTTAAGACAACCTAAAACCTATGGCTATAACACATTTATAGACTGTTATGATTGCCTTCACCCTCCACACTAAGATATGAAGTGCAAGTTGCCTTCTTAAAGGTTCCATGACTATACAAGCACAAATCATTGTGTTAAAACCACAATGCCAAATCCATTTTTATATAAACCCATATGAAATATCAACCAATCTGTGTCACAATTACAATATGATTAACAAGTTGTAAACTAAAATCAAGCATATTAAAATCAACCAATCCAGCTCACAATTACAAATTAACAAGCTATAAACTAAAATCATATTAAAACCAACTAATCCATTCACAATTACAATATAAGTAACATGATGTAAACCAAAATCAAACAAGTTAAAATCCAATGAATTAATCAAAGTGTGTATTTTTACTAACCAATTAACTAACGCATTTCTCCTTAAGCTAAAATTTTAACTGAATCGAAGAAGAATGCTTCTGAAGCTCAAATTTTAACTAAATTGAAGTAATAGTCAATAAAATGATATAGTTCATTTCTCCTCCTTGGTTTTTCATAGTAGTACATATGCTTTTGCTACTAAAATACAACTTTCAATAATGGTACAATTTTTTACAATCCAAATGAATCATCAACATTAGTATCATTATCAAACAAGTTTGTAAACTTACATAAATAATAAGCCAAAAATAGACTATGGGTTGCATAATTACACAATTACAAAAATCTTGTACTAGTAGCAGTAATATAAAAATAATAGCGCATGTTTTTCACAAATATGTTTAAAGTTTTGCTTCCTTCGTTGATTTTTTTTTTTAACAATCTACTTGCCATGGTACTCTAAAAAATATATGTACTCAAAATTTTCTATGTAACAAACTAATTCCCATCTAAGTTACCACTGACAACTTGATATAAACTCAGACATAAATTGATAATAAACTAATGAAATATTGAAACAAAAAAGTCAAAGAGAAATCCAAAGTTTTTAACCTGGTGTTGAACGCCTAAAATTTTGAACAAAAATCACTAAACAAATAAAAATCCAAACATGGGAAAACAAAAATCTGAATAGAAAGTTCAAGGAGAAATCTGAAGTCATAAGGAACCGTTAAACCATAGTCGAAGAACAAACTTTTACAATAGAAATCTGATGTCTTTAACTAGATGCAACATGGAAGCAAGATAAGGAACTGCTATTGACGATCCTCTTAGAGTTTAGACAACGAGTCGTCGAATGTTTGCAACTGGAAAGGCTCTGATGATAGGATGGATGTGTATAGCATGATGGAGAAGGGGACTGAATGGCTTAGGTTTTGATATAATAATAGGTAATTTTGTTTAAGAATATTATAAATGAGGGCATTTTTATTATGTTATTTTTCATTCTTAGGAGACTAGTATCATTTTTAAGCTTTAGCTAGAAAGAGAACTTTTCCTTATCTGAGGGAGAGCAGGTTCCTTAGGGAATGATAATGTTGACACAATCTGTCAACCAAATATGGGAATAAGAGACATACTTATTCCTATTCTCATTCCCTCCCATTGATTATAGCAACCAAACAGGCCTATATACATATATAAGAGAAACAAAAAAACATTAAGCAATAATAAATATTCCTAATTAATGAGAAGAAAAGGACTTCAAAAGTTTATCAATGTCTCTAACAACAATATACCAACGATGGATGATGTGCAACAATTTGCTTTTGTAATAGAGAATTTGAGCAAAGTTGCAGCTAGGAGTAATCGAGTCTTAATTTAAAATCCAAGTCAGAACCATTCACAAAGATAGAGGAACCATGACATTGTTGGGGAAGATTGAGGATTCTTTCTAATACCAGTCCTTGATTAAATAAACATCAATGAGAATTTTGAAATGAAAATTGTGCCTTCTTAGTCTTTTAGCATTTATATACTTCCAAAAAAAAAATATGATCAACCAACTAGTGTTATTAGGAACTGAGTGGTGAATAGCCATTTCATATTGCTTATAAGAAGACATAGAAGTTTCTTAAATGTGATTCCAAGCTATATTGGCATTGAAGAGCATGTTGTTAATCCTATTTACCACATCTTGAGGAGTTGCATGCTTTGTTTTGTGCACAACCTCATTCCTCATAGTTCAGATAATGTAGAGAGTTACTAAGATCCAAGAAGTGAATTAGACAATTTGAGTATAATTATGTTTAACCATTGACAACCAACTTTAGAGACACTTGATTATGCCCTGCTCTATGAATTCATCTACTCTTAATCTATGAGGAGAAGTATACTAAATCGCCTGAGCAAATAGACACAGTATGAAAAGGTGATTGATGGATTTTGTTACATTGTAATATAAGGGGCATTTTGGTTTCCACATGAATATGATGGTGTTGGAGAATTTCTCCTAGAGGGAAGAGCTTTAATAAGTAATCTTTAAGTGAAAACTATAATACAAAAAAGAAGCTTCATTTTCCATAGATGCCTTTAGTTGGTGAAGACATTTGAAACCTCCATCCAAGAATCAGAAGAAAGCAAGTAGTAACTATCCTTAACCATATCAATGCCTTGATTGTTACCTTCCCAAACGAGAGTGTCAAATAGGCCAGTGAAAGAGAGCAAGAGGGAAGAAATTTGATAACATATATTTAAGCCATAAATCTAATTAATCATATCAAGGTTCCATTGATGATTTTGATCCAATATAAGGTATGACACATTCAAATGGGATAACTGTAAGGACTCAAATTGTATAGGCCACTAAAGTTAGTGTTTAATGACAGTGCCTAATACCAACTTGTCAATTAAGATGTGATGAGATCAGGTCACTTGTTTTAATGATTCCTTTCCAAATGTAGGACGAGAAGGAACACCTTACCAAAAGGCCAAGGTTATTGCTGGAGACATACTTAGCCTAGAATGCCTTGATGATAGATTTTGAAGAGGAAACATGTTGCAAAACACGCCAACTTTGCTTAGCTAAAAGAGCCTTATTAAAGTAACATATAAGGTGCAAACCAAGGCCTCCAAGAGATTTCTTCTAATAAAGTTTATGCCAACTAAGCTAATACATCCTTAGATGATCATCTCTATTACCGTACAAAAAATTGGCAACAGATTTAATTCCAAAAATACTAGAAAGAAATTTCTTAAATAAATAGAGTGTTGGGGCTGAAAATTAGGATAAATTTGGATCTATTAATCTCCAAACCTGAAAATTCACAAAACTGATTTAAGGTGCAATGAACAACATTGCAAGTTTCAACCTTGCCTTAAAGGAACAATACTATGTTATCAGCATAAATCAAGTGAGAGATGGGAAAGGAATGCTGACTGATTTTAAATATGGACTAATGGCATGCTATAAATTTTAGAAAGACAAAGAAAAGTATAATTTAAAGGGTTACTATTGCTGGCATTACATTTTTCTTTTTTTCTTTTTAGAGAGAGTTAACTATCAAATAAGATTAAATCAAATGGAGAAATTCAAACGGTGAAAGCAAGGATAAACCCTGCAAATAGTACTCTTATGTTAAAGATGTTTTTATATTTTTATTTATGTATTTATTGAGAATTACAAGATAGAAATTGGCTAGATGATTTTCAATTTAAGAACAGCACTTAAAAATAATTTAATTAATTTATGATAATTATGTTATTATTATTTAATCTTTTGAGTTTATATATAAAAATTAATTTTTCTTCTTTGCTAAGAGGTCCTAATGTCCTGTATCAGTTCTCCGAAGGCAACCACCACCCCCTGTAACCATGCACATAACCGATTGATTGTTTTTCCAAAAAAAAAAGAACCCGTATTTGGATTATTAGCATGTTTTGTTCGTAAAATATCAATAACACAGTCACCCGACCGAGGCAAGTTTTGTGATTTCTAAAATGCTTCGAAATTGTGGATGTAAGGAACAACGTTATCCTCTCTATTCTTTCTCCTGATCGCTCCCGAACTAAAATAAAATTAGATTCTGGTCTTAACTGTCAACTAACCCCATGGAACTCTCTCTATTCCGTCATCATCAGTACCATTATACGATCCTCCATTCCCCTCTAAGCTCCATTCTCCCTTCAAGTAAATTCTCTCTCCTTCTCCTTTCATACCCTGGGTTTTATCCAACTTAATCCTAATGCTATTGGTTATACTTCTTTCCACAGGGATAAAACATAAGACACTTTATAACGGAAGTTCACATAGGTTACCCTGCCGGTGCTCATATTCCTCCTCAGATCAATCTGCTGTAGAACCAGCTTCTCTATCTTTGCAGATTGAAGGAAGAAGGGCATTACTCACTGCTCTTCTCACAACTGGTTAGATTACTATCTTCCAAGATTCTCTTTCAATAATTCCTTTTACTCTGTCTCCAAATAATTTTATCAAGTGGGTTGTATCCCCAACCAAGGAAAAAATAAAATCAAATGGGCCCTTCATTGCGTTCGATGATATTCAACTCTACATGCTTGGCTCAAGTGTTTGATCTTGTGTCAGCTGCCGGAGTTTATGCGTGCGATGTGGCTGGAGCAGTTAGCACTAGTAGAAGAGCAGTATGATTCCCGTTATTCCCTCTTATAATCTGAGTTATTCCAAAATGGTTGTTCCGAGTTCTAGTTCAAATTGTGCATTTTTGGTTTTCTGCAGCTACGAGGAGAAAAAATTCCGGAAAGTGAATTCAAAACCCTGCCTAGTGGTCTTAAGTCAGTACATGCTCATTACTTCTGGAATAATTTGGATCTTTCTGCCTTCTGCTTTAGTTTCTTCTGGCTCATGATGTAAAAGTTGTTGAAGTATCTTAACCCCTCGAAATAGATATGCCGTTCCTCCGACAATTAAGATTTTTTCTGTCCAGATTATCAGAATTGTCCATTTTATTTGCTTGATGATACTGCATTAGATTAGTCTTAAGCTTTCTCTCATAATATTTAAACTTTCTTTTTTTTTCCTATATTTATATATATTTCGAGCTATTTGGATGCTATGGTGTGATTAAACTCCGATGTCATCATCAGGTATTATGATTTGAAGGTTGGGAGTGGAGCTGAGGCTGTGAAGGGATCCCGTGTTGCTGTACGGTTGTGATCCTATTAATTGTTTCAATCTTTTGCGGCTTTGCTTGTTACATACCAAGTTGACTTATAATTCATTCGAGCTTCAATATAACACAGACTAAAACTTTTATACTTTGCTCCAACGGGGAGTCTCTGCTTGCATACCCTTCAAGTCTTTCAACAATATATGTTGAATTACCATCAAGTTTAATCTTTAGGGCTGACTTTCATTGTACGATATTGTGAAGGGTGAACTTCTGCATAATTCAGAGCACCAATGTAATCGATGGATGCATATTTTGTTACTTACAGAGATGCAATTACAAACTCAAGTTTCGCTTAACATGTGAAATTATGGACCAAAAGACTCATATTTGTACAAAATATTTGATTGATTAGCTTTTTATATGGATTCAATTGATGGTGAGAACGAGGGACCTGTGGACCTGATTCATTTCTATTAGAAGATTGAATGCATAATATGCCTACAGTGTCTGACACTCGCATCCACATACACAAATATCATCAGTTTCTCCTTGGCCCCAATTCCTTCTGTAATGCAGAATGTGAATATGATATTTATGATTATTCTACTAATTAATAATGAATATGTAATTTGGGAATTTTGGTTGTTTGGATCACTTATATATGACTTTGTCTGAGGGATTTCAGTCTTATTGTTGAATTTAATTAACATGAATAGGGTGCTTTTCAATATTATCCCTTGGTTCTGGTTCTAGTTCAACATCATTTTGGTTTCTCTTATTAGTTGATTGTCTAGCACCGAGATATATTCAGATGATTATTTTGTAGGTTCACTATGTTGCTAAATGGAGGGGTATCACCTTTATGACTAGCAGACAAGGAATGGGTGTCGGAGGAGGAACGGTATGATCAAAGTAACTCAGCCATATATCATCTTCATCTAGTTAAGTTAGTCAAGTAATTTGTATCCATTAATATGTCACTGTTTTTGGACATAATTCTGTTAGAGCTTTTGCATACAAATGGAGAAATTTGTAATTTACATGTCTTACTATTTACTAGCAGTGGTTGGCATCATGCATCTGGGCTGTAACTAGTCTGGACCCATGCATCTATGCCATAATTTGGCATCTAACGTCTTGATGACAGAATCATTACCAACAGTTGCACTACTTCCTCTTGTCTGGTCAGTGTTGTCATATTAATTTAGATAAGTGATATCATTTGTGCATATACACTCATTTATACAGGTAAATCAAAATTCTTTGAGATTACTACATGAATTGTGTGCTCAGCTGGTTCCCAATACGACTCAGTATTCTGATGCCCTGTGTTTTCTCTGTTACAACAGCAAAAGTACTTCAGAAATTTCTGGATACCATACATACTTGTTATATCTTTTTTTGTTTTTTTAAGTTTTCTTGTTGATTAATGAGATCATTCTTAAATGATTGCAGCCATATGGATTTGATGTAGGCCAATCTGAGAATGGAACAGTCCTTAAAGGGTTAGATTTAGGGGTAAAAGGCATGCGGATAGGAGGCCAGGTAACAACATATCCTAATACCAGGTTTTCTTATCATACTATATAAATCTGTTATTCTCATTTGGTTCGCTCTATAATATAAGGCTTGATAGGATTCAGCTTGATAAAATTTTATACTTTGCAACATTGGTGTTGAGAAAGAGAGAGAGCACAACAAAGTAAAGTTAAAATATGTTTTTTTGTCCATGATTTACACAATCAAGTCTGATTTAGGCAAGAGATGTTTGATTAATTAGGCACTATTAAGTGGAGTTGACAGAATTGACCGTATAAACTTATATAATACAATATGTGTACCAAATAATTGATAATAGTAGACCACATTGTATTGGTTTATACAACTCTAGCTTGTACAATATGCCAATCGGGGCCTAAAATGCTATACAATAAATAAAAATGTATTTATAAGCCTTGTAGCTGTTAGCAGGAAGCTTCAGTAGGGCACTGCTTGGTAGTTTGTAGTGAGCAGTTGTATAGAACTACTCTCAACTCTCAAGTTATATATGTTTTGCAATATTTCCTTTGCCTTTGTAAGTTCTATTTTTAATAATATTCATGCATTTTTTGTATATAAACAACAGATACTTATGTTTCTCCTTATTTCTAGCCCCTAGACCTTTATATATAATTTTTTGGAAGTAGGAGAAAAGTTCAGATTCTCATTTAGATTTGATCTGCTCACATTCAGCAACCATATTGATATATTTGAATAAAAGGGTTGAAAATCAGGGCTCAGATTACAGGCTCCATCAAGCAGTTAATTAGTTGAGTTTTCTGCAGAGGTTGTTAATTGTTCCTCCCGAACTAGCCTATGGAAGCAAAGGAGTCCAGGAGATCCCTCCAAATGCAACAATAGAGGTAACGTATTCAATCTTTATGCTATGATTTTTTTCTGAAGGTTGATACTATAATGATCATTGTATCTTCATATCCCACAGTCTATAGTATTATCTACTTATGCAGCTGTCCAAATTGAATAATATATATGCCTTTTAAGAACCTCTTTCGCTGTCCATAGAAATTCATTTCATTCAAGGAATTCCCATAGCTCACACTTCACAGAGAACATGCCCCTGAGGAAACTAGGTTTAGTTGGAAAGGTCTATTAGCCTGTTCCATGGTCTAAACTCCAAAGCCACTCATGCTTAATTTAGATTTTTTGAGAGTACTCAATCTCTGTAACTAGGATAGTTGAAATCCATTTTCTGATTTCAATCTGTTCATATGAATTTCTATACATTAATCGGTAAGGTTCTCTTAGACTATTACAGTACTTTTTATACGTTCTTTTCTTTCTTCTGTTTTTTGAATACCTATTTTCACTAATTGCTACTTTCACCGGACTGCAGTTAGATGTTGAACTGCTTTCCATCAAACAAAGCCCATTTGGGTAAGTGATGGTGCTCTAAATAGAAATCTGTTGATTACTGTTATAGTACTTCTGTGGTTAAATATCATTGAATATGTATTGTGCAGGACTGCGGTAAAGGTTGTTGAAGGTTAAGCTTTGTTATAAGTAAGGCCAAGTTGGCTTTACAATTTAAATGTGAAAAGAATAGAATGTGACAGATTATGTCAAGAGGGGAATATCCCACCACCCCAGGCACCCTCTACTCTGGTATTTTGTGTAAATTAACCTGGAATTCTCTTGTTTCTGATCTGGAAATGAAAGAAGAAAACGAAGTGCAAAAGGGTGTGAGAACAGTCCTTGAGTAAGTTGATTATCCCAATTCGTTTTGGGTCTGGTATGTGCAAGGCGTGGAAAATTCATTAAATATATCCACAAAATAAGGAAAAAGAAAAATTCATTCATAGTTTAGTTTTGGGCTTCATGATTTTTAATCCTTATTAGCGGTGATGACAGCACAGAAAAAGAAAACAAAATGGCCAAATTGCGAACAATGGCAAGTAGAAACAAGAACATAAATAAGAGGAAGAAAAGCTGAGATTTTTAGTAACATGCTCAATTACATCGGTTCTAAAAAAAAAAAAAAAAAACCTTTTACCCTCTGATTTCTGTTTCCTTTATTGAGCCCTTTAAGTTGTTCCCAAGCAAAGTGCGGGCTCCACATTAGGTCAAAAATTCCTTCAAAGTTCTACAACTATTTGTATATTCGCAATTGTGCGCAACTATATAGTTAGTGGGGCCACCTAAATTCTATTGGAACCAGCACTCGAAGGTAGTGCTGAATTGTGAATCCAATTAATGTGGGGGTAGCATTACTCACCAACACATTGCTATTGCTTGTTTCAATCTGGAGAGATGCACAAACATTCGGCAAAAAGCGCAGAAGTTAGTCGCCATGATGATTATTTCGCCTTTGCAAACATATGACAACCTATTACAAACTGCCAAGTCTGAGTAAATAGTATAGGTGTAAGGCAAAGACCACTTGTCATTACTGTTACTATATCTTCTACCTAGTTTATAGAAAACTTAATCGTGGTTTAAAAACGAGGATTAAATTAACTTGATCTGTCTGTTCTTGATTTAACCCAGAACTTGCAAAAGCTTTCGTTGCAGGTGCAGAAAACTAGAAGTCCATTCTGCACGAGCTACTAACTTCAATCATTATAGCTGTCACCTGAATGCAGCGTCTGCATCTCATCATAAAAATCTGAAAATGAATTCATTTTTTCCCTTTGTAATCTTGTAATTACATTCACTCTCAGATATCTTGGTTTAGTGGTTGAAGCATGAAAGTGAAATCCTGGGGAATGAGATGCCGCCAGAGAATATTGGTAAGTTGGGGTCCATTGCGTTTGGGCTGGGTTGTGTTTGTTCGCTATCTGGAAAGTAGGCAGAATGTTGTTGTCTTTCTGAATGACTAAAGAAATATCTATTGACAGGAATGAATTGGAAAAACCTTCTTCCATTAATGTTCTATAAACGTAAACTTGACTACAGAACACTGATGATAGAATAGACGGTGCAATGTGCTTGTGTTTATGGCATGATGCTCGTATCTTTAAAATAGATGAGCAAATATTTGACTCTTGCGTCCTGACTTGGTGGTGGGAGGTCCATAATGTTGTAGTATCATTTTATTATATTTTAATGGGTTGATTGTTCACTATGATTATATGCCGCTCGATTAAATGAAAAAAAGAACGAAAATTCAAAATTATAGTAAGTGTCAGAGCCTCCTCACATAGAAAATATTAGTCAATTTTTACATACTTATGTAATAGTTAATATTATGTGTTAGTTTAAATTAAATCATTCTTTTACTAATTTTCACTTCTCTCTTTGAATAATCTAATTGAAAGTATCACACTACATCAATTACTACTTAATTTGATATTTTTCTTGCAAAGATAGTATAGCTAGAAATGTCGTTACTATCGTACAGGAGGGTATTAACTGGTCCCATAATTCACCAAAGTTTTTCATGGAATTACATACAGATTCTCGTAGCAACTTTTTAATTTGCACTCCACCTACTTTATTCCACTGCAATAGTCCTTCTTATTTACCCATCGCCCTTCCTATCTGTACCATAAGATTAGTTAGTCATCTCCTCGTTCATGCAGAATGATCATTGAACCAAACATAAGTCGATGCTTCCATTTTAGCTATGTCCTTCTTCTTTTCCTTTTCCTTAGTCATCATTGTACTTCTCAAAAGACTTGCCCAAACTGTGGATCCGTACAAATTCCATATCCTTTAAGCACGGACCCTAGCTGTGGTGATCCTTCCTATAGCCTTCACTGTGATCCCAAATCTAAAAAACTCTGCTTTGTCACCCTCAATGGAAGCTCCTATCCTGTTCTCAGTATCATGTCTCCGATCCAGCGCATGGTGGTGCAGCCATCACCTTGGCTTCCTGGTTCATGTGTTACTCAAGATATGCCTGTAAGTGGGGGCCTTTGGTTAAACCAGTCGCTCCCTTTCAACATAACTTCATCCAACACGGTCTTCCTCTTTAACTGCTCCCCTCGCCTCTTGGTCTCTCCTCTCAATTGCTCTTCTTCTAGTCTTTGTCATCGTTACTTGGAAAGCTCAGGACATGTTGACAATAAGAGAGCACTTCAGTGTGCTAGCGGTCTTGGCCCTTGTTGCACCTTTATTGCAGGAGGGATGCCTTCAGCATACAAGATACGGCTTCATACCTCTGGTTGCAAAGCATTTAGAAGCATCCTTCATTTGGATGTAGAGAAGCCTCCTTCTCAGTGGGAGGAAGGTCTTGAAATTCAATGGACTCCTCCTCCTGAACCTATCTGCAGGACGCAGCAAGATTGCTCTGGAGCTTCTAAATGTTCCCCTGCGGGTAAAAATGGCCTCTTTCGCTGTCTTTGTAAGGGTGGACACCATTGGGACCCTATTGCTGCAACTTGCTTGAAGAAGAAGAAAAACTCTAAATCACAAATCAGCTTGGCGGTCTCAATAGCGGTTGTTACGTTGTTCTGTCTAGCTATAGCTATGGCCATCATCAAAAGGAGGTCCTGGAAGCTTTCTTACCCGTCAAAGAAGGCCAAGACAATAGAAGATGTGATAAAGTCAAGCTCTGGAGAGAAGCTAACTAGGATGTTTCAACTGAAAGAAGTGATGAAAGCAACAAATGGATTTTCTAAAGACAGGATTTTGGGGAACGGTGGGTATGGGGAAGTTTATAGAGGTGAATTTCAAGATGGGACAGTGGTGGCTGTGAAGAAAGCTAGATTGGGCAACCTCAAGAGCACCGAACAGATACTAAACGAGGTTGCCATTCTTTCTCAAGTCAATCACAAGAACCTAGTCAGACTCCTAGGTTGTTGCGTAGAATCAGAGCAGCCTCTGATGATCTATGAGTACATCTCAAACGGGACCCTCCACGACCATCTTCATGGCAGGTATTCCAGCTTCCTAGACTGGAAAACGAGGCTTAAGATTGCTTTTCAAACTGCTGAAGCATTAGCGTATCTTCATTCTGCTGCCCACACTCCCATTTACCATAGAGATGTTAAGTCCACCAACATACTGCTAGATGATGAATTTAACGCCAAAGTGGCGGATTTTGGGCTCTCCAGATTGGCTAACCCAGGACTAAGTCATGTTTCAACCTGTGCTCAGGGCACATTAGGCTACTTGGATCCTGAGTACTACCGCAACTATCAGTTAACTGATAAAAGTGACGTTTATAGTTATGGAGTTGTGCTGCTAGAACTCTTGACTTCCCAGAGAGCCATAGATTTCTCAAGAGAGCAAGATGATGTGAACCTAGCAATTTTTGTGAGTCAACATGCCATCAATGGAACAATCATGGAACTGGTAGATCAGAGGCTCCTAATTCCTACGGAGCCATCTGGTGATAAAGTGAACACAAGTGTAGAACTATTCTTAGAGCTTGCACTCAGCTGTCTGAGGGAGAAGAAAAGTGATAGACCTAGTATGAAGGACATTGTTCAGCAACTTCAGTGCATAATTAGGATTGTAGATCAAGTCAGGAATAGTGATGAAGTATCTGTTTAAGGAAGTGTGCTGTGTAAGTCCTATAGTCAAGCACCAGCTTTTTTTTTTTTTTTTTCTGTTGAGGGGGGAGGGGGAACTAGCACTAGCTATGTTTCACTGTAGAGATAGATTATTATGTAAAAGACTATATTAATGTTGAATAATCATATACTGCAAAATTATAACTTCGAAGGTATATCAATATGGAAGGTAGTGGCACTGGTGCGTTGATAATTGACATATGGTAGTGAGTATAGCCCACTGAGAAAGCAGCAAAAGTGATTCCAATTTGGGATTTAGTTGGGTGGGGAAAGATTGGAATTCGATGCTTTTCTTTCTCTGTAGAAAGAAGGACCTACTCAATAGTACATGAATCTGAGATATGCAGTAGTCATTGGAATCTTCTAGGATTTAAAATGGATTGTTGCACTAACAAGACTGAAATGGAAATTTAACTTTGTTATACAAGGAAAGCATCAATAAAGGGTTATGATTAGCTCTATCCATGAAATTCATATGCGATCTTCTACTCTATCCACCAATCATTTATTGTTCATTTCTCACATTTATGGAAACGTTATCCGTATATTTTAATGGTTTTATCAAATTCTTCTCTTAAAGCATCGGATTAGTGATCATAATCATCATTCCATATAACTCGTGTATGTGGCGCACAAATCTACTTGTAATACTGATGCATAACAATGCACTGCCTCACGTTATTTACTACATATATAACATAACTCTACATATTACTCTTACTACTAAAAAGTAACAATCCTATGTAACGATCATGTAGAATAACGTCATTTACTACATATATTACGATCTGTTTTTACCCTTTAAATTAAAGAAGAGATTGCCATATATGTTTAGAGCGTTTCATTATAATTCAGGTTCTTTGCAAGATAGCGTTGTAATATATAGAGTCGCTCAAATTTCACAGTAAGGAATTTTGTTCCTTTTCTGAAAAGATGATTGCAAGACACGAGGGACCAGCTTTGGTATGAAATTTCTGTGGTATAATATTCACAGGCGATAGAATATACTCATGGACTAATAAAAAGAAGGAAGGGATCACTTTGCAGGAGTGGGGTAAGTCAAAAGTAACTTCATTAGTCATTATAAAGCATATATGGTAATTGCATATTCTGTTAGAGTGGGATAGGTAATTATGAGGATCACCTAAAGTTTTCCATTGCTGGTAATGGCGACACCAAACTCGCTGTTGAGTCAAAAAAAAAAAAAAAACACTAGACTCGCTGCAACAGGGTGATTATACAACTCTCAAGGACCACATAAACACATAGAAGACGCAAAACACGCTGCACTATTCTTCTTAGCCCTCGCCCCCCCCCCCCCCGGCCTTTTTTTTTTCTCATCACTCCTTTTTTTTTTTTTTTTTTCCATTTTACAGATTGGAAGGAAATATAGTTAACTCGAATTATTACCTAAGCATGACCTTAAACTGATGATAAGTTATTGTTGGAACTAAAATATACACATTCATGTACACGAGCAAAAACCTATTTTACTGTTTATCATTTTTGAAACTTCATTCAAAACAAGAAATGTCACAACCTGTGCAGTGAAAATTGATATGGGGAGAGTGTTTTAAGATTTTTTTTTTTTTCTTGGAATAGAAGAGACAAAATAGTTTCCTTTTTCTTTTTCTTACGTTGAGACATCTCAAAGCTGAACATAATAGACATGCATTAATTTTCAATTACTTTTTTTATTTAAGGCTATGGAAGAATTATTTTTATACAACCCAAATAAAAGAGGTTCCAGTAAATTTACCTATCTATTACTTTATATATATATATATATATATATATATATATATATTACGAGTATCAATTTCTTAAAAATTTAAATTTGTCTTCAATCTATCGAGTAGGGGCTAAAGAGACATTACCATTAAATTGCATTATATAATCTTGATTCCCTTTTACACGTATTTAAATATTAGTTTTTTCAGACACCGCATTCATTCAAATAGAACTTTGGCTGGAAAATATTAATGTTCAAAGATTCCCTTAACTTAAAAAAAAAAATTACTCTCCCTAACTCTACACATTTAAAATTTTGTAATTTAGGATTGGAACATTTACCCCTATAAAAGGTGTTTTTGGTCCAATAAAAATCTAATCTTTCTTACATACTTCCAAATCAATGGAGATGTGTCATGCAACCAATAGTTATAGATAAACTGGCATTTCTATGACAAAATTTTAAACAATACAGTTAAAAGTGTAGAGGATGAATTTTTATTTTTAAAATTAAAGTGGATAAACAACGAAATGATGTAGGAATGAAACTTTTTAAAAATAAAAAATATATACATATAACTTAAAATTAAAGTTTTCCTTTTGTTTCAACTTCGATGGTCTATCATAATTAAGATCCAGAATGACATAAAGAAGTTGATAATAGTATCAAAGACTGACCCTTTCAAAGAGCTTCTCATATTAATGAACCCCCACATGACAAATTGACATTTGGACTCGCATTGTCGACTTACTTAATCTTCATTAAATTTCATACTTTTCGCCCAAAAAATAAAATTTTAAGATTTCATGCTTGACGATATATATTTCATTTGCCTTAATTTTTTACTTTTTTGCTACTTATTCTCTTGACTTCTCCCATACTCTTTGGACCATATAATGATAATAAAAATAATATAAGAATAAGAATGAAAATATTAAAATTTTATTTAATTAAAAAAAATTAAAATAAACATGCCTCTTTTTTACATTTGATTAATAAATTATACATGAAAATTAATTAGATAATATATATATTTTATTATATTATTTTTTTATTATATAATAAAAAAAACAAACATCTCTTCAAATTATTATTTAATAATAAATTAAGATTTGATGTATAACATAAATATTTTTGTTCCAAATTTATTATAAATAAAAACACTTTTGTCAAACATATTTTTATTTTTAAAATATTAATTTCATTCTATAGTTTTAATTAAGGAAAAATACTCTTCCTTATGGAGAACAAGTTTTTAAGAATAAGAATCTAATCTATCAACCAAACATAAAAATGAGAAACATTCTCATTCTTTCACTTGAATTCTAACAACCAAACATCCCTTTGATTTGTTATTCCAAGCAGCTGCAAGCGTGGTCAATGATAATAAGCAAAGTGCTACATGCCACAAGTTTTCTCTTTCTACTAGAAAATGCCATAAATTTCTTCTATTGATTCAAAAGACAACGGGATCCCCGAGAAAACTACATTTCATATACAGAGTACTTGGGCTAGGCTGCATCTCTTGGCCGATAATACTTCCACAATTTGTGAGAGTAATTAGCACCCGTCTGGTTCTTCTGTTTCCCTTTGGCTACCAAAGGAAAAGACAATGCGAGTTTCAGCCAACAATAAAATATAAAATCAAGATGCTCTAGACTGTCCACAGAAATTTTCGGGTTTAGTGCGTCCATAGCTTATACAAGAACTGCAAAATCTGCGTATTCAGAACCTTACCCTTCTAGAAAAGCCTTGACCCCACACCGAGCCATCAATTTCCAGGACACTAATATCTCGCACTACCAGAACCATTTCATAATTTCAGCAAACCAGCAACTGAAATTATCTGCGGTAGCGGTAACGCTTGAAATTGAAGTACACATGTAGAATTCCACGCTCAAATGTGCACTTAAAACCTTTCTTATGAGAATATTCCCATTCTTTATTTACAATGCGGAAAGCCTGTGATGGATACAAGACGAACAATAAGTAATTTGATTCAGAATTAATCATTCAGAACATCAAGGGCAGTATATAAGTAATTTGATTGAAATATCAAAACCCTTCAGAACATCAAGACGGCAAGAACAGTAGACTTACTATGTCCTCATACGGTGGCCCTGCATGGAATCTTATTATGCACGTCTCACCATTGCTGCCATCCTTCTCAATAGTGTAGGTTGGAGCTTTTGTCTTGTCTACAAGGTCTGGATAGAAAATATTAAATTTATACCCCTGCACAATCTTTGGAGGTGGGTTGTCATGATCATAGTGAGTCTGGTTATATTTGTTCCACTCATATCCAGTGTGAACACGGTTGAAATATTTTGGCTTTCTGGGCCGGTATTTGTCATGCCACCAATAAACCTGATTCAAAATTATCAATCACGTTAGATATTTTCAAAGAAGAAATTAAAAGAATAATGGACGTAATATTACTCCTTTAAGATACTACTCCCCCAGTGTCAACTTTTTCTATGAAGAAGAGTAACCAAAGGATCAGATAACTGATAAAACAATAATACAGAGGCAAGTGAGCTCCCCTACGAAGCTCTTCCACGATTACCATTTACCAACTTGCAACGGTTCAAAAGCAAATAACCCACTTCAATTATGACAAAGAGGCAAATAACTTCCTGTGGTTAATAGTTTGACAGTTAGCCTACTTAAAACTTCAAAACTTGGCAAACAGTCTCTTTAACTCACTTAAAAATTAAAATTGAAAGAAACACAGAAATAGGGTCAATTAAGATTTTCAATTTTCTTTATCTTAGGTGAAATTTTTCTCAAAATTGAGTTTATAGGCAGCTATATTCACAATTAATGCATTTAATTTCACAGCATTTTAGATAGGAGATGCTATTTGCCAAAGGGCCCAAGTTGATGCAAGTTATTTACTTTTTGGGTCCTTGGGTTAAAATTCAGAGCTATATCTATGAAAATTCAAAACTCTAAGAAACATGCATATCCACATGCATTTTATACCAATTATAGCTTCACAAAGAGTAAAACATTATTTAAATGTCTAAAACAGGGCACCTGTGAATCTAGGTTCACTTCAGCACCAGAGCCAAAAACTGCATCTCCTTCTTCCATAGCTCCCATGGCTTTCATGGCCTTCATCTCAAAATTATCTTCAGATGGAGCAGGCTTTGATGCCATTGCTTCCTGGATTCGTCTTTGCTGCTCTTCTAATACAGCCATACGCTTCCGCTCCTGCAAATGTAACAAAATGGTCAAGTTATATTCTGTATATTTATTTCCCAAATACATGATCACTAAAATTTATATTTTAAAATATTACCAGTATAGCCCTGTCCTCTTCAGGGTCAATAGCTTCCTCATTTTCATCACCGTGCAACAGTAATGGTGAAAAGGATCCAGCCTCTTCTTCAGCTTCTTGATCCTCTCCTTTCATGGGTTCTGGTGAATATGTTTCATCTGCAGATCGAACTATAAAACATATAAAGCAAATTTAAAAATTAAAATCTGAAAATAAGTCAATGCCTCATGAACAATTAAACAATAACAAAAACTCATACCATTAAGGTCATCCTCAATATCCTCCTCTGCAGGTTTAGCATCATAAGCATTCTCCAATTTGTCTTCATCCTCCAATGGTTGCTCGAGGCGTAGCAAATGCTTGCGTAACATTTTAGCATGGATTTCCTTCAAAGAAGCCTGGATTTGCAGCAATTTAATAATGTAGTGAACCAATCCATTGTTGATGGCATCCAATGAAACAGAAACATAGAACATTATATGATGAAAAATACCTTGGCCTTATATATGTGGAGGCGTTTTAAAACAGCCTCCCAGTACTCAACCACTTTTGCGGTACCACTAGACATTTGTGACTCAATATGCACCCGCATAGCATCCAACTCAGCACAAGTCTTCCCCTGCAAAAGGTTCTTCACCTCTGCCTCAACACTAGAATGCAGACCTCTTTCTTCTGCAAGCAGCTCAGCTGGAGGTTCTTCTCCTCGCACCCTAGCTCGATCAAGTGCATCCTTTTTTCGGGCCTCACCGAGCTCCCAATCACACACCACAAGAAGTGCCTGTATTTAGTAGATATTGATGAGTAAGCCTTCAGCTTTGAGCATGAATTGTGGAAAGACTAACTGCCAAAGATATATAGGTTTTACAAGTTAATGACACTACTAAGACGTGTTATGTAGTAAAACAGAAGACACTTGTTCACCAAGACAAATTTTACCTGCATGCATATGCAGATAAGAATACATACACAAGCAAAGGATGGGAGGCATATAGGCAATCAGTAAACACAATTTGGGAAAACAAGAAAAATGAAAAGGAAAAAAAGAGAGAGAAAGAGAGGGATAAAAAGCATCATCATTAATATTCTGAAGATCGATTAGATCATCAGTTTCATGCTCTGTGGCATTTGAGGATTTCTATGTAGTCCTTTCTAAAGTTAAAACAAACTGCTCTCCATTTCTACCCCATTTCCTCTCAAACTTCACCTCCACCAAACACAAACTTAGACAATTCAAAATCCTACCACCTTCATTATACCAAAACCATGAACAGTGTATCTTTGATAATCTGCTGCCTGAAGTTAAACAGGAAATTGCACAAAAATTTTGCATTTCAAGAAATCTTAATAACAACGTGCACAGCTTAACCAGGCCACAAAAAGTTTCAATTGTCTTTGAACCATGGTTAAACACCACCAACTTGATGTTCCAACTAATTAGAACCACAACCCTTAAGCACCCTATCAAGCATTTCATAGTGTTCAATGTGGAATTTAAGCATCTCATACTACCTAATGTCCCTATTAGAACTCCTCAAGCTTATAAGGCCCTCCTCAACATGGGACTCCATGAGAAATAGAAACCAAAAACTTCATAACTCACTTTTCTCAATGTGGAAATCTTCACTGCACAGAACCAAATTTTGCCATAGTCTATACTTCTGAAAAGGCCATACTTTCACAAAGCCATTTCCAATGGCATTAAGAAATGTATTGAAGATATTATGACTATGCCACTTCCATATTGTTTTAAACTCTGGGCTATCAGATCTATAACGTGATAGTATTTGAAAGTATGTGAGACACAGACTTTGTATTCCGCCTTATGATTATATCTATAATGTGTTCTTGAATCAAATATATGGACCAATATTTCTATAAATTATGATCAGAAGAAAACAAGGATTATGTCATTAATACAGCTATGTAAGAGTTATTAGTTAAGTATCCCGCAAAAGATTAGAAAGCAAGTAATAAACAATGGTAAAGAATCATACCTCCCAATATTCTACATGGGTCGGTGTCTCCCTATCAAGGTCAAGATGCATTTTGATGTCATCACGAAGCTCTTCCATTTCTTTCACAGTCAAACCCTGCACCATATATTTCAAATCTTGATGATACCGACATTGAAAGCTGGAATCTCACATAGTACAAAAAAGAAAGGGTATGACAAGTTTTTAAGAGCAGTATTACACAAGTTAAAGGAAAAAGAGATATAATAAATGCTATGAAGCTAAACATTTTAACCTTGAAGACCATATATGGTTCATTTATTTCAATATCCAAGTCATCTGATCCACTGAGGTGTTTGGTTAGGATATCAATTGGCCTGGCACGCCCTTCACGCAATCTAATCTCTGACCTGACTTTGCTTTGATCAAAATGGAACTGCAGACCACATTGTATCGGTAAACAGATTGCCAATACTAGATTTTTTTTTTTTGGACAGTTGCCAATACTTGATTAAACAAGAAGAAAAATAATTGAAGGCACCACACACCTCTTCTTCTTTCTTCTCCCAGTCCTGGAACTCAGCTCGAGCACGTTCTCTAGCTAATATTGCCTGTTCGAGAGAGAGAGAGATATATATACATATATAGTGAGTGTAAGTCACAAAAGATATAGTTAATGCCATCACTTATGTCAAGCCTGGAATTAATATCACTTTTGGGTCCCAAATTCCTCAGTGAGAGTAAAATTCCTTCCATTTTTAGGACAGTTTTTAAAGAACAGGCCTGATGCATAGGGTTGTCAATTTGGTTTGAAGGCAAGGCTTAGTATCATTAATAAATCATATAGTAGAATAGAGCCACTGAAGACAGGGCATAACTGGAAACATATGTTGAGGTAAGATAAACTTTGCCTCAAACAGATTAAAATGGTAACTCCTACAAATTAAGGAATAGACTTACCATTTCTTCCTCATGTTGTGCTTTCTCAAGTGCCCTTTCCTCCCTTCTCTTTTTCACCTTTTCAATTTCCGCCTGCATTATCACTTTTCATAAGAACTTTGAGGTATAGAAATTCCAATCGAATGCTGAAAATGAAAATTTTAAGCATTCATCACAGCCTTTGATATGATATCCCAAAGGAACTTTTCATAAAAGGACAAACAACTTGATAGAAAATTCTAATACATAATAACAGATCTTATATTGAGGCTTTAAGTTCATACTATGAGATAAATCTAGAGGAAAACATTTCTAGATTTTTCACAAGATCAGAGCAGCACTCTAACCAGGTGGCTTCCACACTTCAATAATGCTCCCGTGGTCAGACAACATCAATATGTTCTTGAATTAATGGCAAAAATAAATTTCTTCTCAAAATTAAAATTCATTTGAATCACATTAATATATTCTTGCACGAACAGAAATAATTATTAAAAAGAAAAGAGGATATGTTGAAATGAGATCATGTTTTTGGTTCTCCAAATAATCCTCCTTTCTCAATAAACCACGCTGAATACATATGAATTTTAAAATATCAGTACATATTACACTTGCGTACAGTATAACCAAAAAGATATAAATTATCAAGTAATAAATCTCAATGAACACAAAAGAAAATATGTTACTACGGAATGTTAAAAAGAAAAAGAAAATTTCCTGGAAAATGATAACATACCATCCTTTCTCTCTGTCTCTTTTTCTCAGCTTTGACCGAAAAATTTTCAAGTGGAACACCTTGAGTAACATCACGCTCTATTTTCTTTCTCCAAACAAATCTACAAAGAGCATTAGTGAATGTGATATAGGTAGGCAATTGTTAACCATTATTCATTAATGAGAGTTTAAAAAAAATAAAGACAGATTCTAGATCTTTACACATCATAAATTCTAAAACAGACACAGAAGAACCACATACAGCAACCAAAGAAATAATAGAAGTGGAAACATCAAAGATAATTCAGTTAACAATAACTGGAAATATAAACCCAAGCTCAATTCTTTTTGCTGCAACATATGGGGACAACAATAGAGCTAAGAACTTTAAAGATTACAATATTGACAATAATTTTTTTAAGGATGATTTATTGTTTAGTGGCTTTTGCCAGTTAGATAGCCTGATGGGCTTGGCCAATCATCCAAGTTTACAGGCAAGGTTTATGCGAGGATGTCCAAATTGGGGGCTGATGATCTGACAAAGGGGAAGGATCAGGAGAAGATTCCTCTAACTAACTAGAGCACGTGTTTGGGGTACTCAGACAGACACAGAGAGAGAGAGAGAGAGAGAGAGAGAGAGAGAGGGAGAGGGAGAGGGAGAGGGAGGGAGGGAGGGAGGGAGAGAGAGAAACGGTGGGAAGTTGTACTTAGCTGAGTGCATAGCTGGTGTGGAGGTAGGATTGGTTTTAGGAGTTGTTCGGAGAGACGCTAGCCACTCGAATGCCAGTGGTTATTTTCTTTTCTTGCTATTCTGTTCCTTTAATGTATTGAGGCCACTGTTGCATTATACCATGGGTGTTCTTGCTCTGATTTCCTGCATCAGAGACACTCACCTTACTGTTTTACAAGTAATAGCCACATATATTCAGTATCTGTTTGGGTCCCCAACATATTTGGTATCAGAGCCTATCTTTCTCAAGGCATGGTGCATACCAGAATGGACGGACATTTAGATTGAGTTGAAAAGAGTTTGATAGATGTGTGTGGTGAAGTATCAGGACTGAAGGAGGATATGACAACTGTGAAAGCAATCTTAATGGAGTTGTGTGTGAGGTCCAATTTTTTTTTTTTTTTTTGGGGGGGGAGGGTGGGTGGTGGTGCTGTGATGATCTGGCTAAAGGGAAGGATAAGGAGAAGATTCCTCTAACTAGAGCACGCGTTTGGGGTGCAGGGAATTGCATGGCAGGAGGCTTTAGGGGAGTTGCGTGTTAATTGGGAAAAGATATCCATGAAAATTAGGATTGAGACAGGGTAGTTCTGTTTGAAAGGTAACCCTCCACTTACCCAAGGGCAGACACCTTTGAAGGCTATTACTTGAGCTTTTTGAGCTTCAAAAGAGGGTTTTTTATTGGAGTTCCAGCAGCTGGTTCAAGATTAGCCCACATCTAAACTTGCTCCTATATTACAGCCTGCAATTGAATCTTTGTTGCAAGAATTTTCAACAGTTTGTGAACCACAATTGGGTCTCCCACCTAACGCTACACACATTCTCTGAAGATAGAAATAGAAAAGTTGGTGCAAGAATGTTGCAGGCAAGGGTTATTCAGAGGAGCAACAGTCCCTATTCAAGCCCAGTATTGCTGGTCAACAAGAAGGATGGAAGTTCGGGGTTTTACATCAATTATAGAAGTTTAAATAAGATTATAGTTCCTGACAAATTCCTAATCCTTGATGAACTTCTTGGTGAGTTGGGAGGAGCTACTATGTTTTGAAGCTGGATTTGAAGTCAGGCTACCAAAAAATTCAATTCAAAGAAGGGGATGAGCATAAGATAGCATTTAGGACGCATGACGAACATTATGAGTTTCTTGTCATGCCATTTGGGCCAATAAATGCTGCCTCTACTTTTCAATCCTTAATGAATGACATATTTTGTGATAACCTTTGCAAATTTATCTTAGTTTTTTTTTTTTTGTACAATACCTTATTCTATAGCAGTGACTTTGCTGTTCATGTACAACATATAAGGGTGGCCTTGGCTGTTTTACAGAAACCTAACTTGGTGATTAATCGAAAGAAGTGTGAGTTTGCAAAGGAGAAACTGGAGTATTTGAGGCATGTAATCTTAGCTACTAGGGTTAAGGCAGATCCAGCCAAGGTAAAGAGCATTTGTCAAGTGGCCAATATCCAAAACTCTCAAAGCAATTCATGGATTTTTAGGTCTCACGGGGTACCGTTGAAGATTTTTCAAGGGATACAGTAAAATGGCTGCACCATTGACTCAATTATTAAAGAAGGATTCTTTCAAATAGGGGCAAGAAGCATAGAAAGCATTTAAAGATTTGAAGACTACAATGATTACTCTCCTTGTTTTAGCCATGCCTAATTTTGCTTCGCCATTTGAACTTGAAGTTGATGCTTCAGGGGTCGGTGTTGGAGTAGTATTAATGCAACAAGGGTGTCCTATCGCGTATTTTAGTCGAGTGTTATCTATTAAGGCTTAACAAGGATGGGTATGAAAGAGAGTTGATGGCTATTGTGTTAGCAGCCAAAAAATGGCAACACTATCTGAGAGGACATCCTTTTATCATTAAGACTGATCAGAAGTCACTCAAATATATGTTTGAGAAGCGAATTTTAACTCCTGAACAACAGAAGTGGGTTTCCGGGCTGTTGGGCTATCAATTTGAAATTCAATACAAACCTAGATCAGAAAACTGTGCTGCAGATGCCTTATCTAGAAGAGAAGTTGACATGGAACTTCATGTTTTGTCATCTTGGCAGTATGATGACTTGGAATCCTTGGATACTTTGATACAAAAGGATCCTAAATTAAGCGAGATTATGCATCTGTTACTGGCTGGAAAAGAGGCTCCATATGATTTTGCTCTCAAAAAGGGTTTGCTGGTGTATAAAGAACATTTAATTTTGCCACGAATGTCTCCTCAAACTTCCAAATTCATTAAGGAATTTCATGCTCCACCCTTGGTGAGCATTCAAGATATTTGAGGACATACAAGTGAATTGTTGTTGTGCTTTATTGGGAAGGAATGAAGAAAGATGTCCAGGATTTTGTGGCTGCCTGTGAGGTTTGTTAGTGCAACAAATCTCAATCCCTGAGCCCCGCAGATTTGCTTTAGCCCCTAACCATACCTCATTAGGTGTGGGAAGATATTAGCATGGATTTTATTACAAGTCTGCCCAAAGCCCATTAGTTTGATACTATCCTAGTGGTGGTTATAGATTGACCAAATATAGTCATTTGATTCCACTAGCCCATCCTTGTTCTGCTAAGGTTGATGAGATTTTCACTCACAAGATAGTAAGGCTCCATGATTTTCCCAAGTCAATCATATATGACAGGGATTAAGTCGTCACTAGTACATTTTAGCGCGAGTTGTTCAGGATTGTTGGTACCACACTTAAGTTCAGCTCAAGATACCATCCAAAGACTAATGGGCAGATGGAGATGGTTAATAGGAGTTTGGAGACTTATCTAAGGTGTTTTGCATAGGACACACTAAGCAATGGAGCAAGTGGTTATCTTGGGCTAAATTTTGGCTTGATACTTCCTATAATAGATCAATTGGGATGACACCGTTTAAAGCTTTATATGGGCGGAATCCCGTACCATTTTGCAATGGGATGGTACTTCTAATGGGGCAGAAGATGTCAACAGCAGCATGAAGGCCAGGGATCTTATTTTGAAGCAACTAAAGACCACCCTTGAGCTTACTCAACAATATATGAAGGAGCGGGCTGATAAGAAATGGAGGAATGTAGAGTTTCAGATTGGGGATTTTGTTTACCTTATGCTGAAGCCTGAAAAATACAGAAAACTTGCTAAACGACCTAATGAGAAGCTAGCACCACAATTTTATGGTCACTATAAAATATTAGCAAAGTATGGCCAGGTTGCTTATAAGTTAAAGTTGCCTTATATTACCAGAATACATTCAATGTTCCATGTGTCACAGCTGAAGAAGTCTTTATCAGTCCCTGTTTCTTCGCAGACCATACCTCTGATGCTAACCGAGGACATGGAATTGCAAGTTAAGCCTGAACAGGTCCTCTAGACAAATACATTACCAGATGGCAGGCTATCAGTATTAATTAAGTGGCAAGGACTACCTGATTGTGACAATACTTGGGAGGATTTTGACACTATTAAACTGCACTTTCCTAATTTTCACTTGAGGACAAGTAGTCAGCTCAAGCAGGGGCAAATGATGGGCTTGACCCATCATCCAAGTTTACAGCCAATGTTTATGAGAGGAGGTCTAAATTTTTTTTTTGGAAAGGGGGGGGCGCCGCCAGGGGTGATAATCTGGCTAAGTGGAAGGATCAGGAGAAGATTCCTCTAGCTAACTAGAGCACATGTTTAGGGTGCTGAGAGAGAGAGAATAACAATGGGAAGTTGTACTTAGCTCGGTGCATAGCTGGTGGGGATGTAGGATTGGTTTTGGGAGTTATTTGGAGAGACGCTGGCCTCTCAAATGGCAATGGTTATTTGCTTTTCTTGCTATTCTGTTCCTTTACTGTATTGAGGCTGCTCTTGCATTATACTGTGGGTGTTCCTGCTCCGATTTCCTTCATCAGAGCCACTCACCTTACTGTTTCAGTATCTGTTTGGGTCCCCAACATAGCCCTTCAGACTAAGTTGTGTGACAATCAGCAAACGTATTTTAAGAACACTTTTCTAGGAAAAGCAAGTCCAATCATCTATCAATAATTGTCAAATCTATACAATAGTGACTTAATAGTAGCAACTAGCAAGTTGCTTGAAAGACCACAAGTAAAAATAATGAAGAGAAGAAAAACTCCAGCAATTCAAGTAATCATCACCAGTATTAATAGACTAGTCAAGCATTCATCCGAAAGCACAATGCAAGTAAAGTTTTCCAAAATAATTTCTCTACTACTGTTATGAATTAGTAATAAGTAACCGTGAGAATTAGTCAGTGAGAGTTGTAACTGAATAACAGAGTGAGAGATAGATAGAGGAATAAATAGGAGCTGTTGCTGTAAAATAGCTGTTGAATGAAATAAGAAAATGATTACCGGAGACCTGGACTTGACAACTACGTTGTTCTGTAATCAGAAATCATAACTACATTGAGACATAAAATACCAGAGAAACCCCAACCAATATTAACTAGCTTATTACCCTCCAATATTAGCCCCTATCCTGGCACTTCAACTCCAGAAACGTATAACTCCTCTCAGCACAAATAACATACTTAAAAATATATATCCGCATACGGGGGACAGATAATAATGGTTACCATGAAGTGCTTATCTCTTTTGATCGAGATCTAACCAAAGTTTAATCATCAAATATTTAAAAAATTAACAAGGGAAATTTAAAATTAAGGAGAAGGGAGAAACTAACTTCTCATTGAGATTAGAATCACCGAATGGATTTGAATCGTTCGAATAACCCGATACAGTATGAGTCTTCAATTTTTTTGCAACTTTCATTGCCTAAAAATATAATCAAAACGAGTACAGTGTCAGCACAACATCAACATAAACTCTTCAAATCATAAAATAACACATAATGAGAACCAAGTCTGAACCTTTCTCTGGGCCTTTTTAGCCAAGTACTCTGCTATTTCTTCTTCGGTAATGGTCCTGGAAGAACCTTTCTTCTTGTGACCCCGTTCATCACTGTCATCACTGTCATCGGAGTCCTGCTTAGCCGGTGAGCTCCGACGCCGCGATCGACGACTACTGCTGCGACTATGAAGACTACTTCTCCTGCGTTTGTCAGAACCCCTTTCAGGCGACGATTCACGGCTATCTGACTCATCAGACGGGGAAGGTGATTCTGATTCAGAATCATCTGATCTTCGTCTTCGCCTCCGAGAATGTTCTTTCCTACTCTTGCTGCCCATTATCTGCTGCGTACTCCTTTGAATTGCTCGCAATGGATTTCCTGAGCACCAAAACTGAAAACCCTAATATAGTTAATTATTGTCTTCGGTTAATAATGAAAACAAATAATCTTTCTGATGTACTTAATAGAGAAAACGAAAAAGCTTACACGACAGAAGGTTTTGACGAAGAAGGTCTTAATTAGATTAGAGACGAAGAAGGCGCCACAAAACGACAGAAGGTTTTGACGAAACAAGCAATTTCGGTGCCCGACGGGTGAATATTGCCACCGGCAAGGTCAGACTCACGGCTTCTGCGAATATTATGGAGTCCGGAGTACCATTAAACCTTGGCTCCCATAGTCAAAAAAAAAAAAAAAAACCTTGGCTCCGTTTGTGTCCGTGAAAAGATAAAACATTTTCATCTATTTCTTTTACCTGCCAAAATTTGAGGTGGTAAAAGAAAAACTTTTAAATGGTCTCCTAAATGTAACAAAGGTCATTATTTTGTAAAAGTTTATAATAATTATATTTCTGGTCCGTTTATTTTAAAAATGACCAAAGAAATAGCCAATCAATTATTAAAATTATATTATATTATAAAAATGTTATATACTTTTATAATTTATAATATCTCAAATTTTTCATTAAACAACTATAAAACATAAGTAAAGTCAAACTAATCCCTTGGTATTATCCATAATTTATGATATGTATAAGCATGTGCATGTATGTCACCGTATCTTACTTGTCCCAAACTGTATAGTCCTCTTAACTTTCAATTAATTATCTATGATAATCAATCAATTATTTATGATGAGTAACAAACCATTACGAGGAGCATTGATGAAGAGTAATCACCCATTATGATAATCAGTCAATTATTTATAAGTATTAGTTATTTGTTCATGATAAGCATTCAAACCATTCATCTTTAAAAACTCAATTTTTTATATCCATACATGCATCTTTTATTTGAAACACCAAGGACATGTTTAGTTGTTGTAATGGTGGTTAGAAATGGGGGGAATGGAAATAGAAATGTGCTTGGGAATGGGAACACACTTTGAGAAATCAAATCTTAAACTCATATATTATGTTTAGTATAATATTAAAAAAAATGTGAGAATAGGAATGATGATAAATTAAATTACCAAAATATCCCTATTTGAAAAATTAAAAGATTAATTAATTAATTATCCTTTTATACTTATAAAAAATTAATTATAATTTTATAAAAAAATCTATTATAGTTAAAAATTATTAAAAATTAATATCCTATAAAAAATAATTAAATTTATCATTATTAAAAATTAATTATTATTATTATATAATTATTATTTTAAATTTTAAATTTTTTAATATAATAATTATTTTTAAATATTTTAATTTTTAATTAAAAATTAAAATATTAATTCTTTTTTTTTTAAGTTTTGTGTTGTTGTTATTATTATTATTATTATTATTATTATTATTATTATTATTATTATTATTTCTTGTGATGGTGATAGGCGACTTGATGGCTGCGACAATTGGCTATTGCAATTTTATCTTCTCGGTGCTTCATCCATTGAAGGGACCAACGAGAGAAAAGTAAGCAAAGGGGATGAAATCGATAGCATCAACAAAGCACAGAGACGATGGCGTTGATGAAGAATGGACATGACAGCATTCAATGGCCATGGTGCTATAAGGAAAGAGACGTTGAGATTTGAGTTCTACGAAGGGATACATTGGGAGAAAAGAAAGCGGCATAAAGGTGAGAATATGAAAGAAAGAAGGGAGCATATAGGTCTTTTACTTATTTATTCATGGAAATGCCCTGAATTCTCTTAAGATGGGGAGAGTTTGAACATTCCCTTATTGATGGGAATGTTGATTTCCATGGGAATGGGAGTCTTATACTTATTCTGCAACCAAATATGAGAAGGCCCATTCTCATTTTAATTCCCCCCACAGATTCCATCAAGTAAACAGGGCCTAAGGAGACGGTTATCTTAGATACCAACAACAACAAATAAAGTACTTTTGTAGATGCAAATGTTTGTGTGAGTTATCTTTCAAATAAATGAGATAAAAGATGAACAAGGTTCAATGTTGGGAGTTAGATAAAAATGTAATTGACTTTGATGGTTACTTTAGAACATTATGAGTGTTGTGTACTTTGAGAACAAGTAGAATTCTTTAGGGCGTTCATACAAATTTTAGAAAGTTTGGACATATTCAAGTAAGTTATGCATGTTCCAATTCATTTGGGTTCAAATGGGCTTGGTTATAATGTTACCAATTTTTATGGATTTTTTGGAACGACTATTTATAAATATCCAAATTCAAAGGTTGCCTTTTACATTCATGTTTTCATAGGTCTCATTTGCAATTTAATATGCGCTACAATGCAATTTTATAAAACCCATTGTATTTTCTTATGATTCCCCTTTGTTTTCATGTCAACAACTTCTTCCATGTGTTATGTATTTGGTTATCTCTTATTGGTACACTTATAGTTGTTTCTATACGACCTAATCATAAGTTATGTAGAAGAATTTACCAATGAAGATTATGAAAAAAAAGTAAGATTTTGTTATAAATTATTATTAAATTAATATTACTCCAAATTTGTGCATAAAATTTTAACAACGATATAATGTAATATATAATAAGTGCACATCAAATTTGCTAAAAGACAATAGTTTGGTCAATTGTTAATAAATATTATGACAACTATTTAGAGAATGAATTTACTACAAAAGTTTTCTGGTTATAAAAAGGGCTTAATATTAATAATAAATTAATTTTTAACTATTTACATAGTGGTGTGTGTAAGACATTATACAATTTTTTCTATTGGTAAATTTGGTGGTCATATATTAGTTTGTATCAAAATATGGACATTAATATTCTCCAATAACTTATTTACCATGGATTTTGCAATAGCTCAATCATAGTCATTTAACAATCCAAAATAAACCATGTCCTTCTAAGTTAAATGAAGCATTGTGTTTCAATTATTAGGCAAGAATGCATACCATTGGAGTTACATAAGTGAAAATGATAACAGAATTTTACAACCATAACATTGAAGGTCTAGGGGGATTAACTTGGCATGCATTGACCTTGATCATCTCCTTCCTTCAAGCATGCTTATGCTTGCTTTTCCTGTTTTGGCACCACACTTTCAACCATTCTTGAATGCTCAACTACAAGAATAAGAGAAAGATTGAAGATGAAACTATGAGATAGGGAGTGTGTAATATTTCTCATAATAATAGAGTCATCATTAGCCATTGTTTTTGCTAAATAATGTTGGCCCAAAAAGGTTTCACCTGGCCAAGCCCATGTTTAATGATTACAAAACACATTTATTATTATAAGAACACAATTAAGATTTTTGGCCTAATACATACATCTCTCTTAAAAATAATTCTAACATACAAAAAAATCCAAAGCATTTTAACACAAGGACCAACATCTTTACTCGCCCTAAAATGTTAAACTATATGGTCATATCTACTTCTTCCTTGTGGCCTATTTCTCATTAAAATGCAAAGATCCAAATCTACATAGCAAAAAGGACAAAAGGAAACAACGAGGGTCAACACCTACTGCAACTCAGATAAAGCACTTTTGACAATAAGTGATGCTAGTATAGCAAAAATATGAAAGACAAAGCTGAGAAGAAGAATAAGCAAAGATTATAGTAAAAGTAGGTACTCCTATACAAAAGACAAAGACAATTATGAATAGAAGACAAAATGAAAAAACAAGATCTATCATCTCATTCAAATTAAGGTCAAAACATGTTAGGATGTCTTCATCATTTTGCATTCTTTTTGGCTAAATCATCATGATTATAGAAGATGAGATGTTGAATGCACAAAGAAGAGATTTTTTACTTCTAGGCTTCATCTTCTTCAACCCTCATATTCTTCGTCACATAAATGGGTCGCTTCAAAAAACGAAAGTAAGCTAAAATGTAAGCTATATAAGAAGCATGTTGGGCAACCATTATAAAGCATGTTTGAATCTCATCTTTCCTATACACAATGTTCCTCTCATAGAGAAATGACTTTAATTTAAACTTCAATGGTCGTCCACTTCATGCATATAAAAGGCAAAGGTCTCAGACGAAAAATTGCAATAAATTATGATAAAAAATGCTTCTGAAATAATTGCAAGAAATATCATAATCTTATGCTTAGTATCAGTGTAATAACCCAACAAATTGTAATTAGTGGGATAATTATATTTGATCACATAGTTAATGAAAAATAAGAAAAGATAAATTTTTAAGGACATTTTGTTAAGGTGTAACATTTTCTGAAGTGAAGTTATAATCTAAGATTGAGATTGACTCAGTGGTTAAGCCTTATGTGCATAATCTGAGGGCCAAGGGTTCAAATCCTGACTTCCCTAACTTTTCTTATTTTTTTAGGCGCTGACACGTGTTCCCTTGATGCGAAATGACAAAAATACCCCTGGCCTTATAACACCATCTTCCCAAGCATTGGAAGCAGAGAGCAATTGAAGGACATTTTGTTACACCGTGTGTTAACTAGAGCTACCATTTCACGTTGCTAGAGCTATCCTTTTCACCTGTGTTATCGTTGCCGTCGAATAGCTGGCCAAAAGTTGCCATTTTTTGGCGAGAGCAACACAAGTTTCATGATCTGAAACACCAAAAATCGCATCTCAAATTCAGCGCAAGTAAGCTTTTTCTTCGATGTTTTTTATATGGGTTTTGCTCCTGACATGTTTTTCGACATTTTCCCCCTAATTCTGAGCTCCATTGATCGGTGATTGCTACAGATTTTTGGCGATTCGTGTTAGGGTTCCGAAAAGAGCAAAATTTCAAGTTTTCATCCAATTGAGCTCGGATTGTTGAGTGACTTGCAAAATTTCAATATGTCTTAGTGTTTTCTCATTATTTTCAGCTATTCCCTGCCTTCAATTTCAAGAAATTTGAAGTTAGGATGAAAAATCCCAATTTGGACATCAATTAGGGTTCTTGAAGGACTAAATTAAACATTTTAGACTTAAGGCTTAAATCAGTAGCTTTAAGACAGTAATTAGGATGTTTAGAAGTTATTGTTTATATAGGAATGATGATTTAGTAATATTTCATATTTTTCTTGAATTTTTGGTAATTATAAAAGTGCTCTATGAAGGTTAAATCTGTGTAAAAATGACCTATAGTCTAAGCAAATTGGAGAAATTTTATTATGGGAGTTATAGGAAGAGAATGAATGAATGAGAATTGATAATTTGACTATTACTTGATAATATGCTAAATTGGAAATTTCCTTGTGGTGGTAAGCTTCTTAGGTGTAAAGAGACTCTTAAGTGTTAATTACATGTTATGAGGTGATTACTTATGATAAGCTTAATGCTAGAATTGGTTAAGAGGAGAAAAGGGAAATAATTCCTTTCTTTTTCTATTGGCATAGGCATTTTTTAAGGGTGAGGTTGTCACCCAAGTAGAGGCATTGGTTACTTGTGTTTAACGACGTTTAGGCATACAGATAGCACTCCCAACACTTTTTGTTATATACTCTATTTCTCATTATTTGGAAATGTTTTACAATTACCATTATGATTTTATTATGATTTTCTTAATTGGAATTGTAAATTCTGAGTAGATGGGTTTTTTTGGACATGATTATATAATTACATCATATATGGGTCGATAAAGACTTTTGGGAAATCTCATGCATATGGTTATGTACAACTGCTAGGTAAAACAAGTATTGAAATGCTACTTGCTTTTATGCATGCCTATTTTATTTTCTTTAACTTTGGAAGGACTAATTAGGATATTAGTAGCAAACAACAGTTCTATTAGCCCCTAGTGCACCTTGGAAAAATTCCCAGTTAGCAGGGTTAATAAAGGTGCTAGGCCCGTGTAACGACCATTACACGCGGATGGATCATAAGTTATAACCTCACGCTTGTTGGTTACTTACCTTCGAGAATTATGTGTCCTCGCTAGCTGTGAGTTACTGTTGTGGGCTGTGTACCACACTGGATTAGTCTATGATAGTCCTTTCCCTTATTTGATATTCAGTAACCTATTACTTCTTTCTTTTCACTTTGTAAGGCATTTTAATTTAAGGTTTTACAATGTGCATCAAATAGCTAGTTGTTGTTATTTATCAATTAAATGCTATTTTATTCCATACAAAACATGATCATGCTTTTGATTGCAAATTTTATATATATATATATATATATATAGTTTACTAATATTAGGATGCTATCTACCAGAAAATTTGTTATCTCAGATAGGGATGCTGGTGAGATTTCAGAAGAAGCGAGGGAGTGACTGGAATCTCTTGGGTGAGCTTGTTGGGATCTGCAAGATTTAGCCTAGTTCATTTTTTTGGTACATACTACATTTTTTAGATGTATATAGATAGTGCTGATTAGCTATTATTTTGTTCGTTTTGAGATGTATAATGACCACAGATGAACCTTTCCCATTTTTATATTGGTGTATGCTATTTGGTTTATTCTAGTGAGAGCAAAGCTCTTTTTATGTATATCAGTTTGCCTGACAAAATTTTGTAATAATTTCGGGATATCCCATTTACTGGGTAGGCTCTACCAAAATTTTTATAAAACTCTTTGCATTGTATTACTGCATATCATTATATAAAGGTAAAGTTTACCTTGAATTTGGTGCAAATTGCAGAGATGTTGGTATGGTTAAAGATTTCCATCTAGTGTTGGCTTGCAAGTTCGAGAATTGCCTTATGTCCTATGTCAGTCTCACTCCAGTGATTTAGGCTGTGACAATTAGGTCCCTTGTTACAATTTTCAATAGTCTAAGAGTTTAGAGATGAATTGTAATCCCATCTTCCATAAGGGTTTCTCAAATATTCTATCACTTGTAAATCTTTCTTTGGTGAAAAGCCAATTATAGGTGACTTTAGTGAAAACCTAGGTTACATTATTTAAGGTAATCTTAAACCTTGTATCAAAGGTGAACACTTTAAAACTTGCCATTGTAAGTGTTTATGGTTATCCATATTAAAGCCCTTATGTTAATGAAAATCTCTTCTTGATTAAAGGGACTGGATGTAAGACAAAATTAGTCCAAACTGATATAAATTGCTTATGTCTCTTTCTTTACTAGTCATTTAACTTAGGTTTTTGATAAAAAAAATTTCAACACCTTACAGTTTCTTTTAAGTCATTAGAAAATTATTTTTAAGTACCTAAAACCAATTTTCAGGCACTCATATAATTCACTCATATTCAAATTTTCAGCACTTAAAATATTGTTCTAGGCACTTGATTTGAATGTTCAACTATCTTTGTTTTTTTGAAAAAAGCTTAAAAAGTATAAAAAAAATATTTTAAATACTTATTCATTCCCTCTAGGTGCACCATTAGATAACGTCTATGATTTGAACTCTTTGTCATCTATGCCCAAACTACTGTCCTAAAATGCATAAATCTTCCATAAGTTGAAGATTTCATGTTTATACTATTATCTTGTTTGTTTTTGTGTAATGTATATGTAAGCTAGTTTCTTTTATGTTATTAGCTATGCGCAACTTAATTTTTCCCCTGTAAATGCTAAAGCACGATGTATATTTTGGAAAATGCTATTAGTTTTTAGGGGATTTGTTTTGGACAGTTTTATGCTAGTAAGTTTCCACGGTGCAACTTGTTTCTTTATGGTATTAGTTTCTAAAGTGTTTATTTTGGATTGATCAAATTGTTTATGTGTAAGTGCTTATAGAATGTAAAGGAGAGAGTGGAAGGCAGGAGTGGAAGGCAACTTAGCTTTATAGTTATGGTGCCAACTGAGCTTCCTACTCAAAGAAATAAAGCAAGCTTTTAACTCTTATGGAAGTCATACAACAAATTTCAACCTATATCCTTTAAATCCAAGAAAGATCTTCATCCAATAGCTTTCACAGTGCTTGTTGAAACTTTATGTTTAAAAAGATGCTTTGTAATACTTGTTGAGGTAGGAGTAGCCTGCGTTTCCTACCAGGAATAAAAAAGTGCCATTTAAGTGAAATGCACTATTTGATTTAGACCTTTAGGATGTGGCTCATTTCGGACTATTGATTGAACGAACAACTATGATCAAGCTACTACAGAAATAACTAATCAATTAGGCATAAATATCATTTTCATATTTTTATTATCATATTTATAATAACATTATAACATTTGGAAACTTTTCTTGAAAAATATTTAATGATGTAATATTGAATTATAAAAGTTATATGCTTATCATATTGTTATTAAAAATTCATACATCAATCATATTTTAATTAAAGAACATAATAATAATAATATAAAAATTTATAAATTTCTTTTTAACTCCTTTAGTGGAAGAATTATATTACATTCACAAGATTATATCATCACAGAACAATCAAACAACATTTGATGAGGCTGACCAATTACTTTGAAAGTTATTATCCAACAGCTCTAGAATATGATGCATTATTTTTTTGGTTATGTTTTGATTCTTTACTTTATTTATTATTTCAAGTTAAGTTTGACATATTTCATATTGATCCTTTAAGTTTTAAATTCATCTCATATTTGTGCCCTGTACACATTGTATAGAAGAAATTTCCAGAGGAGTATGAAACTTAGAAATTATTTCTACATGTTTCAAATTTAAAGAACTAATTTAAAATGATAAACAAACTTAATGGATTTCAATACGTACTTTTTTTTTTTATCACGTGATACTTGATTAATTTTTTCTTTCCTTTTCTCTTTAATCTTTCTACTATCTCTTTTCTTCTTTCTTATTTCCTATCTTTTCGATTTTCTTATTTATTTTATATCTTTGTCATCCTCAGCATCTAACAAACAAAGAAACTCATAAATGAATCATTTTATTTCTTTCAACTTTCTCAGCTTTATTAGATTACATAACATTAAAAAAAAATTGAATACAAAGTATAAGTGTGAACAAGACTCTGGCTTGATTATTAGGCCAGAGTTTAAGAAAATTGAACAAGACTTTGGTTAAAGAAAATGTTTGAACTCATTTTTCAATTGAATTTTTTTATCAGACTTATTGGACTTGATGAGCATTTTCTAATTATGAGCAAGTTTATTTAATATCTAATATTTGAGATAGACTATATAGTTAATACTTATCATCACTTATACAATTGTATATAAAAACATTATAAATATAAATCAATTATTGTACTATTATAAATTTTTTAAATAAAGAACATTACTTACTTTTTTTCTTACTAAGATATCTGTCATATTATGGTTTCATAGCTTGAATTAAAAATAAATTAATCTCATTAATAAACTTATATTTCACATCTTTAAGATTAAGATAATTTCATTTTTAATATCTTAAATCTTACGTTATATTCATTTATTAATAATCAAATTAAGTTCTATTTTAAATAATCATTTTTTAAAAAAAAATTATTGATTTAAGCTTTTCATATTTGGGTTGGGCTAAAGCTCAAATTTTACTTGTTTTATAAGACATGTTAATTAAGACTTATTAAACTGAGTATGCTTTTAATGTTATAATTAGGTTTAGAATAAAAGAAATTAAAGAGATAGATTCCTTCGACTTTTATGACATTTCTCACAAGGTCATAACTCAAGTGAAATTCTTAATATTTGAAAATTAAAAAAACAAAAGAGTTAACAATAAGGAAGAGGAAAAAATATTAAAATAATATTCTAATCGCATACTTCATTTATTGATTACATTTGATCCCTTAAGTTTAAAATAATTCAAAGTGGTACTTTAAGTTTTAAATTCATGTTAAATTCCTTCCATATATAATACCTAAAGAACAAATTAGTGACAGATTTAAAACTTAAGGAATTATTTTAAAGTATTTCAAACTTAAAATGACCAATTTAGAACAATAAATAAAATAAAAAGACCATAATATCGTTTTACCATATACTTTTAAGCTCGGCCAATTACTTTTCAATATTCTCAGTATTCCCTTGGAAACGCTTTGAAAGTTAAAAATTCCAGTACATCTCATTGTATTTCTCTGGAAATTAAGTCATCAATCGCGCCCTGTTACATGGTCTTTGACGCCACACCATTTTTTACGTACTAACTACTACGCAAAGCATCTTATGCAGAAGAATCTCTGGATCATCTACTTTAGCAATATCCATTTGCTCAATCCAGTCTTCATTTTAGTTGATTTGCGCAAGCTACCTTGCTTTAAAATTTGTATGTTTTTAAACAAAAAATGCAAAACAAGTAACTATTTAGAGCTCAAGTTTGTCCTTCGGTTAATCCATGTAATCAAGTTCCAGAACATTTATTCGTGAATTTTACCATCCCTATCATACCAATACTAAGAATAAAGCTCATCCTAAAGGCAAGAAAACAGAATTTTTTTTTTTCTTTATCAGAGGAAATCATACTGTAGAAGAAAATACTGCAATTTTCATAGATGTCAAAAATTATATCTCAATTATCTGGGTCTTCCGAAGCTCTTGTCTCTTCACATTGAAATCTTCAGTTCACTGCAACCCCAGCTGAAAGGTAACTTGGATGAAGTGCATCCTGGCCTGATACTTTAGTCTTAGAGTTCTTAAGCACTTGCACAGCTTCTTCCACCTTGGACGAAAGAGACTCTGGAGACTCCAGGAGAAGCAGCAGTTCTCCATTGTCCATCTCCAAAAGCATTCCAGTAATCTTCGCTGCTAGGCTAGGCTATTCGAAATAACATTATTTAACGTGTTATTGCAGTTAATAAATTTTAAAACCTAACCTAAAATACCAAAGAGACTGAAGACAATAGTGCAACGGCACTACCTTGAGTTTCTGGACGAGTGGATAAAGATGCTCGCCAAGTATTTGTTTTTGCTGCTCAGGAGTAGCAGCAGCAAGCATGCTATACGATATTTCAGTTCCTTGACCCCCAACAGCAGAGTTAGAACCACCAAATGAGACTCCAGATCCTTTTTCCAGGTCAAGTTGGCGCCCGCTGGCCACATACTTAGTCTGCCCAGTCCGCTGCAGTTCACAGAATTTTAATAATCACAAATAGGAAACACGCAACCGTCTACATTTCTGCCATTTATCAGGATCGGAAAATGAACAACTTAATAATAAGGTTGCTGAGGAAACTAGGATGCTGCCGTGGACAATTGAAACTAAGAAAAAAGTTCTATGATCTTTTATCTAATTTGAAGACTTGAATATAAAAATTTTACAATCCCGAAAATTCATGTTCATAAACTTTTTTAAAAACAGTCTTCCAAAGTCCTTTTACATGTTCTTGCACGTCATCATCTTTTCCTGTTCTTCAAACATTGAAAGTCGAAATATCAGGGTAGAGAAGGGGCAGTGCATGTGCATCTATCACTCAAACCTCTTAGCAATAATGTAAATTACATAGGAAACAAAGCGAACCTGCGGAGTCGTTGATTCTTTTGAAGAAGCCATTGACTGAGAAGGCTGCTGTGCTTGTGGTATATATGTGCCCAAGTGAACGTTTCCCTGCGAAATTGCCTGCCCATTCATCCTGCCCCTATTTTGTCTATGCTGCCTAGTGGAAGTAGCAGGCTGTGAAGGGAAAGAAATAAAAAGGAAATATTTATGACCATTGAACCTGCCATCACAACAGGACAAGTTTATCCTAATAAAAAAAAGCTACGTTATCACTGTGTGGACTTAATACAAGGAATGAAACAGGCGTCTTTTTTATTGATCATGCAAATTAGTTACTCACAACAGAAACCGGAGACTGTTGAAATGGTCTCGTAGGAGGTGCGAAGCCGTTAGGCCTACATCCTGGCCTCATTCCCAGCGGTTGATACACTAGTCCAGGTCGAGAGGGCACCTGCGAAACAACACCAGGAGCTGCATAGTAGTAAGGAGGATATCCACCCGGCATAACAGCAGTTGAAGGTCCAGCTAGTCCTGCTAATCGCTGTGCATACTGGACCTGCAATTGTAATTGCCTATCCTCCTTCCTCTGAGCAATAGCAACATATAGCGGTTTCCGATGAAACATACATCCTGTGACATATTAAACCTACTTGTATTAACCGTACGTAAACCAACACGATGAAGGAATCGCAAAATGATCCTAAATGGAAAGGATCCCAATAGCACTGAGTGGAATCCTAAATAATCCCGATACTTCATGATCTTCATCAGAAAATGAAAGAAAGGAAAAAAGGCTTAAAATGTCAGGTATAAAATAATAAGTAATAGAACTTTTATTCTAGTTAAACTTATTAAAGAGATATTGTATAGCATGTCAATAACAGATAAAGTTTTTCTCCATTTTGGATTCAACTGTCTTCTCTAATTTATTAAATTTGAATTATTGAATAAAAATTTAAAAACTCAAATTTTTATTAATAATCGTATTCAAATCTAGTGAATTAGTAAAGAATATTGAATATAAAATGGAAAAAAACACGATGAATCAATAATTATGCAAAAAATTTAATATATTTAGTGAAAGTTTATAAATAATTTTATTGCGATATTAAATATGCATACATATAATTTTTTTACCAACTGAAGTTAAAATATAAACTAAACTAAAATTAATCGTATTGGTACTAAAATTACATCTATTTATACAAATAAAGATAATAAAGACTGAACTTTTAACCATTAAAAAACATTGAAACATACAAAAAATATTTTCAGCTCCAAAGCTAAGTGAAGGTGTATGACTATAATACCAGTAGCAAAAAAATATAGGATTTTTTCTATGGTCAATAAATATAGGATTAACTACATCTCACTGACACACAACATCAAAATCACAGCTTATGTTGAATGAAATTCTTGTTTCAGAAGATGCTATCAATACTATAGTTTGATCAAATCTTTACCAAGTAGGTATAACTTTATCTGAGTTGCACCACACATCACAAAACTCACCCCTGTATTTGGTATGCAGTGTACAATGAGAGTTCCTCGCATTAGAAAGTGAAATTGCTAGTTAAGCCTTTACATAATTTGGTAAGAAGATTTCCCCAAAGGTAGAGCATAACAACAACTTACCATGAAAATTGTTCACAGCTTTATTGGCCTCCTCAGGGGTGGAGAAGCAGACAAAACCAAACCCCTTGCTTATCCCTTTGTCGTCTCGCATAACTTTTGCAGATGTAATTGTGCCACATGAACTAAAATGACTTCTTAGTTCTTCATCACTGACATCATCGTCAATGTTCTTCACATAAATGTTTGATCCCTGAAATATAAACGAAGATAAATACTAAGATAATCAAGAAGGAAATGCTAGTTAAATTTACGAGAATGGAAGCACAAATTACCTTATATTTCAAGATTTGTTCCTTACGTTTCTCCTCAAACTGATGATGCAAGATTTGCTCACGCTCAGCCTTCTTTTGTGCCCTGGCTACATATATAATCTTTGAACCTGCTTATGACAAACCAAAACCATATAATACAGGGGATCAACACGAAGAATTGCAAAGGTTGCCAGTAGAAAATCTACCAAGTTGTGATCCATTCATTGCTTCCATTGCCCGTCTAGCGTCATCTGGATTATCATAATTCACAAAGCCGAAACCCTTTGATAGTCCATTGTCGTCCTTAGCAATAGCCAAGCTAACAATTTTGCCAAAAGACGAGAACTTCTCCTGCAGAAGCTCTTCTGTGATCTCTGGGTCCAAATTTTTCATGAACAAATTTGTAAATTTGGCATCAGGACTAGGCAAGAGGCGGTCGCTTTTCTTGACAAACTTACCGACATATCTGTGACAACATATAGAGTCACATTAAACTCAGCTTCTGAAAATAAGAGGTATGGAAATTGAATACAGCAATTAACTGAAGGGATAAAAATAATAATGGCATAAGCCTTTAACATAATATGAAACTAAGTAGAGTTTAACACATACATCTGTTTATCCCTGACAGTGGAGCCATTCAGCTTTTCAATGGCAGCATTGGCAGATTCCTCTGACTCAAATTGAACAAAGCCATATCCTTTGCTCTTCCCATCCTCAGACGTGACAACTTTGCTCGACAAAATTTTCCCAAATTTTTGAAACAGGTCGTGTAATCCCGCATTATCTATAGGTTCAGCTAAGTTCTGCCATAATACCAGAAACAGGCTCCATATGAATCCGCTTCAGAAATAATAATGAACCAGAGAATGACTTAATATTTTATTAAACGGTAGACATATATATATATATACCTTAACAAACACGTTCGCTATACCACTTTTCCTTGCATCAGGATCGCGATGTGCCCACATGACCCTTATCATTTTTCCATTCAGTGTAGAATGATTCTTCACCTCAATAGCACGAACAGCTAGTCAAAACCAAAGAGAACAATTTAAGGTAACCAGAAGTAGACTAGATAACAGAATAAACATACTCAGATCTTTATCAATATTTCTCTTACAAGTTACTTGCATATCCTGAACAATAACGTAACTTAACAGAAAAAATTTTGGTAACTAACGGATACAACATATTAAGAACACCAGTTAAGCGAGTCACCATTCTCAAAACTCTCAATGCTAATTAAAGCTACTTAATATTATACTTTTTTGTCAAAAAAAAAAAAGATAAAATTAGGTACGCATTATTTATAATCGAATGTACTGCACATTCGAAGAAAGATAAGGTGGAGTAAATAAAAAGAAAAAAATGGACCCATTCACTTTTTCTCTCTTTCACTCCTCTCGTGTCACTCTCTCCCTTTGAGAGCAGAGAATTATGGTGGAGTGGTGGACCAATTAAGATTTCTATAATTCTAAATACTTCCCTAAAATGAAATTCACATTTATACGAATTTGTTTTCCAACAATTACCTGAAACCAGAGACCAAAACTAAAAGAAAATTATACACGAAGACTAGGCGATAACACAAGCACACGCTACAGGGTAAATGAATCCTTATGAACACTAGACACCCCACCCCATGGGTCCAAAGAGACGTGAACGTAATCCGACCATCGAAAATGGGACACAACGCCGGTTTCTTGTTCCTGCAACATAAAGCTGGTAGACGGCGACCAATCATATTCACAAAAATATTATTTAAATCATATGGTGAAGGGTTTCTTGGAAAAACAGATAATCATGTGCCAATCAAACCTCCTATCTGTAACAGAAAATGAGACAAGGCAATGAGAAACTAGTATTTACTACAACCTTCGCTTAAAACTAATTTCATGTCTTTCTTGTACCAAAGAGACAGCAAATTATGCACTATGCATGGAACAAAATGGCCCTAAAATCTTAGCCAAAATTTTGAACAATTAATTCAAGTAGCATCATTTGTGTGAAGTTCTTCTTTGGTTCATATAATTAAATTATATATAATCATAATCTAGTACTAATATTATCATGTATCAGAAACTATATATATATATATATATATATTCACATCTTTCCGAACGCTGCATTTGCCATCCCCGAGCTCTGTCTTTCTCAGATTTCCCTCATTTTCCGGGAATCGAAACAGACAAAAAGAATCATTAAGTAGATACCAATCAATAAAAAGAAAACTATTACGCACAATCAGAAATTATACATACCTTCTTGGGGAGAGATGAAGTTGACATAGCCGTAACGGAGTGACCTGCCCGTGGAGGAGTCCCTGCAGATCTTAACAGAAGTGAGGCTCTTGAACTCAGAGAATGCATAGAACAGCTGATCATCGGTGACGTCAGGGTGCAGGTCGCCGACGTAGAGCGACGCCTGTGCGACGGCGACCGTCGGAGAAACCGCCATTGGTCAATTGGAAAGCGTAATGCTCGTGTCGTCTTTGCTTTCTGGAGTAAAAAAAGAAAGAAAGAAGGGTCGCCAAAGAGTCCGGTTACGTTTCTTTATAAAACTTGATAACAGTATGTATATTATAAATGCAGAGAGAGACAGAGAGGAGAGGTAGGCAGTGTCAGATTCTAAAGAAAGAAATTTTGCTAGAAAGAGAAAGAATGAACGTAATAATCAAGAGAGAAATGGCGAGGAAGAAAGAAATGGAAATTTTGATTGGGTGAGTGAGAGAGAGAGGAATAAGGTGAGTTTGATATGAGAGAGCGAAGAGGGTGGTGTGAGAATTTTGCATGGACGCTGGAGGTTGTGCCGTTCGTAAAAAAAGGTGCAGAAGCATGAACCCATTCTCACGCGCGTCGGGCGAGCGTCCCCAGCACCGGTTGGTTATTGGGCAAGATTTGCATATTGGCTTTGACTCCACGAAATATGGTAATTTAATATTCTGAACATTCGTGCCAGAGAAAAGCATTTAAATTATATAAATTTTTTATTTTAAAATTATTACATTCATTTTTTTAAAAATAAAAAGATATACGAATTCACTTTTTGATAATAAATAAGTTAGGATCAATAATTTTAACTACAAGCTATAGAATTATTATTTATTATATAATATGTATTAAATAATTATTTTGTTAATATAAAATATTTATTTTTTTAAAAATTCAAAATAAGTAAACGAAATTAAAAAAATTAATTTTTAATCATTTATATTTTAATAAAAAAATATTATTATTCTTAAGGGCATTTTGATATAGTCTAATTTAAAAGAGATTTTTGTATGATAATGTCATATTATTTATATGTTTTTAATAGAAGAAAAATGATTTCATAGTATATTTTTTTATGTTGTATAAATTTAAAATTTCATGCTATTGGATTAGAAAATTACAGGACTAAATAAGAAAACAATGAAAAGGTTAGCTTAACTGTACAAATGAAAATTTGTTAATAAACCAACGAATAAATATATATTCTCGTCATTCTGCGAAAATTTAAAAAAGAAATGATCCGAAAATAGAATAGTGTGCATTACTTTAGTGGTTGAAGGTTGAAGGCACTTCAACCAAATGTCTTCTAAGGGATATTCCTATCAGTTGGAATTTTGCGCACCCATGAAAAAGTGACATATTAAAGCATCCTCTCTTTTTTAACATAAAGCTCAGGTATTTTAACTTGGTTAAAATGATTACATCATTAAACCCAAACAGTTCATATGCTACATTACTTAATAATATTATTAATCAAATCAGCTGACCGTGAGAGAATACTTTGGGTTAATTAGTTTTAGGCATATCCGTAGTAGAATAGTGTGACTACGACTTGCTTTGTAGTGGCGAAGTGATTTAGGATTAGCGCGTGGGGAGAGGAGGACTGCTTCAAAGACGAAACTTGAATGGTGCGACGGCATAATCGGCGTGGCTTTCACTCACGGCCAAAAACTTCTAACCTGAATCGACGCCCATTGCCTCTCGCGCTGACCTTCGTGGCGTTTCCTCCATTTACTTCCTACGCATTTCCCTCTTCGACTTAGAAAATTAAAAACATTAAGTTCTTAAAAGCTTCAATACAATAATAATTAGACGGATATTAATTACACAGGCCCACTCCTTGGTCTTTATGAAATTTGTGTCTCCCAAATTTTTTTTGTTAAAGTTCTTGTAAAATTTGAAAAGATAAAGAGATAAGAAAAGAAATAAATTAGGAGAAAAAAAATGAATCTCATATACATTCATTCTTTGTGTTTTTATCTATCTGAAATTTATTTTTCAAAAAAAAAAGTAACAAAGTTAGCATACGTAGAAGCGAAGAACTGACTTTGAAGTCCCCTTTTTTTGTCTTTTTCTGCTACTTGAATCTAGGCTTTCGATCTAAATCTGAAACGTAATGTTTGAGAAGAGAGTCACTAGTTCCATTATAAAGTTAATAACCACATTATTATATAAAATTTCAGATTTAATCAGAGTTGTGATATAGAAAGTGATGAATCATACAAAGAAAAACACAAGACATGAGGCCAAGGGTGACAACCATTAACCTGACCGAAGCTAACAATTTTGTCACATTACATTTTGCGCATTATGGTTCTGTTTACCTTTTCCCTTAGGGCTCAAATTTTGCTTACCTTTTCTAAAAGCTTAAGAATTTACAAGCTTAATTTAGTGTTAGGAGTCTCTAAGTAGAGTTTATCATAGACTGGACTGCATGCTCCATTCCGTCAGTTTTTCAAGTATTAAAATTTAAAAATAGAAATTTTTTCGCGTGAGAACTCGTGTTGCTAGAAGTCTAGTTAGGTAGAGTGCTTTACCTTTAACAAGTGGATAGAATCATATTGACCCAAAAAAGTAATCAGTTTCACTCGATAGACAACTCCATTTTCTAATCAAATCATTGCATGGGGGCGTTATCAGGTAATTTTCAATTATAAAACAAAGATGACTTGAAGCATAATGCTCAAAGACAAGTATTACGACGACAGTGATAATGAAAAGGAAAAAATAAATAAAGATCATACAATCTCCAACCCGAACACCATCTATGACACCATCAGCTTGAGATTCCTAAGCACCCGTAACCTAAAACTTTGAAGCCGGTAAATCACACTATATTGTTCTACGCCCTCACAGTCACAACACTGTATAAATAGTACAAATTTATCTACTACAGATATAATATGCAATTCTGGAAGTTCTCAACGGAGCCCCTTTTTGGTCATATACACTGAGAACCGAATTCTCGTTAGATAAATGGAAGATGCCCCCATTAGCAGGCATGAAAAGCTCAAGTGGAATAGGATAAATACTGAACAGAAACATGGCGATCAAAGGGGCTTACACCGATGATAAATAAAAGATCGGCCAACCCATGCCAAGTTTCGAAGTGTAGTAACAAAAGAATGAACTTTGAATGTGGGATCAAAATCACGATGGGCACTCCATGAAAACTAGTATGTACAAAAAGAGAGTGGCGATGTTAACGGGTAGCAAATTGGTGAGAACGTCCATCAGTGAGCTACTTTCACTCCGCCTTCCTGCATTGATGTACTCATCCTTGCTCATGGTCAGGGAGACATTTACGGCCAAGGAACCTGGGCAGCAATTTAAATTAATACGGTAATGGAAGTACTTATTCTTGGCATTAAAGGAAGAGTTCCTGTGGTGAACTTACAATCATAGTTAGTCCACCCAATTCGTTGGTGAGCCAAGTCATAGACAAAAATCTTATCTTTTAGGACAAGATCTGCAAAATGAGGAAACATCAAAGTTCATCAACTCAAAACGTCGAAACATGGAACTAGACAAATCTAAGAGTAACATACATGTTCATGACATGTTCAAGTCAAAACGAAGTCAACTTTTGTAAGTATAGCTTTATAGAACCATCAGACCAGCAGTAATGGATTACGACAATCAGCACATCGAACAGATTTTTGGATCATATTTTAAAGTATAATAAAGGTTTACGGGAAATCCACTGTTATGTCAGAAAATTCTTTCTAACACCCACCAAATTCAGGACTTTTTATTTACTATACTAGAATGACAACTTAATAATCAAATTTTCAATCAATAAAAAGTACTCATCTTGTTCAAATTATCTCCTAAAAGGTCTTACCTCCTAAAATTGTAATTCCCTCTTGCACTTTCTGGAAACCAATACACCACATTGCAGAGCCATCCTTTTACAGCAAAGTGGCATATAAGAGTATAATCGGTAGCAAGTAATCAAAATAATAGCTCTCCCTTAGCAGAAGAAAATAAATGCAAGAATCTGACCATACAAGGAGACATAGATGCTTACAAGGAAACCATAATGCATAAGGTACTGTTCTGGTTTTAAAACCATGGATGCCCCGCCTGCAAAATTTAAACTGACTGGAGGAAATATGCCACCTATGCTGAGTAAGTCACAAGCATAATTATAATGAGTTCTTCAGAAGTCTTAATAGGATAAACTCTGCTTTTATGATGGCAGAGGACTTAAAGTTCTTCATTGCAAATACCAAGTTCGAAATTAACCTGCTTGAGACCAAATAACACTGGTATCCTTTTGAAATAATGGGACTGGCAGATTGTGACACAGCAGTAGTTATCTACATGTCCATTCAGAAATTCAACCTCAGTACAAAGTAACAATAAGGTCAACATCATATTGTATGGAACTTAAAACAAGATTTTATATTAATACAATTTTGGGAGATATACCTCAACATGATATTCAATTTAAGACATGCAGTCCTTCATTAAATCAGTAATATGTCTTTTAATGAAAAACAATAACGAACTAAGATCAAGGCATGAATGGCAATTTATCAACATCAGACATGATAGAACTTGATACTGCATAAATAATATAGTAATCCTGATGAGTTCAATGGACAAACAGGCTGTCAGTCTGTGATCTCATGAAATATAAGTAAAAAATAGACATGAGATGGAGGAGGTAAGGGGTCACTAAACATTATGAGAAAGTACAGGCTTTAAGCACCATACTAAAGACTTATCACAGAGAACTTAAATTATTACAACATTGGGTTTTCAATTGACCACTACTAATGCAAAATGATGAAAACATCAAATTAACAGCCAAATTTCCTGGAAAATGCTGTCTATTATAAAAAGTTACAGTGTAAAGGGGCATGTAAAAGTTTGAGTTCTAAAGAGATATATCAGGAGAATGGCGATCATATCATGGAACCTTACGTGCCAACTACAGTATTATGTTTCAAATTTGCAAGGGGAAGCAGGACAAGAAAACTTACAGCATTGACCAAAGGATCATATGCTTCTTCAACAAGGTATGCCAATGTTGTACCACTGTCAACTATCGTTCCTTGATTGTTAGATGTTGCAAACACAGCTGAATCAATTGGGAGGAGTTGTCCATTGACAGCAATGCTCTGAAGATTTAAGTTGTAATGAGGCCTGAAATTGGATTAAGGAATTAGTCAAACACAAAACCACATATCTCATATAGATCTGCAAGTTACTTGATGACAAGGGTAAAAAAGCATAAAAGGCAATAAAATGACCTGAATTTCCCACATCAACATCACCTTTCATATCATCAAATTATAAATGTTGTATATGTCTATCATATTTCATAGAAGTTTATGAATTTTATATTAATAAATTAAAAAAACATATGTCAAGTAGAGGATTTAAAAATGTACAATTGTACACATTTAGGGAGGATCAGAGGAGTAGAATAAACCCTTCAAAGCAACATCAACTTGAGAAACCAAGGACGTCTTCTTCTCCATTAGGAGTCCACTAACTTTTATAACTAGAGCCACCTTTATAAAACTGAAAATTCCAATTTCAGCTAAAAGATGACATTTTCAACACAGTAAACACTGGTATATGCACCAAACAAAAAGCAGAAGCATTATGTAGAGTGGGGATAAAGAATGATGAAATATAAGTTTTGAAGTGATCCTGAACCTTCATTTTCTGTCATCCATAGAAGTACTACAACATATCACTATTGTCCAAAGAGATTATTTTAAAGTATTAAACAAGTTGTAAATGTTTTCATGATTTACTGCAGGAATGCATATGAAATACATTTCCTTCAATCAATGTGAGGCAATATTAAAAAAAAAAAAAAATTCCACCGTCTGGAGAAAGAAAATGAAAAACCAAGAATGGAAAAGAGGACATACTGTGATGGGACAAGTGGACTATAAACAATACTTGGCTCCAAAATCTCACCAAGAACTAGTATGCCTCCTCCATTGCCATCTCCTTTTAAGCAATGAGAGAAGACTTTTGGTGTTATGCGCCGCGATGACAACTGAGAAATGACAGAAAGAGCACCAGGGCCAAACCCAAAAATTCCATCAACTGCTTTATCTGTCTTAGTCAATTCTCCAGACTGGTAGGTGCTGCACCTATACCCAAAAGAACCATCCAAAAGAGTTCATTTAATTTACCACGGACAACATTATAATAAATATCAGAGTAACTGGGCAAAACTACAATAAGAGAAGCAATAGTTTAAAATATAAAAACAGAGAGTGAACAGTTCCAAGTTGATAAGGTATTCAAGCTAATCAAACCCCATTTATTTACCTTTACACTCCCTTGTATTAAAAAATCAACCAATTGACAAATCATAAAATGCTAATTTTCACCCTCCCTCTCCATTTTCTGCCATTCTCATTTCAACCAAACAAGCCCTACGGCTCTCCACAACACACTATAATTATTATTATTATTATTATTATTACATTTTAAATAGGTTTGATGCAAAATATATCACAATTAACTAGTACCAAAACTCAGATTGTAATCTTTATTAAGTGAAAAGTAAGTTAATAAGGCTAGGCTTCTCTGACCCTTCCATCGAACTTTGCTCTTTAATTTATTTGTTGTTAATCCCACTTTAAATGAACGTACTTATTCACAAAGGCATAAGGACTCACCCGAAAACAACAGTCGCTGAAGAATTAGCAAGCATAGATTGTCCCAGTATCATGTCAAAATGCATCAGATCAGATACGTAATAACCTGATGTCCCACTTCCATCTGCATACTGGAAGGTGTAGCTACACTGACTAATCTGAGAGAAGCAATCTGTGGCAGCACTTTGAACCGCAGAAGTACATATTGGGTCTGAGCAGGAAACTAGCGAGGCCGTAGAGGAGCTGGCTGTATCAAAGAAATTGAGCTCAATCTGTAGGTTGCAGAACATAAACAACCAAAGAAAGGTATTATGCTCCAAAATGTGTTTTGATTTCCCAAGAGACCACAACTATGAATAATAACAAGTATCAAAATCTTACCCCCAGGTCACTAGATTGAGGGCAATCACTGCAAGCATTGCAAGCAACCCACAATATGTCACTTCCAGTATCAATCTGGACTTTAAATTCTCTCGGAGGAGAGCCCAGCTTCACTTTCGTAAAGTACAGCCTAAACAAGAATGGGCAGCAAAGAGTTAAAATTTACGAAGAAAGACGGGGAAAATGTCAAGAACAAAGAATTATGGGTTATGAAGCAACAGAGACCGGAAGAATTCGTTAAACCTAGGATAATACAAAATTACAAAATAATATACTCGATCTCCATCTTTTTTTTTTTTCTTTTTATCATTCGCAGCATTTTTCGACATCCAATTGGGCAATGAAAGAGGTCAGTACAGTATAAAGACCAATAAATGCATACCAGAGAGGAAGAAGAATAGGATAAACAAGAACGAAGTCTATGAACTTAGAACAACCCAATAAATGCACGCGCATTAAATTCAATGAGAAATTAATAGAACCCAGAAGGTATAATTACCCGTACCCAACGGAGTAAGGATCGGAAGTCCCTTCGACTGAGAAGTCGACAACACCCCCTACCACACCTCCTTTTAAGATTCGAGCATGCCTGGCTCTGTCACGTGCTCTGAGCGCTTCCAGTTCCACTCGCTGGCTTAGAGGAATAGCTCGTTCAAGGGGGAGAAAACCCCCCGGCAATCCGCTGTATACTACCGATAGGGGCACCAACACGGTGGCTAAGGTCAATACCAATGGAAGAAAACCCCGCATTTTCGGTGCTTTCTGGGTTTTCCTCAGAAAAATTTAGTGGAAATGGTGGAGTCGGTTCTTGCTTTTGGGCATTGAGAGAAAGAGAGAGAGAGAGAGAGAGAGAGAGAGAGAGGTGTCCCAGGACAGTCGAGCTGCACGGTGCTGTTGATCAGCTAGTTTCGAATAGATTAACAAGGGCCAAAGATTTGGGCGCCACTATATATAAAGCCGAACATCTTCTTTATTTAAAAAATAATCGAAAGAAAAATAAAAATAAAAACAAGGTTGCTGGAATATTTAAAAAAAAAAAAGTCTTTAAAAATTCCCTTGACTTAGCTAATGTCTAATGCCGCGGGCTTAGTTTTGCCCCAAATTTGTTGAAGTTTTTTTCTTTGGCTAGGGACATGTAGATAGATCTAAATTCCAGTGTAGATTAGAAGTGCTGCCGCATATATATTGTATGCCGTACAACTTCTCTTTCCTAAAATTATTTTTAGTAAATTTGTTTATTTACTACACATCATACATGTTGTATAGTAAAAGAACCTAATTATCTAAATTCACCACCTTTTACATAAGAATACTGAAGATATAGAAAATAAAATACATTATAAAAACGGTGTGAGTCTAATATACGTGTTTATTTTTTTCATTTCGCTTTCTTATATATTTTCTCTTCATTATATCTTCAATTGTAAATATACAATTCCCGCCGACGGGGTTAAAAATTCATTCTCCATGTATAACCCCACGTACACATGAAAGAGACATTCTAACACCACCTTTTTTTTTCCTTTTTCACTTGTCTATCTACCAGAATTTAATTCAATTAAATTACAGTTGGTGGATCACGGAGGGAATCTCACAGAATGGTAATCTGATAACTTTTGATATTTTCTTTTGCTAAAAGATTATGTGACTTGCACAAACTTTGATTCAATTTTGCAACTATTACTGTCCACCGTCGAGCATACCAAGAATGGAAAAGCAAAGATAGAAAGAGACATAGGAGAACAGAAAACATTCATGAAATCATTATGGTTACGGAATTGAAAGGACACGAAGGACTGAAAAAAAATGACTTTTAAAATATGATCATTATCTTAGATTAAGATAGGCTATGATATACATTCATCACATAATGACTACAATCCATTCAGGTTCAAGTTTTCTTCGCTTCGTCCTTATAATGTGAAAAAATATCATTATTCATCTATAAAATAAACTATTTGTGAATTTAATATTTTAAAAAAATTAAATTACAATAATGTAAAAATAAATATTTTAATACATTTTAAAGAGTATTGCTATGTAATTTACTATGTATAATTACTATACAGCACACTAAAAAGTTTGAATTTATATTTTAATATCAATATTTTTTAGTTTTTATATATGAATTCAAAATTTAAATTTCTCAACTTATACTTTTTACCTTTTATTTGTCAATAGTACGAAAAGTATTAATTTGTAAATTAAAGATAAGGATAAAATTAATAATTTGAGGTATTACTTAAAGAATAAAAAAATATATAATGGTGAATTAGTAAATTTATAGATTACTTTTTTTAAGTATTTAATAAAAATTAAAAAATAAAAGCTATTATTTGAAAAATTCAGTACTTTAGATTTATAAACAAAAAAATCATTTAGATCAAAATATTAAGAAATATACTATTTTGGTCATTAATTTGTCGCTAAATTATTATTTTAACCTTTTATTTATTTTATTTTTTAAAATAATTTTTTATTAATTAAAATTTGTTACTTTTTTATCCCTCATTTAATCGACTACTCTTGATATTATTGCTATATGTAATCTTTTGAATTAAATCTTATTAATTTGCATAGAAAAATTAAAAAGTAATAATTTCTAAGAAGTGATGATTATTTTGGAATGAATATAAATTAACAAAGATTAAATTAAAAATTTTATAATAAATTAAGAACTAAAATAATATTTACAGAAATTTATGTTAAGTTCATGGTTTTAATATCTTGTATAATAGTTATACCGGTATAATTACTTTTTAAGATACGCTTAAAAAATTCAAAACAAAAGCCAAGGAGGGATGTCCGTAACTCCTGGAGGCTCGATATGTGTGTACCATTTTTATTAATTAAAATATAAGTCTAGAAAGACGGGAGAGGAGGGTGAAATAGTAAGCCATGTCGAGAATGTAGGGTCACTTTGTTTTTTGCACGTGGTTTGGGGCGAAACGTAAAAGTCATGAACCCATGCATACCGAGCAGCCAGCACGCCTTTATTGACTCTTGAGTCTTGACTCGCCACGTTGACCAAGGGCAGGCCATATCCTTTGTGCAAGTGACAACACGCGCCAACCTTGACCCCACCTGGGCTCGTGGGACCTTGTCATGTGTCAAGCAGATGCCAACTAGGACCTCATTCTTTCACCAACTCCGAGAGAACATGTTGGACCCTACCCTGCGAATTGGGACAAAATCAGAAGCTACACCGCCAACTTGGCACAAATTTGGGTTAAGCTATGTGATTTTTAATCATTAACCAAAATAATACGATTCCAAACGAGATATAAAATCAATGATATAAATTATTAATTAAAAGTAGTTATAAATTATACGATTCACAAATTGAATCTTACAAATCACAAAATTAATAATATGAATAAATTATTGAATCAAATATAAATAATGTGATTCAAACTAATATGGTATAATAACATGATTTTATAATTAAAAAATATAAAAAATTAATAAATTGATACGATAGTATTGTATTGTTGTAAATATAATTTATATTTTTTATAAAAAAATAAAAAAGATATTATTTGAATTTATTTCAAGAATTAATTATTAACAAATCATATGATTAATAAATTTTTTAAAAATTATTTTGAATATTTTATATATATTACATGTCATATTTTATATTTTAAGTTATTTTTTATTTATTATTAAATCTTACGATTCGATACGTCATACAGTTCGCGATTTAAATATATATTTTTCAATTCATAATTTGTATCACAATTTAATTACTATGTTTTTAACTAATTATATTTCGCTTTAAATATACGCAATTATCTGTAACTATGGTAAGCATAGTATACTTTACACCATTTTTATAATGTGTTCACCGTAATTTTTGGGAAGCACTTATAATAACTTGTGAGCAATGACAGTATCATCGACTGCCCTCTTTTCTTTTGCTTACTTTGCTCTTTGATTACAAAGAAAAGCAAGCCTTTGAGTTTGAATTTCAAACCATTAACCCTCGTTCACGCGAGTTCAAATCTTAAATTCATGTACTCGTGAGGTTGCGTAGCTAAATGTCTGCATTTGAGGGATAACATAGTAAAAGCAAAAAAAACAAGAAAAATAAGAAATTGTTGCGGCAACCGTCGCATATAAATTTGATAAAAATTAGAATGAGTCATACCATACTATACAATTTTATAGTTAATTTTCGTAGAGGAAAGCTTTTCTTGCGGAAGGTATGTGTCTCCCCGAACTGCACAATGTGGAAGTGGTGTGTAATTTATATTTTGCGGGGTTGCAGATATTGAATCGCAGTCTGCGAGGGTGGTGCAGAATTTCCGTAATATAGCTGCATTCAATAATTGGCCAGAGAGAGAGAGAGGAAACCATAACAAAGTGAAAAGGGTGTGGGAAAACGGGAAAATTACGTTTTTTTTTTTTTTATGGATTGTAAAATTATCACTTTAATCTTTTATTTTAAAATTTTTGATAGATTATAATAAGCATAAATAAATTATTAATGAGAAAAAAAGTTTATTTAAAAGATAAATCTTTATTGCATCTATACGTAATAGATATAGCAATCTGTTTAACCTAAGTATTTTTTTTATATACTTCATCAAAAAATTAAGAAAAAAGATTTTAAATAGTTATAAAATAAATTTATTGTGAACTATCAAATTTGAGAGTTAACACAAATATAGAAAATATGGGGTTTCAAATAAAAAATATTTATTTTTATTTTAAAACATAACTTCCTACTTCCTCACCTACTTAGAGTTTAGATTTAAAAATTAGATATTATAATTTATAAATTAATTTATAAAAAAACCCTCCTTTTGTCTTCTTAATCAGCAATTTGATAGGAAAACTACCAACAAGATTTGGGATGCAAATTAGGGCCTCTAGCCAATGGACTTATAGATAATCTAACCTATTACTGATTATTCACAATTAACGCAAACCCAATCCATTATTAGTTTATGTCAAAATTAGTTACTTAATTAATTAACCCAATAAATTAAACTAATAATAAATTAATACTAATCCACAATATTTAAAAAAATATTTCAACAATCTCTTACTTGAATAGCATTAATTAATTATTAAGACAATTAATTGAATAAATATCAATTAAAATTAAGCAACTTAATATATATAAAAAAATCATACAAAGTTCATAAATGAAACAACACAATATCATTGAATCTGATAGAGAAACAAATAATATTAATATGATCATAACACAAAATCATTAAATCTCATAGTGAAACATATGACATTAATATGACCATACACATAGTTTCAAAATCTAAACAAAATGGTCATTTAAGATGTTAAAATATATCACAAAAATCTCTTAAGGGCTCAACTCATACTCTCACTAGATCAAGGCAACATTAGAGATTGAAGAAGACCTATATGAGCTCAAATGAGTATGCCTTTGGTCAACGATTCCCAAGCAAATGTTTATCAAAGATGTAAACCACATGAGTTCGAGATAAAGGGAAAATTCAGAAATAAAACAATGAATAAAAAACATTGAATCTGATAGGAAAATAATGTTATAAATGTTGGCGAAGTTTCAATTCTAAATTATATCCAAATTTTGGCACAATCATGAACATTGAATCTGATAAGGAAACAAATGCTATAGATGTTAAAATATATCAAAGTCTTCCTTAAAAACACAATTCAGACTCCCACTAAACCAATACATCAAAATTTTGAAAAATACCCAAGAGAGTAATCAGTTTTCAAAATTCTAATAGTTAAGTTTTTAGTAATCAAATCACCCAAATATCAATATAAGTATGAGATTCACTCATCATCTATCTCCAATGAATAGAAATTGAGAAATAAAAGTTTGATGTAACCAAATCCTATAATTTGGAGGGAAGTCTATAACACAGTCATTGTCGCAACAAAAGTTATCAAGGCTCACAATATAAGCACAATAAAAGTTAATTTCCTTAACCTCATTCCCTGACAAATGATCACTACAAAACAAATGATATATTCTTCACTCATATATATGAGGTAGCTATAAGTGTCTATTTGACACTTCTTAAATAACTCATCCAAACATCATAAAGAAGCATGCAAAGGTTGAGATAGTTATTAGTGTTTACATGACACTTTCAAATGAAACAACTCCTCCAAAACATTGTGTAGATGTATACATAAGTTTAAGGTGGCTACAAATGTCTATTTAACGCTTTGCCACAATATAGTTCCCACAGAAAAAAAAAAATTCTTACTAGACTGCTAACAACAGAAGCAAATAAAATTCCTTTTTATTTCAGTCTTATATGAATGGGTGCACCGTTAAAGAAATAAGAATGCCTTATGAATTTTATGAGTACATCGTCAATAGGAGGTCCTTGAGATAAATTGGAAAGTTACAAGACTTATCACAATAAGACTAACTTATAGAACCACAAAAGATCTTATTAAGATATTCCATATTAAGTTAACACCAAGAGGTTAGCATCACATAAGAAATTAATCTCACATCAAACTAATAGTATGTCATACAGTACAAAATTAAATATGTGGCTCCACATAATCTTGTCAAACTTAAGATAATAAAATGCCCAAAAGACTTGTTTCAATCTAAGATGAATCCATCAATTTACATAGTAAGTGCTTATTTTATCAATTTACAAGTTCATCCACTGAAATTTATTTATCTCTAGTTAAATATCTAATTACTTTTATAATCATTTCAAGAGTATAATTAATAGAGACTGTCAAGAAGACATATGAGTAATTAGTTCATTCCCTTTGATCATTGTCATCTCAATAGTCTAAGGCGCCTATTTATCTTTTTATACCTAGCTTTAGCAAAGAAATGTCTTAAATATAGTTTATATAAATCCAAAATCAATACTATGTTAAATGTCCTTTAATTGATCTTATCAGCTTGTCTCCCAACAATATTGAGTTCATATAAGCTAAAGTTAAAGCTAGAGGGACTGTTGAAATTGTATACCATCTTATGATTTAACTTTAATAATAAATTCACCTACTTCACAAAGTTCAAAATAGTTAACTCAAATATTATTAAACAACCACCTTTCTTATAACGGATTGAAACTCATGATTTTAGTCTTTGTTGAACTTGCATTTGATCTTAAAGTTAAATAATCCATAGTGAGAGCTCTTCCCATTTCCATTTAGTTATTCCTTTTGAGGAACGAGCTCAATCGGTTCATTAATTGTCCATTTATTAAGCTAGGTATAGCATGAAACCTTGAGTAATTGAACAAAGATAAGAGATACTTACAATGTGTGTTACTTCCCAAAAACATGATTGTAACGCTTCATCACAAAAGCTTAAAAGTGTGTTTGTCAAATAGTAGAAACTTTTTCAATAGAAACTTTTTCAAATTGAGTGTTCTCAACTAGGGAAGGTCATAACCCTTCTCAAACCTTATTAAGTTGCAAAACCTTATCTGAAATGACCTACACACATTACATTGTTATTTCTATTTATGCCTTCCTACACTCGGTGATGTTGTAATTCAAGAAATGCTATCTCATTTATAGTGGAATGGATATTAATAATAGTCAGTTATCCACTGTTAGGCCATGGCCACATTTTAGGGCTTTTTTAAGTCATAATTTATCACATTGAGAGTTTTTACCATAGATAACTGTTGTAATACAAGAGTAGATGTAACAAAATTAGGAAACATTAATTATAAAACAAAGTTTCCTCCAAAATACAACTCAGCTTATTCAATTATATTCACAAGATTGTTTATCATAATATAGTCCAAAGGTCATAGATTACAATAAATTAATAAAACTCATAATACATCAAAAGACCTATACAATCAAAATGTCTCTAACATTTCCATACCATATGGTACAAGAAAATTTAAGACATTAATTCAATTATCTCTTTCACTGAAAACAAATTACATTGTCAGTGCCACATTAATAGAGTATATCCACTGTCAATGCAATTTATCTCGCAAAAATTAATTGAAATGGACACCTTAATCAAACCAATAAAACATTCTTATAATTAGTCCCATGATAGATGAATTTACAATCATAAGGTGTTAATCACCCAAGTCATCTTTACGGCAAGTGAAATTACTTAGTTATGTAAACGCCAATCATTTTGGCATCATGTTATTCAGAGGATTCGTGATAGACAACTAAGATTATAAAACAAATCATGCTTTTAATATCTAATTTTGTTTAAATTAGAGAACATTCAAAGAGACATATTTCAATTAAGTTAAAAAAAGTTTCTAAACATAGTTTGGAATATTCTTGAGGGGGAAAAAAGAAAAAAAGACTACAACTTGTCTTTATTAGGCCATTTTATGAAGTAATGAATTAGGTTTCTTAAAAAAAAATAGAAAAGGAAAAATGAGAAAAATAAGAAATTAGTTAAAAGGCTTAAAAGTCAATGAAAACAATGGAATTTATGCCTAAAACTATATCAAATTGCCATCGGCAATTTGTTTAGACATTAGGCTTTGAATGAGTTTTCTGAAATGGTATTATAAGCCTAAAATTTTCATTTATGTAAAAATTTTTACCTATTTGAAGTCAGGTTGCCCATTTATGCATACACTTAGCCTTTTGGCAATCAATGTAACCTAATTGCTTAATTGCTATAATTATATATGAGTATATTGCCCAAACAATTTAAAATATTTATGACAGTACTTTTTCACTGCTAAATTTATGAAATTCACACAAAAATTTGTCTCAAAATTAAATTCAACAAAATATTGAATCAATAAAGGCAGAATTTATCTAATAAAATATTTGACATACCAAAGTAAATAATCACTGAGAGCGTGACAATTATGATACTATAATTGCATAGAAACTTTTAGTTTAAAATTTGGAGAGTACAAATTACAAATTTAGTATGGAATGCCATAGAAATTTAAGAACTCATATTTATGAATTTTTGAATTCATAAACATTACCATTAAATAGAAAATTCAAAATTAATTCCAGAGCAAAAATTTTAGGCCAAAATGAGGCCCTGTAGATAGGTCCACGTGCCTACATGCACTATGGGGTGAGAGTGGGCTTCACACAGATGTATTATTCATTGCCTTCGTCCACCAACTAGACCCCGAATCTAGTTATCCGACCTGTTTTCAACCTAAATTGCAACCCGTTCAAATTTGACATTTAATAGGGCATATTTGGTATCAAAACACTCAGAATTTCATGATCCACAAATCTTCTAAGGAATTTTCGACTATGAACATGTCATTAAGGAGTATTTGGGATCAAAAGGATAAGGGTTTTTTTTTTTTAGTTTGAACAACAATGGAGACTGGGGTACTTTCTTCATGTTTAGGGTGTGTTATAGCCACCAATCTACTCGAAATCCTTCTATTTATTAAACCCTTAAACAAATTTTGATTAAAACCTCTAATTTTTAAGAATTTCTTATTGATAGATTATAGAGTTTTCGAGCTTCAAATTTTAATGGAGACCTGAATCGTTTATGCATATTTGGGCATGTGTCTAGTACCATTTTGCTCAAAATTGCAATGTTTACAAAGCCCCTAAACTAATTTTGATAAATCCTTCATCTATTCAAGTAATCTTAATTTGAAGCTTTTAGGGTTTTCATGTATTCATGTGAACGGGGTTCATAACATTGATAAGATATAATTTTTAATAAGAATATGCATGTAATGGCTTCTGTTTACCCACAACTAAATTTCTATATATACAAATAACATATAATGGTTTTAATAATCACTTACACAAAGATATAGGAAATTGTAAAAAATTATGAAGGAGTAACTCTTCCATAAATATACAATAAGCATAAACCAAATAAAATAATATGCAGAAATATAGCTTTAGACTTTTATATCAATTGTTGGAAAATTTGGGAGATTATAATGAGCACAAATAAATCATCAATGAAAAAGAAAACTTATATAGAATGCAGATATTCATTGCAACCATAAATTAAGTAGTAGAAATAACAACTTGCTTTGCCCAAACCTTTTTTTACGTACTTAGTCAAAAAATTGATATAGTACTTTAAATAGTTATAAAATAAATTTATCGTGAGTCATCAGAATTAGAAGTTAACACACGTTCAGAAAATAAGACATTTTAAATAAAATAAAATATTTCTTTTTTATTTTAAATCATAACTCCCTACTCCATCAACTAAAACCTGGATATTATAATTTATCAATTGGCTTATAAAAAGTTATTCTCTTATCCTCTTAGTTAACAATATGATAAAATAACTACTGACATGATTTGGGTTGTAGATTGGGGCCACTATCCAATGGCTTGTGGGCAATCCGACCTATCACTGATTATCCACAACTTGACTCAATCCATTTTTTGTTTATGTCAAAATTGGTTGTTTAATGAATTAACCCAAAAAACTGAACTAATAATAAATTAATACTAATCCAAAATATTAAAATTTTTTTATCATTTTATTCATAATATGTCTTAAATGGTCATTTATTTAATAAAAAAAATTATACTTAGTTTTTTTTTTTTTTAAATATTTCAATTTTGAGAATAAGTTTTGGGTAGAATGATTAGATCTAATATTTTTTTAAAAAATAAAAAATCAAGAATGATATTTTTTTAATAAATAAAAAATTATTATAATAAGTAAAAAATTAAAATAATAACTTTACAATAAACGAGTTACTAAACATATATTTTACTTGCGAAAAACTATAAACCCACTCATGAATGGATTCCAATATTAGCCCATTTCGTAAGCAACCGTCAGCCCATGACTTTGCCCATTATCTACCCAATTTAAAGCACAAATCACTCTTGCATTGCGTTGTCTGCCGTCTCTCACATTATTTTTTAAGAAAGTTAATTATTTAATCCCTATATTTAACATAAATTTATAAACTAGTGTCTATATTTTATTTTTCAAATTAATACTCATAGTTTTAAAAATTTTTAACAAGTTTCCACCCTTAATTAGTTACTTAATACTGTTTGTAAAATATTGATATAAAGTGTTCATGTCATAAATAAAATGTCAAAACAACTCCCAAATTAATAACTCAAATTTCTTTTTTAATACTATGAAATTTTGACTATTCACATCCACACGGGTCTCGTTATCTCCATGGGCAAGCTTGTCTCTGATTTGCTTTCTATATGGGGTTGATTTTCTAAAAGCGGTATAACTTGCAATCCATCTAGTTCTTCATTCAGCTTAATCTTTCATTTCAAGGGGCCAATCTAGACAGTCAAAGAAGAAATTGAATATTTTGATTTCATAAATAAAACCAAATTTTACAAGGACTCTCCCACTTTTCATGTCACACACACAGAAAGTATAAATCCAATCTCCATGAACAAACACCTCAAACATCAAGTACACAACAATGATGTCGATTTTGGAATCAGAAGTTGATAGCATCACAGATATTAACCAGTTTAAAATTGTAAGCAATTAGTACCTAAGGAGCGCAATAGGGTGTGCAATTTGAAGAATCACATTGCCTGTGTTAAACATGCATTAAGCATAACCTGCGATTTTGGGAAATTGGTCCTTCATTTGTCTGTGTCATTACGACCTCCATATTTACCAGTATCGAGCTCTTTCCTCAGATAGAGTTGCCTATTACATCATAGAAAAGATTCTGCAACTTTTTGGGCCTTCGGATGCGCCACAGGAACATCAGTTACGCTAAGAACGACAAACTTATCATTTTAGAACATATCCGAAAACAAAACTGAGACTAAGTTCAGCACCCATAAGTCCCATACCTCGTGACTTTAATCGAAAACCTCTTCAAGGGGATTTGCTGAAATTTTTAAATAATTCAAGGAAAAAAATAATAAAATAATTTATGAATGAATGAATTAACTCTATCTTAAATTGAGAATGTTTTAAAATTTAAATTTTTTTTGAGTTAATAAAAAAATTATAATTTTTTAAAAATTTGAGAATTCTTTGGAATAAATAAAAATATTAATAAATTAATTAATTACATCTTAAATCAATAATGTTTTAAAGTTTGGATTTTTTTTGGAGTTAATAAAAAAATAATGAATTGACTAATTAACTGAATCTTAAATTTTAATAAAAAATTATAAATATAACTTGACATGATTTAAAATTAAAAATAAAATAATATATGTTTAAAGGGTTTATGTCATTGATATTACTTTTCTTTTATCAATGTCATTTAACAAATTTGATGGACATTTTTTAATTTATTATATTTTTTTATATTATAATATATTATTAAATTTAATTTTTTTAACTAATACTTACAAATATTATTGATTTAAAACATATTGATATATAATAAAATAAATTAATTTTTTTAAAGCCTGTGTAAAGTGCAAACAAATTAACCAATTAAGTCATTAATTTGAGAATTGACTTAGTATCCTAATTGTTACACAGACACTCCACATTAGCATTTCACAAACAGTGTTAAGGAATTAACGTGGGGACTTCTTTAAAAATTTCTAAAATATGAGGACTAATTTAATATATATATATATATATATAGACCAATTTACAAGCTTAAATAAAATATAGGGACTAAATAATTAATTTTTCTTTCCTTTTCAATTTAACACTCTCAATTTATTTTCAAATTAACGCAATTTAAACGCCATGATAATCCGTCTCTAACAACCAATGTGCCCTTAATCATTACAAGAAATGCCAACAAAAATTAATTCAATCGGCAAAATCAACTTTGACTGGGTTTCACATATCAAGTATACAATCAACAACAAATAAACTTTGGTTTAGCACTATTAGAATTATCTCGAAATTAAAATATTTGAACTCAAAATTCAATAAAAATTTAATTTAATTTTACAATGAGGTCTTATTGAAAATGAATTCTATGAAGTTTTGGTGAAATTTGTACACGTGCAATTGTAGTAAAATAAAAAGAAGAAAAGAGTTAAGTGACTCCAAAAAGTACGATGGATATATGTCCACTTCCTCCTTGTTAACCCATTTTTTTTTTATCTTCTTGCTGCCAAAAATATTGTATTATTCTTTTAACAAAAAAAAAATCTGCTTCACTTTTAGAAAAAGCTTGTCATTAATATCGTCCGAAAATTTTATTTAAGTTTCATATCATGGACCAGCCCAAAATATGCTGGGCCATGATGAGTAACCACATCTCCGTGTAATCCATTAACACAAGGCACATGGCGAGGGTCTGATTCATCACACGTTTGTCTGTTAAATTATTACTTATCTGAAGGCTTTGAGCAAGATCATGACGGACGCCACTCGACAGCTCCGTCTTCAACAGTAAGCCGACGTTTGGGGCTGGCCGGAAATTTTCACATAAATTGTCACCAAAAATATAAATTTCACGTAAATAGAGGTCATCCTAGCAAAAGTCGTATAACATCTGGGATCGGGATCCTACTAGTAGTATCCCCGCAAATCTGGTTCCGCGTTTCTCTCTCGATCCACTCTCAGTCCACTTCTCGCATTTCGCACACTCTGCTATGGCGGAATCAGCTTCTGGTGACTCCCCGTACACCCCTCCGCCTCCGGAGAGCAAGCCAGCACCTACCGAGCGTAAGAGTTGGGCCGATGAAGCAGACGAAGAAGTTCCAAATGAAACCAATGCGGCCTCCGGCTCATCATCAGCCTCCTCGCTTAACGTTGACGGATTAGCCATCGACGAGAATAAGAAGATTACTAAGTTCTTGGACGAACCCGAGGACTCCAACATCCAAGCGGTACAGTCTTTGTAGTTATGTTTGTTTTGTTTCATCTTAGATGCTGTTATACTCCAGCACTCTCTACTGTATAATAGAAGAGCTATTGAGAAACTAACTAAGATCTAGGCCAAATTTATGACTTTTCTACCATCAGTTAGTTTCTTAGAGAGGAATTATGGTTTTGTGCGAGCCGTTTTCTTGTCTAGATATTACCGGACAGGGAAATGCTCCCTTTTCTTTTTTTCTTTTTATCCTTTTTTTCACGATATTTGGCGCTGGTAAATGCAATCCATTTTTTAAAGGTAGCTTGTTGGTGCCGGGGCCTAGACTTCCTCTACTAAGGAATTAGATGTTTAAATTTGATGTAGGTTACATCTGGTGATACTCCATATACCTCAGCGAGCACCTTTGAAGATTTGAATCTCTCTCCGGAGTTGCTTAAAGGATTGTATGTTGAGATGAAATTCCAGAAGCCTAGCAAAATTCAAGCTATCAGTTTGCCAATGATTTTGAGCCCCCCTTTTAAGGATTTGATCGCACAGGCACATAATGGTTCAGGTAAGACAACATGTTTTGTGCTTGGAATGCTTAGTCGTGTTGATCCTAAGCTGCAGGCTCCTCAAGCTCTCTGCATTTGTCCAACTAGAGAATTAGCTATTCAGGTTAGTTTCTGTGCTTTTTATTCGTTGTCACTAGGATTGGAAAATGTGGTCTGTAGTTTGAGCGTAGTGGTGGTTACTAAAAATGCCAGAATGCGGAAGTTCTTCGAAAGATGGGCAAATACACTGGGATTAGTTCAGAATGTGCCATACCAACAGACAGCAGAGACTCTATTCCAATATCAAAACGGGCACCTATTATGGCACAAGTAGTGATTGGGACTCCTGGTACCTTGAAGAGGTGGATGTCATTTAAGAAACTGAGTGTAGTCAGATTAAAAATTCTTGTCTTTGATGAGGCTGATCAAATGCTTGCTGAGGTAATTTTGGCACGCTATTCAAATTTTACAATTGTTTTGTCATATTTTGAAGCTTCTTGGTAATCTAAGCAAGGTTAGCAAAGTTCATTATCTCTCTCCCTGAACATATTATTGCAACTCATTGGAGAGTTAGTCATATTTCCGAAGGAGTAATCTTAACTAGAAGATCAGAAGTTAATATTGTAGTATATCTAGCATTCTTACCCTATAATCATAACCTTGTTTAGCAATGATAAGGCTGTAGACCTCATATGAAGTACACTAGAGATTCTAGGGCATAGACTAAGGTTTGGGGAACTGTTTATGGTTTTTAAATTATTCAGGCATATATTTTGAAATATCTTAGGGTTTAGTTGTTAAATATGCAATAGGTTCATTTTATTAATTATTGTAAATCCTACTGTTGCAGGATGGTTTTAAAGATGATTCTTTGAGGATAATGAAAGACATAGAAAAAGTCAATACTAACTGTCAGGTTTGTCGAACTCTGTCCTCCCTATGCACTCGCATGCATGACATGTACATACATTGTGTGCCCACACATGTAGAGAAGTGTAGTTTGCAGGCACTTGTGTGCACCTTTGCAGGTGTTGCAGCTCTCTTGCTCTTTTGGTGTCCTTCTAGAAGTGGTAAAATACTTTTCAAGAAGAAAATAAAACACTGTATTGGTCTATTCAATAGAACACAGTGAATCACACTTTTAATTCAAAAGATAAAATACAGTTTAATATTATTTGACGTAATAATACTTCCCCCACCCTTCCTACATATGTTTGAAGGTAAATCTTTCTCCTTGATACCAATTGCTATGATAAAGTTTGAATATAAATAGAATGGAAATATAGTTGTTAGGTTTGACACTAAGAGTGTGTTTTGTTCGGCGTTTGAGAGCTTTAAAAGTCTGTTTTTACACCAAAATAGGAATTTGCCTTACAAATATTTTTGTTTGATTTAACGTGTGATTTTCTCCAAAAGTACATTTCGCCTTCAAACGCTCGTTTGCACAGAAGTAAAAGAAACTTTATTTTGCGTTGGGTGGACTATATTGGTAGTGAAACTAGATTTTTAGATGAAAGTTCCCAAATATAATTCATAGTTATGCGAAATCACGTTTGACTAAAATTAATTTGAAATTAAGTTAGTCCAAAATCACTTTTGTCCAACTCTAATCCAAACATGCACTAATTGATTGTAAAGATTAAAGAACCACAACATTCATGCCTGAATAAATGGTTTGTTTAATGTAGATGATATAGGAATCATTTTAGTGTCAGCTTGTACATGATCAATGTTTTATGCACAGATTATCCTATGTGTTTATAATTATATTAATTAAGGTCAGGATCTGACTTTTTCTGTTGGCATGTATTCCTCCATTCCAGGTTCTTCTGTTTTCTGCTACATTTAATGACATTGTCAAGAATTTTGTTTCAAGGACAGTTAAAAAGGATCATAATCAACTTTTTGTGAAGAAAGAAGAACTATCTTTAGAGGCAGTGAAGCAATACAAGGTGATATGTCTTGATGAACTTTCTAAGATCGAAGTGATTAAGGATTATATTTTCGAAATAGGAGAGAATGTGGGCCAAACTATTATATTTGTACGCACAAGAAATAGTGCAAAGATGTTGCATAAAGCACTTGTTGATTTGGGCTATGAGGTTACTTCCATACAAGGTGCTCTTGAGCATGAAGAAAGAGATAAGATTGTCAAGGAGTTCAGGGATGGTTTGACTCAAGTTCTTATATCAACTGATGTTCTTGCCCGAGGGTTTGATCAGCAGCAGGTGCTGGATTGGTTCTATTGTCTCACTTCCCATTTTTTGTATATTTTTCACTTCTCATATGCTCCTCAATGTGATGACATTCTTCCATTGCACTCTTGTTCAGGTCAATTTGGTTATCAATTATGATCTTCCCGTGAAACATACTGCTGAGTATACACGTGAACCTGAGCCTGATTATGAGGTGTATTTGCACAGAGTTGGTAGGGCTGGACGTTTTGGGCGCAAGGGTAAGTTTCTAGTTCATGGCTCATTAAATTGTCTGCTTCCTGCTTTGTACTTATTCAGTTTTGTAATTGGTGTTATCTATGACTCTAATTTCCTTTTAATACACATTTCCATTTGCCTGGGTAACAGGTACCTTAGCTAAGTTGTTTAATCAAATATTCTGCATGTTTAAAGAAGGGGCTATTCATGTGTAACAAATCACTCTGCTAGCATTATCCATTATATCACGAGGTTATACATTTTTCTTTATATTGAGTAATTGGCATCCTTTTCCTCAAAGGGGCTATTTTGGTGTGACCATATTTTATTGCTTCAAAAATTGATGTAAGCTTGTTCTCTGTCACTGATGGAACTAATAAAATTTTCAAGCAATTTAGTTGGACTGATTCACCCCTACTCATATGGTACTTGGCAACATCACAGTAGAATGTAAATATGCATTAGTTAAAGAAGAGACTATCAATATGTAACAAATCACTCTGCTGTAATTAGCCATGCTATCCATTATATTATGTGGTTATGCTTTTTTTCTTTTTCTTTTTTAATTGAATAATCGGCCCATTGTTTTCCTCAAAGGGGCAATTTTGGTGTGACAATAGTTTATTGGGTCAAAAATTGATGTAAGCTTGTTCTCTCTTTTGCTGATGGAACTAGTAACATTTTCAATCCACTTCGTTGGACTGATTCACCCTAGTCAGATGGTATTTGGCAATTATGTAACTATGTATGAGTTGGGCTACACAAGAACTCGCTATATGACTTTTAGAACTTTATTTTTATCCTTACTCTGTGAAAAAAATTCATTTAATTTTAGTCCCCATTAAGTTATGACGTTTCATTTGACATGTTCATTTTGTTTTGCACTTGTTTCATGTGATGCTGCAGGTGCTGTATTTAACCTGGTATGTGGTGAAAGGGATGAAAATCTCATGGCGAAGATTGAGAAGCACTTTGGCACTCAAGTGGCTGAGGTATGCTTCTGATTATTAATGACAGTATAGTATTATAGGATCATGTTCTGCGTGCAGTGTTTGTAGAATGTTGAATCTGCAAATTTTCACAATGGCTTGGTATTCTTATAGTAAGTTATGAATCTTACATAATTTGATTACATTTTTTCTTTCTTGGTGTTGATGTGGGGTGTAGGTACGAGAAAAAAGTGTTGAAGACTACAAAGGAGCTCTTAAGGAGGCTGGTTTACTGCAATGATATGAATCTACCGTAGCTAAAGGGTCTAGAGAACCTTTGTTGGATTTAGAATTTTTCAACAGTGAATTATTTTAAAGAAAAGAAATGTATCATATAGCGGTGGAGATGGTTCTCCGTTATTTGTTGGATAGTATGTGACTGTAATGGGGGTAATTCTTCATGACTGAAGTTGTACTTTCTTTTAGTTATACAACTCTATGAACAATGAAGAATCTTTTACAGAGATAAATTCGCACCTTGAAAGCTAGCGAAGCGAAAAAAAAAAAAAGAAGATAAGAATTATTAGAAAACAAAAACGACCTTAATTATATACAGAGGAAAGAATATTTTTTTTCGCAAGTTTATCTGCAGGTTAACAATTTTTAGGGAAAAAAATGAAGATAGATAACAATAAGCTAATTCTAATTTAAAAATTAGAAGCCTAAATTTCAATCATCCATGGCTTGAAGATGGGGCAAGGGATCAGAATTGTAGCAATACACGATAGCTGGGCTAGCTATTCCGCTGAGCTTTCACCGATTTTACCAAACCCGCATATTTTTGCCTTGTCTGTGTCTCGGCACTCCTGTACAAATCATCCATTATCATAAGCATCTCAATTGCCATCTTCTCTTGTGCAACCTCTATATTCTTCGGACCATAACATGCATGACCCAAATCGCTCAACATTTCCCAAAACTCTCTGAAAGTCCAAATCGCCAACCCAACTTCATTGTCTCTGTTATTCAAAACCTCCTCCAAACCACTCTTTACCCCCGAGCACGTGCCAACATCCACAATTGTTAATTTCTTGTCTTCAATGGACTTTATCTCAACCTTTTTACTTTCGAGAGCAGAAACTCACAAAACTCGTCTTTCGTGGAGGCAGGACTTGCTTTGACCATGCCTTTAATGGTTTTGAAATCCACATGCTTCACAAAAGCACTAAAAACTTCCTGGAAAAACATGTTGCTGGAGAGTTCGAGCATAATGTTAATTGTATTTAGTATGGTCTTGATTACAGCTTGCGTATATGCAATATAGCTGGTGTATATATCTAGTTGTTTAGCTTGATTAATCAGGTGATGGTAGGTGTGCTTAGCTGACGTGTTGTATCACATGGTAGGTGCAGTGTATTTCTGTTAGATTACCTTGGACACTTGGCAACACACTACTAGCTCACCCTTAAAAGAATGGATTATTTATTGATTCCTGAATGCATTCTTTCTCAGCAATTAGTTGAACTTCTGCATTCATTATCTTCCTTGGTTTTCAAACTTCGTATCAGAGACACTCTAGTTAAGCTCAGTGCTTAGCAATCAAGCCATCAATTCTACCTTGACTCCACTCTTGTCTAAACCCATTCTGTTCTCTTCTCTCTCATTTAAACTTGCACCATTAAGCTTGATTTTCAGAACTACTTGCTTTGGAAATAGATGGTTCTCCTTGTCATTAAGGGGAACAAACTCGATGCCTATCCATACAAAACTTAGGCATGCCCTCTTGAGTTTCTCTTTAATGATGTAGAGAAGAAAACTAGTCCAGCTCTTGAAGAATGGATAGCCACTAACCAATTCTTACTTGGTTGGCTTTATAACACGATGACCCCTGAAATTGCTTCTCAATTCCTCCATTGTGGCACCTCTCAAGAGCTATGGTAGGCTCTAAAAGACTTATCTGGAGTAGATAATAGATCTTACATTACCTTGTATAAGCGCGAATTACAATGCATTAGGGAAGGCTCCATGAAAATTGAGGAATATTTTACTAAGATGAAAACCATCGTAGACAATTTAACAATGGTTGGTAATCCTCTTCCATGGAATGATTTTATTACTCAAATGCTAGTTGATTTAGATATCGAATACACCCCTATAGTTTTCCAACTTTGCTAAGAAAGGTCATCTATCCTAGATTGACTTACAAACTGCTCTTCTCACTTATGAGAGCATAATAGAATAATTAAACAATCTCATCAATTTAACTCTTTAGGCAATCTATTGCAAATCCAACTACTCATAAACCTGACTCTCAATTTCAAAATTCTAACTCTCATTGAGGTCATTGACATGGAAATTGTGGTAATAAAGGTGGTAGAGGATGGGGAAAAAATTTTTGAAATTATAAACCTAATTTTTAAGTCTGTGGCAAAGTTGGACTTATAACTGCGGATTGTTATTATTGTTTTGATAGAAATTACATGGGGTCAACTCCTAATAATTGGAATAACAAGATTGAACATCAATCTCGTAATGCTTATAGTGTCATTGCTTCACTACAAGTTGTGAACGATCCAAGCTAGCACATAGACTTTGGAGCCAGTCACTATGTAACTAGTGATGACGCATACATTGATTAGTTTACTAGGGATTATCGTAAGCACAAGCTAACTATTGGTAATGGTGCTCAAATTAATATTCATAATAAAGGTAGCTCCCACATTATATACTCTAATCCTCAGCAGTCCAAACCTCATTCTCTTCTCTTGCATAATATTTAACATGTTTTTAAAATTACTAAGAACCTAATGAATGTTTCTCAATTGGTTTTTTGATAATCATGTTTCATTTGAATTTAATTTAAATGGCTTTTTTGTGAAGGATTAGGTGATAGGCAAGGTACTGCACCACAAGAAGACTAAAGATGGTATCTATCAAATTTAACACACTAAAGTTAGCATTACCAGTTCTTCTAATCTTTCCTTTTTTGCTTTACTTTTTGCCAAAGAAGAGTGGTATTGAAAGCTTGGTCATCCATTTACTCCTATTGTTTCTTAAATTTTACAAGAATGTAATATAAAAAATTCTAATAATGATACATATGATGCTTGTTAATATGGGAAGACCTATAATATACCATTTAAGATATCTTATTTATATGCTAAACATCCCTTAAACTTAATACATTTAGATATTTAAGGTCCTTCTCCATTTGCTTCTAAAGAAATTTTTTGTTATTATATCCATCTCGTTAATATTAAATTCGCTTTACGCCCATAAAAACAAAAGATATGGTTGTTAAAGCCTTCATTGTTTTTAAAAATTTGGTAGGAAAAAAATTTGAGCAAAAGATTAAAACCTTGCAAAGTGACAAGAGGGGAGAGTTTAAGAGTTTTACCAACCTTGTGTCATCTTCTAGCATTATTTTTAAGTTCTCTTGGCTTTACAGTTTTGCCCAAACAAAAGAGCTAAAAGTAAACACCATCATATAGTTGAACTAGGACTAACTTTCCTTGTAAAAGCTAAAATGTCACTATTATATTGGTGGTATGCCTTTCTAACCTCTACATTCCTTATTAATAGACTTTCTACTTTTGTACTTCAAGCATAATCACTTTCTCTCGTCTTTTTAACCTTTTTACTTTAAACTAGATTGTAAGTCACTCAAACCTTTCGGTTATACTTGCCTTCCTTGCTTAAAACCCTATAACCAACATAAGTTTCAATTTCACTCCATTAAATATTTTTTTCTTGGATATAGTTTTTCTAACAAAGGCTATGAGTGTTTGAGTCCTATTGCAAAGGTCTATGTTTCAAGACATGTCATCTTCAATAAACATGAATTTCCCTTCCAAAGTGGTTTTCTTAATACCACACAAACACTAAAACTTGCAAATATTTCCACTGATGAATTAACTTTTCTTGGCTTCATTTCAAAATAGTAAATTAGTCAAAATATGGTTACTATAAGAAAGAGGGGAATTCATAAGCCTTAATATCCTTTTATTGGATTTGCACATACCACTCTAAGTGACAAACCAGAGCCTTAAATAGCCAAAAATGACCTTGATTATTCCCCACTAGAAATGTGCAATGGCAATAGAGTTTGAAGCATTACTTAGAAATAAAACATGGTCATTTGTCCCCTCTAATCCTTTATAAAATGTAGTTGGAAGCAAGTGAGTGTTTAAAACAAAATCTAGCTTAGGTGGTTTTTTCCATTGCTCCAAATCCTGCCTTGCAGCTAAAGGTTTACACCAGGATCCTATCATTCATTTTAGTAAAATTTGGCCCAATGATCAAGCCTGTAATAGTAAGACTTATACTTACTCTTGTTGTAACTCATGATTGGGAGGTTTTATAACTAGACATTGATAATGCTTTTGCAAATGGAAGCTTGCAAGAGACTATATTCATGACTCAACTTAAAGGGTTTGGAGATCCTACTTTGCTATCTCATGTATGCAAATTTTCAAAGGCTATGTATGGTTTAAAGTAAGCTTTAAGAGCTTGGCATGACAAGTTGAAAACCACCTTGCTCGAATGAAAATATTTTAATACTAAAGCAAACAAATATTTGTTTGTGTTCAAGGATAGAGGCAAAATTATCATCTGACATTTTTGTCACTAGGAATGACTCCAAATGTCTTCAACAATTCATTAAAGAACTTCGAAGTAGATTTTCTCTAAAGGACTTAGGCCTTCTTCATTATTTTATGGGGGTTGAAGCCAATAGAGATCAAACTCAAATTTATCTTAATCAATCAAAGTATATTCTTGATATTTTGAAGAGACTTAACATGCTAGATATTGCCCCTTGCCCAACACTTATGGTGGCAAGTTGAAATCTTTTTGCATTAAATGGTGAACTTTTACAAAATCCTACCAAGTAACGTATAGCTATTGGTGCCTTGCAACACCTCATTATAACTAGATCAAACATTTCTTTTGCTGTCAATTGTCTTAGTCAATTTGTAAGTTCCTATACTAAATTTCATTGGCAAGTGATTATGAGGATACTGCATTATTTTAAGGGGACTATACATAATAGGTTTAATACTAAACCTTTACTACCTTTATACTTTTGGTTTTTCTTATGCATATTGGGCAACTAATCCTAATGACAGGAAATCTATAGGTTGATTTTGTGTTTATTTTAGTAATTCTTTGGTAGCTTGTTCTTTCAAGAAACAAAAAGTGGTCTTTAAATCTAGTATCGAATCCAAATATTGATTACTAGCATATGTTGCAGTAGAAATTGCATGGATTAAATCTCTTCTTAAAGAAGTAAGCTTTTATCCACACCAACCCCATTAATCTAGTGTGACTATATTAGTGTTATAGTCTTAGTTGCCAACCTTGTGCTACATGTTTTCACTACGTATATTGAAATTGACATGCAATATGTTTGTGATAAGGTGTTAGCAAAACAACTCTCAATTTTCTATGTGCCTTTTGCAAACAAGGTAAGTGTGAGCCACCTACCAGTTTGAGAAGGGAGTTAAAACATAATGCTAATTGCGTTTAGTGTAGTTTTGATTATAGTCAGCATGTATGTAATATGAATCATGTATATATCTAATCATTTAACTTGATTAGTCACGTAATGGCAGGTGTGGCTAGCTGATGTGTTGTATCATATGATAAGTACAATGTTTTAAAGTTAAATTTCCTTAAGACTCTTGGCAGCACACTATTAGCTCACCTTTAAAAGAATGTATTAAGTGTTGAGTTTTTCAATTTGTTATCTTTCCTTATTTTCAAACTTAAAGGGACCTTTTTTTTTTTTTTTGGGTGAAAATAGGTGAAGCTTTGGTTCTGAAATGGAGCATATTAACCCTTTTTCTGAGCTAATAAAGTTGTGTGCAATTGTGTTAAAAGAGAACCACAACGAGATTGGTACCTCTGAATTTCTTAGAGCTTTCTCTTACATCATCCACAATGAGGGAATCCCATATCTTTTAATAAAGCTCAAAGGCTTTCTTCGTCTCAAAGGTAAGAATGTGTATAAAGCCAGTAGCCATATACATTGGATTTCATAATTTTTCCTTAGATGTGTACAGTGTAGGAATCTTTTTAGAAGTCTCAGCATATGACTTTAATGTGGAGGGTAATTTTCATATACAAAGTTCTTGATGGATTGAAGGGGGCTTTATGGGTAGTGTGGGTGGTTATGATGTCACTTAAGGCTATAAGGTTATAAACAAGCAAGAGGACATTAGGTTCTTCTAGGTGAGCTTCAACATACCTACCTTTTTTAGGACAAAATGCTTATCAACAAGTTTCATATTTATGTCTCTTAGAAATAAAGGACAAAGTAACATAATGATATGGTTTTTGAACTAAACACTAAAAGGAGCACGAATTTACATGTCTTCGATATTTTGGTTTCAACTTTTTGGAATGCATAAAGACTAGATGGAGGTTAATTAATTAGTATTTTTATTGTGTATTTCATAATATATGGATGAAGGTAAGATAATATAGGGGACTTGCATATTATTATGCCTAACTAATCTACGTTGAAATTGGGAAACCTATTTTGCTATGTAAATAATGACTTATTTTGAAAAAAAAAAAATGCATGCTTGGTTAGTCATGTATGGATATAGCTTTTCAAATATGTGCTAAGTTCATAATGGGGGATCTATAAAGTAGCATATTTGAACTATTGGATGATACGAACCAAATATGTTACTGCTGAAAAGTAAATTTTTGAACCACAAAAATTTTGAATTATTGGATTTTCATCCTTATAGTGTATGTAGAGGAGGTGAATAGGTGCTCTAGTATATTAAAACAATTTTTAAGTTAAATTTACAATAATAATATTGTTTTTCAAATATTGTAGTCATGTGTCTGAAGGAAACAATCAAGTACTAGAATGTTAGAAAAAAAAAAATGATTGTTGGAAGAATTTAGTGCCTGAAAATTGACTTTAAGGTGCCAAAACACTTTAATTGAAAATCTTTTAAAGAAAAAGTTAGAAAGAGGAAGACACAATAACTTATAAGAATATCATAATCTTTGGTATAAGCTTTAATTTCTTTTTTTTTTTGATAAGTGGTATAAACTTTAAGTTCAAACCATAAAAAGGATCGTTTAAATACTTGAAAGATAATAAGTTCAAAGATAAATGTAATGTACATTTTAGCACCTAAAAGTTAGATTCCATTGCCTAAAGGATATTTTAGATGTTTCAAAACAATTTTTAAGTACCTGAAAGTTATACAGAAATTTAATAGAAAATGGAAGAATAAGATTTACATAAGCAAATTTATCCTTGTTCGAATTCTCTTGTCTTACATCCAATCCCCTTTAAAATTAAAAAGAATTTCATTAAATCAAAGTTTACAAGTGTTTTAACGTACTGACAATAAACCAGGTTTATATTTCACCCCAAATCTAGGTTTTCTGTGCTTGCTTAAAATACAAAGTTTATAGCTCGCCTCAAACTTAGGTTTTCCATGCTCACCCAAAACACAAGGTTTATAATGTGAACACCTCACCTGTAATTACTTAATTATTTAATTAATTGATTCACTAATTAATTAATAATTAAGCAAATGAGGAATATAAAAAATGACAAAGGCTCAAATGACATTATCAAGTGGAGGCAATTTGAAATTAAAAATAAATAATGGGAGAACTTTAAGGCAAGCAAAATCAAAACCTAAAAATAAGAATTAATTAATAATAAAAATAAAAGTAAAAAAATCATAAAAATGGAAAAATAATACAAAACACAAAAATAGGAAATTAGAAAGTTCAAAAATAAACATTAATAGTGATAATAATAAAAATTAGAAAAATCAAAATCAAAATAAAAAGATGAATCAAATCAAAAAGTAAAGAAATATAATATAATATAAATAATCAATAATCAAAAAGAAAAAAAAGAAGAAGGAAGAGACAAAATGTGTAAAAGCATGCATGAACTTTTCTATCCTCAAAAGAAGAGAAAGCAGCTTCTCCCTGTAAGTTGTCGACAAGCTACACACGCTTCCTCTGCATGCCGATGGAAGGGATAGGAGCAGAGCATGACATGACGGCTGAAGTCTCTATAAAAGGAGAGACCGAGGCTAGAAGAAGGGAAAGGAAGCTGAGACCGAGGACAGAGAGAAAGATGAGAGTGCAACCATAGGTCGAGAAGAAAAAGAAGGAAAGAGAAGAAGAAGGAGGAGAGAGAAGTGTTGCCGGAGAGCTCGTGTAGTCATGAACTAAGAAGAGAGAGAGAAAGAAAGAGAAGGCTGAGAAGGGAGAGGATCAAGAAAGTTAACGGAGGAGAAGGACCGAAAAACTGATGGAGGTGGGGGGCCAAGAAGAGAAGAGAAGGTTGAAAAGAAAGGAAGAAGAAAAGAAGGAAAAAGGAGAATCACCCCCTATTTTGAGCTCTGAAAATAGAGCTGAACAGAGGAAGAAGGAAATGGGAAGAAGAAGAAAAGAGAAGGCTGAGGAGGGAAAAGGACCGATAAATCTGATGGAGGAGAAGGATCGAAAAAAATTGACAAGGATGGGGGGTGCCGAGAAGAAAAGAAAAGGCTGAGAAGAGAAAAGAAAAGAGAAATGAAGAAAGGAAGAGGAATATGAAGAAAAGAGAAGGCTGAGAGGAGAAGAGGAAGGAAAAGGCTGGGAAGAGAAAAGGAAGGTGAAAGAAGAAGAGGCACTCAGCCCCTATTTTCCCAGTCGAGGAACAAAGGTTTCGAACCATGGTGGAGAGCTTGGAGTGAGACAAACTGAGAAAGAATAGAGGAGAAGGAAGAGGCATTCTCTCATTTGAGCAAAAGTGAAGCACCCTAAAGAGGAAAATATGTGAGGTATGACTACATGGGGGAGTTGCATGCATGGTGAACACCGTTCTTACGTTTTACATCAGATCATGTTTTAGTTGTTTACCAATGTTTTTTTATTTTATTTATTATTATTATTATTATTGTCATTTTTTAAAATATCAATATGCGAATAATTTTGGCATTACATGTAAGGTTTTAAAACAAATCATCGTGTGGGAATATTATTCTCCTTGAGTACTTGAGGTCGTGTGAGATTTTAATCTCCTTAGACCCCGAAAATCAGTACATACTTTTTTAAAAAAAAATGCAAAAATAAATATCTTAATTAAATAAATTTTTTATTTATAAAATTTAATTAATTAAAAAGTGCCACGTGAAACTTGAGTCTCCGTAGACTTTGGGAAATCAATTTTGTTAAAAATAAAACTAAAAGAATTCTAATTTCAAAACCCTTAAGAATATATAAAAAATAAAAAACCTAAGAAATATCAAATATTTTCTTCCATATTTTGGGTTCTCGCATGAGACTGCTTGTTTCCTCAAGTACTTAAAAGTTAACTAATAGAGACCATGTGAGACTCTGAGTTTCCTCAGCTTTTGAAAGTTAATATATGTTTTCAAAACATAAAGTGAGAAAATTTCAAAATTCAAAAAGGAGAGTTTATTCTACCTGTCATTTATAGTCTTAAAAAGTGATTTTTGCATTATAATCCCATTTTTGAAATTAAAACATAAATCCAAAAATCTGAGAAATCTTAAATTCAAAAATCCTAAAAATGTTTTTCCATTATAATTTTACTTTAAGCTGAAAATAACTTATAATTTCAAAAATAAAAGAATCATAAATAAATAGAAAATCCTAAAAAAAAAACCTTCCTTTTAATTTCAACCCCACCTTTAAAATTAAAACAAAAATAAAAAAATAAATCCAAAAATACGAAAAATGGTTTTTTTTTCGTCCTAATTTCACAATAAATTCCAATTTTGAAAATCCAGGAATAAATAAATTCAAAAATCCAAAAATATTTTCCATTCCAAACAATATAGACTCCCAAAAATCTTAAAGTTTTTGCTCATTATCGTTTCATTTAAATTCCAAAAATAAAGATTAAAATTCTAAAACTAAACAAAAATTAAAAAGAAGAAAAATGAAGAGATCAAAAGAGTTAGATTAATCGGGTTGTTGTAAATCAAAACACACAAATCTCATTCCAATCCTATTTTGTTTATGAAAATTTGTTTAATTTGAGCTCTTCTGTTCTCACTATAAAAATTAAAAATCACCGACCAATAAATACGCCATTTTGGTCAAACTACGTAGACTTTGATCCTTATCACAGGATACATAGGCCCTAGGCTTTCATCCTAGGTCAAGTTCGCCCTTTTGTAAATATTTATTTGTTTATTTTCATATTTGTTGTTTTTGTTTTCTTTGTTTAACAAGCATGCATGTCAATAAATGATAATTGATATAATTTTAAAGTCATATTCTATTTCAACTGACTAGTTTAAGGTAACTGTCCTTATGGAAGAGTGTTGTGGGGTGTCTAACACCTTCCTTATGCTCAAATAGAATCCCGAACCCATCTTTGTTTTTGCAGACCATTTTGCCTTTTTATTTTTTATTTTTGTTTTAAAGTGGTTTTCCAAAGTTTTTTGTTAAAAATTTTGGTGGCGACTCTAGTGAATTGATTTTCAAGATTCATTTTAGGAATTAATTTAAACACATTTTATTATTTACGTTGAAAGGTCGGTTACAACATATAACTTAGAATAAGATGAGTTACCCTTTCACAACAACAAATTCATGTATGCTCGAATTTCAAGTTCTTGATAGCTAGATATGAATACCTGAAACTAGGATCATTTCCCTTTCGATCATTTCAGAGCTTCTCTCTCATCTCCATGCTCTTCAAGCTCTGTCAAATCTATGTTATCTTTTCTCCTTTTATAAATTTGAAGGATATGACCGCTATTATTCAAAAAGTCTTTTTCAATTTTACAAAATTTGAATATTAAACTCAATAAAGGTGATGATAGAGAGATTTTATGATGGAGGCTTCATGACAACTATTCTTTACATCTTTCTTGCGTATGATTCTTCAAATAGTCCATGCTAAACTTGTCATTGGGTTGTCGGAACATGAATAGAAGAAAGATAAGTGCTTTTTGAACTTGTACTTTCATGTTTCCCACTCTTCTTCTCTTTTGTGGGTTTATACTTCAGGGACTTGTGACAATGATATAGTTCCACTTTGTCTATACTTTAATGTTTAACAACAACCTTTTAGCATGTTACTTTCCTTTTTGATAGCTTTGTAGTGGTAGATAACTTCTGCACTTTGTCTCTTACTTTTTGACTTGCTAGCAAATGCTTAGGTTGTCACTTTTCTTGGATGTACAATGAACTTTCTTAGAGTTGTCTACAATGCACTTTCAAGGGTTTGATTGTCATATTTAAGTGTTGAAACTAGGTGTAGTATAAAGCAAATTTTTCATATTTTTCTTCCAATATTTTTTGTGTTTTTTACTCCACTCTCTTCAATTTGATATTTTTCCTCATATAAGAATTCAATATATGACCGTTGCATTTCAAAATGAAGCTTCCTTCTCTGTCAAATTTGAATGTTGAGATTTAAGAAAAAGAAGAAAGGGGAGAAGTGTAATTATAGAGTACATAGCTAGGGCTTCTTTTAACATTTTTGGAATCTAAAACATGCTTTTGATTCTTAAATAAGTGCAGCATAGTATCATTATGGCTTTGGACAACCTAGTCTTCATATGGTTCTTTTCATGAGTGTGTAGCCTTGGTTGGAGAAGATGATGACTTTGTTTTAGAGCTTTTCTTCTGTCTACCATGTTTTTCTTCTCTCTCTTTCCTTGTAATTTTTTGCCAAAATTGCAAAGAAACTTTCTACACTTTTGGAGGCTTTTTTTTATTTGCATACTTATACTAGAGTCAAACACTTTTCGTTAAACATTGGAACTTGTCTCCTCCTTTTTAATTTTTGCATTGATAGCATTGTTGTACTTATTCACTAGTCTTCACATAATATCTTTTGCATGTTGCCTCTCTACACTTTATCTACTTTCTTCACTTTGCTTGCTGCGGGTATCATAGTTGACTTTATTTTGTCCCTTTTTGTCCTTTTTAGATTAGAAAAATTAAAATATGGGACACAAAAGAAAGTGTAATATGGGCTTTATAGATAAATGTGCTTATAAATAATTTTGGGTCCAATTGTAATGTGTTGGGCTTAAATAAAGCCCTTTTGGGCTGAACAAAATTTAATGTAATATGGACTTCATATTTAAATATGCATTTTAAATCATTGGGGCTTATTTGTAACAAAATCAACTTATATATAAACAAATCAATTGCTTGGACTCTGTTTAAAATGAGATAAATTTATGAAATATAGCCTAATTTATACTTACACAAGTTAACCCATCAACTAAGTTCAAACAAGATAAATTTGTAAAGTATAATCCAATGTAAATTTTCACATGTTAGCCATGTAAATATTAGTTAACTAAGCCTAATAATTAAATTCCTTTACTTTGACTTAATGCTTTTCATATATTAAATTTAACTTTTGTTATCATCATAATAAATTAATATCATAATTAAACCTTGGGTCAGCACATCCAATGGTCTACATGCTTGTTGCAGCAATCCTTGTCCATCTAAAATGGATCACTAATGCAGGGATCCATTTAGAAAGTGATAAAGGGGAGGGAAGAGAGAGAAAATCAAGAATAGTAAATTAACGTTGTTTTCTCTCTCTTCTTGTTTCTTTCTCTGTCAAAATGCAAGGGATATGAATCAGTGCCAAATCTAGCTTTTGGATGAAAGTGGGATTTACTTTATATCCAAGTAAAGTGAAACAACCAATGGATGAACTAAGACACAATTCACGAGTTTGAATGATTAGGTTTATAAGAAACAGACAGTCACATTCATTAAGGCTGATGGTAGAAAGTCATGAGTGAAGCTTAATTACCTGATATCACAATTTGATTGAACCAAAGTCAATCCAAGATAGTAAATTCACTTCTTTTTTTCTTTTCAAGAATTCTTTTGGACGAAAACTTTTTTGAAGGATCCAACATTCAAATGTTAGACAATGTTTGCTATTTATTTAAGGTAAAAAATTTAATTAAGAATTTTACACTTCCTTTCCATAAGTGTTACCTCCAAGAAAGGTACAATACCTCATAGTTGGTCTCTTATCTATAAGTGTTACCATGCCTTCACTATAAAATTTTATACTTCGGCTAATGTCATATTTGCTGAACATACCCCTTTTTTCCCCACATCCTATCTTTAAGAGATCTTAATAGTGGAAGATAGTACTTGAGAGTCCTTAGAACCTCTTATAAGTCTTTATTTTCCTCATCAAAGTCTTAGACCAAACTCATTTGATTCCACCACATTTCTTGAGCCTATCTTTGATCCAGTCAATGTTAATTGCAACCTTCCCCAATCCCCTCTAGTATACTTAAAGAGGAAAACCGTTCCATAACTAACACAAGTTCAAGAATTCAATTCAAGTTTTGAAAATGAAAATATAGTATAACCCAATCTACCACCTACTAAGACATTGAATGAAAGTAGAGATCACCTCCATCTCTTGATCTTCCCATAGCTCTTAGAAAAGGAAATAGAAAATGTACTAAACACCCTCTTTATCCCTCATGCCATTGTATCCCCTTAGAACGATTACATTTAGCACATAGAAGTTTTATTGTGAGTATAAACAATATTGCTATAATATTACTATTCCTAATATTGTTTGAGGCATTGTCCAAAAAGGATTGGAGAGATGCTATGAGGGAGGAGATGAATGCTTTAGAAAAGAATAACACATGAAAAATTGTAGACAAACCATAATTGTACACAAACCACTGGAAAAAAATATCGTCAATTATAAATAGATCTTTATAGTAAAATACAAGGCAAATTGTTCCTTGAAAAATATAAAATAAAATTAGTAACTAAAAGGTACACTCAAACTTATGGGGTTAATTATCAGAAAATTTTTGCTCCAATGGCAAAGATAAACATTGTCACTTTTATTATTATTGGCTGCTCACTTTGGTTGGCAACTTTTTTAATATAATGTGAAGAATGCATTCTTTCAAGGTAATTTATAGAGTAAAACAATACTCCAGGGGCATGATTTATAAGATTTGCAAAGGTGATGAAACGTTCCGTCTATAAACAAAGTCAAAAAGGGATTATACAGTCAAAGAGATTATACACCCTTCATTAAACATTCAGCTTTGATACCATAACAACAGTACAAAAGTTGTTAAAACTTTATTCTTAAGTTATAATTCATCTATACAAAGCCACACCTATATATACTGGACGTTGCAAGATAAAAAGGAAATAAAATCATTACAAATTAATCTATATAAACCTAAATCAGGAAAAAGAAAACCTAGAGTAACTCTAATCATATCCCTTAATATAAGGGATTAAATTAAATCACCCTAATACATATATTTGCATCATATACATCTTGACAGTTTTTTAGATAGTTGTTACTGAATTTTCTTAATTAAAACATAAGAAATCATTTTAAAATATTCGGTCTCATAAGACTCATTAAAATCTTACGTCACGATTTTATTCATCAATTTAACATGAATTTTACTAGACAGCATAAATGAACAAGACGCCTCTATTTGTTGGCATGATCCGAAGGATAATACGGAAGCTTAACTACTTTCAACAATTTGAATACTTCTATGTGAGTACAGATGATTAACTATAGGCATCACAATATATTACAAATGTTTAGCCTTTATGGAGATGTCGATAAGCCCTGGAACTTTTAGTTGATTCAATAATGAGCAACCAATCAAATGAGCCAGACAAGTCATTCTTGAAAATTTAGAAAATATAAATTAAACACGCAGTTACCAATATTTATGTCATGAGACAAAGTAGATTATATTTAAGCTCTTTAAGTAACCGTAGATGCTAAAACAAACTGAATTCCCAATCTATACATATGAACGTTTGGTATTGCTGGTGAGGGAGAGATGAAGAAGATCTTTAATGGAGGACTACTATATCCAAAAGAATAAAGCCAAAAACAAATGCGGACCTTTCCTCGACATAAAGGAAGCCACTTTCTTAATTTGCACATCCCCCACGTGGCTCTCATACACCTGATGGTGTTCTAGCGGCAAGATGTATGAGAGCTCTCTTATGGTAATTAGTACGAAGCTTCTTGTATTTCTGCATGAAAGTTACAAGGTCAATCTCTCTATCAAGGAGCTGTTGGTGCAGATTTTCAGATTCCTCTTCCGTCTTATTCATAGCCTCTGCAAGATCATTTTATGACTCCATCATAAATTTTTAATTATTAACTATTTTGTGATCACCAAACTTTAAAATCAAATCATTTCATTTCATACCGTGAAGCTGTTGTAGAAGGGAAGCTGGGGAATTGAACCTCAATGTTTCTTCTTTCTTCTTCTCAAGTTCATTAAGTTTCTCTTGAGCAGCCGCTAACTCAGTTGTCCGAATTATTCTACACTGTTCCCAAAGGAGGAGAGGAAATATTCCATGGTTAGCACTTAGCACAAGAACTCCATACACACACAGACACACATGTATGTATGTATAATTCTTAGGTGTGTCACCTGATTCTTTAGTTCCATGATACGAGGTTCCTTTTGTAGATTTTCCTCTGTAATAAAAGAATAACAAAAAAAGAATAAGTTAGGAAAGTTCTCGGATATTCAACCACTAGCCACCATACCAAAGAAAAGGAATTACGTATATATAACTCACCAGCAAGCTGCGTGGTCTCCTTGCAAAGTTCATCTTTCAGCTGATCATATAGGAATGAAGAATAGTTAAAAATATAAGCAGAAACACATTCCAACATATGCAAGGTAAACAATGCAACTGCAGAAAACTTTACATAGAGCAATAGAACCACAAAACCCTCACTTGGGAGTTTTCTACCATCTTCTTTGGGATAGGGTACAATTACAACTAAGGCGATCACGTCTTAATTGTGCACAACTTCACAAGTAGCCATATCTGAAATTAGGTGATCCCACTTAGATCTATTTTCTGCTAAACTCAAAGGGAACCACTTGTGCACAATAGTGCAAAGTTGTGAGTGCCCGAGTTATGTGAGTAGCACATTGTTTCAATTATTTCGCACACATGTAGGAATGTCAATGCTGATTGCTGACATTGACACATCCAGTATAGCAACTTTACATATTAAAATAATAGGACATACAATTTGCTTTAATCTGCATACTCTTCCTCTTTCACTGTCATCCATAAACCAAAAGACAGCCATTACTCCCCTTACTCCTAATTGTAGATGTTTGGTAAAAATCACAAGGGGAAAAAATGCAACCAAAAAGTTGAAAATTGTGGTCCAAAGCCATGTGCTATAAACGCACATTAAAATACAGATTGCGATGGAATATGCTATTCCAAACTGAAATACACTATTCTGGGGAACACAATAAAGTGAGACGTTTTGGTTCATTAACTCTAAAGAAAAATTAATGAAAGAAAATTATTAATATTACTTGTAAGTCTGGTGGCCCCAAGAACTTTTGACTATTTGTACAATTCAACAGTTCCATCTCTAATGAAAAATAGCTGATTTCAAAATCTCTCATGAATATTTTACTGTCAGCATATCCTCATTTCTTACATTACATCCAAAGAAAATTCAGGGAGTATACTTCCTCCACATCTTCTCTGGGAAAAAATTACTTTTATGGCCTCCTTGTAGGTTTCAGTGAATGGATTTTAGGGGGTGTCCCCAGTCCCCTATGGATTTACAGGGGGATTGAATGGCTCTTCTGAGTTAACAAGCCTTGGTCTTTTGCTTTTGTTTCTTCCTTTTAATTGAGGATCATCTCTTGCTCTCTCTTTTTGTATTATTTTCTCTTCTCATCATTAAACTTTCTTTTCCAATAGAAATATATAATGCTAGAAATTTCTAAATATATAAACCAGCATAAACACAATGGAGGTAACAGTAAGCAACTTACATTATTTTGAATTTTGACCTGATCAAGTGAAAGTAAAAACTGCTGGTATGCATCTTTGTCAGATAAAAGCTTTCGTAGCTCATCAACACTGAACAATTTTGAAAAGTGAATAAGAGAAACAAGATAACTGATATTTAAAAATATAAATGGAACAAAATTAAATTCTCAGACTTATTGAGAATGCTAATTGAAACTACCAGGGCCACTCCTATGAGTATCCATCAACAGAATGCAATGAACAACAAATTTTTTACTATCAGGACTCTAGAAAACAATAGCTTTAGAACCTGTGATCTCAACATGAAAAATTATGATAATATATATATATATATATATATATATATATATATATATAGAGCCTTTAAACAGTCTTCTGAAAAAACAGATAATTTTAAAAAATTTTGAATTAAGAAATCCCTCTCAGATATTCCACAGACAAAGCAGACATATCATAGTGACACCCATAACAAAATTCAAGTCAAATGGCCAAAAAGTATACATATTGGGCATTCCATGTCTACTTTTTGCACCATGCAACCGAAATGTAAATTACACAGCACAGTCAAACATCAACTGTATCTGCCAAGTTCTTCCCAACGATTTTTAAAAACAAATCCAACGAACTCTTAAGTCTTAACAATAAGGCTGTCAAACAAAGTTGAGCCTAATGTTATTATCAAATTTAAGAAGTAAATTTCAATTTCGTTATCAGATGAAAAATTTTAATTTCAAACGTCAAAGCAGAAAAAGAGATGGCATCACCCTGTTCAAATAAAATGAACCTTACCTTTTGTCCTTCAAAGCAGCAATAACTCCTGCAGCTTCAGTGGGTGAAACATTTGAAGGAGACTGCAATCTTTCAGTAGGTCTCTGTGAACCGTAGCTGCTTGAGGAAGTGCCACCGGGTGTGGCAGGCCTAGAAGAACTTGGTGAGGTTACTACAGATGGAGGATACCAGGACTGTGTAGAAGTAGAACCATCCTGGGGGCGTGGCTGAGATTGTCTTTCTGGTGATCCCCTGTATGTAAACAAGATAATGCCCATAGTATAAGCTAATTCAAGATGGACAGGAAATCATGGTCTAAGGCAAAAGAAGAAACCTATGGAATCAGAATTGAAATTCTTTTTCTCATAGTCATATTTTAGAAATACCAAACCTCAATGTCAGTCTCAGCATCAGAGCCAAAAAATATGACTGCAGGCACCACTACAATCAAATATCAAGAACTATTCCACTATTATTCTTGTACATTCAAGTAAATAGCATTAACAATGTTTCGTCATATCTATTTTAAATTAAAAAAAAAAAACAATGTTTTGGCATTTAAATTCAAATTTGTTTCTTGAAGAGTCAAATACATCGAACCTAGGATCAATCAAATCAAGACATACAAACAAATAGAACATTCTTCTTGAAGGTGGAATAGACAAATAGAAAGTCCTCTTAGATGACCAAGGTCGACATCATCCACATATGGGTAATATATATATGCACAACAAAGGTAACATGCTTGCTATATCGAAAGGCCTAAAAGTGCAATTGTAATCAACTCTCAAAGAAGAACGGTGCCATAGCGAAGAAATTCCTCGCATAACAAGAAGAATCAATAGGCCAAAGACATACAAAATTGCAGCTAATATGAGGGTTTAGGAAGATAATTACCAGAATCTGAACATCGCAAACTGGATCCAAATAGCTGATTCTCGAGACGAAAAAGTAACAGAAACGAACTAATCCTGAAAGATAGAAATAAGAGCAAAGAGGTTGTCTTGTGTATTTTCTCCTCGCTTCCGATTTTGTTCCCCCCAAGCAACGTTTCGGACTTCCGATACGCGTCGACCCTTTTTCTTACTAAGATGGATTTATGACTAAGCGACCGTCTTATTGGGGGCAGAAACTAACCAAATAAAATTATTTAGAAAATCCCGCTTCCTTTTTTAATGGTCTCTTTTCTGAACAAACAACTTCTTATTGGGCATGAAAGGCAATACGGGCCATGCCCATTTTAGTTATTGGTCTAATATTCGATATTTGACCCAATATTTGATTTTTCTTTTGCCATTAATAATTGCTCATGTTTCATTTGACCCTACTACTATTACGAAGACCTAACTAGGCTAGATTTGTATGCTTGAAACGTCCACAAAACAAAAAATAAAAAAGGCGGGGTCAGATAAAAAATGGTTCAAAAGATGAGCAAATGATAAAAACCAAAAAAAAATCAAGTGGGGTTACAAAGAAGGACCTTTTCTTCAGGCATGCACCGGTTCATAATTCCTCATCGAGGAATCATTAAAATTGAGATTGTAGTGGATGACTGTAACAATGTTCTAAAATCTTTTCGTTTTTTTTCTTTTTACTCAAAAGAGAAACACTTTATTCAATTATAGGGAAGAGGGAGGGATAAAATCTCATACATGAAAACTAGCATACAGGACAGAGGCCCTAGCTAAACTAACAAGAAATATCAGTTCTTGTTTCTAAAACATTCTTACAGTCTTGGATAATGGTACCAAGTTCAGACACAAACAGTATCAATCGAATGAAGTGGAAATACAACATTCTGTGCATATGTGAAGATCACTCCTGGGGAAGGGAGATGTTCCATTGCCCAATAAATAGTTGTTACTGCCAGTGCCTTAATGATACTAGGTTGCATTACACCAGGGAGAATACAAGTGAGGGCATTGATAATGTCTCCTGATCTGTTTTTGAAAATACTACGAAACCAGACTTCACTTCCCTGTAAAAAACTGCTTCATCTGTATAGCATAACCACTCGCTAGTCTCTAAAGTTTCGCAATCTGGTTGTTGTACGTGCGTTGAGACAATGTTAGCAGAATCTGGTTCACGCGTGTTGGCATGCTTCCATTCACGCAGAAAAATGACGGCTGTAAGAATTGCAGTCACTAGTGGTATCTCCTTGTTTCTCCAGGTTCGTTTATTGCGCATGTTCCCCATCAACCAAGAGATGATGCATAATTCTGATAAATGGCAGTTGGGCCATTACCGAGAAAATTCTTTAGGCATTTGGAGAAAGTTTGTGAGAAATCCTAGCATGATGCTGCCAATTTTCCCAGCAATCTCTCGCCTTCTCACAGTTTAATAGAAGACGAGAGATACATTCTACCTTATTACAGTTGCTACATTCATTTGTTTGTTGGATTCCCCTTTACACTGGATTACTTTTTATGAGTAAAATGCCTCTGCATGATCTCCAAAGGAAGTTTTCACTTTTGGAGGGATTTTTAGTTGCCACAGTTCGTTCCAACAGATCTTAACATCTGGCCATTCACTGATGCTCGAGGATCCAGGGTGATGTGATACCCAGAGTTTACACAGTAGCATCCCCTTCGTTCGAAATGCCAAATTAATACATCATGCTTGCGGGTAAAACTAACGGGAATAAATAAGATTAAGATTTGATCAGGGAGTCCCCTCTAGAGATATATTTTGCTTTGAGAATCTTGTATAAAAGAGTGTTTAGAGAAGATTAGAGTCTCCAACCTTGCTTGTCTAACATTGCTAGATTAAAACAGTGTAGATCACAAAATCCTATTGCTCTTTTAGCTTTCCTCCCACACACCCATTGCGTGCAAAATGTTATAATACAAGTGAACACTGTTAACAAGTAATATAGTAGTAAAAAAAATTAAGTGTCTTCTTTTGGCAACTCTAACAAATAATTTTGCTAAGTGCTAATGCTGTAGTATTTACTTTATCTAAGCTAATCGCAATATTCAAATTAAATAAGAAAGAAAATAATGCAAAAGAACAATTAGAGTAAGACTAAGTGATATAAGTATATATCAAAGAAAATTTCCTAGAATTATGGTCTAATTTAACATTTCAAGTGCAATACGACTACTTTTCAAACTTGAATTCAATGTTCATGTGTTAGTCTAAGTCTTTAATTTCATTATAAGAATATGTTGATCCCTTATAAACTCCATCGCTTTGATTCAATTCCCTATATTTCTTTGATATTCCAATTAAAAAGAGATACATTGTATACAACTATTCACAACTCTACTAATCCAATAGGTACAGGCAAATTTAGTTAATTCAATTAATTAATCAACATCAATCAAACAGTTTTCAATCTTATGACTAAATTTGGGCTTCTCTTTCAAGAATCTCAAAATCTTTAATATAAACCCTAATTGATGGCCAAGCAAAGAAGGAACTAAGTAAAATTGAACTAAATAAACTCATTCGCAATGAAATAGAGTTACAATCCAACTCTTTTTAAAAAATATGGTGAAGTAGAAAAGGAGAAGAGGATGAGAAGAAAATGTTGTCACTTTAATAAGTTTCTTTCTTGATTTCTCTACCTAGAATGCCTTCTTCCTAGCTTTAATTGCCCTCTAAGTTGCCTTCTTGGTGTCTCTCTATCTCCAAAGTCTCTCCCATTTGAAAAACCCTTAAAATCTGAGTTAAATTAGGCTCCTTTTTCATGAAAAGACAAACTTGTCCCTCATTAGCTGTGTTCAAGTGCCTAGGTGCTAACTCTCTAGAATTTCTACATGTTATGGCACCAAGGTGCCAGATTATTACCTACTGGACCAATTTCACTATTTTGATTGTAACTTTGTGCTTTGATATCAAAATTTAGTAAAACGCCACTTGTTGGTTGTTGGAAGCTCTCGATGAGCTCTACATCTTTATGTGAAATAGCCATGTCTAAATTCTGATATCTAGGAATTCAAAAGTTTCCTCAAAGTTAGGACATTCACTTTCTTCAAGCCAAAACACTCTCTTCTTCCATCCAAGGCCTCAGGAAAAATGGAAACAATATGAATAACTCCAATTTGCTAAGATTTAAGCATGTAAATCATCAAAACAACACTTAAACAACTCAAACTACCATAAATCCAAACTTTCAAATGCAAATGCCTAAACTAACAAAATAACTCAAACTTTAACACAAACTAATAAGATTACACCATGATAAAAGCATAGAAATGATTTGAATAACTATATTTTCATAGAGTTATCAAATCATAGTCTAAGAAAGCCACTTTATCTTGTTGCTAGCTTCTTATTTTTAACCCAACTAGAAAGAGTTCATTATCTTTTGTAATTCATCACATACAAATATAGGAATAAGGAAAATGCTTATATAGATGGTAGGGATGGATTGTGTTACTAACTTGATAAGTATCTCTTTCATTACTTTCGAGAGAAATATGCTTTTCCTATTTTGCATTTCATTCAAAACTTTTTGGGTGAGAATACAAAAATAGACTTTTTGCTTCTACCAATGAGTGAAGGTAACCCCAAATACCTGCCATGGTCCAGGGTTGCAAGGACATTAAGAATATTGCAAATGACAGAGTGGGTGGAAGGCTCTATATTCAAGCTAAAGAAGATACCCAATTTATAAAAATTTATGCTTTATCCTAATGCTTTTTCATACTGTCTGAGGATTTTTTTAGTGGCATTGCATTCCTCTTTATCAACTCTGTATAAAAATAGTGAATAATCTATAAATAGTAGGTTAACATGGAAGGACCACCATTACTAGCCACCATTGTTAACCTTACAACCATGGATGAGACCTCTGCGTTCAACACTAGTCAACAAATCTAAAAGCCCTTGTAATAACCCAATAATTTTAATTGGTAATAATAAATTAAGTTATAAACCATTTAATTAAGGAATAAAGTAAAATAAATAAATTTAAAACAAGTATAGGTAAATTTTCAAGAAAGTTTAATAAGGTATAACATTATATGAGGTGGAGAAACATTTTGAAATTGAGGCTAACACAATGGTTAGGCCTCACTTCCGCTCTCTAGAAGAGTTAGGGTTCAAACCTTAACTTCCCAACTTCTGTTCTTTTTTTATTTTTTTATGCAAGTGGCACCAAAAGTTGAAAAGATGAAAATGCCCCTGACTTCATTTTTTGTCTTTCGGATACCCTTTTGTTCTTCATTGCGCATAGAAGCTTTTAACACTATACTTCCTTTGTTCATCAACTTAATGTTGTTCTTTGCCATATGCACCGTCATTTTCGATGAGGTTTTAGCCAGAGCTTAATGTTATTCTAATGACAATTCCCTTTGATCATTCATTTGGTGTTGGCTACGAATGTGTAGCAATTTGAGAAAAAATTAAAGGGAAATTTTACAAATTTTCATGTGCCTTTTGACACTTTCGCCTTAAATCACAAGTTGAACAATGAGATTTAGGCTATGTTTGAGAGTTTAAAGGAGAATGAAATGGAGTGGTCATTAATGAAATGGTACAAAATGGAATGACTTAAATAGATCTGTTGCTTGAAAGTTCTAATGAGGAAATGAAGGGACACCTATCAATTTTGTTTGGAAGTTACAATGAAATAAATGAAATGTCAATGACTCATTAATTATTTTTTCTAATATTACCCTTTATAACATAAATATAAGACTAATAATTTGTCATTGTTCAATACATAATGTTACGTAATTCTCTTGTCCATATTTTTTTATCTTATTTACTAAGTATCATGTCTATATTTTCTATCTAATACATTTATTACAAAATATCTATGTGCTTCAAAAAATTTTAAAAGACAAACTTAAGAAGCCAAAAAGAAAAATTGTTGACAAAAAAAGTTAAGAAAATATATGAAACTAATTTACATTGTAGATTATTTCATTCTCTCTTTTTTATTTTGAAATTTTAAGTAAAAAAGAAAAAAAGAAAAAGAAAAGAGAAAGACCATGACTGTAATGAAAAAAATTAGATAATATTGTAACAATTGAAATTGGGTATATTAGTAATAAGATAAGGGTACATTAGAAATGTAATTTTTTTAGACCACTCCATCCCATCCTTGATCCCCAATTTGGAAAGATACCAAAATTGGGGTTTTGGATGGCAAGGTGGGATCTTGGTGTCCCTCCCATGTCATCCCATTCCATCTTAAAAAAAACATCCAAATATAAGTCTAACCTATTTTAACCATTCTATTCCTTGCCACTCCCTCCTCAACCATTTATTTAAACATAGCCTTAGGGAGTTTAACAATGAGATTCAGGTTGCTAATTTCTTAAATTCATTTGACAATGTGCTTAGGGTTTGAAGAAGGGAAAATTTTCAAATTTCCCTAGATTTGACACAAATTTGTGAGTAATGTTCAAAATTATTATGGGCCTTTTATTTCCTGTGATTTTTGACCCCCTCCTTATTCCAATTTGAACTTACATCAAGAAATTTAGGTTAATTTGGAAAATCCCCAATTTGCATCAAATTTGGGTTATTGAAGGACCTAATCAAGCTTTTTGAGACTTGGGGCATCACCTAATAACAAAGGGAAAATAATTGAAGCAAATGAAAGTTATCATTTTGAGAAGTAAGGTAAATTGATAATTTTCCCAAATTTTCCTTGAGGTTCATATGTATGGAGGGCTCACTAAGAAGGAAAGTTATGTTGGAAGTGCCTATTATAAATGACTAATTGTCTAATCATGTTACTAGAAATTTAAAATTGGGATTTTTATGAAAAGAATGACTGGTTCAAGTTTTAACAATTATTGAATTGAGAAATACATTTATGACTTGAATATATGTAGGAATATAAGTTCTTGATTGGATATATTTATAGGATTTCATTTCCTTGTGAGTTGTGAGTGTTCTTACAAGAACTTGATGATGATGGTGATTAGATAAAGGTAAGAGAAACTTTTAACTTTTAAATTAAGATGTTAAGTTAGAGAGATTAAGGCTTGATTGAAGAATTGTAGATTGATAAGGTTATTATAGTACTTCTAATAAGATTTACGTTATAAACTTTATACCATGAGTGTCTAGAATAAGAGAAGGAAATTAATTTAAATTTCTTATTGACATAAGAACTTCTTAGTGGAGTGATTTCCAACCAAGTTGAGGGAGATTAGGTTGTCTAATAGTTAATAGCATTTCGATACGCAGATAGCACTTCTAACTCTTTTACACAATTTATGTTTAGTTTTCTTTATTAGAATATTTTTTTATCATTATTATTTGGTATAATTGATTCTTATTAAATGGTTTTCCAAAGGTGATTTACATGATTACATCATGTATAAATTGGTAAAGACCATTAAGAAATTCATGAGTATGGTTATGTACAACTGCCAAATAAGTTAGTATTTGTAAAATTAATAAATTCCATACAAGCCTATTTAACTTTTCATTGGTTTTGGAAGGACTAGTTAAGACATTAGAAGCTAACAATAGTTCTGTTAGCCTTTGGTGTACTTTAGAAATATTTAGTTAGCAGGGTTAATTGAGGTGTTAGCCCTGTGTAATGGCCATCACATGTGGACTGGATTGATAGTTAATTTTCATGAGTTATAATCTCTCGCTTGTTAGTTACATACCCTCAAAGACTATGTATCCTTAGCTTTTATGATTTACCCTCGTGGGTTGTATGCCTATGCCAGATATTTAGAAGCTGGTCCTTAGTAGTCCTTCCCTCAAACGGATTTTAAAAACCCATTATTTTTATGCTTCACTATTAAACTTGTACATTTTAGGTTAATTTTCTTACTAAGATTTTTGGAAAAGAAAAGGCTTAATTGTTTTGAATGAGAAAAGCCATGAAATGTATCTTGATTCGAGCAAAAATCATGATTCATATGTTCATCAGATAATTGGCTTTTATCCTTGGAGAATTTTACATAATATGATATTTTATCTTAATTCATTTAAGTTTTTTCCCATCTTTCATTGTTGATTATATATATTTATTACTTACTAATTTTTGGGTGTTATTTACCAGAAAATTTTTAGTCTCAGATAGTAGATTTGTTGACTTGCTCAAAGGAGCAGAGAAGTGATTAAGGATTCCCTTCGGTAAGCCCCACTTTCTTTGGCGAGAGCTAAGCTTTATTCTTTTTGTTATCTACATTCTTTTAGAATGTATATGTATGTTCTAGGTAGCTATTCTTTTGTTCACTTTAGCTATGTATTGTGATGACCACAGATTGTGTACCCCACCCCTTCTAAAAAAATATTAGCTGCTCTTAACACACTTATATGGTAGCTGATTTGGTGAACTAGTCCCAATAACATCATTTCTTTAATGGTCCCTACTTTTTTTTTTTTGAATGATTTCATTGGGATTGATATACCAAATCATTTGTCACCTAAGTGTGCTAGGATTAGCAAATATTTCCCCTATTCCAGTGTATTTTATTTCTTATTGTTTTTGCTAATAGCAAAGCTCTCTTTTTTTCTTTTTCTTTTAATTGGTTCGGTTGACATGTCTTTGTAGAAATATTAAGAGGTTCCATTTATTAGGAAGATTTTGCCGAAATTTTTATAAAACCTACACGTTGTATATAGACATATAACTAAATTGAGGGGGCATTCTTAACACAATATGCGATGTGGTGTTTGAAACTTGTATTTAGTTTTACCTTTCGTTTAGTACAGGCTTGTAGGATTGAGGTTTTTCTTCATTTCCCATGTTGATCACACTTTTAGGTTTTAGGGTGTGACACTTCTGCGCACATAATGAAAAGATTGGGGGGAAGGGTCTTCTTGTTTAAGGCCCTTTTATGAAAAAATTGGTCTAACTTTTTCACCATTAAACAAAAAAGAATATTTCACATTTCTCATGCTCATCATCATTAGCTCCACTAATATCTTTCAAAAACTAATGCAAATAATATGGTTTATAAAAAACTCCAATCCACCTCATCATACACCTTGTTGTTATCAATCTTTATAGCTATTAAGCCTTTCTTTCCTCTTGCCATGTGTTTCATGGAGTGTATGAGTTCAAACACCACTAAAAAATGGTCTATTATCAGCTAAGCATAAAAGCTTAGTGATGCTTAAATATCATCTTTGGCAGTATCTTCTTCAATCTATTAGATAGAACCTCGGCCATAATCTTATACAACAGGTTACAAAGAGAGATAGGCCTTAGGTCTTTGATAGATTAAGGTTTGCTTACCTTTGAGATCTATAACACTTAGGTTTTCGCCATTGCATCAAGCAAAAAGGCAATATGTAACCATATTTTACAGCTTTCAAACACATCACCACCAATAAGGTATCAAAAGTTTTTATTTTTCATCTAACATAAATCGTAAAGGAAAAAGGTTGATTTGATTTTGGAGCGTAGAATTATGAAAAAGACAATTTACGCAAACATTATTTTATATGTTAACTAGTTTAATTACTTGTGCGTTGCATGAGCTTTAGAGAAAATTAATTTGTACTACTATATGTTAATACATTTTAAATTAATAGTATTTGCAAGTGTTAGTAAGAAATTTAATTTAGTAATATATTAAGATATTAAAAAATATAATAAATTAGATAAAATCCTTAAAATTAGTTATATAAAATTGGTGAAAGAGAAGCGATGATAATGAGCTTATTGGGATAGCACATTTATAAACCATTCAACCATATATGTCTTTTCTTACTTTAATTTTATACTATGTTAAGTCATATTTATACAATTTTTTAATGGCTTTTGTGAGCCTTTGGATCGTAGCAGAGGTTTCCATGATAGTCGATGAAAACATCACAAAAACCATCGTCACAAATAAAACAACTACGTTTTTCGCTAACTTTTGTAAAAGTTGTTGCAATGACATTTTTTTTAGCGGTTAAGAAACCCTAGTTAAAGTTGTGGCAAAAATACGTTATTGTGAGGGTTGAGAAAAGTGTTGTAATATTATGGTTCTGTTATAATATTTTTTATCCTTACAATAACATACTACTACGGTAGTCAGTAAAAGTATCACAACATTATAGTTTTGCAACTGTTTTTATGACTGTCATAATAATGTCATTACGACGGTCAATGAAAACTGTCGTAATGTCTTGTCTTTGCAATGGTTTAAATAAATCATTGTTGGAGCTTATATTTTTTTATGACAGCAATTAAAACTGCTGTTAACAGGTATTTTTTTTTTTAAAAAAAGTCTACTTTAATTTTTTGTCAATTTTTTTAACTAATATCTTATAAATATGATAAATTTATCTTCAATCACAAGAAAACAATTAGCTACTTAAAGCTAACAAGGCTTGCTAGATAATCAACTATAAACATAATTACATACAAAGTCATTATAAAACCATAATTAACTATAAACATAATGGGATACTAATTATAAAGTCTAGCAAATAATGATAATCCATCCTAACTAGTTAATTGTTCCTATTAGAAGGACTTGGTAATGGATTTAAAGGTAGGTTCACACTGCCTTGCTTAGTATATACCAAACAATTGAAGAGAAATTTTAATAAGCAATAACTTGAATAATAAAGATAAAAGAACATTACAATATAAAACTTATACAAAATAAAAATGTTTAGAGAAATACTACAAGAGATAGAATGGAAGCGAACTCTGAAGGCAAATGTCCTGGACATTTTAGAGGAGAAATGACATAATTACATTTGTTTGTCGTTGTTCTGCTACCAAATTAGCAATTTGAGCTCTTTGCTGTGAATCTATTTGGTCTCTTTCTGCCATTTTAGCTCTAAGTGTTGTAACTTCATTCTGCAGTGCACGGTAGGATGGTTCAGGTGGCGAAATCCCACTAGCACAATGTCTAAACACTTAGGAAGGGCAAACACCCATTCCTATTCTGTGAACTTGCCCAGAATGTTCTTGAGTCCCTAAAGTCGGTGCTAATGAGTCTTGCAAGGAAATTTCTTGCGTACAAGAGTCAGATGCCTCAAACTCAGCTATCTTTTCCTACATATCAGTTCAAAATAAAATACCAATAACTCATGTCAACATTAAACCATTTGGAATGAATCAGAAATCAATAATATAACATGACAAAGTTTATAAACATACACCAATAGCTTAAGCATTCTTATTTATGAATAATCCATTGGCCTTCTTGTGCATTGCGGTCCAAACCTTTCCCTGGGAAATTAGACCTCTGTGCTTTTCCTCTTACATTTGTTTTTAATGTAACACATCAAACAGTCATATAGCATTTAAGTTAATACTTTTCACTAATATAAACTCACCATATCTGCTTATGCGGAATCATTTGTTTCCTTTTTTTTTTTTTTTTGCGATAGTGGTTTTGTATTTGAAGAAAGCATATTAATTAGATTATAAAAAATTGATATGAAGACAAAGTAGTAAATATACATATGTATATATATAAAATTTTATTGTACTTTAGTTTTTAGGTCCATTTGATGGTCAACAAAGGATGCCCATTGCTCTTTTCAAATGCCCTCTGAGGTCGAGGCAATTAAGTTATCTCTCGTTTTTGTTCCATCATCTACATATGTAAATAATTGAGAGCAAAAGTCTTTCCACTTGCATTCCAAGGACTCAAGAATAATTTTATTATGAACGTCTTCAACAATAAACTTTGCCTACAAGATATATCAAAATCAACAAAGAAATTGTTGAATTCATATGGAAATTAGATAACAAATGCATTATTATCTGTATTTGGTCTCTAAATATGTCATTTTTGTATTCAAGAAGTACCAATTTCCATTTTTGATAACTAATGGGTAACTTGTTAAAGCCCTTCACAATGTTCCCAAGAAAGATAGCCAACAATCCACCTCATTCTCCAGTTAGCTGGTTGTCGGGGTTGAATGGTACAATCACCCCGTCACCCCTTGAAGGAGTTTAAACATCATGCACTGTTAAGTGACTACTCTTAACTTGACCACTCTCATCTATAATGTTTAAGTTAATGAATAAACATACAAGAACTAACATCACATTGAATCTCATTAATTAGTCTACTTACCAATGACATCAATAGTCCATTCTTTCCTACATGGTTATGGTGCAGGATGTGCAAGCAATGTATGCTCTTCTTGCTATTTCCCAACATTGTCAGTGGTACTTAGTTGGGTAGGTTATTCATTTGAAATTTGCTATGGTACTTAGAGGCAAAGACATTGATTGATCACTAAAAATAGCAGGACTTGGCAATGAAAGGCCAATGCTTGGTGAACCTCGTCTACTAACAATGGTTAATTTAGAATTCATAAAGAATCTTTTCATCTTCGGAATTCCTATTAATGACCAAAAACAACATTAGTTCAAATTAACATATATAACAAAATTACAAAAACATGATTAATATATCAAATATATAACAAATGGAACATGCAAACTTGGACAAGCGTAAATTATTATAATCATCTAGGAACAATTATTCCAAGTGTTGTACATAGAATGATTCACTGGCATAAATAACATCATCATCCTCATCGTCTATGTCATACAAGTCTCGTGGCTTTATGTGGATAGCCCATAGTCTATTTTTTATCGAACTTATCTTTCACATAATATACTATTTGAGCTTCCGAAGCTTAAATGTATGGCTCATCATCTTCACCATTACGCCTGTGTATTAATTATGAAAAATTAATAGATGTTAATCCTGATTCATCTTTTACAATTCCTCTAGCAATGGTTGCATTAGCCTACATGTATTTGAATAAGAAAATCGTGAACCGACCATGATAATTTAATTTAATTATGTCTAACAATTTCCCATGATATGGTATACCTCAAAATCTCATTTGACTATCATTACTACTTGAATAGCTTCTTATACCAAATGTTCCAAAAACTTCACAATTTTGAGTTTTCAGCTCTTGGTCTCGTTTTATTATTCGAAATTTGAATCCATTTACATTATATACACTATAACATTGTGTTTTATCCAAAAACCCAAAGGCATGGAACTTTATATTGACTAAAGTGGTTGTATTCACATCATTTCTTATCTAAAAACACAATCATGAACTATATAATTAGATAAATACATACTATAAATTAACCATCAAGGATGTATAAGTACTTACACGTCAATCAAACCACTTAACAAACTCCTAATAAACTTTCTTATCTATTTCAAAAGAAAACTATATATGTCCTTTTAATTGTCTCCGTACATGATCTCTAAATTCCTAACATAACAAATATATTTAAGATAATTAGATTTGATGGCTTTGTACATTTATCCAATGATTAAAATTTACTTACTGGAGAAATAGGTTTACAACACCACAATTGGTTAGCACATGACGATATGCTTATAACTTTTCTATAGGAGATAGAATAAAATACTCAAAACCACAAACTAGTTTTCCAATTTGTGGAAGCATAGAATCAGCATTGATGCTCCCATATCAGGTTCATCACCAACATGTTTTGGTTAGTTAAATATGGTCTCCACTTTATCTAAATATCTCAAGTAAAAAGTGAAAACTTCTTAGGCCAAGTAATATTTAGCCAATGATCCTTCTGGCTGCACCCTATTTCGTACAAAGGACTTCAATTTTCCTAAATATCTGTTAATAGTAATGCATTTAACTAAATCAAGGAGCAGGCATAAAGGAAATTATAATGTAAGAATAGATACATTGGACATTACCTTTCTATAAGGTACATCAAATGATATTGGATAGGACCTTCAAGCTTAGTTTCTTAAGCTAATGTACAATTAAATACACTATCACTGTGAAGAATGATAGCAAAAATATTATCTCCAAATGACATAACATAAGAACAACTCTGTCTTAGAGTTAGTCAAGTTCATTTATGTTTATCACTTTATTACATAATTGTCTGAAAAATGAACATAAGTCAATCAAAATAGCTTACACTTGCTTAGGAAGTGTTCATCTAATTGCCAATTATAGAAGTTGTTTTATAAGAATGTAAGAGTCATGACTTTTTAAACTGCTGATCTTATGTTGCCTTAAATCAATGCATCTAGATATGTTACTAGAATAACTATCAAGCACATTAATATTCTTTAAAGTTCTCAGAAAAATATCTTTATTTATATTGGTCAAAGTGAATAAAGCTGAAGGATATCTACCATTATCATTTAGCCATAAATCAGATCTTATGTCCATCTCTTGTAAATCTCACCGTACATTTAAATGGTCTTTTAATTTCCCAACCTCATATAGTAAAGTGAATAACACACTGTCACAAACATTTTTTAATGTGTATGACGTCAAGATTGTGGCATAATAAATGGTTCTACTAATAAAGAAGTTAGAAAAATATGCTCTATCTATGCCATTGTTGGGAATCACAACCTACAGAACTAGATCCTCAAGGTCTTCTTCTTCGATTTTCATCCTCTACATATTTCCTAAATATATTCTCAACATCCTTAACCAATATTAAAATTCCTAATCCAGTTACTAGAATAGAGGGCTTCATTTTTCTTCTCTTTTATCAAATCTACTTCAAGCCAACCTAAATTTATGTTCTAGATTAAAAAAACTACAATGACACATGATACACCACTTTCTACTATAGTAAAGGTGGATAGAGATATAGTTAAAATTACAAGTGGGACAAGCTGCCCTAGTATGGAAGAAACCCCATATCCCACAATTCTTTTAGGTCTTTTATTAGCAGTTGTAGATATATATCTATCTCATTTATTGGTGTTATTTTTCCAAAGAATAATCATTAAAAGAATTAATAAACTTTGTTTCATACAAATCTATAGAGGTAGGTTATAAGGTATGAGTACTACTGATCAAATGTTATAGGTTATACTCAAGTTACCTAATGGATTGAAACCATCAATGGCCAACCCCAAACATACATTTCAAGGACCTAAAGCAAAATGAGCATAAATTATATCAAATTTCTTCCATGCCTTAGAATCCCTTAGATGTCTCGTCATGTTATCATTATTTTTATCTACTGCATACCACTTTATATGCTTAGCAGTTTTAAGGGACATAAAAAGCCTTTGCAATCATGGTTTCAATGGAAAATACCTAAGTATTTTAGCGAGCATGTTCTTATGCTTGTTATTCTTTTTCTTTGGTTTCCACTTAGGTGTGCTGCACCATTTACACACATCTTTGGCTTCATCCTCTCCCTAGTATAACATGCAATCATTAAGACATGTATGAATTTTTCATAATTATGTCCTAATTTATTAATAATTTTCTTCACTTCATAGAAAGAATAAGGAATCTTTGCATTCACAAAGGCATCTACTAATAATTTTAATATCATAAACAAAGCTTTATCACTGATTCCGCATAGACGATTCATGTGATACAACTTCACAAAAAATGATAGCTTTAAATATTTCTCACATCCTTTATACAAATTTTGTTGTCCATCCCTAATTAACTTATAAAACTTTTTTGCAACCTCATCCATCATTGGGTCAAAAGATGATGGTGCTGGACTTTCAACTTCATTCATCATCTCATTATCATTATGAACCCCAAATGTATCATGGACCATATCCTGCATAGGATCAACCCTAAAAGTTCTTTCTTCTAAAACTTGTGACACTAACATATGTTGAACATAAAGTAAATCTTTACCTCTTTCCCCATGCCTTACCCAGAGAGTACACTCTTGGGGAAATGGTTTAACAATTAAGTAATCTTGCACAACTTCCCTAATTTGTCATTTCTTAAACTTGCATTTTGGATAAAGGCATATTATTTTACCTTTAAGACCCGCATTAGCAAATGCAAAATCTAAAAATCCATGAAGTCCCTCTAAGTATTCAGGAGTATTTTAGGATTTAGCAATCTAAGATCTATCCAATTCTAGAAAAGTAATATTAACAAAGCTATCACTAAAAAATACTATAAGGAAACATACTCATCATATATTATAATATATGGTTTTAATTGTATATATACACTCTTGTGAATGATACAAGTACAATAAAAACAAATGATTGATAAACCTTTACACTAACAACAATGAAGTCTATTCAATTCCTATTGAGTTATATTGTGTTGGCATTTTCTATATTTTCCCCCATGGAAATATTAAGAAAATAGAAGCTCATTTTCATTAAGAAAATAAAACTCAAAGGAAAAAAGCTATCAAATTTTGATAGGAAAAAGATAACTTAAATAGTAGTAAGATGTCAAAGAATTAAAAATTAATTAAGAAAAATAATTTAAGCAACACTCAATCTAGTCATTAGAACAAACATGCTAGGATTATCAAGTCTACTCAATAGTTGAGGTGACATGATTCTTAAGAAGCATGTTTGTACATGCTTTTCATCCAAAGGGAGATTCATTCATAATCTTAAGAATCCCAAGTTAAAATAGTAAAAAATCATGTGAAATGGAGCTAAAAAAAACCACTTACCGATAATTATAACGGACAGCTGGTGACTATTTAACAAATGTTGAATGGAAATGATGGATGGTCAACGGTGAACAAATAGTGAGGCTGGAAGAGAGGTGAACAATGACAGTGAAAGGCTCCACCTACGGACAAACACTCAATGCACAACGAATGAAGAGCCACCTTGTGCTAGATGGACAGACGAACGGCAGTGGCGAGTAATGTCCCCAGCGAATGAACAACGGCGGTGAACAAGGTCAAATGGCGAATGCCAGCGAGTATGGTCAAATGGCGAATGCCGGCAAGTATGGTCAAATGGCAACCACAAATGCTCAGTGATAAAGGGAAATGGCAAAAATGTAGATATGGAAGTCCTAACTCTACATTTTAAATACCTTAACGACGGTTGCTAATTGACTGTCATTAGATCATGTATAATGACGGTTGAATCAATGACTATCGTTAATATAAGGAACAACGACGATCAAAACAGACAATTTTTGATCCGTTAAAATAAAGGTCCATGGCTAACAAATCACATTATTTTATTAATGACAGTCTTTGCACTAGGCCTAACGACGACTAGGTTGACTATCATTATGCTATAACTTCACGATGGTCAAGTAATGGCCATCGTTAGATGTCATTTAACGATAGCCAAAGATTGAATATTGTTAAATCGAGGCCAAACAACTATCACCTAGCCCGTTTTTAGACCCAATCGAGATCCAATTTTTTTAGGCCTAACGATGGCCTTTAGTGGTTGTCATTGGGTCTTGACTTAACGATGATTGGCACCTAATCATTATTAAGGCAAATCTAATGACGATCACGATTAGGCCGTCACTAGGCCCAATCTATGTACCTCCATATGTATAAGTCTACTTTTTTATCTTTTTGCTGGGCCTAAAAACAACCTTAATTGGGCTATCATTACGTCCTTAATAGTGGACCTCAAACATCATTATTAGCGACCTTACAATAGCTTCTAGGCTATTTTAAGTGTTTGGCATTACAACGGCTATTTTTTAGCCATTGCAATACATATATTTTTACAATGGCTTCTTTGGAAGTCATCACGGCTGTGCATTGCGATGGTCATCGTTGACCATCACAATGGCAAAGTTGATAAGTCGCTAACTTTTTCTAATGATAGTCATTGTAGCGATAATTATTTATTAGAAAATATAAGAGACAATTAATTAATTAATTTATTATTTTCTTATTAATTCTAAGAAAGGTCCAAACTTCAACGAATTTCTAATTTAAGAAGTAGTTATTTAATTTCTTAATTTTCTCATTGACACAAAAATTTTCATAATAAAAAAATTGATTTAAGAGGTAGTTAATTAATTTATTATTTTTTGTTGACTATAAAAAATATTTTAAAGAATTCTTGATATATGTGTGAGAAAAGTAAAAAGTCATTACATGAGGCATTAAGGTTGGATTAATAGAGTATTCTCAACAATCAAATGGAGCCCCACACAAAATGAAGTTTATTTTACTTATATATAATGGACAATAAATAGATTGTGCTGATCTTATGCATTAAAGGATAAGATGCATTTAAAAACTTATAAACAAAGCATGCACTTAAAAGCGCGAATGTTGGCGAAAGAATTGCAAAATTCTTGCTTTCAAGTCTCAACTATTGACGCAAGAAGCCGATAAAATACATGACAAAACATGAAATCATTCAATGGAAAGAAAAGTATATTTATATAATATTCAATGATAATAGACAATTCATTTAATTAATTTTACATATCATGTTGAACGACACAATGCAGTATTTATTAAATTGAAATAAATATTTCATTAGCTTAATGAAGGAGATCTTTAACTTAATTTGATGAATATACTTTCAATTTCTTCGTCTAATTTTTTAAATACTAAAAATGCTCTTGATTCTTGTACTTGTTTGTTAAAATTCTAATAACTTCCAATTATTAGTTCTTCTAGGAAAATTCCTTGAAAATGCTGAGGTAGTTCAACTTCACTGCTAAAATAGATTTTTTTTCCTTCTATTTTTTCCTCAGGGTTGTTCATATTTCCACATTAAAAGTAAAAAAATAAAATAAAATTGATGATAAAATTATCACATAATCAATCAAAGAGTGTAATTGAGGACAAAGGGCACATTCCAAGTATAAAAATAAAATAAAACTTAAAATTAAAAGTATATTTAAAATCAAATATCATGTTCTTTAACTCAATTCAATATTTTTTATCTAATAAATAATTTATTTTTACCTAATTAATATAGCATTATAACGCGAGACTCACGGGTGCGTAAAAATTAAATTTTTCGATATTATTTCATAAAAAATTCTCTTTATTTCTTCGCTTTAACCCCAACTCCACCTATATCATAATTGAATTAAAATTGTATTAGGTGATTGATTATTTGGGTAAATTTGCGTTCCATGGTAAATGCCTTTCGAGAAGGAGAGTAATATCCGAGAAATGGAAAACCATTTGCACCGTGTGTTCCGCACAGACTTGTTTGCCCCTTAAACGACAACTAATACGAGATGATACACATAAAACGGTGGGCGAATTAACCATAAATAATTATATAGATAGAACTTCAAAAAGTGGTTTGTGGCGGCATATGATGCGCCTGCATGTATCCCCTTGGAATCATTTGAGCTAATCAAAGCTTGAATCATAAGCAAATGCGCCTCACAATGAAAGCACAATCTCTCTCTCTCTCTCTCTCTCTATATATATATATATATATTACCAGCCTTGCCTAAAGATAAAAGTTTTCATCTACCTCTAATTAACAAGTCCTATAATTCCGTAAAAACTTCTTAATATTAAACCTTCTTGCAATTACAACGCTTCTTTTTTTTCATATATTTCTACTACAGGAAGTATGTGGTTGTTATTAAATTTTTTAACAGAAATTAAGTTATGAAATATACGTACGTATTTTATCTGAATTATAAGCATTTACATATTTTTGTTTGGTTAGCTCTCTAAGCTAATTGGAAGATAAGAATACCAAGTAAAGCATGTCTTAGCGGCAAGGTGTTGTAAGTTTAATGTGTTGTGTGTTGCCAAGGAAAAGAGCCACTTTTTCTTCGTTGGCTCTTTGTTTGGATACGAAGCTTCAGTGACTTGTTTAGCCGCATAATTCGCATTCCTTTTACATAATCAACGATACTTTCCTTTTCTTTTCATCCACTTTATCGCGGGATAAATGCTCCTCTCGCCTATGGTTTGCAAATTGTAGCTTATTTTTTCGTAACAGTGGACGACATTAGCTTCTTCTATGTTTTTTTCCTTATTTAATTATTACTTTTCCTTTTCATGCGACGAGCAACATGTGAAAGATTATACAGTTTTAGGCTTTTGGGGCAAGATACAATATCCAGATTTTGAAATCTAATTACATCATCCGATCTTCGTGCGGTCTTGCCAATGGTTTCAATCTCAGGCAGATAGAAACATAAATTCTTGAAAAGTGGGTGACGTCTATGAATATAAGTAATTTAAACGAGGGAAGAAAAATGGCCTGGGATTATGATTATATGGTTATCCTTATGACGTTTTCTTATTGGAAAGGAATGCAAAAAGGCTCATTGAAATGGTAAAGGGTAATTTTAGTTTCAGTGGGGAGCCACAAAAAGGCAAAATTGGCAATGATACGGGAAAATATAACCTTGTTATGTACGATAACATATACCAAGGATGATTTGGATTTGACATAAGATTTTTTTAATTAACATTTAATTTTTTTGGACAAGATTAGAACAAGGAGTTAAAGACCCAATTCATGGCTTCTATGTTGTTCATCACTTCATTGTATTTTCTATGATCAAGGTGGGTGGGTTCTACTTCGATATCTAAATTTTGTTCATGCACTACACAATGTTGAGAATGTGGATCCCACGCTAGCTAGCTATATATAGCATTATTGTTGTTTATGATTAGTTTTATAAATTCAATATTTCGCCAAAAAAACAAAGAGGCTATAATTGAGGGAACAATAAAACATATTTTCATGATACCGATTAGGAGCAATTAAGCTTAAGATTCATTTTTGTGAGGGGACATTCTGCCTACAATTCTTACATATAATGGCAGCCTTGAAAGTGCCTGTGAGAAATAAGGTTTTCGTTATCCTTTATTTTAATTCTTACAGTTCTAATTCGTAAATGAAGTAAACATTTTTTTTTATTAAGATTTCATTAAGGATAAAATAAATTATCATTAATAAATATTGCAACAAATAATATATTTTTAATTCAATTAACGTAACTACATTTTTTGTCTCTCAAATTTAGTAAATATTTTAATTTGGAATATTTAATTTTAAAAATAGATGTTTCCCTCTATTTTTTTTTATTTGAATGATATTCCCCCCCCCCCCCCTTTGCTACATAAATTATTTACAATTTAACGTCAAGATCAAACTTTTATTGATCACTAAATGTTATATATTTACATAATGTACTTTTAATTCACATCCAAATTTTGACATCCAAGTTTGTAGTTTATCAAATTTAGCACCCAATTTTGAATAAATATATGTAATAGAGGAAAAGTGCATTTAAATCCTAAATTTATTATTATATCAAGCACTAAACACCTATCAAGAGACCAATATTTATCAATATTTCAATATAATTCTTACCACATTTTCATTTTACGAGCAATTTAAATTATTAAAAATATATATTTTCTTACAAAAATAATTAAAAGTAATTAACAAAGTTTAAAATTTTAATCCGTCGGAACCGCGTGGTCCCACTGGTATAGGACGGACCGTGGATATGGTGCCACGTGGAATAAGCAAACACTTGGAGAGCAAAGGGCGTGGATGAATTTGGAAAATACAGCTATTGAGCTGATGCGTAGCCAAGCAGCCGACCCAGTGCCAACGTAGAGACGCAAAGAACATCCAAAGTAGCGTAAGCGCCAAAGCCTCCCATCCCCCTCTCCCTTCATCCAACGGCTCTGCCTCTCCCTCAGCCACCTCTTTCCATCTCATCCCTCCAATAATACCCGGGCCTTTGTCCCTTTAGTCTTACCCTTCTTGTGTTGTTGGATTCCAAGTCTCTCTCTCTCTCCCCCTCTCCCTATCTGCATTTTCATCGATCTGCAACTCCCTCTCTCAGTCCCTCATTGTCGTTTCTTCCCTAACCTATTGACCACATTTGGCTCTTAAACTGGTATGCTAGTCTCATAGATCCTCTCTTTCTCTCTGTATTGTTTGAGTTTTTTATTTTATATGACTTTATTATAAGTTGATGTCCATTCCATTAATGTGTGTTCGGCAGGACGCAATGCCGGTGCCTCCATGGCTTGAGCCTCTCCTAAACACATCGTTTTTCAGCGTGTGTCGGATTCACGGAGACGCCGCTAGGAGCGAGTGTAACATGTACTGCCTCGACTGCAATCGCGACCCATTTTGCTTTTATTGCCGTTCTTCAAGGCACAAGGATCATCAAGTCATTCAGGTCCCGTTTATTTATCCTTTCCCTGAATTATAGTTATAGAGCATTGTTCTCTGATGGGGATGATTTTAGATGTTGCAGAACGATTATTGCGATTAATTAAAATGAGCAATGTTGTTGTTTGTGGTTGCAGATAAGAAGATCATCGTATCACGATGTAGTGAGAGTGGCTGAGATTCAGAAGGTATTGGATATAAGTGGAGTGCAGACGTATGTGATTAACAGTGCAAGAGTGCTGTTTCTGAACGAGAGGCCTCAGCCAAAGTCATCTGGGAAAGGAGGAGTGGCTCACATTTGTGAGATTTGTGGAAGAAGCCTCTTGGACCCATTTCGTTTTTGTTCTTTGGGTTGCAAGGTCGGACATCTCTCTCTCCCTCTTCTCATGTTGTTCATATCACTGTCAACATGCACATCATCCACAACTCAACCATGCTTTCATCATATGCCTATAACACCCACCACTCATACACCTTCACCTACATTTCGAAACCCATCACCATCATTCCCCATCATCATTATACATATTCGAATTCCCACCACTATTCATCATCATCATCATCATCTCTCTATATCGCATGCACATGATATAATTTTTTTTCAATTAATTTATATAAATATAATCCCCATTATCATCATTATCATAATTTAGTGCAAACTTTAAAGCACGACCTTTACGGGGATATAATTATTGACCCTTAATGAGAACACATGGCATGGGTTGTGGTTCAACACTAATTATTAATTATTGTTGGGGTGGAAAATGATTTAGCTTGTAGGAATAAAGAGAAATAGGGATGCAAGCTTTGGGTTGGAGGGGGCATTGTCAAAGGGATCAGTGTCTTACAGACAAGAAGAAGAATTGCGTGAAGGGTCACAACAAGATATGTACCCGGCCACGCCTCCTCCTCCGGCTGCTTCAACTGCAAGAAGAAGAAAAGGCATTCCTCACAGGGCTCCTTTTGCCTCCTAATTATGTCTTTGCCCTCATAACTGGTACATATTCAATTCAACTCCCCCTCTTTTAAGGGAACCTCGATCGTTAATTGGTATAATTTTTAGTAATTAAAATATAATAAAGAAGAAAAAGGGAAAAAGAAGGTTAGCCTTTGGAGTTGTCCATGCGTGAAAAAGAAAGGAAAAGGTAGATAGCTAGGAAAGTTCCTTGTTTTCGGCACTGGGTCTCAAAACAACAAATTGAAGTATCAATAATGCAGTAGGATTTGTTTAATAATTGATAGTTGCGGGGCGTACATGTCATTAAGAAATTGGAAAGCAAGTCTTCGTGGAGTCCGTTTTATAGTTTTCAATGGCCCACCATGCACATGCCCCCTTTTACTCAACCATAATTACACCCTTTTTATTTTCTTGTTTATATTTATTATTACTACGTGCATGAACTGTAATGAAACGAATTCAATTATTTATCGTTATCCAATTTTACAGGGCTAAACGAATTGGGCTCTTTATTATTGTTTTTTTTTACCTTTTTACTTGAGATTTTACTCACTGTAACTGTTTCTTCGGGCTTTGGCCTCCATTTTGTTTGTTTGTTTGTTCGGAATTTTAGTGAAGGACCATTTAGGGGAAATAGATAGGGTAACGGCTGGAAATGATTTTTGTTGTTAACGTAGCGTCCTCCAAAGCAATTAGGTAGAGCAGATGTGAATTGATGGGTACTCAAGGTTTTCAATTCTCAAAAACGTGCGTCATCCAAAAATTAAACTAATTAAAGGAGTAGGTAGAATAAGATATCTTTAAGTAAAGAACATTAACTTCCTCAACCATGATTTAATTAATTAATTCGTGTGTTTTAACCTGAAGTAATTATAAGCTGATTGCGATGTTGTCGCCAATGGCTTAACCGTTCTCTGCTCCTCACCCACAAAAGTTAGAAATGAATCTGGATCTCTTCGTATATTTGGTGAAAATATTAAATTATATTTAATCGTAATAAATCATTGAATGAAAATTTAATAATTTAAATTTATAAATAAAAAATATAACTACATGTAGTTATATTAATTTAATGTAAATTAATATTATTAAATTTTTATCTAATAATCTATCATAATCAAACATGAGTCTATATTCTCAGAAGGCATCCAAATTAAAAATTTAATACATTACTATATAACCATGAAACAATTGCGATGCGTCAAAAATGCTCCATGATTTGTGGCACATATGACTTTGAGGATAGAGTGAAATTCTATTTCATAATGTTTTATATATGATATATTTCTCAATTTAATTTTTTATAAAATTATTTTTTAAAAATTTGGTTTTTTATCATAGAGTTATCTTTTTAATTTAATTATTCATATATGCTTTTATTAAAATTAGATGCAACATTTTTTCAGTAAATTACCAATAATGTCCTATCAATTTATTGTGTTGATTTTATTGATAGCTGATTTATTTATGAAAAATTAAATTGATAAATACAAGAATTATATTAAGAAGATAACTTTATGAAGGTTAAATTAAAAAAAAAACTGAATTGAGACTGAAATTTACTCCAAGGCACATACGCAGGTTGTAGGATACAAGGAAAATATTATAAATGAAGAGAGAGAGAGAGAGAGAGAGAGAGAGAGAGAGAGAGAGAGAGAGAGAGTGAGTGTGTGTATGAAAACAGGGATAGTTCAGACATGGGGGGAATGTGGTATGAAACTATCCATCAACGTATAGTTCTATGTATTGCGTGTCACGACTCACAAGCTCCAGCAGTCAACAAATGCACCTTCTATTAAATAGAATAAGATGGGAAGCTACTGTCTAACAACATATTTTGTTGTTCTGTTTGGGTTTGGCAACTTACCCAGGCACTCAATCTGGAAATTCAACTGGAAAATACACGTAGCATCCTACACTGTGAAAACGAACTCTACATATGTACTTGCGTTTTGTATGTTTCCTCTTTTGGTACAAGTATTTTGTATTGTTCACTGTCATTTTCTGGGCTTTCGGGTTTTATTTTATTTGTACAACAGATAATAAAGAAATGGAAGAAGGCAAACAGATTTGTGCGGCAAAATTTTTGCTTTTTCTTTTAAAAAAATAATTCTTCAAAATAAATTATGAGTAATTTTAAAAAATTGTAAATATTTATATTTGTAATATTAATTTTTAAAATAATAATACATATTAAATTAAAAAAAAAATGACTCTCTCCTATTCCGAGAGATTCGGATTCAAGAACAGAATGTCTAGCCCTGTTGGCCACAAGAATAAGCTGATGAAGTCCAACATGCGTGGGCCTCATAGCTAAGAGTCGAATTATACCCCCATCGATTTTGGTTTTCGACCACGTCAAACATGCTGATGACATTGAAAAAGAATATTCCAAAAATTTTTTAAAGGATAAAATTTAAAAACTAAAATTGAAAAGCTAAAGCTTGACTTAACGGTTCACGAGAATTGAGGAGCACAGTTCCTGGCTTCTTCATACTTTGTTCTCTGTTCTTTACAACCATGTCCAACCAATTGTTTCAGAAAAATCCGTAAATAAAGAATAGTTTAGATTAAATATGAGCAAGAATCAAAATTTGCTTAAGAATCAGATTGATTATCAAATATTTACTCATGATCCGATATAACCAAAGAAGTCAGAGACACGTTTTCCCCTTAGAATGTGAGTGAACTGTGAAGTTACCTAGGCTATCCTAACCAGAACCATTGGATTCTACACGAATCTGAACATCTATCTAAGGAAGGTCACTCACGCTTTTTATGAACAATAAAATGCAACGATTCTTACCGGCCTTGGCTTGGTGGTGAGGCAATTTTCCTTCTTCCACCATAATCATTCTGACAAACCTCGTTTTCTCGGTCTATACCTTGGCTTGGTGCTTCCCCACTTGAATTTGCTTGCTTCTTAGTCTTTTTGGGTGGCACAATTGGTTATTGTGTGGAAAGACGTTGACGGCATTCGTGAACTTGAGAAGTACTCTGCAGTCTGCTCCTTATCGTTTGGCCTCTCTACTTCGAATTCAGGTCTCTGGTTTTTTCTATGCTATTATAAGCTTTTGGGCTCCTCGGGCTCTTAACATCCCTGAATGATTAGATAACAATATACTAAGTGCCATGTTATACGTAAGGACAGTCTGGTATGCTCATTCTTCTTTTCAATTGAGTTGCTTAACTACTTTTAAAAACTGATTTGACACTTCAAAATAAAGATTGATCAAGTATATGTACAGTAGAATTTTCGTGGGACTGATCTTGAAGACTAATGTCATCTTTTTTGTTTTCTTGACGATAAGAAACTCTCAAAAAGTCTAAGGTTTTTGAAACAAATTGTTTATTGTTTGGTTATGAGCTGACCCAAAACCAGAGAGACGTGATACAATATTGATTGACACGGCGTAAAATATGAAGCGTTGCTTGTAGTTTGTGATACAATATTGATTGAGGTGAGGTGGGTCTAGCTAGACTATGCAACGCATCAAGGACAAAAGGACAAGATGAAACTAATTAATCAGTAATAGAGACTACTTGGCCAACTTGAAAGCATGAACCATCCCTCTTTGGTAGGAGCACCAAACAATATTCTTGCCTTACAAATTCATAGCTCGTGCAATTCCTTCAAATGTCGTCCTTCGCAGTTAATTCCACCAATCCTCTATATTATTATATATATGTGGCATAATTAGCCATATAAGTTCATATGTATATTGTAATTTGTGGATAAATAATTACGATGGGGTTTACGTCATTTGCTTTTATATATATAAGCAACTCAGTACAATTGTGAGAAAATAATTTGATTCTGGTTCTGATCTAAAGTGGCTCCAGCTATATATAATATATAGATTGACACGCGAATTCACGTGATTAACATTTGTTTTATTAGTATATGTAATGATTATATAAGTTCAAAAACTTAAAGGTTAACAGCTGTAATGTATGGATAACTTTGCTTTAATTAATTGTAATTGTATTTGGGTGCAATAATTTTAATTATATTTGTACAAGCACGGGTTACGTTGGGTAATTTAAGTGACAATTTTTTTTTCAAAAATTAATCCCATCCAACTCACCATATCGGTTTGAGTTCAAAAGAACGGCTCAACGCAAATCAATCAGACTCATTTTCACTCATATTGACAAATACTTCTGTACATTTTGTTTGTATCCTTGTGGCCAATATATATATATATATATATATAAACTCTAAGCCCCATTTGCGAGTTTGACAAGTAAAACCAGATGGTGGTATTGTTGTCGGAAGAGCCGAGGTCTTGATGACCAGGAATTAATAATTAAGGACTTCATGAATGAATTTCCAAGTTTGTTTGGAGTTAGCTAGGTATATAATGTAAGTCAATTTAGGAAAAGTGAGAGTGGATTTTCAGCTGTTATTGGAATGAATTGTTGGTTGTGAGATTGGACAGTGTTTTATATTTGGATTATTAGATTAAAGATTTTAGATATTGCACAATTAAATTTTAAAAATTTTGAGTACATGCGGTCTTTAAATTTAATCTAAATCATTATATCATGTAATTTTGAATATTAATTGTTGGGATCATATATTTTTTATTAAATATAAGGAATTCAAATTGGTAAAAAGTTGATACTATACTATTTATTCAATAAATATACAATATATTTTTAATTATTGATTAAATTTAATAATTTATATGAATTTTGTAGTACTGAGTAACGTCATATTGATTTAATATATGTGATAAATCGGAAAAAGATTTGAGATTTGGTGAAGATGGAAAGACAAATAATGTATGACGAAAAGGAAAAGGTTAAGAAAACAAGTTGATATCTTAAACAAAGAGGAAAAAAGCCAATTGCAGCTTGCAACTTGCAACTTGTGAGCATATGAACCAAAACCTGCAGGATCATATATTTGCATTGTAGTTAATTACTCGATCGATTTCAAAGTGGATGAACGTGAAATTATTAATTTGTATATCCCGAATAATTCTTAGTTTGTATTTCTTTTATCGTGACGTCATCGTAGTGATTCCATCTATAATTTTATTTGCAAATTAAAGTAATACTCATTATTGAGAAAATAAAGTACACAAGATATCAACAAATCGTATCATTTGACTTTACTAAACATCCATATGTTATTAATTTTATATTAATTAGCCTAGTTAAGGATTCATTTATAAAAGTCGACGTTCACCAAGTTCCCTAACCATTTGGTCCCTATTTTCCAAGACAAACATGATCTTCTAAATCTAAATTACTAATGTCAGCCGAACAGCATGGCATATAAATATTGGACTTATATGTCAAGTTACAAGTGTGCAACAACTCAGTGCATGCACCTCCCTTACATGAAGTTAAAGCTCTGTACATCATCATCATCATCATCCTAGCTCAAGTCGTCGTGACTCCTACATAAGGTTATCGAATTGCATCACCGTGTTATATTAATTAATTTCTAATTCCAGTAATAGTTCTTTTGAGCTTTAATTACCTTATAGAGCTCTAGCTGTTATGAACTTTCACTGGAGACAGAGGACATGCAATATAATCCAACCGACCAGAACCTGGAGAAATTCTGATTGATATGATTGCCAAGTAGAGACACGGATTGTCAAATTGTTTACGTCATATCCTACGCGTGCCTTTCGGTAAAAATTAGTAATTGAGGCAATGCATAATGGACCTTTTAGAAGCTAACAGTTTATGTTAATGAATAAATGTAGCGCTTAGAGAGAGAGTAAAAGAATCATAACGGGTTACAGCAAGCGACTTTGTCCTTTTTAGCCGACAAATTGTACAAAGGAATTCAAATATTGAACGTAATAGCGAGGAATTCCTGCTGGGCTGCTAACCGAAAAGTTAGAGAGGAGAGATAGCAGCTTCAGCTGCAAAACATGCACCATCACCATCCGAAAGATAAACGACAGGAGATTGAAATTGAAATATACTGACTATGTTTATTTATACAATATTGTATTTACCAAAGTCGCAAAGGCCAGGAGAATTAAGGGATATTGAAACCAAAAAAAGGGATCAATGCATGCCCCAAAGTCAGCCATTCATGGTAATCTATAATATTAGAATGAAAATTAAAAACAGAGGTAGGTACTACAGGGAACGACAGAATGCATTATAGTTTAACAGGGTCGTCTCTGTATATATATGTATGTGTGTGTATATATATATATATATATATATCCCATGTCCCTACTACTCCCCCGTGGTCTGACTGAACTATTGTCAACGCTTTTTTTTTTTTTTGAATTATATGGAATGGGGAAGTTGTCCTCTGGATTCAGAAACCTGAAGCTGGTTTTCTTCAAAACTTGACACTATTCCTTTCCCCACCCTCCTTCCTTCTTCTCACCAATTTCCTATATATATACATGCAATGCATACAAACCCAGCACAACATCTAACCTGCTTCCTCTTTCCTATTTTCCCTCCTCCTGTAAATCTATTGATTAGACGCTTGTATTTGAATTGATCCTATTCCTAATTTCCTATATATGTCTCCAGCAATGGTGATAACTCATGATGCACCAGAAAGCCAATGCCTTAAAAGTGTGAAGCAGCTTTACGAAAATGGCCTTCACAGGGTCCCTAGCAAGTATATATTCCCTGCATCGGACCGGCCCAATACTAATAAGGAAGACCAAAATGATGCCAATCAAAATCTAATTCAGCTACCCATCATTGATTTTGCTGAATTGCAAGGTCCCAATAGGCCCCATGTCCTTCATTCATTATCTAGTGCTTGTGAACAGTACGGATTTTTTCAGGTGGGTATGAGATTTCTCAAGTCAGACGTAAGTGATTTTGAACGAATGATCTGATTGACAAGGTAATTATACGTGTTGACTTTGAATTTGCAGCTAGTAAATCATGGCATTCCAGATGATGTTATCAGCAAGATGATGGATGTGAGTGGGGGGTTCTTCGATCTTCCTTACGAGGAAAGAGCCAAGTACATGACAACGGACATGCAAGCCCCAGTTCGATATGGGACTAGTTACAGCCCAACCAAAGACACTGTGTTCTGCTGGAGGGACTTCTTGAAACTCATGTGCCACCCCTTACCTGATTTCCTCCCTCATTGGCCTCCTTCCCCCAATGGCTTGCGGTGTGTACTCCTAGATTACCCATTAGATTATATTTCTATTATTAATTAACTTATGTTTTATTTCAACGTTTCTAAAGTCGTATTTAGATTATTAAATTATTTTTCAATTTCTTATTCGCTAGCTTCCAAATCTCCAACAGTGAAATTACGGCATGCAGCCCGATTTTTATTTTTTCCCAAAATCTTATCATAATGTGAGGGTATTTTTATTCTTTAAAAGGAAAGTGGCGGCTACCTACGCAGAAAAAACCAGATTCTTGTTCCTGACTTTAATGGAATCCATTTTAGAGAGCTTAGGAATTGTGGGATCCAACCAAGACGAGACAGAAGAAAACGACTTGTTAAAAGAATTCCAAGATGGGAGCCAAATGATGGTGGCCAATTACTACCCGCCATGCCCAGAACCAGACCTCACCCTAGGGATTCCTCCTCACTCCGATTATGGCTTCCTCACGCTTCTCCTCCAAGACGAGGTCGAAGGCTTGCAGATCCAGCACCAAGGCAAATGGGTCACTGTTCACCCTATCCCTAACACTTTTGTTGTTAACGTTGGCGATCACTTAGAGGTAGGTTTTCTAATTTAATACACACGTGTTTGTTTAATTTGTAGGAGTTAAAACCAAAAACAAAAAAAAGAAATAGCTAATACTTACATTATGTTTGTATCAGATATTTAGTAATGGGAAATACAAGAGCGTTCTACACAGGGCATTGGTGAACGCGGTGAAGAGTCGAATATCAGTGGTTTCTCTGCATAGCCTTTCATTCAGCAGCAACGTGAGACCGTCGCCGAAACTCATTAACGAAACTACTCCAAAGCGTTATAAGGACACGGATTTTGGCGACTTTCTCAAGTACATTTCCACAATAGAACCCAAGAGAAAAAATTTCCTTGAGTCTAGGAAATTGTCTTAGAGACATGAATGAACTGTGAATTTAACTATTCACCACCAAACCAGAAACGGAAAAAAAGGAGTTTTGGCCTTTGGGGGAGGGGGGGGGGGGGGGGGGGTGGGGAACGTGGGGTGGTTTTACTTTTGTAACATCGATCATGATTGTCCCTCACATGTCTCGGTCTCTGTCTCCTCATTGCGCTGTTTTGAGGGAGACCTGTAACTATACATATGAAGGAAAATTTTGGCAACGGTGGCATATTTAATTATATATATGAAATAAAACTGTTATACTTATACATGATGACTGGATATTAAGACAGATGCTTTTAGTTCCCCATGGATTGTCATGTATATGTTAAATCAATGTGATTGAAATTAACATCCGATGTTAATGAGTATGGTGTTGAATAGTTTCTATTGATATCTCTATATGATGAGCAAAATTTCGTTTGGAATTGAACGAGTAAATAATACTAATCACTTGAATCTTCTTGAGCTATATTCAGGATACATTTCTATGAATGGGATTCTTTTCAGTATATAAAGGAAAAATATTACCCATACTCTTGTGATCTCTAGACCACTAGAGTGGTTTTATCTTTAAGTTCAATGGGATATTCTATTCCAAATATGCTCCCATATAATCAATCCAACCATTCACAAGGTATTATTACTTTGGCCTGCCTAAAATCTATCTCAGAGGTCTGTTTATATGGAGAAAAGTACCTAATTTTGCATCTGCATAAATGACCACACGTCAAATTTGGGAAACATGCATTCCATATACTTAATTAGCATAACATTTTTTTAACACAGATTTGAGTGCGATTTCATCAAAGTGATATGCTTATGTGTTCCTACTTGATCAAGAGAGCCCGCGCATGTTTTTGGACTTTAAATCTAAGATCTCCTACAATAACATATTGAGAACAACGATAAAGTCAATGGGAGAACCATTTTATTTGGAAACAAACCAAAAGTCAACGGTCAAGTTATCAACTTCATACTGTGTGAATTTGTTTGTGTTTTGAATGTTACTTCCAATATGTGTGTGTATACATACATACATATACATATATATATATATATATATATATATTTCAAGTCGTCTCTCCACTGGTCTTGGTAATTGTATGCAAGAACAAAATTTAAAAAAAGAGTACCGTGTGAACGAAAGTATGTTACCTATAATCTGACCTGTAAAACAGTTGACTTAATTTGGTGACTGAAAACTAATCTGACCTGTAAAATAGTTGACTCAACTTGATTTCACTTCATGGGGTCAGGGAAATCTTTTGTAATACTTGAATAGATTTAGGGCTTAGATTTTCATATTAATGGAGATCATTATTTATTATAATATGCTAGCTGTTACAACGTGAAGCCACACGGGTAGAACATACCCGTGGCTTCGAAGTTCCCAGTGCCGAGAGAGAATGAAAGAATGTTACTTAATGAATGAATTGACAATCATTTCTTGATACTTTAGTTTGACGGGGCACAATACATTTAGTCGTTTGGTTCGTGGTATGTATGACTGGGAATCAGCTTTGGGATGAAAGTGGGTTTTGATGGAATAGAATTTAAGCTCATGTATTGTATTTAGTGTAATATTATAAAAAATACTAGGAATGGAAAAGATTAGGTGAATGACCATATTATTTTTATAAAAAATTTTAATTATTATTTTTTATTAAAAATTTACTACTGTTAGGCATGATTGAAAATTAATATTTTTATAAAAATAATTAATTTATTATTATTAAAAAATAATTATTAATATTATGAAAATTTAAAAAAATTTATTATTACAAATTAATTATTATTTTTATCAAAAAATAATATTATAACTATGACGAAACGAACCCTTAGGGGGTCAAAACTTGACCAAACCTGTCCAAAAAATTTATTTATCCGAAAGGGTTTTAATTATGTTCACTGAGAATACGTCAAATATTGTATAACTTCTTCTATTAAAAATTATTATTATTGATCCTAAATTCCACCACTCCAATGCTATGTGATTTCTCGCTTTTGTCTTTTATATTTGAATGAAATACTCATGCTATAATTAAGTCGTCAATTCCACTTATTTATTCATCATAAGTTGTGATCAATGTTAATTTTCATTTGTTACAAACAATTATAAGTCAAACTTGTTCTCTTTCATCACAATATGTGATGAATCGCTAATAAAAGAATAAAAAAAGAAAAAACACCAAGTGCCATCATGTGACACTTGGTAGAATATTTGGGGAAATAGTTTTTGCGCTAGAGTTTCTGGAAATTTTGGTTTAAAAGCCATTTTCTAAAGTAGAGTTATATAATTTCGTTCATAAAAAAGAAAATAATATTTTTCGGAAACAAATCTGTTTAAAATGAAGATAAAATTTTAGAAAAGTTCCCATCGCAAGTCGCATAGCCCTGTGGCTTTGGCCAAACCTCGCATGCGTATTTCAGGTGTACTGGCTTTCAATGCTTAATGCACCTTCCGGTAATGGTGGGAAAGAAAGGTTGAAAACCGCGGCTTTTCTTTCTAACTGTTCAATAAGAGACACGAAGACACTATCTTACATCCTCAAACAATACAATGCCTTGCTCACTCTGCCTCACGTCTTTCCCTTCATTGCCTCCCTGCAATACTAGTTCTCTCACTCGAAAATCTTATCCACTTCATTGTCTTTCTGTCAAATCTTCCATTGACAAAAACCCCACCACTAATTCTAATAGCAGCAGCAATAAATCCAGCTCCTGGGTCAGCCCAGATTGGCTTACTTCCTTGACTAGGTCCCTCACCTTAGGGAAAGACGATTCTGGCATCCCTACAGCGAGTGCCAAACTTGACGATGTTTCTGATCTTCTTGGTGGTGCTCTTTTTCTCCCACTGTTCAAATGGATGAGTGAGTACGGGCCCATTTACCGACTCGCCGCAGGGCCTAGAAATTTTGTGGTGGTTAGTGACCCTGCTATCGCGAAGCACGTGCTAAGGAATTATGGTAAATATGCCAAGGGTCTCGTCTCTGAGGTTTCGGAGTTCCTGTTTGGGTCCGGTTTTGCAATTGCTGAAGGAACGCTCTGGACGGTAATGTTGAGTTGTTCGAGATTATGCAAATTCTGATACAGTTCACCATATTTGAAATGGTGGAGTCTTTTGGATTTGCAACGGTGTCTAGGGATTGGTGAAATCCCTAATTCTTTTTTTCTCTGACTCTCTAATATATTTGTGTACGAGGTTGATTTGATAATCGGAAGTTAGACGTTTTTGTTCTATAACAAATTTACAACGTGACTTGTTTTGCTAGTGCCATATACGTATTGACAATTAAGCAATAAGATTAACAGCCGTGCTCCGTGAGACGTCAGAACCTCAGTCAAAGTTGTTATGGTCAACCCACTCTGTTCTTTAATTTTTCCTTTTGTCTCTTTCCTTGTCTTTCCCTTTGTTTTTTATTGGCTTCTCAATAGTAAGTTAATTTATCTTCTATTTCTTAATGTGTAGCATGATATAATGCCTTATCTCAAGGCTAGTATCCTGGGGAACAAAGATGACTCATATTTTCATTTGTAGTTAAATTGGTCGAAGCTGTGCTTGTTGACTTCTTGTCTTGATTTTATAGGTTATTATGCAACCCGACTTACATTACAGCTATTTTCTTATATGTATTAGGCAAGGCGCAGGGCCGTGGTACCATCTCTTCACAAACGTTACTTGTCTGTTATAGTTGATCGGGTGTTTTGTAGATGTGCTGAGAGATTAGTGGAGAAGCTACAATCTGATGCTTTGAATGGAACTCCTGTTAACATGGAGGAAAAGTTTTCACAGTTGACTCTTGATGTTATCGGTTTGTCTGTATTCAACTACAACTTTGATTCACTTAATGCAGACAGTCCTGTTATTGCGGCTGTTTACACTGCATTGAAAGAGGCAGAGGCTCGTTCAACTGATATTTTGCCATATTGGAAGGTAAGTTTTGTTTTCTCTAAATCTTGACTTTGATTCTCTTTCTGTGATTATGCCATATTTTCTTTTGTTTTGCTCCAGCTTAACGTTCTTTGTAAGTTGATCCCAAGACAAATAAAAGCTGAAAAAGCTGTAAACGTCATCAGGAAAACTGTTGAAGAACTTATTGTAAAATGTAAAGAGATTGTGGAGGCTGAGGGTGAAAGAATTGATGGTAGTGATGAATATGTGAATGACACCGATCCTAGTATCCTTCGCTTCTTGCTTGCCAGCAGAGAAGAGGTTTGTTGATTTAATTGCTTCCATATACTATGATTTTCCTGTCATTGTGTTCTTACATGAGTAGCTGAATTTTCAGACCACACAATATTAGAGTTTTGATGGTTAAAGAATGAAATCTAATATTTTCTGATTAGATATCTGATGGTGCATTTTTTAATGTTAAGATTTGCTTGGGAAACCGTAATTGGGTAGTGCCATTGTAGTGTCTATGAATACTGCATCGAGTATTTTTTTCTTTTTTTTTTTGAGGAATGCATCGAGTATTGATTTTGTTTTTAGTATCATTAATTAACACCAAATATACGTGAACATAATATTTCTATTTTACTTAGTGGTTCTACATCTCTTAGGTTTCCAGTCTGCAGCTACGGGATGATCTTTTGTCACTATTAGTTGCTGGCCATGAGACCACTGGTTCAGTGTTAACCTGGACACTTTATCTTCTAAGTAAGGTATCATTTTAATTGTTTTTTCTATATTTTTTATTTTTTTGTTTTCTCTAGAATATAATTTCCATATTGATCCAATTTTATGAATTGTCTTCAAACCCTCTCTAATTTCACTTTGTCAATGAGGAGTTGTTGCTTATTTTAAGAGGGTACTTTTGAAGTTGATTTTTCAAATATATCTCTTGATCCTGGTTTTCTGTTTCAATCTTTCCTTAATTTGTCACTTTACTGCTTCTTTCAGATTCTTTATAACTAGACTGAGTGTCAATATGGAAATTGTGAATAATTATTGTTGAGATAAAATAAGAGCTCCACTGTGTTCATTTTTTTGAAAAAAATATATGCTTTATTTTATGCAGGATTCTTCCTCATTAGCAAAAGCACAAGAAGAGGTAGACAGAGTTTTACACGGAAGACCTCCTGCCTATGAAGATATTAAAGATCTCAAGTTCTTGACCCGTTGCATTATTGAGTCACTCCGGCTCTATCCACATCCTCCTGTAGGTTGCTATACTTATCTTTGCAGTTATTAAGTTTTAGTTTTACCTTGGTGTGTGGCAGCCCTTAACTTTTCTTTAGGTTATGCTTTCTATGAAAAAAGTTGGCATGATAAATTAGGAAATTTGAGTTAAATGTAGTCAAATTAGAAGTCAAGGAGGTTATTATTGAAAAAGATTAGCCATCTTAAAAATTCTGGTAGTCGGTTGTTTCATGGATTTGTGACTTTGGTAATGAGGCCTTGGGCAAGAACATGGTGGTTATGGATAGAATTAAGAACCTACATAGGGCTATCCTAACGTAGATTAAGCCCCTGCTCCTGTGCTCGAACAGTGGCCCACGCACTGAATCTTTTCCTCTTGATTTTAGGTTTTTTCCCCTTTTGGGTAAAGGTTTGAGTGGAACTGAAAGGAGGAAATAGACACATAAAGAGAATGAGAAAACCTCACAGTTTCACCAAAATTATCCGATGTCTCATCTAGAAAGAGGTTAAATAAAAGTCTCACTGCTAAATAAACTGAAACTGGAAATTCTATTGATGATAACATTGCAGGTATCCTTACATGTATTACTGGCACTGCATAAAAAAAATCTCAGGTTGGCCAGAAATACTTAGCTGTTGTTCTAGACTGCTAGATGAAAGAGATAAAACAGAGATCGAAAATAAGTCTAAACAACTCCAGATGTTAAATATTATTATAGTACACCTGAGCAGATTAAGTTCAAAGCTATTTGTCCGTATTTTCTTGAATATACTTAATTAAAGCTGGCTTCATCAATTATCTTTAGCTAATATTTTAGTTTATGATGGTCATATCCCCTTCTGCATTATTAAGGTCTTGATAAGAAGAGCTCAAGTTCCTGACGTGCTTCCTGGAGATTTCAAGGTTGATGCTGGTCAAGATATTATGATTTCTGTATATAACATACATCATTCTTCAGAGGTATTTCCTGATGTTTGTAATTGTTGAGAAGTTTTCTTTTCTGGGTCAGGTAGGATCCTGTAGAGATGTTATCAATGTGAACTATGCATGCTTGTTTCATATGCTGCCTAAGAATTTAAATTTCTTCACCCTATCATATGGCAAACCTCCTAAACGAAGGCCTTTCTACTGTTTTGTTTTTGCTCACTTTCATTCTTCATATGACTCTCCTTAGAGGAGCTGAAGAATACCATGAATTAGTGTTTAAATTTTTTATGTTACATAATTAGTATCCATCCCATATTATGCATTTACTATGATGATTGACAAATACGTTACTTTATTTCTTTCTTCCTTGTCATTTTGCTAGATTTTGTTAGTGAGCCTGATATGGAAGGTGTATGGTGTTCAGAATGTTTCACTCCTTTGTAATTTTAATATTTTGATCGATTATACAACTTTTTCACTATGGTTTTGCAAGGTTTGGGAGAGGGCCGAAGAGTTTTTACCCGAAAGGTTTGATTTGGATGGGCCAGTCCCAAATGAAACAAATACAGATTTCAGGTGTCCATCGTTCTTATTCACTTACTGGAATGCTACAAAAGTTGTATAACACTGGCTCTTTAATTTGTATCAAGAGTCATATGCTTCTAGTTCTACTATATTGCACCAATTCATCGTATCTGTTCCTAGGTTTTTCTCTTGTGTGGAAAGGATGGGAGGGGGCTCAATCAGGCCGTAATTCCTTGTTTGCTCTGATTATAATGAGTCAAATATGTGACAGATTCATTCCATTCAGTGGAGGACCCCGCAAATGTGTAGGTGATCAGTTTGCTTTGTTGGAAGCAACAGTTGCTCTTGCAATCTTTCTACAGCACATGAACTTTGAGCTGGTTCCTGATCAGAATATTAGTATGACCACAGGAGCAACAATACATACAACAAATGTAATGTTTCTACTTTTTTCATTGAGATATTCACGCCACTTCTGACTAGTTTAGCCTCACACTAATCTGCTTGCACTATTTCCCTTAGCTTTGGAGACAGTTTTCATGATGTCTTTGGGGAAATTTGTGGAAAATCAAAGCATCTTATTCTCAAGTAATTGTCGTTAGTCTTTTAAAAATTATTGGAGTCCTTGGAACAGGGAAAGAGGATGGAAGAAAAATGGAATGTGTATGGTTGTCAAATCTTTCTTGTTTGGGAGTTCTTGCAGTAAAGGGAAAGGAAGGGAAAACTAGTATACCCCAAAATGTTCTCAAATCTCTTTCTTTTTCTCCTGTACTCACATCTTACCTGTAAATTCTACTGTCTAAACGTAATTCCATCGTTGCAGGGCTTGTACATGAAACTGAGCCGACGGAAATGAAACTCCTTCCTTAGATAGGTTCAGCTGTAAAATTGTTGATAACTTTCAGCATATCATTTAATTATTATATTTTTTAATTCTTGCGAAAGATGTATTTGATCTCTTTTTTTTCTTTTTTTGATGTTATGATATATATTTATAATCTGATGAATAATCAAATGTTATTTGGTAGAAAATTTTCATTGTTTAATATCACAAGGTGTGTGTGTGTGGTTTTTTTTTCCTTTTCAATTTTGCCTTGTATGTATTGTTAAATTAGAGTTAAAGGAGCAGCTACATCATGCAAGCGTTGGACACTCACACAGGTCTAAGGGTAAAATGAATTGTAGTATGTAAAATTATGGAGCATTGGGTGGATGCATTGTTACTATCAGCCCTCCTATAAAAATAAATCGATAACAAAGAGAAGCAAAAGAGCGTATTTCAGAAATATAGCCTGGCAAACCCAACTAACATCTGTCACTTACCTGCATAATTTAATTTTCCGTCTTGCTGTTTTCTGTCAGTAGTAGCGGAAAAATGTCTTGGATGCCATATTAGTAAACTAAATTAACTCGTCTTTTTGTTCTTGTTTAGTAAATAGTTAGCTGTTAAAGAAACCATAATACTCAATATGGTGATATGTAATTTCATTGATATCCCAAGCATTAATAAAATTTTGAATGCAACAATTAAAGATAGAATCGTTTTATATTCTAGATATTAAAATATTACTTTACGTTAACCAGCAGAAGATGAAATGTTTATCACTCCGTTCACCTGTATCAAGCATTGGTTCAACCAACCCTAAACGAGGAAACATTAGCCTACTAGGTATTAGTCTTGAGCCTCCAACGTTTAAACGCAATGGGTGTGACTTATGAGTGTCACTCCAAAGCAACCGAAAGAGCCACTAGGAACGTCCTCCTTTCAATGGATTCAGATTTCTTACATGAAATATACGAATATAACAATTCATATTAAAAAAAAAAATACATGATTTAACCATTTACATGATCATGAATATACATTATTTATGTGATCTTACGGTTCATATCAAATTTAATGGCCGCATGCAATAAAAAATTTTAAAATTTGATCATGCAGGGTCTAAAACATTTTATCTAATAATTTAAATTTAAGAAACACAGTATCCAACGATCAAAATTCACTTCCAGTAATGTAGTTATAGAAAGTAAGAGCTTGAGATACTTTTTACTTAATTCTTTTATTAATATTTATATAAGTGCATACCACATAGTTAATAATTATAGAGGATTTCTTGAATATGAATATTAATGATTTGTACCTTCAAAAAGGAATAAAAAAAACAAAGAAAATGAGTAAAAGAAGGAAAATATATGCCATGTGCATTTTCTCTCTCTGAATGTAGGTGTATATGAATCCCTGCCGAAAATATTTTACAAACGTGTGGACGATGGCAATCTAGTTCTAGTAAAATATATTAATTGTACATTCTAGAGTCCACGACAATCTACCATGATCTTAATCTAATCTATCGTCCACGTCAAGTCCCTTTCGCCTCGTCATTAATTCACACATTCCGTGCTATTATTATAGTAATATAGTCAATTATTGGTGCTAGTGTCAAATTTCATCTGGTTTGTTGTCTGATAAAATGGTAGCGCCAACTATTAGAGCTAACAAGCGCCGGAAAAGGTGGTTACATGAAAAGGAGCCAAATCCCCTATGGCTGTATTCTACTACGCATTTTCTGTGCATGTCGAGGAATATAATGGACACCTACTAGGTTCCTGGCCAACCACCACGCTCCACGTCAGCAACACAGAACACTGCGCTGACATTTGCATCGAGTGCTACGCGAGCATGTATTGGGTCCGGTGGGGCTCACCATCTACTTGATGGGACCGGCAGTTTCTTTCAGCTTAACTCTAGGAGTGCGTTGCGTGTTGGTGTGCGGATGTATCAGAATCAGATAAGAATCTCTCTTTCCTAGTGTCCCTCTCCCATCACTGGGTAACGCCGATTGTTGAAGTAACAATAAAATAACACCCTTCCCAACAATGACCACTTAGCTAACGCTCAGCATTCTCTCTCTCTCTCTCTAGTTGGTAATGGTGGTTGTGGAGAACATCAAAGTGGTGCTGGTGCTGGTGATTATGCTCATTTTGAATTGTAGCGAGAGTGATTGAGGAAGAACCAAAACACAAGCCAAAACTGAGAGGGAGAGAGAAACACAGAAAATGTTTAGGCTGCATAAGAACAAGCCATCTAAATCAGACGAGAAGATTGAATTCAAATTCTCACATTTCAAGGCCCTTCAGGTTGCTGATTTTTAGTTCCTATTTCGATGTTATTTTATTTCAATTTTCTCCTCCTTACTCTGTTTCGTCATTTCGCTCTATGTCGTTATAAGAAAATCATTCAATGCTCCATGTAGTTTCTATGTTTTGAAGAGATAGATTATCTGCAACTAATGCCTTGCAACGCCTAATATGTTTTGTCGCCAAAAAGATAATCGACAACGATATCATACTAATAGAATGGTACTGACAGAGAGACAGAGAGCCTAATGCGAAAAGGAAAACATTGAATAAATGAGGGAGCTGAAAGCGGAACAATTAAATTTAAATCTTCATATGTTTGTACTTAGTTATGGACCTATTTTTTATTTTCTCTTTAATAGAATATTTCATGACTTGGAAAGAAACGGGGAGTGCTGTGATTTATGATTTTAGAATTTGAAACGGAGAGGCAGTCTTCATTATTAAGAACATTTGCGAAAGTCTATCAAATCCAAGCTGCAAATGATGACATACACTTAGAAACGACAGCGCAGACATTTGCAATTTGTCGAGAAATTTCTTTTGTTTGAGTTGCATAATTATGTTATGTTTTTTCAAAGGATGTTCCAGTCTTAGTCTATAATAAATGCTGATTCTCATGCGAACAGGTACCCAAGGGCTGGGACAAGCTGTTTGTTTCTGTTATCTCCGGAGATAGTGGTAAAACAATTGCGAAGTCAAACAAAGCACTTGTGCGTAATGGAAGTTGTCAATGGGTTGATACTTTTTCACAGTCTATATCGGTTTCAAGAGATAATTCTTCGAAGGAGAAAGAAGATTGTCTCCTCAAACTTCTTGTTGCCACGGTACTGCACTACTTGCACTATTTCTGCTGTTGTTAACTCGTTACCATTTATTATGTACTCATTCTCTGATGAACCCCCCTCCTTCTCCTTCTGGTTATCCAGAATTCATTTCTTCCCTTCCCCATAAATGATTGGTGCCGAACATGGAATTTTACAGTTTTTATTTTTCTTTATCATAATCAGCTCTATCAGTTATGAACTTACTTTTCGGGATTATCTTAAAAAACAAAATGACTCACACTACATAGCAGGGATCATCAAAATCTGGCATCCTTGGAGAGGCTACGGTTGATATGACCAGCTATATGAGTTCAACTGACGCTATTCCCCTTTCAATCCCACTGAATAAGTGCAACCATGGGACATTGTTGCATGTGAGTCATACAACTGAGGCTATCTGAAATTTGATTTTATCATACTCATTATTGATTGAAGAACCAGAAAAACCATCCCTTTTCTGATTTCCTGGTCAGTTATGTTCTTTTGTGTCAATTTGGATAAATGTGTAGTTCAGTTCTATATGATAGAAAAGGAAAATTTTGGACTATGCTGCTGACTGGAATTCAAATGACAGATATAAGATTTGATGCTTACAATTTCAGAAAATGTTCATCTTCACATATTCCCTTTCATGTGGGATATAAACTTGGAATACTAGTAATCAGATTTTTTTCGGGCCCACGCTGAAATCAGATTGAAAATAGTAAAATAAAAATAACATTCTTTCTCATAATTCATATCACAAGGATAGTTTCTTTCCTTCACGCAGATGCATAATTTATATGTGACCCATCTCTAATAATTAACATTATGCCTAAGCCCACGTCATTATTGGCTGTTGAATTTTTCACTTGTGATATAATTGCGCCTCTTTCAACTTCCCTTTAAAAGAAGTTTGGTACATCATGCAAGAGACAGAGGTCTAGACAGAAATGACACCTTAACGGTATTTAATTTGCCATTAACACATGGGATATGATTTTTTAACTTCATCCTTTAAAAGACAAGATCTTTTACAATTAACATATATCTTTGTTGATTACGCAAGGGCAGCTAGTGGTCTCTTGCTCAATTAAATTTGGGGAATGTTCTACTGGAAGTAAAATTCTGTATATGTCTAGCAGTTCCATCAAATTATGATTAGAAATATATATATATATATATATATATATATATAAAAGAAAAAAGAACAAGTCATGGGACGATGTCCTGGCATAAACTTGAGTAATCACTTTCTACAAGAAAAAATACTTGGAATATTATTTTTTTCTATCATGTTGGTGATTTATGGATGATGGAATAGGTGTAGCGAGGAGTGTTAGACCAAATTTCCTTTAAGCCGTCGTAGCGTTTCCTTCTTGGACAATAAGCTCTTGTATTCTCTACTCTGTTGTAAGTCAAATCTGAGATAATAAAAGGACATGGAATATTTTTTCATTGGAAGTGCTATAATTTCTGAATATTTTTCAAATTCATTGGAAGGCATGTTTTTCACATATGTATTGGAACTATATACATGTAAAACTGTTGTTGTTGCCCTCCTTTGCTGTGAACCTGTTCTCTTTATTCATCTCTGCTTATCCAAGCAGTATTTCCTTTGTTTCTCCTCTGCCAATGTGAAGGTAAAATTTGAGCTTTCATTAACAGTAGTTCTACTGCAACAAAACGCCATTCAGGTGCTAAGAATTTGGAATTCAGTGACTTTTGCTTTTTGCAGGTTACTGTTCAGTGCCTCACGCCAAGAACAAAATTCAGGTTTGTATTGCAGATTTGCAGGGTAGTTCTTTTTGTTGTCTTACACGTATACTTACTATTAACCTAGCATGTTTTGAGTCTTGACCACCTACAATATTCCAGGGACCAGGAACCACGAGAGACCATTTCCCATATTAACAACCTGAATGCAAACAATCGTGATGTGGTTGTCAAGTCCAATGGATCTGATTGTTCATATGTACAGAGTGTTGAATCTTCCTCTACTAAAGATTTGGACTCTACCTCGTCCGTTGGAGAATTTGAGAGTAGGGTAAGATTACAAACTTCTCCTACGAGCATATTTATTCCGTGGTATCTGTGGCACAATCGTATATAGAGTACTGCCTATGCTTATCAATGACGGATGCTAACTCTAGTTGTGTCTATACTGACAAAATCTCCTGTAAATTGTCAATATTAACTTTCCAACACTACTTAGACATTGAGTGACCTCTTGAAATGGTTGTTTGTGTAATTTTAGAATAAAACTATTGCTGGCAGCTTTTTTGAGGGATTTTAGTTTGAGATTAAACCAAATTTCATTCTAATGGATCTTTTAAAGCCATTCATTGTACGGAGTTGTATTCAATTAGTACCCTGGTAATTATAGGGTTTCTCCTATTTAGATCTATATGTTTGTTCGTGTGAGTTGGGATGCAGTTTACTATTGACCTGCCTTTATAGAATGATATTAGTGACATGTTGTGCCCTGACTGTAGGGAACAAATTTCTCTGGATGTGATTCACATTGCATCTATAACTCAGTTGAGGGTTCCACAGAACGGGGAAACCTATCCCCTAGTATTGATTCAAGAGATGACGGACAGAGGTCGGGTGGAAGACACGATTCAACTAGTTCCCTGAAAAGTGTATCTCATTGCAATTATCCTGCTCATAATTTTTCTCAATCAAATCATTCATCATTAAATTCCCAGATGACAAATTCAGGGAATATGTCTTCTACGCAAGAGGTAGGTGCATCATCTATCGGCATGACTAATTCTAAAAGTCGTCTGGAAGCTGCAGAAGACTCAACTGAAGAGCTTCGGGCAGAAGCTAAGATGTGGGAGATTAATGCCCGGAAACTAATGATTGATTTGGACATGCTGAAGACAGAATTTTCTGATCAGTCCAAAACCCTGGCAAATATGGAAATGGAGCTTTCCACAGCACATGTAGAACGTGATAATTTTAAAACAGAAGTTGAACAACTAAAATTGTTGTTGGAGTATCCATTAGTGAAACAGAAAGCATTGGAAGATTCAAAATCTCAAGGCGAATGTGTTCCAGAAATTGAAAAGGCATTAAAAGATGAATTGAAATTTCAGAAAGAATCCAACGCCAATTTGTCCTTGCAGCTGAAGAGGAGTCAAGAAGCAAATATTGAGCTAGTTTCTGTTCTCCAGGAGTTGGAAGAGACCATAAAACAGCAGAAAATTGAGCTCGAAAACCTTTCAGCATTACCTTCAAAGTTCAGTGATGTGGAGAACTCTTTCCAACTAAGTATAGAGCGAAATAGGAGCTTAATGCTCCAGCTAGAACAAATGGAGGTGTCAAAGAACAACCTCCTGGTCAAGGTGCAACAGCTGGAACTGGCCTTGGAGGACAAAAGGCATGACACTGAGACTGTTACATGTCTGGATCACAAAACCCTTTTAGATATTAAAGAGGAATATGAAAGCAAATTATCTGCCAAAGAGGAAGAAATTTTAAGTTTGAAAACAAGGTTGTCTGAGTCACTCCCAGAAAGGTGTAATCCTGAGACTGTGCCTAGAAATGTGTGTGATGCAGATCTTATAAGAGAAATTGAAGTATTGAAAGAGAAACTTCAGGAGCTTGAGACGGATTGCAATGAGCTCACAAATGAAAACCTTGAGCTCTTATTCAAGCTTAAAGAAACACAGAACAAATCAAGAAACAGAGGTGCATCTGAAGATTTTTCTCCAAACAAGCTTGAAGATCAATGTTTTGCTAGCTTTGAGTCAGATGTCAACAAAAAAGTATTTCCAATACTCCATCTAGAAGATGTGTCCCCAGGGAAACTCACTGGCAATGGCCATACTTCAATTGAAGAACTTGAGAGTTTGAAAATAGTTCTAGAAGGAAGAATCGCAGAACTGAATAAGAAGGTAATAGATAAAACTTCTGAAACAATAAATCTTGAGGCTAACATTTTCTCTAAGGAAAAGGAGATTGGGGTTCTGCGGAAGTGCCAGAATGAATTGGAAACTAAAGTTTGTCATCTTCAAAATGACAAAATTCAGCTAGAGGAACACGTGGAGGTCATACTAGAAGAAAGAGATATTATCTCTAAACGGTTGTATGATTTACGAAATGATATGGCAACTCTTAGCAGGAGCATGGACAACCATGTTTCTGCCGAAGAAATGTTTGAAAGAAAATCATCAGAGCTAGTAAATGGAAAACATGAACTGGAGCTCCACATATCAGAGATAGAACACGAAAAGGAACAATTGTCACTGTCTATGTCTATTTTAAAAGCACAATTGAGAGATTTGACAGATGAACAAAAGTCTATTCTGTCAGAACTAGAGAACTCTATGTCTCATGCAGCAATGCTTCAAAAGGAGAATATGAAGATGAAGTGTGAGATGGATTCTGCAAGAGAAGATATGAAACAAAGATTAAAAGTGACACAGTTTCAGTGGTCAGAAGCTCAACAAGAGTGTGAATACCTCAGGAGAGAGAATCAGCAGTTACAAGCTGCTATCGAGGATCTTGCCGAAGAATGCAATTCTCTTAAAAAATTTAATGGAGATTTAAAAAGGCAAAAGGTGGAGTTGCAGGAGCATTGCTCCATCATGGGAACCGAGTTGATGCAATCAGACCTAAGATTTGTAGAATGTTTGGAAAGGGTTGAGCTCTTAGAAAAGAAATTTGCTTTAGTGCTGGAAGATAATGCATCAATGGAGAAGAGTATTACTTCGAAATTAGATATGCTTCTTGGTGAAAACAAAATTTATATGGAGCAGGGGCAAAACTTGTTGAATCAGTTGCACATGGAGAAGACAGAAGAAATTCGGAACCTTCAACAAGAAATTGAGCATCTCAGTATGAAACTATTAGCAACACATGATGAAAAAGAAAGGATAGCTTCTGACACTTTGCTTGAAGTATCTGCATTACGTGCTGAGAAAGCTAAACTGGAGTTTGCTTTTGAAGAAGTTCATTCTAAAGTGCTTTCATCTAAGAATGAGGTTGATGTTATGCAAAGAGAATATGGGAAAAAGCTGCAAGACCTTGCAACTGAGCTTGCTGCTTTCAAAATTAACCAGGAAATTCTGACGGCTGACCATGAAGAGTTTTTGAAGTTGGTGGAAGATTACAAATCAAGAGAAATTAAATTCAAAAGCACAATGAATACCCTCAAATCAAAACTCAAAGTCACTGAATATGAGAAACAACAACTCATCGAGGAAACTAAAAAGTTGAGGATTCAAGTGCAGCAAGTAGATCAGTTTAAGAATGAGATTACGACTCTCAAGGAGGACCTTAACTCAACTAGTTCTGAGAAAGAGAGACTAGAAGCATCATTGCTTGTGACATCTGAACTATGTGAAAATCTGAAGGCAGAGAAGAATTTGTATATGGCAAAGATCTTAACAATGGAGAAGAATGTATTTGAATTAGAAGACTACAAAAGAATTAGAGCAACCCTGGAAGAAAGACTTGTGCAGATGGAGAGTGACTTGAAAACAAAAGAAACATTATTTGCTCAGAGTACTGAGCAAAAAACTGAGCTCAGTCAAATGAAAAGAATAAACAGGCAATGTCAACAGACCATACAAGCACTTGAGCAGGAAAAAGTTGAGTTTCAGGCAAAATTACAAGTCCTTGAAGAAGAACTGAAACTGATTAAGGAACAGAAGCGAAATCAAGTGCCGAAGATAAATAGGAAAGCTGTACCTGTTCATGAAGATCTAAAGGTTTTCAAAGTTAGTATTTCTTTCCTCCTCAAAAGCAAATTTATATTCTGATGTCATGAGTCAGGAATATTTATTTTTATATGATTTTCAAATTAGCAGAATCCTATGGCGAAGAATTCAAGTCAACATCGCAGCAATAGGAAAAAGCCATCGTCAAAGAATGATAGAGAATCCCTGAAAAATCAACAGGACGTTTACGACAACAAGCATCAGAATGAGGTGATACATTTGGGATATTGACAATTCTATTCTGCCTCCATGTTGAATATTACAGAGTATATTTATAATTTCTAACATGTGACACTAAGTGGTAATATCCCTTCATTTGTGTTTTGCTTTGAATATTATATTCATTATCTTCCTCTTCTGATAGGTGGAAACTGAATATGGACTTCTTGATGAAAGTGTTCATGTGGTTGAAGTAGATCCAGAATCAAAGATTCACTTGCTTGAGACAGAACTAGCGAAAGCTAAAGAAGCAAATAACATGTATGAAGTTCAACTTAACAGGTTAGAGGAAAATATTTTCTCTTCCCAAAAAACAAAGAAGCTATGAAGTGCGTGCATGATAAATTCATAGCATGGATTGTCGTAAAAATTATGACATATTCAAAGCTAACATTTTTCATCAGAACTTCTATCATCTACCTGTCGAGATCTTTGAGATTTAAGCAATTATGTTGGGGATATTGATCAAACGCAACAAAAAGTTTCAGAGGAAAAACAGAACTAGTAAGAAAATTTCAGCTATAGAAAATGTTGCCAAAATTTACTGATGTGGAGAGTTTGATACCTTGTAACTATAAGAGATTAGCAAGTCGTAGTCTTAAAAAGCATGGATTATATGTAGTTTTACTGGGTTGATTTATCCCATGATGCATATATATTCTTAAATAATGTCACTTTCTCGAGTTCTGTTACCTTTTTCTTTTTCCTTTTGGGTCTCCAAGACTCTGATTTTTTTGAATAGGAATTTTTTAGTGCTTAAGTATGGACTCTTGGGGAGGAGTGGGAGGGATGAAGGTTGGGTAGAATTCTAGCTCTTTTCCTTTCTTTGTAGCAAAAATATTTCTAAAAACAAAGGAGAAAAAGAAGGGGATAAATAACTGGTAATCTCACTCTTCCACTGATGTAGTGATGTCCAGGATGGTTGGCCAAAATAATACCAAATTTACTGACAACAGATGTGTTCTTTTTATTTGATGATAGCAAATAATCCAGTTTTCACTTGTATGAGGCTTGCCGCTTATTGTGTGCTCTTTTCTATTATTGATCCGAATCAATTGATAAACAGTAGAAGTCAACAAGCTGCATTTGATTCTGGCATGCCAGAAGATTAGTGCATTGCAAGTTGTGCTCAATCACACTGCTAATAGTTTTCAAATTACCTTTTTCTTTCTTTCGAGCTTCAAGTATCGGTATCAATAACCAAATATGGCCGTGGCTCAGATCTTACAGTAAATTAGGAATGTAAAACATTAGAAGAAAACAACCCCCCAAGTAGATTTCTGTGATCTTATTACATGGTTTACTGTGCATATAAAGTCATTTATTTCATACATGTCGATGAATTGTCATCTTGCAGGTTGCTATCAAAAAGCCAAAATAACCAGGCGAATGGCCCCATAAAATCAAGGGCTGGAGGAGAAATAGTGACAAAAGAAAGATTTGAACGTACAAAATCAATGCTTGAGGCAGAGTTAAGAGACATTCAGGAACGCTACTTGCACATGAGCCTTAAATATGCTGAGGTAGAAGCTGAACGTGAGGAACTTGTGATGAAGCTCAAGTTGGCCAAAACGAATAAAAAATGATGGCTGTCATAAAGTTATCATATGACCACTCCAAATGATCCTTTTCTTCTCAACAGTACCAGTTCTCAGATACCTTGTTTCCAGAAATTTCAGAATCTAGAAGGGTTTTCTATCTGCAAATTCCAATAGGATGTATCTTTTGGCGGTTTTTTTTTTTTTTTTCTTTCTCTGTAAATATCCGAAATTTTGAAAGGAATAACACTGAGCAGGTGATATGTCGATTGTCTTGGACACTAGGGCTTTTAATCTTTACCCTTTTTATGTACACTAAACGATCTGTTGGCAGGTCCCTCCCGTTGGTTTTAAAATGTAAATGTCAATTTTTGGCTTTAACAAATCAATGCAGCCTTTTTTATCAGAATATACTAGAAAATAAAAGAAAAAATTGAAATCTCATCTTGTAAAAGGCAGTAGAAGGGAATGCTATAATTTTGAGGAACTCTTAATAAATTCGAATATCTTTTGTGTCACGTGCTCTATTTTTTAAAAAAAATGAAAAATGGAGACTTGAATGATTCATTCGAGTCCACCAACATTATTTTAAAAAATGCATGGCTCACTCTCTCTCAACAAAATTTGCAATTTTTTCTGCTTATTAAAAATTTGGATACAAGTAAAATTTTGTTCCCTTGATTTTATTTAAAGTTTCATTTTTGTCCCTTAATTTAATTTAATATTTAATTTGATCACTTGACTTTATATAGGATCTATTTTCATTCTTTAACCTCATTTGATTTAAGTTTGGTCCTTCAACCTTATTTTAAATTTCATTTTTTTTTTAAATTCATTTAGTTTCACTTTGGTCCATTAACTTTATTACAGGATTTACTTTTATTTCTTAATTTTATTTTATTCATTTAGGGCCAAATTGGAATTAAATAAAATTAAGAAAAAAAAACTAAAACATGTGATAAAGTTAAGGGACCAAAGTGACAATAAATATATTTAAGGGACAAAAAGAAACTTAAGGTGACATTGAGGGTTGATCGAATTTAAATTAAATGAAGTTAAGGGATGAAAATAAAACCTATATAAAGTTAATGGATCAAATTGTACCTAAATGAATTTAAGGAATAAAAATGAAACTTTAATTAAAATTAGAGAATCAAAATTATTTTTTTATCTAAATTTTTAGTACAGAGAGGGAGAAAGAGTGGAGAGACGTGCAAATATTGTTGAGATAACGACACATTTTCTAAAATAATGTCTAGGGACTCAAAATGATTTGTATTTCTGTTTTAGAAAAATATGGCAACTCACACAAAAATAAGAGGGATTTGGATTCATTAACACCGAATACCTCAAAAATATTACATTTTTACATACTATTTTTTATAATATGGGATTTAATTTTTTTCAATGATCAGATGATTAATAGAAAATTAGGAACATTTAAAATAATTTTTTCCACACTCCATGTATAATGCCTTTGACATCACACTCGCAAATGGGGAGCAAGAGCGAGAGAGAAACTTTAGCATACTTGGAAGTAGCCTAATACACATCGTCTAGGCCTCTAGGGTTGCAGGTAGGGGAGGTGGAACATTAGATTTTTGTCAAATGGTTTAAAATGCATCGTGTGGTTTTCTAATTTATTTTAATATATAATAAATATTTTTTTTAAAATTATCTTAATACATAAAAAATGTATTAATATTTAATACTCTTTTTTTTATACATGATGGCATCCTATTACCAAAAAAGAAAAAAAAGAATTAAGTTGAACAATTGTCAATAATTTAAAATTCATTCCTTACATCTTACAGCTTAGATTTTTCTCTTGAACGTCATATTATTCTATATAAAAATATTTAAAATATTAATTTTTGTAATTATAATAATTTTTATCAAAATATTTGTTATTTTTTAGAATTAACTTAAAAAATCACATGACACCTTTTAGACATTAAATTTTGATATAATTATCTAAATTATTTAAAAACAAAGTGATTATAATTTAAAAAATTCGTTCAATTCAAAAAAAATAAAATTTGAACAAAAAAACCTGATTAAAAAATCTCAATTTCTAAAACAACTTGAGCTCAAACTTTTTTAAAGTACAACCCAAACTCAAAAAGTCTAAATAAATATTTTTTTAATAAAAACTTATTATTTAAAAAAAATTAGTATAACGTGACATATTGATAAAAAAAATTAATATTTCTTTTTTAAAAGATTTATGTCAATATAATAATATATTTGTAATCACAACTTCGTTATATATAATTTTAAAAATAGTAGTAATAATAATTAATTATATTATTTATCTCAAATGTTAAGTAATAATTTATTTAAAAAAAGTTGATTGACCTAATAAATCCAATCTAAAAAAATAAAAATAAATGTTCAAATAAAAAAATTTGATTAAAATACATATTTACACCCTTTTTTTTTTAACCTAAATTTAAGCTTATTTTTTAAAATTCGATGATCCCGAGCGTCCAACCCTGCCCACAATTATGCATTCACTCTCAAAATGTAGTACAAAATGTAACGTATGTGACACACAGAAATATTGGATTTTTACTGTTTCTTGTGGTAAGACCGTAAGATCATATTGTTTTTTAAGCGTAAAACTTGTAATGCTTTTCATATTTTCTCACAAGTAATATTTTATTGTTAATTATGATTTTTTATTGATTATTTATCTGTAATAAATCAGTGATAATAATGAAGACATCGTGTCAATTTATAATGAGCAAATAATTTTTCGAACATGATCATAGATTAGTTTACAACTAAATATTATATGAATGGAAAAAAGAAAGTAGACATTGCGCATGATAATTCATAGAAGAGGAAGTTTTAGATACTTCTCAATATATTTTTAGAGATTATAGCATTATGAATTCTCGAAATAATAAGTGAAAAACAATATAATGAAACTTCCTAAAGAGTTTTATACTCAAATATGTTACACCACAAAATCATCCGCTCCACAAAACATGTTTTGAATGTACAAATATTAAACCACGTATAATTTAATAGATGTGTCAAACGTGTCTTCTTTAATATTTTATATTTGTATACATACATACATATATACATACAACAAGGTTTTAACTTCTAAATTATTTATTCCTAGACTCCACACATTAATTATTTGAAAGAGTTTAATTCTAAATACATTTTTGGTGGTTGTAGGTCATTTTTTTTTCTTCTTCTTCTTCATTTTCTTAAAACATATATTTAATTGTTATGCTTCTTTGCCAATAGGGGCAAAAAGCAACAAATGCCAAGTAAATAACTAGCCAGACAAGGTTTCGCATCTAATAATATTCTTTTTAGAGTTTCATGACATACCCCCCTCATATGTATGTCATTATCTGGAGTCGAATCTGGATTCCCTCTTGTATAGTAAGGATGTTGTGAGTTTTTATAATTTTAAAATTATACATGATTTATAATGAACACACGCTATTGTTTTTATAGTTAAAAAACTCACAACATTCTCCATTGTATAATAGGAGATTGCTTTACAATTAGAGTCTGGAATTGGTTAGCCTAGAAAAGTCACAATTAAGTGTATCTGGGTCAATATTTCTTGCCTCCTCTTTGAAAGCCACTTGCTTTTTAGTTTTTACCTTAACTAAGTAGCTCAGATGTTTGCTCGTGTGCAAGAAACTTGATGCCCCTTAAGCAAGGCTAGATCAAATACTGGGAGATATAGTATCAAAAAAAAAAAAAGTAACAAAAGAAGATTTATTAAAATGAAGCGATCTCTTAATGCACCTTGCTTTTGTGTTTTTGATAAGATGTTGTAATATATACGATTAATTAAACCCACTAATTTCTTCACTAGCATAATATGACCCTTCTTGACCCTTAATTAATTACTTGAGATAACCCTGTCTCATCATAATACTCATTAAGGAGTAAATCCTATAGAGGCAAAAGCATTACGCAATTAGTAGCTATAATATCATATTAATTTCCATCAAAAAGAGAGATGAGAATGATGCTGTTGTTGCCACTAATTAAGAATATGAAACCTTGCTCTGGAGAAAGGCTAGCTAGTTGCCTTGTATAATATGATACAGAAATTGAAGTTTTCTATATTAATGTTTCAATGTAAAGGAGACCAGAACCACCCAATTATACTAAAATATTCAGGGACACATGGCCCAATTAGTTACTCACATAGGTGGAATATATAATGTTAAGTATGCATCTCTTGTCTACTCTAACCTGGCAGTTCGTAGTGACATTCTACAATTAAAGCAAACAAAAACAATGTCAAGTGAACAACAAATATATGCATCAAATGACATGTATATTCTAGTAAAAGATACAAGGATATATACAAAAAGCATATCAGAAAAAGAAATGCATTAATAAATATTTATTATACTTTTTCTTCTGGTCAACTAAGAAGTATTGATTCGCTAAGAGTATCAAATACAACATGATATAATAAGTCTTAAAATTTTAAGTTATGTTTAGAAGTTTAAAAGATGATGAAATGTAATGACTAATAATAAAAAATAATATGGAGTGGCAAAAAGTGAAATAACAATATATGTATCACCTTCTTATTTGAAAGTTTATACGGATGATCATTAATGGAATTGAAAAACTTACATATTATTAATTTTTTACAATACTATTACCTTTTTAAATAGAATGCTATTAGTTAGCAGCTAATATAGTAAGCTTTTAGTAAAGAATAATATTATAGTAATTATATCACATGCTCTTACATTTTATTATTGATTCTCTAATTTGATAAGACAACAAAAATAAGGTTTGAATGACAATGAGTAGCCTTAGAGTCTCTCATTTGTCATTCAATTTTATTATAAAATAAATTTTTAAACATGTATTTACTTTAATTTAGTCATCTCACTCTTTGTCACTTCCCCCTTAACCATATATTCAAACGTATCCTTAAAATACAAGTATATTTCTTTTTTTTAGAATATTTTTGCTTCTTAAATGGTTAGTGATGAATATTCAAGACATATTTAGTAAAATGGAAGACAAAAGGATATAAGAAAGAAAGCAATATGATATCGTCACTTTGAATTTCCAGATAAATCAGATATACCCAACCCAAAAAATGAAGTTTCTTTCTATAGTTGCATTGTATAGCCGCAAATTGAAGTTCAACTACACCTCCAAACCGAATATATACTTCTAAACTATAATACATAAAAGTTGAATTACCATGTTAGAGTTCTCTATGAAGATAAACAAACAACATCATAACTGTCAATAATCTTAGCCTTTTTTCGACGAGATAAGGCAAGTATATATATGGTTCAGTTCAAGTGTTACCAGAAAGGAAAAAAGTGAGTAGTAAGAAAGAAAAGGTTTAATTTGAGATATGGAAAAACTATGAAGGGAATATCCCTCGGAAGATGCTTGATCAGGAACCACCTTTTCACTTAAGTATTAATTAATTATGGACTTTTGGTCAGTAAATGAATGCTCGAAACATTAGTAAAAGGGGAGACAAAAGAATATGATTAAGAAAGAATATCTTTAGTTAGTGTTTCCAAAAAAAAATCAGATAAGCTACCCTCCCCAAAAGGGGTGTTTCTTTCTGTGGTTGCATTTGGTGTCGCAAATCGAAGCTGACATTCCAACAATATCAATTCTGAACAATGATACGTAGAAGTCGAATTACCAGTCTAAATGCTTCGTGAACTTAAACTAACAACATATACAGTGTTGTCCAATCTTAGCCCATTTTTAACGAGTAATGGCCAACGTTTTAGCAACTAAATATGTGGTTCAGTTCAGGTGTTGCCAGCCAAAAGGAAAACAATGAGTAGTGAGAAATGAAAAGTTTAATATTGAAACATGGAATAAATGGGAAGGGCATATTCTTTGGAAGATGCTTGATTAGGAACCTCTTTTTCACTCTTTCTACTTTATTTAACATCGCTTTTTCACAAAAAGTCACCCCCACACTCATACACTACAGGTATTTAAGTCATCTCATACTTTTATTGTTATCACGACCAAGGAGCAAGCAAACCCTACAAGGCTATAACAACCAATTCAAGCTTCATTCTCAGACCCTCTTCGTCCTGCACCACCATAACCATGTAATGCCTCCGTTTCTCAGCCACCATGTCCTCCTCCTCCCATGGCGGAGATGGTGGCTATATATATATATCTTCCCTTAACTTGCACCTTTTAGATTCAAGAATAAAGTTTGCTGGGAATGAATGAACCCATTCAATTCCTGAGGGCGATTTTTCTTGAAGAAGGGCAACTTCGATCCTTTGGCATTTTTACTTCCTCGATGTGTACCTCACCTCACTCTCTGTGGCTGGGCTCTCGAAGGTGTAATTTTCTCTTCTACTGTTATCTTTTGTACTGCAATTTGAGTGTGGTTCTGATAGCTACTAGGTAGCCAATAAATTAAAGTCCTTATAGGCCTCTGGCCAGATTAGGTTATTATCTTTCAAGTCGCAGGAGGACTAGTCTACTCATTTAACTAAGAGATATTTATATATAGCTAAAGAATTAGCTTATTTGCTAAGAGTAAATTGTATCTCTCCTTAACAACATTTGTTCGATTTCTAACATCTTAGAAATATATCAAACTGGGATTGGACCTTTAATTAAAATTATTGAGGAACGGTATATTTAGTTCAAAGTTCGCGGAATATCAAATATACGTACTGCAATAAGGGAGCATCTAGGGCTGAAAATGAACTCAACTCTTTAGGAGATGTTGGATTTGACTGGGTTCATAGACGAATTAGTTTAATGGTTTACACAAGCCGAGTTTAAGAGTTGTTACTTAGCTCATTTAGATGTTTGAATGGTTCATTTAAGAATTAAAAAAATCACCTCTAAAGTCGAAGAAATACTTAAACTGAATTTTTAATTAGTCTTCAGAGTGTTGCTTATTACATCACAGTATCATCTACTTATTCGACATAAAGGCAAGAACTACTGACATGGAAATATTAAAGAAAGTCTCCACTATCTAGCTAGTGAGGTAAACGTGTTCTGCAACTCCTCTGAAACCAGATTATCCTTGAAAGAAAAAAAAAAAAAACATAGACAACTTCAGTATTGTCTCTTATAGAGTTTTCGATGGCAAAGAGATTAACCCAGAATTTCTTGTCATTGCAGATTTTTTTTAAGGTTATACCAGGACTTATCCTTTGTCTTTTCTCTTTCAGATTCACCCCCTTTCCTTTTTTTCTTTTTTATTCAAAAAGTATTATTGTAGTCATAAATCTATGAGTTATTGTTCACTAATTAACCAGTATTAGGTCGATTCTACCAGTCATACGTTAGATTGTAATTGTGCGGCGTGATTTTGGCAGGTTCTTAATTCTGATATAGAGAAGAATTGTAACAATATACCTGTGTTTTTATAAGTTTAACTTAATCAAGATTTATTATCATATAACTTTGTCCACCTTTGCCTTGTAAAAATTCATAATACTTACCTGTTTGGCCTATAGAGTGTACCTTTATTAAGTATTTAATACCGTTATATAAATTTATACAATAAATTTTACTTATTATAACTTATCGTTGTGTTATTAATCAAAATTTTTTGTCTTAATTAAACCTAATTATATCAATAATGAACCAAAAAAAATTCTAATTCTACATCATGATTTTTTCTTTTGTTTACCACCTACTGTGTAACATTACAATTTTACATCATGACGTTATACGAGCTTTATTAATATATTATATCTCATATTATTCGACTTTTTCTCGTATAGCACATCAGATGAGTTATTAGAGTTAAATAAGTCTTACAATATTACGGCATAGTTTTAGTTATAATTGCAAAAAGAAAAGACAAAAGTGAAAAGAAGAAAATCTATTGGAGAGAGCCAGTTGATAGAGGACGAGGAATGCAATATGCAACTTGAAACATCAGATCCACCTCAATATTTAAAAAGACTTGCAAATTTAATATCAAATGAAGTATGATTAATTCTTTGTCTAATCATTATATGATTTGGAACATCTAAACAGTTTCGCTTGTAATCTCACCAATTTACTTGCATACATTTTACAAAAAGAACAAGAATCTTATCCCTAATTAACTTATTAATTTCATAGCTTCTTGGCTGCGTTGTGATGTGTAATGTACTTGTGTGCTGAATAATGAAATTAAACTCTGTGAAGTGAGCTTCAACTTAAAAAATTATTTTTGGTATTGGAGGCTAAGGTAAGGGTGAAAGTTTAGATGAATAGTTGCGAGTTCTACCATTCTCTAGCACCAAAAACAAAAGAACACAATTACATTAATTAAGCAAACATTATATCTAAACAAGAGCTTACAATTCTTTGGCAATAACTTACAAATTTTTATATTTTGGCCATTTTACTTACAAAATTGAATATATTGTTATCTTACGAAAACTGTAAATCGACTTGCATTCAACTACGTACAAAGTGATATTAACTAAATCCTATCACCATAATTGAAGAAAAGAAATAAAAAAAGAAATTGCAAACAATGGAATGTTTAAACCCCCTCCCCCCACCCCAAAAAAAAAAAGTCTTCATATTAGTTTAATTTATAATATATCATATATATACATTATAAAAGCCAATATATGAATGTACGAAATGAGCAAACTAAAAGCAACATATATGTTTAATTTTTAATTATTTTTCAGTACTCTTCTCGTATGCATTTTTATAAGACCCAAACGTGAATACTTAAATTATTAGTTTTTATAAAAAAAAAAAAAAAAAAAAAAAGTATACGTCTAGAATAGTTGGATAATGGTAGGGATGACAACAAGTTTTTAAATCTGACTGACATGTGGAGAATTTTTTCTCATGAATGGGGATGAAAGCAAAATTTTCTTTGAAAGAAGTTTATATAAATATTTATTATATATATACATAGTAATTTTTATATTTTTTGTTTTTGATTTGTTATTTATAATCATAATAATTAAAAGTTAAAAATTTAATTTAACTTAAAAAATAATTCTACTCATAACATATTATAGTCTTCTATAACTTGAATGATACAATAAAATTATTTTTAAAATATTTTAGAGTTGCGATCACATTATAATAGAAAATAAAAAGTAAATATTAAAATAAATAATATTAGTTATTTGTAAATGAAGATTAAGGATAAATATAAAATTAGAATTATTTAACTGGTTTTATTTTATATTTAATAATTTTTTAATTAAATATTTTTATAATTAACTTATTTTATCAAGAATTATTTATTGTAACTTATAAAATTTGTCGTAAAACTTGCTATTGAAATTTTTTAATTTTTATAAAATTAATTAAAATTTGTTAGATAATATAAATAATAAATAATAAATTTAAATTTAATTTTTATATATATTATTCTTTTAATTTTATAAAAAAAATTAAAGTTCTTGGGGGAATCCACCGAAATCCACCTCATTGCAAGAAATAAAAATAGGGCAAAAATTTTACGGAAGTGGAGAATAAAGATGGAACCCGGGGCGCCCGCGGGGGGGAGGGGGGGGGGGTGATATAGCAAAATTGCCGAGATTCTGAAAGCTTACAAGAGGCCCAACAGAAAGCCCATATATGGAAATGTAACATGGACATGAAATTAAGGGTATAATATCATTATAATAATAATAATAATAATAATAATAATAATAAGGGGTAACCTCGACCAAAATAAAAATTGAAATAAAGGGTATCAACTGGGTAGCCTGACTAAAAGAATAGATTTATGGATTTTTGAGCGTATTTATACAAAAATCTTAAAAATAAAAGAGAAAATAGAAAAGGAAGAAATCATATATATTTTCTCACTTTTCACACACACACACACACATATATATATATATATATATATATATTCTTAAATAAATTTATGGTATTTAGATAATAAAGTAAATTTGGAATGAGTTGAAGATTGTGTATGAAAAGAATTTAGATGTATACACTTTCAGGGTTTATTTTAGGAGAAGTACAATTTAAGGATTATAAATCTAAAATATTTATTATAAAAGATTTTAAATTTTGAGCTTATTTTAAAAGATTTAAGAACTTTTTTTTTTAATTTTGAAAAACAATACCCTGAGATTCAATATGACTTGATATACATATTAAAATATAAATGTATTAAATTGATAATTCATTTTTGTACTTTATAATAATTTGAATTTTTATAAATATGTATAATAAATTAGTCTCTTAAAAATCATATTTTACACAATTGTCATGTAAAAAATTTAAACAAAAGGATATATTTTGTATAAATTTAAATTTAAAAAAATTAATTTATTACAATTAATTTGTAAGAGACTAAATTGTTATGTGAAATAATAAGGAATCAATTTTGTACTATCCTCCCTAATAAAAGAGTATTAAGATAAAATACTGAAGTTAATAGGGTCTTTTATAATTAATATTTGAATCTATGATTCTCATATGTAATTAATTTCTTTTAAGTAATTTGTTAGAATTTTTGAATGGGATACAGATGACCTCTCGCCTTAAAGTGACACCTCGCCTCAGATCCCAACGAAACAAAGTTCCATATAATCTGTGTCCTTTTGTTATTCACTCCTCGACAATAAATACAAAATAAACCATCTTCCCTTCTCTATAGCTCGCTCGCTTTCGTTCTGTCGACTATCTCAGCCTTCCGACCACCCTTTCACTTCCATCAAAACGTCGTCGTCATCGTTGTCGTCGTTGGTTTCAGAGAATTTAATAGCTGCGCTAGCAGGTACTTCACAGTCGACGCCATTAACGTTCATTTTTCATGCCTTTGACTGCTCTATATGTTTGATTCCCTCTTATTGTTTATATATAATCAACTTAATCATACAATAGAATAGAGGTGATTTGCATCACTTTGTCAATAAATTCTTCTTTTTCTCTTCATTTATATAATTTTCTTATGCCATGGCCCTCTTGGCTATGAAAACTCATCGTGGAATGAAAGATTTAGTGAATTTATGCTCATCGAACCATTCCATTAGTAAGTTGAGCCATCATTGATCTCTCATATTACAGATCCATTGTTCACATATATATATATCCAGAATTGCGGTTTCATTTTTAAAGCCACCCTGCATTTTTGGTGTCTCTCATTCGTTGCCTGATCATAATAAAATCACTCAAATATTTTTGGTAGTGTCATTCAACTAAGTAGCTTGAATTTCTTAAAAAATTAACTTTTTTGTTGTATTTTGAGAAGTTATTGTATTGATAGTTTATTAATTGTATTTTAATCTAAGAATAATAGGACATTTTATAATACGTATGAAAGACTTTCATTCCTTGAGAGATCGAATTATATTGAATTATTTATCATAAAATTCATAAAATTAAACTTATCACGAGTTAAACAGACGACAATGTCTCGGTGATTATTATTTAATGCATACATATTAAATTTGAAAAAGACAAAAGTGCATTATGAGTAAATTAAGGAAAGAAGATAAGATGAAATGAGAAAAATAAATAAAGAAAACTTTTTATTTTTGAGTCAAGCAATACGAAAGGACATTAGATATACCAAATATATAATGAATAGGTAAATATAGATTATGATAAAAAATTGTTAAAAATGTACATAAAACCTAACAAAACTTGTTTACAATATGTTTGAATAAATTTAACAATACATAAAATTAGTCATGTCTTAAGAGATCGAATCATATAAAACCCTATATCATAAAATTCAAAAAAGTTTATCACGAGTTACAACACTCTGAGCTGAGGTGCCTTGCCATTCAACGCACATATTAAATGTGAAACAAAAATTCGTTACGAGTAAATTCAAGGAAAAAGTTAAGAAAAAACAAGAAAAATATAGGGCAAAGGAAACCGTTTTGTTATATTGAGTCAAGGGATTCAATGAAATTAGATACACCAAATATATAAAGAGTAAGTTGTTGGCCAAAGCGAGTAACAACAATTGTTGTATAACGAAAGTTCTAGAGGTAGGGCCAAGTCATATTTCAAATGTGACAATTGAGTTATGTCGTGGCTAATGAAAAAAATTACATTTTGACTAATAGTTATAAATTTTGATATAGGTGTTTGATTCTAAAATAAGTAAATAAATATTACAAGAAAAATATAAATATGTAATATATGATAAAATTTTAGATACACTAATGTATTCAATTATAATATAAAGACATAATTGTAATATAATTATTTTTTATGTTAATATTATTATAATTATGCCCTTACATTATAATTGAATGTATTCAAAATTATGAGTACATCAAATATGACACTATAATTAATATATATATATATATATTTAAAATATTAGAACCCTGTTTACAATACATTGAAGTAATAATATGTTCGAGTAAACTTTTTAACATAACACATAAAGGTTAATTTTTATGTTTTGAAAGATTGAATCATATCGCCTTCCAAATTTAAATTTGTGGTGAGATGGGAATGAAAAATATTTGTTTAAAAAACTTTTCCTTAATTTGAGCTGGATCATAGGTCGATAGATTAATATCCTAAGCAATCAAAAAATCAAAAAAAGAGATCGAATCATATAAAATTACTCATCATGAGATTCATTATATAATTTCATGAGTTAGATAACTCTAAATGGGAGAGCCTTGATAATTGTTATTCCATATTGACAATATATGAGTTTGAAGATAAAAGTGCGTTACGAGTAAATATAGGGGAGAAAAAAAGATAAGTAGAAACAAGAAAAATGAATAGAGAACATAACCTTTTTTGGTCGTATTGGGTCAAATGATAAAAAAGATATTCGATATACTATATAAAAAGTAGGTGAATAAAGTTTGTAAAATAAATATATCCGTATATACAAAATCTAAAAAAACTTGTTTACGATATGTTGAAGTATATATGTTCGAGTAAATATTACAATACATCTAAATGTTCATATATTGAAAAATTGAATTATGCAAACTTGCTTATTATATATCATGAAATTCATAAAAAGATTACCACAAGTAAGGATACATTGAAGGATGTTCTTTGATGGCAAAAAATAAAGAAAGATGTGCTTTGATCATTGTCATTCAATGCACACTTTGAACTTGAAAAAGATTAAAAAGAAACATTCAAAATCAATGGAAAGAAAACATTTTTGTTGAGTCAAATGATAATAAAATATATGATACACCAAATATATAATGAGCAGATAAATAAAGATTATAAAAAAATATAAATATGTTAAAAATGCATATACTTAATATATATATATATATATATATATATATACATACATGCATCTTTTTATCAATTTAGCCTATTCATATATTATAAACAAATGTCCCTAAAATTTCTTGTAAATATTTACATCCATCTCCAATGAATTAACTATTTTGGTAATTACCAAGTATTTGTAGTCAAAATAAAATAGTAATGTTTAAATATTTGAATTCTTACATCATGAAATTCATAAAATTTTACCACAAAGTAAAATACATAGATGGAAGTGTATTGATAATTATCATTCAATGCACATATTAAAATTTCAAGAAAAATTAAAAGTGAGTTACGAGTAAACAAAAACAATAATAAAAGAAAAGACAAGAAAAATGATGCAAAAGAAAACCCTTTTTTTTTTTGGTTGCATTTTGAGTGAATTGATAAAAGAACACACACACACACACATATATATATATATATGTTCTTATATGTTATGTGTGTGTAATAAATATGTCAATAAGAATTAAAAAAAAATGGTGTTATTTTTAGTGTATTTATAAATAATATTGTAATTATATTTTTATATTATATTTGAGTGCATTGATGTATGTCTTTACATTATAATTAAATGCATCAATATATTTAAAATTATGAATATACTAAAAATTTTATCTAAAAAAATATAAACATGTAAAAATGAACATGTTTTTTTGGTACAAATTTAGTCAATATACATTATAAATAAATATACCAAAAAATTATTTAAAATATGTATACCCTCCACTGAATTAAGATGTTTCGGTAATTATCAATATTTTAGTGAAAATAAAATTAATAATTTTTTAATATTCAACTCCATGGCAATATCACAGGAGGGGAAAAAAATTAAAACATAATGATAAAATGTGTGAGTGCATGTATTATTTAAATCCCACTTTTTACAAGAGCCAATTTAAATGTTGGGGTGTAATGGAAATTGCCAAATTATAGTAGGACCAAAAAAATAATGATCTCTAATACTGTGGGGTCTGCTGGATAATTCAGGGCGCTTTTGAAATTTCTGAATAATCTGGAGATGGTCGGATTCTTATAACTTACAGAATTTTGGGGTCTGCGTGAAAACATTTAAAACCGTTTCACTGTTTATCGAGGTTCCGGGGCTTTTTGGTCAATTCATACGTTTCAATTTTATTGAGTTAATTTACGGATCTGCCATCTATCCCTTTCCCAAATTCACAAATCTAATCCCATCCAACTCCTTCCTCTCTTCTCTCTCTCTCTCTCTGAGTTTGGTCAGTTCACCTTCTTGTACCAGTGAGTGAGTGGTGCCTGTGGACCCAAACCTTCTCACCCTGGTCTCATTTGTCACTTCCTTTCTCTTCAAAACGTATCCAATTTTCGATAACCCTCTTCAAAACCCTTCTTTGATTCTACTTACTCTCACCCCTCTGATGCTGTTCCGCTCCAATTTGACCTTTAATGGATTCCATCTCTTATCCGTAGGTTTCGTTGTGGCGTAATTCTCGTTTCAATCACTTAGGGCTTCAGAATTTAATCAATTTGTTTGTTGTTCTGCAGTTTTAGGCGCTGATTCGGGCGCTGGGTTCAAAGCGGCCATGAAGCAAGACTTGGAATCAACGGCTGTTTTGGAAGGCCAGTCTCATGATGCATTCTTTCCAACTCCGGCTTCGGAAACTCAAGCTGGTTCTCAGTCCCAGACGATGCTCAGTGTGCAGGTTTCTGAGAATAGCAGGTCTAAGATAGTTAGAATAGTGAATGGTTATATAGTTTATACGCGAGAAAAGAAGTCTCGACGTTTGTGTGATGGGCCGTCTGAGAATGGAAAGTTTAAGAAACTCAAGACCTCTGTAGAACTGCAAGCAAATGTACACCTTCCTGTGGCGGATGGTGAAGGCGGTGTAACGGTAGACAATGTAGATCATAGAATGGAAATCGGAGTCGATTGCAGTATAGAGATGCATAAAAGCTGCAATGAGCCAGAGAGGGATCCCGCGCAAAATTTTGCTGGGGAAGGTGGCTTCAATAATGATGTTGATGTACAGAAAGATGTTGTAGTTAAGACATTGAAGCGGTATACTCGATCAGCACTGAAAACAAAGGTTAACTGTTCTGATAAGGCAATGAATGTTTCAGAAGCTGCCCAGAATGCAAATACTAAATCAGATGGGAAGGTAAATGCTGCTGCCGGCTCATTAACAACTCCAAGAAACAAGTTGGAATTGAAGATGTCAAAAAAGATTGTGCTCAACAAGAAGCCTATGACCGTCAAGGAGCTCTTCGATACTGGTCTATTGGATGGGGTTTCAGTAGTTTACATGGGCGGCAAGAAGGTTATTATTATTTTTTTGATGCAGATTACAATTTGATGAATTTTGCAACGTGCCCAAGTTACGTCCTGTGTTTTAAAAGTAGTAGTTTGGCAAAGTCGGACTTTCCAATTGAGTTATTGACATTTAACACCTTAAGAGAAAGCGTTGACTCAAATAGTTGATAATCTTCCGCAAACAGGCTTGTCCCCCTGTAAAGTTATTTCTAATTATCCTTTTGGCTGGTAGTTTAGCTGAAAAAATGTAGCTTCAATATCGGTGCATTTATATTACAGGCTTCGGCACTGCGAGGCATAATCAAAGATGGGGGAATATTGTGCTCATGCTGTCTGTGCAATGGACGCAGGGTCAGTTATGATTTTCTTTTGCATGCCCAATAAATTCCCGAGTCTATACGCTGCCTTAAATTATTTTTCGTTGCATCTATTGCCAACGTAGGTTATTCCACCGTCCCAATTCGAAATTCATGCATGCAAAGCGTATAAGCGAGCAGCACAGTACATTTGCCTGGAGAATGGGAAGAGCCTACTTGAGCTATTGAGAGCATGCAGGGGAGCTCCCTTACATACACTGGAGGCGACAATTCAGAACGTTGTTTCTTCTCCACCCGAAGAAAAATATTTTACTTGTAAAATGTGCAAGGGTGAGCTTAGCTTTTGTTACTCCGTGTCATTAACAGTTTTTTTCTTGGGTTGCCGAGGTTTTCACGCTGATCATGTTATTTTGTGGCAAAAGTTAAAGTAAATGAGAACAGAGTTTTTATTTTTTTTCAATTGCCTTGGATGCTTACTTTATTTATAATTATTATTTCCGTAGTATGTTTCCCTCCTTCTTGTGTGGAAAGAGTAGGGTCTATATGCAGTTCTTGCAAGGAATCCAAGGAATCTGTGGACAATTCTATTGATGCAGTCGGCAAAAGAGTCAGGTATTCATTTTTTCTTCCCTCTAGTTTAAATATATCATTTGCCATCTTGTGTGAAGTGTTCGGATGTCTGATACAATAAGGATTTGAAGAAGCCGTGCTGTATAATAATTATGTATATAATATGTTGGTAATCTAATACTCAAAATAAAAAAGTTGCCTCTTAAATGAATGGAATTTGTTAATCTTAGTCTTTGTGTGCCTATTCCTTAATGAACTGAAGAAAACAATCTTCTAGTATGCATACTTAAATTACTGCTGCTATCTGATGTAGCCATTATAGGCATCATCTTAAAATGGAATAAAAAACCATTATCGAGAATGATAAAAGCAAGAATGAATTCCTTTGTTGCTTATACGCTGTCATCTTTTTCTTTTTTTCCATCTTGCTTGGGTGCATTTGGTTTTACCAAACTGCTGGCGTGCTTGTCTTACAATTTACTATTCTATGGATTCCATGGGTCCTGGAATTATTGAAATATCTTTCTAGCTTGATTTTAATGTATGCTTGGTTATGTCTTCTGGAAACAAATTGTTTGGGCACTTCTGCTATTAAATGCTTGAAAATATTGTACTTCCAAAGATTTCAGCTCCTGTTTATGAACCTGCCTATTTTTTCTTGTTCAATTAGCCCTATTTCAGCAGGATAACACAGAAAAATTAAACATCTTTTCCCCTTCCCCTCAATAATATTGAATTGTTGTAGTTAGATTTTTTAAAATAGGCTTGTGTCTGCTTCCAGCATGGACTGTTAAACCTCATATATGTTTATGCTAATTCCAAAAAATCCTAACCAGTACATATATAATTGCAGAAATATAATATCCCAGTTTTATCATGTTGCTGTCTGCCAGTGGGCACACAATAATGACAACATATCCAATGTAAAAAAAAAATTGCAATAACTAAAGTTTTTCCATTTATTTTATCAAGTTAGGATGCTATATGATTATGTGAAGTGACTTAATATCACAGTTTAGAATGGAAGAAAAATGTGCCTCCAAAGTGATGAAACCACATGGATGGTGCAACAATAAATTCCCCCTCCCTTTATCTTAATTTAATATTTCTGTCATCATTGTATTACAATATTTCAGGTCCCCTAGACCAGTATCCGTCTCCAAGCAATCTGGTACTTCTGAGCAGTGTATCACTTCACAGATTAAGAGACACTGGAAGAGAAAAACAAAGTTTGTGTATATATCTGTTTTATCTAATTTATATATCATCCACATTTGTAAATTTTTTGCTAGACAATTTTGAGCTGGTCAATAATCTATGGAATTTCTTGGTTTCAATGTTTCATAATTTATGAATCTTTCTTTTTAGTCTAATTATTGCATGGCCCACTTTCTTTGCAATTTCTCATTTTTATTTTTTGAACTTACATGCTGCAAACTATGTTGTTTAGGTCATCAAAATGGGTTAGCTGCTCAAAGTCTTCCAAGAGTTCTTCAGTGCCTATCTTATCGCGAAAGAAGGGTCTGTGGAGGATGAAAAAGAAGTTCGTATCTAACAGTTTTTATCTATTAGGCATTTATAATGTAGTTAGGACATCTAGCTTCCTGGTGAGTCGTTTACAACCAAATTCTTTTAAGCCATCATAATTTTAATCAGTTGTTATTATCAGGTCATCAAAATTGTCAGTAAAATTAAAGACTCCAAGAACTACTTCAAAGTCAAAGTGTTCATCTTCACCAAATAAGAGTCAGTGGAGGATCACTAAAAAGTTAGTTCTCCAGATCCCATGTCACTTATGTGTACAACTCTGATGTGTGTGTGTGTATAATTTAAATCTCTTTTAGTGATGATAATCTGCATTTTTTCATCTGATATGTTCTCTAGGCATCAGCAGTTGCATAAGTTAGTTTTTGAGGAAGGTGGATTGCCTGATGGTACTGAAGTAGCTTATTATGCACGTGGACAGGTTGTTTGCTTGAATTTTATGTGCAAGTTAGTGTGTTTGTTTCTATTTCTGTGTTAACTAGTATATTCTGATATATAGAAACTGCTTGAGGGTTACAAAAAGGGCTTTGGAATAATGTGTCGATGCTGCAACTCTGAGGTATTTCTCCTGGACACTTTTCTTGTATGTTTGTAGGCACTCAAGATTCAATAAATTATAAAGATAATATGTTTATTTTTTTAATGTTTTGCAGGTCAGCCCCTCACAGTTTGAGGTCCATGCAGGCTGGGCTTCCCGCAAGAAACCGTGAGTGTTCTATTTATATTTGGGTGGGGTTGTCTTTTTGAATTGTTTGCTGCTATGGAGTTTCATAAAAGTTCAATGCTTTTGAGCAGTTATGCATACATCTATACATCAAATGGGGTGTCTCTCCATGAGTTAGCTATATCTCTCTCAAAAGGCCGCAAATACGCTGCAAAGGATAATGATGATCTGTGCATTATTTGTTGGGATGGTGGAGATCTGTTGCTTTGTGATGGATGCCCAAGGGCATTTCATAAAGGTCAGATGCATATTACATGATATTTGATGGACAACTTAATTACTTACTGCTCTACCCATGGCATCATCTTTTTTTCCCCACTAGGTAGCCTCTAGTGTTGTGAGAAGAATTTCTGTATCACCTTGACCGTGCTTTCTGACAGTTTGAATATGAACTTCTATCACATTATTACATTTCTTTATAAAGGATAACCTTCAATTTTGTATAGAAAAAAAAGTATTATTTTATTTCTTAGATATTATTTCATGATTTACTGAATTGGAAGCAGCACTGAAGAAGAATATTTGGTTTGTTTGAAAAATAACTAGATATTTATCTTCTGAATGAGCTTCTATATTCCATTGTTACAAAATGTACAGAATGTGTATCTCTGTCAAGTATTCCGCATGGTGACTGGTACTGTAAGTTTTGTCAAAACATGTTCCAAAGAGAAAGGTTTGTGGCACACAATGCCAATGCTGTGGCTGCTGGAAGGGTTGAAGGAATTGATCCTATTGAGCAGATAACCAAGAGATGCATACGCATTGTTGAAGATGTTGATGCTGAGCTTAGTGGGTGTGCTTTATGCAGGTATTTCATGGAGATTAGAAGCCTATGTATGAACTTGGCCCATATTTTTATTTTCCTGTTCAGAATCAGCAATTTTTACCATGCTGCCTACTGCTGTATATAAATTATTCATTGACCAATATTTTACATTCGCGATTATCCACTTAGCTATATATTATGAAAAGAAATTTTTGCATGTAGGGGTTATGACTTCAGTAAATCAGGATTTGGTCCGCGAACAATAATAATCTGTGATCAGGTATGCTTGCTAGTCCATTGTCATAAAGGCTTAGTAAATCAACATGAAATAGCCAGAGTCAAGTTCCCTTGTCCATAAAAAGGGCATGATGATTGATGCAAGTATTAAATTCCATTTGGATCACTTTTGTTTCTACTGAATGGACATGATGTTCTTCTTGTTCTCGTCCTTCCCCCTTTTTTCCAGTGTGAAAAGGAATTTCATGTTGGCTGCTTGAGGGATCATAAAATGTCTTATTTGAAGGTATGCTGTGGGTTGCTATGTCTATGGAGATACTTTAGTTTGGATTCCAATCTTTCTTGTGCCCATTGGACATGTTATAATATATCCTGATCCAATGACAGGAACTGCCAAAAGGGGATTGGTTTTGTAGCCATGATTGCTCAACAATACATTCTACTTTTCAGAACCTTCTGGTTAGGGGGGCTGAGAAACTCCCAGAGCCTCTCTTGGATGTTATAAAAAAGAAGCAAGAGGAAAAAGGTTTAGAATACCTCAGTAATATTGATGTGCGATGGAGGCTTCTTAGGGGCAAAATTGCTTCTCCTGAAACTAGGCCGTTTCTTTTGCAGGCTATCTCAATCTTTCATGTTAGTTTTGCCGCCCTTCTGAATTGCTTCATCTTTTTGTTTCCCTCCTTGAGGTTATCAAAGTCATAATTCTTGTATGTCTCCCATTATAGATCTGCTTTAATTCTTACCTGCAGCAAACTTTATTTCCACACCTTTTCTTGGTGACAAATGGTATTATCCTTTTCTTTTAAAATCAATTCCTCTTCATTTTGTGTCTCTGTTTGCAGCTTGGATAATTTGTAATTTATAAATTTAATAGTTTGTATAAAATTTTATTATATTTAAGTGTTAAATCATACATTTCCCTTTCAATACAAATGCACATTTACACATTTGTTGTATGAGTTTATGATCATTATATTGCTGTCAAAGTTATTGGTGACCTCTTGACAAGCTTCTGTAACTTTGAATGGCTTTTTTATTTGTTACAAATTATTATATTAATATTATTTCTCAACTCAGCATGTATATAGGCATACGGCTTTATGTGTGTATCTGCATTTTATATGAACTCTGGATGGTCGATAGGGCATGGCCTATGTGTAGGCACTGGGGATGACTATGGGTTACAATGTTTATCTTTCTGGTAGTGCGTTTTTGTTTTACCTTATGGAACCAATTTTGAGTTGGCGACCATTGCATATTTCAGGAATGCTTTGATCCTATAGTTGATTCAATTACTGGACGTAACCTTATCACGGCCATGGTTTATGGGTAAGAAAACGCTTTTAGATTATGTGTTGGCGTATTTTATTTTATTTTTTTGCCAGTCCTTTCTTTCCTGTCTTGGTTAATACACATCTCTCACGTACAGAAGGACTGTGCGGAGACAAGAGTTTGGATCAATGCATTGTGCAATTCTATTGTTCAAGTATGATGTGATCTTCTGTGTTTAACTTTTTTTTATTTCTTTTGTTAATTTCATACTTACAATACTATTCACAATTTGTTTTCTTGATATTGCAGTTCAACTGTGGTATCCGCTGCCTTGCTTCGAATTTTTGGCAGTGATTTTGCAGAACTCCCTCTAGTTGCAACTAGTAGGGTTAACCATGGAAAGGTGCAGGACTGTAGCTTGGCTAACGATTCTCACTTTAACCCAACTATGTTTTTTATATCTTCCTTGCGTTATTTTTATTGTGACGTACACGGGAGAGGTCTGTACATGTTAAATAAGTTAAAGGGGCAGATTTTGTTTCAAGAAATGGGTGGTATTCCACGAATTTTCTTTGGTGGTCAGCAATGGTAATAGCTAAAGCATGATCTCTCTATTTCTGTATCTTCCTGTAGATGGATTTCTAGTTGTATTGACTTGGTTGAATCATATTATTTCCTCCTGTTCGAACTTTCTGCACTCTCAAATTTAGATTCATTGTTGATTGTTGATATGGATATACATAACTATAGCTTATATTTCGGTAGTGGATTTATTAGTTTTATTTTGGTTTGACCTTACAGGGATACTTCCAAATACTATATTCCTGCATCGAGAAACTGCTGACTTCATTGAACGTGAAGCACCTTATCCTACCAGCTGCTGAAGAAGCAGAGTCCATATGGATAGAGAAATTTGGGTTCAAAAAGATGACACCGGACGAGGTATTATACTTTTGCTTGATTACTCATAACGTATTAATTTGCATTTTGCCACAACTCCTACTTCAGCCACTTGAAGTATTTGACTTGGTTAACTCTTTTGCGCTGCAGCTTATCAACTACAGAAAGAACTCCAATCAGTTAGTGATATTCCAAGGAACATCCATGCTTCATAAGATGGTCAGTCCGTGTCCAGTAATCGAAAGTCAATCCTGAAATATCTATGTTAAAAGAAAAAGGAAGAAAGAAAGAGCTAATCATGATCGCGAAAGTTTCCAGCTTTAATTATATTTGTAGCCAATTTTGAATGCTTACCTGTCAATTGTTTAAGTAATTATAGTTTCATTTAATTAAAGCTTCGGTTGCCCTGTTAAACAAAACAAAGGTTGCACTGTATAAAATCGCAATATTTCCTTGAAATTAACAGGGCTGCCGCGGCGTCGATGCCATCATCGAAGAACGAACATTCAATAAACATTGAGTATGTTTTAAAAGGTCTCTCTTTGGTTTGTTCGGCACTTGTATTTTATGCACTCTAAACTTGGTTTCATAAATTTTAAAATCAAACAAGATAGTTTAAAATTATCTCAATACAGCTTTCTCACATACACCTCTTCCTCCTTCGTCAGTGAAATCATCGACGACCTACACCTCAACGTGTACCCCTTTGTTGGCGTCACCGTCATCGAGGGTAGCGAATCCATAATTGATTCGATTCAGATTAAGCTCGAAAGTAAATCTTTCAGAGCTCTGTGACTCTGGTTTCTTACCGGTGTAAAATTTCAGCTTTTGGGTCTGGGTCTTTAAAGAAAGAATGTAGTTTACGTTTGAATATTTCTTCTAGAGTGGCGGTGGTATGGATTCAAATTCAAGTATCTGCAATTGTTAACTGAATCAACACAGTGCTTTACAAGTTAAGATGACACCTTCGCTTTCTCAGAATTTAACAATCCTATTGTCGATCTAGATTGCCACAGCCGAAAATCTTTGCCTTCGAAGGAAACTGTCAAGAATATTGAGCACCCAAAACCTTCGTATATAGTGTCATCCTCACCTTACTTTCTGTCTTCAATGCTTCTTTGACTTAGCGTGTCCATCTTCTAAAATCCATCCATTACATCACATGTCGCTCTTACCCTTCATTAAATTCACTTTTTGGTGTTCCCTCCATAATGCTTATAATAGCAGACATCTCAAATAGGCCCATACATTTCTTACCTCCCACGTCAATTATGCATCACTCAAAACCTCCTCACATGCACATATATAATAAAACCATACTTACCTCACTCTTCCCCTCCACCCTAAAGCCGTTTCTTTACTCAAAATAACACATCCCCACTAGCCAACCATAAGCTCTTAAACATGATATTCAACAAGACCCTCTTCTGTTGTCTCTCTGCCTTTATCACCTTTTCCCTTTTCATTATAATTATTTGTTATGTCACGTCTCCTTCCTCCACCACTATCTCTTCCATTGATCCTCAACATAATTTCAAGCAACTTGGTAGTTTCAGTAGGATTATAAAGCTAAGTGGCGTTGAAGACTTAGTGTCTCTAATAACAAGTGTTGCAAGGAGGCATCACCACCGAAGGAAGTACAAGGAGAAATGTGGCAAGACCAAATGGGATTCCAATCTCATTTTGGACTACAATGTCAGTATTGTTTTGACGGTTGGCTTAAACGGTTGTGCCAACTTTACTAGTGTGCAAAAAGCAGTGGATGCTGCTCCTGAATCTAGCCCTGATAGGACCCTCATCATTATCGATTCTGGCACATACAGGTTCCTTCTCTTATTTTACTTTTGATCGTTAATTTCTTAATTGTTAATTAAGTCCGTCACTTTTCCCAAATAATTATGATAGTTTCTGGAAATGACAGGGAGAAGGTAGTGGTGGGGGAGAACAAAACAAACTTAATACTTCAAGGTCAAGGATATTTGAACACAGTCATAGAATGGAATGATACCTCCAATTCTACGGGAGGGACTGCTAATAGCTACTCAGTTGCCATATTTGCTTCTAAGTTCATCGCTTACAATATTAGCTTTAAGGTAACTAATTAAATAAGTTCCTTGCTTTAATTTCATTTTACAGTTTTCACTCTGGATTTGCAAATTAATTTGATAATTTGTTGACAATTTGGTTGTGTGAAAATTAAGAATACAGCTCCGGCACCGTCACCGGGTGTTGTTGGAGGACAAGCAGTGGCATTAAGAGTGAGTGGTGATCAAGTAGCATTCTATGGATGTGGAATGTATGGTGCTCAGGACACGATCAATGATGATCATGGGAGACATTATTATAAAGAATGTTTCATCCAAGGATCCATTGACTTCATATTTGGAAACGCTAGATCCCTTTATGAGGTAAACCTAAATATTTGCATTCCCTTCAAAGGAATTTGTGGAGTATTCTAATAATCATATTTGTATTTATAATTCTTTAGTATTGAATAAAACGGCAACCACATGCGTTATGGTGCCAAAATGTCCTTAATACAGCCGTACAAATTTGCTTAATTTATATCCTAGAAAAGTGTGATTAGGATTACCTAATTCTCATATCATATATATGGCCACCTAGCTATACGATAGTGGAGAATAATTGATGCATGCAATAGTTATTGACATCAAATGAAAAGGTTAGTATATATTACAATATCTACACTCGATACCATTCAAGTGAACTTGATAGTTTGAATAATCAAGAATACTAAAGAGAAAAACATTGACTACGTTGCGACTTGTGACACTAGGATTGCACCATAAACTCTATAGCAGAAGATATAGGGGTTGAGATTAGCGGGTCCATCACAGCTCAAGGGAGGCAGTCAGAGAAGGAGGAAACTGGATTTTCATTTGTGAATTGCAGGATTGATGGAAGTGGGAAAGTGTGGCTTGGAAGAGCTTGGGGAGCATATGCCACTGTGGTCTTCTCGACAACAAATATGTCTGATGTCGTAGTTGCTGAAGGATGGAACGACTGGTCTAATTCCACCAGAGATAAGTCTGTAATCATTGCTTTTTATATATGTTTCTCATTTCTGTCTCTTCCATGTTCTAGTCTAATGTATGTGATGATTCTGTTTGTTGAGGAATTAAAGGCTATATGTTGTTGGTGGGTGATACAGGAGCGTCTTTTTTGGGGAATATCACTGTTTTGGTGAGGGAGCTAACTACAGGGCTAGAGTCTCATATGGGAAGCAACTCAAAGACTATGAAGCAGCTCCCTACATGGATGTTTCATACATTAATGGAGAGGATTGGCTTCTCAATCATACAAGTAGATCTTATGGCTCCTTCGTAATAAGTAATCATTCATACTAGTGGTAAACCAATAAAATGTCCGTTCTCAACTTGTGTAGCAATTTTCTCTTTTACGTTCACTTCTTCTTCAATCTTAATTATAAACCACTCTGCCCCATGTGCTCAGCACAAATAGTTAGAAGCATGTAAATTTGTCAAGTAAGGATGATCCATTATTTTAATTTAATATTTTAAAGATAAAGTGTGAACACCGTATTTTGTATAAGTATTTTTTAAAATAATAATTTTTTTTTAATTTGAGGTTAACTTCACTTTAATTTTTGAATTAATATTATCATTTGAGTTAGAGTAAAGTTTTAGTCATGGTTTTTATTTTTTTTTTAGTCGCATTTAATTTAAAATTTAGATCATTTTAATTTGATTTTGAGGAGAAAAATAAAATAAAAATAGGAAATTCTCAAAAAAGGAAAAATTAAAAATAAGCAAGTGAAAAAAAAATCAATAATTGAAAAAAAGGGAAAAAAATAGAGTATTTTCTTTGTTGAAAAGCAAGGCACACTAAAATAGGAAATTCTCAAAAGAAAGAAGAGATCAGATTCCATGTTATACAACAATAATGCTGTAGCAAGGGATATTGAAAGAAAAGAAATTTATGTGATCAAAAAAATTTTAGCGGGAAAGCATTCATGCTATTTAGCATAGGATCTATACTCAATAAATAATTAGAATGAATTAATGGGAAATTTGATAACTCTCTTAAGGAAATTCTAATTTTTTACTACAAAAAGAGGGTGATTAGAAAAGAGAAGGTAAAGCAAGGGAGAGCTAAGAGAGAGATTGAAGAAGGAGAATTGCAAGATCCAAACCTGATGAGCAAAGGAGAAAAGGCATGAGTAAATGACGAAAAATAAACATGAAAGAAGAGGCTTCAATTGGTCTGGTCTCCTATGCCTTATCCTCTTAATGAAGAAGTGTACTTAAACAGAAATATTAGCTATAAACGTTCATGCACATTCACATGCAATTATTTTTTTAATTGCCAAATTATCTTGTTTTATTTATTCTTTCTTTTGTCTTTTAATTTGTTATGTACGTCAAGTATTTTTTTAAGAAAATTTAAAATAAAAAAATTATTTAGAAAAAAAGAAAAAAAGAGAGTAAAGAAATGAGATTTATTTTCACAAATTAAAATATATTAACCAAATAAAAGTAAAGAGAAAGAGTATGTTTACAACATAAAAAACATAAAAAAAAAATAATTAGGACAAATCAAATAAAAGTAAAGAGAAAAGGAAAATATTTACAAAAGGTAAAAATAGAATTTTTAAAAAGTCATACAAATAATAATAATAATGTAAAAAATTAATATTTACATAAGAGAGTAGGAAATCAATATTTACAAAAGTAAAAACAAATAAATAAGATCTATACAAAAAATACTAAAAGGAAAAGAGAAAATAACATTTTATAAGGTTGAGCTTGATTTGGGGAAGCAAAATAGGGATCAAAACCTTAATTCGCAATTGAGTAGAAAATTGATGTCCCTTAGTAGATATTTTTTTTAAGTTTTTGTGAAGAGAAAAAAGTAATTAATTTAATTTCATAAAGAAAAATTAGTGTGAAGTTGGTTAATGTATTTAAACATGTGAAAATTAGACAAATCGCACTTCTTTATGATTTTTTTTCTCGTTTTTTTCAAATAATTTTTTTTTTGTATTTTGAATTTTTTTTTTAAAAGACCTAATACATGTAACAAATTCAAAGAAAAAAAGAATAAATAAACCAAGATGAAATGGCAATAAGAAAAAAAATAATTACATGTCCATGTGTGTCAACGTGTATAGCTAATAATAATTCTATTCAAGCACACTCCTTCATTAGGTGCATCAGGCCACAGGAGATCAAACTTCTTATTTTCATGTCTAATTTTTATTATTCATTTGAGCATTTTCTTCTTTTCTTTCAAACTTGCTTTAAGTTTGAAATTGCAATTCTCTTCCTTTGGTCTCTCTATTGCCTCTCTCTGACTTGGTTTTTGTCTTCTCTAACCTCTTTCTTTTTATAATAAAAAAAGTAAGAGTTCCTTAAGAGATTTTTTCAAATTGCTCATTAATTCTTTCAAATTCTTCCCTTTTGGTAACTTCTTATTTCATCATGTCTTACTTTTAATGAAGGAAATTTTTCATTTTGTTTTCTTTTTTTCCGGTCAATTATTGACTTTTTCTCTTACTTATTTCTAATATTTCTTTTATCCTATTTTTATTTTACCTTGCTTCTTAATAATAAATGAGAGAGATATTAAGTTTTTAATTTTAATTATTACTCAATAAAATTAGAATTAACTAACACAAAATCACATGATTAAATAAAATTTAAATTAATTGTGACTCAAAAATAAGAACCATGTCTAAAAATTAACTCTGACTCAAATGATAAAATTAACTAAAAAATTAGGGTGAAATTAATTCTAAATTAAATAAAAAAATTATCATTTTTTAAAATACTTGGACAAAATAGGGTATTTACATAAAGACTTTTGAAATTTAATCTCTTAAATATTTATTCTGTTTATTTATTAAATAAAATAACAATCATTTAATACATTAGTTGACGTAACATGAATGTGAGTCCACCCAACAATTAAATGTTGACCAAAACTTATAAACTGTCATTAAGTCTAAAAGCAACGCCTATTTATGTTATATTAACTAATTTATCAAATGACTTGATTTTACTTTTTATTTATGTTATTCAATTAATCATGATAAAAATAATTGGTATTAAATTAAAAATTTTTATTAATAAATGACCAAATTAAAGGAAGAAATTAAATTATTAATTTATTCAAACCTTTTTATTAATATTAATAATACAAAAACATAATTTTAAGATAAAATCTTTAATACATTTATAATTTTAAATGTTTTATAATGTAATTACATAATTTTAAGATTATTATTTTTTAAATTCATAGTTAAAATTATAAAAATATAAAAATTAATATATAAATTTAAAAATTTATATATGATTAACAAAAACATATATTAAAACGGTGGAATGAGAGAACAACGGAACTTACATTTCAAGCATATAACGAGCAACGACAAGCCCATAACGAGTAAAAGGTCAAATATTTTTCTGTTTTTTACACAGCAGCGAACGACGAAGAGAGAGAAATAACATAGACTGAGAAATTTACCAGCTGTGACGAACCACATAGATACTCATCACAACGAAACTAACAAATATGTATAACATCAATGCTCCATAATATCTTGGATCAAGCATGAAATGTTGAAGTGGGACGAACCTTCTTCCACTGTGGCCCTTCTTGCCATCTTCCCAAGTTCAATAGCTCTGTTCCTCCTCATGTCGCCCTCTTCACCTGCCTCCATACACATCTTTATAGCTTTTACTATTCTATTTCTCTTCACCAATACCCCTGCTTTCTCTTCATCACCCCACCTTACTGGAGCCTCAACACCTATTCGAACCCCAATCCTCAGAACTTCCACAATAAATTTCTCGTTCACGAATTGCTCAGCAAATAAAGGCCACGTCATCATCGGCACCCCCGAACACACTCCTTCTATAGTTGAATTCCAACCACAGTGTGTCAAGAATCCTCCTATTGCAGGGTGTGACAATATTAGAACCTGTGGAGCCCACCCCTTTATCAAAAGCCCTCTCCCTTTGATCCTTTCTTCAAAATTTTCATCTTTTAACAGTTTTTCTAGCTCAGAGAGATATTCTCCTGCAGTTTTGATTACCCATATAAACGGTTGTTTTGATGCCTCTAAACCCAACCCAAGTTCTAATAATTGTGAGGGAACAAGCCTACATAAGCTACCTAGGCAAACATAAACAACTGACTTTGGTTTCATTGAGTTGAGCCATTCCAAGCATTGTGTCTCTTCGATTGAAGGTTTGTTTCCTCTCTCAAACTTGTCCAAAATCTGCTTGTTGCATAAAGATACAGGACCTATGCACCAAACCTTCTTGTTCATGACCTTCTCGTACTCCTCAGCACAACCTTGCTCCAAATCTTCAAAGCTATTCACCACAACCCCATGAGCAGACGTTTCAGCCTCCCTCATTTTGTTCCTGAAATCGTCCAAATCAGGCAGAGCAACGAATGTTCCTGGGAGCTGTGCTCTTGTTATCTCTATCCTCTGAGGCAGTCCAGGTATGATAAATGGTTCTGTATCAGAGGCCACAGAAAGGTGAGCATTGTACAATTTGATATTATGGGAACAGAGTAAAGAGAAACAGGACATCCCATGAAAAACCAGCCTCGGAATATTGAATTTCTGGGCTGTAAGGGATGTCCAAGACAGGCATTTGTCTGATATAATGCAGCTTGGCGGAATGGTATGGCTTTGGAGGTACTCCTCCAATGGCTGTTGCAGCATGTCAAGTGCATTATAGAAATTTCTGAGTAGGCTTCTCGAAGGTAAAGTGTCGAGATTCTCGCAGCCTAATGGAAGTCCCACTTGTTGGCATGGAAATGGGATTTTCAGAAGTCGAATTGGAAGCCCAGATTCTACTGCTCTGTGAATTGTTTGCTCAAGTCTTGAGGCGTTGTGAGGGGTAGTGACCAACGTGACAACCACCCCTCTCTCTGCCAAAACCGTAGCCATGTCCACCATTGGGATTGTGTGGCCTTGAGCAAACAATGGGACTAAAACAAAGTGAGGCTGCTTCATTTGCAAAGCCGTGGGTGGTGACATATTTGTGAGTTAATTTGGCATGGTCTTTAGCAGGTAGACAGTATATATATAAATTGAGAAGGTTAAGATTAGGTTTGGCCAGGTCATACACGTTGACGTCAATTTTGAGTAATTCAAATGATGGCATGAGCATGAAGAATCCACATAACATATATGAGCCACACTTTACACAATTCTTGATAATTACCAGGTAATGCACCTGTTTCCCGTTCGAAACAATTAGCTTGACTTACTGTGAGTTTTCACGTTGATTGGGTCAGGCGTATGTTGTATGAGAAACGATGCATCAAATTAAGTAGTTTTGAACTCTGTTGTTAGAGTCAGCCATAATACAGCAATAAGACGTTGGACACAGGGTTTACATTCATTAAAAAGCATACTGCCTAGAGAAAACCAAATATCTGCCTACAGGATTAATGGCTGCTGAGATTTTCTTAGCTTCTGAAACAAATTGTTTCTTCATCCATACTCCACGCAGCTTTTCTAGAATTTGGATTTTGAAAAGTAATGAGATACAATCAAGCAGGTAAGAATAAGGCTATTACATAATCATGAATTCGTCACAGTTTTTCATTCTTACGTGCAATGTATTAAAATATGTTTGAACGTGGAAGAGCAAATAATTAATTATATATATATATATATATATATGTGAATTTAGTAAGATCTATTTGATCTTTTAATTTAGAGTTCAATCTCTACAAAACAAAGACAAATATAATACACAAAAGAGAGATAGGAGGGTTTTGTAACACGTAATAACTTTATGTCAAAATAAAATCAGGGACTTTTTCCTCAATACTAATATATGTATATTGATTTTATTGTTTAATGGAATAGAATCATAAATCACATAACAACCTGCATGCAAGTTGGGCACTTTTTTTTTTTTTAAAAAAATGAGCTTTGGTCAGACAACTTTAATTATTAAAAGGAAATCCAACACAATGTGAGTTGAAAGTCAACGACAACCCGTTAGCCTCATGATGATGACAACATACTACTGCTTTTTTTAGTCATTTAGTGGATGAAAATCATTTATTATATATATCATTGGTCTAAATTCTACATAAGGTTTTTAAGTTATCTATATATACTTTTCAATATGCGACTTGTCATGGCAAGTAATATACTCTTTCTCTATTTTTTAAATAAATTTTGAAAACGAAAACTAGATGTAAAATTCCATTGGCTTGTAGAAAGCATTAATTTTGCCGAAACTCTGAATGCATAGTCCAATTCGGAGGTTATATATAGCTGTCTATCGTGATCTCTTCCATGACTCATAAACTCCAGACTAGGACAAAGAGAACCTAGGAGGGCTGAACTTGGTGAAATTGATGATTTTGTGTTTCATTCTTCCCCGTGAGTAGTTAGAACTTTATCCTTTTGGGATCTCTAGGTAAAAGAAGGTTGTTAGAAGTTTGAACTCTCCCAAGGACCTGCAGGTTGGATCTCTACGGGCTCTTTGACCTTACACCTGTTTTGGCAAATAGTTATCACTCATCTCATTTGTCGCCAAAACTATCTGTCAAGATTTGTTATTTATTTAGTTTTTTATTTATTTATAGGGTTGTAATATTGGCAGCATCACAAGTTAGATCTATATTTATTGGGTTTCGGTACTGCAACATTGCTGTTAGCCCAAAAATGTTTTGTCCAAACCCAAATTTGATTTATGATAAACCATATACAAAAAAAGTCCAACCACATCATTAAAATGAAGAAGTCTTCTAGCAGGTCATTGTAAGTCTAGGCATATTCTCAAGCCACAGTTTTGCGGCCCAAATTTAAAGCTTATATTTCTTGTATAAAATTTCAAACAAGTGGAAGACAGCTCATGATTGTCTCACTCTAGCATACAACACGTGAAAGCTATATAAAAAAGACAAGTCTTAGCTTTATTCTGACAGTATCTAATCCATCTACTATGCATCATCTTTTCTCTCCTGAAGCTACCGACAAGAATGACCATTTATAGCATTCTTAAATTTCCAAGAAAAACCGCGCCTCTTAGAGTTGAAACTCGTACTTCATGGTAGTTAAACAAAGAACAACCTGATCATCTCCTCAATCATGAAGACTTGTAGCATTTATTGTTCTCTAACAATTAGTTTTTGGAAAACTATATATAGATCTGTCGTCCTTCTTGTTTGCAAGGAGTGAATAACATTTAAAAGTTTTCTTCCTTAAATTGAGTTTCTAGTTTATCTGCTTGTAAGAGCACTTTGTAAGTTGTTAGTGTAAACCCAAGTATTTATTACGTTTTATAGTCCCTTAAACTGACTTGACTCTAGGAGAAAAAATTCATTTTGCAGAAAATGACTTTTCAACACCTTGAGGGAGCTTATTTCAATGAAGGGCATTCAATCACAAGGTCATCCTACTTCAATGGAAATCATTATACACATTGGAAAGGTAGAATGAAAATATTCATACAAGCCACAGATTACCAAGTGTGAAAAATCATTGAACAAGGTCTAAATTTTCCCAAAATAGAAAATGGGGAACTCAAATCTAAAGAGAGGTATGATGATGATGACATCAAGATAATTCAGGCAAATGTTAAAGCTATAAGCATTCTCTATTATGCTATCAGTGGCGAAGAATATGTCAAGATTTTAACCTGTGATACAACAAAAGAGATATGGGACAAACTAGAAGTCGCACATGAAGGAACAACAAATGTAAAGGACTCCAAGATAAGTACTTTGCAATACAAATTGGAGCTGTTTGAAATGAAGGAAAATGAGGACATAGAAGTTATGTTTAATTGATTCTCCAAAATTTTGGGTTAACTAAAATTGCTTGGATAGTCCTACATTAGTCATGAAACAGTAAAGAGAGTGCTAAGGTCTCTCCCAGAAAGTTGGAAATCCAAAGTGGATAACATTGAGAGCAGCTCAAGGTTTAAAGAGTTAACGTATGATGAGTTAAGCGGAATTCTTATTGCTTATCAAAACAATCACCTCTAACACTACGAGCTTAAAAGGAAAAGAAATATGGCACTAAAAGTTGCAACAACTTCTGAATAACAAGAAGATGATGAAAGTGAACTAGACTTATAAGACTTAGCCTTTTTGTCAAAGAAATTTGACAAATATGCTAAACAAAAAGGCAAGCTCTTGAAGAATAAAAGAAACTTTCTAAGAAAAGAGCTCAAGAAGGAAGATCAAGGGAAAAATACCATAACTTGCTATGAATGTGGAAGAAATGGCCACATACGTTTTGATTGTCTATTCCTAAAGAAGAAATTCAACAAAGCATCAAATAGAAGAAGAACACTTGCTGCTTAAAGTGATGATGATGAAGATGAAAAGGAGCTAGAGTAGGAGATAACCAACCTATGCTTCATGACCATAGCCGAAAGTGAGGTAACTATTGAACTCTCTAAAGATGAATTACAAAATACTCTAAACGAAAGGTTTGATGACTTTGAAAAATTACTTTTTAAATATAGAGATTTGAAACAAGAAAAACAAATACTTGAGACAAATTTTCAAACTATAAAAAATGAACTTGAAAAAGTTTTGAGTGAAAATAATGATTTCCAACTTAAAATCTTTACACTAACTAAAGATTTGGCAAACTTTGTTAAAGGAAAAGAGAACTTAAATATGATTGTGGGAAAACTTAAATGCATCTTTAAAAAATCTGGTCCTGATTATGATAAAAATAACAATGTAAAATTATACAAGAATTTCTTTGTAAAATCTTCTTCAAATGATGTTTGTCTATACTGTTAAATAAGAGGATATGCTTGTTATAAATGTAAAAACCATAAAGATAATAGGATATGGATTCCTAAAGGCATCTTAGCTGCCTATATTAACAAGAAATGACTCAAGCAAGTTTGGGTACTTAAAACAAAGTGAATTTCTTTATAGGTTTGTCTCAAAGAAAGAATTCTAGAGATCAATGGTTCTTGGATAGTAGCTGCTCAAGGCATATAACAGGTGACCCATCTAAGTTTGTATCCCTATCAATAAAGGATAGAGGATTGGTCACTTTTAGAGACAATAGTAAAGGTAAAAATGTTGGCATATATAAGGTACAATTATTTCCTGATTGTTGTATAAAAAATGTGTATTTAGTAAAAGGACTCAAACATAATCTTTTTAGCATAAGTCAATTATGTGATAAAGGCTACAAAGTAATGTTTGAATCACTTCATTGTAAAGTCTTTAATGGTGACAAAGCTCTTTTTGTTGGTTAAAGACATGTGAACATTTACATCTTAAACCTAAAAGATTTATCTACAAAAATCATTACATGTCTTTCATCCATTTGTAATGACTCTTGGGTGTGGCATAAAAGACTAGGTCATGCTAGCATGCATCTTATTTCAAAACTTTCTAAAGTTGACCTTGTTAAAGGTCTTCCAAAATTAAACTTTGAAAAAGATCATGTATGTGATGCATGTCAACTTGGCAAACAAACAAGTCCTTTTTCAAACTAAAAGAATGTGTCTCTACTTTTAGACCTCTCTAATTATTACGCATGGACTTGTTTGGACCTACTCAAACTCAAAGCTTTGGTGGAAAGAGTTATGCTTTTCTTATCATTAATGACTACTCAAGATATACTTAGATATACTTTTTAAGCCATAAGGATGAAACTTTCAAATTCTTTGAAATATTTTCAAGCAAGTTCAAAAGGAACAAAGGTATTAGTATTAAGAGTGATCATGGTGGTGAATTTGAAAACAAACTTTTTGAAAATTTCTACAATGAACATGGATTTAACCATAACTTCTTTTTTCTTAGAACTCCACAACAAAATGGTGCGGTAGAAAGGAAAAATAAAACTTTACAATATATGGCAAGAACCATGCTTATTGATAATGATCTTCCTAAATACTTTTGGGCTGAGACCATAAATACTACTTGTTACATTTTGAATCGTTACTTAAATAAGACCTATTCTCATGAAAACACCCTATGAGCTTTGGATGGGAACAAAACCCAATATCAATTATTTTCATACTTTTAGTTGCAAGTATTTCATTCATAACAATGGTAAAACCAACCTTGGAAAATTTGATGCTTGTAGTGATAAAGGTATGTTTCTAGGGTATTTTACCTCTAGTAAAACATATAGAGTTTACAACAAATGTACACTAGTTGTAGAGGAATCCATACATGTGGTATTTGATGACTCTAACTCAATTTCTAAGAAATTTGTAGTCATAGATGATGAAGAAAAGATTGCACCCATCTCTGTCCCACACTAAAGTCAGGAGAATTAAGAAAAGGTGTCTGATTTGAAAGGAAATTAGAATACTCCAACTGATTAAAATTTTAATCAACTAGAAAATGAATGCAATTAACTGAAAAAATCTAGAACAGAACAAAACTTTCAAGAGAATGGAAACATTCACCCACCTATCCTATGTAGTTCATTCCTAGAAATCCATAGGAAGGACTGAGGACTAGATCATCCTTTAAGCAAAATAACAATTTGGCTAATCTATCTCAAATAGAGCCAAAAACAATAGATGAGACACTAAATGATGAAGGATGGATCCTAGCAATGTTAGAGGAGCTAAACTAGTGTAAACGAAATGAAGTGTGGACTTCTATTGAAAAACCAAAAGATGCTTCCATAATTGGAACTAAATAAATATTTAGAAACAAGTTGGATTAGCAAGGAAAAATGATAAGAAATAAAGCTCGTCTAGTTTCTCAAGGATACACTAAAAAAGAAGGTATAGACTGTGATGAAACTTATGCTCCTATTGCTAGATTAGAATCCATTAGAATGTTGCTTGCTTATACTTCTCACATGAATTTTAAATTATATCAAATGGATGTCAAGATAACTTTTTTTTTGAATGGTTTCATAAATGAAGAAGTATATATCAAACAACCTCCTTGGTTTGAAAATTAAAAATTTCCTAATCATGTGTATAAACTTTCAAAGGCTCTTTATGGCTTAAAGCAAGCTCCTAGAGCTTAGTATGAGAGGTTAAGCAATTTTCTTATCTCAAATAATTTTAAAAGAGGAAATGTTGAAACTACTTTGTTCATTGGAAAAGCTAACAAAGAAGCTGTACTTGTACAAGTCTATGTTGATGACATTATTTTTGGAAGTACTAATGATGATTTATATAAGGAATTTCTAAGCTTATGCAAAGTGAATTTGAGATGGGCATGATGGGTGAGATGACCTTCTTCCTTGGTTTTCAAATAAAGCAAACCAATAAAGGGAACTTCATTAGTCAAACAAAGTATACAAAAGAGTAACATCAAAGATTTGGGTTTGAAAATGCAAAACCTATGGGAACTCCTATGAATCCTTCAACCTATTTGGACAAGGATGAGAATAGTAAGGACTTTAACTAAAAAGTGCATAGAGGTATGATTGGTTCACTTCTCTATCTTATTGCTAGTCGCTCTAATATAATGAATTGTGTCTACAAATGTACTAGATATCAAACTAGTCCTAAAAAATCATACTTTGTTGCAATTAAAAGAATATTTAGATATTTAGTAGGAACTTAAGATCATGGTTTATGATATCTTAGAACTAATAGCTTTGAACTAGTTATATATGCTGATTTTGATTTTGCAAGGGACAAATTAAATAGAAAGAGCACTAGTGGAACTTGTCAAATGCTTGGCAAAGTCTTAGTCTCTTGGTTCAGTAAGAAGCAAACCTTAGTAGCATTACCACTGAAGTTGAATATATGGCTCTTGGTAGTTGTTGCACTCAATTATTGTGGATGAAGCAACAACTTGAAGATTATTCACTATCATTCTCACAAATTCCTATATACTATGACAACATAAATGCTATATGCCTTACAAAGAACCCTGTCCTTCACTCAAGACCAAAATACATTGAGGTCTGTCATCACTTTATTCAAGACCATGTACAACAAGGAAACATTGAGGTAAAATATGTTCAAATTGAACATATGCTTGTTGACATTTTCACTTAGCCTCTACATGAAGACAGGTTCAAATTTCTTTGATCTAAACTTGGAATAATTGCATTTTATGAAAAATAAGTTTTTCTGGACTTTTACAGTAAACTTTAAATTTTTCAGTTTAATGTATTTTTGTCTTCTTCATTGATAAAAAAAACTCTTAGTTAACTAAAATTTCATAAAATAGTCAACTGTAAAAATTTTTAGTTAATTATTTTAAATTTAGTTGACTATATTATTTTGAGTTAACTAAATTTTATCTAAGGTTAAAAATGTCAATCTAATTGGGAGACCCAAAGCGGTGTGCTTTATGATCATAACTTTTACAAGTCAAATCAGTCAGAATTCATCAGCATTCCCTCCATTATCATGATAGTTACTTTAATAACTATTTCTTGTGAACTACTCTTTGCAAACACATTAGTTCATACTAGTTAGGGATAATTATCAGATTTGTTAGAGAAGCAACAAGTAATTTTTCTTTCACTTTTTCTCATTGTCATATTCATGCCTTAAGGAGAACATGAAACTATCCATCTCAGCTCTATCTTTCTCCGCCGACATTCTTTGTCTCAGTTCTCCTCACTTGCCAATATTTATGGAAGCTCTGAATACCTTCTTTTATCGATGGTCTTCACGACGAGTTCTTCTAGCCACGACCCAATAGCCTCCATCAGCCACTACCAAAGAGCAACCTTTTCTAGTCATAGAAGACACTCCATCGGTGGAACCCGAATCTCAAGCCCCTTCATCTATTTCAAAATTGGTGTCTTCCAAAGGAAAAAGGTGCCTTGTGCTTCCATCTCCCTCACACGAAGAAGAAGAGAGCCCTATTACTATTGAAGAAACCCTTCTAGCTAAGGAAACCCTGATGAATATGTCTCCTCCTCTGCCTTCTCAGGTTACTAAAAGTACAACAGTTAAAGAAAAAGCTAAAAGTCCTGTATCTTCTTCTTAGCCAAGAGGCTCCAAAGGAATGGTATCTTATCTTCCTTTCATGTCTTAAGGCATTTTTGGTCCACTGAACATGAAGTCAACTATAGGCAGTACTTCTCTTTAAAACCTATTGCATTTGGTAGAATAGTGTCATCTGAACTTCTGGGAAACTTACACGTTCCAGTAGAACCTAAAATTTGAAACCTAGGCTGGTCCTCTATTTACACTCTGTCTGAGCCTGTCTATGAAGACTTGGTTAGGAGGTTTTATACAAATTTATCTGTTATGGCTGATGGTTTCACACTAGAGTCTTTAGTTTATGGGGTATGCATAATTGTGAATGAAGAAACTATTACTGATATTCTTGACATGCATTTTGAGGCTGAAGATAAGTTTTTCTTCAAAAGCAAATGGCTTAAGAACTTTAATTTCACTTTTGAGGAAGTTAATAATCAGTTAGTTGAGAGGCCTAAGTTTCTCCAAGGAATAAAATTAAATGGCCTAGCCTTTCTTTTCAAAGAAAGAATGTAAGCCCACATGATTGTCAATTGTGTAATTCCTAGGATCAGATATTTAAAAGTACTTAGTAAAAGGGAATTACTTCTACTTTTTTGTCTAGATGTTTAGCAGCCTCTCAACCTTTACGATTAGATCCTATAGTACATGTTAGAGAGTAGCACTTACTTGGATCCTTCATCTAGGCTTCCCTATGGCATACTGCTTACCAGACTTTTCAGGGCTCAAGGCATGGACTTAAACAGTCATCTATGTAAGAAAATTTTTGCCACCTATGATGCCTTTTCTTTCAAACTAATGAAGTACAAATTTGGGCAAGAACAGTGAGTAAGGATGAGTGATACTAAGGCACTTTCACCACAACCTACACCTACAACTTCTAAAGTACCAGCCTTTCCTTCCTCTTCTGATATTCTAGCTGGCCCATCCTTTTCTACTGTAAGTTTTTTTCTTCCCAACCTTTTTTAGATTCTGACCACCATGGTTAATAACTAAACTCAAATGCTTGCTCTATTGGACAATATGCATATACAAATGCTTGAGATTCAATTTGAATTAGCCATCATTAGGGGACAATTAAATACTTCCAATTAAAGGCAAGAGGCAACCCACACTGAGTTACAAGACATCAAGGCTGCTTTACAACAAAGAGAGGTCCAACTGAACCAAAAATTTTAGGAACTCCGTAACACTATTCTTCAATCTCATTTGGGTCTTCAGCAACTTCTTCAAAGACGTTGTTGATTTGACCTTCTTCTCACTAGATTGACATTTGGCCTATGATGGCCTTTCTTTCACCCTCCTTTTGAGTGATGACAAAAAGGGGGGAAATAATTTTAGTTGATATTATTTGTTGTTTATTTTGATATTAGATATTGACTTTAGCTGTTAACCTTATTTGCTGTCACATTTTAACATCTGTTCAACTTTGAATATGACTTTAACTGAATATTGTTGACCTTGATGGCTGTTATTATATTGTGACTATATTAAATATCTTGTTATGTGTTGGCTATTATATTTATTCTATGAAAATAGGAAGACTTTTAGTTACAAGGGAGCTCTTGTTGTTTCTCCATTTATTTTTGTCATCATCAAAAGGGGGAGATTGTTGGCCCAAAAATGATTGGCCTAAAGCCAAATTTAGTTTATGATAAACCAAATGCAAAAAAAGGCCAGCCCACATAATTAAAATGAAGAAATCTTCTAGCAGGTCATTGCAAGTCTGGGCATATTCTCAACCTACAATTTTGTGGCCCAAATCTAAAGCCCATATTCCTTGTATGAAATTTCAAATAAGTAGAAGACAGCTCATGACTCTCTCTCTCTCTCCAGCATATAACACGTGAAAGCTATCTAAAAGGGATAAGTCTTAGCTTTATTTTGATAACCTCTCATCCATCTACTCTACATCATTTTTTCTCTCTTGAAGCTACTAACTAGAATGACCATTTATGGCATTCTCAACTTTCCAAGAAAAATCACGCTTCCTGGAGTGAAACTCGTCTATTAAATAAAGAACAACCTGATTATCTCTTCAATCATAAAGATCTATAGCATTTATTATTCTCCAACGACTAGTTTATGGAAAACCATATATAGATATGCAGTCCTTTTTATTTGTAAAGAGTGATAGATTTGTAACATTCAAAAGTTTTCTTAAACTAAGTTTATAGTTGATTTGCTTGTCAGAGCACTTTATAAGTTGTTAGTGTAAACCTAAGTATAAGGGTTAAAAAAATCTCATACTTGTTTACTAGTTTTGATCCTTTCTCTTTGAATAGAAGGGAAGTGTGTTAAAGTGAGGTACTCTACTTAGTTTAAGGTTAAGATTGAAAACCTTGTGTTTAGAGAGTGATCACATGAAAACTCTGTGGAATTGTAAAAAATGTTATTCTTAGTGGAAAATCCCTTGAAGGAGTCAAGGGGACTGGAAGTAGGTATTGTTCTTGGCTGAACCAGGATAAATCATCGTGTTTAATACTTTGTCCCTGATCTTTGCATTCTAGAATTATTTGCAGTCAACTACATATCTTATAGTTAACTGATTTATCAAACTTGTCTTTTCTCTTTAAGTAACATAATTTACTGAAAAATTTACAGTTAACTTTTTTCCTATTTGATTGTGTGAACCAATTGCTGAATGACTCAGTTGACTGTATTTTATCACAGTCAACTATTTATTACGTTGTATAGTCAATTAAAAAATTTTCAGTTAACTATAATATTAAAAACAGAACTTAAGCAAAATTTTTTAAAAGCACATATTCACCCCCCCTCTAGGTGCATTTTCAACTATAATCCAATTTATATTATTTTGGATTGTGGAATTGCTAAGCTCGCAACCCATGTGACCGCATTTTTTATTTTAAATAATTGAATTTATTTTGAAATTATAGGACACATTGAAATTAAATTAAAAAATAGTAATAAGATATGAAGTTTAATGGGGAGTAAAATATTGATGTGAAGATGAGCAATTGAAGAATGTTAGAAGAAATAAAAGTAAAGTATGTAATAATTATAAACAAAAGAGAAATGTGAAATCACAAAATTAAAATAGAAAAGAAATGTAAAATCATGAAATCAAAATAGAAGAGAAAATTAAAATCTTGAAATTAAAATAAAAGAGAAATTTAAAATCATGAAATGAAAATGAAGGAGAAATTTAAAATCATGAAATTAAAATGAAATAAATTCAAAATCATAAAACTTAAAAATGATAGAGAAATTTAAAATGATGGAAGTAAAACGAAAGAGAAAATATAATGGGAAGAATAGGTAATAAAGTTAGATGTTCAAGTTTTAAAGTAATAAATCAAATTTGTAAATAACATGAAATAACAAAGTAAAAGATGATAGAAAATCTAACAATCAAAATAATGGCTCCTAGTGTTCTTCTTCTTCTTCTTCTTCTATTGTTGCTTCTACTACTTCTTCGTTTTCCTCCTCATCCTTGTCCTTTTCCTGCATAAGGGCATTTTGAGCTAAGCCTAAATTTAAATCTCATTGAGGTGATTGAATAGGTGAATGAGTTAAAATGGAATGACATACTTTTACTAAGCCCAAAAGATGGACCATCATACTATGAAAGTGAACAAGTCACTCAATAGCGTAAATAACAACCCATAGCTATAGGACATAAGCGACTGTGTCAACGTAAAGTAAGATGGGTAGGGACCAATTTAGGTAGGTAGCAATGATCGTGGCATATAATATAAAGGTTTTAGGGGTTTAGCAGTAGTTTTGGCATATAAAATGCAGGTTCATAAGTGTTGAAATCTCCACAATGTGTGGACGTAGTAAATGACAATGGCCAAACACCCTCCATGTCAAGTTGTGTCTGTGTTTCAAAGTAGAAAGAGGGCTCGACACTTCTAGAAGGTATTGTAGGACTAGTATCATGACTTGTAGCTTAATCGTCAAAGCAATCATCTCAATTAGTATTCTAGAAGACATAAATTTGTGCACCCTCATTCTAGGTCTACTTACAAGAATTGAAGGCTGAGGGAGTTTAAGTGCTTGCATGGCAAGTAAGAAAGCTGTCATGTTGTGATGCTTTCCCAAGGGAGATCTGTAATCATGACTCACTGTCTCCTTAAAATGTCAATAATCAACTATAGGGATCATCAACGTTAAGTACAAACCTTCTGCCAAATTAGCCTGCAATTAACATAAAAAGTCAAAAGTGCTAAGAAAATATATTACAAAAAGGACGAAGAGCAAAGAAGTTTACCACAAGGCCCTGGACATAACTAATAGGATGTATCCATTGATGTGTTCACCTCTAATACCAACACATATACTCTTATGTGTGATCAATGAGATGGGCTGGCAAAGGAAAATGAGATAGCGCATTACGTTATACATATCATGTTGTGATAAAGACCACATGTTCATGGTAGGGATACTTTTCCACCTAAAACTCTCCATAATCACATATGCAGTCACTTAGGCTAACCTTACAACACCTTCCATATTATGTGTTTGTTGGATTGTATGGTTCTTCAACCTTGAACGATGAAGCACGCCTATTAAAGATATGTATAACACATGTAAACACTTTTTAAGCCATCAACTTGAGTTTCTTATAGATGTTCTCACTGAATACTTTACCATCCTCAATCTGTGCTTTTGTGGTTTAGCCACATTTCACCTAATATACATTAAGTCTATGAAAGGTTGACTTCATCAAACTAAGAATTGGCAAGAACTAAGCACTTTTAAAAATGTTGTTTATAATTTCTACTAAATATGTCATCATATGCCTTAACGCCTGCCATAAGTGATATATGCCTTAGACCATGGAGCTTTTGAGGTATCCTTATTACATGTTGTGGCAACACCATGTAAATGATGCAACTCATCTAATTATTCATCTACCGTATGATGTAACCTGGGCAGTATAAAATAAAGTAAATACAATGACATAAACAAAGAATAATTTAAATTAATGGTAGTTAAATATTCATGTCATCCACACTTACATATACTAATGAACATCTTCGTTAACCATGGAAGCTTAAACATGTTATTGAAGTTGCAAGCCATGTGACGCAAGCAAAACATATGGTAAGCATCTGGTAGTTGCCATTTAACATGGTGGTTTTTTATAGTAGTCAAAGTAGTTGAACATCTATTTGAAATTAAACGAATTCCTTGTTAGTTTTTTGCCATATGACGTCTCACGTTCATTAGAAATCGTGACCATGTCTCCACGGTTTCCCCTCAATAATCGCAAATGCAAGGGGAATAATGTTTGTGTCATCATCTTGTAACATCGTACTAAGCAATATTCTTTTATATTTTCTATAAAGAAATGTGCCATCGACTTAGACCATCGACTTTACATGGTTGAATGTGCCAATGCATAGATTTAAATGTCTAAAAAATGTAATGGAACATAACCATTTCTTCTACACTTGAGTTGGACTCTGGCATGCTTTGTTTACAAACTCATAGTATGACCCCAGAATAAAATGTTGAATAGTGGCTAGTCATCTTAGACGGGTAGTATAAGACTTCTCCCAACTGCCAAAGCCAATGATGACTATCATTTGTTTCCTAATCTATGCCTTTTTATATGACACAACGTAACCAAAGATAAATTGCACCCTCTTAATGACTTGCCTTATAGAAACTGCTAGGTTCTCAGTTACAATTGTCATAATGAATGATGATATGATGTCAGAGTCAAGTTTTGGGTGATCTTAGGATAGTGAAGCGAATAAACATGTATGTGCCCTCATATCTGGTAATATACTAATGGCTTTCATTCATTAGCCTTTTAGCTAGCTCTCAACACCAATTGTTGCATCCTCTATATTTAGGACATTAATACTCCTCACAAATACCACATGAATAATGCACCCTGAAGGTGTAGTGAGAACGAACGGAGTAAATCTTCATAGTTTGGTGCAAAGCATTGACATCATTAAATTACAAACTCATCATAAGTTTCTAATTATATTATATTTGTATATACTTTACTAGGAACTTATTAAGTATTTTGAATAAATTTGTTTAATTTAGTGACCACATAATGTTAATTTCATGAATTTTATGGGTCAGACTATTTAGTTGCTTCTTAACATTAACATGTAAGTTCGGATTATTTTGGTGGAATTCTAAGAGAATTATTTAAATAAAAGGAAATAAGGATTTGGAGGCACGAAAGAGGAAACTTTAAGCTTAAAAGAATTTCACAAACAACATGGAAGTTTGAAGAAGCCAAGGAAGGAAGTTGTGTTGGTACTCAACTTTAGATGGTGAATTCTCAACTTTGATTCTGCTTTTAAACCACTAAACATTGGAATTTAAATATGGTAATTTCATGCAAAGTTGTAGATCTCATTGATAGCTTTTTAACCAGTATAAATTTGATAAAATTTGACATCAAATCACGAAGTTATGGCCAAAACACTAAAGTTACTTCAATAAACATCTTTCTAGGCACTCAATGTAGTAAACAATCCAGAGATTTGGTGCCATGGCACCTACACGCATCCTTATTGAGGGTAATTGAGTATTTTGATAGAGTAGGTGCTATAAATAGGGATAATTAGAATTTTTAAAGTAAAAAAGCTAAGAAGGATGGCTACAGCCACAAAAAACCTCTAAAGAACAAGGATTTTTGAAAAAAAAAAAACTTTAATCAATTTACTTTTCCAAGGTGTTTTTATGGAAGGAAAGGCTAAGGGTTGGTTTTCTTAAACCTTCCTTGACTAAATCTTTATGGATTCTTCTATGGTGAAATCCTCCCACTCTTTTCTCATTCCCTATCTTTTCTCATTGTTCTTTATTTCTTTATGTAACCTAGATTAAACCTTGTTTTTAATTTTTTTTTTTTATGATTCAAAATATTGAGTTGGGATTTGTTAACTTTGTATCTACATTTGTTGCGGGAGATTATTTCTTTCCTCTTATAAGTATGAGTTGATTTATGAATATATATTGCTTCTTATTAGAGGCTTTTATATATTTTAGTTGGTTGAGATAATTACAAGTGGGATGAATGGTACAAATTGTTAAATTTCTCACAATCTCTTGTCATGGAGTTAAATGTCCATAAAGTGTTTGATGAAATGTTTCATTAGGAATTAGGCATAATTGCCTGGAACCGACTTTAAGGTGAATTAATTCTTAAATTCTTAATATTTTTCCAAGTGTTTGATGCACCTTAGGATTAGTTTCTCTCAAAATTGCTTGGATCTGACTTTTAAGATAAACTAACAATAAGGGTAATGCAATTATACCTTAATTGCTTGGATTCAACTTTTAAGTAGATTGTGATTGGTAATTTAGCTTTCAAACATAATGCATTTGTTGTGAGAAAACTGTCACGATGCAAGTATACACCACCAACAAGTAGTAAAGAGTGAGAAAAGTATCGTCTTTAGGCAATTATAGTCAATACTACTATTAATTGCTAATATATATGTAGTTACTTAATCCAAGCAATCAAATATTCAAGCTAAAAATAAGAAAATTGCAATAAGTCAAAGAATGCAAAACTTAAAATGAGATGAAATCAGTGTAAAAGGTTTTCCTAGATTATGGATTGCCTATGTACTTCAAATGTGATTTAATTACCTTCTTAGCTTGAATTCATTAATTCATGAATTAGTCTTAACCTCTAATATTATTATAAAAATATGTTGATTCCTTATAAATTATATCACTTTAAATTAATTTTCTATATTTCTGTGAGAACTACTTAAAGACACGCATTAACTATGACTAATTATAACTCTGCATGTCCAATAGGTATATGTCTATCTTAAAAGCAAATTGAGCTAAATTCAAGCAATAAATAACATCAATCATGCATTTTTCAATTATATGACTAAATTTAGGCTTCCATTTTAAATATCCCTAAATCATTAACATAAATCTTAATTGGTATCCAATTACTAAGGGAACAAATAAGATTTGAATTGAATAACTTCATACAAAATGAAATTTAAGTCAGAAAAGTAACAAAGCTTAACAATCTATATGCCTAGGGTCCACAATCTTAGAGAAATAAAGGTCTAGCCTAGAAAATATATAATTACAATCCAATTCAACTTAGAAAATATAAGCAAGAGAAGAGTAAAAGAAGAGAAAGAGATAAGGAACTTTGTTTCTGAAGCTTTAAATAGCTTCCTCCCTTGAAACTCCTCTTGAAACGCTTTCCTTCAGCAAAGCTTAGCCCTTATAGCTTAAACAATAGCCTCTCTCTACTTCAAAATGTTTCTCCTTTCTAAGAAACCCTCGGAAAAAATTATTTATATTGCCCATAAATGTCAAAAGACTGATATACCCTTCATTTGTTGTGTTCTAGCGCTTTGGCACCAATTCTATGGTCATCATACACATTCTTGCGTCTTGGTGCCAATTGATTGGACAACATACTGTCATTAGCGCCAGGATAAAGCTTATGAACTAGTGTTAGAATTTTAGCCATAACTTTGCACCTCAACATTGAATTTCAGTAAACTACCACTTATTGAGGGCTTAAAAATCATCTCAAAGTTTTATGTTCACCTACTTGATGTCAAAACATTTCTTTCTTTCTTTGACAACCTAGGTAAGATATAAAATCACATGAATAATTCACAAATGACTGAAAGTATATCAAATAAACATAAAACAACACTAAATAACCTAAAACCTCACTACCAAATACACATCTCCTAAATTGACAAGAAAGACTTTAATTTAAACTAAAACTAACAAGGTAATGCAATGAAAGAGCATGAAAATGATATGAATAACTCTGTTCCATAGAGTTATAAACATTCTAGGAAAGCTTTCCCTTAAATTTTTTAAACTTGATTTTTAAGTCAAATTGAAACTAGAATTAGGATTATACTAGTATTAGGTTTATCTTATTAGTGAGCTAAACTAGTCAGAAGTGAAATTGGACTATGTGGATGTAAAGTTAAAAATGAACTTGATAACTCAATCTATCCTCACTTCAACTCCTAATTAGCTTTGTCTAGAGTAGCGTCTTAAGTCTTTTATTTTTTATTTGGACCTTTTAAAATATTAGTTTAGTTTAGTTTTTTTATATTATACTTGAATTGTTTCTTAGTAATTGGATTTATCTGGGTCACTAGTGTATATATGTAAATTATTGAACTAACATAAACTTTTATATATTTTGTACAAATTGTATATTTGGTAAACAAAAATTTAGTAAAGATAACACATTATCTTCATGGGAATAATACTAGATCTTTTAGATCATTTTACTCCAAATTGACCTGTATAATTGTGATTCAGCAACCCACATGCAACTCTTTGTTGTCATTCACATCAAGCCTCATCTTTGAATAAACTAACTCGCCCCTTCACTCCACCTACATTAGTTTGCTCAAAGAAAGTATAAGCATGGTCCATAAACTAGTTACCAATGACAATATCTACGTTGCCAACAACGTCTACTTTATCTCCATCTCCTTCTCCATTGTCATCGTCATCATCACTGCGATCATCATATCCTTTTAGCGAGGCATCATATTCATCCTTGTCTTCAAACTCATCTTATATGTCCTCAATATACTCATTAATAGATGGGAGCTAATAAGTGCTAGTTCAGGGCTACGACAAACTAGGCAATAAGGTATAATCAAGGACATTAAAATCACACTATTGTGAACAATCAACTTGTCCAATCCATAACGTGACATTTGTTACATAAGAATTCTCATTTACTATATGTTCATTAGTATCAACAAATTGACTGCTGGATTAGAGTGTTGAAACAACATATTGCCTTCTTGTGGTTGAGTATCATTGTTCAAGTTAACTTTTGTCATTTTAATGTGTGCATACAACTCAATATAATTCAGTTAGGTTGGGAATCTCACATTTGCGTCCCATATTGATTGAATGTCATCATCATCTTGCAACCTACATGCTCAATACCAAGATAGACATAGAGACATAGGATGTTTGCATACCAGTTGTGATACAAATTGATTTGGTCCCAACTAAAGGTTACAGGCAACCACACATTTTAGCCTATCTAATGTGATCTCTTTGTCAACTCTCATTACATCAACCATGTCACACAAAAATGTCGTGCCCTCCTCACTATTACATATTTCTCCATTTGTATATATACATACAATTTCTCTCTCTACTCATTTTTCCTACAACAAGACATCTGCATACAACTAGTTAAAGCAAATAATTACTTAATTTATTACTTATTTTCTCTAATAGAATTTTGCACCACTTAAATATAACTAATTTTATGATATATTAAATTATAAATTAAATAATATACTAAATCATTGGAAATTATGTACTAAATAATATATTATATACAATATAAAATTAATCTACTTCCAAATTAATATACATTTAATATTTTTGTTCTCCTACTTCTCAATCTTCTAATCTATTTCCACTTTTTAAATTTTAAACGTTTATACGTATGATCTATAACATTATACACTTTTCTATTTATAATTTTTAAATTTCTATTATTATATTTTAACCATATATTTATAATTTTTTTTCTGACCACTTCTTTTTTCCCATTTCTTCCAACTTTACCATTCTTACTCTTTTTTTTATTTTTTCAATTAAAATTTTCAACAAAACTTGATATCCACAATTTTATATGTCTAATCTATAAAGTTGACTATAATTTTCTACATTTTATTATTATTTTTTAATTAAAATTTTCGATATAATAATTTCAAATTTTTTCCATCATGCATTTTTTTTGTCATTTCTTTTATTATCATCATTATTATTGTTTTTTAACGGATTGTACGGTCAACAACTTCAAGGTTGTATGTAATCACATTTCTTAATCTTAATTAATTTCTGCGATCTGACAATATGGCCAAATATCATAAAATTTTGAATATAAAAATTTTTAAAAATCTACTGTTTGCTACCTTAAGAAAGAAGGCATGTTGGCAACAACAAAAAAAAAAAAAAAAGGAAAGGCAGCATTATCTTAATTTTTTGAACCACTCATAATGTTTGTCTGAGAAATAAAAATTGAACCACGAGCAAACTCCAACCAAAAATACGTTGCTTTCACTCCCAATCTCTGATCTCTCCCTCTCATGAGGTCTTACTCTGAACTTTAACTCTTTGGAAGCAGAATGGTTCAAAAATGGTGGTGGTAGGGACGACCCACGCGCTGGATTTATATTAAACATCCTTTTTGTTCTTTTTTTTATCAAATAATGTTATCTAATATGGACCTCTCCTGTTTTATCACGTGGCGTGGCAATTAGAATTTCAAATACGGCAGTGCAATGTGGATACTAGTTTTGCGTTAGCAATCTCGTACGCATTACTACTTTTGGCGATCTATCAGAGATCATAATTATTTACCGTCTATGATTGAAGGATTTAGATTTGATAAATTTAAAATTGTAAATATATGTAAATTTAATAGAATTTGAGCTGTTGGATAAAAATTTAATAATATAAATTTTAAAAAATTGTTAAAAATTATTTTATATGTATTGAAATTTAAACCATTTAATTAAAATTTAATTATCCAAATTTTTTTAAATACAATAATTTTAAATTTTTAAATGAAGAAATTTTAAATCCCAGTATTAAAATTACGATATGTCAGAGCCTGTTTAAATTTTAACAAAAAAATACTTACTACGTCCCGCCATAGCCCGGACTAGTACAATTTTTCTTTTCAAAGCAAAAATGAATTTGGTTGAATATTTTTGGCGTCATCCCATTCATGAATCATAGATAGAGGGTCAAATTTCCGAACTTTACATTCTCACTTTTTCTTATATGACTAGTTTGTTACTGAAGAGGATATATATATATATATATATATATATATATATATATACACGTAGATTTAGGATGCCACCCAGACATGAATGCGGATCCATCACTGTACTATATTATAAATTTGTTGTATAGCAATAGATGATAGGTTCAAAAAAAAAAAGATTAACAATTTGCAGATCAGCTGGTGATTCAAATTTTTCAGGCACGCAGATAGTAAAGTGCCTTGGTTTTCGCCCTCAGATTTTTGATACGGGCGCTTTAGAGGTAACTGAAAGAATAATCACTCAAAAGTACACAATGGTTCAATTAAAGAAACGGAGTATATATGCCCATAGAAATTAGAAAGGGTTTCCATTTTTTCCAAGAAGAATATATTTGAAAAAAAATTAGATATATGATCCAACCGATCTTACTTGCCTTGTTTGGCTTCTACTTTGACAAGTGTTCAAAAAAAGTCACAGTAATATGTAACATTCTTTCTCTCGCAAAAAAGTAGAAATATCGAAACAAGTGTATATTAGTTATTTTAGTTGTTGAATGAAATATGAGTTATATATAATTATTAAGTGTTACAACTTAATTGAAGTGTTTCAAATTTAAATTTGATTGTTTGATATAATTGTTTGGATTTTAAGAGATATTTGTTATTGCCATCAGTATTATTTGCTCTCAGTTGTGGATTTAAGTTTTTAACCTATCTAAGTACAGTGAATTAATCAGGCCAATTCATTTAACATGTAACATGGGATGGCCCAATCCCGATGAGTTGAATTCATCCACTGGTATAGCTAACTTTGGCACATCATCCAAAAATAATGCATGAATTATAAATTGTACAGCAAATATGTTGAACAGTTTTTTTATGCTAATTTTTTTTTTCTATTGAAATTTGTTTTTAACTGATCCATGCTAGGCATTCTGATTCCGCAAATGTCAGACATGCCACATCAATTAAGTATTTTATTTATCAATTAATGTAGGAAAGAAAGGAAAAATAATTGATTATAAGCTTTCAAAATATATCCAATTTAGTTATTAATGAGTTAATTATTTTATTTACCCAAAATTTGATTTATTGAAAACTAAAATTATAATTTAGTTATAAATTCTAATTTTAATAACATATTAAAATATTTTTTATATTGCAACAGGAGAATCTTTATACTAGTTTGTTAGTAAATCAAACTGTGATCTCTTGTCAAATAAGAGCACTCTTTTCATTAACTCAGTGCATTTAAAAATTCTTTAGTTAGACGAGATAACATTTTTATAGACCTAAATATATTATTTTATGCTTAATTACATTTTGAATTGTCTTAATTATCGAAATCTAAATCTAAGTCTCAAAAGAAAAAGTAATAAAATTAAATCATGATAAACTTTTTAAATTTAGATATTCATATTGATAATTATAAATATAATTCAAATTAGGTCCATTATCAAGCTATAAATTTATGAATTTTAAAAATTTTAAAATAAAATAAATTCAAGTTCTGTATTCTTATTCTACATTATACAAATGGCACAATTACACGTTCCAAACAAGCACGTCCACCCTATCGAGACATATATTTTCATGGAAACGTATGTCCTTAATATATGATTCAATCAATGAACCATAATCCTTATTTTTAAACCTGAAAAGAAAATATTTTGCCATCTGTCGTCTAATAATTTAACGGTACCAAACCTAATATTAAATCCTTGTATCTCGTAGTAGTTCTATTTATCCAAAAAGATTTTAAAGTAAATAAATTTTTTTTTCTTTAGTGGAGACTTATTTATGAATAATTTAAGATAAAATTTTTTGTTCACCCATAATTTTGAGTGTATGTAATAATATTATTATTTTTTTACATTATAACGGTGAGCATTAGTGTTTCAAAGATAACATTATAATTTAATTATACAAAAAATGAATAAGATGTCTCACAAGTATTAATATTAGGAAAAAATTTATATGATATTTCTTACATACTTATATCAAATTGTTTCAATTAACTAATAATATATAGATAATTTTTTAAAAGGTAAAAATTAACAATGTTAATAAGAAAGTGAATAAAGAATGAAATTATTCAGATGCCATAAATTAATTGGAGAATCTGATATAAATATATAAGGAACAATATATAAGTTTTCTTCTTAATATTATTAAATATTTCACAATTTCTAATGCAATGTAATTAGTAACATCTTATTATGTTAGTGGCAACTGATATGCAATTATTAACTAGCCGATTACTAACAAATTACTGAAGAATATACTATAAAATTGATACGTATGAGATATTTTATTTATTTTTGGTGTAATTTTATATAAACAAGTCTCAACTTAAGAATAAAAATATACACCTGCCCTGGTAAATAGGTTTTACTCATTAAGATATGAATCTCCAGAAATTAATGGCAAAATATTTTGTAATTCAAAATTTTTAATTTGGTCTTTGTGTCGTGGATTCTCCTTGCGCTTCCTTCAGTGGAAATGTTAATGATGAGAATGAAAGGAAGGATGAGAAGTTGAAACAGAATTTGTTTTGATTGCTGGTGATTGAGATTGTTAACAGCTTAGATCCTATGTAAGTTGATACATTCGAAATTTATTCAAACATAACATTATTGACATGAACGATTTTAAGTTCAGTTGATTTGCGTATATAAATAATATTATGCATACTTTTTTTTTGTTATTCTCCAATATTGGTATCTTAATTAACTAATATATAGCACTATAATATGTAATTATTAATAGAGGGTATTAGCAGCATTAAAAAATATTACTAATTATATCTGTGTTCTACAATATTAGTATCCCAACTATTAAGGTTAACTATCCATAATATTATATGTATGTCATTATCAAACACCCTAAATTAAAGTTATTAGCACGATAAAAAATATGATATAGGTACACTAAATGTACCGTAAAAATAGTTAAAATTTTTTTAAAAAATAATCAACATAAGTTTGAAATGATCTAGTAAGAATAGTTCAATAATAAAGTTTTATACTTGTATTAGTATGTGTGATCTTAAACTTAAATTTAATAAAAATAAATACTATAAAATATGATATAATAATAAATACAAATAATTTGAAATGGTCTATGAATCTCCTAGAATGAAACTTCTACAACTTTTATGTCACCTAAGCTTGTCAACAATGACTAAAACCTCAATCAGTAATGATCGCGTGGTGTGGGCTCGGGGCTCCCTTCAGCATTCAAAACACCTTGTCTTTAAATTTCTCTTCTTCTTCCCATCTTCATCATTAATTAATTTTTCAATTGACCAGAAATATAATCATAACTTTGCTCTAAAATTTATAAGAAATTACCGTATCATCATCATCATTCAATCTGGTACATAGAAAGTAAAATTTGGGCACCATAGGACAATGCTTGCTTAGCCATTAAACTTGCCCCATTATGTGTTGGATGAAGGATCTGCAATTCAAGTGAGATGACCCACCTTCTTTAACTGCCTTATGAGCCATTTCTCCAAGCTCTCTTGCTCGCTTCCTTCTCACTTCTCCTTCGTCACCTTTCTCCATAAGCTTCTCAATAGCCTTCTTCACATCCTCCCTTCTCACCATTACTCCACCACTAACGTTGTCACCCCCAATCCTCACACCAGTCTTCACTACTTCCACTATCAGCTTCTCATTATAGAACTGCTCTGCAAACATTGGCCATGTTATCATTGGAACGCCTGCACTCACTCCTTCCAGACTCGAATTCCATCCACAGTGCGTTATGAATCCACCAGTTGCAGGATGTGATAGTATCTCTACTTGTGGAGCCCATCCTTTTACTATGAGTCCTCGTCCCTTGATCCTCTCTTCATATTTCTCATCTTCTACCCATTTCTGTAATTCTGCAGAAAAATCTGTTTTCTTTATTACCCAGATGAATGGATTATTTGATGCTTCCAGCCCCAAAGCTAGCTCCTTTAGGTTTGAAGTCTGAATCCGAGACAGGGTGCCAAAACAAACATAGATGACAGAACATGGCTTATTGGAATCCAGAAATTTCAACCACTCAGACTCATCATCATTTGTGGAGTCCTTGTGATCACCTATGCCAAATTTCCTGGAGATTAATTTGTTAGAGGGAAGAAGTGGGCCTACACACCAAAGCTTCTTCACCACTTTCTCGTACCCTTTCACGTACAAGTTCTCCAACTCTTCAAAAGTATTCACCAATATCCCCTGCGCTGAAAGTTCAGCCTTTTTGAATTCATCCAAAGCGTCTGTTGCTTGTATGGTTGCTTCGGGTAATTGAGCCTTGGTGAGTTCGATTCTGTGAGGCAAATCAGGCACCACAAATGGCTCTGTCATGGAAGTGACCTTCTCGTGAACCTTGGAGTGATTAATACTGTGGGAGCACAGGAGGGTGAAGCAGGAAATTCCTTGGAAGACGACCCTCGGAATGTTGAATTTTGATGCGACGTTCGAGGTCCATGGAAGGCAGAGATCAGAAATAATACATCTAGGTAAGGTTTTCAATTCCGTCAAATATTTCTCAAGTGGTTCTTGAAGCATATTACTGGCAGCGAAAAACAGAGGAATATATTCGCGGGAAGGAAGAGCATCGATGTTTTCGCATCCATGGGGCAATCCTACTTCTACGCAAGGAAAGGGAAACAGAAGGACATGGATATTGAGGCCAGAAGCTTTCGCTTGATCACTGAGCTTGTTGAACCTAGCTGCATTAAGGGGTGTGAGGACGATGGTGACTGTCACGCCATGGCTTGACAGTAGTTTGGCCAGCTCTGTGAAGGGGATGAGGTGGCTTTGGGACATCAAGGGGACAAGAAGGAAGTGAAGCTGGTTAGCTTGGGAAGCCATGGATATCAAACTTGTTTGATAGGTGAGTATGGAGATAGGGCTAGAGGCAATGGTGATGAAAGTTCAGCTGATGTGTGGCTTATATAATTTTAAAAAATTTATATGCAGGTTTTTATGATTAATTATTATAAAATAAAATATTAGTGTTGGTTATTTTGAATTTCTTTCAAAAAAGATTATATTTTTCCCTTATCGACAATTCAGCTTCATCGAAACTTTCAAAGGGATCATTTGAATAATTATTTTTAAATTGTTTTAAAAAAATGTCAATATTAATAATCATCTTTGATAACTACGATATTTTGAATTAAGTTTAAATTTTGAAAAAGTTACCTTCGATCGTTATGATACATTGAGTGAAATCTAAAACATTGTTAAAGAAATTTAAAAAACGAAAAACAAAAAAGATAGCAGTTGGAAACTACCGCGATTCATGATATATTCGTGAGAACGAGGAGGCGGGAGGAAAGAAAGGGATGATAGGAGGCCAATCTTTACTTGTATCGTTGCAGTTTTTTCGTATTTTTTGCTGGGCATTTTTATTTTCTTTGTATTTGATATATAAAAAAAAACAGTTGAGAAAAATAATTCTTTCGTCATTATAGTTTGCCTGTATTCATAAATTGGTCTCTATAATTTATTTTTTTACACATCTCTCTATAATTGTAAAAAAATTTAAAAACAAATCTCCACCATCTATGACTATTAAATGTCGTTACTTTGAAATTGACATGACAAAAAAATTAAGTGTGGCAGCACAATTAGATGATAACTTGACAAATACATGCACAAAAGCACCCCAAATATTAGAAGACATGTATTATAAGTTTTTTCAACGCTTTCTCCCGCTTTTTAAGATTTTTTATTCACCACTTGATAATTAGTATAAAAAGCAGAGTAAATATACATGCTCTTTGCCAACCTCATCACGTTTCTTATTTCTTCTTCTTTCGCATCTCTCTCAAGTAATGGACTAATATTGTATTGCAATACCTTTTCATCGATAAATCTTGCCCAGAAACAAGCCTTGGCTCTGTTATATGGGTCTTGTGGTAGCAAAGGATTTTGCTTCCATGTCCCATCGATGTACTCAAGGATGATCAGGGATTTAGTTAAACCTATGCCATCGTGGAGAAGCACGGGAGCCTTATTGTGCACAAGGTTGGACTGAAAGAAGCAGATCACTTTTATTTAGCTGATTCTCGTTGATTTATATCATATTCCCCACCCTTCATCTTCAATGTCCATTTGTGTCCGTGGATGTATTTGTCAAGTCATCATCTAAATTGTGAAGCCACACATATTTCTTTTGCTATGTCAGCTTCAAAGTAATGGCATCTTAACAGCCATAGACGGTGAGGACTTGTTTTCAAACATTTTGTAATTATAGGGACTTGTTGGAAAAAAAAAATTATATGGACCAATTTGCAAATATTGACAAATAATAGGGACCCAATGATTTTTTTTTCAATTTTTTTTACTTAAAATTACTTATCGTCATTTATTGTTGACCCTACTTTTGTTCGTAATTAGTAACTGTCATTCAGCCAACAAGTCACTTTGCATTCTTTTTTTTTTATTTTTTTATTGAAAAATTTTATACGTAAGTTGTTATATTAATTAAAATATGATAAATATATACCTTTTTAATATTATCATAATATTTATATAATTATTGTAAATAATTTATAATTTTTAAATTAAATTATATATTCTTTATTATATTATTGATTAATCATAATTAAAAAATATGATAATAAAGATATGTGTATATATATATATATATATATATAAAACTGTCTTTTAAATTTACTCTATTCATCTTGAAAATCTTTACTAATCTTAGATTGTTTCGTAATTAACCGATTAATTTAAATCGGAAAAGATTATTTTTGCTTTTCAGAAAATTATAGTTTTTATTGTTTGATTTAATTTAATAAAGTTTGATCTAACCATATCATTTTTGTAGTTTATCATGATCCAGCAGAATTAATGAGGCAAAAATATTAATTTTATATTAATATAATTAAAAAAATTTAACATATCATTTTCTTTATTTTTGAATAATGGCCAATTAACTCACAATATAGTTTTATCTATCTATTTACTCAACACATACCATACAAGTGCTCTGTATGAGCCAGCTTACAAATGTATACGAGGCATTAGTATGGAACACCTTTGTTCTGTATTTGCCCAAAAGGAGAAAAATCTATTTTAGTTCTGCAAGCAAGCAATTAAAGAGGACAAATAATTAACGGGATTTGTCGAACTTTCGGTAGGAATAAATATGTATTTATTTGGAACTATACGTAATAATATTCAGAGAATTAATATTATATTTATTTTTTTAAATTTATAGTGCCTATATATATATTTATTTATTTTTATTTATACATGCATTTATATAATTAATTAATATAATACGTCTTATATATTTCTTTCATTTTAATACTTTTTGTTCTATTACTCTATTCAAAATACTGCTGGAATTTGTAGACATGCGCCCAAATTCATAAAAGAACATGTGGACATAAAACTTTAGTCCTCACTTTTTCCGAGTTTCCACTCTTTTCCTTTTTAAAATTTGATCAATGCACGCAAGAAATATGATACAAGAGAAGTAATATTATGAATGAGATCTATTTGTTTGAGTCATCTTTTCTTCTTAATGTACGGTACATTTAACTGGGTTTAGGATTAAGGGAAAAAAGCTTCGTCACATCTCTGAAGTTGCCTGCAAGCTTAACTAGTCGGCAATGTCATCAAGCTTGGCCAACCAACGACGAACTGATTTCCTTCGAGGTTGATGAAGGAGAAATCGATGTCCCAAGATTTTCCCTCCGTTTAAATGTTTAGCATGTTTGGTTTAGAGAATCAGGTTTTGCAACAAAAGTGATTTCAGAGGTTAAGAAATTACATATATGTAAAATTAAATATTGATATTGTAATTTGTAAGTAGAGAAGAAGACCGGTTAGTAACCTTAAATTGGGTCAAGCATAAACTATGGAATTACGTTGATGCTTGTTGTATGCAAGTTGAATTGATGCCAATGCCCTTTAATTTAGTACCAAAGCATGCTGTCTAGGTATTTTAACAAAGGGTATATATATGACGATTATTTCAAGGTGCTAATTTGCAGGGTTCTTTCTTCAGATTACACACAAAGTGCATAGTAAATCAGACTAAAAGAAGGAACTAAAACAACAATTTCAGAGCCCAATGTTAAGGCAAACGCTTAACCCGGCGCAGCATATGCATTTGGACTCTGTTGTGATTCAGCTACGTTCAATTTCAACCTTTTGACATGTTGTTATGTCTTCAATCAGCAGCGACATGTTAAGGTAAGAAGATCCACCTTTCTCCATTGCATTCTTTGCCTTCTCTGCATACTTCCTTGCTCTTTCCCTTATCCTTTCACTTTCTTCACCTTCACCCATGACCTTCTCTATAGCCTCCTTCACATTTTCCCTCTTCACCTGAATTCCAAACTTCTCTTCCTCCCCAAAATGCACAACATGCTCAGATCCCGCCCTCACGCCTGTCTCCGCCACTTGCACTACAACCTTCTCATTATAAAACTGCTCGGCAAACAGAGGAAACGTCACTAATGGCACCCCACTGCATATTCCTTCCAGTGTAGAATTCCAACCACAATGTGTTACGAAGGCTCCTATTGCTGTGTGTGACAATATTAACACCTGAGGCACCCAACCTCTTACCAATATTCCTCTTCCTTTGACTCTCTCCTCCAATCCATCTTCCAACAGTAACTTCTCCATTTCCTCTCTTTTGTATGCATCTCTTAGCACCCAAATGAAGGGTCTCTTTGTAGCTTCCAGTCCCAAACCAAGCTCCATCAGTTGCTCTGGTATTACTCGATTTAAGCTTCCAAGGCAGACATAAATCACAGATCTTGCAGGCCATGAATCAAGCCACTTCAAATATTGGCCTCCATCGTCGTTTGAGTCTCGTTTGCCTCTCAAAGCCTTGTCCAAGCTGTCCTTGTTCGATAGTGAGACAGGGCCAATACACCAAACTTTTTGCCCTGTGACTCTTTTGTACTCTTTCACATACTCTGCTTCCAACTCTTCAAAACTATTCACTACCACCCCATATGCTTCTCCTTCAGCTAGCCTTACTTTCTCACGAAAAGCATTGGTGCCCTGGTTGTTGCTTCGATTAAACGACCCGGGAAGCTGAGATTTTTTAAATTCAATTCTATTGGGCAATCCGGGGACAATAAATGGTTCTGAATCGGTGACATTCTCGTAGACCTTGGAATTATACAGCCTGAGATTGCATAACAGATGGAAACAATTAGTCCCATCGAATATTATTCTTGGAACTTGGAACTTTTTGGCAACGCCAGCTACAGATGGAATAAATTTATCAGATATTATGCACGTGGGAGTGGGACTAAGCTTTTCAAAGAGTTCTTCAAGCGGGTGCTGCAACATACACAGAGCGTTGAAAAAGTTCACCTGAAGATCCATGGAAGGCAGAGTGTCAAAGCTCTCACATCCCTCAGGTACTCCGGCCTCAGCATTCGGGAAGTTAACAAGTTGCAGGTGGATTGGTGAGCCAGATTGGATCTCTCTGTCAATGGTGTTTCTGACTCGGATGGCATTGAGGGGTGTGGTCACTATGGTCACCTTCAGATTCCGGCGAGCCAACAGTCTGGCCATGTCCGCCATAGGAAGAAGATGACCAGGGGCCATTAAGGGTATCAACACAAGATGAAGCTGACGTTTCTGCGTCATGGCAAATGGAGAGTCCAAGGCAAAAGAGAAGAAAGGTTTCGATTTGCACTTGCGAATCAGGATGTCACGGATGGTGGCTTGATGCGTAATTTGTAGGCTGGCAAGATTGCGTTTGTTAGTGTTATACAATAAAATGACGCAAGAGCTTACGTTGTTTCGTGAAAAAGGCAGGACTGGGAACACATGATTGCAGAGGCGGGGCAATTATGGAAATAGCAACGGATGATGGTGGGGGTAAATGCCTAAAGAGGTTGGGGCTTTTGGTTCAACGATTGGAAGAGGCTAAGCAATGCTCGAGGTGTTTGGCTATAAAAGTGTGTTAATGTTAATCAAAATGAGTCTTGATTATCGTGCAACGGTGAGTGTGACTTTCAATGGATGGACCACTGGTTACCTTGTCTTTAATATGGTAGGAATAAATAGGGATAAAAGGGATAAGCAGGTCCAGTGAAACTAATCCGAATGTCTCCTGTCCAAACATCCGATGAGATGCATGAAGGTAAAGTACTCCGGATTGAACATTGAAGGTAGGGAAAATTCGAAAGGATTTCCATACTTATTTTAGAGTATTCTATTAGCATCGACGGAGTTCAAAGGCGATCAAAAGTTTGAAAAGTTAAATTTAACTGTTTAATTTTTTTAATGATTGCATATAGGTGATATTTGCTGCCTGTAAATTTAAGTTATTAAAAATTTTAATCTAACAATTAAAATTGTTTAATGCAAAATCTACAAGAAATTTAAACAATATAGGTGATCTGAGTACGCTTGGATTGAAGTAGTACAAATTTAATTTTGCATCAACATAATTTGCAAATTTGATTTTATTGGTTGCAAATAAATCTACATAATTATCATTTTTATTTGAAATTTTAATTTTTTTCATTAACGTAATTCATTCAAGGTGCAAGTAAATTTTGATTTCATTTAAGTTCAAATGTGAATTTAGAAAACAAAATGTGAATTTTTTTAAAAAAATTAATACCAAATCAAATGAAATTTTCTATAAAATAAATTCTTGTTTTAATATGTAAATGAATTTTTAAATACCAAATCAAATGCTAAACTAAACACAACCTATAAACCTATTGAACATTGAGGAAAGAATAGATGAAATTGGAAAATAATAATAATTAAAAATTAGATATTAACTACATCATAATTAAGATAATACCAAACAAAATATCATAAAGAACGAAAATAAATCGATGCATGTAAACAAATAATTTTCCCTTCAAGCCAAAAAAATCACAAATAATTTCCCCCTGAATCAATGAGGAAAGGAATACTTGGGATTCTCGGAAATGGGAAAATAAAAAAAATAATGATTATAATAATTTAAAGAGAATATACCTAATCAAACAAACCCTTGGAAATCAACATAATTGGAAACATGAAAGCAGTTTTAGATTCTGTTTAAATTAAAGTTGCATAAATTTGATTTTAAATTAATTTGATTCACAAATAAAGATAATATCGTTCGTTGAAGTAATGATATATTTTAATATTATATTTCCATTTTTCATCCATTTATATTTTTTAACTTTTATAATTACATACATCAATCTTCACCTATTGTACTCTTCAATTTTAATGTTTTTATAATCATATCTTCATAATTTAAATAATTTATAAAATTGTTATACATTTAACTAAAAAAAATACTTATATAATTTTAATAATTTAGACTACATTTAATGTTAGCAAAATTATGAGGGTTTAATTACAAATTTTATACATATAAAGCCTACATTAAAAATTAACCAAAACTTTATAAAAATAGTACATTAGTTGAACTAAAATAATATTCACATAATTTTAATACTCTTAACTACATTTATTATTGATAAATTAAGAGTATAATTGCAAAGTTTCTACATCTAAGGATTGTTTTGCAAATTAACTGAATTTTTTTAGACCATAAATAAAAAGTTTGTTTTAACTGGCCATGATGTCGGAGGAAAGATTGAGGAAGAAACAACTTGCATGTGTCATGTTGATAGCTTCAACCGGATGAGAAAGAGACAAAAATATCACATTTCTACCATCCATGCATTTAACGAGGGTTAGAGATGACTTGTATCACGTTGATGATAAAAATGAGATAAAAAAAGATAAAATGTTTTCGTTTTTGCCATTAATGTGGCAAAAAAAAGGCAAATGACATTAAATATTAATGTAGTAAAATGGGTCCAAGACATGCGCATACAATTCACTTTGGGTGGCCCTGAAATCGGCCAGTAATTTCTCCCACGTCCCGTGATTCACATGCTATCACTCATGTCTCACTTGGTATCACATTCAGCTAAATTGACCACAGTTTCATTGACACAAGTTACATGTCACGGTCAAATTTCTACTCTAAATTAGCAATCGGACTTCCAGAAGATTATTGTGTATTATTAGATAAAAACTTAATAATTCACATGAACAAATAAAAAATATAACCATATATAATTATATTACATAATTTCATGTTGCCATAAAAATACGAAGAGATTCAAATGGCTTAATTACACCTGTTAAAAACAATAAAAGAAAAAACTGTTTCAAACGTAGATTCATCAATTCTCTCAAGTCAACTCCACCCTATATTCTTGTCTGTAGATCTTGCCGTCCTGCTCCTTTCAATTATGAGAGGTGTCAGTACATGCATGCATGTTGTGCTTTTCCACTACCCAAAAGATGAGGCTGAGTTTGCATATGTATCTTTCAAAAGCAAAAACCGAAAATGACATTCAATTTCATCGATATGTGAAGAAGCTCTTTTCTTTTTCCCCCTAACTTTGGTACAGTAATGGTCATTTTATATATATGGCTACTTTCATTGTAAAAAATTACTCTTGGTAACATATTTATATTCATGGCTCTTTTGGCGTTGCATATCTGTATAAGATATATGAGCGGATTTTTTGCTGTTTAATTTTGAACAATATGGTACTGATCACGTCTTGGATTATTAGATGAAAATGATATTACATGCAATTTCTGATTATTCTTTTATCCAATGACCCAAGATACAGATTTTCCGTTGGAACGTTGATATCAGTGCTTAACATTCATAAGTTGTCTCTTTTTCCTCCCAATTTCATTCATTGTACCGCTCTACTATCATCATCATCACAATTTACAAAGCAAGGGAGAAAATGTATCTTGGAAATGATATTTTCAACTGTCAAGCTTATTCTCCATGCCTGCATGTTGCATGATCTCTTCAATGAACAAGCCTATGTTACGTTGAGAAGATCCCCCATTTTCAACAGCTTTCTTTGCCATCTCACCTAATTCTCTAGCCCTTTTCCTCCTCTCTTCACTTTCTTCTCCATCATCCATCACCATGCGTATTGCCTTCTCAATATCTTCCTTCTTCACCACAACACCAATCTTCTCTTCCTCTCCCCACTTCATTTGAACCTCTACCCCAACGCTCACACCAATCTTCAACACTTGATCGACTAACTTCTCATTTAGAAATTGATCTGCAAATAATGGCCAAGTAACCATTGGCACACCAGCACTTATCCCTTCCAGTGTTGAATTCCAACCACAATGTGTTATGAATCCTCCTATTGCAAGGTGTGACAATATCAGCACTTGTGGAGCCCAACCTCTGATTATAAGGCCTCTTCCCTTGATCCTTTCCTCAAACCCGTCTTCCTTGATCCACTTATCCAACTCTTCTAACTTATCTCCTCCTCTCACAACCCAAATAAATGGTTTCTCTGAAGCTTCCAAGGCCAAGGCAAGCTCTGCTAGTTGTGAAGGAATGAGGTTGCATAAGCTTCCAAGACAGGCAAACATCACGGACCCAGGTAGCTGGGAATCAAGCCACTTCAAGCACTGGTTTTCATTGATGGAGGCCTTGTTCCCTCTTTGAGCCTTGTCTAAATCATCTTCGTTACATAGTGAAACTGGGCCAATACACCACGCCTTATCCTTTCTTTCCTTCTTGTAATCCTTAACATATTCTCCCTCCAACTCTTCAAAAGTGTTTATGATTACACCATATGACCTTGTCTCTGCATCAATCATCTGTTCCCCAAAGTCCTTCATTCTCTCATCTGTAATTGATAGTGTTATCTGATCTTTGGTAATCTCAATATGGTGAGGTATGTCTGGCACAGTGAAGTATTCTGACTCCGAAGTTATGCTCTCGGCAACATTGGATGTACGAATCTTGTGCATGCAATGGAGGTAGAAGCAAGAGACTCCATGGAAAACAATCCTTGGAATATGATGCTTTTGAGCGGTTTGAGCTGTCCAAGGAATACACATGTCAGAAATCATGCAACTTGGCTGAGGTCTCAGTTCTTCAAACAGTTTTTCTGCTTGGTCCTGGAGCATCATGATTGCAGAGAAGAGACTAACGAACAAGTCTAGAGAAGATGCCATGTCTAAATTCTCACACCCTTCGGGGAGTCCTGCTTCTTTGGATGGGAATTGGAGTTGTACTAGTCGGATTTGGAGGCCAGACTGAACAGCACGAGAAAGAACTGATTCAAAACGGGATGCGTTTATGGGTGTAGTGAATATGGTGACTATCACACCACGCTGAGCTAACAGCCTTGCAATGTCAGTCATAGGGATTATGTGGCCTGGAGCCATGAGGGGAAACAAGATGAAGTGAGGATGGTTAGCTGGGGAGCCCATGGCTACTAGCTAGAGAGGCAAGTGAGTTTTGTATTTGGTTTTCACTCATGTGATGCAAGTGTGCTAGCTTGTTGTCTCTTTTATAGGCAGAAATTATTTCCAACTCTTGTGTTGGTGATGTAAGAGCATACATAGGCGCATTGGATTATTTGGAGGAGTGGTCTGTGGCTTATAGATGAAACTAGATTTTTGTGGACGATCTTTACATGTTTTTGTGCTTCACAAATTTCGTTGTCATGACGCAAATAAAACAAATTGAAAGTTGCGTGGTATTTCACTTCTCTGCTTCTATACCTTGAAAAATTAAATTCGTCTTTGGCTCTTGTTTCTGCGTCCTCTTATCTTCCAGAAGCAAGGACAACATTCTTCGGTCGAGGGACTTCGACCAAATAAATTAAACCTTGGCGATTCGCGGCCATTCTTATTAATTGTTTGCATTCTTTTTATCAAATTTATTAATCATATACAATATCTCTATCTTAATCCCATTTATCTCATATAATTTGAGATATGTCAATTGAAATTTTTTTATTAAACTAATTGTTGAACAGCACCATAAAATACCCTTTGTTCATTTAATGCAATATTTTTAAAGCTTGTTGCTATAGTTATAATTATAAGTCTACTGTCTTATCCGGGTTATTTTTACCCAATATAATAAAATGTAAAGAAAACAAAATTCAGATTCTATATATAAAACGTATTACCTCGTTACACTGAAACTGACCGGCTTCGACTTCAATGAGGCCAAAAATGACTTCTGAAATCTAACTATAAATAATTATGGTCAGTATCAGAGAGACCGGCAATGCTAAATTGAAAAGAATTAAAAAGGGAGAGAGACAGTTTTTTATTATTATTATTGTTGTTGTTGTTTTTGTTGTTGTATTAATTTGTTACATTAAGTTCTAATTTATTGGTTTAAACTTTGAATTTTGGAAGTTTGGATAGTAAACTGCGTTTAAACCGTGAATGGCGAGTGCCATGAGCGAGAAGTATGATTGCTGCAATGCCAGTTGGCAAGCATGTCGTTTCGGTCTCGGGGCAACGTAACCAGAATTCCATAGGAATGCCTCTAAACCCAAAAAAAAAAAAAGAGACCCCAAAAAAATCTTGAAAGTGACTCAAAATATTATTCTCACATTTCATTCTTAATGAAAGTTTATGAAAGTAAACTTTTAAGTGCCAAATGATTGTAAGTTCAGATCCTCGATGCCTCACTCTCGCCTTTTTCTTTTGAGATGAATTTTACGAAAATTCATTGAGGGTAATAATAATATAAGATAAATATGTATTTTTAATCACTTATTTATCACAAAATTATTATTTTAATTAATTATTTATTTAAATACTCAAAATCATTTTTCACTTATAAAAAAAATATTATACTAAATTTTTATTTTTTATAAAAATATTAAATTTAATTCTTTCACCAAATTTTAAATCCTGAATTTAATAAATTAAATTAATTTTTTTTTAAAAGTGAGGGATCAAGTATAATACTTTTTAATAAATTAAAAATCATTTTGAGTTAATAATCAAAATAATAATTTCGTAATAAGTAAATGATTAAAACTATATTTTACCCACTAATATAATAATTAGAAAATATAAATAATATTTTATAAAATAATTATTGAGAATATTAACATGTTTAATAATTTATAATTTTAAAAGGAATCATTTAATTTTTATGTAATTAATTAATATAAAACTTAAAATAAATAGCATACTTTTGTTTTGATAATTATTATATCATAAGTGATATTCCTAAATTCATAACACCATTTGAAGGATTTTATATACATTTATTGAAGCATGAAACAAGCGAAATACAGAAAACTATTAAGAGTGCTCTATTCATTATTATTAAGCAGAGGTTACAATACCATTTGACTCTCAATCACACAAAAAAAAAAAAAAAACACACACACACACACATAACAAAATACAAAATGAGGACAAGAGGTCACAATACTCGCAATTTTTTTTTTGAGGAAAAAAAGAAAGTTGATAATAACTAATATGTGAAGAATATAATTTTCGCCATTTACCATTTGTGCACTTAAAAATTGCCACACGGAAAATTTTGAAGCCTCATGTTGAGAAAATATTATACAAAAATAACATATTTGTATAGTAGATGAGGAGTTATACTAATTCAATTAAATTATGATAAAAATTAATACTAATATAATTAAATTATAAATTTTTTTCTATAATTTGATTAACCTAAGACATCATTTCATATGTAACAACTTAATTTGATTAGTCTAATCAGGACAATCAAATCATGATTGGTCAAACCTTTCATAATATTTCTTTTTGATCTGAAAACCTTATCTCAAACTACTCACACTGCCACTGAATATTTTTTCCATCCCCATCGGACTTGAGCTGCTTTAATGGAAAAGGATTAGCGGCAGTACGTGCATTTACAGGATATTCTCCAGTAATGCATCTCAACCGTCCATTATATCCAAGGATCGTTATGTTGCCACGTAATCGAACTACTCAAAATACACGCCCATCTTGTGATTTCGTCTTTGAATTCGATCTCCTCTGTCTATTTGTCGTCTTCACGTTTAAAAAATATTAATTAATTTTGATATAAATTTAGATGATAATTAATTTAATATATTAATTTCAATAAAATTATTTAAAAGAGACTTATAAACTTTTAATTATTTTATTCATGTTTATACATATAATTACTTTGCTAATTGAATTAACTTAGTTAATTAACTAAATCTGTTAATATTAATTCTAACCACCATATGAGAATATGGCTCTTCGGCAATTCTCAGCCAAATCAAGCCAAAACGCCTCCTGCTCCTTTCGATTATGAGAGGTGTCAGTAAATGCACGCATGTGTTCTTTTCCACTGCCGCGAAGTTTGCTTCCGTCTTTCAAAAACAAGTTCCGAAAATGACATTCATGCAGTTTTTTATTCAGTAGTGGTCATTTTAAGTACATCGGTAAATACTTCCGTGCCTGCACTTTAAAAAGACACGGATGCGATATACAGGTGGTCCAATCAAAAGATGATATGTCAGCATGATAGGATGAGTGTGCCATAAAATGCTAAAATTCAAAATGAACCCCAATGTTTTAATTTTTTTCCATTTTTGTAATTTGGCCTCTAATAATCTTTTAAGATTTATTTTAAACTCAAATCCCACTATTTGTAGAATTTACAACTTCAGAACTATACTTTATTTTATTACGCAGCTCAAGTCTTTCACTTTCCCAACTTCCTTTTTTTTTTTATTTGTAGTTGTTTTGTTAATGAAAAGAAAAGACTAGAAAAAGAAAAAGAAAAGAACCAAAAAAAAGAGTTTACATAGTGAAAGCGCCTGAGTGTCTCACCAGAATACCATAGGGTCCTTCATCCCTGCCCAGTGCTCACGTCCTAGTGACAGGCAAGTGGGGGTGGGTAAGGCTTGCCCTCTCCCGATTCCATCCCTTGCTTGTCTCCTCCTGCGACATGTTCTGTAACGGGCGAAACCTTGGCGTCGCCAAGCAGGCAAATATGTCCGAAGTCTTGTTTATTTGATTGGAGGCTATGTTCATAATTACACGCATCCTACTTCTTCCTTCGCTCTTTCTTTTCTCCTTCTCTGCAGATCTTTTGCAAAAGCTGCAACGTGCAGTAGATTGCGATTGTGAGCCTTTGGGTTTTAATGCAATGACTCATTTTTTATATAAATTATTTTTTAAAATAAAATAATAAAATATGGGTTCTAATGACTATTATTTTATTGCAGAATTTACGGTAACTGGTACGTATGATCCATGGACCTCTTTCTCTCTCTGACTCTCACATTCTGCACCTTCCTCTCTATGTGCAGTATTCTGGGACACTCTCACGGCTTTTACTTCTGCTATGGGTGCTAAGTATTTCCGTTTCTATCCTCCGCCATGTTATTAGAGGTCAAATTACAAATATAAAAAGAATCTTCTAAATATTGGGGTTTGTTTTAATTTTATCATTTTATTGCACACGACCATATCATGTTGACATGTCAATTTCTAATTGTGTCACATGTATAAGACACCCATGCCTTCGAAAAGAGCATGGCACCGAAATATTTACCAAATATATCGCCGCTTTAATGGTAAAAAAATTCTATTTTTGGTAAAATATTCTACTGATGGCTCTTTTGGCGATGTATGCTATGTTCATGTACTTTGCATCATCTATTGGGCTTAGAAACCATCTCACCTTTGGACAATAGTATGCATGCTTCTTCACGGGTTGAGGAGTAATAAAAAGATTCTCACGGAATGTAAATTCTTGGACCAAGCTACAAAAGTTTATTCAGGAGTTGTCTCTCTTTCCTCCTAATTTCATTCACTGTACTCCTCTACTATCCTCATCATCACAGTTAACAAAGTAAAGACACGCAACAAAAGAATGATGGGGACAAAGATATAGGCAAATTGAGGGAGGAAATGGATCTTCTTGATGATATCTTCAACTGTCAAGCTTGTTCTCCTTGCTTGTTAGTTGCATGATCTCTTCAATGAACAAGCCTATGTTACGATGAGAAGATCCCCCATTTTCAACAGCTTTCTTTGCCATCTCACCTAATTCTCTAGCCCTTTTCCTCCTCTCTTCACCTTCTTCTCCTTCATCCATCACCATGCGTATTGCCTTCTCAATTTCTTCCTTCTTCACCACAACACCAATCTTCTCTTCCTCTCCCCACTTCATATGAATCCCTGACCCAATGCTCACACCAATCTTCAACACTAGATCAACCAGCCTCGCGTTTAGAAATTGATCTGAAAATAATGGCCAAGTAATTATGGGCACACCAGCACTTATCCCTTCCAGTGTTGAATTCCAACCACAATGCGATAGGAATCCTCCTATTGCAAGATGTGACAATATCAGCACTTGTGGAGCCCAACCTCTGATTATAAGGCCTCTTCCCTTGATCCTCTCCTCAAACCCATCTTCCTTGATCCACTTATCCAACTCTTCTAACTTATATCCTCCTCTCACAACCCAAATAAATGGTTTCTCTGAAGCTTCCAAGGCCAAGGCCAGCTCTGCTAGTTGTGAAGGAATGAGGTTGCATAAGCTTCCAAGACAGGCATACATCACGGACCCAGGTAGCTGGGAATCAAGCCACTTCAAGCACTGGTTATCGTTGATGGCGGCCTTGTTGCCTCTCTGAGCCTTGTCTAAATAATCTTTGTTACACAGTGAAACCGGGCCAAAACACCACACCTTATCCTTTCTTTCCTTCTTGTAACTCCTAACATATTCTCCCTCCAGCTCTTCAAAAGTGTTTAAGATGAAACCATACGACCTTCTTTCAGCATCAGCTATCTGATCGCCAAAGTACTTCAGTCTCTTATCTGTCATTGATACTGCTAAGTGACTGTTGGTAACCTCAATATGGTGAGGTATGTCTGGCACAGTGTAGTATTCTGATTCTGATGTTATGTTCTCGTTAACCTTGGAGGTACGAATCCTGTACATGCAATGGAGGGAGAGGCAAGAGAATACATGGAAAGTGATCCTTGGAATATGATGTTTTTCAGCAGTTTGAGCTGTCCAGGGAATACACAAGTCGGAAATTATGCAACTTGGCCGAGGTTTCAGTTCCTCGAACAGTTTTTCTGCTTGGTTTTGGAGCAATTTGACTGAAGAGAAGAGATTAAAAAACATTTCTGCAGAAGGGACCATGTCAAAATTCTCACACCCTGCAGGGAGTCCTGCTTCTTTGGATGGAAATTGGGGTTGTACTAATCGGATTTGGAGGCCAGACTGAACAGCACGAGAAAGAACTGATTCAATACGGGCTGCGTTTTTTGGTGTGGTGAATATGGTGATTATCACACCTCGCTCTGCTAACAGCCTTGCAGTGTCAACCATAGGGAGTATATGGCCTTGAGCCATTAGGGGAAACAAGACAAAGTGAGGAGGGTTAGCTTGGGGAGCCATGGTCACTGGCTGAGAGGCAAATGTGTATTTGGTTTTCACTTGTATGATGCAAGTGTGGCTTCTACTCTCTTTTATACAGTTATTAGTAGGGACAGTTTGGTGATGAAAAATCATATACCTATTTTTTTTTTTTGAAAAAAATGAAAAATAATTTGCGTCTCGTGGAACCATAGGTTCCTCGCGACACCCCAAACACTAATTTGTTATTTATGATGGGGTGTAACCCGTGATATGAGGGGAGGGAAGCGACAGAGGCGGAGGGACCCATTTCCTGTTGTAGATGCATAGACTAATATAGATTTTTGCCCACATAAATGTATAAAAGATGAAATTCTCATTTTGGCTTTTTTTTAAATAAAAGGATTCAACTATTTCTGTTTAGTTATTTTCAATGTACTTTTATGTAGGCTCTTTGTTTAAAGTCTTTTTAGTTCGCTCTACATAACTTCAGTTTTATCATGTTTTTTTGCTTTTTATTTATTTTGTATTAATTCTCCTGTAGGGGGAATTACAACATATGTATGTCGTTGGATCAATCCAACGCTTCAGATTTAGCCATGTGAAAATTTTTTTCTAGAAATATTTGGATCAAAATGACACCGTTTTGCGTCATTTTGTTTTTTCGTAAAACCTTTGTCTCTCGTCTCTCATTGCAGAAAGCTTCGTCATCCTTCATTGGTTGACGTTACAGGAGCGTCTAAGGTTGCCATAATCGCACCGTCAACTGCACCTGGAGAGGTATATTCTCCTAATTAGCAAAAAGGGCGTGAGGTTCTTAGGTTCTCATTAGTTAATTTCCTTTGATTTCGCTCTGTCTAGGTATGGCGCTTCCCCTATTTCCCATTTTTAGGTCTCATATCTATAGCTTTCTTCTTCCTCAACCATTCCCGAACGATTCGGACTTAATTATGCCGTCGCTGAATGTGCTTGATTCGCCTTTTCCTCTCATTGCTTTATAATATACTCGGTCATCAAAGTCAAGAAGTATGAGGGAACTCCATGTTCATATGTATATATCTATATATCTTGCATTTCTCGATTTATGCCCTTCTTGTTTTGATGCATTCTAAAAAGTTCAAAACAATTAAGAACCGAACCATTCCATGTAAACTGTGGGAATTCATACATGAGGGAAATCACTTGTCAAGTTGCTTATTGTTCTCCTCATTACCCAATCTAATTGGACTCCTTTAGAATATATGATACAAGAGACCTATTTTATAACAGTCAAAAAATAAAATAGAATTATAATCCAATTAGGTTTGGCTATTCTGTTACTGTAGGAAAGATTAAATTATGTTTTGTCGGTACTATTACTGTATTATACATTTTGTTATGTTTTCAGATAATATACAGTTAGCAACAATAACCATGGGGACTCATTTGGCTGGCGGAAGCTCCACAACAAGTGAACTTAAGTTAATTGATGATTAGGTATCAGGACCAACAGGTTATCAGATACTGTTATTGCTTTAAGGGTTTGAATTTATGTAGCATATTAGCAATGGATTTGGCTTGATTCTACTTCATAGGTTAGTGTTGGGTTGTATGGCAGGGATTTATGTTTGATATCCATTTCAACTGCTATCGTATAAGATAGTAGTGTTTCTGTTGGTATTAGTTAATGCCTATAACAATTTTGGATGCATATGCAAAAGCAAAACAAATGAGATAGTTATTTATTTTATTGTGGTATTCTTTTGGTTTAACAAATGGTTAGGTTCCTACCTGTTCTTTTAAATGTGATATACTGGAAATGTGGTGCAAGCATAGTAATCGAATCGTGATTCAAATCGTGAATCGGAAAGCTAATTTTTGAATCGTAAATCGTAAATTGAATCGAATCATACGATTCAGATACACATTGAAAGCTAATTAAAACTATATCTTATTAAGAATGTATATCATAAAATTTCAAGAAACCAAAAATCATAAATTGTAACCATTAACTATTTAACTAATATCTCATATCTGAAAACTAATTGACTTTAAAAACTAATCATCTAGACTAATATCATCACTATCACTATTATCATTGTCATCATCCAACATGACAATTTCTTCATCCTCTTCTTCCTCAACATCACCATCATCTTTAGTATCTTGTTCAATATTATCTTGTATCATAATTCCTTTTCCTTTATCATGCTTGCTGACATTTCCTTTGTCGCTCTTATCGGTATTAAGATTTCGTGGACCTAAAAAGAGACATATATGTAATCATATTAATTTGTAAATTGTAATATTATAATATATATGGTAATTGAATAACGAGACTTAAGATTGCAAGTCTAATATACCTCTCTTTCTCTTTTTACGTGGATCTCCTTCATTGACATTGAAGCACTCTTGTACATCCATCCAAGAATTTGCTTCAGGTAGACAAGGTTCCTCTTGTTTAGTAATCCATTCATCATCTGATTCAAGATCTGATAGGCAAATAGGATCATATGTTTTTCCTTTTGCTTCCCTTTGCTTTTGTCTAATTTCAAGTTGAAGGTTATATTTGACAAATACAAGAGCATTCAATCTTTGCTGCTCTAAGCGATTTCTTCTCTTAAAGTGGACATGATCAAACACACTCTAATTTCGTTCACACCCTGTAGCACTATAGCTTAGGCTAAGGATGCGAATGGCAAGTGATTGTAACTCTTTGCACTCCTCTCCAAAACTATTCCACCATAAGGCTAGCAAAAAGAAGGTATAAATGACACTTAATTAGATATTTGATCAATTTAATATATTAAAGAAGCCATACAACATTATAAGATCAATAATTACCAGGTTACTTTTTCTCTCTAGTTGCAATTGCCAAGCTATATCCAAAAAGCCCCTCTGCCTTGTCAAATTTCTCAATTTGAGAGTCAATTTTGACTCTAGTCTCAATATCAAGAAGCATCTTTTCCAATGTTTTGTATAATCCAACTTTTACTTCAATGTCCGCGTTAAAATTTGGATTATAATGGAACCTATTATGATAATATAAGCTACAATAAGAAATTAAATATAAAGCAAAAATATTTCATAAACAAAAATTATGTCTAACAAATTTACTTACTTAGGATTAAGAAAATATGCTGCTGCGTGAAGAGGCCTATGGAGTTGATAATCCCAACACTTGTCTATGATTTCCCAAACTTTTTTATACCTTTTTTCCACATTATTAAAATTTTTTGCTCTTTGTTCCTTTGCTCTATCCATAGCCTCATATATGTATCCCATCACTGGCTTTGAATCACCATCTACAAGTCTAAGAACTTTAACCAAAGGTGACACACAATTCAAACAATACTTTATGGATTTCCAAAACTTTGAATCAGTTAGAACAATATTTTCTACAACTTTAGCTTCAATTCTAGATGTATATGTACTTGTAGCCCACTTTTCTGATGCAAACATAGATCACAACGTAATTTTTTGATCTAAGATAGATTTCATTGTCAAGAAAGATGTGGCAAACCTAGTTACTGTTGGCCTTGCTAACTCTTTACCTTTGGAATAGCTTTTGAACAAATTCAACACCCATATGTGCCTATAAATAAAAGTCGTGATTCTTTTTGCCTTTCCAATGGTATTATAGAAAATCGTGAGGCCACTAATATCTTCAAGAATTAAATCAATACAATGAGCAGCACAAGGGGACCAAAAGATATGCTTTCTTTTGTCCATCAATTTGTTTCCAGCAGAACAAGGGCTGAAGCACTATCTGTGACTACTTGCACCACATTTTCTTCCCCAATTTCCATCATCATCTCATTTAGTAGTTCAAACATTTTTTCAGCATCTTTAATAAAATTACTAGTATCAACAGATTTTATGAAAACAGTGCCCTTAGACTATTAACAAGAAAATTAGTGAGAGATCTACCCTTTCCATCAGTCCATCCATCTGACATCAATGTGCAACCAGTTTTCTTCCATTCAAGTCTATATTTATCCAAATTAGCATGGACAAGGTCAACTTGTTTTTTCAAATAGGAAACTCTCACTTCATGGTAAGTAGGTGGCTTTAATCCTCTACCATATTCACTAATAGACTTCACCATTTCAATAAAATAAGGACTATTTACCAAAGTAAATGACAATGCATTGGCATATATACATCTACTGATCTACATATATCCCTAATTACTACATCTCGATCCTTCACCATTGCATTTATAGTTTTTTGCTTCATATTAGGCTTCAAGGAACTTAAGCCACCAATCCCTTTTCCTTTACCCATAAAAGCTTCCATTGACCCTTTTTTTTGCGACTGAATTTCTTTATCATTGGAATCAAAACATTCAACAATATCATCTTCATCATCCTTCTTCATAATCATATCATCTAACATTTTCTTAAATAAATTTTTTACTTCTTCAGGCACTTGTTCACAAGGTGCAACCTCTTTATGTATTCCAGCTAAATGATGTTTCATCCTGAATGCTCCTCCCCACATTATTTTAGGACAATAGTTACACTTAACATGTAACCTAGTGTCAAGAGACTTACAATGATCCCATGCAATATCTTTCTTTGTTTTCTTGTTTGGAGCCATATCTTGAAATCTAGAAACTTAAAGTCTTAAACAATAAAAAAAAAATAAAGAACATAAAGAGTAAGATGAAGAAAGAAAATAAAAATTACAATAGAAAGAAAATAAACTTGAGATGAAGAAAGAAAATAAAAATTAAGATGAAAAAAAAATATTAAGACAGTGAAAGAAAATAAAAATTAAGATGAGAAAAGAAAATAAATATTACAATAAAAAAAAGAAAACAAAAATTAAGATGAAGAATAAAAATAAAAAATTAAGATACTACTTAAGATTGAACTTTGAATTTGATAATATCTTAATACAATAATAGATTGAAATAGAAGAATTAAAATAAAGAGAAGTTCTTTCAAAAAAAAAAAAAAAGAGAAGCATGCTTACTTTTTTCCAGAATAATGGAGGAATTGGACTTATACGGCGACACACTTGGAAGAATTAGAATACATAGTATAATAGTCTTTTATATTAGGTTTAAATAGTCAAAGTTTGTTTTGACTGAAGCAATTAAAAATAAAATTTGTTTCTTGCTGGTAGCCTTCCCAGTAAAGTCACAAATACACTTCAACACTTATTGGTTATTGCCTTATTCAACCCAAGCAAGAAACGGTGTCGTTTACCCATATAATCAATGGGACTGCGCTATACAGAAGCAATTAGAAAACGAAAACAGTGTCTTCATCTTCCTCAGTCGGGTCACCCGACTTCAGAGTAACCTACAACACGTCCATCCTGAATCGCTGCCATACCAGGAATCGCCAATTTAGGCTGCATCGCACGATTTTGGCGATTCCGACGTGCGATTTCGGCTCTTGCACGATTCACTCTGCGACTTGAATCGTTTTCACAGTGAATCGAGGCGGATCTCACGATTCGAATTGTGAATCATGCGTCTTCGATTACTATGGGTGCAAGATAGTATGAGAATGTCATGGTGTAATTTACCTCCATCTCTGTAGCCTCCTCCTGAGCATGGATATCCAGCCCTTCCTCTTATGGATTGGGGATAGATAGATGTGCTTATAGGCTGCCTTCTTACACTGAAGTGTTTGGCTCAACTACATGAATTAATGATGCTGCTTGTGCTATTAAAAGTTTGCTTCATAGGCCTCCCAATTGCTTACACTTGTTCTCCCAGGAGATATAATTATTGTTTATTTATTATCTAATAATGATGTAATTACCTTTGGAATATATGGATTATAATTAGATAATTGAGGCAAGTTGGAATTTAATTAGGAATTACCAGTAAAGATGTTTAACTCTGGGGAGATGTTATTTCTTCTAGTATTTAATTTGGATTATGATTTTTTTTTTTTATGTTTATCTTAGGATTATGGTGAAATAAAAAAGTTAGTCCTTGTTATTGATAAACTTGAACTGATATTAGATTGGTTATATTTTTGCTATTTTTTTGTTATTTACCTCCTTGTCCTACATCAAGGGTTCACTTTCAAATAAAAAAAATGGAAAAATAGATTGCCAAATGAAATCCTATCTTAGGACCCAGTTTTGAACACTTGTATTTTAGGATGTAGAAATCACCAACATAGAGTTATGCATAACTTCAGTATAAAGCTTTTAAAATGGAACCATAGATTATGAAATGAAATCCTATCTAGTGAAGAATCTTTTTGGTTTGTATTCCAAGGCAGTTTTCTTTCCAAAGCTAATACTAAGTTCTTTAGATGTCACAACTAGGGTTTAATTCTGTCAGTGAACCAAGGAGATATTAATTTTGCTGTGTAAAACACACAAAACAGAAATTTCAAAACTAATGGACCTTAATGCCATAGAAAACAAGAATAAGACCTAGCATCATTATAAAACCCAATGAGACAATACACTTAGTTTCAGCCTAGTACCATTTTATAAAATACCCTTAAAAAAATTGGGGAGACTTATACTATACTGACTCAATTCTGAACACTTGTATTTTAGGATCTACATATTACCAACATAGATTATGGATTAAAATTACTTTGAAACTCTCTATTAAAGTTAGACCATTAATTTTTCATTTAGTGCTGGCTTTTGTTTTCTTGCTCCTCTTGCATAGTACATCATGTGTTTTCAACTCAGAGATACTTATACGATTTTTTTTTTATCAGGTTTTAGCTGTGACAGAAATTTAAGCTACACATCTCCATGGCAATTGTTAGGAGGAATTTTATCAAATGATTTCAACCATTTCCAAGGTTCAGCAACCCACTAACATGGAACTCAGGGGGAATTCTATCAAATGATTTGAAGTGGAAAGAATACACCTTTGGCCAAAACAAGTGACATGCAATTGTAGATTAGGAATATTTTGAATTATGTTGTCATTATAACTTAATTGTAATGTAATGTAAAGTGTAGTCTTAGTCATTCAAAACTATAGTGATGCTACAAGATCAACATATTTGTACTCAACCATTTAATAAATAATACATTTGAGTTCTTTGGCTGCAATTGTACTTTCGTACTTGTATACTATTAACGCATGCCCAATACTCTAAAAAGTACAGATGCCCAGTACTCAAAAAATGCTGTTTACACTAAAATAATACAGTTGTTGAGCATTCCAATCATTAAAAGTAGCTCAACCCCAAAAAAATGAGAACTTACATATATAAAAGAATATAGATAGCTGTTGAGCATACTAATCATTAAAAGTAGCTCAACCCTAAAAAAATGAGTACTTACAAATACAAAAGAATATACATAGCTGTTGAGTATTCCAATCATTAAAAGTAGCTCAACCCCAAAAAAATGAGTACTTACAAAGACAAAAAAAATACACATAGTTGTTGAGCATATAAAAAATGATGCAACTGCACAGGTACACCTAGATATCTTGATCTTCTAGGGACTATGGCCCAACGTCTAGTGGCTCCTATACATGAGAAAGAATATAAACGAGTGAGTATAAGGAAGAATACAAATGAATACCTATTAAATCACAATTACCATTAGAAGGCTTGTAAACATGAATGGATTCTCATTTTCAGGCCGATCCTCATAAGCAGCTGTAGGAGGTGCTGAACACAAGACTCCGTAGAATAACGAACCCGATGATTCCTAAGAGTGAAGGCAAGGAAAATTATTATTACCATTACATGAGATGGAACCAACAAATTAATGACTTAAACAAACACTAAGTTTATGTACTGGTTGTGGTTGTTTTTGGGAATGTTTGGTTCTTACAACCTTTCACCTTTTATGACCCTGAAGCTTTACCCAAGTCTTCGGTCTTTTCCAAAACTTGAACCCATCTCTTGTCTTAAATCACTTCACCTAGCCCACGCCTTTGAATGTTTGTTCAGTGGGCTGATTGGTTTCATCACAGAGGTTCTGTTGCCCTAAACGAACACTCATCACTTTTTTGCATAGGTCATCTAAACCTTCATCGACAAGAGATCGCAACTCTTCACATGTCGTCACTTCATATGCTAATCTAATAGCTTTGGAACATAGTCGTCTATACCATAGTGTACTGGCTAGTTTAAGGTCTCCATCAACCTCCTTCCCTCGTACCTTATGCATAATACCATTACGTGCCATTTTTGTCCATCAGCTTAGGATATATTGTTTAGGTACTTGGTCAACTTCCAACATAATGAACACCTTCAAAATATGGCTACATAATATTCCAAATGTCTCAAACTTTCTGTAGCTACAAGAGACAATCTTCTGAATAAGATCAAATATAACCTCCCATGAACCTTCCTGGTGAGCCATAGATAAAATGTACACTAACATATGTGGATTTTCATGTCTATGTCAAATGGAGACAACAAAAAGTAAATCAAACTCTTGCTGGAACAAGGTGAACATCGTGCGTGTGTATATTTAGGCAGCTTGATTTTGAATAGATGAATACTGATAACTCAACCATGGAAGTTTATGCCGAGCATCGAACTCACTTTTCAACTCATTGTACTGTTTCTCCTCCATTACTCGTTCAAATAGTTTAAAAAATTGCGTAATATTCATATTCGGTTTCATGGAAGACTTAAAGGCAGAGTAGAGACTCTCACTCAACTATGTGCTTTTCATGCCTAATGTAAAAGCTTGTTTCATATGACACGCAACCCATTTTGCCTTAAGGGGATATATGGATTTCAACTAGCTATTCTCCTAAACATTATAGTCTGACAGCATCTTTGCCCAAGCTGTCTTAAAGTCAGATTCATCATCATACTGATACATGCATTTCTTAAAATCGGTCATGAATCGAGATCCGTCCTTCATCAAATTACCCATGTGTTTAATTCTATTTTGCATCAAGTGTCATGTGCACAAGCCATGGCGAGTATCGGGCATCACCTCACCTGTTGGAAACAAAAAAGTGTTAAACTTTTAATATATGATGTCGTTGTATTCTATTTATTTAAGATATAAACATTATACGTTCACCTAAAGCTTTGGCCATTGCTTGGTCTTGATTGGTGAAAATGGTTTACGGTTTCTTATTTCCATGAGTTGACAAGAATGTATGAAATAACCACTTAAACGACTCAGCAGTTTCATCATACATTAATGCCGCTCCAAAGACTACTGCTTGCCTGTAATGGTTGAATCCGGAGAATAGTGCAAGGGGTCTCTGTGCATGATTTGTATAGTATGTTGTGTCAAACGAGATAACCAAAATATGCATAGTCAACAATCATATGTGCATCCATCCAAAAAACATTTGTTATCTATTCCTTAGCATCTACTTGATAGGCATGAAAGAATGATGGGTTATCAACCAACTGTTCCGGAAAATATTGCAATAGCATCCCTACCTCTCCATAAACCATACTACATTGTCTTCTACATCTGAGATAATTTTTTGCATCTAATCGTGTAAAACCAAGATTGTTCCTACTGCCAACATGCGTGCTCATCAATTCATATGCGGCTTTTTGTTTCAGTCCTGAGTCCTCTGCCAATTCTAGGTCATGTGCCTGAACTTTAGATATACCACGATGAGATGCCAACATATGTGTAGTCTCTGGAAGTTGAAGAGAGTGATTATAGGACTCTACAAACTTGTTGATTGTGTATTTCCCCTTCTTCATTACAAGGTTCATTTTGACTTGACAATTTGTTCTAGTTTCAAGCCGATGATTAGTAGTTGAAGTATATCTTTTGTCTTGCTTCCATACTCCTTTTTTATAGCAAACAAATTTACACGAAGTCACAATTCTAGTTTTTTTATTTTTGTTTAAGTACTGTTTTCTAACTCTAAATCCAACCTACAAACCATAGTTGGACCAAAACTGCAAAGCCGCATCCACATTATCAAATTTCATCCTAACATTCAGCTTCCCTTCAACTTCGATGTTGTCGTCATTGGTTAATTCAATAGTATAGGTACCTATGTCTCTGGATATTGTCAACACAAATGGATTTAGAACACCATGTCTAGTAATACCATTTTTTCATTCAAAATTATAATACCTACATTGGTTTTTCCATCCTCACTTCTCAAATCCTCCTACTTTAATTAATTGTCCCACATGTGCATGTATTTATATTATATGTCCAGTCACCTTCCTATTACATTAAAACAAATATTCCTACTATTTATTAATATATCATTATTGCCAAAATAAATACATATATCAAGATGAATTAGTGCCAAAATAGATACATATATCAACATAAATATACTGCATATCATAGACGTTTCTCAAGTATATGCTCATAAAACTTTAAATATTGTATATTCCATTACTATATAAATTGCTACCTAGTATTTATCAAAGCAAAATAATGACATGAAACTATCTCTCTGAACTATGGAAGCACTTTGCAGTATGGATAAGCAGATACAGTCAACCAAGCCCCATATATAGTGAAAACCAAGCCTCTGACACAAAGAAACCAAAGCCTCACATCACAACCAGCTGCGAAAGGAAAATTGCACAGATGACTAGGTTTTTATCAAACATACAGTTTGAAGTTTTGTTCTACCCCTATCCCTTTACGAATCTCCTGTTAATGGTGTGCCTTCTCTCTCTCTCTCTCTCTAGAATTTTGGCCTTTTCCGGTGTGCATTTTTCCCAACGAAAATGAGCGTCTTTTGCTATGATTCTCTATTTGCAAAATAGACTGTAGAAATTGTCGCTTCTCTCTCCATATCACGTCTTCCTTCCTCACTTCTTCCTTTGCAAAATAGGATGTCAAACTGCTTCTCTCTCTATGAACCAAGCCTCCTCCTTTGTCCAACAGTTCAAACACAACCCTCAGAGATTGCGATGAGCATAAACATTAAATTCTCCCCGTTACCTGCAGACTTGCTCGCTAGTTTTCGCGCCAAATATGAATCACCGGAGGCCAGGCTGAACGAAGAAGACAACCCTCCACATCCATGTTAGCAGCAACGATGTCGTTTCTGTCTCGCCATATTTAACAAAAAAAAAAATCCTTCAATGTAAAACAACGTTGTTTAACGCTTTAGGCTAAAAAAAAAAAAAAAAAAAAGCCAAAACGCACTGTTTCACTTAAGTCAAACGATGTGTTTTGACTCCCTGAAAACGTGGCTTAATTAGAGCCACAGGATGAATCGGACGGCTGAGGTCATTTACAAGTTATAACACAACACGATGTTGTTTTGCCCGGGAGTCTTTTCTCCGTGTAGCGTGGCTTCATTTCAGTCGTTGGACGAATCGAACGGCTGTGAGGTTTACTGGAGAAATTAACTGGAGAATTTTATAGGAGAAGAGCCACGCCTGTGACTCGTGAGATGAGGGGAGGGAAGCGACAGAGGCGGAGGGACCCATTTTGCTATTGTACATGCGTAGACTAATATAGATTTTTGCCCACATAAATGTATAAAAGATGAAATTCTAATTTTGGCTTTTTTTAAATGAAAGGATTCAACTATTCTTGTTTAGTTATTTTCAATGTACTTTTATGTACGCTCTTTGTTTAAAGTCTTTTTAGTTCGCTGTACATAACTTCAGTTTTATCATATTTTTTTGCTTTTTATTTATTCTGTATTTATAACAGTTACTTTTCGAGTTTCAATCATATACATGCACAACATTAAAAAGGCTTTAACAGTCTACATCACTCGTCATGTTTCAACTTTATTTTTTCTGATTCAGTCCTTTTTTTTTTTTATTGTTTCTCGGAAACTTCAGTTGTTTGGAAACTTTATGAGTAATGCCCTTATTTTATTTTGGGTATAATAATTTATCAGATTTTTTTTCATGGTTCATTTTATGTTCATATCTATTTTTTTTTTTATTCATGCTTTTACTTCACATCTTTATAGTTCATTTTATGTTCATGTCTAATATCTTTATACGTTATTCATGCTTTCACTTCATATAGTGCAAAATTATTACATACAGGTACTTTAATAATAGTTTTCTCTATACTTCACATTTTGTTTTTCTTCTTTATTTGAAGATTAGTTGCTAAATTTATAATTATTTTTTCCCAGTACTTGTATTTTTATTTTATTAATAGTTTATTTTTTATCTACATTGTCATAAAAAATTTGAAAAATAAGTGTTTTTTGTTTAGTTGTTTTTCATTTTTATTTTTACTTAGACCCATTATTAGGTATTTATTATGATTTTTTTTAAAAATTATTTTATGTATACCTTATGTTGTTTGATATTTTATGATATTGACTTTGATATATTTTAATATATATTATTTGATTAAATATTAAAATTATTTCATATAATATATTGGTGATAAAATGTTTACACACACACACACATATATATATATATATATATCCCTCGTTGATCGTTTGGCATCCATTACTTAAAATTCTTGACTATGTCACCGAGAAGAGAGGTGTGAGGAGAGGGGGCTGATTGCTAAAGTTGTCGAAATGGGTTTGCCGGCCTACCCGGTTAGGCTCATATGATTTGATGGATTGAGCTCTTGAATTTGATAAAATTAACATAAAATTGTAAGACAAAAAATAATCTCAAACAAAATATTTAATTATCAACCTAAATATTTAATAATAATATTTATTCATGTTGTTTATGATGTGTCAAATATTAAATATTTAAAAATAAAATAAGAATATTTAAATGAGTTAAAAATTGTTGCTCAACTCATCATTTAATAGGTTAAACAAACTTGAACCCAATTTGGCCGATTCTAGGGGGAGAATGAATTCCCTTCCGTTATGGCATAATATGATAATCATATTTTTATTATCACTATTAAAAGAAAATTTAATAGTTTAGATTTATAGAAAATACATCTAATTGCAAGCAATTATATTATTTAACAATAAATCTAAATTGTGAAATTTTATTCAACCATCTATATTGGTTAAACATAACTTTCATATTCTTGTCTGAACACAAAGGAATTCAAATTCTAATGGAGGGGTGAGGTGAATTTTTCCTTCTTTATTTTATTATTTAAACGAGATAAATAAATAGGTTGATTACAAAAATTAATGCATAGAAAAGAAATTATCTTTGAAATAAAGATTTGTATAATTCTTTCTAATGTTAAGTTAGTTCATTAAAAATAATATTCAATGTAAATGGTGATACATTGCATGTAGATAAATAAATTAATTAGGTGATTAGTATTACCAAAAATGATTAATAAAAAAAGATTATAGAATAATATGAATAAATATATTTTGTATATATTTCATTGATTTATTTAAAATATTTTCACTTTAGTAATTTAAAATACATATTTTTAAAGCTTGATATTTGTTCGATATGATTCTTTAATACTTCAAGTTCCAAATTAATGGAATGATTCTTGTTCATGTTTAAAATTTGTTTTATTCACAAGGAATCAAATTAGCATGTGTGTGAATTTATCAGTAAAATAGGTTTTTTTTTTTGGACAACAGTAAAATAGTTAGATCGCCATGAAATTCAAAACTTGGTTTGTTCGTGTAGATTTTTTAAATTGCGCCTTCGTGAAAAATCTTTTAGTTTTTACAAATAAATCAATAAAAATATTTATGAAATATATTTATTCATATTATTTCATAATTTTTTGGTTAATCATTTTTCGCAATACTGATCACATAATTTCTTTATCTAAACGCAATCTATCATCATTTAAATTAAATATTAAAACTAAATTAAAAGTTACAAAACAGTAAGAATCAAAATTATAATATTTTCTTATATTATAAAGAAACAAAAACAGATATAGAGATAGAAAGAAAACTACTTTTATAATTATTACTATTATCATCATGATTTTTTTTGTTTACTTTTCCTTGATTGCTTGTGTCTATCCCAATTGTTGATTGATAACGTGGAACAATTAACAAGTCTATGGTGTTAATAAATGAATATTAATTAGCAAACTGAGTCGTAATTTTTACAGAATTAATGGGGATTGAATGCAAAAATGGGAGGAGTTAAGAAAAAATTAAAGTATAACAAAAAAATACCATAATTTGTTAGAAATTTTCATTCCAATTATACTACAGAGATTAATTATAATCTATTCACAAAAAATAATAGTTCTATATATTAATTATACATTTTTAATTTTTAAAAGTATATTGGCGATCTCTAAAATTTTATTTTATTTTTTTAAATATGACCATGTTTATTGACACCACATGATTCCATTGTCTTTTTTCTCTTACTCATGGGGGAGGTAGGACGTAATGAGCGAGAGGGGTGAGTGTGATGGGGGTGAGGTTTTTTAAAATATATAATTAAAGTTAAAATCAAAATATATAATTACATTTTAAATTTAAATCAAAATTATATACTAAATGTGTAGTTAAAATTAATCATCTTTTGAGAGAGAGAGAGAGAGAGAGAGAGAGAGAGATATATATATATATATATATATATATATTAAATGTATAATTTAGTATTAATTAGAATTAGATTTGTTACTGATCATTTACATTTATGATGGCTTTCCATATCAAATTTATTTCAATTGTATATCAATTTAAGGAGTTATTTTATTTTAATATTTATATTTTTGGTGGATCTACGCTCCATTTTACATATTATGTTTTTTTAAAGAGAAATAGTATGTTATTTTTCTTTTATGGATGTTGTATTCACATGGTTTTAACATATAGAACACTATATTAATAATTGTTTGTGTTTAAAAAAAAAAAACTGTGTCAAAGGATTTTGTGAAATATTTTAATGAGGAGGAGATTAATTAGTACTTGTGATTTGGAATTAGTCCACTTTTGTTCATTAGAGAAAGAACAAATAACATTAGTTCAACTGATCAATAATATAGCAAAATTTTAGAATTAATTATTATCAAAACATGCTATGAATTCTTTGTTTGTTACAATTACTATATAAATCTAAGTTGCAAACAATTTAAAATAATAAAATAAAAAAAATATGCCATTTTGGACACGTATGTTGTGATGATCTAGGTGCTATGGAATGAGACGATAAAAGTGGGCCAAAGAATTTAATCACTTATAGAGATTTTATGATTTTTTTAAGAACTGTATGTAATGGAATTTTAATTTTAAAGATAACAGCAATTATTATATATAAACAAAATAAACTTCCTTTAATATGTAAGTTTTGTTTGAGCCATGAGAAGTTTCAGTTAATCAAACACTCAACTTTATATACAATAACTTTTTGATTGCCTTTAATATAATTATTTTTTTTCTTGATTTTAGTGATATATTTAACAATTCTTCTTTCTTGAACATATATATTGTCAAGAGTCAAAATTTCACATGCCTGTGAGTTAATATGAAGTTTAATCTTTAAAGAAACAACTATATTATTTGGTCCATCTACTTTGTAATTTCTTTGAATTTTATAGGCTTTTGCTTATGCATATTCAATCTTTTTTTTTTGGTTGAGTGCTTTAATAAAAGTTCTATAATTATATGTTGAGAGTGTGCAATTATTTTTAGTACACTTCACTTCAATATTATACAATCAATTCAAGTTTTTCTTGATAATTGATTGGAGTATAATGATTCTTAAGTTATAATAAAGCCATATTGTAGCATTATAGGATAAATAAATTATATGGATCTGTTTATATAAAGAGTAAATATCTATATCATGTTAATTAGAGGCAATACAAGTAGTTAATTTATGTTTTTTTTTTCCTTTAATGCCATTATGCATATGAAACACAAATTTTAAATTACCTAAAGTACTATAAGAAAAAAGATATCTCGTGAAACATGAACATAAATGAAATTAATTTAAAGATTAGTAGAAGAAAAGGGAATGAATTAAAAAAATTAAAATTGGAATTCTATAATGATTAGAATAAGATTAATAATTTACTTTTTAAGAAAAAATATTTATTTGTAATTTTTCCTAAATATAAACTATATGTTTTACAATTAGATTAATATAGAATTTAATAGATTAATATGTTTTACAATTCAACACCAATTATTGATTTTAATTGTAATGTTTAATACAAGGCTCATGATTTTGATAATAACAATATGCAAATTAAGTTCATGCATTATATAACAACGATTTAATGCAATTAATGCAATTTGTGCATGGAATATAATATGTAAATTAAATTTAGTCTTTTTCATTTATGTAAATTCTATTGGTGCAAAGGAAAACGAACTCTTCCTAAATAATATAAACACAACTTAAGTCCATAAATATTTATGGAGAATATCGCTTCTCAAGATAGTAATGATGATGGTGTATCAAAAGTTCGAAAGGTGACTCTCTTAAAGAAACGTAAACAACGTTAATTTAATATATACGCCTATAAAGCAAAATAGACGGATATAATTATTATTATATGTACAATTATTCAATATTATTGGCATTACCAATGAATTTACATTCTTTAGAATAGTAGTCGAAGATGGTGAGGAAGTTGACCTGTGCAATTAGCAAGGTGAAGCCCTTATCTTGACCTCTTAAGAGGCTAGTATCCGTCCTTTTTCTTATTTTTTTACTTGGTGCACTATTTTTTAGGAGGTTTCTTAACCTTTTAATCCTAATCCTATGGTTTTGGTAACTTTTAAGGAGTATGAACAATGGTACCACCCTTGGAAGCTCTTATTGTATGTGAAGTTGTTAGGGAAAAAGGATCAGTTTTAAAGTTAAGGAATCTTTGATTCATAGATGATGGACTTGAAATAGGACAGTTAAAGTTATAAATCTAGCATAAGACTTTTTCCTTATTCGTTTTGCTTAGAAAGTGGACTATAATTATGCTCTATATGAGGACCCTTAGCTTATAGCTGACCACTATCTTATAGTACAATGTTGGTGATTTCCAACCTTCTTAAATGGAAACAAAAAAAAAATAGCAATGAGTTTGTATCCCTGGGTTATTAGTTATACTGACCCAATAAATGGTGATTAGTGGGATAATTAAGTTTAATCATTTAGTTAATGAAACAAATAATAAGAAGAGGAAATTTTGTAAGAAATTTTGCTAAGTTATAACATTTTTTGAAGTGAAGTTATATCCTGAGATTAGAGCTGGCTCAGTGGTTAGACTTATGTGCATTATTCAAGAGGTTAAAGGTTCAAATTCTAACTTCCCTTTTTTTTTTTAGGTGCTCACACGTGTCCCTACAGTGCAAAATGACCAAAATACCCTTAACATTATAACTCTTTCTTCCTTGAGTGTTTGACGTAGAGAACCGATGGAGAGGAAATTTGAAGCACACGTCTACCAGAGCTTTCATTTTGTGTCACTAAAGCTGCCCCTTGCCACTGTGTTGATGTCGTCAGTAAGTCGCTAGCCAAAAGTCACTATTTCCAGCAAAGAACAACCCCCAAATTCATAATCAGAAACACCAGAAAACACGAAGCCAAATTCAACACCGGTAAGCATTTTCTTCAGTGTTTGGTTTATGGGTTTTGCTTCTGACATGTTTATCAGCATTTTCCCTCTGACCCTGTGCTCCGTCGACCGATAATTGCTGCAGATTCTAGCGATTTTTGCTAGGGTTCCAAGAAAAGCCAAATTCATAATTTTTGTCCAATTAAGGTCAGACTGGTGAGTCTTGTGCCAAACTTCGATATGCATTATTGTTTTCTAAGTATTTTCGGCCATTCCCTGCTGCCAATTACATGAAATTTGAACTTAGGAGGAAGAATCCCAATTTTGGTCGAGAATTAGGGTTCTAGAAGGACCAAAATGAAATTTTTGGAATTTAGGCTTTAATTAGTAACTGGGATAATTAGAAGTTATTAATTGGATAAGAATGATGATTTGGTAATATTTCAAAATTTCTTTGAATTTTTGCAATTATGGAAATGCTCTAGGAAGATTAAGGATGTGTAAAGATGTCTAGACCATAAGTCTAAGCAAGGGGAAGTTGAATGAATGAGAATGGAATGAACGAAAATTAATTGAATGAGTCCTTGAGGATATGCTAAAGTGCAAATTCTTGTTGGATTATATGATTGAGACCTTGGTTCCTTGTTGTGGTAAGCCTCTCAGGAGTAAAGAAAATCTTTAATGTTAAATCACATGTTATGAGGTGATTACCTATGATATAAGCTTAATGCCAAAATTGGTTGAAAGAAGAGAAAGAGAAATAATTCCTTTCTTTCTTTCTTTTTTTCCTGTTGGCGTAGGAAGTTCTTAAGGGTGAGGTGGTCACCCAAAAGAAGGCATTTGGTTACTTGTATTTAATGGTGCTCAGGTGCGTAGATAGCACTCCCCAACACTTTTTGTTATATACTCTACTTTTCCTTATTTAGAAATGTTTTACAATTACCATTATGATTTTGTCATGATTTTATTAATTGGGATTGTAAATTCTGAGTAAGTCGATTTTCTTGACATGATTATATAACTACATAAGACTTTTGGGAAATCTCATGCATATGGTTATGTATAACTGCCAGATAAAACAAGTATTGAAATGCTACTTGATTTTTTGCATGCTTGTTTTATTTTCCTTACCCTTGGAAGGACTAGTTAGGACACTGGCTATAAACAGCAGTTCTGTTAGCCCTTAGTACACCTTGGAAACTACCTAGCTAACAGGGTTAATGAAGGTGCTAGCCCTGTGTGATGACCATCACACGCGGACTGATGAATGATTAATTTTCGTGAGTTATGACCTCACGCCAGTTGGTTATTTACCCTCGAGGATTATGTGTCCTTACTTGTTGTAAGTTACCCTTGTGGGTTCTGTGCTACACTGAATTAGTCCATGGTAGCCCTTCCCCTTAATTGATATTTAGGAATCTATTGATTTTTCTTTTCACTTTTTAAGGCATCTAAATTCAATGCTTTTATAATATGCATCATATAGCTGGTTGTTGTTATTTATTAATTAAATGCTATTTTATTCCATACAAATCATGATCACGCATTTTGATTGCGACTTATATATGTATGTTGTTTATTGATTTGGGGGTGCTATTTGTCAGAAAAATTGTTGTCTCAGATACGGAAGCTGGTGAATTCCCAGAAGGAGCTGAGGATTGAAGAGGATTCCTTTGGGTGAGCCCGTTTAGATCTACGGGATTTAGCTTAGTTCATTTTTTATATACATGACATATTTTTTTAGATGTATATAAATAGTGTTGGTAGCCATTATTTTGTTCATTTTAAGATTGTATATTGACCACAGTTGAGCGTTCCACACTTTTGTTTATTAGTGTATACTGGTTGGGTCTTTTTGGTTAGAGCAGAGCTTTCCTTGTACATATTTGTTGCCTAAGAGGGTTTTGTAGTAATTTCAAGATGTCCTATTTACTGGGTAGGCTTTACTGAAATTTCTACAAAACTCTTTGCGTTGTATAACTACATATCCTTATATAAAGGAAAAGTTTATCTTGAATATAGTGAAAATTGCATAGATTTTTGTATGGTTATGAATTCCCATCTAGTGTAGGTTTGCAGGTTTGGGGATTTTTCTCATGTCCTGTGCTGGTCTCACTCCAAGGATTTGGGGTGTGACATTAGTGGAGTTGTGAAATAAGGATTTTCTTTAGCAGGCCTATTCTAAACTAGGTACCATGTTGAAAACTAATGAATTAATGTCTATCCAGTCCAAGGGAAAGTATGCATGATTATGTGTTGATGGGTACTGCTATTGTTTCAGAAGGTCGATGGGACTCCCTCAAGGAATCAAATTTGAACGGGGCAATAATCATGGATTTGGTTCCTATATTTAAGGAAGAACATAATTCTTCGCTCTTTAGCCACTTTGGACCATGGATGATTGTAAAGTGCCTGAAATGGAATTATGTAAGGCTAAGACAACATTCTGACGAAAATGGGATAAGCAAGACAAATCTTGGAAATAATAACTCTTGATATTCTATTTTGAACACTGACTCTAAGGTGGATAAGTCAACTAAAGGTGATTAGCAAAGTTCTCACAAGATGGTCAATAAGGATCTAAAAGTGGGTAATAATGTTCCAAAGAAAACTAATTTTAATAAGGCTATTGTCAAATATCAACAAAAAGTGGCCCAGTAAGTAGGCCTAAAGATTTATCTTAATTCAAGAAATTATAATGGGCAGTCAGTGATTGCGAGTAAGTCCAAGGTAAGTACTCAGAAGTAAAACCCTATGGAAAATTCTTCTATTGAGGTCATTGATGGGCTGGACTATAAGAAGAAGGGGTTAGTCACTCTTTGGAATAATCCTACATTAGGTTCTTTTAATTGGCTCGATAATGCAGTTTAAAAGGACGTGTTTGACTCATTTATGACATATGTTTAGGTTCATGATAAAGAAACCTTTGCTTTTGCTCAGAGACTATAAGCACTTAATAGAAATTAAGCAATTAATTCTAATCCTCATGACCCTAGTTCAACTTTCAAGAGAAGGGTAGTGGAAATAGAAGGTTTCATTGGGGAAATAACGATGGAAACTGATAATGTTGTTGGGGTCTAAACTGGAGCTAATTAGGATATGTTTGAGGGATGCTTCTCCTCCTAATCAAGATTAGCGTGTTTTGCTATTGTATCCTTCACTCTTTCAATTTTCTAATGAATGTCTTAATTTTGAATTGTAGAGGCGTTTTAAGAAGAGGTTTCACTTATATGATTAGTGATTTGATGTATAGATACCATGCTAATTTTCTTTGTTTATTGGAGACATATAGGAGTAGAGAGAAAGCCAAAAAGATTGTTAAAATGTTTAAATTTGATGGTTTCCATATTCATATAGTGTGGATTTCTTTGGTGGTATTTAGTGTCTGTGAAAGCTTAATTATTGGTAGGTTTAAGTATTTTAGTCTCATCGTCAGTTTGTTCACATACAAATTGCTTTTGAGAACTGTAATCCTTGGTTTTTCTTAGTTGTTTATATGAGTCCGCAGTCCATACCTAGGAAAGATTTATGACCAAGACTCAAGGAGATTTTTACTTAAACTTAAGGTTGTTAATGTGTTAAAGGTGATTTTAATTCTATTTTGTTTATTGATGACACATGGTTTATCCAATATGTCTTGTGACTTTGCTATCTTCTGAGATACTTTACTTGATTATGGCCTTTATGATACTAGTTTTCAAGGAATAGTAATATTAGAAGAAGACTTGATCGCTTTGTTGCTAATAGTCTCTAGTCCACTCTGTTCGATAATGCTATGGTCAAACATTTCCTCAAGCTCAAGTTGAATCATGTTTCAATTCTCTTTGTTTTTAGGGACGATGACTTAGCAAATATAGTTAGACGTCCTTTTCAGGTTTTAGCTCCTTGGTTGGCACGTGTTACTTTCCAAGATCTTTTGCAGAAGTCGTGGTTAAAGGTGGGGATTTAAAATCTAATATTAATTCCTTGGTGGAGGCGGCTAAGGATTGGAATAAGAATGCTTTTGGTAATATAATTATAAAAAAGAACAGGATCCTATTGAGATTAGAAGATATAAGTCGTGTTCTTAGTTTTCAATCTAATATTTTTCTTAGAAAATCTTTGGGTACAATTGTGGAAAGAGCATGAGGCTTTAGCTAAGCAAAAAGAAATTTATTGGGAATAACTTGTCATGTGTAAATGGCTTTCTTATGGTGATCGTAACACTGCTTATTTCCAAGGTGTGGCTTCAGCATGGAAGAAGAGGAATAAAATATTTATGTTAAAAAAAAATGATGAGTCTTAGGTTAAAGATCAAAATACTTTATAGAATATAGGTATTTCCTTTTACAAAAAGCTATATAAATATGAAGGCCTTCATGACTAACTCCCTATTTTGGGTATGTTTCCTAACTTGACAGAGGTTGAGTTTTTCTTTTTAGCCAAACAAGTTACAGAAGAAGAAGTTAAGAAAGCTCTTTTTGATATATGTGCTTGGAAAGCTTTTAGCCTTGATGGTATTCCTATAATGTTTTGCTAAAGTAATTGGGAACATGTGAAGGACTCTCGAGTTGCTTGGGTGATCAAGGTCTGTTCTGAGCCAACTTTTCCTAACTTGGTTGATCATACTTTTATTTCCTTGATCCCAAAAGTTCCTAGTTTTGAGACGCTGAAGCAATATAGACTTATTGGTTTGTGCAATATGGTGTATAAGTTGGTTACTAAGATTAGTGCCTCTAGACTTAAGGAGGTCATGCCAAAGCTTATTGGACCTAATCAATGTAGTTTTATGTCAGGGAGACAGAGTGCTGATAAGATCATTATTGCCTTAGAAGTTATCCACACTATAAGGTACAAGAAAGGTAGTGTTGGCTTTATAATCCTTAAGGTGGATCAGGAGAAAGCCTATGATAGACTTTCACAAGACTTTGTGAGAAACACTTTGTATGATATTGGCCTTCCAGATAATATTATTAATATGATTGACTGGAATATTACTTCTGCTGACATGCAATTACTTTGGAATAGTTGCACTATTGATCTTTTTGTTCCCTCGAAAGGGATCCAACAAGGGGATCCTATCTCTCTGCATCTTTTTGTTCTCTGTATTAAGAGGCTTTCCTAGATTATTACTTTAGTTGTTGACCAAAAGCATTTGGACCTAATTTCTTTGAATAGAGTGGGACTTACACTTTCTTATCTTTAATTTGCAAATGATTTTATTTTGTTTTCCACTGCTTCTATGCAACAAGCTTATTTGATTAAGGAGACTTTGGAGGTATTCTATTGAAGCTCAGGTCAAAAGGTTAATAACACTAAGTCTGATATTTATTTTTTAGTTAATGTTCCTCAGGACCGTATTTAGGATATTAGCCAATTTTTTGGTATAAATTTAATAGAAAATTTGGGAAAATACCTAGGAGTCCCTTTGTTCCATTAGCAACTTCCAATATACTATTTATAGAATGACGAGTTAGCTAAATGGTTGGAAGGCTAGCACCTTTTCTTTATCCAAGAGAATCACTTGGCTCAAGTTTATGACTATATTGATAAAATTTGCAGAGATTTTATTTGGAATGGTTCTGTAGATGAAGGGAAGATCTACTTGATTAGTTAGGATAATATCTACAAACCTAAGAAATTTGGTGGCTTGGGTTTTCAGAGAGCCTGGGATATTAACCAAACATTTCTTATGAAGCAAGCTTAGAACCTTATTCATAGGAGGTAAGCTCTTTAGGTGAAGGTGGTTCACAGTAAATATGGTTGTTTAGATGAGGTTATTTTGATTGTTCACCAATGTAGTGTTACCTCTAATATCTAGCATGGAATTGTTCTGATTTAGGTGCCCTTTTATCGTAATCTTCTTTAGAGTCTAAGGAATGATAATTTAAACCATTTTTGGACTGATCATTGGGTGACAGAAGTTTATAGACTTGAAGATTTTACTACTATTTCTATTGATAATAATATCAGAGATGATTTAGTGGCTGACTATATTCTTGATAATAGGGATTGAGATGTTTCAAACTTTAATAGGTCCTTCTTATTGATTACATGGATATTATTGTTCCATTGAGAGTCTCCCTTTGTTGATTTAGTGGCCTGACATCCAAACATCATTGGTATGTTCTTTTGCAAGTCAGCCTTTGAAACTTATTTTAGGGCAAACTAGAATATGCAACACAATATATTTGGCAAGATTTGAAAATTAGGTATCCCTCAGCGTATTCGAGCATTTATATGGCTTGTTGCTAATGAGGCTCTTCTCACGAATAGAGTTTGGCATCATTAGTATCTGGCTACTTCCCCGGTTTGTGTTCTTTATGCTTCAGACGAGCAAATCATGCTCCACTCTATTCATGATTGAACTTTTGCAAGTTTGGTGTGAAAGAGCATTGTGTTTAGCTATCTTCATTAGGCTTTTTTTTCCAAGAAGGCCTCTATGAATGGCTACATTCAAACCTTAACATGAAAGCTTCTTCTTTTAACCGGGTGAGTTAGCTCCATGTGTTCCTGATTATCTGTGCAGAAATTTGGTACATGAGAAATAGAAGAATTTTTTAGGGAGTCAATGTTAAGCATGTTAGGTTCATAAAGTGCATGGCAGCCTTGGTTCTGGATTATCGTTCTCTCATATCCACTTTGGTAAAAAAACCATTAATGAGCTCACTGTTCATCAGGTTCACTGGGTTCCTCCTCCTGATCATATCGTTAAGCTCAAAATAGATGGTTCTATTTCAGAACAAGCTACTGCTCCTTGTGGAGGAGTTTTAAGGGACAACAAGGGCAAATTTATCAAGGGCTTTAGTGCCAACCTTTATAATTGTAAATAACTAATGCTGAATTGTTAGGTCTATATGGGTTCAAAATGTGTTTTGATGCTGGGTACCAATCCATCTATATGGAGCTTGATTCTTTGAATGTGGTTAAGATGGTGCAAAATTTGCAGGATAATATTCATAGAAATTTTCATTAGATTCTTGCTATTTGATACTGGTTGGATATGGATTGGTCAGTATAAATCTCTCATATCTTCCAAGAAGCTCATTTTGCTTTTGATGCCTTTGCAAAGCATGGATATAACTAGGCTCCTTCATTCATGTATTTTGATTATGTTCCTAACTTTGCTTCTTTTGTTATTGTTGCTGACTTGCAAGGTGTCTATCACCTTAGGATTATTGCTTCCTAGTTTTGTTTCTCAAGTGTTTCAACCCAATTGTTTATATAAAAAAACTACCAATGTTATTAATAATCAAATAATAAATTCAACAAAATTAATTTTCAAACCATATAATAAAATCAATACCTATCAAATTACAATAAATTATTAAATTCAATTCTCTTTACTATCTCCAATTTAAAATAATGACTATCAAATAACAATAAATTAATCAATTTAATTTTCTACTTACATCTGCGAACACCATTCTTTGACAATGATTAAATATATAGCAAATTATATTAATTTTCTCAAAGGCCCATGCAATGAGCAGGCAAATCAACTAGTTATTAACATAGTATTCTATATGTTTACAACTTTTAAATACAATATTCCAAAAAAAAAAAAACATAGTTTTCCTTAAGAAAAAAATATGGAAAAGGGAGTGTAGATCCACCATAAATTTAAAATAAGAAAAAAAAACTTCTTAAATTGATATACAATTAAAATAGAATTAATACATGAAACCATCATAAATTTAATTATACATTTAATTTTAATTAGTACCAAATTATAAATTTATGTAAAAAAATATATAATTAATTTTAATTATAATTTAATTATAAATCTCATATATAATTAAAATTTAAATATAATAATATATTTTGATTTTAATTTATTTATATAATTAATTATATACCTAATTTATATTTCTAAAAAACCCCAACGCAACTCACCCGAACCCGATCTCCTTCCCACCCATCCATCACCCCCATAAATTACATTTATTAATAGAAATATTATTTCAATTCTTAACTTATAATTAAATTTTTATTTTAGATATTCATTTTTTTTACTTTTTAATATAATTTTCTATTAATTGGAGATTATTACTTTTGATCCATTTTTATTATATATTTCTTTTTTTTTCATTATGACTACCTCGCTATCTTCTCTTCTATCTCCTTTATTTGTATAACTGTGGTTGCATGTTTGACCAACTCTTACAGTGAAGATTGTGGCTTCAAAATTAAATATCTACAAGATTGGGATAAATTTATCAAATATAAAAAGATTGGGTACATTGATATTAACAACATTATTTGGGCATAATTGTAATTATACAAAGATAATATTTGCAAACACCTAGATCTATTCTTAGGTTGATTCTTCAGTCTCTTCAACTATTTAAGGGCACCAAGGCCCTATATTACGTGTACTAATGTACGAGATCCATGTGTTGGATGTAGTAAAAGAAGAAATAAATGATAAAATTAGAAAAAAGAAACCCCTAAACTATGAGATAATTTTTTTTTAATTGTATTTGCATTATAACCCCACTTGGGTGCCTGATATATATTAAGTCTCAATAGTGATATAATTTGTAACTTTGTCACACATTTTATTCATTTAACTTTTTAACCCAAAAAATGCATGTAAATATTAGTTAAATACGAAAAGAGAGCCCTTTATAGCAACAGGAAGCCTTGCAAAGATTGAAAGTTAAGAAACATTGAAGAACGATTGAAGCAGGAAATTGAGATTGAAAATTGTAAAAAATATTGGAGACAAAAATATGAGAAAACAAGAAAAACGAAAATAATGTAATATAATGAATATTGAAAAGTGAAAACTAGGAGAATAATGAACATGGAAGGATATTAAAGGACGGGCTAGAATCACAGAAATCATAAAAAACCCTAAATCGCAGAAAGGCAAGAAGGTAGTGGATACCGATCATATTGGTTGGAAATTCCAACCACTTTATGGTTGGACATTTCCAATTATAACATGGTCAGATTGCTATATATAAATATTTTCCATTTAACTCGCTATATTCCTAAATTTAATTAACCATGTATGTATATATATATTTATTTATTTATTTTAAAGTGTAATAGATTGTTTTAGGCAATTCTTAATTTAAATTTAGCCATATATATAATTGTATTTTGAAATGTAATAAAAGTATCATTTAGGAAAGAATATAATAAGATTTGACCTTGGATGCTAGTTTGATATGGGATAGGATATGTTTGTTAATTATATGATGTAAATTAACTTCATTGAAACAATTTTGCAATAAGAAATTTTATTATTATAATTACAATGGAATATATATTTATTACAGTTATACATAACATAACATTACATAAAGTTAATAAGCTGTTGTCGTAGTTGTCTTCGTCATCTTTGTCCAAACTCTTAACTTCTACATGATATGAACAATATATAACATTTGACATGTTAGGCCTATGTAATTAAATGTTCTCTTTAGATTGTGGGTTGGACGGACCAACGGATTAAGACCATGGAATGCACTGTAATTCTTTAATTTGTCTTTGTTGTCCTGAATTATTGGTTCATATTCCCTTATGTTGATTTAGTGAATTTTGCTCTAATTATATCATCAAGGGCTGGTGAGAGAGTGTATGAGTGTTCTTTTCCTCAATCGAATCTGATAATAGGATCTCCTACAATATTTTGTCCTAAGTCTCCTAAATCATAGATAAAATCTTTCTTCCTTTTGCTTACGATTCTAACCCACAATATAACTCCTACATGTTAGTAATTAGAACTTTTGCCACAACCGCATTTTTGCAAGTCTCATACTCATTCTAAAAGTATAAATAAAGGAAGTTAAAACATAAAACATATAAAGTGATAGCAAACTCAATATTATATAGAGTTTATGTTTTAAGTGATACAACAATATAGCTTCAGATTTATTGCTAATTCATTGATTATTTTTCTAAAGGGTCCATTTGAATATCTTATACGGCATAATTTCACGACCTAGTTCTTATACCTACAAAAATTTAGCAAGGAACATCCAAACACACACATAACATCATTTTATAGTCGTTTCTTGTCATAGCTCTTACTTCATTTGTTTTATTTTTTTTTATAATGTGTTTTAACTTCCTAAAACTTTTATTGTTACAAACAAATTCATGTCATGTAATTACTTCTTTGTTGTCGCTATAAATGTTCTATTTTCAAACAATGAACTTAACACATAATACATATTTACAATAAAATTTGCAAATTGCATCCTCACAAGAAAATTATAGCCCAATTATATCACCTATATTTATTTTAGCTATATGCATCATTTCATCATTCCTCTATCTTCTATGATATTTTGGAACATTATAATCACACTCATCATTGCTAAGATCAATATATTCATGTTTATCCATGTCCTTTTCTTATTAGTTTTAAACCTACAATTGAAGCTTAGATAGGTTATTATACACCATATTCAATCCATATTTATGATTATTACATATTGTTTATCATAATAAAAATTTATCACACCTCTACTTTTGTTTTATTCTTCTCAGTCACTACAATTAATATACTTGAATATATATGACCATGAGATTAAGAGATAAATCATACCTCTCGTTTACTGTATCATCAAAATCTCACTAGAAATGTTTCAAGAGAATAGGACGGTGAGAAGAGAAGAAAGTAACATCGGAGAAGAAAGCAACGCATGATAACAATTAAAGAAAGAAGGAAGAATTAAATAGAGGAGGATATGACCGTGGAAGGAACAACATTTATTGCTAATGGTTGAGAAATATATTTTATTATATAATTTTTATTTACAATAATCTTAAACAATGTAATAATTTGTACTATATCTTTATATTATTTATAATATTTTAAACAATGTAATAATTTTAAAGAAGATTAAACTAAAATCATTTTAAACAATTTTATAATTTTCTATATTTTATTGTTTACAACTATATTTTTATTAATCAATTAATTTATATTATTTTTATGTTTTATTTTATTCATAAATTACATTATATTAGAACTAATAATTTTTATACTAGTTACTCGTGTTTCTACCATCTTGATGCTACAAATGTCCATCAATCTAGCTATTTATTTAATATTTGAATAAAAGCGGGTGGGTGGAAGAGTAAATGGAATTGTCCCACCAACACTCGATCGGAAATTCCGATCACAACATGGTTGGAATTTTTTGACCACTTTTTGGTTAGAATTTTCTGACTGCTTTTCTCCCCTGACCTCCACCCCTCTCAGTGTCTTTTAGCAATTTTTTTCTCGCAAGTTTTTACAGAATATAATTTTTAAAATATTTCTCTAAGTTTCTATCTCTAAACTTTAATCTATTTTTTATTAGTTATTTCTGAGATTTAATTTATTTCTTTTATTAATTATTTTTAACCAGTTTTATTCTTCAGGATTATGAAAACTTCTGTTCTTGTTTTCTTTGGCTAAAAACGGGTTTATCAATTGCACAAGGATTGCAAGCCTTTTTAAAAAAAAAAGTGAGAGAAAAAATATATTTAGTTAAGGTTTGAAACTAAAATAAATAAAATGTGTTGGGACAATGCAAATTTTATTAATTTTGAATAATAATATACATCAAATAAATAATAGTTATATTATAAATATAAGTTTTTTAATTTATTTTTCTTTTACTCCTTCTACCAACTACTTTTAGAGGTCGGATCAACTGATTAGAACACTTAAGAGAGGCACTTTACTCTATGCTTAACTTCGAGTTGGCATCTTGATCCTTAAACACACATAAATATATGCTTGAGAAACAATCGTCTTTCGTTTGAAACCCAGAGCACAATTTAACTATTTGTATCCTTTTCAGCTGACATGGCACCACTTAAAACATTAAACTTGTTTTTCCACTTCATGAAAAATTAAGCAAATAGGGAAAAATTATTATCAAAAAAGAAGTTTACTCTTAGATTGTAATTAATAGACAAAATAATTGTTCAAAACAATCGTTTGCATAGTATACAAGATACTCTTCGGTACTCTTAACTTTGAACCATAAACTTTAAACCACTTTCAAATTTTTTAAGTGGATGAATTTTGTTGGTCCAAATAAAAGAGAAGAAAAAAATAATAAAATTATAAAAAGACCCCCAAATTTGAATTAAGGTTGTGTAGTTGGAATTCTCGATTGACGTCTAGTCGGAAATTCTGACCAGAAGGCAGAGATTTCTTTTTATCTTTTTAATTTTTATATTTCTTTACAAGTTAATTTTAACTGATGTTATAATTTATATACTAACCGTCCCATTCAATTTATTTGTTTTTCTTTTTTATTGTTTTTAAATTTTAGCTTAAATAAATAAGCATCTACAATATTTTATTTGGTTAAATCATTTTAAGGTTTTTATTACTTTAAATATATTATTTCACTTAAGTTAATTTTTTATACAATATTAAATTGTGATTTTATTTTTTCAAATAACAATATAAATACATATAAGTTTCTTTGAAGTTTCAATAATCTATGATTTTTTTTTTATGTAATGTGATTGTAAAAATAATTAAATAATTTTATATTTGTAAGTATTACATATTGTGCGCATAACTTTATTGATAGAAAATGATGAAAAAATTTTGTAATATATATATGTATGTATGTATGTATGTATGTATGTATGTATGTATATATCAGGTATAAAAAATTTGAATAATATTTTTGAAACTAAAAACTTTAAATACATTTTAGTCAAACATAAAAAGATGTTAATATAATTTACTATAAATAAAATTTTTTCGAGTGAAATAATTATCTAATATGAATGTTTTTTTTTACAGAAATATCTTAATAATGCAGACATTTAAAGATTAAAAATATATATATACACACTCAAAGTTTAGATAAATTTGATCGTTTTATTTAAACTTTTAGATCAATTTATGCTTTAAATAATACTAAATCTTGCTCTAAAAAATTTTCATGACACATTTTTTATAACAATTAAATGCATTTAAAAAGAAGTGTAGAGCAAAATAATAATTTTATCACTTTCTTGTTTAAAATCACATGGTTGTTAATTTTATTAGTAATTTAATTTTTAAAAACTTAAATAAAAACCTAAATAATTTATGATAAAAGTTATAGAGCAACTAATAAAGTTATAAGTCATATGTGACTCTATTTTAATATAATTAGAGCCAATTTAGTACAGAGCACGCTTATAAATTTAATGATTGAAAATTTTTAAAATGAAATGATGTATAAAAAATTATTCTGACATATTTTAATTTGTAAAGACTGATTTTAAACTTAAAATAGTTAAGAAAAATTAAAATATGAATCTAATCTTTATTGGTCTTCCTCTTGAATTGAGCTATCAAAATAGATTATGAATTTATTATCTATATATATTTAATTTAAAAGAAATATAGTCTTTTGGGTAATTTTTTTTATATGTTTTCAGACAATAAAGTTTGAAAGTTATGCACCAATTTTGGACAAGACGATGGAAAAATGAAGTGTTTTAAGGTTGTTAGAATGATGTAAGAGATATAATCACCGTCATTAGAAGGAAGCTTTTGTTTGTATGCTCTAAAACTATTTAACATAATTATAGTACGTTAAAAAAAAATAAAGTAATTATTAATTAGAATGTCCAATTTTTATTAAATAATTTTAGTTAAATTTTATTTTAATAAAAATTAAAATCAAACGAATAAAAAAATTTAATTATATTAATAATTTTAAAATATGCTTCTAAATTAAAGTGTATAAGAATTAAGTTGTAATTTTTGTAAATAGAAGAAATTGAGATAATAAATAAAAATTAAAAAAGATTGGGCTAGATAAAAAAATTTTAAAATGTTAAATTTTTTTCTTTTTAATTTTAACTTTTGTGTACAATCATTGACTCACAACACTTTACTGGATAATGGATTGAAGGCACGAATGCCTTCTAAATCTGAAAGGGACAAAGGCACAGAAGAATTTACTTAAAAGGACAGGAAAGAACGGTAAACCAGAAAGAAGATCATTTATGGAACCAATCAAGTGCAGATCAAAAGGATTAGCCAATAGCCGCAAATAAGCAGACCAATCCACGATCTCTTCCTCATCACGGCTTATCACCTTACAATACCTGCTTGTATTGCTAATTCTCGGGACATTCTGGATGATGATTCCTCCGTGCCGAGTCCATACGATCAAGACGAGCTGCCCTCCATAAATTTGAATTGGAGGATTTTAGTAGCAAGCCCAGGGCAGCAGAACATGTTGCTCTAACAATCGCATCTGGTGATCGACTCATTTTGCTCACCAGCGTCCCAAACACCTAAATAAAGATGCAGATCCTATGAAACTTCAGTTTTAGCTGTAATGCCTGAATAGTGCACACACATTTAAGAAAAGACCTTTGTATGGTAGAGATATAAAATATGCTGATTGTCCGATAGAGAAAGCATGCTGCTGCAGAAGTATATAGCATTTGCTTGAATTATTGGCCATGATGCATCAAAAGCCTGCAGCATTAAGACAGTAAAGAGCTTAGATTTGAACATAAGGTAGATTTATATGTTAACCACTGAATTACTTCCAATGGCTATAGCATTGTAAGACTACTCCGTGCTTCCAAATACTCTCAATCAGGGATAGACCCTCGAATATGGAACTAAGGGCAGGCTTAACCAAACCCCACCCCCCCCCCCCCCCCCCCCCCGCCGCATATTAAGTATTGGACTGATTCTTGACAGAACGTGAGTACTTAAAGGCATAAATTTTTATAGGTATTATATATGTATATAGTATTATTTTTTCCCCCGAAATTTTTGATCTATCCTTTCTAATTTTTTGAAGTCTCCAACGCATGCTTTAATCTGTCTCCTAAAATTTCACTCTCCAAGCTATCTTTTCTGGTTCCGTCCCTACGCTCAATGGGGTAAAAATTACCAATCACAAAGTCCATGAAATGAAAAACAAGAGATAAAATCCAGCTACAACAGTAGCTTATATCAAACCGATTCCATGATCATTTGTCCTGTCATACACCTTTAATATACGAAAGCTAGTCATAAGTGACAACTTGATAGCTCATTCTCATCAAATGAAACTTGAATGGATTCTCTAGTGTTTCGATTAATTTGGGAGATAAGGAATGTATATGAGTTATACATATGCACTATTCATAACATTTGGGTTCTCCAAACTAAAAGCACAGAAGAAAAATTATTACAAAACAGATGATCCAAAGAAAAGAAAAAAGAGATTATTTGAGAGAAGTAAACAACAGAAAAATAGAATTAGCGAGCGTACCTAACTCTGATTTAAGTAAAGAAACTAATTAAGAACAATTTCATGACATAGCAAATTCATAAATTTATGCTAATCATTTAGTAATGACACAAGGCAATATAAGTTCCGCATGACTGAATCATTTCATTTTAGAGAGTAAAGAACCTGTACTGTTGATGCCATATAAGTATCAACTCTGGAAGGAAGATGCTGAGTAAATTGTTTTGCAATGTCTCTGAGGAAGTCCTCATACTCACTTCTAAAATCAAACAAATAAGTTGGGTGTAATTTTAGTAAATTTTACATAACAAAGCTCAAATCAGTCAAATCATACCGGTGATCAGAAAGGAAACAATATGTGTTTAGAAGGGCCAGCAATCCTTCAATCTCCATCAATGGGCACACCCATTTCAGGGTATTCTATCAATCAATGCATTAAGAAAAATGAATCAATAAATTATTAAAGAGTTTCTTCAGGAATCTTCAATTCAAGAAAATCCATAATAGTGGCTTATTACCCGACAGGCCTGCCGTACACTAACATCTTCATCATGTAAATGCAAAATCAGGCGAGGAACAGTGGCATGTACCTTTTAAAGAAAATCATCAGGATGAAATGAGCCTTCTGGAATATTGAAAAGAAAATATAAAATAATGATCAATTCAGTTTGGCAATACCAAAACTGTAAGGTGCACAGAACAGTAAGACACATTACATGAGAAAGCTCTACTATAAACTTAGTTGAAAATACCATGTAGAATATTTGTAATTTTCCATATCATGACTTTGGCCATGTAACAAAGAATGCAGCTCGTGATTTCTGAAGTATATCATCAAGTTTTCTAGATGGAAAGAAAAATTTTACATATTGACGAACTTAAGCTGTTGCACAATGTTCTAGAACTAGTCTGTTAAGCAAAGAGGCTGATGGGTCTGAAATTGCTGCCAAGATTTATGGTTCGAGGGGAAAGTCACCTAAAGGGAAATCAACTGGAGAGATTTTGACACATTCCAGAAAAAGGAAAGAAACAGAAAATTAATTGATTCACACTAATTGTTGAGAGAAGACAAAGGAGAAGAAGCAGGGGTTTGATAGCTTGATTTCTGGGCAGGTTGCTTGCTAATGTGTGGCCTTGGGGAGAGACTAGCCTCTCAGAATGCTAGAGTTCCTTTTTCTTTTGTTTTTCTTTCACTGCTGTGATCTGAAATTGCTGTTCTCTGTCGCTGTTGTATTAAATAAAAAAATGACCCACTACTTGTTGGAAGTGAGTGGCTTGCTGAAAGGCTGAAATTAAGAAAGGTTCAGCAGAGACTCATCAGTGGCCCACCATAATGGCTTAGTAACTGGCCAAGTGATTGGTGAGTGATGTTGACCTCCTAAACACAAGCTCAAATCACTCCATCATCACTTCAGTCTGTTTGCTCATAAAACTGAAACCTTGACAGTGTATTAACTGGTGTATGTTGCACCAAATTTCTGGTTTAAACATCAGGTTGGCAGATCCTAAACAACTCAAATGAGAAAACAAGGGTCAAAATGAAGGCCATTGCCGGTTGGTCCACTAGCCCATTCTAGTCTTGCTTTTCAAAACATCATTTTCAGAACTGTTGGCGTTCTAGCTTAGTTTCAGAGAAGACTAAAGAATTTTGAATACTGGCTCATGAACCAATCTTAGTTGAAGTTTCCAAATTAGTCATAGTGATAATCACCGAAAAAGAAAGTAAAGAACAGTAACACTAGTCATATTCCAACTATAGCAAGCAAATAAGACAAAGCACAAGAAAATGTATTATAAATCTGATGGATATGATGGAGTCCCAGGTAGAGAGCCACAAGTAATTCATTAGTAGTTAAGAGGCATGGTTCTTCGACCCCCTTAGAAGCTGGTTTAAAGGGACGGTTCTCCATGCTTGCTTAGATGTCTCTCAATTGGTATCAAAGGTGCCATGGAAAGGGTTGCTTGTAGAGGGTGCAACCCAATGTCTGTAACCTGCAAACTAGAGTGAGTGGCTTGGAGTGTAGCTATCAAGGGTGTTGGCTCTCAATGATCTGATGGAGTCCCATATTGGGAAGCCATAAGTAATTCATGTGGTACTTTTGAGGCTTGGTTCTTCCCTCTTACAAACTAGATTTAAGGGTTGGTTACCAGGCTTGCTTAAGTTTCCATCAACATTATGGCTCCCACATTGAGAGCCATAAGTAATTCATTTGGTGCTTACAAGACATAGTTCTGCCCTTTCGCAAGCCAATTTTAAGGATCGGTTTCCCATGTTTGCTTAGGTTTCTATCAATTGGTATTGGAGCTAGATTAACCTCTGTGAAAAGGGCAACCTGATCAACCTGTTGGAAAGGTGCAACCAGATGTTAAGAAACTGCCGGCCAAAGTGAGCACAGCTATTGAAGACTTTGGCTCATAAACGGTGGTGCTATGGTGGAGGCAAAGCCACAAGTAACTCAATACTTGAGAAGTGTAGTTTTTCTCTTTAGAAGTCAGTTTTATGGGTGGGTTCCCCATGCTTGGCTTAGGTCTCCTTCAAAATTGCACCTATGCCTTCCAGTACCCACTTGAAACAAACTTCCAACTTCCAATTTCCAAAAAAAAAAAAAAAAAAAATCCTAATTGGCATTGGCATTCTCATTCTTCAATTGTCCATGTTTGACAACTATAAAGGGAGCTTTCTGAAAAACTAGTAAAATCTATTCACTTATTCTTGGCTGAATTATTTCTTCTAAGGATCATAGATGGGATATAGCAACATACCTGCTCAAGAAATGCCTCATTTAGCTCCCCAGTTCCATACTTGCTCAGCACTCCAAATGCTGCAAAAGAACTGGCTCGCATCTTTGCTTTCATGCTTGTCTGTTTCAAGGATTTCCTATTTAAATTAGTTGACATTATCTAAAACAGCAAGTCTATCCCAAACAAGAATAAGAAATAGCAAACAAAGATACAAAAAATGATACTTTTGACAAGACAAAGTAGACAATAGGCTTTTAAGCTAAAAGGCAGATTATCAAAACCAGAAGAGTTAATTATCTCAGAAAATTGTCAACAAAGGTATATAATTGCTTACATTATTAGTTGCCTAAAGTTTTTTTTTTTTTTTTCTTTGCCACCGATTAATGGATGCCTATTTTATCAGTGAATCTGTTTACAATTATTTATTGTCACAATGAAGATGAGTCAGAATGGGAAATTCATGAAGTTCCCACTTATGTTTTTTGTTTTTTATGCTCATTAACCAAGGGACATGAACATCTACTGGAGTTGCATCATAATTTCCAAATCATCTTTTGAATGAGCTCTTTCTGACATAAACACAGAAGAAAAGCTGTCTTCAGCTAATTCTAAAAGTTGAGATTTTTAAAAAATGCTTTCTTCACACTAAAGCACTTTTAGGGCTTTATTTGAAGGGAAGAAAAAAGCCCATCCAATTCTCTAGAGATAATACTTTGTCATTTTAAAGTTACTACAACGTTCCTGCAAAGCTTTTGGAAGCTTATCCAAGGACCCATTCACTACATCTAATTTTCAGTTCTAATCCCTACAAGCATGTCTGAAAAGGTTTAAGTTTCAATTAGAGACCCTTTTGTCCTCCTCATACATCCTGAAAGATAATCTTATACAACTTTGTTATCTGAAACTAATAGGTCAAACAATGAAATTAGTCTCTTCACGCCAAACTTGAAATGACTGATTGCAGTTTTTAATTTGCATGTCTATGGGAGCCTACTGTCACCTGCATCATTATATTGACGTTAAGATGCAAACAAAATTATCAAGTGATATCAAAGAGTAAGATGACGTACTTGAAGATTTCGAAGCCGTACTGAAAGATTAAGCAAAATGGGAGCAACTGGATCATCTGGTGAAGACTCAAGGATCTGGGACGAGCCAACAACAAATAATAAAGAATTGAATTCAGATAGGACAATAAAATGCACAAGCCCACCCATAGGAGAAAGAGAGCTTCACCATCAGTAAGCATGATACGGCAGTTAATTGCACAGATTCATCACAATCATCTAGCAAAGCTAATATGACACCCAAGACTTGAGCTGTATACTTCAGAATATGAATTGAAGGAATCTGCAACTTCAATATTTTGAGAAGTCAATTCTTTAAAAAGAGGAAGCAAGAGAAATATACACATTTCCTCACCCAAATTAAAAACCCAACTGCAAAAATAAACTTATCACCTATATGGCACCAAGATTTGCAAATCATAAGCACACATTACATATACAACATTTCTTGAAAATACATTAAAATCACATAGGTAAGCTTTTAAATACCGGGAAATACATTTGAGGCTTATTTTAATGTAGAATAGTTTATTATCAAACAATTTTTCTGCATTTAGTACTTTGTATATGTTAAAGGTATCAATAAAAATAATTTCAAAACCTTCACTTTACAGCTTAAATGTATAAGAGTTGATTTTTTTGCACGATACAGGTTGTGGTAGGCCAATATTTTGTCCATGCTCTTAAAGGACTATTATATGAAAAATATTGATATTTAATCTAACAATATGTGTTGAAATAGAAAAGATAGAGAAAGAAAGAAGTCCCACATTGGGAAGTTGAAGGAAGATAGAAGGCCATATAAGTGTTGAAATTAGCCTACCAAATTGTCTTAGGCATTTTGAATAGAGGCTTGACTATCAACACTTATAGATGACCCAGTAACTCTTTCACTCTAACTTGGACCAAGGCCCATCATTTCCAGCATGGTATCAAAGCCCAATGGTTTTACAACCCATGAAAGATCCAAACAACCTGACTTGAGGCTCGAGACCTAAAGCCCGAACGGAAGGCTCAGTGAAGAAGGTCCAAACGACCTGTGGCCTTTAAGGTTCAAAGGAGTACAAGCCCAGGCAGAAAAAAAAAAAAAAGGTGACCTAATACCTCTGAGACTCAAACGAAACACAAGTTTAGGATAAAAATGAAGGTATAAAGACAAGTCACAATTGAACTAGGCCAGTTGGACTTGAGGGGGAGTGTTAAAATAAAAGAGATAAAGAAAGAAAAAAGTCCCAGGAAGTTGAAGGAAGATAGAAGGCCATATAAGTGTTGAAGTTAGCCTACCAAATTGCTTTAGGCATTTTGGATAGAGACTTGACTATCAATACTTATAGATGATCCAACAACTCTCTCACTCTAACTTGGACCAAGACCCATCATTTCCAAGAATATGTATCACTCAAATTTATCTAGAATGAATATCATCAATATTCAAACAACATTGTGTAAATACATTCATGTTTTCAATTACAATATTCAAGAATAGACTTCACTGAATATGAAAATATAAAATAACTAAACCGAAGAGGATAAACAAAATGTGCAGTATAGTAGAGAAAATCATTAGTGAGGTGCCAACATGTAATAATTTTGCATAATATGAAGTGAAGGCATTAACAAAAAATAAACCATGAAGCAATGAACCAAAAATTAGTCATTTATTATACCCAAAAATGAAATGAAGACATTACCAAACAACCAAAGTATTTGAGGAAGGTGCAAAACGTGAACAATGAAAAATGAATTGAACTAAAGAGGATGAAATATAGGTGTGAAGAGTGAATAATGGTGTTGAGTGCTAAAGTCTATCTAAAATTGTGCATATGCTTGTAATTAAGTAAAGAATAAAGATTGAAGGTTAAAGGCTTCAAGTAAATGAAAAGCAAAGAGGCATAACTAAACTAAAGCTAAATGAAGCAACTTGAAAAGAGTCTAAATGAACAAAGAGCATAGTATAAAAGCACATTGAAAAAAAGTTAAAGAGAAAAAGTTGAAATTTGTTTTATTTAAAATTCACAGTTTAATATTTTATAAGGAATGTGAGGGGTCAAATTATAATTTTGTCTTATATATAGGGGCCAAAATCTAAATTAAACATATATATAGCTATATATATATATATGTGTGTGTGTGTGTGTGTGTGTGTGTGTGTGTGGGAACTAGGTTGGGTGGCCATGGCATACGATGGCCTACACCCTTAATATTTTAAACTTATAAGGTGCTTCACAGTTGAACTATAAAATAAACTTCATCACATGACAAATAAATATGTGGTGTGATAATAGGTGGATGCTTTAGGGCTTCTTATACCAATAATGATGGTGATCAAACTACCACCCATAAATTTAAACATTAAAAACAAATGAGCAGATAATGAACAACCAATCAAGCATTTATAGGTAGTTAAACATTTTGAAGATGACTAGAACTAAAATGGCACAAACCATGGTTACATTACAAAATATCATGTGTAGATACATTACGAAAAGGACCTGTACAAGCCCTCTTAAACATAAGCGTCGAACATTTGAAGACTCATCTGATACATGACGACAGAAAACCTCAACCATTTGTTCCAAAAGTGAACCAAGTCCACCGCTGTACCATTGGCAACAGGAAGAAATAAGAACTTTAATTCAAGAGTAAGCAAACCATTAAACAACCAAAAAAGAAAGAAAATACTGGTCATTGAGTCCCAAAAAAGGCAAAAAGATGCAAAAGCTAACTAATAGAAGTGAAGAGAGAAAAACCCAATAAAGGAACATTAACCAGGATGCATCCATGTATAATCAAACTAGTAAAAGTAGCTTTTTATATATAGTTAATAAACTGATCCCAAGTGATGCTTAAAATAAACTGATCAAGGCAACACATTTGCCCAAGCTCACCCTTTTCAAATATTAATAGTTACACCCACCCTTTTCAGCATTTCTTACATACAAATATAGACCCTCTAATTGAGAATGCATTATGAGATATTTTATTATTTGCTTGTAATTTAGTTATTTTATAAAAACTTAAGAATTATAATTGATTTGAATTTAAATATTTTGTTAGGCTTTTAATTATCCTTTTCATAGGCTTATCTATCTGTTAGGTACATTTATTTTTCTTATTTGATTATCTTATTTTATGATAGTGCTCCCTATTATAGCCCTAGTTATCAAGTTGTTAGCATACTATTAGACCATCAAATTGAATATTTTGGTGTTGTTTTATCTAGGTTTCTACTCTCCCTCCTTTTCTTATATCCTCCCCCACTTTCTCCTTCTTTTCTCCCCCATCTCTTATTGTCCTACATCAATTGGTATAAGGGCCTAAATTTTTCTGCTTTAGCCATAAGCCATCGCTAGAAACTCGCTTGAAATAGAAAATCATCTTATACAATTTTTCACATGATAGTGACGGAACAAAAGAAATGAGGAGCCCATGTTCTTATAGTGGAATCCCTTGATTAACCATTAAACATTGATGATGATGGTGATATTTTAGGATATGAAGAGCAATTGGAAGCAAATTTAGGATGTGAAGATCATGAAACTTTTTTACAATATTAAAAAATTACATCTCAAGTTGTAGAAGATTATATTCATATTCATCCAATTGAGTTATGCCAAATTGACTTTGTTGTTCCTTATGTATTAGAGAACCCACAGTTGCTTCTGCTCTCAATTTTATCGTCAATGTCTATTGCCAAACCTAAATCTTCAAGATAGATTTTTCCATTACTTCCATACTTTAAAACTCAACCAAAGGAAAATAAAGGAGAATTAGAAGATATTTTATTATTTGTTTGTAATTTAGTTATTAAAAATAAACCAAGAAATTTTATTATTTGTTTGTGATTTAGTTATTTCAAATAAACTTAGGAATTAGAATTATTTTTGTTGTGTGTTAAGATTTGTTATTATTTTTCTGTTATTTTCCTTGTTTTATTGATGCAATTAATTAGTCTTTGAATTAAATTGGGATTAGGTTATTAATCAGTCTTTGAATCAAATTAGGATTCACAGGCCCAATGGGCCCATTTAGTGTGTCTAACGGCAGCCTAACCTAGTCTAGGGTGTTAAGGTTTCTGAAATATATAAATGTTGGAGGCTACCGCACAAGGTGTAATCTTGAATTTCTCTAAATGTTCATTTTTCTAAATAAAAATACCTACTTCTCAGCTTCTCCTAATTCTTTTACAATTTTGAATTTAAATATTTTTGTTAGGCTTTTAATAATCTTTTTGGATAGGTTCAGTTATTTTCTTATTTTAATTATCTTATTTTGTGATAGGGCACTCTATATGTAGCCCTACTTATCAAGTTGTTAACAGACCATTAGACTATCGAATTAAATATTAAAGTGTTATTTTATCTAGGGTTTCTACTTCTCCTTCCTTTTCTTCTATCCTCCCCCACTCTCTCCTCCTTATCTCCCTCATCTCTAATTGTCCTACATCACCCTCCCTACCCTGTATAAGGAAAGAATACTTCCTATAAAATCACACATTCACATCTTATACATTCAAATTTTTACCATTTACCATCCCCTTACATGTTCAAATAATTATCAACAGTTAGAGATGAACAATAAAGTTGTACATCATTACAACAAGTCCAAGTTTCCATTGAACATAGACTTCAATGAAATATTAAAACATAAATGGGAGGCACAGAGTATCATTCTATACAAACCTATAGCGAACAAACTCTGACAATGCTGCAGCAGCAGCTTCCCGTTGGTATTTCTGGGGTCGATCTAATGATTTTGTCAAAGAAATACAAATATTTTGTACCTAAGGTTTCAACCAGACCAGAGAATTCGTCAAAATTTGCATACAAAGAAAACAACAAACAATTACACTCATGATACAATCATAAGAATGAATAATTGGCAAAATTTGCAAGGAAGTCTATAGTGAGATTTTTAGAAGGAACAGTGATCATAGTCCATGTAACTTTGACTCTGGAAAGCAAATGATCCCGAAGAATAAACTTTTTCAATTATAAAATTACAAAATCATGTAGCAGAAAGCTTAAATGACCCATTTTCTCAAAGAAAATAAAATTTAGACCATTTTAGTCTGCAAATGGCTTCAACAAGTAAACAAACAAGTTCAACATTTTGAACAACACAATAGAATTCAAGTACAGGTTCTTTTTCATGGATGCCCTCCATTTCTCACTCAACATGATCAGTAATTTTTTTTTAAAGTGTGGGTGATATGGGGAAATAAAAGAAGAAATTTATAGACAAAGGAGAACAGTAGTTATCAAAGAGAGGATGAGGCATCCTCCTAGGGGAAAAGGAAAACATCTATAAATATATATATATACACACACACACACACATACTGACAACCCATCAAATTAACAGACTTCTCTAATCATTCTAAATATAAATCAAACAATCACCAAAGAAATTATTCCTAACATAATCAAGTGATGAAGAAAGAACATATCCTACCCCAAAGCAAACCAATGGCAGAAGCCAATCCTTAAAAAATCATTGCAATTTACTCCCCAAAAAAGGAAAAAAAATTATAATGCTGCAAGCATCCCACACATACGGAGTATCTTGCCCCCTTCATCACAAACCACTAAATCAATAGCTGAACATATCAATCTACAATCAATCACTATAATTATGTTTCCTATCCGTCAAGAAGTAAATCAATCTAAAAACTTAAACTGTTAGGAAGTGGCCGAGGTATGACTTTGATTATGCCCCTCACACTAAACTCTTTTGGCTTGGGCTTAAATTTTGAGTAATGCACAGGTCCAACATTATCTTGTGCTGTAGTTCTTATTTTAAATTTGAAAATAGAGGCAATGAGAGTTAAATTCCTCAACATCTTGGTCAGATAGACTCTTATAACTCGTTAAGTACCCAACTATAAGATGAAAGCACCCAAAAATACTTTCAAACATTACCCTGAAATTTATTAAAGAACACTCTAAGGTAGGATATGATGATTCTTTCTTCTAGAAAGAATGCATACAAAGTCATAAATCTATAATTGGTAGTGTTTAAAGCAGCTGCTGCAATATCTTATCAGCATTTTTTTAGGCATGTAAATATGTATGCACTAGGGTATATATACACAAATGCATGTATCAAATGGCATATAAATATACTTGAAATAAATGTTACCTCTTTGGGCCTCTTTATAGATATGCAGCCCGCTATGTCTCCAATTAGACTAATCCACCTCTCATTTTCAGATAGTTCTCCATCTCTAGCTAAAATCTGAATAAAGAATATCCCTTAGCTCCCAAGACTATATCTTACATTCCAAAAATGGAGCAATGATTTTATGCTTGTCTACCTTGCCCATCTCAAGGTCACCAACACATTCACAAAATGCCTGAAAGGCAGTTAGAAGATCCCTGCGCAAGGGGGACAAAAGAGGAATTATAAAGAGGATTAAAGAATGCTATATATTTGTGTGTGATGACATAAATTTTGTTCATCCATTTTATCACTACTAATGTGGCCCTAACTTAATCTGGTGTCTCTATCTCAAAAAAACAGAAGGGACTGAGTAGCCTTTAGAGTCCGAAGTTACCAATAGCAAATAACTTTCTCTTCCCTACACCAAATTGGTGGAATAAGCGAGTCAGTCAGGATATCTATCACAATAGGAATTTTTTGGCAAAGAAGTTTTGCTGTTTCCAAAGATGATGCTGAAGACCATCTGGAAATCCGCTCGTTTGGATTGAAGGGATACCTTCTAAAGCCAGTAAGAGTTGGGAAGCCACTACGCGGAATCAGTGATAAACCAGACCCATGGAAGAACATCCAAAACAACACACAAGGGAAATTCAACCAGCATATGACATCCTAAAAGCCATGATACAGTGCATATGCAGGCATAAACATGCAAGCAGTAACTGTATGCCAGAACCTTACCGTAATGGTTCATGCAGACCAATGTTAGCTAAACTATGACAGCTTCCAAGTTGCAGGATAAGCTCAGAAAGAACAGAAGCATAGTGTAGTTCAACAGCCTTCTTTCCAACTTTCCCCCCACCTCTGCATCAACATGATAGGATTGCAAAACTGCTGGACCATATTTCATTGCTTAAATTGAATAGGCATAGCTGATAGACAGACCTGAAGAAAGCAGTAAGAGCAAAAATTGCAGCTTGCAGCATGCCATCCTCTGTCTGATTGTCAAAAACGTGGCTATCCTCAACTCTATCTACATCACCTTTAAGGATAGGAGTTTGGCTAAGGACAGATATCACATGTTCTAGGAACAAAATTGACAGCACCAAGTGCTGAGAGAATGCCTGGCAGAAAAAACATAGTTATCAGTTTTTATTCTTAGGAAAAGAATCTGAAAATCATATCCAAGCAACAGCAACTAAAGTAAATGCAAAACAACACCACCAAGTTCAATTTAATAGCACATAAGATTTCTTTTTCACAGAATTGTAGTCCTTCCACATACAGCCAAAAATAGGGAATACTTTTTTATCACGATTTTAAGGATTATATAAGAGCAATGTAAACTATAAATTAAACAGGAAGTCCACTATAGAAGATCATAACTAAAAAAAAAAAAAAAAATTGTGCCACCAAAATTGAAGACAGACTCACATAGAATGCATCCTGCATTGGCCAGCCACCACGCAGCCTAGATATATCCTTTGTTACTATGTCCCTTCCAGCAGTAGCTAGGACTTGATGAAAAACAATTTTTGGACTAGTTTTTTCAGCCAAAGAAGAAATCTTTTTAGCAAGTAAAGGATGATTCTAGCAGAGAACAGGGCTTGAAAATAACATATACTGTGAGAGAGGAAAAAAGGAATAAAAACTGGAAGGGAAAATCAATCATTCTGTCCCTATAGTTTGCATGAGTTTGTAATCTGGTCCTTAAACTTTAATTTTTTTCAAAACACTCCCTATACTTAGTAAATGTTGTAGGAATGCTCCCTACCATTAATTTCCCTCTACACACCGTTTAAAAAGAGATGATGTGGCAGGCCAAACACACGTGGCATGCAAACATGGTAGATTATTTGCCACACAAGCACCACCTAAGCATGTATATCCAATGAAAATGCCGAAACGCGCACATATACACTGCTTTGAAAAGAAAAATGAAGACCAGAAACCAATTACCCACTCGTGCAGATATGAGAGGCCCCCTTCTCATTTCTCTTCAAAATCTCTCTCTCTCTAACGCCATTCCACTGCCTCCTTCAACTTCAAGAATCCATTGGCTCCCTCACCTCTCCACAGGAATTTATATAACATCATGAACTACATAACACACAAGTGTTTATAGAAAGCAAAAGTTTGATAAATACGTAAGCTTTCATCCATGAGATGCTGCCCACTCAAAGCCAAAATCTCAAAGGCATAAATGAGAACGGGGACTCTCATGCCTGCACGAGTGGGTAATTGGCTTCTGGTCTTCATTTTTCTTTTTTAAGCAGTATATATGTGAGCCATTCGGCATTTTCATTGGATATAAATGCTTAGGAGGTGTTTGTGTGGCAAATAATATGCCATGTGTCTTAGGTCTGCCACATCACCTTTTTTTAAAAATGTTAAGATGGAAATTAATGATAGGGAGGAATCCTCAAACATTTGCTAAGTTAGGGAGTGTTTTGAAAAAAAATTAAAATGCAAGGACCAAATTACAAACTCAAGCAAACTATAGAGACTAAATGATTAATTTTACCAAACTAAAATATGTTTTTGGATAATAAATTCTACCATGGTGGTTCTGACAAGTTAATGATGACAAAAGGCAGTAAGTAATGGCATCTTCAACAAAACAAAAGGTATCAAATTATAAAATTCAATGAAAAAAAGGATACAGCACCAAGGGTTTCTGTGCGCAAATGCTTATCAGTTACATGAACAGAGGCAGATATCAATGATTGGGTTGTCCTGTAAGCATATACATCATATGTCATCATTAGTAACCATCAAAGTTTACCAGATCAAAAGAAGTAAAAATCAAATGCAGTTCCTGTCATAATACAAGAAAAGTATACAAGTTACGCCTGAAACCTTGTGATATCAATGTCACTTAGTTCATTCACTCTTTTTGTAACAAACTCAACAATAGCTTGAATAGCCCCTTCAGCAGACTGCTTGACCTTATCACATATAGCTACAGAGCAGCCATGCAATGTTGTTGCCAACTGCAAGTAATCATCAATGACATTGTTAATTATGTAGGTTAGAATTAGAAGGTCTTAAAAAAATCGAAGAGAGAGGGAGAGAAGACAATCGCCTCATCCTTTGTCAACAAAATGCTGAGAGAGGACACAATTCTGTTGAAAACTTCTGATGGATCAATAGAAGTATCCTGAATATAAATACAGAAGAACGAAGATCTATTGGTCTCAGGGTCTCAGTTTTTCTCTTCTTCAATGGAAGAGAGCAAGAAAGACAGACAAAAAATCTAAGCATGGCAATAAATAGAAGTTCATGCACTTACATTCCTCAACATGGCAATTACATCCTCAAGAGAAGATAAAGCACTGTAGGACAATTCCTTATTTTCAGATGATAAAGAAGAAGCTGCAGGCTTTGGAAGCGAGAGAGAAATGCTGAAGAGTAGATCAAGAATCTGTTGATAAAACATATATATAAATATCAAATAATAAGACAGAAATGTTTACCCTATGGAAGTGAAAACCTAAGGGCAAGCATGTATTATACCATATAATATTTCACACCATGTGAGTACTTCATAAGAGGTTGAAATTTAATTCATACCACAGAAATGATGTCTCAATAACTTACTTGAGCAGATATCTTTCTAACTTCAGAATTCGTGTCCACACAACGTGGAAGATATATTATTACCCGCTCTCCCAAACACATAGCTTCACGACTTGGCAATACAAATGCAGCTGGCAGTTGAATAGTAATAAAAGAAAAATTAGATACATATAACAGAAACAATTATTAGTTAGCAATGGAACATATTTACATGGTAGCTTTGAAAAATTCCCATATAGAGTACGGTCAATTTGCTTGTTATGAACGCAAATTGCATGGCAGCCCAGTGCACAATACCCACTAACACAAACCATCTGGAACTTGAGAAGCATCTCATGGACTGCAAGACAACCTCTTTTCCTCTGATACTCAGTGGAGGAAGAAACAAATTGATCAATTTGCCTCAAGATATGAAGTAACAGCTCCGCTCGACTTCTTCCATCCTCTCCGCTAAGTTATATATTACCACTAATTAGTAGAAGCTAAAAAACATGTTTACTCACACAAAGGCTGATCTGATACAGAAATTCCAACATCTTTTTATAAGGATAATGGTATGATAAGATCTAAGAAAAAAGTAACAACATAGCAATATCCAAAAGGAAAGGTAAGATTAAGAAAAAAAAAACAAAAGGATACTTCAGTAGGATAATACAGCTTTTATACTCAAATTACCTATTGAGAAGAATTGCACATAAAAGAGTGATCAGGTTGTCTATAAGAGGACTGGAAACATCTACTGGATCATTGGGTATAGCAAAGAACCCTAATGTGGCCTGTCACATTCATCAGGAAAACTCAGAAGGCTGAAATACAGTCACCCTTACATTCCTAAAAGTAAATGAAATTCAGACCTTCATTACATGGTTTCTCGTTTCAACTGTTAGTTTTGGCTCCACAGAGACCAACGTAGTGCAGGCGCTTATGGCAAGGGCCTGAATAATATTAAAAACATGATAAACTCATTTATTCTATTCACCCCAAGGCATAATCATTCAATATCTTCTAACATACCTGAGTACGCAAAAGTTCATAGTAATCAGCATAGCCATCATTGTCATCTCGGCCCATTAAAGTTAATATATAATCAAGCAAGAGATCCCTTCTTTTCAATGGAAATGATGCACCACTTTCAACAGCATTAATGACAGCATTACCTGCATTAATATTTAAGATTGAGAAGAAAAATTTGTTAATGACTGGAGCTGGTATTGCAATCTTTCTCAGAACTTCATTCATTTACAGTCATTAGTAAAAGATGTATTTCGTCAAGGAAAAAGAACCCTTCAATTATGCTTCAATTTTTCTAGCTTATCATATTTCTTTCAGAGGTATGACAACAACAAGCTCCATCATGGGGTACCCGCCATCCAACTCAATAGTGGCAGAGCTTCCTGTCTAATCATGTTTAATTTTTTTAGTGAACAATTAATAACAGGAGTATTATAAAACCAGGACTCCCTCAAAGGTGAATCTCTTCATTTGGATTGTAATACTTAATAGGTCATAAGATTCATACAAAGGTTTGCAGACCACACAAAGCACTCTCTCCAAATTAAAGAAGATAATTATTTGAACAATGAAACGCATAATATTATTCATACGGTAGATGAATATGTAAAAAGGAATACTCAGCTACATCCCATAATTGTCTCAACAATAACAACCAGAAATACAATATCTAAAAAAATTAAATATTAAATTTAAATAACAAAATAACTAACTAACAAAACAGCTAAACAAGTGGAAACAAATGAGAGTATATCCATATCAAAGGAGTTGACAGTGATATCTATGTTAGGCTTCGGTTTAATTATTCTACTTATTTATTTTTGCTATTTAATTTCTTTGAAATGAGCTTTCTAAATAGAGCTCTAGTTTCGTTATTTTATGTCAAGGTTATCTATAAATAGCCCTAAGAATTATATTATGGACAAACTATTTTGATTATTGATCGAAATAATATTATTACATTTAACCTAGGGTTTCTCTTCCTCCCTCTACTTCTGCCCCTTTCTTCCCCATCTCTGAGGTCATTCCAACTGCACACTTAGCCAAAAACTCGTCGGAGAACAAAAAACCCCTACTGTACACGGATAAACGCCCACCTCTATATGGAAGCAAACCAACCATCCAAACAGCAAACCAACCCTACATATGGAAGCAAAAGCCCAGCCAACCCCGAAGTTTGGTCACCAAAGGCTGCTGCATGACGCCACTCTACCTGGCATGTAAGCTTCATCATTTTTTGTGTTTTTGGCTTCTTTTTGCCTAATTTCCCATCCTATTAAATTTGAGACACATTTTACAACTATTTGGGGTATCTTCACTACATTTTAGCTCTTAAATTATTCAAGTAAGTTGTTTAGAGCAAAAGAAAAAAAAATAGTTGTCACAGATTGAAAATGTACAAAACCCAAAATAGCCCGAAAAATCTTCGAGAGTATATGGAACATCATTTTGATGAAATCATGCATGCTATTAACAAGTTAAATATCCAACTCTTTGGCAAAAACTTAAAAGATTTAGCTAAAGAAGAGGATAACCAAGGTCAAATCAAGATAGAAGATGATTTTTCACAAGACCTTGACATAATAGAAAGAGTTATCATAGAGTGGCCCACTACAATTATTGTGAGACCCCTTGATTGCCCATCAAACATTGATTTACTTTTCTATACAACATTTAGAAGTTACATCTCATGTTGTAGAAGACCACATTCAAGTCCATACAACTAAGTTATGTCATGTTGACTATGTTACTCTTGATGAACTAAAAATCTCAAAGTTACTTTTGCTATCAATTTTTACTATCAATGTTCATTGTCAGACTTAAGGCGCCAAGATTTATTTTTCTAGTACTTCGATACTTTAAAACTTAAGGACAAGTTTTCACAACAAGGGGATTGTAATTTTGTTATTGAGGATAAGCCTAGAAGTTTTATTATCTGTTTATAATTTAGTTATTTAAATTAATCTAAGAATTAGACATTTTGATTTAAATATTTTTGTTAGCCATTAGTTTAGGTATTTTACTCATTTATTTTTGTTATTTAATTTCTTTCTAATCGGTCTATTAAACAGAGCCTTAGTTTTGTTATTTTGTGTCGATATTATGCTATGGGTAGTGTTGGAACCCAAATATATGCTGCATAAATACACACTTTATTGATTGAATATTTTAGAAATGAGTTTGACAACAAGCAGTGCACTACTACGCACAATACATAATAATTTTCTACACTACTAGAACACAAAATTCTTGCAGCAACATCACAGAATCACACAATAACCTATCACACTGAATATAGGACAGAAACCAACAAAAATACATCAAAAACCTCCATAAAGACTCCAGCGCCCTTTCTCTGGCAATTTGAAAGGCCAGAACCCTCCATGACCAAGTAACTTCCAGTCTAACTACTTCCCAATGTCTCTTCCCCTCTAAAAAATAGTGCATCCCCAGTGAATAACTGCCCAATTGCCCATGAACAACTGCCCATCAGAACACTGGGACTCAGATGACTTATTTTTGAACTGCTAAAGATCCAGTTTGGGTCTTCTAGTTTAGACCCGTTCAGTAACAGGCCTAATGGGCTAGGTTTCAACAGGTAAGCTATTTTGATTATTAATTGAAATAATATTATTACGTCTAGCCTAGGGTTTCTCTTCCTCTAACTTCTCCTCCTTTCTTTTTCATCTCTGAAGGTTCTACATTAAATCTCTTTAGGTCAATGGTAGTTCTGAATAATGTTCAAGCTTTGTTCATCAGCGGTGATATGATGAGATGATCAAGAGTTTACCACTAAAAGTTGTTGATGTTGGAAGATTTGACTAGCAAAATTGGCCCTTGAATAAAGATGGTTGTGGGACTAGGAGCAGCAAAAGGTGTCAAAACAATCCAGCCCGAACCTCTCAGGCTGGCTCATGTGGGTTAATGGGACTAAGAGCAACTAAAGGTGTCAAATAAGCAACAAACTTTGGCTGAGTGACCAAGATGGTCAAAAAGTTGGGCTTTGATGTCATTGTCTAAGAAATGTAATAGGTTGTGCCTTGGATGCCATTATTTGTTATTATGGGTGTCTCAATTGTTATTAGAAACATAATGTGAGTTGTTTAAGGAGGGATTGTTGAAGTAATTATGTTGCCACCTATTAGTGTTGTTGGATCTAAGAGTGCCCTCAGTTGTTTCATTGAGCAAGAGTAACATTGACAGGTGGCTTTTGTTTGGTTGTTTTATCTGGAGGAATAGCTCATAGTGAAGTAATTTCTCATAGAATTCTTCATATGAGACAGGTGTGCCATGAGATTTGATGGCTGTGGATATTGTTTGATATTGAATGCCAAGACCATTTAGGATTTTGAGAATGAGTTTAGTAATTGTTATTGGTGCTCCTACAGTTGCAAGTTCATCTGCAATTGAGCGAATATTACAAAGATAGTCAATGACTAGGCATGATCTTGAAGGCTGAAGGTTTTGGTTTATGATTTCTTGGCAGAGGACATATGAGAAATATCCATGCTTCATGAGCTGAACGCATGAATGCAACAGTAGATGCAAATGTTAGGTCTATTGATGCCATAATGGCATTTTGAATTAGTTGGTCTTGGTGACACCAGTCCAAATAGGTAGAGTTTGTAATAGGAAGGGCCAGGATAGAGCCATAATATTATTAGTTGACCAAAAAGGTTATGTCCACGCATGCACTTGAAGATAATTAGTTGAACAATGAAAAGCATACTATTATTCATACAGTATATGAGTATATAAAAAGTAATACTCTACTACATCCCATAATTCTCTCAACAATAACAACTAGTATCTTAACAAATCAAATAATAAATTTAAATAACAAAATTACCAAGTAAAAGAAAGCTAAGGAAGTGGAAACAAAAGAGAGCAAATCCATATCAAAGGAGTTGGCTGCGTTTTCCTTTCTTACAAATATCTTTGTTAAGTGTTCTTTTGACTAAGACTACTTGCTATTTACTGCTAAATATTTCTAATGTAGAACTCATATAGTTGATTTTGGAGAATATTGGACTCATCCTGCAATTTTGGAACTGTATATGGTTTTATTATGTGTTCTTTCGTAATTGTAGATGGTTTTGGATTCTCTCAACATTAGTTCTTTCTTAAACTAAAGAATTTTGTTAGAGGAAAAAGTAGGTTGCGTTAAATTGAGGATAAGATCTCCTCCTAAAAACATGGGTACTCAAAGATTGAACCAGAGGAGAAAATTCAACTAAGCAAAGCTTGCCAATCTCTCTTTATATCTGTAAAAGATGCCCTTCTAATGAAACCATTAGCTGAGCACCTCATATCTAGAATGACTTTGATTTGCCATGCTGATGCATCATTTAAAGAAGAGAAATGGCATGGTCCAAAAATTCACTGCATACAAAATTGGAGATTTCACTGGGAAATTGGAAAAAAATTAGGGATTTTGTCCAAGGAAAAAATTTAAGGAAAATATTGTGTTATGTGTTACAAATTTTGAATTTTGATTGGCCAAGCAAGGAATTTTGGTTTTCACTAGATAGGAAATTAGAATATAAGGCAAATTTTGGGGAAGGTATTCTGTTGTGTGTTTTGAATTTAGGATTTCACTTTGGCAATTTGGTCTTCAAAGCATAAAAAATTAGGGATTTTATAACGAAACAAGGAATTTAGGGCAAATTAGGAGACAAATTAGAAATTTCATTTAGGGGATTTAGGAGATATTATGTTGTGTACTTGCATATGCTAAATTTGGGATTCTGGTTCGCCATGGAAGAAATTTTGGTCTTCAACATATGAAATTAGGGCTTTTGAAAGGAAATTAGAAATTTTGGGCAAATTTTAATGGACACTATCCAAAAGATAACAAAGTGAAATCACATGGTACTAATTTGCTAATTGCTAAGGGTTTGCCAAACCACAATGTATTAAAGGGTAATTAACTCATATTACTATCTTCAACATATAACAATTAGAAAAGCAGAAAGAAGAAAAATAACATCGATGGTCAATAATATTATACTTGATAGTTACAGACCTAGTAAATCAATCGCTGTGATGACAGCTTTCTTTGCTCTGGGGTGACGCACATGAAGAAGTTGTGCAAGCATGTTGGACCCCTGCAAGGGGTGCAAGTAATTAGGATAAACATGCCTACAAAACAACACAAATTAACTTTACCTGACTTTAAACATTAATGGATTCAATAATAAAAAATAAATGAAAAAGAGAACAAATTGAGGAGGTGAAAAATCTCATTTTTCATTGAAACATGATCAACCGACCAGTGAATGGAATGATGGAAATGGATCAATAACTTTTATGGAATTAGTATGAACCACTTTATTGAAAGCAACTCTGAAGCTGTTCTAAAGTTCGGCTGAGATTGATTACCACCTTATTGCTGTTGTCATGTATAACTTTGCCAGAAATTTAAATGAGAAAACAGGATAAAAGATAACTCTTTGCTGGAGATTGCCATTTTTGAATAAGACATTACAAGGTCGTAGCATTTTAATATTAGTTTTATAATTATTTAGTAGCCTTTTTCACATTAAATTTTATTTATTCTGTTCTAAAAGACATTGCCTTGTTCAGTTTTTTATTATCTTATCTTTCTCTTATGATAGGAATAGAATAATAGGGGAAATATTATTAAATTAGGATTGAGGATAAATATAGGAATAAGGAACTATTTATTTAGTTTTATTCTGAATTTAATTATCTTTTTCTTAAGCTTTAATAATTTTCCTTTCTTTAGGCTTATTATAATTTAAATTTTTGTAAGTTAGCTAGGCTCTTTGGATTGGCTAATCTTTTAGCCTCCAACCTATCTATTTATGTACACTTGTATATATGGAATGAATAAGAACGAGATGGTAAGATCTCTGAATTTCTGTACTTTGGTAGTGTCACACGGCAAGACAACACAAGACCAACCCACATACAAACACTAAGTAATATGCAGTGAAGACAAGATGACCTACTACAAGGGCGTTAGTTCTGGCTTCGATAACCGTTGACGGGGCATACTTTGCAGCATATCCATACATTAGAGCCAAAGCAGCATGTATGTTGTCAGCCTCTTCTGTTCCAAAACTATCAGAGAAGAATGACAATATCCTGCAACAGATGAAAGCTACAAACAGTTCTAGAAAATGATAAAGAGAAAATAATTGAATCTTAAAAAGAAAAAGGAAAAGAAAAGTGATCAGAGCATGTCAATGACATGTTGTAATGTTCTGATGTAAATTAAATACTTAATCATTCACCTAAGGAATAAAAATAAATGTAATTCATATATATCATTTTTCAAAAGACAATTCATCTTATAGTCTGTCGAGTGAGGAAGAACAGGAAGGGACACCAAACAAAATATATTAAGCTGAAAGACACAAACGGTGTGTATAACACTGACCTGCAACCTCTATTTAAACTAATACTATAACCACACAAAGACACATAAATTTTAATTTGAGTGCACCACAAGTAACTATTTCCCTTGACCTACAAAACACTCCTAAATCCCTAATATCTCTCAACATGGTTGTTCATTTCTTAACCTACTAGACTTACCCAAATTCTGATACCTATCAACACTCCATCCTATTCAACCTGCCTCATTTGACTCTGTGCTATTTAAAGAGATTTGTTTTATCTTGAATCTTATGAGGATCCTCTATTTTTGTTTATAAGTTATCAAAATTAAATTTCCAAAAAATCCGTTAACTTATCAACTTTCAATGTGAGATATTCAAGAAAGGAAAATGAGACACATAAAGGGAATAGAGGGACTATATGTCAAACACCAAGAATAAAATGTCCACTCATAGATTTAATACCAGTATAACAGTAAGATCTATAGAGTTTTACTTTTAATACTTTGAACATCTGACAGAAAAGTTTTGTAACATGAAAGCAAGATGAATTACATCAAAACAGGGAGACAGGAAGGAAGAGATATTTTACAGTCTATCAATAAATTCATATTTTCCTATGCATAACCATTTTTTTTTAATAGCATAAAACTATTTTTTGATAAAAGAAGAAACTGTATTAAGAGAGAAGAAAGATAAAATTAGGAGGATTAGGTATCCTCCTACAAAAACTAAATTCAGAAAAAGATTATAGATTAAGCATAAAACAGCACAAGCCAATTTTTTTTAAGAAATGTTTATAAACTCAATCCTACAAGTCTGGCATCAACCTCTGAAATATGCTTTGTCCAACATTATCCAGAATATCTTTAAGCTTCTCCAACACTGTATCCAAGTGGGATGCAGCAACCTTAAACCAGCAAAAACTAAATAAGATAACAAGTAGAGGTAATGTGAAAAGCATCTAACAAGATAAAACTATTAAGTACCAATCCCATTGCTTTTGCCAATCCAAGCCTATTTGTTGGAATTGCAATGTTCGCTTGCTTATACATCCAATCTATTTTATCGTGCACATACACTCTGTCATTGACCTTTTGAAGCAGCATCCCCAAGCACCTGTATTAAAGACCAATATAATTTTTTCACCCCCTTTCCAATCAAAGCAAGTAGCACATTGTTTTGCTGACAGCAGTCAGAGAAGGATGCAAAGTTAAAGGGACCATGGTTGTGCCAATAAAGCTGGAAGCAAATAATATGGTAGATAAGACCTTAGGTTCAAATTTAGATTAAGAACACCATATAAACTTTATGAAAGGCAAATGGTCATTTCCTTGCCTGTGTTTAATCTCTTTCAATGTCCTCTACTATGTTCCTTATTTCAGCCTAAACATGCACTGTTTAATTTGATTGACTCATTTGATTCTTACATTCTCAATAAACTATTTCTAAGACAATAACCTTCCACCAAATATATAAATGTGAAGAGGCATATTATAGCAAAGTCATATCAGATATCTACTTTACTCTATCAAAAACATGGCTTAAAAAAGCCCCCCAGCCGCCAGCCTAGGGAGGAGGATGGAAGAACAGTTCCCAAAGGAAACTTAGCCCTCCTGTGGTATTATCCTAAAGTTATCAAGAGCATGAACTCTTAGTCTCTTAGAGAAGAAAGCAGAGACCATTAAAATAAGGAAAGGGATATAGAAAGAATAGAAATTCTAATGAATTGATGCTATAGCAAACCTTAAACTTAGTACTACAGCTACAACAACTTTTCCATATCATTTGTTGAAGATAACTCAACTTTTGCAGCAATCAAGTTCTTAAATAAGGTAGAAAACTATATCTAGTATAGCTTTCATTAAATCTAATAAAGCACACTTTAGGTTAAAGCACTGATACCGGTGAAGGAGTGCAGCATGTTCATCATCAGGTGCATAAAGTTCATAATGTTTGGTAAATACATTTCCGAGAGACATTATCCAATCAGCATCTCGAATCACATCCAGAGATTCTGCAAGAAACTGCAACTCAAAAACAAAAATATGAATATGATAAATATCTTTAGTTTCTAGAAGAGAGTAAATATCACATCCTGCATAATATCTAAAACTTGAATTTGTATCTAATCATCTTTTCATAACCAGGAAAAAATATAATTATCTATCAATGTGCCAATTTTAGCAATTGATCAATTCAGAAACATATTTGACCATTTCATCAACACTATTTCGTTGCTTACATCAACCTATTGGAATATAATCTGAATTGTAGCACAATGTGAAGAATCCCATGTACTTGAACAAAATGTCTCATATACAGAACAGAAAGTTTGATTTAAATGCATTTTCTTATTAAAATATTAAAACATTAATAAAAGAAAAACAGGATGGTTCAGAAGTTAATCACACTCACATTAATTATCATGTCATCCCATGTGTCTTGATAAGATGGATCTTGGCTCAAGTCCTCAGTATCGCTAACATATGACTTCATCTTTGGAATCTAGAGCTTACCAAGCACTCAATTAATTACAATTAGATATGTAATCAGCATCTCAAACTTGTAACTGATACAAGAAAGCAGGACATGACAAACAATAAATTGAAATAAGTTTGTGAAGCCTTTTGCTGATTTATTAATGAAATTTTCTAATAACTGCGGAGATACATTAAGAAATAATAGAGTTGTCTCAGCTGCTAAATTATCTGCCTCATCAAAGAATTTTATAAGATAATAGAACCAAACAACAATTCCAATCTTTATAATTTCAGTATTTGCATCAACTGATTGACTTGTAAGAGAAGGTAATTCCAGAAGTATGGAATACTTTAGAATGTTGATGATTTCTATAATAATATTAATAATAATAATAATTTTTATCCAGCCACTTGAGTGGTTTCTCAATCTTCAACAAAGGTTTCAGCTAATGGTTTTCTTTAGATGGTTGTCCCTTATGGCTTTACAAAGGGACTGGAAAACTGTTTAGTGTTCCCTTTGGTTTTGAGAGGACTACTCGCCCTCCATTTTTGTGTTGTTCTCTGATGGGCTTAGTCCCAATAAGCCCAACATAAACAATGTTTATGTCAAGAGAGAAAAGCAAGGGACCAGAGTTGATAATGTGCCAGGGACAGTTGGGCAGTTACCTTCGGCAGTTTCTGAAAGGGATTGACCAGTTTTTAGGAGAGAAAAGAGAGGAGGGCATGGGGAGAGAATTGGGCTTCTGAATGTGGAGAGACTGGCCTCTCAAACTTCAAGGATGTTATGGGTGCTGGATTAGCATGTTTCTGTGAAGTTGTCAGTGGATTCTGTGTTGTCATAGGTTGAATGTGTTCGTGTACTTTGTGGTAGAGTGTCTTTATGTTTCTTAAGTGTTGTATCTATGTATTAGAGTGTATTTGTTTTACATTGAGATTTGTCATGTCACTGGACTTTGTAATAACTTCCTACTAGTGTGAGGAGGAAGAATAGACTGTATTGTGTATAATAAAACAAAATTCAGTGTTTGGGTCCATCATTCTCTCTTTTCATCAATATTATTATTATTATTTCTCCCAAAAAATTATTTACAAAGAACTTAAGATATCGACTTAGTAGCATCTGAATCTTTAGCACAAACTATTGCCTTATCTAGCTGCCTTATCAACTCTTTAAAAAATGTAGTATCACATAGAACTTAAGATTTTAATCTAGTTCCATCCAAACCTCTAGCTCAAACAATTACCTCATCATGCCAAAACAAAATGATGTTTTTCGGAAATAAAGGTGCCAGATGACAAAGAACCTGCAAACAGAAGATATTTCTTTGAAATTAATGTATTAATATCTGAGACTATTCTGTGATACTGAGAACAAATTCATTGCACAATATTGAGAAAGTTTTGCAAAACAGGGAAAAAGGTGCCTTCTGGTTGAACCAATGTAGTGGTTTCTGTAAACTAGAAATTATACAAAATAAGTCCACCTAGAAAGGGACCATACGTATTATACCTTATCCTTAGAAAAACATCAACTAGACCATGCCTCTCTCTCTCTCTCTCTCTCTCTCTCTATATATATATATATAGTTTTAAATACAATACTAAGTAAGAAAATTGCACAAAGACAGCTGAACATATTTGAGTTCCAGCAGAAATCAAGGACTATGCTATAAATTTCTGTATAAGCAGATTAAAAACAGATTACAACACACAGAGAGGGATTGCTACAGCTGTTATCAGCAGCCTATAACTTCCTGAACTAACTCTAACTACCCTTTCTTCTATTCCATTATTTACCCACCCTTTTCACATGTAACACATTATCACTCCCTTTCCCACTGAGATTTAATCGTAAAGCCATGCTATAAGACTATAAGTATATATAAAACAATAATTTGGTATGAAAAAAACACAACATTCAAGGATTAGTTGTGCTCACTGTCAAAATATGTGTAGCCAGCTGCCCCCTAGCCAGCGGATCATGCAAGAGCACCACCAAACGGGCAAAAAGATCCTATATATAATTCCATCATGAATTACAAAACCAGGGCATGTGTGCTCAATGTAGCATACAAGCTTTATTTAGATAATGAAACAATCTTACAGAAAGTAAAAAAAAGAGGACTATCAACCAATGATCCTACCTCAATAGTTGGTATATCAACACGGGTTTTACACACACTCAACATATCATTGCCATAAGATCTATGCCGCCACAATTCTGAGATGCAACGGCAAACCTGTAAGAGTAGAAATGACATCTTCAAATATGCCAGGGCAAACTTCAACATTGATAGAACTCCACTTTCTCAGCAAGTGCATGCACATGCCCAGATGTTCTATAAGCTTTACAACAAAAAAAAAAAAAAAAAAAAAGGCAAGGGGGAGGGAAAAAGAATTTCTTCAAGAAGAAGCAGAGATAAAACCTGAAGTAAGCATAAATAAATTTGTCAATCATCTAAGAATCAAATTGAACTTCCCTTACAAAGTTTACTAGGAAAGACTAAAGAGTAATGAACTTTTACCACAGCAACAGCACCAGTGTAGGTTCGGGGAATAATCATCTTCAATAGAAAAGGCCAAAGAATGTGCTGTAAAAACATTCAATAACAATGCTTCTTGGGTGAAATTAGTAAATAGGCCAGAGGAAATCACTATCATACACTTGATGGATAAAAATGATTTAATTTACCTCCATTTCAGGAATTGTAATAGTCACTAAAAGGAGACCTTTCTCACAAATCGCTCTTAACTCTCCTGGCTTAACCGCACCAATTTTCATCTGAAAACAACAGATGAGTTGTGAGTCTGATGGCCCCAAAATTAAGAGTCTATTTTAGGAAGCATTGACAGACCAGTGCAGAACAAAGAAGAAGTAAGAGAGTTACTATGTAACTGTTTTTGGGCAGTTTTAGGTATTTTGGGACAGTGGATGCATGTAATGGTTAGATGGGTTGGTTTTAGTGTTCAAGGATGGGGCAAGTTTCTAAAAAAATGAAAAGAAAGAGTGGGGTGTGGAGAAATATTCTAGCTTGCTGTGAGAGATTCTATCATCTCAAACTACTAGGGAAGCTTGCCCTGTTGGTTTCCTAATTGAAGGTATTATTCAGTCTAACTATCAATTCTTAATTATATATTCTGGTTTCTATCAGAGTCCATAACAGGTAAAAGTACAATTGAGCAGTACAAAAAATATTTATGATTTAGTTTTTTTTTCAATAGAATAAGAAATTTCATTGACAAAAGACAATAGTATTCAAACAAGAAGAACGAAGAAAGAGATCAAAACATGGGAGCCATCTGATAAAAAATATCAGCATAGGAGACTCCCCTAATAGCATAAGTGCAGAACTTCACTTCAAAGCCAAGAGAAATAACTCTTTCCCAGAAAATAACCATATGTGCCAAAGTGTTATCCAAAAAATTGAGCATCAAGATGTAACGCAACACCATTTTAAGTTTTTATAGAAGTCATGAGGGCATAGAATAGTTATGTCAAAAAGAAATCAAAATGATGGGAGGGAGAACAAATGTGTACCTCTACTCTCTTATTTGGACTGGTCACAAGATCCCTCCGATTTTGGTTTGTTAAAACACAATGGCGTGCCAGATATTCTACGAACAACTCTCCAGAAGAACCAACCAAGTAACAGTGTGAAGCCATGACCACAATTAACTAACACCAAATGAGCAAATCTCACATACAGAACACAAAGGGCAAAAGATACTCTAACATACAAAACAGAGGTGAAAAGGGTAAGAAAGTGAAAGAAAGAATAGGAAAATTGATCCACAATAACTTACCTCTGAAAGTGCCATCTTGACACCTACATTCTGCTCGTCAAGCAAGAACTTTACAGCTTCAACTAGAAGGGACCTTTTAGCATGCCAAGCTTCAGACAACCTTCATAAAACATATAAATCACCTCATATTAGTGGGGCATTAATAATTAGCATGAGGATTAGAAAAGCAGTAACCTTGCCAAAAGATGCTTCAAAACACATAGTGCTCCAAAGGTCAATGGTTCTTCCCTCAACCTGCATTTCTGGAAGTAAATAACCAAGAATGAAGGAGAAGCAGAAATTTTTTATCAAATCACAGAAACAAGACATTATTTTTCTTTCCGCAATAAAAGAAGATAAATTGATAGAATGAAAGAACAAAGGAACAAAAATGTGAATAAGAATTATTCCACCTGTTCTTATTCCTACATGTATGTATTTATTGATGGAAGTTTTATATGACATCTGATAGGATTAGTTGCTGCGAGTGTGACTTTAAATCAACAAAAGAGTAAATTTGATGGGGTTAACCAGCAACCCCATCAAGTGTAGTCAACCCATGCTTTAAAGTTGTACAGCAGACGACACAAAGGGGATGAGGGACAGCAACCACCAACAACCATAGGTCTAACCCAAGGCATGAAGGTTTATAGTCACAAGGGTAAGGGGAGAGAGAGAAAAGGACCAGACAGTGGGACATCCCAAGAGCAGTAAGGGGTTGGCAGCAGTGGGGACTCTTTTTGTTAGCAGATGAGGAGGAAAGTGGGAGTTTTTTTGGACTCTGGACTAGGAAGGAGAGTGCTGGCCTCTCGAAAGCCAGTGTAACTCTTGTTTCTTAGAGGTTCTGCATTCTTTTTTGCAATCTGTAGCTATTGGGAATGCAAGGGGACACCTTCGGGTTTTGGCTAATATCAGCCTAAATTAGTTACTGGGTTGATATGGTGTATTTTTGAAGCATTAATACAAAACCCAAGAACTTCCAGATTTTATTGTTCTTATGATTACTGAGTTTTCTACAGGAAAGTGTCCAGGGTCCTAACAAAATTACTCTAAGCTCCCCTGGACTTTCACTGGAACCACATGCACTCCACCGCACAGGAGAAGTGCATGTAATTTAAGTGAAATATAAGAAGTTGGAGTACTTTTCATATAACAACTTGAAATATTTGATAATGTGATGTAAAAGAACGTGAAGATAATGTGTTGTATATGAGTCTCCACAACTTCTTTTTATGACCAGCATTGAGCCTCACCAAACCAACAGAGGCTCCATATCTTCAGTTTCAGTCAGCTAACCCAACCTACATGGCTGGCAGCTGGTTCAATTTCTACAGATCACAGGGATCCAGTCTGTTTGAGTTTTGCCCTAAACCATATCAAAACCCCTTGCTCATGCAGAACCTTTGGAAATCACTACGCCTATGCAGAGCTTAACCAATGATACTCATAAAAATGTCATTGATGAATATTCAGAGAGACTAGAATGCATTTATTGTATCAATATTTTTAACACTTGTCTCATTATTGTCTTCTCTCTCTTTTATTAATAAATGTTCTATATCAAGTCAATAAAATAAGAACTATATCCAAAGAAAAATAAACAATTTCAAGAAGATAGACTATCAAGATGTGTAGGTACTTACATTTATAAGGAACGTAAACAAATCATCTGGATACACTAAGCCAACAGTTAGAAAGCAATGCTGCACCTCATTATACATCTGTCACACATTACAATAAAATAAACATCTGTTTTTCATAAAGCAAATATTCCTTAGAAGAGAGATAACTGGAACACAAAAATAAAAGAACAAAAGACGACAAAAGCATAAGCTCAAAATATTTCACCAAATAGCTCTGCATATCTTAAAAAGCAACTCTAAAGCCCAGCACCAACACCCCCCCCCCCCCCTTCAAAAAAAAAAAAAAAAGAACAATGTGCCCCCATCCAAAGGGAAGCCAAGAAGACAACTCTATTCAAAAGCAGAGATAATGACAAGTGCTGACTGAAATTTCAAGTACTTTGCTGTAAGCTTACAACACCAAATCCCAGCATACAAAGTTCATCCGTACAAAACTTTTACTCACCTGTACTGTAAATACAGAGTACAAACACACACTCTCACTCAATGTCGTTCTCTCCTTTGTGTTGCTTGGCAGAACAACCCTCATCTTGTGGAGTCAAGATCCTTTAAATTTCTTTCTTATAAATTTTTTGCAAGATTCAAAAAGAGAAGGAAGTAAAGGAGTGGGTAAAAAGAGAGAAAATGGACCCACACAAACTTCCACTCTTTGTGCCACTTCCTCTCTGAAATTTACCAAAAAAAAATACAGAAAGGAAACTTAGAGGATCCATTCACCATCTCTTTTTGCATTCTATTGTGAATACACTCCAAATTCAGTGTTTCTTTTCTTTTTAGTTGCAATTTTAAATGTGTGTGTTGCTTTTGACATTGATTATTGACAAATAGGTCTCAACTTTTGTGGTTTCCAACTAGGGAATCTTATTCTCAAATGAAGACCATCATAACGATGAATAAATTATTAGTATTATGAATGTTTCAAGAATGTTATAAGTAAGTCGGCTTTTAGGTTTGAGCTTATGTTATGCTCTCTTAGTACTAGTAAGATGCATTGCATGTACTTCACTTATCAACACACACACACACACACATATGTGATGACAAGATTGTTATAATAGGTTTGATGAAGAAGGTATTCATAACTTGAAAGACTTCCCTCAAAAATGGTTTTAAACAAAAGATATAGGTGACTTGAGATACTTCCTAGGTATTGAAGTAATGCAGTCAAAAAGAGGTACTCTCCTTTCACAAAGGAAGTTTGTACTAGATTTACTTGATGAAACGAGGTTACTGGGATTTAAACCTTGCAAGACACATGGGGAACCGTATCTGAAGTTGTCAGCTATGCATATCTCATCCAACCCTGTATCCCATGAGAGAACAAAGCACATTGAAGTATATTGTCACTTTTTTCATGAGGAAATACTGCCAAACCTGATTGCTATATATTCATATATTCGTGCTAGATAACAATTAGCTAACTTGTTCACTCTAATAAAACTAGAATTGATTTTATTTGTGACAAGCTAGGCATAATTAACAACTATGCTACAGGTTGAATGGAAGTGTTCTATAGCCTTTAAAGTTTGGGCTTCTTATGTTCCTTATGTTCTTATGTTCTCATGTTCTTCTAGTACTAATAGGATGCATTATATGTACTATACCTAACAGTCCAAGAAGTGACAAATTAAGTCAATGCCTCATTAAACATTTTTCTCTACTTACAGTGAAGCTTTAATCTGGGGACTACACGGCAATAGGAAATTTTCAATCCTAAGCAAATGATCAGGCATATAGGTAGTAAGTTCCTAAGTTTTTAATTCTAATTCTCAAACCATTTTCAATGCTTGTGCTCCATGACTTTGCTATATTAAGGTACAGACCAAAAATAACTTGACTGCATATTTTGCTTAATGTTTAAAAGTCAATCTAGCGTTGGATGTTGACTTGTCATGACTTGTATGAAGAGACTATAGCTCTAATATATCAATTATTTTGTCATATTTTTTAATTCATTTGTAACAATTATACAATTTAACATAATATTTAATTAATGAGTAATTGGTTGGATCAGATATCCATCCAATTATATGGGTTAATAGATATATAAATACTTGTCAACAAAATGGGTTGTTGAGAGATTGGATTATTCTAGAAGCTTTTACTGGATTATCATCAGGTCAATTTGACCTGCTCATTACAATTCTGATCCATAATCCACCCATTTTCCACCCTAGTCACTCATAATGACATTTAGTAAATCCATAAGGAAAAATGAGCAAAGGTGAACCATAACCATCAGACACAAGAAATAATGCATCCTACCAATTTCAAGGAATTCAAACATGAGATAGAGAAGTAAAAGATGGAATCTAACGGTTACAGGCAACAGAAGTTATAAGTTAATCCTACAAATGAAGTAAATAGTATTACCTTCAATCCCACTGAGAAATCTGATTGTTCTTTGCTATCATAATTAATACAAACCACATGCAGAAGGGTCGACAGAATAAGAATTAGGTCCTGCATATCAACAATAATTGTTTTTCCTTTTAAAATTTCTTGACCTGTAAATTCTTAGAAGATGATAGATGAAGCAACTACTTATAAGGAAAACATAGAAACTTAATGAGCTACTCATATGTAGGGATCAAACACCATACAATGAAGAAAAGAATTTTTGAAAACTAAGTGAATAAGTAATTCAGCAAAGAATTGGTTTACAAAGTGCAACAAAAGAAGAGAATTGGGAGTTTTAAACTCATTTTTTCTCAGATCCATCTACTGTTTGCTAAAAGTATGATGGAATCCCATATTAGGGAGGTTTCCTTGAGAGAAGGTTTGATAAGCTTGAAGCGTTCTACTCCCTAATAGGCTAGTCTTACGAGTGTGAGAATCTCAATAATTCTTATTCATGAGCAAAGCAATTCTGCTGAAAAATCAGAATAGGGAAATAACAAAGCTCAGAAAAACCATAAACAAAATAGCAAGATACTGTCAAACTTCCGAAAGGTTAAAGTACTCTCCTCATCCCAACAAAGTTCTCCTTACCCTCATTCTCCTCTCTCTCTCCATGCTTTCCCCACCCCATGTGACACATGACCAAGTTAGTTAGAATTCCCACCTAGCTCATCATTATTTCCATTACCATCCATCCCTTTTTCTATCTTCTCTGCTATATACTCCACCAAGTTGTGACCCATTACGTCAAACCCAACATTACCCTCCCCAACAAGAGTCACCTAAAGGTGGAATTCCGCAAACTATATCTTGATCACATCACAATCCTCCCAAGTATTCTCATACTTTGGCGGATCCTTCCACTTGATCAGTACTTCCACTCTCCCATCAATCAATCTCCTTGCTTGCTTTACAGTCTTTGGAGTCATTTTAAACTCCATTTCTTCAGTTAAGAAAGGAGGAATTTGTTGAGATGGAATGGTTTCTTGTAGGATTTTCTTCAACTAGGACACATGAAAGACCAAGGGGATTCTAGCAATGGGAGGTAATTCCAACTCGTAAGCTAGAGTTCCAAACTTCTCAATTATCTTTTACTAACCATAATAATGTGGACTCAACTTCTCATTTGCCTTTTTGGACAAGGTCCTCAATTTGTAGGGATGAATTTTGACATATACTAGATCCCCCATCTCAAAATCCACATTCCTCCTTTTCTTGTTTGCACTAGTCTTTATATACTATTGTGTCTTCTCCAAGTTATCTTTCAATTCTACTAAAACGTGATTCCACAAGGTCATGGTCTCATTCACCTCATGTATAGCTGAAGGTATTTCCTCTAGCTTCAATAAAGTATAAGGTTCACATACATACAATGCCTTGAGAGGCGTCATGCCTAATGACCAATTATAGGAGGTGACAAACCAGTATTCTACCTATGGCAACCACCTAACCCATCTTTTGGGCTTATCCATTACAAAAAACAACAAATACATCTCAAGACTACAGTTGACCACCTCAATCTATACATCAATCTCAAGATAGTATCCTGAACTGTATTTTAATATTGTTCTTCCCATTCTAAATAATCCCTTCCAAAAATTACTTATAAACCCTTGCACCCTATCGGATATAATTGACTTAAGGAACCTGTCCAACCTAATCACCTCTTGAACAAACAACTCAGCTACTGCTTTTCTAGAGAAATGATGCGACAAATAAAATGCCCATATTTAGTTAATCTATCAACCACTACCCTGATGGCATCATATCCTTCAATTTTAGGCAGCCCAACAAGAAAAGCCATGCTAATATCCTCCCATACCTGCCGAGGGATTGGTAATGATTGGAGTTAACCTGCTGATGCATTATTTGGTTTTTTTCCTTTTGGCATATCCCACACCTTGCTACATAATTCAGTTTCATCACCTCCCAATCTCAATATACCACTTCACCAATTTATTTGTATGCATAGAGATAGCCTAAATGCCCACCTATTAGAGAGTCATGGAATTCATTAATCAATTGTGGAATTCTAGCTTAAGTTTTCGAAATCACCAACTTATCATGATATAGCAGACAACGCTTTTTAAGTGTGTACCCTTCTAATGCCTCTGTTCCAGCAATAATTTTTTACGCCATCTCACTGAGCTTGCTATCTGTCTTAACTTCAGCTTCCAACTCTTCTATTTCCTTTAGTTGCCACAAAGAAAACACTTGCATTTGTATCTTTCCACCCCTTCTAGATAGAGGATGAGCTGTTTTGTTTTCTTACCCTGGCTTTTAGAGTATTTTAAATTTGTAGCCCATTAACTTAAACCCATTTATATTGATCAAGGACAATAACCCTCAATTCCAGCAAATACTTGAGGACCATTTGATTTGTTTTAATCGCAAACAGATGACCTAGCAAATAATGACGCCATTTTTCAACAACATAGGCAATTGTCATCAGCTCCCTCTCATATACTGAGTTTGACAAAGCTTTACTAGATAAAACTTGACTGTACTAAGCAGTGGGTTTTCCTCTCGGCATTAGTACAACCCCTAAATCAACCCCAAAGGCATCAGTCTCAATCTCTAATGGTAACGAGAAGTCAAACATAGCTAAAACCAATATTGTGGTCATAGCATTTTTTTGTGATTCAATGGCTTGTTATGCCTCCTTATTCCATATAAACGCATTTTTCTTGAGTAGGTTTGTAAGAAGGGCCCATATTCTTTGACAAATCTTCGATAATATCCAGTTAACCCCAAGAAATCCCCCTAAGTGCCTTTAGATCTTTTGGAACTAGCCGTTTCACCATGCCCTCAATCTTTGAAGAATTTGCTTCTACTCCCCTATTTGATATAACATGCACCAAGTACTCTAATTTTGACTATACAAAAGCACATTTTTTCTTGTTGATTACTAGCTGATGCTCCTTCAACACCTCCAATACCTTTCTTAAGTGAATCAAATGAGTAACAAAGTTAGGGTTGTAAACTAGAATATCATCAAAAAATTCCAACACAAAATTCCTTAGGAATGGCTTAAAGATTTCATTCATCAAGAACTAGAAGGTTTAAGGTGCATTAGTAAACCCAAAAGGCATTACCATAAACTCATAGTGCCCCTTGTGAGTTCAAAATACAGTCTTTTCCTCATCCCCAAGTTTCATATAGATTTAAAATAATAACCAGATTTAAAAACCAGCTTTAAAAATACTAAGGCACCCTCAATTGATCCAGCATTTCATCTATTGGTGGTATAGGAAATTTGTCTACTACTATTAACTTATTAAGGGCCCTATAGTCGACACAAAAATGACAACTCTTGCCTTCAATTTTTACTAACAGCACTAGACTTGTATAGGGGCAACTACTAGGTCAAATAATCTATTAAGATGGTTGAAACAGTTAGTTAATAACGAAATACCTTAAATACTTGAAAACTGTTATCAGTGTGATTACTTAAGACATTAATAACAAGTGGAAGTTATGATTGAGCATTTAAGTTGAATTTCCTTCTTGATCTCTTTCTTTTCTCTCTTCCTCTTTTCTCCTATTCTTTCTTCTAATCATAATCCATGCCACCAACATTTCATTCACTAACCTTTCAATTTCTACTTTTTAGGAGTGAGCATACCAATAGGGTTTAATATTTAAGGGTTGTTCTCCTTGTTTGAGGACTATGAAATGGTCTCTTGATCTATGTGGAGGCAGACCCATTGTATGTTCACAAACCGCTTGAAATTCTTCTAGTAAACTCTGTATTTCTTTTTTCTGGTTCCTGTTGAACTCCTTGCATAGAAATATCTCCAAACTCAAAAATATCATTGCCCTCCTTTCTTGATAAAACTCAGTATAGTATTCAGGACACCAATGTCTTCACTAGTTTAGGATCCCCTTGAAGGAACTTCCATTCTCCTGCAACCAAGAACTTCATAGTCAATCTTTCCCAATCCACCCTAGCCTCCCCTAGTTATTCCAACCACGCAATCCTAAGCCCCAAATCAGCCTCTCTCAAATCAAAAGGGTAAGCATTCTGTTTGCGCCCTCATCCCTTGTAAATCAAGCTCTAAGCCCTTGCTAACTCACTATTCTTCATCATATTAACATTCCCCACTGTGATAACATGTACTTGGATGTTTCCTGTGATCAAATCTTTAACCTGGCCACCAGCTTGGAGCTTACAAAACTATGGGTAACTCCATTATCAATCAAAAGTTCAAAACTAAATCTACCTTACCTTTGAGTTGTCCCATCAATTTCATAGACCCATGCCCAGCCACCCCTACTATAGTGTTCATTGACAACTCTATAGGTTCCTCTTCCTTCTTCCCTTCTTTGTTATTGATTTCTTCTTTTTTTCTCTTTCCCTTCCTTCTCTTCAGCCAACACCAATAATTGCAAGGATTTGTTCTTACGTTTGTAATTAGGACTATACTTTTCTACACATTAAAAACACAGTCCCTACTCTAATATTGTGTTATACTAGTTCACTTGGCTCGCCAAGTCCATGAGCTGCTTCAACATAGATGGTTACGTCATCCTCACCTCAGCTCGAATGTCCTTTTTAAGCACATTTTTGAACGCACATAAGGACTTCGTTGGAAGCTTCCTTCGTGGGAGCAGCAACTAGCTCAAGTCGTTATGCCCACCTTGATACTATATTCACAATTGCCACAAATTGCTTTCACTTCATTGTCAAAAGACATATATCCAGCCACTCGTACATGAATTATATGCTCAAATATTTTTCTTTGTTAGTAAGGGGAAAAATTGCACCACCTTACACAAATGCATTAGAAGACTAGCATATTACTCAGTAGAATGGGATAAAGTGTTCAACCAAAATCTAGTTACTAGATTAGTCAATGATATACAATACACAAATGCATGCACATATATCAATATTTAAGGAATAGAAGAAGGAAGAGTAATAGTAATATCAATGTCAAAAGGCAACGAAAGCAAAACAAGGCAGACAATATTCTAAGCTTGACCTGTAATTCACATGACAAGGAGGCATGCCACAATCAAACTATTTGTTCTTGATATTGAACATTTACTTATCTAATCAATATGAATTAATTCAATGAAATAGTTTTTCTTTTAGTGAACAGTGATCTTTCATAGTAACAATGTGACGAACCTCAATGGTATAAGTAAATAAACAAATGAAACAACACAAATGTTGATTGAAGAAACTTTAGTAAAATAATGACACAGAAAAATAACAAATTTTGACCAAATACAAAGAAACTCAACAAACCATAAATATTCAAATATGAACATTATAGTATATGTTACCTCAAAATCAAGCAAAGGAGGGCCACTCTCTGATAGTAAAGAGGCACTTAAGAGATTGCAGAGACTACATGTTGCTAGAAAAGCGATATCTTGATCCTTCTTATACCTGACAGCAGAGAGGAAACTTTATCTACACTATAATTACTGCAATTACTCAAAAAATTTGTGGTATTCCTGTCATCAAGATGAATTTTTATGCAATGAGAAAACTATAAAACCAATACACAAAATGTTTTGTGCAAAAAAAAAAAAACCTAAAAGGGCTTTTAAATATGTAGTTTGAAGAAATATACAGCTATATCTTACAAATCCAATATTGTAGGAATAAGCCTTGGTAAAGCTGCCTTCAGTTGGGTTCGTGCTATAAGACCAACCATCTGACCTAATGCTTCCACAGATGCTACACGAACCTAAATCCCAATAAATTGAAAGAAGCAAAAGACAAATAAGAGTCAAATGTAAACAATTACTCATGTTGATAATGCATATGATACTTAAAATGATCTATCTATAATTAAAAGAAGTATACAAAGATGACATGTGTTTGGCACTACAAAATTGGAGCTCAGAATTTAAGTTCAGCAGTTTTGATGAAATGCTTCATAGTATCTGACACAACCATACAAGTATTCGCTGTTGTGATGAATAAATACCATCAATTTCATGGTCACTCTTTCCCCAATCAAAACATCATAACAAATAATCATTATAATCCTTGGTTACTGCCCCATTTAATGATCACACGTCTGTCCTCCTTATGGTGCCATGCACATAATATTTTAGTGGGCTTCGGAAAAATTAACACCTTCTCCTATCTTAGTGGAAGGCATTAAAATTAGATTAGGGAAAGTTATAAATAAAAGGACCTGATTTATCTTTAAGTAAGAAATAAGTAATAACCACACAACACAGTTATTTAGTTCAATTTTAAACATATTTTGAACTGAATAACCACATTATTTGGTTATTTAATCTTTTAAAATAAATAGTATCACAGCAGGGTCCATTTTTACATTCTCCCTTAAAATTTGTTTTTCTTAACACAAATGACTAGATAAAAGGCAACATTTTGACTATAGAGAAGATAATTTGTTATAGAAGATCTAGTACAAGAGTATCTATTGAGAAAGAAACTTCTTAACCTTCTGTAGATCATATATTGGCAATTTTGTATCATAAAATACAGTTTAAAGAAAAAAGGCAGAAAGAAAAGAAGGAAATAATATTAATAGAGAGCAAATCAATAAAAGAACAGCAAAAACTTACAAACCTTTAGATCCCGTGAAGCTGCCCAAACTCTCAACAAAAGCTCAAAAGCAGAATTTAGATAAGACCTGCACTACTTGGGTATATTCCTCAGACAGGAAATAAGGGAAATGCAACATGGGAATTCAGAAAGAGAAATAGAAGGCTATATATTGATCTCACATGACATCACCATCAAGGGATGAATGTGTAGCACAATCCACACTCCACTGCCTAGCAGCTTGACACCAACACTTAAATGCTGCAAAAGGATAACAAATGTTACAACTAGCATGCACATGAGTTAAATAGATAGCATCATCTATAGTAATGGCACATTTAACTAAAGTAGCTAAAGCTTCCCCACAAACCCCACCCCCCAAAAAAAAAAAAAACACTCACCCACATTCACACATGTGAAAGAAACAAATAATAATGAGGACATGAATTTCATAAAAGTAGAGAGGGCAAGGCTTAATAGTTTACAAAAGCAAATAGACCAAGACAAACTAGGTGGCAATGTTGCTTTGATACTATCTATGGACATAAAATCTACTTATCCAACATTATAAACTAAATTTTAAACAAACATTTAAAATGATACCACAAAACCATCAAAGCTGACATGTTGCAATGGCAAGGAGCTGGTACTGCTCATGTTTAAAATAAATTAGGAATTTCCAATCAAACTTTGCCATTAATCCAAAATGTTTTTCAAACTAAGAACCCCCAAAAAAATTTTAATAAAAAATGTTTCTTAAGATAAATGAAGACAGTTTATTAGAAGGAAAGAAAAATAACAAGAAAAAGAAGGATAAGAAATCCTCGTAAAAGAAGAGAGCTGAAAAAGAGAAAGTAAACACAGCCACCTGAAGACTAATACAAGAGAGCATATCTACTAAAAAGTTTCTTGATAGAAACCATGCAATGAACACCTAAGAGATGTCAAAAACACAAACCCGGCCCAATGCAAATTTGGAGACAAAAATTTTCCTATTACAAATATTCCTCTCCAACCAAAGACAGCAAAGTTTACCATTAGACCTAATCACAGGCCAGGCTTACTTAATACTGGGTTGGGGTTTGGTTAAAAAGGGAGGCTGAGCCCTTTTTTATTTGAGTTTTTCTTCGTTTTTCGAGCTGGGCCATGCAAGCTTTTTGAAGTAATGATCTAATTTATTTGATACTTAGAACTTGAAATAGACAATATAATTAATAGTTATGAGTGTTTGTACAATTGTGTAAAGAGAAATTATAAATACCAATTAGTAATTGTACTTACATAAATCCTTTACGAAGGATACTAGTTATTGTTTCCTTACCAAAATTTCACGTTATATTAACCTATAGTTTTATGTATAACATTCTTGAATTAAAATTAAGTTAATCTTACTAATGAACTTACATTTTACATTTTTAAAATTAAGATAGTTTTATTCTTAATATCTTAATTCTTAAATTACATTCTCTATGTAATGACCAAATTAATTTTTTCTTTAAATAATAAGTTTTTTCTTATAAAAAAAATTGATTTTGGCTTTTAGTGCCTGAGCTGACCCATTTTACAAATCAAGCTTTTTCAATTAAGCATTTTTGTTTAAGCTATATTTTTCGGGCTCATATCCATTTTTTTGGGGCCAGACGAGCTTTTAAATTTATGATTAGGTCTAGTTACTATACAGAGCACACTGTTGTATTAGTTCACTACCCAAAATCAAGCCAAAACCTCATAATTAAGTCAAAAGAAAATGGTTCAAGTTTTGAGAGTATACCAAGGAATCACTAAACACACCAAAAAGCTTGCTCCACAAGTAACTAGCTAATGGCTAAAATAAAATAACCGAGTGATTATTTTTGAATGAGAGGAACACATCACCTAAATGTTTGAAGACAAAACCTTGATAGGCCTGCAACATTTTTTGAATTAAAAAACTGCAACATATTATTAGCATCAATCCTACTGAACATGCTGCGCAAATGAGTGACTTAACCTTGGAAGGGACCTTGAGACAAATACATAAGTGATTACAGTCCTCCACCATTTCATGTCAACATGTATTGTATTCTGTCCACTATGGCATAAAATTTGCTCAAAATAATATCACATGCAATTAAAACTGACCATGCAATTCAGATCTAAGACATTGTGCACTGCACACCCATCTACAACTTCATTCATTTCAAACAAGTAGTAATATATTCCACATCCAACCCTGAACTTAGATGCCTAAAGTTGGAATAACTGCATATCTATGAGAAAGCAGAACAAAATTTGCCACACCATTGGCAAAAATTGGTCGGTGAATATCTCGCACATTTCCAAGAATTGGCAGAATTTGTGAAAGAACACCTTTCCAACGGGGAATGAACTGCATTGCTGTAACACATTTAGGTGAAATTAAAAAAAAAAAATCAGTGCTTAGTGCAGAACAGAATCCTTCCCCCCAAAAAATGGCCTAAAAATTGTAACTACGGAAAAATTCAAGAGATAATTTACTTACAATCAGTAGAAGCAAATTCTGCAAGAATTTGGACCATAGCCGGTAATGCTGAATTCAACCCAGATAAATGAAGATAAATTTCTTCCATCATCTGCAATTCCAATTAAAGAGAGAGGCAGGCAAAAGACACAAGATTGGGAACCCAGCTTAGAATCCGGGACAAATTAGAGTGAAACAAACTGAAATAACAAATATAAGCCACTACAATTGCCTAGGAAGCTGAAACAGAAAGGGTGATAACATTTTAGCATGGTACAAAATGTTCAGTTCTAATTCCTTGAATGAAGTCTTTGACAAAAATCACGGTGTAAACAAAACGGAATATGTAGTATAGATTTTATTAATATTCAACGATATGGAAGAGCTCTATTGTACTTTTTCCTTTTTCCTTTCTATTTGTCCTTCTTGTCTCCCCCAGCCTTGTAGCCATTTATTTTCTTCCTCATATTAAAATAAAACTATTAAAAATTATTTTAATAATATGAAAAGCGGAGAAAATAACTCACTAGGTCAGGTAAATGTGAGCCTATTGCAACAAGTAGGCTTGTCGCTGCTTGTAGCCAGTCAGAATTGAGTTCCTGCATAAGCACAAGAACTATTCATGTATACCAATGGACCAAGAGAAGTACCGCACGGAATTTGAGGAAGCCATTAATTGAAATGTCCTAAGATAAATGTCATTCCAAGAAAGTGATACACAAGCCACGAACATATAAGGGGATACAGAGATTGAGAGAGTCATTTTAAATCTATTGTGGTAAGACAGAAAAGTCAGTAGCACAAAATGTATTCTGTGGTAAAAGTGTACCAACCCTCAAACTGAATGTATTTAAGACTGTCACGTTAACATAAATGATTTGTACTTGATGAAAAATGACTATTAGGAGTTAGGACCACTATGAAACAAATTCAAGTCAGCCATCAACTTTTTCTTATCATCCAAAATTGAAGATCTCAAAAACTAAATCATTCCAATTACAAATCGAAAAATCAACGGCATAATCGTTCTTCATTAACTTGTGTACCGGCTGGAATTCACAGCATACCATTATAGATATCTGACGCAAAGTGAAACTAACTTATATATCGTAAGTCATTAAGCCATTCATGCAGCAGGCACTGTATTTTCCAGAATAAAAACAAAGCACCTTAGAGGGTATAATCTCAGCGGTAGCAATCTTAGCTAGCTTTGCCATAAAAGAAATATCAAGTTCACTTTTGTCTAGAGCTTGAACACCATATGCCATCACTTGAAAAATTTCCGCCATGTTTCCGAATCGCTGAAACATCCAAACCAAAGGAAATTATTAAGAACCGGCCATGAACTACTCTTTCGTTCTCAATTTCAACGAAATGTTCAGCAAAAGTACCCTACGTCCCCCACGGGATTCCGCCGCGCAGCACTCAAGAACTAGAATGGGATTCCTACAAATGCAATGTCATAAGATTCAACTTTCAATTAAATTACGTGACAAAATGAACAAACGATTGTGTTGGGGAGAGAGTAATCACAGAGCAGCAATGTCTTTGAGAGAGGCCATGGAGGCCTCCCTGACAAGGGAAGAATCATCAGCCAGTAAAGACACCAGAACCTGGACGGCCTCTGCAACAAAGCGAAACAAATCAAAAACTAACAAGAGCAATTTAACGTGCAGACTACAACATTTACGCAGAAGAATATACCAGAGCTTGAGGACGCCATGAAAAAGTTGCGTGGGGGTGATCACACCGAAGACACAGAAAAGCGCGGGCAACATATAAACTAACCCGTCAAGGCGGTGCACTGCGAAAAGTTAGTTTTGAAATGGCGGAGCGCTGGAAACGTTCTCTTAAATAAAATTGCAACCAAAAAACAATAAACAAAAACAAAATAAACAAAGGTACAAACGATGTATTCTGGAATTCTGGGAAAAAAAAATATTGTAGGGATAAGTAAAATTCTCAGACTGTAAATTTTACAGGTTTGAGCTCGAATGTGAATATAAAACTGTGTTTGTGCATTTTTTTTTAATTCTTTTAAGAGCTTAAATATGGGAATAGATATACATAACTGGTTACAGACCCGTAATTTTATGAGACATTTTATTTTTTGTTTTCATTTATATAAATAATTTTATATAATTGATTTTTGACCAGCAAAATTTTATTAGTTTTAATCTTTTTTTTTAAATGAATGGGTTTGAATGTGAAATTTTAATGATTTATAATATGTTAGGTTTGAATTTGAAAGGTTGAAAAAAACTTGCCCGCATATTAAAATATATTTTACTTTATAGATACAATTTTAATGAGTTAGGTGTTTAAGTTTTTTTTTAAAATTAATTTTATCTTTTAACTCTTGGTTTTGCAAAAATTAAAAAAAAAAATTATCTTTACGTTGGATCAATTCACACTTCATAACAAAAAAAGATGAGTTCTAAATTTATCATTTCTCAATATTTCAATAAAAAAGAAAAAGGCGAGATAGTTTTCTACGAATTCAAACTTACCTATGAATAAGAGTTGGCTTTTAGATACAATTTTGTTTAATTTGACATTTGAATTTTTCTAAAACTACTTCTGTCCTTTTATAAATAAATAAATAATAAATAAAACTCACGCACTTGATAAAAAGAAAAGATGAGTTCTAAATGTATCATTTTCCTAAATCTCAATAAAAAAGAAACAGGCCAGATATTTTTCTACAAATTCAAACTTGAGCACTATGTGACCTATGAATCAAAGGTCCATTTATTGAAGATTTCCGTCTTTTTGTTGTTAAACCCATTGGTTTGGCTGATCCCATGATCCTGTCTGTCATTTGGTTTTTGTAAGATGTTGGTATTGGTGGCTTCCTCATAATTCTCTGCCAGTTTGAATAAGACGCACATATGCGATTGAAGATGTGGCAAATCATGCTTGTAAATTGCCATAATAATACAGATATCTTTAGTGGGTGAGCAGTTTTTCTGGGTTCATCCATGGATTGGTGATAGATTATGTTTCAGTGAGATAGTGCCAATCATTCAACATGTTACAGTGATTCGTGAATAAATCCATTATAGTCATGGTTCATGAATTCCACAACTTTCGCCATACGTGGCACCTGGTGTCCATTTAAGAAGGCCTCCATAATCAATACATCTCTTCAATCAAATCAAACACTTTGAATTAATGGCCAAATAATCTAATTGTTCATTCTACGAAATAAGCAGGAATTCCATCCAATTATTTATAACAAAGCATTATTAACTGCTAACAAGCATTCATTTAGGTAACAAGATATATATGATTCTCCCTCTCTGGTTCTAAGGATACTTTCCGTTCACCTGTGTTTAACATCTACATCTTAATCATGAAATACTTAATGATAAATTATTCTCTCGAAATTCAGTCTTCTCGTTTCTTTAGTTTTTAAATATGGTACTATCTCCAATCCTAATTTCCCATCATTCTTTAATCATTTTCAAATTTCCCACCCTTCTATCGGGGGAAGCAAAGTGATTAACTGATCATGGAATAGCCCATCAAGCCACATGCTTTTCAAGCACAGTCTGAATGCAACTTCTTGCGGGCATAAGTTAAAATTAGACTAACTCCATTTTTCCTTCAAAATTAACAATCCGAACTCTATATTAGATTTCCATCCGACATCCAATACGAGGACCTTGAGGGTACAAGTAGTGGTGTAATGATGGGAAAAATCTCATGAAAGATCAGTGTAATTTGCTCATTAACTAAATTAATTCAATTGACGTATGGTTTGTCTACAGGTACTGATAATGACCAATGGCAGAGCCACGTATAGTTAAAAGTGAGCGTAGCCTTTATTTTTTAATTTTAGCGTGATATCGTATTGATCATTGAGTTTTGTTATTATACCCCACGTCATTTAAATTTTTAAATACGTATATTTAAATTTTTTTATTATTTAACATCTTAATTTAAATTCACTTAGTCCACACACATATTACATATGTATAACTCCAACAAAAAAAGAAAATTATAGTAACTATTTCGGTCTCTTGTCTTCTCTTCTTGTCCTATTTTTTATTTTTATCTTTTCTTCCATACTTCCTCAGTTCCTCTCATTTTCATCGTTACATTAGCTTCCAATGTCGCAACTTCTCTCTTTATCTAAGTTTGTGGATAGGGTGAACTTAAAATTATAACTTTTGAGTATGAGTTTCTTCAAAGTGATACCCACACGTCCAATTTTAATTTTTCTAATCTTCTTGACATAATCTTTAAAATCAATTTAAAATTTAAATATTCAAGTGGATTAATTTAATTGTGAATACTAAGTTACTAAGTGATTATAAGTTGCTCACAATTTTATATCTATCTTTAACATAGAATTAAATATGTAAAATTTCTAGCATTTTATTTAAACAATATACTCTAGAAATAAAATTTTTTATTATGATATAGACAAATTTTTTAATATAAAATTAACATAAGTACATCAATCTTCATTTAGACCTCAATCAAATCTCCGACTATACCAAACTAAAACTAATTTAAAAGATTTGCGATCAAATTTAAACAAAACAAATTAATTAAAATTTTTGCCTATTAATCTAATAACCCATAAAATTGACATGGACATATCAACCTCGCCTCTACGCTCCGCTTCTGATAATGACACCAGAATTTGCTGAAAAAGTTTTACAATGATAATGAGTAACAATTAGATGATGATGATGAAAAATAGAAAGAGGCAAACATTGAAATATTCATCACTGGCGAAATATGCTAAAAAGGTAGAGCCAACCGCAGCCATCCAGAAAACATTTGAAATACACATTCCTCAGTGATCACGATGAAAAAGGAGAACCAACTGGGGCTGTAAGGCCCAGGTACCGCATTATCTTCAACCGGCGACACTTTTTTTCTGATTTCAGTGGAAATGACACCTCCTACAAAAGAATATCATTATCTAATGCACCCCACATGAATACCTAACAGCAATCAGGCCAAAAGTTTGAGTCAGCAACTCACGTCAAAATGAACTTTACGTTTCTTCTCCCTTTTGCCCCTTCCTCTTTCTAGGAAATCATATCTTGTTCGGCTTGAAGTATGTGAAGTCCATTTATCTGTTAAAACCATAAATCATTATTATAACGGCAATAGTAGAAATATTTCTTTTTCTTTTTTTTCTTTTTTTGGTAAATAATGGAGCAGTAGTTTGAATCCAGGATCTTTTGCTAACCACTCACAACCCTCATCAATACACTTGGCTTAGTAGTCGAAATACTAGAATCCTCCAGGCCCCAATGGACAAGTAATAAAGTATGATGATTGTACGAGTCAAGATTATGTGTGTCTGTGTCTGCGTGCATGTACATGTGTCTATAGATATAGGAGTGCTGAACAACGAAGTACTAATTACTAAACATTTCTTGTAATTGAGGTTGACAAATGCTCAAAATTTACAGGGATACAACTGTGAAAGCAAAAATTATCTCAAGAGTCATATGAAGCTGTATAATAATCAAGGCACGTGAGACTTAAAATAAACAGGCCATAATCCTTCTTGCTAAGCTAAAAGTCATAAAATAAAGCTTGTGGTTGGTTCATCTTCATTGTACAAGTTAGATCACTTTCAGATCTACCGTCTTGATTAAGTTTTATTCTGTTTAACTAAAGAAAACAAATCAATATATGTAACTCGTCTATGACACTAGCCATTTCCATTGCACAAGCCGGAATAGAGCATTATTTCTGGCAAAAATAGTAATTCCATTAATTCACTACATGAAACTTATCCTGCTTATTCTGCATAAAACATTACTTAAAGTAAAAATCAAGTACATACCTGATGAATCACCATGCTGATCTGTGTGTATAGACCTATCAGGACTCAGCTTTTTACGACAACTAAGTTTTTCCCTCCTTTGTAAGGCCTAAAACCAAATAAGAAGACAAAGGGTATACAAAATTCTGCAGACTGAAATTTTAAAATAAAAGCTTCTGCCCCCAGAATCACAACATAATAAACTTCTGCTTTAGATTATCATACTTGCTGTAGAGCATCTTGAAAATCTGTTGAAGGATTACTGCTTCTTTCTTTAAAAGACTGCAACAAAAATCATGCACATACATGAAATGTTGATGACATATTAATTAAGAACAGAAGCACAGAAAAGCAGGGGTTAAGAAAAAGGGAGGATAGAGGGATTAGCAAGTAGCAACAGTGGAAACCATTTTCTCACTCTACAAGACCATTTCAATAGTCCACCATGTGAGTTGTAACACATGCTGTGCTAAGGTCATTCTCCCCTCCTCCTTCCTTTTGGGGTAATTTTTAAATCCCTCTACCTTCTGGAGTGGCTCCAGAAAAGTGCTTTTAAATGCAGTGACAAATTAAGAACTTCAGAACACAATGAGCTTATAAGTAAGATCAAGAGTGGTAAGACAGTGATTAAACTTACATCCTCAAATATTGAAAGATCTGTAATTGGATTAATCCAAGCACTGTGAAGCAGCAAAGTTATATTCAGATCAATTAGTAATGTTAAACAAATTCAGCAAACTCCCTTAGTTGTGAAGGTATAATACATTACCAGGGACGATTCCCGTAAAACTGTACTAAGACATGCCCATCACTGCCCTGGCCAGATAAGGTAGACCTTTCTTGCACGATCTGGAAAAGATAATAATTTAATTATATAGAAGGATGGGTAATGAACTAAAACTCTATGTACTGAAATTTCCTCATTACCTGTTCTAGCAAAATGAGGAAAGAGATGATATACATACTTCAATACCATTGTGTATAGGATATGTAATAGCACAAAAAAGTTCAATAGGACTTAAGATGTATAGTGCAAATGAAGGATTTAAGTCATGGAATATAACTTTGGACAAAATTAAGTTTCTAAACGTTTGTTATCAGAATCTCCAATAAAAACATAACATCGGAGAAAATTTTTCAGAAGGCCCAATCTGGCAGTGTTGTTTAATTCGAGTTGTAGAAATTCTCACTTACTACGTACTTATTGGAGAACTTGACAGCAAACACCGAAAAATTATACGTAACATAAGAAGGCCCAATCACATGAGGGGGCATGCCTCAAATCTCTTCAAAAGGAGAAAGAGAGGAATGGAGCAGAATGCAGAAAGGCAAACAGGGAAGCCAAAAAAGGAAACTTGTCATTGTTGACAGTAACATAAAGATGATACTCTCCTTTTGTATTCATGTCAGCAAATCTTCAAGTTACGTAATATTATATTACACATAAAAAGGGAAAAGTAAGAGATTAATAATGTTATTTTAACTCAAAACAAATTCAATTGATTATAAGAAAGTCATTACAATCATGAGTTCTCTCATTTGCAACATGTTACAAGTTACAGCAATGTAATATTTTTTCTACTCAACAAATTAGGCATAAAATGAAATGCATTCAAATCGAGACTTATCAAGCACAACGAAAGTGAGAGGATGCAGTCAATCTCTCTATGGAATCCATTTACCCAAGATGTCAGAGGGGAATCTGTAATGGATGTCACAATTCACAACAAACTGTAGGATTAAATAATCATTATAATGTTTGATATATAACCCCTAGACCTAGAAAACCAACATTTTCGTTTCCTTACAGACTAATTACATGTCATTTTGATCTATTGACATGCACGTACATAACAGCAAAAAACAAGCAACAACACAGAATATGACAACCCAGAACAGTGAATAATACCTCAGCAGGCCACCATATTTGACTAACTGTTTTTGCCCACACAATATTCCCTGGAGTTACAGCAGGACCATCACTGTCACTAACAGGTGATCTATGCGGGGTAGATTCCAATTCAATGCAGGTGTCTTTTTTTTCTTTACTTGCATCACTGTATAAATTCATAAACATAAATATTAGAAATAAGAAACTGAAAGGTTTTGCGCTAACTTGCACAAGCATGGGTGTATAAAACAAACCTAATGCTGCAAAAGTCTTCACCTTGGACATCTGATTCAACTTTAATAACCAGAACATCATCGAACTCTGATGTAAATACCGGCCTACCTTCTTGGAAATCACTGCATTGGATCATTGTTCTTTTAAGTTTTTCCCCCTCTGCCTTCCTTTCCTTTAAAGGGCTTGCAGTCAAGCTGGACATTCTAACCTCACCAGAAGGCGAACTCAGTGCACCTGTTAAACAGAATGCGCATGTAAAAGTCAACATATGTCTATCAAAATTCAATAATTGGAAATCCAAAAGGGCATTGGCAGTGACACTGCTCATGACAGAGGGACTCGGGCACAAATCCCAACGGGGTCACCTTAATTCACGTGTTCATATCATTAAACAAATAAAACAGAATTGGATACCCAAAAAAAAAACCACTGGACAATTTTCTATGCTCGACAACTTGAACATTGCAGTTTTATAGTGCCACAGTTCAACATATAGCTGCAGTGAAATCATTTGAATGAAAAATAAACAATTTCAATCAACTTTTCAAATACTGAAGAAGTCTATCAGCAGCATCTTGGTTCAGTGGAGTCACTCAGCTTTACAAAGTTGAAGGCATGTGATTTTGCATAAGGGAATTTGAGTTATTTTAAAATATGAAACAACATTAATATTGTCTGTCTTTGCAATAAAAGCCTCGTTTAACATTTTGCCTCCATAATATACAAACATAACCGCAGCACCAAAATCTGTCTGTCATAATCTCCTCCAGTATCTACAAATCATGTAGCATGATTACCACAATAAGATCCCATTCTGTTGTAAAAAATTACATGGGTTTTTCCTCTAGAGATCATTCAAATATCATTTGAAGTTGCGCTGAAGGAATTATCCAAATGTTTCTAAACTATCATATTAACTGATTAAAAAATTATAATCACCTATAGAGATTTGACATTCATGGGCAACCATACTGCCTTTGAGCAATGAGAAGGGGGGCATTTTGTCCTTGCCAGGTTATAATATTAATAACTGTTAAAATTGACAGTTTCAGTTTGTCCAGATGCATTTTACAAGTGGCACAGATATTACTTAATGGCAAGTTAGGGGGTATTGTACAACCACATGGAAGGTACAAGCTTTGCAGTGAATAATTCAGAAAATTCACGATGATCTCCCTAAATTACGAAACTGACAAGTTTGAGACTTATCCCCATGGAAATAAAACCAATCATCAATTAAATTGATAACAATAAACCCATACAATGACCAACGAAATCGAATTGATAATCAGAACAAATTCAACAGATACTAGCTTGGGCAATTCCGAAAAACAGTAATTGCAGTCATGTTAAGCAATTTGCAAACATGAACCCATGAAATTATAAAATGTGATGGAAGAATTAAAAACAAACGAGACAGAGACGCAGAAAGATAGCAACCTGAGTTGGGGGAACTGCATATAAACACGGAGAAATCAGTGCGACGTTTGGGTTGTGAGCTTCTAGGCTGTTGAGAATATTTTGGTATACAATCAATAGGAATTGTCTTTTGGTTCTTCTTCTTCTCAGGCGTCCTCCTCTTCTTCGACATTGCTCTGAATGGAAACACCAGCGGAGACGCTATGCAAAGGGAACAGAAATGCCCTAGAGAAAAAGGAGGAACCCGGTGGCCTCTTTGATCAAGGACAACAGAATTCTGGCATTGACATCACAAATTTTAAAGGGCCACCTTTGACGCCTCTATATTTCATAAAGACATTCTTAAAATATCGTACAATTCCGGAATTTCTCCCACAGAGAATTGCCAAAAACCAGCTACGACCGACCAAACAACATCCCCCAACATGGTACAACAATACTGGAGTTGTTTCGCGACAACGCGTTGAAATTTGAAACTACTGTCCAATTGTGTACTCTCTACTATACAATGGTCAATTGGTCATGAACTATATATATTCCAGTCGTGGTAATATGAAATGCAGTAGCATGTGTGTTGCAGCGGGCATTGGGCAAGCTGCGAAAGGAGAGCACTGAGCAATCAGTGAGATGGTGCATGCATAATTCTGATTAAGAAAAAAAAAAAACGAATATTAAGTTATTTATCGCTTTATTGTGAAAGAAGAGATTGACTCTTACGTACGTGTACTTCAGAAATATCAATTGCGTTTGCTCGGAAATTTCTTATTCAAGGGAATATACCCGAGTTTTAGGCTACGTTTTTAAGTTTTCGGAAGGATGGGATGAAATAATTATTAATAAAATAGTATAGAATAAAATAATTGAGTAAATATATTATTTAAAAATTTTAATAAAAAATAAAGTTTATTTATCAATTTTGTTTAAAAGATATAATAAAATAAATAAAATAAAATAGTTCCTTAATTTTTTTTTTAATATTATTGCTTGTAATATAAAGACATAAATAATAATTTTATTATTATTTAATAAATAATGTTACATAATTTTTTATTTATATTTTTTTATTTTATTTACTAATTATCATATTCAGAATTGTTGTCTAATATATTTATTACAAAATGTCTATATTGCATCAAAAAATTTTAAATGCCAAACTTAAAAAATCAAAATAAAAAATTGTTGACAAAAAATATAAAAAATAGATAAAACTAATTTACATTGTAAATTCTTTCATCCTCGTGTTTTTATTTTAAAATTTTAAAATAAAAAAAGGGTCATAATCATAATAATAAAAATTAGATAAAGTTGTGATAAGTGGACTTGGACATATTAATAATAAGATAAAGATACATTAATAATTTAATTTCATAGACTTTTTTATTTTATAATTGACCCTCCAATTTGAAAGAATATCAAAATTAAGGTTTTAGATGGCAATGAAAGATCTTAATATTCCTCCTTTTTTATTTCATTTCACCTTAAAAAAAATTTAAACTTAAATTCAATTCATTTTAATCATTTTATTTTTTATCACTTTTTTTCCAGCCATTTATTTAAATATAGCCTTAATTCCATTGTTTTATTTAAATATTCAAAGGTAAAAAACTCAGCAAAATCAACGAGGCTTAACGGTGAAATTTAAAGATATTAAGGAATCACCAACTTAATTTTATTTGCTTCGAATATTTAAAATTGATAATAATTATGTTGAAGGAAGAAGAAGCAAACTTACAGTTGTCAACTTTACGGGGAAACATGCACTATTAAAGGGGAGGATAGATTTGTGAGCATTTCCACCACATGGATGTGAATAGCCAATAGCCATCGGATTTGGTACATAGCAACCATATCCACTGGTACCACTTACTACCAGTACTACCACCACACTGTTTTGGATCCTTCAACCCATAACATTACTGTGTAAGTAGGTTGTGGGCCTGCACATTCCAGAATGCCTGGTCCACTCTGTCATGATTTCGCTTTCTCGCATATAAATGTAATAAATAGGGAAAATTATATCTAAACTGTAATGTCTTATTAATGTTTTAAGATAAGGTCTTTCTTTTTTGTTTTTATGGTCAGTAAGAAAAGGTTTTTCAAAGTAAAGGAAAAAAATTATTCTTAAATTATTCCAAAAATTTAAAAATTTAATGTTCTTTGTAATTAAATTTATACTCCTTAATTGTAATTATCTCAATTTTGAAATTAATTTTTATGAATAACTTTTATTCAATATAAAGAATATGAGACGTTGAGATTTTTTATTATATATCTGAAAATTAAGGTTATATTTAAGATTTTAAGAGATAATAGAATGAAATAAAATATAATGACAAAGAATAAAATGACAAGATATGTGCCACAACATTAATCATTTAGTGAAATAGAGTAACTTACATATTATATTTACAATATTCTTCATATAATTAAAATTTTAGTATAACAAGCTTTTATTAAAGAGGATAATATAGTAATTATATCATTACACTTTGTCATTTCCTTCTTAACATCAATTTAGAATAACAAAAAAAATAAAATTTTAGATAATAATGAATAGTCTTAGAGTATTTCTTTATCATTCTATTATATTCTAAAATAAAATTTTTAATTTATATTTATCATAATTTAGTCATTCTACCTTTTATTATTTTTTTATTGACCATCTATTCAAATATATTCTAACTTAATGGATCTTTGATTTAGGTTTTTTAAAATAAATAAAATTTGATGCCCAAATCTCTAATTAATATGTTCACCCTCCGTTAAGTATAATTTTACTTAATGATTGGCAAAAAAAGAAAGTATAATTTTACTTAATGAATAAGAGTACATTATTGTCCAAAAAAAGCCAAAGAAAAAGAGTACGTTGAGGCACTTGGTCCGAGTATAAATGGATTCACTCCCTCGTCGTTTTCCAAAATTTAAATAGAAATATCACATTGGTGATGGATGGGGCTATTTCAGATTCGTGATCTCCGTGCCCACGCTGGAGTCACGTCATACATTAATCAGCATGATTATCAGCTTCTAGACGTGGCTTGGGTAAATAAATAGGTTCACTTATTTATTGTCTTCTCAAATAAAGTAATGACAGGTGTATATACAGTAGAAAAAATACGCGTCAAGTGACAGATATTTTTTTTGCTTTTTATATGTTAAACGATCTTTTAATTAGTGGTGGGCGTTTGGTCTCTGGAGGTTGTTTGTGGTAAGGCTTTGGCGGAAAAATTAATGGTTTATTTGATTATATTTTTTGTTTTTATATTTTTACAATAATTTTGTAAAATTATTTTTTAAAATAAAAATTTTAAAAATTTTTTTGAATCCTTTGTTTTAGAAACATATTCAAAATTTTAAAAAAATACTATTTAATAAATAATTCAAAAACAAATTTTAAAAATACTAAAACCTTGTTTAGTATCAACAATTAAATTTATAATGTGCAATTATAATTTTAATTCTAATTTCATTTAAATTGAAATTAATTCAAAATTTTTATTTTTATATTTGGTCTGGATAAAGAATTAGAATATAAATTTATAATTTTAAACTTAATTATAACTTTACAATTTAGACAAAAAATAAATATTTGTTTTATATATTTTTGTGTGTTATATATTTAATATATATATATATATATACATATATGTATATGTATATGTGTATATGTAACAAATATATTTTATATGTATTTGTGTGTGTGAGTGTATATAGACATATATTTATGCATGTACAACTGCACGCGTGTATATTTGTGGATATAAATGTATATGTATGTCTATTAATACTACATATTTGTTATATGTATTTGTATATGTTAAACATATTTGCTAACAAATATATGTGAGCGTATTTGGTAACAAATATTTCTTAGTCGTGCGATAGTTATTTCTCTTATTGGATCGTAAGATTTAACATCCCACGACTCAAGGAATTTTTTATGAAAATAAAATACTTACAACCTGTTGACTTATCAAACTCGTCTATTAGGGAAATGGTAGACGCCCCACCCCCTCCACTATTTTATTGGAAAATAAAATTAATTTATAAGTAATTAATAAAATTTATTAAATTAAAAAGTATTTACAAATTTAAAATTCTATTAAATTTTCAAATATATTTATTTTATTATTATTAAAAAAATATTTACTCACTAATTCTTTTAGAAAAAAAATACTAAAAATATAATAGCTTTGTTTACTTTTTCTCCCTCATCTATAAAAGTCTCAAACTAGGATATGGAAACAAATATTTGCAGTACTAATTATTAAGTCATTTTTTATATCATATACATTAAGATTCATCTATACTATATTCAATTAAAATTTAAATTGTCTTGGTTGTATTATTTATTAAACATATGTTAAAATAATATGATAATAACTATAACGAAAACAATTGAAAGAAATATTACTAACAAAATTGTTATTAATATGTGCACTCATTGAACTAACAGTATTAATATGAATATTGACCAACTGGAATAGTGAATTCAAAGTCCTGCTTCCCGTATATTTTTAATATATGAGTGCACACACTAATATTGGATTCAAAATTATAATAATTCTAAATTATGAATTATTATATCACCACTAGAATTTCTAGTTAAAGTGCTGATATGATATTTTAAATAAGTAACCACAATCATAGTTAGAATAAAATAAAAAAACTACTGAACAATTTAAAATAATTATATTTTTTATTCACTTAATATATATAATCAATATTAATTCTTATGCCTAACTTAAAAATAGAAAAGATGCAGATTATTTAATCCAATATTTCAATTAATCAATATTCATACTAACACTTTTAATTCAATGAATGCTCACACTAATAACAATTTTGCTACTAATAATTCATTCAATTATTTTTGTATCATATTGCTTCAACATATTTTTAATAAATAATAAAACCATGACAATTAAATTTTAAATTAAATATAACATGTTGTCAAATAGATAAATCTGTAATGCATATAATATAAAAAATGGCTTAATGATTAGTACCACAAAGTTTCCCTATTATGGTTCGAGACTTTTATAATGCTCTTTTCATAAAGAGAAAAAAAAAAAAAAAGTAAACAAAGCTATTATATTTTTGGTATTACTTTTTAAAAAAATTTATTGAGTAAATAATTTTTAATAATAATAAAGTGAATATATTTAAAAAATTAATGAAATATAAAATTTATAAATATATTTTTAATATCTATATTTTTAAAATAAATTTTAATTTAATAAAATTCGTTATTATTTATATTAATATTTTTTTAAAAGGGTGTGGGGGCCACCAGAAAATGAGATAGATCTGATAAGTCTGACACAAGAACATCTCGTGCCCTGCAAGAATTAAAAAAAAAAAAAACCCCCACAATTCAATAAGACAACAACTATAAATTTCTTTATTTAAAAGGATGTTATAAACATCGTGGTGAAAAAAAAGATGATGCATGATATAAAGTATTTAATGCTTGTCTCGTCGCTTGTTAGCAAATAAACTTAGATGGAACTCTTTCTTAGACATACTTATATTCATATCTTTTTGTTATCAAAGTTTTTAATAAATATATAGTTAATTAATAATAACATAAAATATGTATAATTTAATGTAAACATTATATTATAACCATATACATCATATAATATTATAAAATTAATTTATTTATTATATTTTAATCAAAAAATAATTATGTTTACGTAAATTTTTTTTATTAATATAAAAACGTTTCTCTTCCGTAGAGTTAATAATAATATCAACGAAGGACACCACGCTTTATTGTCATTTGTCGTCTAGCCAACATACACCATTATAATTAGTAGGTAATCACATTGATTACAGTTTTTAAATATATGGATAACAACTAAGTGCGGAGATATTCAATTTTATAATGATAATAAGTGTTATTACTAGCACATTAGTTAGAAAATATCCACGCACACTATAAAAAAAGAATTGGTAATTGCGATCAGGATATTGCAATAGTTAAATATAACTATTGTTAAAATAGACATATTACGACGATGAGAAAAAGGCTGTCGTGAAACATGACATTTAATAAATTATATTTAATATAATATGTATTAATATCATATATATTTAACAAAATATAAATTAAAAATATGTAATAAATTTAATACTTGATAAATTATAAATTAATAACAATTTAATATTAATATAATAATATATAGTAATAATATGTATAATACTAATATATATTTTATAAATTATATTAAATTATTTTATATATATATATATATTAAATTCAATATCTATAATAATTATATTAATATTAATAATTAATTAATAATTTTTAATAAATATTAATATATTCAATAATAATTACAAAATATTATAATATTTTATTTCTATTTTTATATTTATATATTTAGATTTCATTAAATATTAATTAATAATTAAATATATTAATTAAATTAATAAATAATATTAATTAGATATATTATAAATCAACAATATTTTATATATTATTAATAAATGAATAATAATTAAAATCAATACCTAATATTAATTAGATATATGTTATAAATTAACAATATTTTTATATATTTATATTCCTAAACTTTACAACACGTGATCAGGACTGTTATAATGTCTAGGGATGTAGTTATATAACTTCACAACGATCTCTGTTGATCATTATAAAACCTCGTCTTTACAAGGGTCACATAGTGACTATTGTATAAGAGCCTTAACGATGGTAAGTTATAACCATCGTTAGGGCTTTTAAATTATATTTAATATAATTAAAAAATTAAATATGTAAATTAAATATATTAATTAGATATACATTATATATAAATTTATAATATAATATAATAAACATATAATATAAATAAATTTATATTAATATATAATAATAAATATATATTAAATATTTATATATTTCATATAATAATTATTATATAGTAATATCAGTTAATATATATTTTATATATTTTTTTAATATATTTATATTTCTTATTGATATTTAATATATATTTCATATATTAATATATAATATATTTATATTCCTCCACTTCACAATTTTCTCTGTTGACTAGAGGAATTGCTTTATTCCTAAGCTATAAAATCTTTATATCTATGATCCTATCTTATGTTGCAACAAGAAGCAAATTGTTTTGTAGTATAATATTTTCACATTCAATGATATACGAAAGGTTAAGCTAACACTTTTTCAATTAGGAATCATGGAAGTCATCATGTATTTGGGCTAAGTTATAAGGCAAAGTTAAGCAGTAGGTCATTGGTCTAATTTTGGCTACAATTTCAAATGGACCAAGATATTTAGGACTGAGTTTTATTGTTTTCATTGACCAACTTTAGTGATTGATGGCACTTTGAGAAACACATTATCTCTTATTTTAAATTCTAATGTCCCCTTCTTTTGTTTGCATCAAATTAAGTGGCTTCCTATTTTATTTGTAATTTTTATATTATTTATTTATTTATTATTTTATCATTATTATATATATTTCATTATTATTATTTTAATTTTTTGTTGTTCTTCCATTGAATTCAACAATTTCTTTGGCTAGAAATACAAGTAATAATGTATTTACTATCTAATTTCCATATAAATTCAATAATTTATTTATTGATTTTTCTATGAGATATATATATATATATATATGTATAAAGCAAAGTTTATTGTTGACGAGGTTCATAAGAAAAAGATTATTGAGTCCTTGTGATGCAAATGAAAAGATTTTTACTTTCGATCATGACATATATAGATAATAGAACAAAAACAAGAGACAAGTTAATTGCCTCAGCCTCAGAGGGCATTCAAATGGAGCAATATGCATCCTTTGTTGATTACCAACTCAACTTGAAAACTAAGATACAATAAAACTATATATATATATATATATATATTTATTTATAGTTTGTCTTCCTGTCAATTTTTTATAATATAATTAATATGATTTGGTCAAGTATAAGGCCATTATTGCAAAAAAATAAAGAAAATAAAAGGAAGTAAACAATCCCACACACTGGTGGATCGAAGAGTCTTGTACGAAAAAAGCTAAAATGGTGAGTTTATATTAGTAAAATGTATTACACTCATATGTTGTATGACTTTTTGACGTGTTACATTATGAAAAACAAATGTAAAAGGAAGAGCATAGGGGTCCAGTTTCTCGGGGAGATGTTTGGACTACAGAGAACAAGATGGCATATGGATCATTTATAAATGATGATGGTTAAGTTATTGGTGTATGTTCGTGAACTTTGTCATGTTATATTATTGATTTCTGATTTATTTTAATTAGTTTAATGTTGACATAAGTTATTCTTCTTTTATTTTAAACTAATATGTAGAAAAAGATAATTGAGTTCAAGGCATCTAACTCTTGTACGCAAGAAATTTTCCTGCAAGACTCATTAACACGAGCTCTAGGGACTTAGGAACATTATGAACGAGTTTAAGGAATGGGAATGAGTGTTTGAACTTCCCAAGTTTTTGTGTGTCGTACTGGTGCAATTCTGTCACCTAGACCATCTTACTATGAGCTACAAATAGAAGTTGCATCACTTGGAACTGAAAATAATAGAAAGAGACCAAATATATGCACAACGAAGAGCTCAAATTGCTAATCTAACAGCAGAACAACAATGAACAAATGAAATTGTGTTTTTTCTCCTCAGATATGTCCATGGAGATTTATCCCCAGAGATCTCATCCATACTATCTCGTGAGGTACTTCTCTAAACATTTTTATTTTCTATAAATATTGTGTTATAATGTTTTTTTTTTTTAATTCAATTTATTGCTTATCAAAGTTTGTCTTCAAATTTTAGGTACCTAGTGAGCAAGACAATGTAAACCCGCCTTTAAATCCATCGTCAATTCCTTCAATTAGGGATAATTAACTAGTTAAGATAGTTTATCATTGTTTGTTGTTAGACTTTGTAATTATTTAGTATCTTATTAAGAGTTGATTATGGTTTTATGATCAACTTTATATGTAATTATGTTAATTATGTTTATAGTTGATTATCAAGTTGGCCTTGTTGGCTTTGAGTATCATATTGTGTTATTGTGATTTGTGTTTTATCATATTTGCATGATACTGATTTAAGAAAAAAAAAAAATTGTAACCAAAAATATGAGTAGAATGTTTCTTTAAAAAAAAATATATCAACGGCGGTTTAAACTGTTGCCAAAGAAAATATGGCACCCACCGCAACAATTTAGTCACAACCATTGCAAAGATGAGTCATTACAACAATTAGAAAAATTGTCGCAAAACTATAACATTGTGATATTTTTCTTAAACATCGCAATGACATGTAATTGCAAAGGTAAAAAACAGTGTTACAAAACCATTACAATAAAACCATGACACTGTAATGATTTTAACTAGAGTTTTTTTATTGTGACAAAGATATGTCATCGTGACAACTTTTATATGAGTTTATAAAAACGTCATCCTTTCATTTGTATTAGTAGTTTATGTGACATTTTCATTTATTACCGTAAAACTACTTTATGACCGTCAATGCCCTCACAAAATTCATTTTCTTTTGTAATGATAGTTAAAGGTTATTATTAGGACGTTGCTTTCACTAATTATTATATAGTACACTAAATGTCATAAATTGAAACGTTATCCCAAAATCCTCTCCCTCAAACTCTCTTGGAACTTTATAGATATAAGTCTATCTTTGAAGGCAATCAGAAAGTCGCAAGAACAAGTTATGTATATTCTTTTCCAGATACGGAAAGATGTATCTATAATACAATATTGCAGTCACCAAATTAAATGCAGGTAAGGTGACCAATTATTCCTCTGGTGATGTTACTGATATCTATAATATTCATGCCATCGTTATTATTTTCTAGAATAATAATAAGAAATTAAGCCCCTGACCTAAGTTCAAGGACAGAATGTGATGGCGTAGTTAGGACCGCCGGAGCAAGTGAAGGTGCTTTTCTTGTCGTCGTAAGCGTAGCTGTAGGCGTCAGGGCACTTATTCTTGAAAAACTGTGAGTAATTCGTGGGTTTGCATTTGTCTGGCGTGCTGAAACTCCCAGTGCAACAATACTGAGGCTGATTGAAAGCCAAGCACGCGCTCTTGCACGCGATCACGTTCCCTCCTGACCCTTTCACTTGCAGGTCCGCCGGGCACGCCACATTGATGTTCGCCGGACAGCTCGACGGCTTGCACTGCCCGCTCCCGCCTTTCGGAGCTATGGACATGGGGACGTTGAACCCGTCCACGTTGCTCACGTCGTAGAAATCTTGTCCTTTGTTCGCCGCGACGGTGAGTTCGATCAGGGTTGCCGGTGGGGCCGCACCTGCTCCGTTGCAGCCAACTTGACCGGAGCCGCAGTCTGCGGTGGCGCAACTGAACTTGCCAGAGCTAGTGGAGCAGCCGGTTCGAGCCCAGAACCGGCCCGACCATGGAGACGGCACGTTCACGGTTTTGGATGCTCCGTTTGCTAACTCGAACCCGGTCGTGGACAATTGAGGCTTTTGATCACCGGTAAGCGTTCCCGGCCATACTGTGTACGGGCACTTGTTGGTGAAAGTGATTGTGGCCGCTTGAGCTCCTGCATGAAAAGTTCATATGGTGTTCAATTAAGTGCTAGTATTTGACAGTATTCGAAATCGCTAAAATGTGTATATATATATACATTTAATATTTGACGCTGGTGTGCTATTAACTGAATACGTGCTACTTGATGAGATTACTTAGAATGTGAAGGTACCCGCATGAAATTAATGAAATAAGGAAGAATGCTTGGAAAGAAAAGAAAGGGAAAGAGGTTTATTGCGTACCATAGAAGAAGAAAGCCAGAGCAAGGGAGAGAGCAAGAGGGGTATTCATCATGTGAGAGAGTGAAGGTATTAGGTATATGTCTGGATGTGAGGATGAGACATGGATAAGGAGGACAAGGATATATGTATATATAGGCAGTGAGGTTTGAAACGTCAGAGATGGACCTGTGGTACGTGGTGTGTTATCCAGGAGATTTATGGTCCATTTGAGCTGCCGTGTACGCATTAAGTATTGAAAATTCATCAAGACTCCGCCCCGGACACCCAAAACAAAAAAATGCCTGCCATTAATATTCAAGGAGTAGCCCAATAACCCCATAGTATCAATGTTTTTTGAATATTTAAAATTAAATAATAATTTTTTAAAATTTAAATTAACAAAGAGAAGTAGTGATATCTCTTATATACATATATGTTTTAATATTTTTAGATCACAAATTAATTGTGTTTATCTTTAATAAAATTTTTATTTTTACATTTTATATTAAATTGTTGTTTAATATGAATAAGTATCTGTCGTAGCTGCAGAAACAATCCAGTGTTAGTGACGATATATGAGATTCAATTTATCTGCGAAAGGAAATGTTACAATCAAGTACATAATGACAATGTCTACCAAGAAAGTTCAAATGGAGACATTAATTATACTCGTCCCTTGTTTTAAGGAGAGGCGTTTAATTTTATTTCTTTAGTTTGTCAATTAATATACCAACTTTTTACCATAAATTAAGATTATGTTTGGAAGTTGAAAAGAAAGAGTAGGAAAAAAATTTTAAGAAAATGAAAAAAAAAAAAGTTTAAAGAAGTGAAATTTTAAACAGTTATTTTCTTTGCTAAGTTGTTAAGAATATGATTAAATTACGCTTTTTTAGACTCTATGGCTTTAATACTATTTAGTTTGATCTTTATAATTAAATAAAAAAAATTTCATAGAATAAGCATTTTTAATTACGTAGCGGCCAAAATAATTCTGTCAGTACCTCGTTAAATTTTACTAACATTATTATGTACTATATATATGTCAATTTAAATCAAATAATTCAAAATATATATGAATTAATTTTATTTTAATATTTAAATTTTCAATTTTATTTTGTGTAAAAATAATACATATTTTGAGTATCAAAATAATATATGATTGAGAGTAAGTTCAAAAGTTTTAAGACTAAGAACTTAATTATAAAATTTTAAACAATAAGAACTAAATTGAGAGCAGAATAATATTATAGAAAATAAAAGAATAATATAACCTACTTTTTTTTTCTCTGAAATATTTTAAATTGAAAAACTTTAAGATATAAAGGAATTAATAGCTTTTAAAAAATTTTCTTTTTTGTTTCTATGATTGAAATGAAATTTTCCATAAAATAAATTTTCTTCAACTACTTTTATTTAAACATACCCCGTATATGATTACTGAAAAAAGGAGAGTCGATCAGTAATTTTTTCCCCTCATATCAATTTGCAATCCTTGATCAAATTGCCTTAGAAAAATTTCCTTCTTATGCTTTAGTCAACCATGATAAGGTTTGTTACATGGATCTTCTATTTCCCAGAAAATAAGTCGTTAACTTTTTTCGTCAATTTTATCAACCTTGTTAGATCTTTGATAGTTTAAATTAAAAAAAAGGTCTTAATTATAACAATGCCTTTTATATAACTGATTACCCTCTTCCATAATTAAAGATACGGTATGCACACCAAAATTAAGATGTGTTGATACAGTGATCATCGCTTTGTTGGCAGTGCATGCAAAGGTAGTTTGTATTTTCCTTAATTATGCGAAAATTAAATAATTTATACTTTTTGGACAAACATCAAACTTTTTTTTTTTTCTAAATATATATAAAAATCATGTTGCGACATGGAAAAGCATGTGATACTATCATATCAGTCGTTTTCTGCTGTTAATTTTCGTGTAATTTTTTCATGGTTAATTGCATCATTTTATTTGTTATTGGAAACCCTATCATATCCTTTGGACGTAATTTTTTTGGTCCCTAGCTTTCTGCGTCATCAAAAAAGAAAAAGGGCATACAGATGAAAACTGGATTCATGCATAAATTAGACCCTAAAAAAAAGGCATGGTCACGACTCTTCCCATTCATATATAGCGGTTCTTTTTCAAACCTAACATTCCTTAATTTCCATTACTTGTCCAATTAAAAAGAATTTGATTCCCTTGTGTCTATTTTTCTCAAGTTGCTGTCAGATTAAAGACATAATACATATAATAAGTGATATCTACTGTTTAACTAGATCCCACATATTTAAATGAAAGTAAATATCATTTATTCTATATCCATCAAAAGTTATTATTACCTTCGTGCTAAATTATTACTGTAAGCTTCTCACAGTTAACTGCTATTCAATAATATTCATATTGCACTTCAATATATATATATATATCAAATATCAATTATTACTTACAATTCCATATTCAATTTTCGTTGGGGTGAAAAGTGGTCTATTTTGTAATATATATAATAAACTCATAATGATATTAATTAGTGAAATGGATCTACAGTAATGCGCAGGGGATACATTTAGTGTGAAAAAGAAAGGAGGAGGGAAAACGGGCAAATTTTGTTTTCTTCTTATTTCTTTCTTCCTCTAAATTTATGTTAAATGTTAAACCAAATGCAAGAAAGTTCGATTAGACTTTGACGAGCAAAATTAATAGTGATCTAGATTTTCATAAACTGAGTCCATGGTGTTTTAGTAGGCGGGTGAGAGTGGGCATTGAACATAATGCAGCCGCTTTCGCATAATGTATTCAGTCAGTAGATCATTCATTTGTCTATCTAAGAATCAAACAACACCAGCCATTAATTTCTCCCACACAAATTTCCTGTTTGTTTCCCAAGAAAGTGACGGTAAAAAATTGTTGAACCAATTGTTTGTTTATGTAAGAATAAAGAAAAGGCACCATTATTTATTATTGGCGGCCGGCTAACCCCTCTTCTCTTCTCTAAAATGACACATGCACTATTAATTCCTGAAAATATACTATATATATGGTATATATTTATATCTTGGGCCCGAAATTTGTGGGAGGAACTTAGGAGCATTTGACGTCACTTTTGAATTGACTCCATTTACTTCAAAGACCTTAGTGAATGCGTGAGGCTATTTGCTTTCCATGACTTCAATTCCTCCTTTATCCTTACTCCATATTGATTCAATTAAATGTTTGAACATTCAAAGCACCGCTAACTTGGAATTAAAGTCTTGTATATGGAATCGAACTCATGACCTTTTACTGTCTAGCAATCCACGTCGGTCATGTGAGGATAAACTCAATGTTAGTTTCAAACTGGACCGTAATTAGTTGATTATATTACCTACTCAACCGTGTTGGAATGAAACAACGGTCTTGGATGACAATGATAAACAATGCTAGCTACGCACGAGGTAGGATATATTCATATTCATTTGGAAATCTGTAGGTGTTTCCAGAATAATCACATCAATGAAAGAAAACACACGTTTGTTATACCATATATATAAATACATGTAGCTGGATCATTTAGAAAATCTTACCGTAGAGTCTGTAATAAAATGTGAATCACAAAATTTTAATCTAATGGTTCATATTTTATTTATTTATTTAAAATAAAAAATAAAATGTGAGTTATTGAATTAAAATCTAATAGCTTACATTTTACTACAAATTCTATAATAAGATATATTTACTGTAGATAATCTACAAACATACATACACACATATAATATATTTTTACCATTGGTACGTATAATATTTTTATGGCAATTTTTAATTATCTATCAAATTAAACATGAGCATCTTAATACCTTTTCCCTAAACAAGTCATCCAAGTAGGCATTCTAGAGGTCTAAAATTCTTATTTTATAAAAAATTTTGTTTAATTTAACATTTAATTTTTTAAAAAAGTAATTTTTATCCATCAAATTTAATCATTTGAATAGAAGTAAAATAAAAAATTTGCTTTTATAATGATAACTAAACTCAATTTTAGTATATAAGTTTAAAAATATAAAGTACAGTTATACAAAATTATATTTAACTCAAGTCAATTTTAAAAATTAAATTGATGAAAAATCACTTTTACATATTTTCAACCCATGCACGCTATCGATGTCTATCGGCTATCCTTGGCATCAGCATTAGCGCTTTGATATTTGTGCATCGTGGCGTTCCCTTCTCTTATCAATGCTCTTCCTTTTTCTTCATGCCTTTTGAATAAATATTTTTATACCTATCTTTTCATAATTTATTATCGAATAAATATTTATCAAATTTTTGTTTTCTTTTTCATTTAATCTTTTAATTTGCCATTTGTGACAAATCTGAAAGTTCTTTTTTGACTTTCATTCCATCTCACTGGCGGATTTAAAAACTTATATATATATATATATATATTTCTAATTTTGCAAGTGGGCTTTTGGCTTCTTCCGAATTTGTAAGCTTAAAACCCATGTACTGCTGGAAAATTTGTCAGATCTAATACTTTACAAAAAAAAAAAAACTGGAGTTATGTCTTTGTTACAAAACATAGCAATTAATTTAATCCCAAAATGTGGATGAACAAAGCTATTATTCATCCTTTTGTTCAACCACAAAAGAAAAAAGGATGATTTGTTCTAGTATTAGATTTTAAAAGTTTACAACTGTTGTAAGTTTGGATGGATACTATTATATGAAATATATATATATATATATATATATATATATATATATATAAGGAAGAAAGAACATATTAAATAGCACAATTGCATATACCTTGATATAATTAAAGATATACCATAAGTTTCTAGATAAAATATATTACATGTGTCCAAAATTTTGTTGTATTGGTTTACCTTTCATCAATGAAAGGCCACATAAAGATAAAAAGTCATCTTTACCTAATTAATATATGGGATTTCAAAAAGTCTAGTCATCATACATTAATCTAGTTGTAGTCATGACCTCTAACCATATATTGAGATAGTTCGTCTGTTATTAACTTTTCTTAAAATCATAGAAACTTCAGTCGGACTAAATACTTTGATATTAAGTTCCTATTTGTTAAAAAAAAGATTGCTGAATCTCAGACTCATTTGCTTCACATTCCTAATGAACATATGTTGGCGGAATTATTGACCAAATACTTACTTGTAAGAGTATTCAAGAATCATGTGACTCAAATGGGTGTTATTAAAAATTTTAATGTAACCTTGATTTAGTGGGAGTCTGAATAAAGTTCTTAAAGAACTTTTGAATTGTAATATGACATCTTGAATGTTACTTTGTAACCCATTTTATTCAGATAATGAAACTTATTTATGGAAATGCTAATATTACTTGATTTCTTATCGGTTTTAGTGATCTTTGTGTGTAGTTTTATTTCTGAATTTTGTATGATTTATAAATATACACATATCCATGTGTTTATGTGAATATTAATTGCCTAATTATGTATTTGTTTATTGACCTAATAATTTAATTATTGCTATCAAAGTGGAAGATTGTTAGAATAATTTTGATATTCTATGGATTAACATTAATCATTATATTAGATTAATATCTTGTTATTACTGATTAGGCAATTGATATTATAATTTGTAAACTATGAATGGACTGGATTTTATTTTAATTTGTGGATAAATAGTAATGGGTTCGATTATCCATAAGGCCACTGGGCAAAAACCCAACCCACAACCCAAGAGCATTAGTAATCATCCCATCAGATTACTAATTTGAGATTGTTACCCAGAGAGCTTTAATTGGATCATTTTTCTGACTAATTAAATAAGAAATTATTTTAAAGATTATGAGAATTTTATTTTAATAATATTAAGTAATTATATTATTAAAATAAAATTCTATAAATTGCACACTGATGCCTTAATTTTAAGACACACAATACGATCACTCTCTCTCATACCGTCAAACACTCAAAGACTCTTTTGAACATTGAGGGTTGAAATTATCCTGACTCAACTAGTACACATCACAATTATATCGTCTTCATCAGGTCAAATTTTAATCAACTATTATCCCTATATTTTCTGTTCATGCATTATATTCTATGATTGAATAATTACATGATCCAATTATGTTTGAACATTAATCTAGTTGCAGTCAAGAAATTGTCGCGCAATTTGCTACATTAATTATAGATGGCATCACGATCAGTTAAATTATATGGTTTCCCATATAAGGTAAATCGCAGACAAATTAATATTCTACCATTATTTTTCTCGCCTTTGAATACTCTAAATTTTAAGAGGAATTCCATGCACTTGGAGAAAAAGTGATGCAAAAGAAAAAAAAACCCAGTCGGAATATGTATGAAGTTCAATTTTTTTTCACTTACTCTTTTTTTAATCTATCTATTTTATTTAAATCGCAGGCAATGTTTTTGTTTAAGGAGCACAGGATCCAAACTTATTTTTTCTCACTTATAAAGGAAAATATGATGATTTTACTGTAAATACATTATCAAATGATGAGGTCAATTATTTAAATATTTGGATAATTTATAAATATTAACATGCGTAAACAAGAGCGAAAATTAAAAATATATTTTTTTATGTATTTGTTATGAAGTTTTAAATAAAAATTTGTTTATATATGTTGTGTTTTCATTACATAATTTGATAATAAAAAAGCTATAATTAAATGTAATGCTAAAAAACACACCTAACAATAATCATACACGGCCAAAAGTTTATTTAACATTGGAGATTATAAACTATAATTGTTTAAAATTATAAATAACTAATTATAAAATTTCAAATTATAGAAACTAAATTAAAAAATAAACAGAATTGTTTGATCAATAATAGTAAGCTAGTTGAACTCAAATCCATTGTAATATTATTCATATGTTGTAGTCATTCAATAGTAATAGTACAATGTGATAACTTATATTTAATATTTAAAAGGTAAAATTAAAAATTTTTAGTTACCAAAATTAATAATTTTTATTTCACGACTACAAACTATTTAAAAATTTGATTCAATTGTTACAATTAACTTAACAACACCTACGATTGAAAAACTCAACAACATCATATCCATTTTAGATTATCATTTGTTTGACAATTTAATTGTTTACTTTCAGCTATAATTATTATAATTTATTTGAATGAAAATTTTAAATTATTTATAGCTTAGATACAATTTTTTAAAAATTATCTATTTTAATAACTAAAAATTATTGTTTTAATTTTAAAATATAAATAATTAAGTAATATTATTAATTAATATGAACTGTTGAATATCTACAAAATATAAATAACAACAATTATCTTGATTGTAATAATCATATTCAAGTAGGAATAAAAACAGGTAATTGATCAACCAGATTAATTTATTTCTTATTTCATCCCATTTAGGATCCTTTATTTATTGAATTAGTATAATCCTCTTTCTCCTTTCATGGGCAGAACTTAACAACGTAGTTGGGTGAACCGGAACAGTAAAAGTGCTTTGGCGAGTATCGTAAGGATCAAAATAAGCTTGAGGACACTGTTCCTTGAAAACCCTCGTATAGTTGTCCGAAACAGGACGCGATTTAGTGAGCCCCGCAACGCAGCAATATTGTGGCTTATTGAAGGCCAAGCACGCGCTCTTGCGAGCGACGACGCTCCCATCCAAGCTTTTCACCGCCAGCTCCGACAGACAAACCAAATTGATGTCACGCGGACAACTCGAGGACCCATATGGACTCGACCCGCCTTGGGGAGCTATGGAAACCGGCATGTTAAAGCCATCCATGGTGGCGACATCGTAGAAATCTTGTTGGCCAACATTTGCAATAGCGAATTCAATCAAAGTCACGGGTTGCTTAGCATTCGACCCGTTTCAAGCTAGCCGGCCGATTCCGCAATCGCCGCTGGCACAGGTGAATCTTTTGGAGCTGTCAGTGGAGCATCAGGTTCGGGCCCAGAAGTGATCCGTCCAGGGAGATGGGGTGTGGAGAGACTACGGCGTTTCGGGTGCCAACTGGAAACCAGAGGTTGATAATTGAGGCCTTAGATTAAGGAGGGTTTAGGCTCCTGGCCATACGGTGTAGGGGCAACTGTTCATGAAGGTTATTTTAGCAGAGCGACTTGATGTTCCTAAGAAAAGAATACAAAGAAAATACTCAACTAGCGATTTAGTTATTTCAATAACCAACCCCAAAGTTGATAAATAGAATCAGAATAACCAAAGACGTCTGAATTATTGGTTTTCTTCTGGGAAGAAAATGGAAGATGGAAAACACATAAGGAAACCGAAGGGTACCTAAGAGGAGGAAGAAGAAGGAGGCTAAACTGAGGCAATGGAGTAGTGGGGTGGACATATTGGAGTGAGGGAGAAGAAAAGGGGTGAAGAGCGAACTTTTTGGCAATGAAATTTTGGTTATATATGTAGGCGTTGTGTTACATCGCAAGGGAAAAGCATCGATGGAGCAAGAATGGTAGTAGGATTTGATAAAGATTGCTTGCGGTTCTCAACCAAACCAAAAATAACACAAGATTGCTTGTCGTTTAAGAGTCGAAGACTGAAGAGTTAAATGTCTGAAAAGGACTGCCACGTCCGTACCTTGCATCCAAGTGTTGAAAATACATATATTGGATTAATTTGGAAAAACTATGTATAAGTTTTGTTGTCCTATTTAAGAACTTTAAGATTTTACCTGAAACTCCTTTTATTGTAATAAAATCTTAGATTCATTCTTGCAAACAATTTTAACAATTCATATCAAATGATTGAGGCTTTTTAAAAATTTTTTTACACACAATATATTTTTAATGAAAAATCTAATGACAAATATATATAAATTTTACAGCACTTTCTATAATAAAAGAAATTCAGGACATAAACAAAAAAAGAAAAAAGATAATTGGTGATCCTCTTTTGTCTCGTTGCAAGAATAATTAAGCCACCAATGATAACGGGTGGCTGGATCTCATTCGGGAAGGGAGGCAAAGAATGAAAAGCTGGGCCCTATACCTAAATAAGGAGTATACCCAAACATAGCCAAAATGTTTGTACCCAGCATATACATATATTTATACTTCTCCTGCGTTATGGAAAAACCCATAACAGTAAGGAAGACGAGAACCAAGAGGGGCTCCACAATTTGATTAATCTAGATTGAGGCTATTGTCTCCATGGCCATACCTTTAACCACCCTCTTGGCCTCGTTCTTCCTCTTTTTTGTTGCACTTCCACTTCCTCATGTCCGTGCAACGCTACCTGCAGGTGCAGCCCCATGGAAGAAAGCCCATGCTACCTTTTACGAAGGAGGCTCCGGAACATTCGGTATATATATATATATATATATATATATATACTTTACATATAATATTCTTTCTCAATTCTAAACCCTCAGAGATCAATGATCAGCATATACATAAATATATATATATATGTATATATTTATATTTGGAGTAATATTACTGCATGCAGGAGGAGCTTGTGGATACGATGATGTCGTAAAACAAGGGTATGGGCTGGATACGGCGGCAGTGAGCACGGTTCTATTCAACCAGGGACAGGCATGCGGTTCATGTTACGAAATCCGATGTGTGGACTCTCCTCAGTGGTGTAAGCCAGGCCAACCCACAATTCAAGTCACTGCCACCAACCTCTGCCCTCCCGGCGGCGAACAGTGGTGCAGTCCTCCCTCCGAGCACTTTGATTTGGCCAAACCTGCCTTTCTCAAAATCGCCGAGTACAAAGGTGGGATCGTCCCTGTCGAATACCGCAGGTCAGGCCTGGTTTTTAAGGATTACTGTCATGTTTTTTTATTCTTCCTAAATTATAACACGTAAAAACATGTTATATCTTATATGTTGTCATATATGCCTTATTTTATATTTGATGCATGAGATATGGTGTTGGAATATGTAGGGTACCATGCAAGAGGGCAGGAGGAATTCGATTCACCATAACAGGGAATCCTTACTTTAACTTGGTGTCGGTGTGGAACGTGGGAGGAGCTGGAGATGTAGTAAGTGTGCAAGTGAAGAGTGGCAACTCAGAATGGAGGGACTTGAAGCGAAATTGGGGTCAGAAATGGGAGATTAATACCAAGTTGGTTGGAGAGGAATTGAGCTTCCGAGTCAAAACTAGTGATGGCAAGTTCTCAACCTCAACCTCCATTTGTCCCAAGACTTGGCAATTTGGTCAGACCTATGAAGGCCAAAACTTCCTTTAGATATTAGCTATCACCATTTCACTTGATTAATTCCCTCTTCCTCTTCTCCTTCCTCACTACATTTATGTCTCTATCTTGGATCTCTACCTGCGTTTACTCTACTTGTATAGTAGGTAGGCATCGTATTGTTTATATGCGTATGGCTTCCCTGGCCAAGTGGGAGAAGAAATTGTACCACACATAATTTGGTGTATCAATTAAGTTATTTTATTCTTTTGGTACTTGACAGATTTCTAGTTATAACTTATTACAATCCACAATGTTCTTCATCACTGGATCACTTAAAGGACAATTTCGGCGCGCTATCTTTAATGACAACATATCTTGTGTCATCAACTTTGATATATAATACAAGTTCTAAGAATAAAATTGTTATGGCTAAGAGGTATTATAATCTCCGTCTTGAGACTAATTTAGCATGTTAAAATTTCTTATTCCTATTAGATTTTTAATTAATCCCTGGACTCAGATCCCTTTGCTTTGAAAAAACAATTTGTTCATATAAGATCACAAAAGGTAAACAAAATTTTCAAACTATTAATTATAATTCAATTCAATAACTATTTAGATGATAGTTTAAATATATTAAATTGATTAATATATATGCACACACATGCACTGGACATGAGTTCGAGTTTGAAATAGGATAGGTATTAAATTATCCAAATCCGAACCTATAAAAGTATGTACAACCCAACCCAAACTAATAAATTTTACTAATGAAATGCCTCATCTATTCAAATATTCAAGTTATCAATGAAGTATTAATTAAATTCCTCGGTAATTTGTGATGTTAATTATATATAGCAGAGTAAAGATATATTTAACCAAGTAATCCTTAAATTGAGCGGGACTAGCCGGAAAAAATATTCTCCAACAAAAGATTTACCGAAACTAATAGAGATCCGGATCTAGTGTATTTTAGTCAAAATGCGCAAATTTAACTATTATTATCAAATTAAAATTAGATAATCACATACGATAAAATATTTTTGCATGAACTACATACAATTATCTTAAAATTTTAACAAATGATGTAACAAACGATGTAACTACATAATCCAATAGCTCATAGGCAATGACACGGTGGACTAGATAGACCCAAAGCCTGTTAAAAACTATATGACTCCCGAAAATAGACCCAAAGGAAAAAAAAGAGAATACGCTTACTTGTGTAGTTTCTCAAGCTCAAATCATATTGGCTCAAAGGGGAATGTGCACTTAATGCCTATGGGCTTGCACTCGTGTTAAATTATAATTTTACATGTGTTTAATTTAGATTATGCAAGAAAGGTAGTAATGAATCTAGAATTTGATTTCAATTGAGACAAAAATTTTTAAATCAAATATTTGAATTAAAGAAGATAAATTCTTACCATCTAAAGAAGGCGAATTCTTATAAATTAAAGAACTAAATCAAGAATATAAAATAAGATTATATATAAAAGTTAAAATTTTAAAAATTCAAGGAGGAAGACCATCCCAAGCCTCTTTGGATTCATCGCTCATGAAAACCAATGATAATTCAAAAATTTGTACAACTTATATAGACTATTCCTAAATGAAAGCTTTAATTCTTTTATCTTGTTAGAAATATTTGGAGAAATGTGATTATATTCAATAACTATGCATGGAAACTTCATATCATGATCTCAATCAAGTCATAGTAAAATGACAAGCAACTTATTTTATGTCTTTGTTTTTTTTATTTTTTGTACATGATCTTTGATTCAAAGAAACAACAGCAGTACAATGTGCGAACAAGAGAAAATAAAAGCTAAGACATGAAAAAAGACTGTAGCAACTACAAGAAATATCAAAGGCATTAAAGAAATAGAAAAACATAAACCAAAGATATAAAATGCTTTGTATTATGCAAGCTCCACTTACTACACTTTAACCAATACTAGTTCTTGCATTAAGTACCTCTGAAGAACAATAGAAACCAAAGGGGATAGAGGAGAAGACTCTTAACTAGACGGGCACATCCTCCTACCATCATGCTTGGCTATCAAGTTAACAGCCAAGTTATTCCTAAGAATGCATTCTAAGGAGAAAGAAGCAAAATTATTGCACAACACTCCTATTTAAACAAGAACTACCTTACATCTCCAATCACAACATTTACTAGAGTTAGAAATGGCATCCAGTAAAGCTTTGCAATCAACTTCAAAAATATTGTTCAATAACCCCATATCAAGTGCCATATTTAGCCCCTTTTTGAGTGCAAGGGACTCAGCCATGAAAGCAGAAGATACCCTGCAACGATAGCCACATAATTCTACAATTTCCTTGAGCTAATTCCTAATGATAATTCCAATCCCAAATAACACCATGTCCTTCTTGAAGCATACATTAAAATTACTTTTAAGACAATTAACAGGTGAGGGATTCCACCTTATCTCTGGCATAAGGCTATCCAACAAAGCATGATGACTGTGAGGAAATAATTTATTGGTGCTATGGTATTCAGAGGTGTGTTCAATAGCTATACTAAAAACCCTATCTAGGTAAGTTCTTGCACCTTCAAACACCAAGGAACATTTTCCTTTCCATATGAACCAGCACACATAAGCAAATAATGCAAGATAGAAAACAGATAAATGCAATTCAAAGAGCACACTTGATAACTACGCATCAACTATATCTATTCCACATAAGTGCATTCTTAAAGTGAAAAGGCTAGAAAACCATACTGTACACACCCATTCATATAAAAAAAAGCATATGTTCCACAGTTTCTAATTCATGTAAACAAGGACATAATGGACTAAGATTAATGTTTCTTTTACATAACTTTTCTTTTATGGATAAGGCTCCAGGACAAGTGTGCCACAACAAGTGCTTAATTTTAGGAGGGACTTTGATATTCCAAAAGCACTTCCGAAACTCAATAGGTAATTGGAAAGATAAGCTAGCAACATGCAAATCACTGAGATTGGCTCTATGCATTGCTAGTTGATATCCTCTTTTAATTGTGTATTCACTATTGTTTCCCTTAGTCCAACAAAGGCGATCTTGTACACCAATTATAACAATAAGTATTCTCTTTATTAATGTTATCTCAATGCTTGTAAGCTACCCTGAGATTAAAGAGAGGTCCCAATGCCCCCTGTCAATAAATTCAACCACATGATAACCCTCTAAATCTTCACATTGGGCCCTACCATGTAGACGGTGATAAGCTAAATTAAGAATCCAAGGATTCTTCCAAAATTCAATATTCTTTTTATCACCAACAACCTAACAGAGATCTTTAGCTAAGAAGTCCTGAACTTCTAGAATGTTGGACTAGGCCCAAGATGACTTTGCACCCCATTTTATGTTGAGAAAAAAAGAATTACGAAAATAAATTCCTTTGAGAATTTTGACCCACCATTCATTTGGAGAATGTAGCAAATGCCAAGCCTATTTAGTCAAGAGGGCTAGATTAAAGTACCAGAAATCCTTAAAACCCAAACCACCATGCCTTTTAGTGTGGGCTAATTTCTTCTAAGCAACCCAATGAATGCATCCTTCATCCTGTTTTTGTCCCCACTAGAAGTTAGAGATCATACTATTTAGTTCTTGACATACCTTTTTTGGAAATAAAAAGCATGACATAAGATAAGTTAGTATTGCATTTGCTACCACCTTGATTAACACCTCCCTAGCCACTGGGGAAAGCATGCCATTCTTCCAACCTTGTACTTTGTTAAACACTCTCTCTTTTGAAAAGCCTAGTACCTCTAATTTAGATCTACCCCACATAATTGGTAGCCCTAAATATTTTCTAAAGAGAAAGATGAAGAGACACTTGAAAGTTGAGCAATCTCCTTCTTAAGGGGAGAAGAAGAGTTACCAAAGAAAAAAAAAATACAAGATTGATCAATTGCCTAGAAATAGCAATAATCATGTAATATTTCCTTAATGATTTAGTAGTTGTTCTAGTTGCCTTGAGGAAAAATAAGGAGTCATCTGCAAATAAACAGTGAGAAATTATTAGGCATCTTCTTAGCAATTTAATTCTCTTTAGCCTCCCATTATCAACACCTGCCTTCACTATTTGAGATAACACATTAGCTACAATTATGAATAGGTAAGGGGATCAGGGGTTGCCCAGCCTTGAACCCCTTTGAGGCAAAACATCAGTAATCTTCTTGCCAAAGATTAGCAAATTAAAGTCCACAGAAGAGACACATTCCGTGATTCTATCCACTCACGGGACACAAAAGCCTATTTTCAACAAAACTACTCTAAAAAAATCCCATTTAACTCTATCGTATGTCTTATTCATATCCAGCTTCAAAACTAGTTCATATTGACCACCCTGATTTTAAGTAATGAAAGACCTCATATGCCACCAAGATATTGTCATTAATCAACTATCCCTAGAGAAAGACTCTTTGATTCTTAGCGATATAGGCTGGAACATTTTTTCTTAATCTATTACTCAACTTTTAAAATGATCTTGTAAGAGAAGTTGTAGAGGCTAATTAGTCTAAAATGACTTACTTGTTCTGGGAAATCCACTTGAGGGATCAAGATCAAGTTGGTCAAGTTTAGCCTCCTTAATGATGAGCCATGTGCAAAGAAATCCTTTACAAATCTACACACCTCTTCACCAACAATCTCCCATGATGTATGATTGAAAACACCTAACAAGCCATCTGGTCTATGAGCTTTAAGATCACCAAGGTTAAAGGCTGCCTTCTTTATTTTATAGTCAATAATAAGAGACAACAAATAGGAGTTATCAGCACTATTAGCCACAAGCAACACACAATCTATTACATGAGAAAAATCCTTTCATCCACTAGATAAAAAGATATTTGAAAAAAAAAAGAATTAAACTCCCCAGTAATTATTAATTGATCCTCAACCCAAGAGTCATTATCCATTTTCAACCTTAATATTTTATTCCATTGCGTGCACTGAATGGTAACAAAATGAAAGTATTTGGAATTCTTATTACCTAATTTCAGCCATTGGATTCTGGAACATTGTGCCCAATATTTCTCTTCCCTAGCCTAGATTAATTAAATATCCATTTTCAATGGAGTCAACCTAATAACAGTATCATCATCCTACCTCCTATCATTATACCATTGATAATCAACAAGTAGTTTGTCTATTAGTTTCCTATTGTTAAGGAATTCCACCATGCTCCACTTTGTCAAGGCATGTTTTGTTTTCTCCAAGTTTCTCAAGAAAAAATATAACACACAAAATTACCAAACCAATGTCACTCAAATGTCTATCAATAATAGATAGGTAATCAACATGTTCAATCCACGTCTTCTTAAACTTTAAAATCTAAGGAGTTTTAATAATGCAGTAATAAAAAAGAGTGGTAAAAACCAAATGGTTCAAGATGAAATACCAGAGAATGTCTCTCTCCACTTGCCATTGCATATTGCCCTATCCAGACACTTTTTGATATGAGCTGTCCCCAATCTTCAATTAGATTATGTTAATCAAGGGCCATTAAAACTAAAATCCAACATATGGTAGTTAGACCTAAAGGAATAGAAGTTGAAAAGCTCTACAAGGATCTACAATAGCCCCTAACCTTTTTAGAATTTTATAAGAAGTCATTGAAATCTCTCGAGTGATGAGAACTTTGACACAGACATTTAGAAAAGATGTTTACTACTCCAGTTAAGCAAGCATATTTTTTAGAATCTTGAAAACATATCACTTGCTTTAGTATACTGCACTATTGGTATTTTAGATGCTTTAAAATTTAGAAATGAGATATCAGTTATACTACTGTCTTCCATTATTGAAACTAAAAAGTATTTAGAACAAGAAAATATGAATGGGTCATCTCTGTTATTTTTTTTCTCTCTGGGTATTATCATAATATGTTCTTGAATTAGATTTTTTTCTTAATTGCAAAAAAACTATTACCTTAGCAACTAGCAAATTGATTGTTCAATGGTTTCTTTAAAAATAGCAAGGAGTTGATATTTTTATGATAATGGCTTTGTTAACGATTAAATGTATAGGTTGAAATTAAAGATATTAGTTATTTTCACTGTTTTAAACCATGTGAAGTACACATTGTCCTGTTAATTGGCTAGATGAATGTAAGTAGTCAACAATCCCAAAGAGAAGGCCAATCCCAAGTTAAAAACAGGCCTTCTTCCAATCTAAACCCAATAACTACAAGACTTAACAATACCATAGCTTCTACATCTACATTTGGTATAGAGTCTACTATGGTAGGTGAAAAGAGAAAACTTCATCCACAAAAGTCTAATGTATGGGATCATTTTATAAAATTCCCATTAGAAGAGACCAATCGGGAAGTTTGAGCTACTTGTAATTACTATAGGGCTTCATATGCTTGTGACCCTAACAAACATGGCACAAACTCCCCAAAAAAATCTAGGAAGATGTTAGAAGCATCTAAATAGGGCTCAAAAGAGATCCCAATCTATGTTAGCCTATTTGACCCCACCAAAAGCATCTCAGCTAAGAATATTGGTCCCATACACATATAATGCTGATGAGTGCTAAAAAACTATGGCTAAATATGTGATATATGACAAGGTGCCATTTCGGGCTGTGGAAAGGTATGGGTTTAGGAGTGTATTGAATTAATTGGAACCTAGATTTCTTACTCCCTCAAGAATGACTATTGCTAAAGATTGTTACAAAATCTATCTTCAGGAAGCTAAGAATCTCAAAGATTTCTTAAAAAAATCATGTAACCATGTTTGTTTGACAACATATACTTGGACATCAATGCAGAACTTCAACTATATATGTTTCATAATTTATTCTATTGATGAGCACTGGAGATTGTGAAAAAGGATCCTAAATTTTTGTCCTATTGAAAATCATAGGGGTAATACCATAGGGAAAGCCATTGAGAAGTGTTTGCTTGGGTAGGGGATTGAAAAGGTGTTCACATTAACGATTGATAATGCAAGCTCTAATGACATAATAGTTATGTATTTGAAGAAACATCTAAAAAGTTGGAATGGGTTAGTCTGTAGGGGAGATTTTTTATATGTAAGGTGTTACGCTCATATTTTAAACTTGGTAGTAAACAATGGGTTAAAGGATTTGCACAATTCTATTACTGCCATTTGAAATACAATGAGATATGTTAGGCCTTCTCCTGTGAGATTGCAAATGTTTAAAAGTTTTATAAAGACATAAAAAATAGAGTCAAAGAGTTTGATGTGCTTGGATGTTCCAACCAAATGGAACTCCATTTACTTGATGTTGAAGCATGTTGTAAAGTTCTAGAGGGTATTTGATAGAATAGAAGACAAAGATAAGGGGTTTAATGAACACTATAGACAAGATACGCATTGAACAAGGTTCAACCAATGCTTTAGATTGGAGTAATGCATGTATAATTGTGAAGTTTTTTAAGTGTTATATGACATGACATTAAGATTATCTTGATTGTTGCACGTAATAGCAAATGCCTGTTTCCATGAAATTGCACATGTTTAAACCTTGTCACTTGTAAGTTCTGTGCATCAGAATCCAGTTATTGGGGAAATGGCTCATAATATAAAAAGTAAGTACAAAAAGTATTAAGGTCACTTAGAAAAACTTGACCTATTGCTTGTAATAAGGGTAGTATTAGACCTTAGGTACAAGCTTGCATATGTGAATGTCGTATTTGAAGACATGTACCCTGATCTTAAAGTATGTGAGAGCATGAAGAAGAGGGTCAAAGACAGTTTGTATTGCTTGTAAGAACAATATTCTGATGTGGTTGTTCCAGAATCAGTTGAAACCCTTGGAGATTTAAGTATGACTTTAGACACTATAGATTTTAGAGGTTTAAATGACCTAGACTTTTTTCCATTTAGTCCACAGGATAAATAAAAGTCTTTAGAAAGGGTAAAGGTGGTGTAGACTAGAAATTAGAGTTAGAAAAGTATCTGGAAGCTAAAGTACTTGATGATGAATATGCATTTTGATATCTTGGCATGGTGGAAAGAAAATGCCTCAAAATTAAAGTGTTTTTTTAGATTGCACACAATGCCTTAGCTGTGCTAATGTTTAATGTCGCTTCTGGATTAGCTTTTAACACTAGTGACGCGTGCTCAATATGTTTAGGAGTTCACTATCACCTAGGATGACTGAGGCACTTGTGTGCGCCCAGAATTGGCTAACCCCTCAAGAGTCCAAGTTTGATGATCATAGCTTTAACCAGTTTGAAGAATTCGAAAGTGCTGTATCTAGTGAGTTCTAAGTGAGTTAATATCTAAAGTTTTTCTTTTCATTGCCATGTTTTCATTGTAATATAATTTTGTTTGATTTGTATAGATGTTTCTAGAGATTTAAGTGTCACTTGAAATGTTATTAACACTTATTAGTGTTTAGTGTTTTTTTTAATTTGCAGTATGTGACTTACTGACTTTTGGTGATGAAATCTAGATGTTATGTTTAGTGCATAGCACTTTTTGATATATTAATTGTTCTATGAATATGTCTACTATTATGATATATATATATATATATATATATATATTCTTATATTCTTATTGGTTATTTTGCTGCTATTTGGGGTATGTAGGTCAATAATGATTTTGATAAAAACTGAATAAGTATATAGTGAATGATTCTTTTGCTATTGTTTGGTTCATTGATTCAATTTTCCTGTAGCGAGTTTTCTCCAGCATGGTGGGTAATGAAGATATCATTCTTATGCAAAAAGACCAATTTTATTATTTAACTACCTCAGAGAAACCATTTTATGGGCTTTTGCATTAGGTAATTGTTGTGTGTATTAGAGTGTACTGTAGAGAAGGAAATTGGAAGAGGTTATTTTTGTAACTTGGATGGTTTATTTTTAATGTCAGTTTCCATCTTATGTATTTTCTGATAAAAAAGTTATAATTGAAATCACTTTGTCGCTCATACATAGATGAGTTCTGTGTAATTGATAGAAATTTCCTCTGTTCTGTTTTGAGCTTTATCTTGTATTTTCTGTTTTGAGGATATCTGTGCTCCAACAAAACATACCTCCTAATAAAATTTCATTTTTATTCTATAATTCGATCATATTATGGACTAAAGCCTACAACTCTATCCAATGGAAAAATGTTATCCAATATTATGATTTGAAGTCATGTTATATCTTTGTATTCTTATTTTGATGAAGGGAATGATGCAACAGATGAGTTTAAAGATGCTAGCCATAGCAAAAATGCAAGGGACCTTATGGAAACTTTTTATATTGGTGAGCTTAACACATCAACACAAATAGTACTATGTTTTCTTTGTCTTCTTCCTCATTATTTTTGTTTTTCTCAATCTGGATTAAGTAGGAGATTACAAAGAAGGATACTATATTAGAGTTGAAGTATCCAAAGATGACCCAGAATAGCAAAAACCATTTTATGGACTTTGCATCAGGTAACTTTCAATTTTGCAGTTTCTGAGAATTTTTATATAGTAATACATTGATTTAAGTTTTAAGGTCTTACCATTTTGTATTGACCTTCTCTTTTCTTATTTGTATACACTATTTGATCTAGTGGTTGACATCTTTTAGACTCATGAATGCTCTAAACTAAGTAATAACATCTAGGTTTTATGTGAAATTTAGAAGAAAATTACTTTTTTTAAAAAAAAAAAATTAATGCTAACATCTTTATGGACCAGACCCGGCCCGTTCATGCTAACTCGGCTCAACCAACTTGCTGGGTCTACCAGGTCGGGCTACAGGCCTAGGGCTATTTTTCAGACCCTGTGTTATTTCTGGACCAGGCCTCGAGTCTAATTGTGGCCGGCCTAGACTGGCAGTTGTGCAACCCTATTTCTTGCTATATTTTTTCAAAAAGAATTTAAGTATAAAATCAAAACAAAAGTGGTAAGCACAAAATGATAAAATTTGACAACGAGATATTCACGTTAAAGGGATTAAAGTAGAAAGCATAATAATCATAGAGTTGTTGTCAATCTGACATTTGGCTATAACTTTTACATATAACTAAAGAAACCATAATAATCATAAAAACAACAATAAAAGTATGAAAAACCATCCAATTGCTTGCTAGACTACATAAAAGTGATTGTTAAATCAAACTAAACTATGTAACAAAGGAACAACTTTGCAAAATTTTACCATGAATTGAATTTACTTTGACAAGCTGAGCACAATCTTCCAGCAAACCTTCACTTATATCATCAATTGTCTGACCTTTATGCAGTCTAACATAGACATGGGCAAAAGACTTTTTATTCACATAAAACCTGCAAATAGACAGACTTTATGAAAATAGGTTCAAACCACAAATTAAAAAACCATTTATCTCAACTAACACCAACATATGATTCAATCACATCACTACTTTAGGCAAACATTTAATGAAGGTCTTACTGGGGATTCCATCTTGCCAAAAAAAAAAAATCTCTTTTAACACAATAATAGAATTCACTCATGAATAAACATATAATGTAAAAACCAAAAAATATATATGTATAGATTTTAAAAATAACATTAGAGAAAAAAAAAAAAAAAAAGAATTTATGGACAAAGATGAAAGGAGAAAATAGTCTTTCAAGTGTAAATTATAATTTTAAATTTCTTTAAGGACTAAAATGAAAAGAAAATATTATCTAGAGAAAAATATAATTTTAACCATTGCATAATAACTTGCATAGTAAATGCCGGTAAAAACTCGTGATTACTGTTTGCACAGTGCCAAATAGTAACTTGCATAGTAACTTGAACATTTCTATAAATAACATGAATATTTATTAGCTTTCATATTCAAAAACCTAAGAGAAAAGAAGAGAAAGTAAGGTTGTGGAAGTAACATTCATATTTTAACATTTGTGAGTGGTAGCTTTTTGGATGCATCTTTGATTAGGATTGTGCTGTAGGACTAGGGGATCTTTACTATTGATTCGTATCGGTGAATGTATAATTAACAAAGTAGCACTTTTCATTTTATCGAACGTCTTTATTTTCTTATCCAACTTTCAATTTCTTTATTTTTATATGGATTGTGTGTGTGTGTGTGTGTATATATATTCTAAACCAGTCTTATAAGAGTATTAGTCTATTTTATACAACAAACTTCTGCATATTATGCACATGATGGTGGTCGAATCCTATTTAATAGACTGAGTAGAATTAAGGCATTAAAATGAAATTTAATAGTATCTTAATAGAGGACTTTCTACAAGTAAGACTATGGTAGACTATACCACCTAAATGACTAATTTAAATTTTATAAGTTCCTTAGCAAAGTAATTCATCCCATAACTCTTGTGATTTATGGTAGGATTATACCGCCTAAATGGTCACTTGAACATGGGGTTACTATATTTTTTTGGCTAGGAACATTTTAGAACTAAACCATGTTAAAGACTCTTGGATTAATCTAGATTTAGAAATAAAAAAACTAAATATACAGTAAATTTTAAGACATAAAAAAGGATTTCAAACTATCAAGTGTACTATAATTATTATTATATATAGGATTTATGATTTTCATATATCATAATTGAGATATAGATGCCAATGATCTGTAGGTTCTTAAGTGATCTGAATGCAAATTCCATTTTAATCATTTATATTAATGTCACTTCTCTCCTAAACACTTTTTATATTATTATATCTTCAAGATTATTTTATTTAAATTACTTTATGGTAGTAAATATGTTTAAACAAAAATTATTTATTTATGTATCATATTTACACTATTAAATAGATTTTATAATTTAAAGAATGGATGAGAATTCATGTAAGAACCCCGTAACCTTGGTGTACTTTGTTGAAATGAATTATTAAGATGTATTCGAAAAAATGAATATATGTATGAAATATTAAGACGTATTCGGAAAAAAGGATACAAATATGAATTATTGAGACATATCTAGTGAATAGATACCGATATGAGATATTGAGATGTATCCAATAAAGGGACACATGTTTGAGTTATTGGGATGTATCTAGCAAATGGATATAGTATGAATTATTGAAACATATCTGGTAAAGGAACATGAGTATGATGATCTTGGTTCTTTCCTTGATAACCACTTTATATAAAATTATAAGGTTTAGAAATAATATTCTTATTTTATCAAAACTTGATGTTTGTTAAAAATTCTAAGGTCTCTATTTTTTCCTTTTTTGCTTGCTTTGTTATTTATTCACTCACTAAGTTAGTGATAGACTTACACCTCTTTCTTTAATATTTTTCATATCAGTAAGTGCTAGTGAAGTTACTTTAAGGATTTTCTTATTGTCTAGACCTTTTTAGTGTCATTCTAGGTCAATCAAAGTGTACCTCTAACTCCAAGGCAATAGCTACTAGATGTCTGGTTATTTAGGGTTTATAAATGTTATGAAGTATTGTAAACCTTGTGTGGGCTATTTCTTTATTATACTATATATTTTAAGACATTATTAAGTTAGTCAGCTTAATATCATTGTAAAATTGTTAATTATACCTCAAAGTGTGTATAATGTGTCTTATCGATATTTATTGGCAAATATAATGATGTTATATTAGGTTGGCTGGGTTAGGTTGATTTAACCTATACGCCAGTCATTACCAATGAATATAAACAAAATACCAATCTTTCAAGATCATTATCCCCAGTGCAGTTGTTATGAGTAATGATAGCAAGCTCCCTTTCCTCAAAGCCACATACCTTTAAACATAATGACAGCAATTATGAGTAAATTATAAATCATTATAAACTATTAATTCTTGCCACCACCAAAACAAAAAAATCAAAGAAAAAAAAAGAAATAAAAGGAACCGTATTATTGACATGCCTATTACCAAGGCTGACATCCTACTACAAAACTTCATGTAGTATTCTCATCTCAGCCAACATGAATAAAAAGTATAACACAATTTTACAATATTTTAAAAACCTAAAATCATTATAGACCTTGGAAAATTGCCTTCAAACTAAGAATGAAAAGAATTATAGAAATTCTCCTATTTGACAACACATCAAATTAAAAGTACTGTCGAAGAAAAATAAATTGTGATTCTTTTTTTCATGTGTTCTATAACCAAAGAAATGGAGTTGATAAAGTAGGAACATAACTAAAAAGGACAATAGAGAATGGGCTTCGTCAAAAGAATGCATTACTCACGGCAAACGGCAATAAAGGCTACTGACAGTAGAGCTGCGATGATGACGGCTGGTAGAAGTTGACTAGCACCAAGTTAGAGGTGGCCCATGGCAGCACAGTTGTAATGGTGGCTAAGGATAAAGAGAATCAAATTCTTTTCTCGAAAGAGTGTGCTGTGCAATGAACACATATTAGGGGGCTGACTTGTTTCAACTAAGGTTATTGAACCCTTAGCTATTAAAGTCATAGTTGCATTAGGTTTTTCACCCGCAGGTAAATAATATTTAGCTACGGTCATCTGTGTGACTGTAACTAGATTACATGTAGTTTGTATAATTACAACAAAACCCTAGATTAGCTACAGTTTTTATAACTACAAATAAAGAATCGCACCTAAATTATGATTTTTTTGTAGTATGTAAACTTTGCTAAAGAAGACTCAATACTTTTTTAAGGCCTACAATGTGACCTAAAGACACTTGCTGAACCTACTTTAGAGACCAAGGGCATCGTCGAAGTTGTATTAGAACCAATAACGGACCTTCACATTCTTGGCTTCGTGTTACAGACTTTGCAAATTAAGGAACAACAATGCTACTTCGTAAAGCTGCCCTCTGATGATGAAGCCTCCATAAATTTGATGTTGGTGGTAGCATTAAATTCAATTGCTGAAGCTAAAATTATTAATGGGCTTAAACAAATTAACTTTAAGCATGATGTTGATATGGAATTGAAGTACCCTAATCCTAAATGTCTGAGAGAAGATTCAATGCTCTGTCTGACAAATTGCCACTTAGTCAATAATGGTGTTTTATTATATTACTCCCTTAGCCAACTTGAATCAAGTAAGTGAGGTGTTCCAAGAAGATTTGAAGTTTGAAAATTCCAAGGCAATATAGGGACGAAATGTAGAGAACCTCTTTCACTTATGGAATTTCTTATTACTACAGGGGAGGTTACATCTGTTAGACATACAGAAGTTGATGAATATGCTAAAGGGTTTGATGGCTTCCCTTTAAAAGGCATCAAGTAGCTATGAGTGTCCTATTATGGAATTATTAAGGTCTGGGGGTGCCTGTGACAAAAAAATTCTTGCATAATGCTTGTACCAAGCATAAGCCCTCTCTAGTCTTTTTAATGGAGGCTAGAATACATTAGAGAAGATTGGAAAAAGTACAATGATGATTGAATTTTCATAATGCAGTGATTGTGGAACCTATAGGATTGTCAAGCAGCCATCTACTGTGGTGGTACAGGGATACTTGTGTTAGAGTAATTTATACTTCATGTAATATCATTCATGTAGAGGTGCTGAGTGAGTTAGATAATTAGTATGGCTTTATTTCATTCTTTTATGGACCACTAAAGGAATAAGATAGAGGTGATTTCTAGAATCAGTTATATAGTTGTAATCTTGGTAATAGATTTCCATAGGTATGTGTGTACTCAAAACCTTATTCCTATCTCCATTAATGAGGATTAACCGATTACATAAATGCACAAAAACCATGAACTCATCATCTATCTTGATGGTGATTTAGCTTATCACTTCAGTAGCAACTTACAAAATAAATTATTCACATGATTAGTACCACACACATGGCACATATACTTATATGCAAAAACCCATTGTATAAATAAGAAAAAAAAAATTGAGCGTACGTTATTTATTAGCTTAGACTTTAGCAATTAGCACATTGGTATAGGCATAACCAACAACCATAGGGCGATTTGCTATTAGGTTAGGGATTTTAGGTTTCAAAATCTATTCTTCTCAAGCTTCTACCTTTTGAACAACCATGGGTGGATCAACTTAGGCCAGTGATTGAGAGAAAACGGTGGGTGATGAGAGCTGGAAACTGAGAGGCAGTGTGATTGAGTAAGACTGAGAGAGTGAAAGCAGTGCTTCCTTCCTATAGAGATGAGATCTCAGGTTTTCTGAGGTTTTTTTTTTCAATTAAAAAGTAATAATATTATTATAACAAAATATTATATATATATTATATTCAAAACTTCCAAGCCAGGCCGGGTAACTTGTCTTTCACTTATGCCCCGAACCTGACCTGGCTCGAAGGTCTTTCTCCTTTTCTTTTTTTTCGATTGACTCGTCTTCCCTGTTTTGACCCAGCCTGGCCCAAATACGCCGAGCTGGGATGGGCCAGGTTTCCTGGGTCTGCAGTTTTTGTTCAGTCCTAGCAAGAAATAAGATAAACAATGTTGATGTTGTTTGTACTCCTTAGTCCAATCTAAAGAAAACTGCTTAAATGGATGTTGGTCAGGTCGGCTTTCTCAACGCAAAAATGGTGAATGTTATTTACTTTTAGAGCTTTTGCATTCTCAGCGCAGCAGAAGGAGTATATTTCGGTTTGCATTTATAGTTTATTTATCATTATCTGGTTTTATACTTAACAATTAGTACATAAAATGCGGATGAAAATACAATTCTTAAGAGTCCTCGTTGGTTGACTCAGCAAGTTTGCGTTTCCTCCTCCCCTTGTTTTGCATAAAAAAATATCAACTCTACGTCTTGAACTCGAGCGCCACCCTTTGTTGCACCACATGATGCCACTAATCCAACACCATTCTTATGTGTGTGTATATATATATATATATATATATATATGCAACATTTTTTATATTATAGTTTCAAAAAGTGTCACCACCACGTCTCAAACTCAGGCACCACTCTTTACTAAAGCACATGATGCCACTATTTCAACACCACTCTTATGAATATATATCCGACATTTTATATGTAATACCATTAATTCAATACCATTCTTATGAATATATATCAAACGTTTTTTATATATTTACTTTTCATTTTTTTTATAGTTTCAAAAAGAGTAAAACTTGGACGATTTGAACATACACAAAAAGAAAAACGTTTATTTACACGTAATTAGTATCATATAATTTGTTGCACCTATTTTTAGAATTTTATTTTAAATTTATTTAAAAGGATCTCTATTTTGTATTTTAATCTAAATTATTTAAATATTATTATATTAATTTTTTTATTTTTTAAATATTTATAATATGATATTTTACCAAAAAACAATATGAAATTAATATATTGTTAATTTATTTGTTTCAACAAAATAGTCTTTAATAGTTATATTTATAATTGTATAAATAATTTTAATTCAAATTTCAAATTATTAGTATTTGTTTATTAATACCTATCGTATTTAAATTTTAATATGTAATATTAAAAAAAATATTTATGTTTAGTCATCACTATTTTAACTATAGTCATACTAGTAAACAATTAATCATTACCTTCACCAATTCAAAAATTAGTTTGAATTTTAAAATGTTAATTTTAATGATATAATTATATATTTCAATAGTTAATTACTGCAAACTTTTACAATTCTATATTACAAGTTCACCCTCCAAAAATGAGTCTGCTTAAAATCACGATTTTGACAATATTGATAGTCACTGCAATGGTCTATAACATTACTCCTTATATAAATTATATTTGTCAGCAATTGATGCAGTGGAGTGACACTGCTGATTATGAATGAAACCTTAATAATAGCCATTAAAGCTTCACATGGCATTACTTTGGAGGTCCCTGATACTTGCATAGTTTTAATTGATCTCACTTGCACCTTTCTCAATGCAAATTTACCATGCTCTATCACATGCTAATGTAAGCAGAACAGACATGTGGAGAACAGAACGTATCCTCTCTGTGAACCTCTTAGCCTCCTCTGCATTGCAGTTTAGTTGCTTATATATTTAAAAAATAGTAGCCTGGTGCAGAAATTATAGGACACCAATAACTATGCAAATCAGTGCTTAAAAGTGGAACAGATCATAGACAGTGCAATGGGGTGAACAGGTAAGCATGGTAATATATTTTTGGCAACTCCATCTTTGGATTATCCTTTTACTTCTCTTTCAGAATCACCATTTCCTTTCTCTTTTGAGCCAAAAATAGCTAATGGCCATTTTTTTTAAATAAATATGAGCGTTCCTTGAAGATTGATTTCTAGAAGATGAAATTTGAGGTCAATATTATACTCGTTATGTGTCAGAAAGTAAAAGTACTATGATTTGATTCTATGATCATAATCTAATAGTAACCTTCATATAAGCAATTTAATGTCCATTTTCATTTTAACTTTTGATAGGCCATCAAATGAAAATTAAAATCATATGACTTAGAAAATAATGTAACTAGATTAAAGTGACTTAAATTATAAGGCATAACCAGGCTAAGTATATTTTAGATATGTTAAATGTAATACCTCATGAATTAGAAAATAGGATTCAAAACTTTTGTTTATCTATGCATACATATGCATAATTTTTTTTTATTGATCAAACTTACTTACCTTTTGTATTTAGCCTGAAACCAGAATCTTGCAAGCTTTGGCTTATCAGGAACACTACCAGACTTAAGTTCTATGACTGAACTAGAGACAATGTTAGTTGAGCAGAAATTTAAAAATTTGAAACACTATAGTTAATGTGGTATTTGTCTCCTAACATTTTGATTGTCTATAAAACTTGCAAAGTGCCATTTCAGCACGCAGATAATATGGTACACAGACTTCCAGCTGAGGATAAACTTGACATACTTTTTTGACTTCTTAACTGATTCTTCATGTTTTGTCAGGAATTTAGCAAATAATAGATTTAGCAAAACCATACCCACCTCTTTATCTCAAAATAAAAAACTTAAAACTTGTTTGAGAATATATATCTATGCTATATTATCCCTTGCCCAACTTTTTTATAGTACATGTCTCTTAATTTATTGGTTATCATTTTGGTCAACGAGTTAAATGATATTCTTATATGATCAACTGGTTCACGAAAATTAAATCTCTTTAATTTATTAGGAGTTTTTTTAGTGATATTCATTATGCATTCACAAAGGTAAAGTTTGAAATTAAGTTCTCTTATTAGTGTTCATAATTTAGAAGAATGTGTGAAGTGTCATGGTCATCATGAAAATTTTTACTTTTAATAAATTGCCAAAAAGGAAGAAAAAAAGATTACATAACAGTCCAAAGAAAATTCAAGGCCACATTATCTCTTGCTTAATTAGACCCATCTCTTTCCTAATGAATGACAGATAAATGTGTGTGTATATATCAAAAACTCTTTTTATTATTTAATCTGTCAATAAAATTAGCTTGTTGTCTTTACCATCACAATAAAATCATAGTACATGTTAGATCTTGACATGATATATATGCACTATTCTAGTATGAGTGTTTAAATAATAAGGGGAGAGGTTAATTGAGTATTTTAGTTAAATATCAACACGTACATATACTCATACAAGAATGGATTCCCACTAAACCTTAGGGCCCGCAATTTTCTTGTAAAATATATTTTTTTAAAAAATAAAAAATAATTATTTTTATAAATAAATATATATTAATATTTTAAATTATTTTTTTATACAGAATGATATCTAGTTAAAAAATAATAGACTTCAAGATATACAAAATAAATTGTGAGATGTTAAAAATAGTTTAGTATTTTTATTTCTCTAACTGCATATCATTTTTTATAAAAAAAAATTAAAAATATTGATATATATTTATTTATAAAAATAATTTATTTTTTATTTTTTAAAATATATATTTTACAAAAAAATTGAGGATTACTAGATCTTAGATCCAATGGCCACTAAAGATTACTAGAGAAAATCCCCTCAAGCACTACTGGAGGGATCTATTCTCATACTGATACCCCAGTATGATTGCATTGCCCACTACATACTCCTTCCTCAATTTGATATGGTGATCCATACGTGTTGCTTTTTAAATTGTCTACCATGTTGTAAGCCTTCTTTTCTTTTCACATTCAAGGATCTTTGTTAGTTGTTGTCATTTTTCATATATTAGGCAAATATATTAATTAAGGAGTTTACTCTCATATGTAGATTAAGGATGATTCCAAAGTTAAGTATAGGATTTTCAATCCTTATTGTTATAGCAATTATTCCTTGATTCTTTAAAACTTATTTACTTCAACTTTTGTGTAAGAGTGAACCAAGGAGAATAGCATAAAACCTAAAAGCAAATTTGATGATGATGTTAGTATTGGGAGATACAATTTGTGGTTTTGATAGTTGGCCTTGTAAAAACCACCCACTTTTGGGATGTTACCTTAAAAAATATATTAACAAATTCATTTCTTTATGTATAATTCCATTTTATGTTCATATAAACATCACAATTAATATAGAGCTTGGTTTATTGTTTTGTTGAACACATTTGAGCCCAAAATGGTTGGCTCCATTGTTCAAACATCAATGTCTGAATATTGCTTATCATTTTGTGGTCTCAAGAATGTTTGTGGTACTGAGCATTTGATATTTTTATTTTTTTAAAAAAGGCACAACATTAGCAGCGATTTCAACTGTTGTTAATGTAAAATAATTAGTTCAGGTTATATACAAACATAGATAATATGTTAAAGCATTAGCCATGGTCGACCAATCGTGGCTGAGCTTGTATTTACTTACAGTTGTCTAAAACTGTACCTAATCCATTTAATCACCATGGCTTTAGTTGTGGTTTAGTAACATGGGTAAATCTTTTAGCAACGATTTAAACCACAGCTACAAGTAAATCTAGCAGCAACTAAATTCCTATTTTGTTGTAATAACAGTAACTTAATGGGTGAATGCTTTGTCTATTAGGCCTTTTTGAGCTTTAAGGCTCATTTACAACATAATGGTCTCATCATGGGCCTTACTTGAGGATTTCATTCAAAACTCCTTACTTGGTATAAATTTAAAGCAATTAACTTAAAATTCCTTTCCGTTATCTTATATGAGTTTCTGTACACGTTGAATTTGTCCATCTTCAATATCACAATAGTTGTTACTTCTCATGTTTTACTTTAAGTTATATCATTTATTCCCATAACTAACCATATTCTTCACAATTGTTGCTGCTTTTACAATTATTTTTTCACGCACTATAGGAAGTACGAACTCTCACTCTACCTTCTCTAACGTATCAGAACCTTCATCAAAGAAAATAACCATGGCTAATGGATGAAGTGGAGGCATACCAATAGTTGCATTATACATGATAACAAAAGGGTTTGCAACAAATGAGGCATTGGTAAACTTACACATCTTATTATTATACCTAATCTGTACACACTTGTAGCAGAAAATTTGAAGTTTCTCATATTTAAAAGAGATCCATACCTTAGAAAGATTAGGTATGGGGATCCAACACCAATTAACAATAGCTTCGTTAATATAGTTCCATATAAGCTCTAATAAAACTCCGTGCAATGCCCCATTTGACTCTTGGTTCTTTAATTGATACTAGTTTTCCAATTCTACTCACAAGTGTCAAGAGGTTTTTAGTAGTCATTCCTTCCTTCAGTAAGCCATGAAATTGCACCAAAAATATACATTTATCCAAAGTCACTTCCTGCAAAGACAAAAAGGGGTCCCATTGATGTAGGTTCAGTAGGAAGCCAAGAACTATCTATGGTCTATCCCTTATTTCTTCCATAATCCTGCTTGTCATCAAATGTGAATATGAGCATATTATCACATACATCGATAATAGATACCCTTCCCCTCAGATTCAAAGCCTTTGGCAACAAAGTCCTAAAAGTAGTCTTATTAACAAACTTTTTAGTGTGTAACTTCCCCAACAGCATATATCTTTCATCCAATTGATGGGCAAAGTCAATGGGCAAAGTCATCCCAATCTAATTGCAGAGAAACATCAGTATCCTATCCTTTGTCGTCATCCATCATGCAAAGGACTGGGTAGTAATACTCTAAAGTAATCCAAAGTTACTCAAAGAAGATGAGAAGAGTCCCTCAAAGGAGAGGTTGCTTAACCGCATTGAGGGTCCTGTGAGACTTATGTCTTGTTATTCTTTGATAAATTCTCATAAAACTATTTGAATAATGAGATAATATTATCACTACTATGTATTGGACAATATTAAACAAAATAAACTCAAATAAGGAAAGGGCAAATTCTAATTATATTACAAGTATTATTCATAGTTAATCACAGACGCTGGTTCTACATCCAAGGACGGATGGGGCCAAGGAGGTTTAGATATTTACAGGTTAATTTGCAAAACCAAGAAACTATCTTTATTGAGAAAAATCAACAAATAAGAAGTCTATGATTAAAACTAATTTTTAAGAAAATAACTATTATAAAGTTGATATTAGCGTCATTGGTGGAGCTAATATATATTATAAAAAAAACTATTCTCTTGATCTTAAACCTTAAACTTTCCAACAAGTTGCGCAATAATATATATTGTAATATTATTTTAAGCAAATATATATATATATATATATATATAAATCTAGTTAAACTACAATTAATACTTACAATTTATTAAGAGTAACAAATTGTAATAGAAATTTTGTAATTACATAATTTTTAAACAAGAGAAGTAATTTTTAAACAATTTGTTACTCTTATCAATGGTTAACTTTTTTTTTTTTCCAAAAAAGGAAAAGTCACTTAATTGTTTTTACCGTTGTTTTAACAAGAAAACTACATTCTTGTGTTGAAACTTGACATTAATTTAATTATTGGAAAACAGAATATAACTGAAAGAGTTTTTGCAATATATATCAAATGTCCATGGAGCTGAAAATTATTTTTAAAACAAGAATATTGAGAGTAATTTAGCTGAATGTAAGAGAACAGCTTTTATATGTACACTAAAATTTCTATATATATAAACATGTTAAATGATTTTTAATTATTACCCTCTTAATAATTCAATCTTAAATCTATCATTCACATCTTGTATGATTTATATAGTTAAATTAAAAATGATCAAAGAATGTTTGCCAAATTAAATTTGGATTCCCTACGTCATGTAAATTTAACCGTATATTAAAGTAATTGTGGAGATCTACGATAAATATTTATAATGTGGTATCGAAATGATTAATTTTAAAAAAATAAAATTTAAAAATTTAATCCAACTATTTACATTGAGCATTCCATACAATTTGATGGTGCGTAATTCATATATACAATGTTAGAAAATCTGAATTTAAATTAAGTCTCTTTGTCAGTTTCATCCCTCTTCCATCATAATATCGAAAATGTGGCTTGAGATCCAAAGACAGATTGTTGAAAAAAGAAGGGAAAAAAGGATAAAATGAATATTAAATAATAAAAAATGATAAAATTTAAAAGATGTAATACTTATCATCACAGTAGATTAATAGTTTTGATGTCGTTGTCATTTCTTTTAAGATTACGAAGGAAGTTATCGTTAGAAATAATTATCATAACAAATTAATGCAAGTTTTTCTACTTTTAACATTACAAGCAAAACTTAAAATAAATTAAACTTTGTTTCTACAAAATGATAACATTAACTCTAATCTCGTATCAGCTCTCTACACCTAGATCGTTGGATGAGTGATGTTTAGTTAGGCCCAATTGTCATATGTTGGACATGGTTTTGTGCAACTTTTATGGGCCAGGTCAAATCTTTTTAACATACATAATTAATTCCTTAGTTTCAGCATAAATGGTGTACCTTTAATCAAATTAGAAAGAAGCATTTGGCCCAAAAAAAACAAAACTAGAAATTTATATTAATTGATATATACATTCATAATTGACTCGAAATATACATCTCACTGGTTCACCACAATAAGAAGAAAAAGGACGATGATTTAGTAAACAATTTGGGTATGTACGTACCTAAAATATTGGAACTTTGAGAATTCTATTTTGCAGTATATACCTCGTCATTATGTCATATGGATGGTGTTAACTAGCCACTTGCCTAATTTTGATTATATATAGATACCGTACTTGACTATACAATGTAGAAAAAAAAAAATTATGAGATAGAATTAAAATTATAACAAATAATTTAAGATGACACACAAAATTTTACATAAAATAAAAATCATGAATAAAAAAAAAGAATTTTATTATAAGTAAAATAAGAATTACATCTTTTTTTATATAACAAAGATAATACAATATTTTATATCTTTTGTTAATAAAAAAATATCTTACAACTCTATATATTTATGTTTTCTCTATATAAAGTTATTTCTTTTTTCGTTATAAAAAATGAAGTTTTAAAATTTTTAATTTATAAAAAAGAATAACAATCTTCAATACAATTTTTAAATGATTAAATTACAATTACAATAAAAAAAATTTCCATTTTCTATGGTTGGTCGTCAACTTGGCACCCTCCATTAATGGAGATACAACTTACTCCTCCACTTGGGGAAATACCCACTCATGATGTTCCTGACTTTTCGCGGTGTTTCCATCCTTAGCATGTCATGATGATGATTATTATTACTATTATTATTATTATTATTATTATTATTATATGACTGCTTAATTATTAATTATTGCCTTGTGATATTTGTTATTGTTTGGTCATTGGAAAGGTCATTTTCACTTTCCTCATAGCTGGCTAGCTAGGTGAGTTTCCAAATAATAATATATTATGAATTTGATGTTAATTATAAATTGACTGTGACTATTCCCCCACTTGATATATTGACACAATATGTTCCACAATTTAATATAATTCTATTGTATATACATACATATATATATATATATATATATATATATATATTTGAAACTAGCTCGTAAGTAACACATATGCTAATAATCCTAAACTTATCTTTTATTATATATCTCTAGCCAATATGTGTCATTTGTTTAAAAAAAATTTTTGAATATTTTTTCCAAATAAGATGTGAGACTTTATTTTAACTAGTTAAAATTATCTTCATGGTTCCAAGGGATGTACTTCATAACCGGCTACCAAGTGGACGTACGGTGCTTCAATATATATTTCCTTAATCAATTAATAATTACATAAATAGATAAATTTTTTTTAATATTATCTTTTATACACTTACAATTTTGAATACACTAATATACTTAATTATAATATATGAATATAATTATAATATTATTATTTTTAATTTAATATTATTATAATTATATCTTTACATTATGACAAAATATTATTTTATTTTTTCTCTTTTCCTTATACTTTAGTGAATTATTGTTGATAGTATTTATTATCAAAGACTAATTTGTACTAATTCAACATAGAGAATAATATATTAAATATAGCATGGATGCAGTTGCATGTTTAATTAACAAATGAAATAGTTATTTTTTATTTAGTCCCTCATTTTTTATAATATTTAAAATAGATTCCTTACTTATTAAAAAAAGTTATATTTAATTTTTTATTTAAAAAAAATACTAAATTTAGTCTTTCACTTTGTATTTAGAGTTTGGATAGAATAATTAAATATGATTTTTTTAAAAAAAGTTGGAGACTAAATTTGATATTTTTCAAAAAATAAAATATTATTTTAAACATTATGATAAATGAAACACAAAAATAATAATTTTATAATAAGTCAATAACAAAAAATTAATATTTTACTCCTCAATTAATATATATATATATATATATATACACACACACACGAAGCATGGGGGTTCTACAGGAACTAGCTAGGTCAGATCAAATTATTACCGTTTGATAAAGTTCGACACTTTATATTACTTACAGAACGGAAATAAAGAAGCATTATAAGCATCTTAATTATTAAAAGATAAATTACAGGGCAGTGCTATAAAATACTGTCGCAGTGGTTGATAAATCCCTGTAGCGATATGTATATGAGGCATGACAAAATTATTGAGAAAATAAAAAAGTGCACACATTTGTTATTCTTCTTAACGTATATTTATAAAATTTTTATAGGATGTTAAGTCATGAGGAGAGAACAAATTTAGCCACTCTCTGAAATATTGTTTCCAACGTGACAAACTGGCTCTCTCAATTAATTTAATGAAATATTTTTTTGTTAGAATATTCTATAATATTTAGGGTTTAAATATATTAAAATATTATACAATGTCTACTCATAATAAGGGCTTATTAAGTAAAGATAAAATAATAATTTTAAGAAATACTATTAAATTCTAACCCTAATTAGTTTTTTATAAAATGAGTTAGACTATTATACTATAGAAGAGACACATAGATTAAGATACCAAAAGAATAGTTTATAGAGACTTGAGACGCTGAGAGTAATATCTACAAAGTATTTTGCAGTTATATTTAAAAAGAAAATTAGGCTGTAAACACATAAGATACACTTAATACATTATGGGTATCTTAGTCGATTAGTGATATCAGACGGAGTTTGATCAATTTTTGCAATCAAAAGAAATATGTAAGTCTCCTACCTTAAATTATTTATGAATGTGTTCATTATTTAATTCTCTTTAATTTTTTCACTGCAATTCCAAGTTCATAATTGTCAAGAAATAAAACATATTTGAAATTAGAGTAAATTTGATAATTTGAATTCCATTTTCAATTATTTCAACTTTGAATTATTTTATTAAATTAGACTTCCTGTGTAATATGAATAAAAAAAAAAAATCTCGTACACGTATAATGAAAGGAAGAAATGCGATCGATGCGTGTGGAAAAGAGGATAAGAATAAGTCGAACAAATGGCAGAGAGAGTGGGGAGAGGATAATCTTGATTTTGGTCCAATAATACATATAAGGCAATATGTTAATCCTCAAGACCTACCTCCTTCACCAAATCAAAGCCAATGGCTTGGGTTTACTATTCAGGAATTCAAAGGGAATCTTTGTGTGGTTGAGCTGTGTACAAAGTGCAACTGACTCGGACAAACATAGAAAGCGATAACCACCAAACATTTTCTTCATTTGGTGGGGTTTTTATGGTGAATTTATCCTCTTTCATATATATTATAAAGGTTCTTTCTTTTTAATGGAAAAAAAGAAAGTTGAACGCAACTGATTACTTTCCTTCTTCGAATTTAATTCATTTGTTAATTGTGTGTCTTGGAATGCAGCCATAAAACGTCCATACAGTATTAAAAACAGGAGTTCCTCAACTTTGCTATATGATGAGACCCTATACATCGATGGACATTCAAAAGAATGCTGATCTTCTTACGTGGATTAGACGTGAAACATGACAATCAATAAGAGCCTCATTTAATTAATTATTTTCCTATACGTTTAGAGAATAAAGAAGAGCTATCAGTAATGCCGTCGCTCAACAATTTTCCTATGGGTATTAGTATCATGTGTGTTCTTAGATTTTGTTGCAAATTAAAGTGATCATTAATAAAATAATATGAAATGGAATATAATAGAATGAAATAATTTAAGTAGATATATTGTTTGAAAATTTTAATAAGTAAATATAGGGACTCTTAAATTTTTAGTTTGAATTTTATATTAATTATGTTTGAAATCAAATTTCATACTATGAAGTGATATGAGGAATTTTATATGAAAATAGAAGGTGTAATTAATTAAGGTTAAAGAATAAATTAATATTTAAAATTAACAGAAATATTAATATAAATTATTTTAATTTGGGTGATTGGAATGGATCCGGAGTATGAATTGAAAGGGGCAAAATTCTTTGAGGATTTATATTAAGAGAGGTGAATTATTACAATGTGTATATTAATTAAAGGGCTAAATAAAAAATAATTAAAGATTAAATTGTATACAAAATTTAAAATTTTAAAATCTTCGAAGGTTACTGCACCTGCACCCCTTTAATTGCATCTGTCCATGATATATATAGTAATCAACTAGCATTAAATCACAAATTAATAAATTAGACTAATAGAAATTTTATTAATATTAATTATGAATTTATAATATAAAAATAATTAACGACTAAATGCAACATTTAATTAAAATGTATAATTGCATCTTATGCTCTCATTTTACTTGTTTTTTAAAATAAATAATTATCTCATCACAACAGAAAATACAACAATTTGTCAGCTTTTTTTAAAAATTGATTTGTAATACTCTTCATAATTTTAAATCATATTAAATGTAGAAAATTTTAAAAAACAATACAAATATATATAAAAAAATATGAATACATATGAAATAAGTTTTACGTACGCAAATGGACCCAAAAAAGAAAGCGACAAAATGAGAAGCAAATAAAAATGGGGTTTGGGCGGGAAGTCGGTTGGCAGCATGCGGAAGTCGTTGATCAAATTGGAAATAAAAATACGAAACAAACAAATATTCTTATTCATTAGTCAAAACAAAAGAAGAGAAAAAATTTTAAAAAATAGAGCAAAAACTCTAGAAGATGCCCGCCAACTCAGTAATATTTACCGACAATTGTTTGTCTCCCATATAATAATTCGTAATCATAAGATGATGAAAGTGGTACTGAGCTTTCAGATATCACAATGCTATTGGTCATCCAGCAACGCAAAACAAACACTCTTGCCCATTTTCCTTGTGTGTCATTCTCAACCCAATCCTACCGGCCAATTTCACCATCACTAATTATCGTCGTCATTGATTATATATATATATATATATTCAGATATTTCTCAGTATATCTCTCTTGTGCTTCAAAACTTGTGCTTCTTCCTTCCGCCCCTCTGTCAAATTCAATAGTGGCGTCGGAAGGAACAGATATTGGTTAATTTTAATACATATAAATGATAGTTAACGTGATATATCAATTTTAATAATATTATATTTTTAATAATTTTTATTTTATTTTTAAAATAATTTTATTAAAGTTAATATATTAAATTAATTGTTATATAAATATATTAGAATTAATTAATATTTTTTTCTTATAAATGCCATTAAGTTGGTGAGCAGGAAGGTGGGCCTTCAATAATGATGTGATTTTCTTGTGTGTTATTATTATTATTATTTTTGATAAACAGTCTTATTAATATCTATAGGTGCCAACACCAATATCTGATCCACGTCATTCACCCATTCAGGACGTCCCTGCAATATAATCATTTTGGTTTCACTTTGTTGCATCATTGCTGTTTTGCAATATCTATATCCTACTGATTAGTTTTAGATACAATAGAGTCTGTACAACCTGGGGAATGAAATGACGTATCATATATATTTTAATTTGTAACGCCAAAATTGAATGTGATTATGAAATTAACCAAGTGTTTTAGCGCTTTTATTTTTATCATGAAACAGTTATTTTATAATCGTATATGTATTTAATTCTTTTTATAATTGAGCATTTATTATAAAAATTTAAATTTTGTTGTTATATTTTTAGCACTCTAAATTAATAAACACAATTTGTGGTAAATAAAATAAATAGAACATTAAATCGAAGTCGAGGTTTCCTTAACACCTCAGTTGTAGGGATACGATATATAACATGATTGGTCAACTTCCAAAATAAATAAACAAGCCTAAAGGGAGCTTTAATTTTCCACAAGCTCTCCATAGTAGACACAGTGTTATTTGGAAGGAAACAAGTTAACCTAGCTCGCATGCGAGGAAGAACATTGATTATATGTTGCAGCTACTGAGTACACTTGCCCCGGGGACAATTGAATATGGCTGCATATATTTTGGATCAAACACGTTATGGACTTTTGACATATTCCAGTATTAAAAGAGGAAGCATCAATGAACTCGATGCAGATTTTCAGGATCATGACTAGGATTCCACCATATTCTACATTGCACCCTAATCTCAGCTCTACTCTCAACTTTCTACCTCAAATATTTACCAAAAGTGATCAAATCACCATTCTTCCACAAATGCTTGCAATAATTTTGTGGTATCTCTAGGAACTTGTAATGTGGTGGCCTCATGCTTACGATTCATGATTTTCAACCTTTCTTTTTATAATTAGAATGAATTTAGTTATAATACTTGGATATGATGGATCTTGCATGCTGTGGCCGATTTCAAAAAAAAATCAAATATGCTAAATAATCATATGAAGGTGGCTCCAAAACAACTTCCTTAAAATTTGTTCACATTAATTAACAGGGTAACTCCATTGACCATCATTTTGAGAATTGATGAATTAGCTGTGGCTCCATTCTTTTGACCTTGAAAACTGACTAAAACATGAATTTTTGCTAAAAGGTTGATAACATCTAGTTGAATATGACACAATCGTAAAAATTATTCTGTGTTTTCTAGAGTTGTTCTTCCCGACTATTTTCTCACGACAAATTAAAAAGTAGAGAGGGTAGTGAAATGAAGAAGGAATGGATCAATGGGAGTGAAGAAATGCAAATTGGATTTATTCATTTGTGTTCATCTACCTTTAACATAACAAAATTATAAGAGCAAATAATATGAAAATATTCAAATCCAAATACAATTGGTTTGGGTCATCTATGTTTAAGAATGTGAGAGGGTTAATTGAAAGATATAAATAGTTTGAAAACCTAAATTAAAAGTGTGTGAATGTGTTGCTTATTTTTCAAGTCTTACATTAGATAAATTTAAAAACTTTAAAACTTAAAAGATTCACATCACATATTAAATAAAAAAATTTAAAAAAATAAGTGCTCTTAAATAATATTATAATATTTAAAAGTACTTAGCATGTTCGTTGTTTCATATTTTATTATTTAATTTAATTTAATTTTTATATTTATTTTTATTTAAACTAAACATTTTTAATTTTTGAACAGACATAATTTTTTGTTTGAATTTTCAACATATATAAATTTTTAAAGGACATAACTTTTCGTAAATAATTATATTCATATAGATTCTTGCCATAAATAAGAATATGGATAAATTAAAAAGTCTAAGAAAATTCAAATCCTCCTTTTATTTTTTTGGAATTCTTACTCTCAACCTTCAAAAGATTTTTAAGGGAGATTCTAAAAAGTTGTTGCCTCTAATTTCTCAAAGTTTGAAATAAATTAATTTTAAAGGTGATTTGTTATAATCATACAATAAATAAATATAGTGGCAGCAATTATGACCTTAAAAAAAATAATGCGCATTGTTTTCATATTCTATTCTTCTGGATATGTTTTTTATAACATTAATAAGGCAGTAGAAAAAGAAAAAAGAGGAAAAGAAACCAAAAGTGAGGCAAAGACTTATGTAACTTATATAGGTCTAATTTTTTGAAAAATTATATGTTATATATATTTTTAATAATACTTTAATTATATCCATATTAATTAAGTTATTATTATATTTTAAATTAGTTATTAATTTGACTATTAAACATTATATAATACACATTATGTTATATATATCATATAATTTTTTAAATATATATTTACTATCATAATTCCGGCTGCAATTCACTAACAATTATATAAATAAACTGTGAATCAGTTTTTTTTATTAATATCTTGACTCATCTAATTTTAAAAATATAAATGTTAACTGAAAGTTGATGCGTGTTTATATCACGCCGTTTCAAATACACATGTATCTTATCTCTTGCAAAAAGGAAAAGAAACTATTGGATATAACCTTCTGACTGATACACACAAAGTATTCTTATCATCTATATTTTCGTTCATTAAATTCTTAATCTGTTTTCATTTTCTACATTTTAACTTCAAAGGGACCTATCTTACGTTTTTTAGTTATAATCTTTCGTAATTAAAAAATATATTAACAATTACTTCTTCTTCCCACACGTGTCTGCAGAAAGCGACTCGTTAATTGAAGTATTCAACAATCATGCGGAGACAGGGACTTATATGTTTTCCTACTCCAAAGTCTTTTCAGAAGCGCAATTTTTATATAACGGTAAGAAGCTTTGGGAAGTAAACTATTTAATTAACATATATTTTTTTGTTTAAAACAAAATAAATCGTAATAAAAAATTAATATTATTTTTCTATAATCAAAGTACAATGAGAGAATTAATTTGAAGCGCCAGCCACCACTTAATTAATTAAAAAAAAAATCGTTTTTTTGGTCGACAACTGTATCAAAATTTGATCCGGTACTGGATACATCTTTGTGAACCAAATTTTAACATTCTCTAGGACTGTTTTTCAATTTTTTTTAACATTTTTTGGTGTCCTCGTGGGTGGGAATATTAAATTAGTATATTTATGGAAACCCTTTTTTGGGTAATAATAAACTTAATTTTCTCTTTTTACCAGTAATCATTTTAATCAATAAAGTGTTTGGAGATACTCATCAAACCAAACATGCAGCAGCCTCCATGAAAGTTATTGGAACACAATGCATGCCTTGTACCTTAAAAAATACATTATCTTCATGCATATGCTTCCCTTTCATTTTCTGATCATGTCAGGAACTTAATCTAAATAATGAACTACTAGGTTTGGTAGGCCCAGGAAAACAAAAGAGAAAGCCATAAACTATGAATAAAAATAACGTAATCGCAGAGGAAGAAAAGGGAAAGACGAATAATGGACAGCTAAACATTACCCACTTTTGTTTAAGTAATAATTAATCTAGAAAGTGGATTCCGTCTGTACCGTACGAACTTAATTTATATATCCATCACGTAAACTGTACAAAACACCCAGCATTTTCCAATAAAGAAAACAACCACAAATACCTTCCTTAAAGATTTTAAATGACGGAAAATGAGGATGCTTTCAGCAAGTAGAAGCATCCTATTCTTGATCCTCAAATTCTTCAAAAGATAGATATATATATATATATATAGCCCAAGTTGTGTGGTGCGCATTTGGAATTTTCTGCTAGAAGTTTCCTCTCTGAGAGACTTGTGCTATTTCGAATCTGGCTCACCGGTGATGCTTCAATTCTGCTATTGCCCTGCGTACCTGCTATATTCTTCATGTCTCCACATCACCTGTTTATTACCATTTTTTTTTTTCTTTGAATCTTCTGTTGTTATACTAGGCCTTATAACAATACTCACTGTAATAAAAAGTAATTTATTTTACATTTTTTTCTCCTACACGCCCAAAACTTCAAGTGCTTTTTGGGAATTGCATTTCTCTGTGTTGAAAATTCAAATTCAACATAAAAGCTTCTAATCATGATCAGGGTAAAGGAAAGTAACTTACACTCGACAAAAACAGTGACAGTAAATATATACTTAAATAACTATTATCATAATATAACCGTTTTCAATTAACCCTTGGTCAAGCTTAAGTTAGATGGAGCCTAAGTCACCTAATTACTAGACATGATGGTAAGGTACATGGACCCACAGCTACTGAATTTGCAAGAATAATATTGAACGATGTCACCACAGTGGATATTAACCAATACTTTCCATTGGTCCGTCTCTTTTCAAACTCTGTAATTGACGATGTTCTAGTGGACAAAAAGTGATGAACAAAACTTTTCAAAACCATCTTTAACATCCAATGGGCAATTTATGCACGGTGGGGTAGCCATCTCCATCAAACGCAACGGTACAAACCAGGTCCAAACGAAACTCGTCGGTCCTGAAAACGGTGCGTCGTATATGGTACACTTGGGCCACAAAGCGACGTATAGCCATTTTACTTATATTAAACTGTTATATGTATTAAAGGAAAAAAAGAAAATTATGAGGAAGGTAGGCCACGAATTAGATTTTGGGTTTAGGCGTCTGAGCGAACATTTTTAACAATTGAGAATTAATTATTGAACTTAACTGTCAGATTAATATACTCCCTTACAGATGGACAATATTGTCTTTTTGGGTAGCCAACGTGATAGAATACAAATACACGTGAATGATATTTTTGTAATTTCCTTATGTTCCATAAAAAAGAATTTATTTTACTTGAAATATAGGCTTTCTTCGGCTTAAGACAAGGCTGAGCCAGCTCCGATCCGATCCCGTTTTACGTTCACCAAGACTGATCCGAAAGCGAAATTTTGGAAAGCAGAGATAGCTTCAAAGTTTTCAATGAGTATTTCGTTTGTTTTACTGTCTCAATTCTTTGTGATTCTCTCCCTTTGAAGGTACTACCCTCTGCTTCCTCCTTCCGTCCTTCTCTTTGTTCATCCATCTTTGTGTGTGTGTGTGTGTGTTTTTTTTTTTTTTCTGTTCAATTACGGGTATGACAGTTTATGTACAACTATAGGCTGCGCTCTTTTGCTTTTCGCAGTTATCCTCAATAATGTGCAGTCAGTAATCTGATGGCTAGGAATTTGCTAGCTCGTACTTTGTTACGAGTTGTGACGTTCTGTTATATTCAGGACGCAGTATGTTGAACCGATTTATGGAAAATATTGATATTACTGATACTTTTTGTTCTCTCCGTAGTCAAAGCATGGAAACTAATTAAGATAATTCAGTCGTATCTAAGCAGATTTTAATTTTTTGGTTACATCAAAAGTTTGAAAGGTTTAATTATGTATGGCAATTTGAGAACCTATTTTGTTGAAATATGAATTCTCCTCTGGGCTCTTGATTGTTTAATAATTTTTGGTGCTATAAAGTAGGCTATTTAGGAAACCTGAAGAAGAAATGTATTGCTAACTATACAATAACATGTGGAGCTTCGTTTGCTTGAGTCCTGGAAGGACAAAGTTAATATTTACAAGTTTTGTCTCTGTTAGTCTTCTCTGACTTCTCTTAGCTTCCTCAACCAACCCCTCTGTTTTGTAAACAGTAAAGGACAAATCCGTGCATTTCCGTTTACTTGGCTTTTGGATGAAACAATCAAATGATTTCTCCTATGTCGAGGAAAATTATTGTAACTTGATCATATCAATCCTTTCTGCAGTCAACAAGTTCAGCTTGCTATACATGTACTCATCCTCCTACCGTGGGGATGATTGTATTGCTTATTTCTTTCATCTGATTAATTTGTTATCTTTCAACCAGAATTTGCCATTACTTTTGCTTGTATAAGCAGTTCCGGTTACTTTCTGTTTTCCAAATTATGACCGTGGCTGTGTTTTGTAGTCTGCCAACAGTCAGAAAATAGTGCTTAGTCACTGCTCTAGAGGATTCAGACGTGCTTCCATCTATTCTCTATTAAGCTCTCTTAGGCTCTTCAAATTCTCCATTCTTCTACTTTCCTTTTTTAGATGGATAGAATGTGTGTCTTTTGTCTGCTTGTTTGATAACAAATTGCTAACATAATTATTTTTTTACTCCTTTCCATTCAAGGATAAAATGTTTTGGGGGTAAATCTCTTGGCAGGCTTTCCTATATGCAATCCTTCTTGTCTTGTGGCTGTTGAGAATCAGGGATACTTATAATTCAATAAGAAATTCTTCCTTTTGGTCATTATGCATGTCTGGCCCTGTGGCCATAGTTGGTAGTTCAGATGGAGCACTTTCTTGTGCAGAGAGAACAAAATCTCTTGATGCCGTTTCTGGCATAGACCATATATCTATATTGACCAATGGTGAATCTGATCATTCCTCTGAACTTGGTGGCTTTAGGGTTGGAGAACACTTACTTCCTAATGGAGAATCATATTCTGGGTCCGTTCTTGGAAACATTCCTGAGGGCAAGGGTAAGTATGCGTGGTCAGATGGTTGTGTCTATGAGGGTGAGTGGAGACGGGGGATGAGACATGGTATTGGAAAGATACAATGGTCTTCTGGAGCGGTGTATGAGGGTGAATTCTCTGGTGGATATATCCATGGTACAGGAACATATACTGGTTCTGATAAGTTAACCTACAAAGGTCGGTGGCGATTGAATCTTAAACATGGGTTGGGTTATCAAGTTTATCCTAATGGAGATATCTTTGAAGGCTCATGGATCCAAGGAACCCCTGAAGGGCCTGGCAAATATACCTGGGCTAATGGAAATGTATATTTGGGGAATATGAAAGGTGGGAAAATGTCAGGAAAAGGAACTCTTACGTGGATAAATGGGCACTCATTTGAAGGAAGTTGGTTAAATGGCATGATGCATGGATTTGGAGTGTATACATGGAGTGATGGAGGTTGCTATGTTGGGACCTGGACAAGGGGTTTAAAAGATGGCAAAGGAACGTATTATCCCCAAGGAAGTCGTCTTCCATCTGTACAAGAAATTTACCTCAATGCCTTGAGAAAAAGAGGGCTGTTGCCAGATTTGAGAAAACCGAACCAGGCACATATTCATCATGCTGCTTCAGTTGATATGGGAGCTGTCAAGGTTGGTGACAACCACAGATCAAATCGTGGTTCATCTGATAAACTTACAAAAGGAAACTTAATAGATCTGGATCAGTCTCGCGGCAGAAATGTTTCTCTTGAAAGGCGCTGGAGTCTTGAGGTTTCTATTGAGAAAGTTATTGGGCATGATTCGACATTAGGTTTCGCAGAATCTGCCTTTGAAAGCGGTGATAAAGAGGTCAATTCAAAGATCCCAATTTTGGAACGAGAGTATATGCAAGGTGTATTAATAAGTGAGCTAGTGTTAAATAATAGTTTTTCGTCCATGTCCCGAAGGGCAAGAAGGCTTAAAAAAAAACTTGCCAAAGAGATTAAAAGACCTGGTGAAGCAATCATCAAAGGTCACAGGAGTTATGATCTAATGCTGAGTTTGCAGCTTGGAATAAGGTAAAAGTCACTATCCTGACTTGTTGCACACTCTTTTTGCTTTAGTTATTATCATTTATTAGTCATTATGATGCTGTGTCTGCTTGCGTTCTAACTTATTCTGATGCACATGCAAACATTCCAAGGCGTTGAAGCACTTTTCTCAATTTAGGTCTCATATGCCTTCTCTATTTGTGTATGCTTTTAATGATGGTGCTTCTAGATGAATCCTTGTTAGAACAAGATCATAACAAAGTGATATGATTACATCTTCTATGTGGACCTATTTGTTAACTGTATTGGAGGTCATGTTGCATTTCCCTGTTTGGGGGTTTCATCTTTTTTTTTGGGGACCAACAGTTTAGATCTGAGGTTTTTGGCTTTAAAAGAGACTCAGAATATATATTTTCTTCCTTCAAATTATCTTTCTTTCAACTATGTATTTCTGTTCGCTATAAATTAATAAATTCTTGATCCAATGCAAAAGAAGAACAGCGTATTGAGGTTACCCTTTTTCCCCATCCTTGCAGAGGAAAAAGTAATGATTAAATCAATTGTTTTGAGAATGATATATCAAGTAGAAGATGTTTACCTTCAGTCAACAAATATTTGCTTCTTGGTTGTGTTTCACTGTTTCTGCTGTAGAAATTAGGTGCTGATTCTGTTTTCTTTCACTCATTTGGACATTCAAGTATCATGAAGAACCACAAACAATAGAGGCACAATTTGCAACTAAAGTTATAAGCTAAATTGTTATCCCCTTGCTAGTTTTATTTGCTTGTGCATGGTTTCTAATACTAATATTAATATGTGCTTCGCTATGGTCAGATATACTGTTGGAAAGATAACACCCATACAGAGACGAGAAGTTCGCACATCAGATTTTGGCCCAAGAGCAAGCTTTTGGATGAATTTTCCTAGAGAAGGTTCTCAATTGACACCTCCTCATCAATCAGAGGATTTTAAATGGAAAGATTACTGTCCCATGGTATTCAGGTTAATAGTTAACCCTTTTTATAACTTTTAAGTTGTAACTGTTTCTTTTAAGTAGCCTTTGTATTGTTGACTTACTTTCCAGGAATGCATGTAAATCTACCTAGTTTTGGTAAGCTGCTTTAGCTTTAGAATTAAGCAGTCCCCACTGCCTTATACATATCTTGTCCTCTTATCAAGATATGTATACAATATTCACAGTTCTAGCACCCACTTCCATTAATTACTCCTGGTCACTCCTTATACATTGACGATTTTAATATAGATTGCATCAGCACATATAAGACTGAGTCTTCAGTTTTCATCCAAAAATCTATGTTGTTCTCTCTTGAAGTAAGGAAGTGCGAACCCTAATTTTGAGTTTGTTAAGTTTTGTGGACTGCAAAAGACCATAATCATGCATTCTTATTCATTAGGAACTTAACAAAAAAGGGGGAAAAAATTACAGAAACATTACTAAAATTGTGCCAGTTGACCTCTCATGCTTTTTTATTATGAGTTTTGCATGGGCAGGAACAGCTGTGACAGTCCGTATTTTTGCTCTCTAGTTTTTCATATGATTGGTATATATGACCTTCTTAAAACCTCTTGCAGAAATTTGAGAGAGTTGTTTAAGATTGATGCTGCTGACTACATGATGTCGATATGTGGAAATGATGCTCTGAGGGAACTATCTTCTCCAGGAAAAAGTGGTAGTGTCTTTTTCCTGTCTCAGGATGATCGTTTCATGATCAAGACACTGCGGAGATCTGAAGTAAAGGTGCGTTCAATTATTTACATTGGATGTGGATATATTACGATTATTTTCCTTGAAGGCTATTACACTTCTTATTTTTTCTACAGTGCGGTGTTCAAGATACTAAAGGTCATTATGTATCAAATGATATCTCTTAATTCCATAATGTGTGTCTTATTCTGGTCCATTTCTCTTTAATATTCTTCTATCCTTTGTGGACCCCATTTTATGCATCCTTTGTACATTATTGCCACCTATTGGCTCTTCAATAGAACCTGTAATTCATTGAAACAAAAGATCAATATGTGCAGTAGAATGGCAGAAAATGCTTTGCAAAAGAATTATACAGCCCGTAATTTTAAGGGAACTCTATATTGTTACACATTTGCTGAAATTTATGATTTTCTTATCCAATACAGATTGTAAATTTCATTGAGGATGTATTCAAGTTTTTCTTGTTGTGGCATTATTTATCTGTTTAGCTGACACATGTGATTGCATGAAACTATCAAATTCACTTCACTTTCACGGTCAGAGGTTAAGAAATCTTAGATCAATATTTGGGAGGATGAAGTGAATTGAAGGGAAAACAGTAAATTTGTAGAATTTCAGGAAGCTACCAGGTCTATGTAGGTATTACCAGTAAATTAGTCATGAATTTTAAAAGCAAAGTCTCTAGTTGGTATGCCCAACATTGTATATGACTGATTATAATAAAAAATAAAAGCAAGATCAACATATGCTTCAATTCACTAGAAAGGATCCACTCACCATTTGTGTGGTTAATCCTGTTAAACCATGCTCAGGTTGCATGATAAATTCTGGTCACAGTAATGTTCTTATGATATAATTTACCAAATCTTGCGTGGATAACTTATATAACTTTCTTTAAGTGATAGAAATAATCTCCTGTAAGTCTATGACATCATTCTTATGTGAAATGGAGTAGAAGCTTGTTAATAGTTACTGAAGCAACTTGCGGTATACAGTTTTGGTAATGATACGAGCTTGTTCTTTGCTAGTTGTTTGTTATTTATTGTAAAATTCAGATTCTAGTGACAGAAATTTGACTTGTAGGTTCTGCTAAGAATGCTTCCAGACTATCATCATCATGTGAAGTCATATGAGAATACACTTATCACAAAATTCTTTGGTCTTCACAGAATTAAACCTTCGAGTGGTCAAAAGGTAACATTCACATTCACCTGGCATTTTTCTGTGCCAGAGTCATTTTTCAGGGGTTTGTATTAATTATAAATGGAATGACTTGGACCCTGATACTCACCAATGTGGAATATCAATGTTTGCAATATATGTACCACATCAAAGATTGCTCTCTATTATGGCTTGCATATTTCATGCAAGATGATTTAATAATCTGCATTTCCTTTGAATAAGAGGCTAATATTTGTACATGAATGTCGTTTTTGCAGTTTCGTTTTGTTGTAATGGGAAATATGTTCTGCACAGAATTAAGGATCCATCGGAGATTTGACTTAAAAGGTTCATCCCTTGGACGTTCATCAGACAAGATAGAAATTGATGAGAATACCACTCTTAAAGATTTGGATCTGAACTATTGCTTTTACTTGGAACCATCTTGGCGGGAGTCTTTATTAAAGTAAGTGGTAGTTCTAAAATTCTTCTATCATGCCTCCTTCATTTTATTTTTTTTCATAAGTTGTTGCTTTTTAGAAACAATAACTGCTAAAAGGCAATAATATTTTGGTGTAAAATATTTAAAGCTTGGAGCTCATCCAAATATAAGCCCTATATCTCTAATACTGGCGTTGACTGCAAAAATGGAATATTTCCTCTCGTACATTTGTGCAGGCAGATTGAAACAGACAGTAAGTTCTTGGAAGCACAGCACATCATGGATTACAGCCTCCTTCTAGGTGTACATTATCGCGCTCCCCAACACCTGCGTTCTCTCATGTCCTACAACCAAAGTATAAGTGCAGATGGATTGGCAATGCTTGCAGAGGAAGGTAAGTTTTATATTTGATTCCTTGAAACTGATTACTTAAGGTTTGGCTTTACATGCTTGTTGTCTAATTTGAAAAAAAGGATTTACAATTAACTTGAGGCCTCTATAGTTAAAGTTCACAAGTAATAGGGAGTTGTGAAGTGAAATAAACGACTTGGAATGGAGGGACAATGCCATGTACCAAACCGTCAGTGTAACCAACAGATGGTACAAGCACTACTTATTTAAGCATTAGGCAGTGAAGTTGATAAACGCTATGAGGGGTGTGTGTGTGTGTATTCCCCATCGCCAAATTGGTCTTTTTTGGACCTGACCTTGATAAGAAATTTCTGTGCTGTAGAAAGCTTTGTCTAGAATTTTGCCTATAATGGCAAAAACATTCAATTTCCATATGGGATAAGAACACTCCCAAGTCCAAATTATTCGGGGCACTAATTCTCATATTACCTGAATTTTTTCTCCCATATGACTTAGAATTCCTGCTTTTTCTGGTAGAATCTGGACTTGAAACTAATTAATTACAATGCATTGCTACTGATCAACCAACAGACCCTCTAGAGGATGAAGTATCCAACTACCCACAAGGCCTTGTTCTGGTCCCTCGGGGAGCAGATGATAATAGTGTTGTTGTGGGCCCACATATAAGGGGTAGTCGTTTGCGAGCTTCAGCTGCTGGTGATGAGGAGGTGGATCTCCTTCTACCTGGTACAGCAAGGTATGATTTCTTTACAAGTTTGAATGGCCTTATTATCGATTCTTTGGAACTTCTATCGTAGTGCTCTTGCTATCCTTTTACATTTACGCTTGTTCAGAAAATAGAGAGAAATTGTGTTCGTTGTCAATAACTAATAGTCCAATGGCATTTTTGCGTGTATGCTCCTGTGTGAACTTAACAAAACAATTGTTATAGTCTCTCCACATCTTATGTATGATAAGTGATTTTTTTATTTTTGAAAGGCTGTAATATTATAGTTTAATTTCACAGCATATGCCATGTCTTGCACAAATTGGATTGCAAACATTGACTATTCCTGGTCTCCCGGTGACTGGAATCTTTATGGATCCTAAAACTCTGTCTAATTCATAGCAGACTACGACATCTAATTTTGCTTGCTACAACTGAGAGTTTCTGAGTACTGCTACATGATATAATGGATCTATCAATATGTAATTGATAACCCTTTTCTGTCTTGTTTTTTAGAATATGGTTATGTCATTTAGGATCATAATGATAAAAATTGTTCCTTCGCACCAATTAGATAGTTTGTATGATATTTCTGCTGACTGAGGTTTTTTCTTTCTTTACAACTTTTTAAGCAGACTCCAAATCCAGCTAGGTGTAAACATGCCAGCTAGGGCAGAGCTCATTCCAGGAAAACAGGAGAAGCAAATGTTCCATGAGGTGTATGATGTCGTACTGTACCTGGGTATCATTGACATATTGCAAGATTACAACATGACTAAGAAGATTGAACATACGTACAAATCTCTTCAGTTTGATTCATTATCAATCTCCGCTGTGGACCCTACTTTCTACTCACATCGCTTCTTGGAATTTATTCAGAAAGTGTTCCCACCTAATGCAACGGCAGGTTAAAGTTTTGAGGTTAAATTCAATCAATTCCACTTTGCTGAGGCACTGCCACCTTTTGTGCACGCTCTTGAATGTCTTTAGTGGGTGGCCAAGTGGCCATGAGCACCTTGGTGAATGTGTTAGTGGTTAGTGGGAAGAAGTTTCATCTAGTATTGTAAGTATTGAGGTAGATTACCCTAATCATTGCTTTAAAGTTTGAACCATAAGGTGGAAAATATGGGTTTAAATTTATCTTCTTTGAGTTTATATAGTTTCATTGCCTGATTTCGCCTTCCATTCGCCGCATTTAAAGTTGGGTTTTGTTTTGTGTCTTTAGTCTAAATTATGAATAACCGAAGGCAGCTTTGTTATGGTCATAGTCGTTTCCGAGTGTACTCGGGACATTAGAATTACTCTCTTCGTTGTTTCTTTCTCGTGTTCCAAAGAAAGAAGTTCGCATTATATCTTTTGTATGAAGTAAATAAGATCCAGATATTTTTGGGAGGGTTATTCCTTTTACTGTTAGTTCAGGGAAACTAAATAACTTGTGATACCATGAATCGAGTACACCTGCTGGTTTTCGGGGTACAAAAGAGTAATTCCCTTGGTACCTTGATTTGATGAAATTCTAGGAGTTGGTAGTGTGATGCATTCATTTTTGCGTTCCCTCTTGGAAGTTAAACAAAGAACTCCTCTCTACATTTTACGTTCGCCATTTTTGGGATGAAGAAGCAATGTTTTACTCAAATAGCGTTATGCCGTTATCCAATGCATAATTAAAGCATTGATAGTACGTTTCAACACTGTTATTGCTTCTCCTTTCCTGGCTCGGGAACATTGTCATGGATAGATTAAGGACAGAGGTTCACCAATGTGATATACCTCCTGTCAAAGTCAAGTGGTGTGGTTTAACATGTGAGAATATTAGTTTTTTGAATAAATGTATTTTTAATAAATCTAAACTTAACATTCATAGTAAAAAAATGTACATGTGCACTTTCATGTATTTATATTTTAAATTCATTTGTCCAGTTTTGAGTTAACAATTTTTACTTATGATCTTTGTACAATCTTCTTTTGAAAACAACACTCGGGCGATCAATTTTTTTGGTTGTTTTTCATATCATTTGTTCACGCATTGTTTCAATTCAACAGGATTGTATTAGGTCATAAGTAATGTTTAGCATGAAAACTTTATCTATGAGCAAATAAACTTACATATAAATATGTGAAATATATTTGGCCAAAAAAATGTGTAAATATAGTTAATATTTGCCAACTTTTATGACTTGGGAAAATATTTTCAAATTAGTCACAGTTAAAAGAAATATTTGCAATTTTTTCCCTTGTAAAACATTTATCATCAGTATAAAAGAGTATTCAGGAGAATTATTTGTGACAAATGGGTTAAGCATACGTTTTCATATTGCAAAAATGAAAATTAATTATGAGATGCGATGTTGTTATGATAGCCGCTAGACCATAACTGGTCTTAGAATTCATCCTCATTCTATTTTATATATATATATATATAGTAAACTCCCTTTTGTTATTTTTGTTATGTGAGAGTTCTATTATGAATAAGAACTTCTTTTAATTATTCTTTTAGCTCCGCGATGATTTTTTTTATTTTTTCTCCACATACATAAAAAATTTTGTAAAGTACATAAATTTTTTGTAGTTAATGAAAAAAATAAAACAATTAATTAATTATCTATTTTTTAAATAAAATTTTTTTTGTAGTATGAGAATTTTTTAGAATGAATAAAAAAATAAATTAATTAATTAGCTGCCTCTTAAAAGAAATTCTTTGAAGTTTAAAGTTTTATTGAGAATCAATAAAAAAAATAATGAATTAATTAACCACCTCTTAAATTTTTTAATAGAAAACTATAAATACAATTTAACATTATTTAAAATTAAAGTAAAAAAATTATATATAATTAAATAATATATTCAACAATTTTAATCATTTATCATTATATATTATACAAAGTGATAAAATAAAATGTAGCCTCATTAATTTCTAGGATTTCATTGAAAATAGAAGCAATGGAAGCTACTTTGTACACCAAAGAAAATACCATATAGTAGTGCTATCCCAATGAAACAATTGTCCTCACTTTACTTAACCAATATCAGAAAATCAATTTTATCCACTCTTCTCAATTTTTTTACTTTCTTTATATTATAATATATTACTAAATTTAATTTTTTAATAACATTAATTTAAAATATATTAACATATAATAAAACAGACTAATTTTTGCCACAAATAAATTAGTTGCTATAAACAGGAGAAACCAATCTATACAGCATGATCTTCACTTGACGGCTTGCTAACACCCCTAACATTCCCTCCGAATATAATAACCAGTTTTCCGCCACAAATAGTGCGTACTCCAAACGTACGGATGCAAAATACTAGATGACCTTATACCGTTACATTGTAATTTGTATTAAAAATCATTAAAGATGCAGATTAAAAGAACAGTGTGCAAGTAATTCTGGAATGCCTTACAGTTCAGAGTCTACAATCTAACCAATTTCTTGGAACCCAACAGCTTCACTCCACTGATCCATCATACAAAAAGACATGTCGCTACCATTAAACAACTAGCCAAAAACTTTTAATAATGGATCTAATGCCCCATTCTAGGAGGAGGTGGTGGTGGTGGTGGATGAGCAACCTGGCCCTGCATTTGTTGTCCTGGAAAACCTTGCCCAGGTGGCATTGATGGAGGCCTAGTACCCATGTTGAAACTTGCTGTTGTGCTGCTGGCAACAGGGGGTGGGGGTGGAATAGAAGGAATTCCACCAGGAGGTGCAGGACGAGGGCCATTTGCCATAGGAGGCGGAGGCGGCAATGATCCAGGCATCGGAGGTGGAGGGGCTCTAGGAGGATTTCCAAGAGGTGCACCAGATGGTAACCCTTGAGGTGGAGGAGGTGGTGGTGGTGGAGCCTGGGGTGGTGGAGGCAAAGGCCTTGGTGGAACCCCAGGTGCAGTTGTGCCATTGACTGTAGAGGGAGGCTGGGGTTTGTTTGCCTCTGGTGGCTTGGATTTGAAATACAATTGCAACTGCAGATATAAAATCCCATTTTCACATTAGATAGTAGAAACCGGAAGAAAACAAACTGCAGCTCAAGTGCTTGATTCACAGTTTGCAATAATAATGAGGGAGAATCAAAATGCAAGTAAGGGTTCAGATTTAGTAAAAAGCACGCGAATTAAGGGTTTGGATTGAGTTGACCAAACTCTAAATGGAACATATCAGTATTGAGGTTACCATCTGCTTGTTGTCTGGCCAATGATGTCTCCGTAATAGTTAATTAGTTATATAAGTTTTACACATCCAAATCCTTGTATGATGTAATCAGCTTGTATTCTATTACTGTACATCATTTCTGACTTCTTTGTTTAACTTTCCTTGAAAAATAAAAAATTTAAGTAAAATAATATTGATTTGTCTTTTTATTTTCACAATTTTATGTGAATGCAGAGGATGTTGATTTGAAATGTCTTTATCAATTGAAGCAGACACTTCATCAACATATTCCAAATCCCACATATATCTGACATAGATGCGTACATCAATGTTTATGGTCCATTTATCAACTCATACGAAGAAAAATAAAACCACTGACCGTGAACATCTTTGAGTCTGGGTCCCAGTGTGAGAAAAACTTTGGAGTTGATTTATCAATCTCGGTGCTGGGAACCTAAAAACGTAGAATGATCAGCACAAACAATAAATGCATTGGTGAGCCACGCACAACAGCTATGACATACCTTGAAAGCAATGATTTCGTATGGTTCAGCTGCGCACAAAAGATACTGATATCTTTTATCAAAGGGTTGCACCCTCTGTGTCCATGAAAAATGTGGTCAGATAGAAAAAAGGCTAAAACATGGTTCTATGCACAATAAATGAATATTTGGTCAAAATAATAAATTACTGTTAAAAACATCAAGGGCAGGCGATGCTCTTTGAAGCCATAAAGTCAATAAAATCAGAGGGTACCTGCTCATAAGAAGACATAAATCTATGCCTTGGCTTTGTTAGGTCTTCAATCTCAGGATATTCAATCTACATTGCGTAGCAAATGTAAAAACAAATGAATAAATAGTATTATCTTACGTTAAAAGGATATAAGTCATTGGGAAAGAGAAAGATGATGCGAGAAAACACCTGGAATAGTAGAGATCTCTGCTTTGTCTCTGGATCATATTGCTTAGTCACTCGGTACCCAGGCCTACCGATCTTCACTGTTAACACATCAAACATCCATGTATTAAGTTTTATTAAAGAAGATAATAAGAAGAAAAATTTGCTTAAATCAAACAAAAAAGTAAATATATTTTTCCTATGTCTTTCAAGATGTATGGGCAACATCAATATCTTATTCAAAGCAAAAACTAAATCCCAACAATTGATGACAAAGGAGCGTCTAGAATAAAGTAGAGAATAGTGACGCGTTTCATCTTTACTTACAAGTAATCGAAATTATATAGATTGAGCAATGGAGGAAGCAAAACTGTGCTGGCTAAAATTAGGTCTCAAATCCTCAAGATTTCAGATTTTACATCTAATTTCTCTAAATTCATACCAGTACAGAAAGCATAGCGGCAAAGTAAAGCCCAAGCCACCTGCCTAAAGATGACAGTGACACCCAGACATATTTTTAGAGCAACATTCTACTTCAACAAATTTAAACGAGAAGATTTACCTGTCTTGCGAACCGAGACTTTACGCTTGTGGGGCTGAGGTTGAGCGGGTGCTTCTTTGGCCTCGCGAGCTGCTCTCTTAGCCAAATTAGTCTGATGCCGCTTACCTTGTGTGTGCGCCAAGTAATTCCCTTCATTATTGTGCAAAGTGAGACAAAGTTTGCACTCATAGCTTCAAAACAAAAAAAACCAGTTAATTCAAGAGGGAATTAAATCTGAGAAGTACAAGGAAAAGCAGAGAGTATAGAAAAAGAGGAAGTAAGAGAGAAGACCTGCCAAGATGATTGCGCATGAAGTAGGGGTCTTTGGCAAGATCAATAGTCTCAAGGGCGAGTCGACGGAGACGCTCACGACGGTCGATGGCTTCATTCTGGGCGGAGGCGGCGCCTCCGCTTCCAGGCTTCGAACCCCATTCACGATCCATTACTGCTCTTGCTCCCGCCAATCACTATGACTGCTTCACAAATTTGTCTTCGGTACCCCAAAGGGCAGATTCTGAAGACGATGAAGCGAACCCAAGCGAAGCAACCCGAGCGATTGGCAATTACTGGAGTACAGATATACGCATTGTTTATTTTTCTCTTTAGAAAATGCTCGACCGGGTCCGGATCACCCAGTTTATATTGGGCAGAGCAGAAATTGGGCCGAGCCATCGAGCCCACGAATTTTCCTGAGGTTTAGACGGTTAAAGGCAATGGATAAGAAAAAAAATATGGGTAGGCTTAAAGCCCCAGGGCCCGACGGTGTCCCAGGTATCTTTCTACCAGCATACATGGGAAACAATAGTAGTTGAGGAAACTTGTGCAATGGTTAGAAGTTTCTTTACTGATGACTATTCACTGATATGCTTGAATGATACTAATCTGATCATGATCCCTAAAGCTGAAAATCTAGAACAAGTAGGAAACTTTAGACTAATAAATCTTTGCAATTTCTCCAATAAAATTATTTCCAAGGTCATGGCAAATAGAATTAAACCTATTTTGCCAAGGGTGATTATTGAGAATCAAATGGCCTTTGTTGCTAGAAGATTAATTTAGGATAATGTAATTATTGTGCATGAAGCTTTTCATTATCTCAAAGCAAAGAGAAGTAGAAATAAGCATGACATATCTATGGATATGAATAAGGTGTATGATATAATGAAATGAGATTTACTCTGTAGCATTCTATTGAGGATGGAGTTCAATGAGCAGTGGATTCAAAGAATAATGAGTTGTGTCAACTCTATTAGTTTTAATTTAATGCTTAGTGGTCAAAATATTGGTAAGGTTTTTCTTCAGAAAGGCTTAAAGCATGGTGACCTTTTATCCCCATACCTATTTATTATTATCTAATATCCTTTCTGAAGGAACATGTTAGACAGAACAAGTTGATTGATATTAAACTAGCAAGAGGTTGGCCATTCATGACTTTTTCTTAAGACTGAATGAGGAAAATGTGCTATGCTGAAGAATACTTTGGAGGAATCTTGCAGGGCTTCAAGTCAGTCCATCAATTTGTCCAAATCATGGCTATTCTTTACAAAGAACCCGCCCAATAACCTTATTAAGGATATTTGTTCCACCATGGCCATTCCAAAGGCTGATTCCCCTGGGAAATACTTCGGTCTTCTAGTGCTTTGCAGTAGGTCCAAGTCAAAGGCATTAGTTTTTGTCAAGGATAAAGTTGTGCAAAAGGTGGTTGGAAGAAAGATATGCTAACAAAAGCAGGAAGAGAAGTCTTAATAAAAAGCGACAATCAATGCTATCCCTACCTATCCAATGTCATGCTTCAAATTTCCAAAGAAATCATGCCAAGAGCTTGACAATATTTTAGCCAAATTTTGGTGGGGTCAGGAGGGAAATGAAGGGAAAATCCACTAACAAGCTTTGTGGAAGCTTGCTAAGTCCTAGAATTATGGAGGTATGGGTTTTAAAGATTTTAGTAATTTCAAACTCGGCACTCTTGGCAAAGTTAGCATGGAGAATCTTAAATGACACGAGCAACCTATGGATGAGAATAATTAGAAGGATTTATTTCCCTAACTCAGATTTCTTGCAGGCTAAAAGGGCTTTAGAGCCTCATGGGCTTGGTCCAGCACGTTGGTTATGGTATGCGTGCCAAGTTTTAGTCTGACCCATGGATCCCAAGTTTGCATAAGTCCAGTTTGAAGTCTACTCCACTGTTGGAAGAAGTAAGTGAGATGTGTGTGGCCGAGGTCCTCGTTAATGGGCAATAGGATCTCTCTGCTGCTGAGGGGTGGCTGCTATCAGAGGAGGCGTCAGCTATAAAGATGATTCTCATTCCTGAGGTAAATCGAGAGGACTGTCTTCGATGGGCTGGGGCCAGTATTAGGAAGTTTTATGTGAAAGCGGGGTATAAGGTAGCAGTGAAGCAATCTAAGGTCATAAGCACAAGAGTGCCAAGCTCCTCTAACCAGATTGCAGATTAATTATATGGAGGGAGAAACGGGACCTCAAAGTTACTCCAAAAATCAAGCATTTTCTTATGGAGGGCTTGCATTTATTCACTGTCAACAAAAGAGAACCTATGGAAACGAAAATGTACTGTCAGTCACTTTTGTCCATGCTACCATACCAATAGTGAGTCTATTGAACACCTACTACTATTAAGTGGATGGGCCCAACAAGTCTGGATTAGATGCCCTCTAACTATTAAATTTGCATATTTCCAAATTTGATCGTGGGCTGGAGGGGTATCTCTTACTGTAAATGGGAAGCTCAAGCAATCGTTGTTGGCATTCATTTGCTGGTATTTGAGGAAGGATCGTTGTTGGGCGGTATTTAGGAATGGGGTTTGAATCCAAGTTTCACTTTGGAGAGGGCTACAATAGCTATGGTAGAATACTGGAAATGTGTCGACAGTGGAATAGTGCCAGTAGCTAGTACAATAAGGCAAGAAGTTGAAGGTGCTGGACTTAAGTAACTTCAAGGTACTCGCATCTTTGAGAGCTGAAGGAAGTTTTCATAGATTCTTAGCAACAAAAGTCTAGTTGAGGCAGTTAATACTGCTGAGTATTATCCCAACTGGTCTTACCGTCAACTCCTTAAGAATGCTAGATTTGCACGTGATAAGTTTGACTCTTGCTCCATTAAGTGGGTTCCTAGATCTGCTAATCAAGCCGCAGATTGGCTTGCTCAGCATACTGAAATGAGGATGTGCTTGCTTAGGTGGGGTCTTTACCCCCATCCTCACTTGTTGCCATAGTCATTGGAGACGCCACTGCTGAGAGACATAGAGTGGGATGACCACAATAGCTTGTTGCTGTTTTGCTGCTGTTTTTTTTTTTCTGTGTTATTTCTTTGGTGTTAGAATTTCGTTCACTGGCTTGGATTCTGTCTATCCTAGTATGATTAGGCGTCTTTTGTTATGTAGTGTATTTCAGGCTAATATGCTCAAGTTTTGATGGTCGTTTAGTTGATGTTTGGGTCAGAATACTTTGTATTGTATTCTCTTGCTATTAATTATTCATTTTTTGTCCAAAAAAAATACTTGTTAAATACACGGAATCACATGAACACTAGATCGCGTATGGATAATTCTTGTGCTTTATAATTTGATTATGAATTCTTTTAAATTTGTAAATTTTTTAAGAAAACTCAATTGTCAATAAATTCATTAATTTATTAATAAAAGAATGACACATCAAATTAAATAAATTTAAATTTTGTTCTTTGTGCAAATAACCTCTCAATTTTAAATTATATACAAATAATCTCCTAAACTTTGGATAAAAATAAATAATCCCTATACTTATATTAGTAAAATAATATATTAACAAATGATAAAGGGATTATTTATATGTAATCTCAAATTTAAAAAGATATGTTGTTAAGTTTTAAAGGTTGAAATACTCTGCATATAATGAGCTAAAGTTGATAAAAATTTTTGTACATTTCTCTCACACACACTCATGTCAGTTCGTGTGGTTTGGGGAACTAGATGGCTACACTCTGATTAGTATTGAGTATTGTTATTACTCACGTGATAACACTCTTTCCGAAGGTGACTACACTGATTCTTAATGGGTTATATTATGTATGTTCTATAATCAAAGCTTCAAATTACTCATTGGTGTTTCTCGTGTGGGCTGCAAAAGTTGGTGCCTATGCTGATTCTTTCATTCAGTCTTATCGCATGCAGTAACGTGACTATGCAGTGACATCTGAAACCTTTCTGCGCCTTTATTCGTATTTTTAGAGAAAAGTATACATTATATTTATAGAAAATGAAATCGCTGCCAGATCCCTAAACATTAAATCACTTTTATTATTCATATTTACGAATTTATAATTATACATTAAAAAAATTTAATCAATTTTATATAAATTTAGATTCAGTACAAATTTAAATAAACTTGTAAGTTGACTTACCAAATTGAGTTTACAATTTTAATGTATCAACTAGATTATAAAATTAATAACATAATAATTTAAACTTAAAACTAAATGAGATATAAACAAGTTTATTTTTTATGAAATTTTTACAATTTATTTTATTACAAGTTTAAATATGAATAAAAATAATAAAATTATATTTAATATGTACTTATTAAAAAATAAAATAAATATTATTTAATTAGTTATTTTGAATAATTATATATGTATGAATATTTTATAATATTTATGTTGAATATTATAAATTATAAAATATGAATAGCTTTTATTTGATTAAGTATAATTTGAATTATATTTGAATAGTTTTTTAATATATATAGTATTTAAATTATAAAATTATATATTTTGATAATTATTTATTAGATGTAAACTCTTACAAATTTATGTTATGAGTATACTTCATAAGTTTACCTTTTACTTACAAGTTTGTCTAAAATCACGAGTTTCATGACCTTAATAAAAACATCTATTTATTACATTATTTTTAAAGTAATATTTGTTCTCACTCTATTTGTTATCAGTAAATCACTTTTAAGAGTTATCTCAAGCCCTTCAGAGATTAACAGATAGCAATTTTTGTAATCTCTTTTAAAAAGTTTAAAAGAAAATTTCAACAAAAGAGTAAGGAAGACTCTCATCTCAATCTTAATAATTTAATTTTAGTTTGTAATCAAATTTTATTTATAATAAGATTTTGTACAAATACAATTCTTTTATGAAAAGTTATATCATTTTTAAAGAGTTATGTTATTATGTAAAGTCATATTTTTTTATATTTGAATATTTTTAAACAAACTAAAATATTTAATTTCAGTTATTGAATTTGTTTATTCTAACACATACATAACTTAATGTTTTCATTCTTCGTGATACAAGAGTTTCCTTTTCTCCTAATTGTGTATTTGGTTTTGTGTTTAGAGATTCAAAAGTTTATTTACACACATAAACAAGATTTGTCTTGTAAATATTATTGTTTAATTTAATGCTTGATTTTTTAAAAAATTAATTTTTCTATCCAAACATTGTTTGCACATAAATAAAAAATAATTACTTTTATATTAAATAAACTATATAAATAACAAAAATTAATTTTCAAATATAAATTGCAGTGATATAAAATTAAATTTGACTAAAATTAATTTTAAAAATCTAAATTGACCCAAAAATGATGTTAACCTAACACTAATTCAAAGGTACACTAATTACAACCTCAATCTTAAAACCTTTAAATTTCCTTTTAATTGAATAAAAAGTAGTAAAAGAAAAAGGTCACTAGGTCAATCCTTCCGTGGCTTATCACAAACTGGACAGGCTGAAAACCCAGATCCAAAGATAAAATCAACCAGATCTATGATTCTGTGAAAATCTATCCCATACACACCCGTAATTATAAATATGCTCAAAAATTAAAATATGATCAAATTATTTATAAAAATAATATTAATTTATTTTATTAATATTTTTATTTCCATTTCTTGCAAATGTTATTTTTTGGTGTTGAAAATCATAAATATTTTTAAGTATAAATATAATGATATTTAAGAAACTTATTTTGTAATTTTAAAAATATTGTAACGCACTTTTTATTCCAATATAGTAAATAATAAATCCAAAAAGTACCATATATTAAAGTACTTTTTGCCTTTTCATTCATCATAAAATCATTATTATGATTTTTTATTTATTGAAATATCACGCTTAATTTTAAAATCTTTAAAATTTATCAAATTTAATTTTAAAAATTTAGGATTTAGGATTTAGCAAAGGAATTAAATTTAATAATTTTTTAAAAATTAAAAATTAATTGTGATAATTTTCAATAAGTGAATGACTATTTTAAATATTTAAATAAATAAAAAATTATTTTAAAATATATTTCAATAAATAAAGAACTAAAATAATAATTTTGTGGTATATAAAAGATAAAAAAATATATTTTTCTATAAATGAAAAAGTAAGAGAAGGGGGAAGAGAGAAAGTCCGGAGTATGAAATGTCTAATTTTTTTATTTTTTGTGTAATCGAAGAAAAATAAGCATAAATATGAAACTCACATTTTAAAAGGTAATCTATTTCTCTTTAAATTTTAAAAAAGATTTACAAATCTAAATTTCAGGGGTTAACAGTGTGTCAGAAGCAGAAAGGAGAGTGGCGCGGGATAAACTGGCGAAAGAACGCATAGCATAGGCGAACCACCGGCATGATGACCCAAACCATCAGAACGTACGGGGGACATCCGAATAAGCACCACTTCCTCAAAAGTTTCTTGGAGTTATGTGCCTACTGCACTTTCATCATGAGCTTTCCACTAGTCCATTAACCTCTTCTTCTACATGCTTCTAAATATTCTAGTGGGGAATCATAATCTTCCTCCCAAGTCTCACTTTGCCTTCTTTTTCTGTCGTTTTTCTTTTGTTGGTATTTTTCCAAGAGACGAAATATCTTGGCAAAATAAAGTTATACAGTCTTTTTCAGTCCCTCCCATAGCAGAAAAGAGTTCTACGAAAAGGCCATTTTCGTCAAGGTATGTATCTTATTGATTAACCTGACCATAAAAAAATTGGAAATGCTTTATTTATAGGGAGAGAGTTGGGTCACACGAACCTGTTGGTCTATGTTTGCATATGTGAGGCCTTCACTGTTTTTTTTTTTGCTCTTTACGAGCCCAATTTTACATGTTATATATACATCTAAATCTTCACACTTCCGACCAAAGACTTTCTGCTAACAAAAACAACCAGGGAAACCAATGTGTCTTGGGAAAGGAAACATTTTTGGTGCGAAGAGTTTAGCTGAAGAAACATATAACGAAGAAAAAACGAAGTGTGACGTCCCACCCAAACATCAAAACAGAGGTTTTTGTTATTTTGGTTTCAAACCTCCTGATAGTATCCCTTCACCTAATGGGTCATATTGTCCTTCACGCAGCACGTGGGGCACCCAAAATGCGTTCTTATATAATGATCCAACCTTTTATTTATTATTTTTAGATATAAGAGCATCCCAGATGCAGAATCATTTCCCTTTCCTGTGATTAGTTATAGACACAATTAAAGTACAGTTCAGATTGAATTAAAAAAAAAGTGATAGTAGCAGTAGTAGTATCATTGAGTTTGAAATATAGAGACGAAAGACACGTTGTAGAGTTTATGCCTCCCGTCATCGATAAGCACTCCTTTATGTTTGTTAATATTATTGTTGGCTTGAGAATGTACATATACCAACATGAGAGAACACAAAAGTAAAATTCTTTAAAGAGCATATTGCTTACAGAGTAAACTATCCCAATCCACCACACGTGGGGCATGGAGTTTGGAACTTGGGACAATAACCTTGCATTCCGGAGAAAGGGCTGGGCATATTTAAAGTTAGGGAATTTAAAAACTCAAAAAGAAAAGAATAAATACATTGGCGAGCCAGCTGAGTCTGAAGAACTCAGACCAAGGTGGCCATTTTCTGTAGCTTCTCTCTTAAAAACAAACAGTATATGAGAGATGCCCCCATTGCACTTCATCAAAGGGTAGCTTTAAGCTTTTCTGCTTTTCTTCTCTCTCTCTCTCTGTTTCTTCCTCTTTTTTATACGTTCCTTCACAGTACTTTCTAGAGAGAGAGATAGACAAATTCCATTAGAAAAGGATTTGTCATCATAGAGCCAGAGAGAAAGAGAGAGAGAGATAGAGAAGATGAGTTCATCTTCAGGTCAGAGTAGTGGCTATGATCTTTCTTTCAAAATCTTGTTGATCGGCGACTCTGGTGTGGGAAAAAGTAGCCTCCTTGTCAGCTTCATTTCCTCATCTCTTGAAGATCTTGCCCCCACCATTGGTATTTATTTTTTTCCTCATTTCCTTAATTCATTCATTTTGTTTGATTGCCCAGAAAATTTTGGAACTAATCCAATTATGGGAAGACATTAATACTTTGATTGCTATTACTTCTACCTCCAATCTATACAAGCACGGGATTTCATTTGATGTTTCTTTTAGATTCTTGTCAACCAAACAGTGTCTGATGATTTTCCATCTTAAATTTACTATCCACTTTCAGTGTCTGAACTTTATAAATTGGTTTCAATGACAAGATTGCAGACCAACTTTGAACACTTAAGAAGCTGCTTTACATTTCTGAAATGATCTAATCTTATTTTTCTGTTGTCTCGATCATCTGAAGGCGTTGATTTTAAGATCAAGCTGCTCACAGTAGGTGGGAAGAGATCGAAATTAACAATGTGGGACACTGGTAACTTATACTCAAATCTTTTTTTTCTCGTACTTCTATTTTCCTTACGTAAGTAAACTTTGGCAGCTCGTAAATTGGACGCAAACAGATAGAATGGAGTATATGCTTTCTTGTCTGTTCATTGTCACAAATGACTGTTGAATATAATACTTTGACTAAATGAAACATTACATCTATTGCAGCTGGACAGGAAAGGTTCAGAACTCTAACAAGTTCATACTATAGAGGAGCGCAAGGAATCATTCTTGGTATGCTAAACTAATTTATAATTTTATCTACATGTTGCGTTCTGGCAAAGGCCTCTGTAGAGAATTCTTTTATGGAAAATTTGATTATTGAAACTAGCATCAGACTCTATTGGGACTCTTGACATTTTCATTGATGGTCTTGTTATCATCTGTTACGTTGGAGTGAGGCCTAATATAGGAAGATCAAAATTAAGCTTTTGCGAGGACTTATTACCTTTATTGGGAATTATGGTTTAAAACAGTTTCAGGCTATGCAATTATGTTTCTGGGTCTTGGACCGTCTTAGCACTTGAAATATTGCTGATGATATGTTTTAAATTCAATGGTTAGTATTTGTATTTGGTATAATAGGGTGCTTCGTTTGCTTTCTTTTTTAGTTTATGACGTTACGAGGAGAGACACATTTACAAACCTATCAGATGTATGGTCTAAAGAAGTGGAACTCTATTCAACTAATCAGAATTGCGTGAAGATGCTCGTTGGAAACAAAGTTGACAGGGTAAGATTTGTGCTCTAATCTTGTGCTTCATTATGATAGTTATGGGAATGAATTGATGATTACTGTGAAATCTTCCACAATAAAATGGTAGAGAAGTATATTAATGGAGTATGATGAAATACGTAGTTTTGAGCTTATCTCTGCTTTCATGTCTCCCTGCTCAGTAAGTGACAAATCTAGTCAATCTGGACCAAAATATTTTGAGGCAGAATAGAAGAGAAACACTGATGTGGCTATCATCTTTTGAATTCTAGACTCGTACTTATATCCAGGGTTCTTTTTACTACTATTACTTTTTCTTGACATATTCTGTTCATTAGTTTACTTAATGATTGGTTATATGTTTCAGGATTCTGACAGGGCTGTGAGTAGAGAAGAGGGTTTAGCTCTGGCCAAAGAGTTGGGGTCTCTGTTTCTTGAATGTAGTGCTAAAACTCGAGAAAACGTGGACCAATGCTTTGAGGAACTTACTCTAAAGGTACATTTATTGAAGCCCTTTGTGCTCTAAGGTTATTTACTGTACATTGTTTTCCCATACACGTCGATGACAAATTCGATATCATTTGACAGATAATGGAAGTTCCTAGTCTTTTCGAAGAAGGATCAACCGCAGCGAAAAAGAATATTTTGAAGCAGAAACAGGAACCTCAAGCATCCCAAACCAGTGCTTGTTGCTCTTAAAATGCAGCACTCAGAACATTGAGTCCTGACTCTACTACTGCTTGGACATATCATGTAAATTTAAAATTCTTACTTAGTTTCTTACTGGCCATTGTCTTCTCGTTGCTTAATTACTTGTACTGACATGGGAAAAACAACACCCAAATTATGTCTATTGGCTTGTGTAAATTTGGTTGCCTTGTGTTCTTGTTTTCAGCTGATGTTTTGCCAAATCAATACGCCCTTATATTGAATATAGGTTTCTTTTGTAACAACTTATACGTCAAATAGACTAACAAGTTAGTCTAGAATAAAAAATAATGCGGTAAAAACTATACCTCTAGCTATTGCTATTTATCGGAAATAACATAAATGTTGGAATTGTCAAACACGAAAATGAATGTTTCTAAGCTTTTATTTCTCACTCTTTGATGATAGTGAGTGAGTTGAAGGGTGTGAAATGCCTGCTTTAGAGACCTAAATTTATAGAAGAGCTTGAAGTAACTATTCTATCAATAGTCAATGTTGCAATAGTAAGTAGGTAGGAAAATGTATGTAAACTATGTGGATTTGAGATGAAAGTCCACAACAACAAGATATTAACCTATCAAAACGGACCACACTCATGCAGTAGTTGTCGATTATACCAATGAAGAGTTGCCATAGTTTGACATTACTATAGGAGACTAACATTCTTCCACTTGGTCCATTATACTTAATGATTTCAATATCCTTGTTCATACATATTCCAAAGAGAAAAATTGAATGCTTGAATCACAGTAGCAAATTCTTTATAAGTGAGTATTATCTTTCGTGTATCATAATACATATTGCTTTTCCTTCTTACCATAACTTAATGAATAAGCCTTGTGCTTATTCTCGGTCCTCTTAATATGATTAATTCTCTAAATATAAATGTGCATACAAAATGAGAAAAATAACTCAAATGAATAAGAGCTTTATTACAAGTGATGATAACATACATCAAATACTTAATATGGATTAAGTCTCATTCTATCTATATGATCCTTAAACTTTATAGGTGGCATGCCTTTTTTTAAAGGATCACCAATCATCAACTCAATTCTTATGTGTTTAATGAAAATTTTATTTTCCTTGACATGCTCTTGAATGGCTAAGTACTTAAGGTTGACGTGTTTACTTCAACTTCCACTTTTATTGTTCTTAGCTAGAAAAATTGTAGTTGAGTTGTCGAAATATATTCTTAATGGCCTTGAGATATAATCCAAAATTTTAAGAACGGAAATAAAGGTCTTAAGCCATACATTATGTGAAGTTGCCTTAAAACAAGACTCGAACTTAGCCTCCATGGTAGAAGTAGTAGTTAAAGTTTACTTTGCACTCCTCTAAGACACAGCTCCACCGGCAAGCATAAAAATATACTTAATGTTAATTTTTGTGAGTTAGTGCAATCGACAAAATTTGAATGAGAGTAGTTAACTACCTTAAAGTTCTCACTTGTACATTGACATATAATCTTTGGTACCTTTAAGATACCTCATAACCTTCTTTGCAACTTTCAAGTGATCTATCCCTGAATTGTTCTGATATCTACCTAATATTTCAACTGCAAATGCAATGTCTGGTCTTGTACAAATATGAGCATATATAAGGCTTCTAATAGTTAAAGCATATGGAATGTTATACATTTGTTCTCTCTCTAAATTGTTCTTTGGGTATTGGCTCAAATTGAACCTATCACCATTCATAATAGGTGTTACACTTAGTGAACAGTCTTTCATCCAAAATCTTTCTAAGACTTTATTAATATAGGTTTCTTGCGTTAAACCTAAAATACATTAAGTTTTATCTCTATGAATCTTAATACCAATGACATAATGACAATATGTCATCCATATCCAGCACAAGGAAACAAATTTTACTCTTACTGAGGTTCTAGTATATACATGATCTATGACATTCTCTACAAATCCAAATGAGGAGATAATTTCATGAAACTTATGTTACCATTGGTGAGAGGCTTGTTTCAATTCATATATAGAGGCTTGTCTCAATCCATATATAGATTTCTTAAGCTTGCAAAATAAATGTGTACTGGTATTAGAGGATAATCTTTCAAGTTGTTTCATATATACCTCTTCTTCTAAATTCCCATTAAGGAATGTCATTTTCACATCCATCTAATGTAATTCCAAATCAAAATGAGTAATCAATGCTAGTATAATACGAAGAGAATCCTTATTTGATACAGGAGAAAATGTTTCTTTGTAATCAATTCTTTCATTCTGAGTAAATACTTTGGCCACGAGTCGTGCATTATATTTCCCGATGTTGCCTAATGAGTATTTTTTGGTCTTAAAAGAACCGTTTACAATCAATTACCTTTTAGTCACTAGCAACTCAACAAGATCCCAGACTTTGTTAGACACCATAAAATTCATCTTATCCTTCATAACACTAAGCCACAAATCAAATTCTTTACAGCTAATGACATGTGAAAATGTTTCATGATCATTTTCGGCTCTATTATTGTAATAATCCAACAAAAATGTACATATATATATATATATATGTACATATAAAAATATTATGTAATATCATAAAAACATACGTAGTTAGAGATATATGATCCTTATATGGGTATAAATAATAGTATAGCCCCTTTGATAAATTCAAGATGATTTTAAAAATAACATTAAAGAAATAAAATAGAATTTTAAGGATTAAAATGAATAAAAAAATTTTCTAGGTGGAAATTATAATTTTGACATTTTTTATTAGGGACTAAAATGAAAGAAAAAATTATATCAAACAAAATTATAATTTTTAATTTTTATAAAATTTTTCAGCAGGAATCTTGCTTAATAATTTGCATAGTACCAAATAGTAACTTGCATAGTAACCTAAAAATTTTTATATGAAACATGGACAATTCTTAGTTTTTTCATTCAAATTTAATAGAAAAGAAGAGAAATAGATGTCATGGAAATAAAAAAGATTTTTTTTTTAGAGGTAGCTTTGTGAATACCTCTTTAATCAAGGTTGTATTGTAGGAATATGAGATCTCTACTATAGATCCCTATCGGTGAGTATATGAATTACAAAGTAGCACCTTTCATTTTATTTCATGATTATGTTTTCTTATCCAACTTTTATTTTTCTTATTACATGCTCAACGTCTTATGAGGGAGACAAATCTATGATTTTCAAACTCTACAACTGTGTGTATATATGATATGATATGTACAGATATATAATAACATGATGATAAATGAGATTATTAAACTATATAAGCTAATGCTATTGTGAAAGACACTTGATACAGGAGAAGTGCAAAATGAAGGTTATATTATATAAATTAAGAAAAAAGTATTATATGTAATGTATATGTTGGAATACCATATATTGTGAAAAAAAAAATGATATTGAGAATATCAATATTATGTGCTAAAGATAAGGTTGTGTTGGAACTCTAAATTTTAATTATTTCTTTTATATCATTTTAAATTTTGTGACAGTGTTTTATCTAAGTTTATCTTCTTTTGATATATTATTTATTTATTACTTTTAATCAATTATAACATTTTTACTTTCTTTTCCTATAAATTTTTAATAATGACCTATTTATAACGTTGCACCATTGACACCATTTTTCTATTTATTTACTTGTGGTAAATAATATGTTATGTAGTATATTATTTATTCACATAACTTATTTACATGATCATTTATATTCAGTTGTTTTAATAATTTGGATGGAAATTCAAGTAAGAACCTTTTAGTCGTTAGCAGGGATAACAGTCTTGGTACACCTTATAGAAATAAATTATTGAGACGTATCCGGTAAAGAGATAATAAATTATTGAAACATATCCAGTGAAGGGATACATGTATGAATTATTAAGACGTATCAGGTGAAGAGATACAGGTGTAAATTATTGAGACGTATCTAGTGAAGGGATACATATATGAATTATTGAGACATATTTGTTAAAGGATATGAGTACGATGAATCTGGTTCTTTTCTTGATACCCACTTTATACAAAATTATAAGATTTAGAAATAGTGTTTTTATTTTATTAAAACTTGTTTCTTTACTTAAATAAATGTATGTAGAAAAAACTCTAAAGGTCATATTGTTTCCCCTTTCGCTTACTTTGTAATTTATGCATTCATTAAGTCAATGGTAGACTTACACAATTCTCTTTAACATTTTACATATTAGTATGTGATAAAGTAAATTGAGACTTTCTTGTCATTCAGACATTTTAATATGACATTTTAGGTTAATCACCATGTACGTCTGACTCCAAGGTTGTAGCTACTAGATGTCGGGTTGTTTTAGGTTTTTAAATATTGTAAAGTAATATAAGCCTTGTATAGGCTCATACTATACTAAATGTATAATTCGAGATATTATTAAACTAGATTATTGATATCATTGTGATATTATTGAAATATGATTGATTGTACAAGTTTGAAAAACATTGAATTTTGAAGAGGTGATACCATATTTTAAGCAACCTTCAAGAAATTTCTTTGAATTATATTTTTAAGTGTGTTTAATATGTTATAGCAATATATTATAAATTTTGTAAGAGTGTTATCTTAGGCTTGCTAGACTAAGTTGGTTTAATCTATACGTTGATCACGATCAAAGATTTTAGGTCGTAACAAAGTTGGTATCAGAGTAAGGTCTGTCTAGGTTTGTCGAGGTCCTAGTAGCCACTAGGTTTGGAATATAATGGAATCTTATATGAAATTATGTCACTGGCCTACACACCATACATAAAGAAGGCTATTGTGACCAAATCCACATCATAGAGTCTTGTATCGTAGTTTGTCTATTGATTAAGTTAGGAATTTAACTAGTCATTAGCGATCATAGTGATAGATCTTGAAAGTTAATAAAGATACCTGATAAGTAGCAGTTAAGATATCATATTACAGTAGGACAAACTATTTAAACTTGAATTGAGATATTATAACTTTTCTGGATGTGTATAGCTTATATATGTGTCAATTTATATTCTAAGATAGCTTATAATGAGATTATCTACATACATGTTTAGATGGATAAGCATGGAAGAACTGTAGTTAAGATTTTCAGAAAAATATCGTTTACCACTAAACACGTGATCCTAACCCTCAAAGATAAGTCATAATTTTAATTGCAACCAATAAAGTTGCACGAAATTATAAACTATATTTAAAGAATGAATCATATAGAAAATAGATCTTATACAACAAATAATGAATGTTTCAAAGAAAACATTAGCCTAGAATTGAAGTGTTCATATTTGAAAACTTGTTAGATTTATAACTGATATTTATGAGCAGGTTAAATATGGCCAATAGAGGAATCCAAGTAGTGGCCTTTAAGGAAATCTTTGAATTTGCCCAATTAAAGCAAAGGGACATAACTGTACATGAGTATACATCCTGGTTTGAGAAATTATCTCTTTATGTAAGCCATGTCCATGAAGAAGCATGGAAAGTTACATACTTTGAGAAAGTTTAAGAAAGGAAATTAAAGAAATGGTTGCTACCGAAAATGTCAAGAGTTTTGTCAAGACTGCAAACAAGTATAAAATAGCTTATGCAAGTATGGTATATACTAAGGCTGAGAGTCAAAATAGCGTAACTTTCAGGAGAGCAAATAACTTGTCACAACTAGATAACTAGGATCATGTGTACACTTTAACACAATATAAAGATAATCAGCCACCTAGTTTAACACAAGGTATTTAATGACCTAAACCTTTGAGAATATTTTAGTTATTCAAGTGTTTTTTCAAGTATAACTTGAATAGAAGCCTTAATTCATAAACAAGTGCACCTTTAAAGTAATATATGATATGCACCAGCCAATAAAATGATGTTAACTCTTAGTGGAATTATAATCAAATGAAGCCATAAGATTAACAAACTAGAAAAGAAAGGAACTATTTTCCTGCTAAAATTCCAAAAAGATGAGAAGAGATTAGCCATATTTTAGGATACATAATTAAGTTGTTAAGACTCTTATAAGAAAACAAAATGAGTTATGGGAAATTTAATATTTTACCCTTAATAGTTAAATGTTCCAAAATTAGGAAATATAATTTATGACAACTACTTAAAATAAAATATCTATGTTTACTATGAATGAAATTTAGATATATATATATATATATATATATGCTGGGAATTTTATTTTAACTATAACTAAGGTTGTAGCTAGTAAATGTGAAGTTGTTTTTGGTCTTTAAATATTATAAAGTGTATTTAATGTATTTTATCAATATAATATAGACTTTATAAGAATGTTATCTTATGTTTGCTAAGCTAGGTTGGTTTAGTCAGACTTTGTAATAATGTTATTAAAGATTTTGGGTTGTGACAAATATTATAGTCAGATTTTAGTAGGTACACAACATAATTACTAGGAATTGCAAACCTCTTAATCCTTGTCGATCTTCTTAATGCTGAGTCAGTATACTCTTAGGGAGCATATTCCTCATCTAGTTGCATAACATATTCTGGTCATGGTTGATAGTTTGTGGTCCCTCAATGATTAGTTTTTCAACATCCGTTTGTACTTAAAGGATATGAACTATAACGAATCTATCACTTGATATGGGAGTTTAAGTTCTTAAATAATCATTTTCAAGATCTAAGTTCTAAGTTTGACCACTCCTACTGATTAAGTCATTCTTAAGAAATTTAGCATTTCTTAACTCCATAATTCTAGTGTTATTTAATGGACAATAAAAGTTGTATCCCTTAGACCTTTTGGCATACCCAATAAAATAGCCACTAATAGTCCTTAGGTCTATCTTCTTCTCTTGTAGATTATAAAAACACACCTCAGACAAGCATCCCTATATGCTTATAGGTCTTAAACTTGGTTTCCAACCTTTCATTAACTCAAATGGCATCTTTTCAACAGCCATAGTTGGAACGCAGTTAAGTATATACCCAGCCGTCTTAAGGGCTTTAGTTCCTAAAAACTTAGGTTGCTTGAAGCTTCCAATCATGTTCTACACCATATCCAATAATGTTTAGTTCTTTTTTTTAGCAACGCCATTCTAGTCTTAGGAACTAGGCATAATGTATTGGGCAACAATCTCATGCTCTTGAAGAAACTTTGCAAATGGTCCAGGTGCTTGTCCATCTTCAATGTATCTACCATAATACTTACCAGCTTTATTTGATCTCACTACCTTCATGTGTCCTTTCTTCTTGCTGAAAAAACACTTGGACTTTTTCTTAATATTACCTTATATGGGTGTTTTACCTTTTTATTTTCCCTTGGCTTGTCTCTTATCTTTCCTTTGAGTTTCTATATGTGCACTTTCTCTCATTTCTGCTAAAAGCCTTCATTCCTCTTAAACACATATTTTTAACACTTCATTGATCGACCATTTCTGTTTATATGTGTTGTAAGAGATTTTAAAGGGCACATATTAAGGCAATAGGGAATTCTAAATGGAGTACACTAAGAAAGAATCAAGAATCTTAATCTCAAGTGCCTTTATTATGGTACTTCATGGTAGATAATTTTATCATTAAGGTAGTTGCTAATAGGGGTGAATAATTGACCTAGTAGCTCGGTTAACCCGATCTAACTCAGTTATATCGAGTTGGGTAAGGCCGGGTCAAAATAAAAAAGAATTTGCAAATTTCGCTAGGTCGAACCAAGTGTCAAGTTTACACAAGACCCGGCTCAGCCCAACCAAGGTGTAATTTTTTTTTAATTATATATAATAACTTTAATTATAATAAATATTTATAATATTAATTCTTTTCAAATTTTAATCACTTTTCATTTTAAATCTTAATTTTATTTTTTATTTCATTTTTATTTTTTATTTCAAATCTTAATTTTTTTCTATTTTCTTCATTAAAAAATTATTTTAATAAAATTAAAAAATAATTAGTTAACCCGGTTCAGACCCAACATAACCTAACCTAGGCTGACTACTTATCAAGTTAGGCCAGGTCTCGAGCCTAAAAAGAAGACCTGGTCTAAAATCAAGTCGAGTCTCGAGTCATGCAAAAACCCGGCCATATGCACCCCTTCTTACTAAAGCCTTTTTAGTGGATTCAAATTGTTCATTAATGATTTTCAACAAGTCATAGACATTTTTATGCTCTCCTATTGAGCCATGTATAATATCAAATATCTTGGATTTAATATACATTATGCTGAGATGATTAGATTACTCCCAACATTCATAACTAGTTATTGCAGATGCACTGCAAGATTCCATAGGTGTGGGAGGTCCATCTTTTCTAATAGTATAATCAGCATACATCCACCCTAATTGGAAAAGAATCTTCTCCTTCCAAATCTTGTAATTATTCTTGTTAAGATCAGGAACTTGAAAATAAAAAATGTTAGTTGAAAAGCTCTATAAACATTACATGCATATATAAATATTTGAGGCAACTTGAAAAAACCATATAACATATTCTACCAATGTAAAATATGTAAAGTAAACATAGGTCTAGTAGCAAATAAACTACTTCTAAGCTCAGTTTTATTTAATTAGGTTAATTCACAAATCATGATAAAACTAGCAAATAATACTTCATTTTCTCAATACCTGTAGGCAAAATATAAAGGAAAAATTCACTATCACATCCTAATTAATCATATTAATGTGATAATATTCCTATGAGATGATAATTACCATATTGAAGATGATTAATTACAATTTGATGTCATTTTCTTTTATGTAATTTTAAAACTTAATGCACAATTTTATAATAATTAAAGGTGTTGTGTCTAAAATTAAATTATGCTAAAATCATACTTATTACATGACATCAAAATTTTCTTGAATGCTTGTAAATGACTATGCAAAATACATAAACAAACAATTTTCATAATGAAATTTAAACAATTAATTAATTAGTTAGCAAAATCAAAATGTAACAAATTAATTAATTAGATATCCCTTATTAAATTTAACCAATATGCCATGAATATTGCTCAAAATTAATTTTCAAGAAATTAAGCACTCAATTTCATGGCTTGAAAATTTAATTTTACTAACTGTTGGATAAAAATATCTACCAAATATTGCCTAATACAACTTAAGTTGCTCAAAACAAACTTTTCAAAATTTGGGCAATTAAAAAAAAAATTTAGCAATAATATATGGATATACCTTTCTGCAAGTTAAATTAACTTGGAAATAATTTTGTACACAAAAGTGTCCATTGGTTCAGTGGTCTAAAGGTCAGTTTAACATATCTCTTGGTAGGGATTCAAATCCTACTATGATTAATATTTTCATTTTTAATGTAAACACTTAATAATGGACTAAAACCAGAAAGCCTAAAACGTATATGAAAAATTATAAACGTAGACAACCCGATTTTAAAAGTTTTCAAAATTTTGCAAGGCAGAGGTTTGAAAGCTCTGACATCAAATATAAGTACTTATATATAAAATAGACTAACAAATTAGTCCAAAACAAGGAAATAATGCAGAAAAAAAGTATACCTCTAGCCATTGCCATTGATAAGAAATACTATAAATGTTGGAATTGTCAAACACAAAAATGGATGCTTCTAATGAAGTCATGTAATAATTTTACATAATACATAAACACAGAATAGGGAGATTTCTGCTTATTAAGATCTGACATGATGAAGATGACATAGTGTTAGTTATGTTCTACTAGAGAAAAATGTCAACCCACAATACTCAAAAGAGACCTCAGAGTAGACAACCACTAGAGAGAGTTATTATAGTGATTTAAATTAGGGCTTTCATCAAAGTAATTTATAGGGTTTTATTTTAATAATAATAATAATTAATTATAATATTAAAATAAAACCTCATATATCCATTAAAATAGTTTCTTATTTCATGATTTAAAGAAAGGAAGCTCATTAATTCTCTTTTAATAATTAACTCTTAATTAGTAATTTGATGAGATAATTGTTAATGCTCTTAGGCTATGGGTTGGGTCTTTACCCAATGGGTTTGTGATAATCCAACCCATCACTAATTATTCATAATGAATATAAACTCAATCCATTCTTAGTTTATCAATTATAATATTGATTGTCTAATTAGTCATAACAAGAGATTAATTTAATAGCATAATTAATACTAATCCACATAAAATTACAATGTTCTAACAATCTTTCACTTGGATAACATTAATGAAATTATTAAGTCAATCAATGAATACATAATTAAGCAATTAACATTCACATAAACACATGGATGTGTGTATATTTATAAACCATACAAAATTTAAAAATGAAACCACATACAATGATCACTGAAAGCGATATAGAAACAAGTGATATTAATATTGTCATAAATAAGTTTCAATATCTGAATAGAATATAATACAAAGTGACATTTAAGCTGTCATATTACAATCCAAAAAGTCTCTTAAGAACTTAACTCAGACTCCTACTAAACTAAGGTTACATTAAAACTTTTCAACAACACCCATATGAGTCACATGATTTTTGAAGACTCCTACGAGTAAGCCTTTAGTTAACGGATCTGCCAACATATGTTCACCAGGAATGTGAACCAAACAAGTCTAAGATTCAATAACCTTTTTTCTGACGAGTAGGAACTTAACATTAAAATGTTCAGTGCAATTGGAGTTTTTATGATTCTAAGAAAAGTTAGCAGCAGACGAACTATTGCAGTATGTGGTTAGAGATCATGATATAGAATCAACCAAATGCATGCTAGATATCAGTTTTCTCAATCATATGACCTGGCGAGTAGCCTCATAATAAGCAATATACTCTGCTTCCATAGTTGAGGTAGTTGTTATTGATTGCTTATAACTTTTTCATGAGACAACTCCTCCAGACATCATAAAGATATATCTAGAAGTGGATCTACGATCATCCACACATGATGCATAATCTGAATCTGAATAACCCACTATTTCAAGTGGCTCAGATCTTTTAAAAGTAAGCATATGATGTTTTGTACCTTAGAGGTACCTTATAATTTTTTTCGTAGTCCTTCAATGATTAGGACCAAGATTACTCAAGTATTTAGCAAGCACACTGATAGCAAAAGCAATATCAGGTCATGTGCATATCTGAGCATACATAAGGCTGCCAACAACAGATGTATATGAAATCTTATTCATTGCAATCTTTGAATCATCATCTTTGGGACAAGATGATCTAGACAACCTCTCACCCTTCTATACAAGTGCAGTATAAGGAATGCAAGTATGCATATTAAATTTCTTTAGCACTCATCTAAATAGGTTACGTGAGATAAACTAAGAATGTCACAAGATCTATCACAATGAATCTGAATTCCCAAGATAAAAGAGGTTTCACCAAGATCTTTCATGTTAAAGTGGTATAACAAAACATGTTTAATCTTATTCAACATAGTCACTGAGTTACTGGCCAACAGTATGTTATCAACATACAGTACGAGTATTATGAAGTTGTCTCTATCAAATTTATGATGAATACACTTATTAGCAATATTCTTTGTGAAACCAAGTGAGTTGATTTTCTTATCAAACTTCAAATACCACTGTATTGAGGCTTGTTTAAGCCCATAGATGGATCTATGCAATTTGCAAACTAAGTGCTCTTCCCTGCTTTAGAAAATCCATTAAGTTGTGTCATATAAATATCCTCAAGTAAATCATTGTTTAAGAATATTGTTTTGACATCTATCTGATGAAGTTCATGATCTAACTATGCAACAAAAGCCATTATAATTCTAAAACCCTCTTTAGTAGACACCGGTGAGAAAGTTTCTGTATAATTGATCCATTCCTTCTGATTATTGCCTTTAGCTACAAGTCTAGCTTGTATCTTTTAACTTCACTATTGGCCCCTCTCTTGGTCTTAAAGACCCATTTGCAACCATCTGGTAACTCAGTCAATTCCCATACATGATTACAACATATAGAGGACATCTCATCATTCATAACCTCCAACCACTCAAATGAATGAGAACCTGACATAACTTCATCATAAGAAACTGGATCTATGTCATCAGCAACGTCCTACTCAAATTCTAACAAGTATACTATGTAATCATATGAAACTACAAGTCTACAAATCCTCTGTGATTATCTCAAATTAACTATTGGTTCTCCCACAACAACCATAAGAGCTTCCACAATTGGATCAACTAGATTCTCAGCAAAAGTGTCATCTCTAATATCATGATCCACAGGTAAAGATGACAAAAATGGCATGGGTAAGATGGTATCCACACAATACAGATTGATTACTTTAGGAACATCACTCCCATTGTCCAAGTCATCCTCAAAATGGAATGTTATATCATATTCAATAACCCTGGTAGTATGATTAGGACAATAAAATTTACATCATCTGGATCCTAAACAATACCTAATGAAGAATCTACTAACAGTCCTGAAATTAAGTTTCTTAAGCTACGGATTATAGGGTCTCACCTCTGCTCTATAACTCCATATGCGAAAGTGCCTCAAACTAGGCTTCTTACCAGTGAAAAGTTCATATGGGGTCTTTTCAACTGACTTACTTGGAACTTAATTCAGGATATAAGCTACTATCTTAAAGGCATCAACCTACAGAAACTCTAGTAATGAAGAATGACTGATCATGATTCTGACCATGTCCATCAAGGTGCGATTACGCGTCCCAGCAGCTTCATTTTGTTATGGAGTGCCAGGCATAGTTTCTTGAGCAACAATTCCTTGCTCCTATAAGAATAGAGCGAAAGGTCCAGGGTTTCTGCCTATTTCAGTATACTTTCCATAATATTCGCCACTTTTATCTGATCTTACACTTTTGATTGTCTTCCCATACTTTAATTTAACAGCAACCTTAAATACCTTAAAGGCATCCAATGAGTCAGATTCATCATGCAACAGATCAATCCATTCGAATCTAGATTAGTCATCTATAAAGGTTATAAAGTATCTATAATTGCCCATAACAGCAGGAGTAATTGGTCCACTAATATCTATGTGGATCAATTCCAAAATAGCCTCAGATCTATTTGCCCATTTTCTTCTAGATCTAGTGGGAAGTTTTCCTTAATACAATCAACATATGATTCAAAATCAGAAAAATTTAAGTCATGTAATATTCCCTATCTAACCATCCTTTATAATCTCTCTTTGAAGATATGACCCAAACGCCAATGCTATAATAGAAGAGTTCTCATCAATTTTTTAGCATTTGTGTCCAATAACAGTATTAATAGATGCCACAGAGGTAGACTCTGAATTAACATTTGCATTCAAGCAATATAAACCGTTCATTAAGCTAGCAATTCCAATAATGATTGAATTAAAGAAAACATCAATTCTACCATTTTCTTGCCAAAAGGAATGTCCATGTTTGTCTAATACAGAACTAGAAACTAAAATCCTCCTTGAAGAAAGTACATGGACAACATCATATAAAGTTAAACTGTGTTGAGAATACAAGTTCAAAACTACAGTTCTTATGCAATCCACTGCAACTAAACTTTTTTTTACTCCTAAAATAGTCCTTTCCCTCTCATTTGGGCTCCTCCTATCTCTAAGCCCCTACAAAGAATTATTTACATGAACAGTTACTCCAAAATCCAACCCCCAAGTGTCCATAGAGGTTGCAAAACTATTAGATTCAAGACAAACTAGAGCTAAGAAGGCAATTTCAAAAAAGATACCTTCTTTCTCACGCTTATTCTTCAGCTTGAGGCAATCTGAAGGCTTCTTACAATAATGACATTCACCCTTAAATGTCTTCTTCTTCTTACTCTTATTCTTCTTATTGTTCTTCTTGAGTTCAAAGAACTTATTACCATCAGTCTTGCCCCTATGCTTCTTTCCCTTCTACTTCTAATTTCCAGCCTTGCTTGATGAACCCTGAAAAATGTAGTTCACTGAATGACCACATGAACTTGTTTTCTTTAATGACTCCTCCTCCTGAGTCACGATGAACATCATCTAATTAACTATCCATTTAGCTTCTTGGGAGTTATAGGTGGTTCTGAGAACCCCATATTCAGTTGCAAAAGACTGTAAAACTTTATAGACAAGGTAACTCTCACCCAAGTCCACATTCAAAGACTTCAACTTGTTGAAGTAATTTACCAGTTTCATCATATGTTCATGTACCCCAGACACTCCATTATAATGAATGTTATCCAATAAAGAAAGATAGTAAGCCTTCTATGTCTTATTAAACTTCTTGAACTTCTCATTTATAGCCTTAAGGTATTCAACAGCAGTGTCCTTCTCAGGAATACTCTGTTTGATGGTATTCTCAATGGTGTAATTCATAACTATCAAACAAATTATGTTGGACTCATGTCATTGCTTGTGATAAGCTCTGTCAGCAGCACTAAACTCAGCAATAAGATTTATTGGTTTTGGTTCTCTCATGGCCAAATCCTCTTTAGAGATAATTAGGTACATGTCAAGAGACTTATGCTAGTCATCAAAGTTAATCCCATTTAGAGCTTTCACCACAGATGGTTGCTAGAACACAGAAGCTAATGCAACAAAATTAGGAAACATTAATTATGTCCCGGAAACATAATTATAAAACAAGGTTTCCTTCACAAAGTTCAACTTATGCAACTATATCACAAGATATTCATTATAATCCCACTTAAAAGTTCTGGACTACAACAAATCAAGAAAGGAAAACTCATACGTACCACAGATTTGACCATAAAGAGAAATAACACCAAAATGTATCCATAGTTTCCATATTGATAGGATATAAGTAATTATGAAAGTATAAGTTAAAACAATGTTGCTAACTAGTCGTAAATATACCTAATTCACAAGATTTTATTAATAATGTCATATCGATAGGGTATGTCCATTGTCAACATAATATACATACACTCTCTCCATTAGACTTATCATAATATTCAGACTTATCCCTAATAATGACAGTTAAATTGTTCTTAAATGTAAGGAATAAAACAGTAAACATAGTATATGTTGTTTATAAAAGAAACATCATCATGATTGGACCCACGATAGGCGAGCACACAATCATGTATATGACCCAAAGTTACAACAAATTCTATACGTAACTTATTCTTTAAGATATGTGATTAAATTAGGAATAAAATCCAACAAATAATACAAAGAAATTAATTTTAATTTATTCACACAAAATCAGGGAGAGTGAACTAAATATGTTGTTCCTCACTATGTCTAGTCTGTACCAAAATTTTCTCAAGTCAAAATACATCAGCTACATATTATTTTAAGGCCCTAAATCTTCAAGAACTTTTAAAAAACCTATTTCTAGGGATTAAAAATTTTTTGAAAAAATCACTATAATTTAGAATAAGGTGAGTGGAAGTGACCTGTGGAGGTTTGGGACTCATATGACCGCCGTGTGAGCCTCAAAACCCACACACATCGTCTTTAACCTTTAGCAAGTCGAATCGACCTACTAAATGACCTGACGGACCTAGAAATGCAACTTGAAGATTTTCAATAGTTTATGCATCGAAATATGCATCAAAATGATAGTTAATTCACGATCTACAAATCCCTTATGGTGATTTTGGCTAATTTCCTTCCATTAGAGTGATTTTTCATTTGAAAAAAAGTGATTTTTTCGGTGATCACGATTCGAAAATGAGGGAGAGTTTTGCGAAAAAGTTTTCCTACTAAGGGGTGTCAGCCACATGAAGCAACGATGGCTTTCAACCGAAGGATCGCTACTGGCAACCATGTTAGATGGTAGCAATGACAGGAAGGAAAGAACAAAACAGAAACAAAAAAATTCTGATGACAAAAAAACGTTGAGGAATTTCGAAATCAGAAAACAAAATAAAAAATAAAAAATAAAAAATTTCATAAATTGGCTCTAATACCATTTGAAGTCATGTAATAATTTTGCATAATACATGAACATAAAATAAGGAGATTTCAGCTTATTAAGATTTGACCTGATGAATATGACATAATGTTAATTACATTCTGCTAGAGAAAAATGTCAACCCACAATACCCAAGAGAGACCTTAGAGTAGACAACCACTAAAGAGAGTTATCGTAGTGATTGAAATTAGGGCTTTCATCAAAGTATTTATAGGGTTTTATTTTAATAATAATAATTAATTATAATATTAAAATAAAACCCTCATATATCCATTAAAATAATTTCCTATTTCATTATTTAAAGAAAAGAAGCTCATTAACTCTCTCTTAGTAATTAACTCTTAATTAGCAATTTGATGAGATAATTATTAATACTCTTGGGTTGTGGATTAGGTCTCTACCCAGTGGGCTTGTGGATAATTCAACTCATCACTGATTACCCACAATGAATATAAACTCAATTCATTCTTAATTTATTAATTATAATATTAATTGCCTAATTAGTCATAACAAGAGATTAATCTAATAGCATAATTAATATTAATCCATATAATATTAAAATGTTTTAACATCTAAGCCCTTGTTTCTCATTGTCTGATGATGGTGTGTGAGCGGAAGAGTGCGAAAAATAGACTTAAGGATCCAAATTTATAAGAGAGTTTAAGGCAACCATTCTATCAATGGTCAATGTTACAATAATAAGTAGGTAGAAAAAATATATGTAAATCATGTGGATTTGGGATGAAAGTTAACAAGATATTAACATATTAAAATAGACCACACTCATATAGTAGTTGCCGACCATACCAATGAAAAGCTACCAAAGTTTGACATTAATATGGCAGACCGACATTTTAACAACAAGTAAATAAAATTTTACAACTCACATTGATTCCAAGCCTATCAAAATTTGGTATGGGTCTTTTGTCACACCTAAAATCATTCTGAAAACAAAGGTTCGCACCAAATGAAGGCGTTAGAGCTATGCGCAAGTAACCAGCAGTACCTGCTTGAATGTTATTAAAATGGAACTCTATAGAAGTTGAAATTTAACTTTTTCCGTATTAAATCACTTTCAGAAATAGACGTGTACATTGCGTTTACATTTTGGGTATGAAGAAGTCATCGACCCATTTATTATAAAACTTTGAGTGAGTTAGTAATTAATGAGAAAAAGTCAAAGAAGCAAATCAGTGATGAAAAATTAAAAAATATATAGAAGAGAGAAAAAATGATGAGGTGGCAACTAAAAGATCAATGAAGTTTTTACACCAATTTCATACCATATATATGCATAGGCGAAAGAGTGACGTGAATTGATCATAATGTGATGAATTTAGTATGTATTATAATTTTGTACTGAATAATATAAAAGTCTTTTAGTTTAATCCCTATTCTTACTTTTTGAATTCCACGCGGCAGCTTATCAAAACCGCAAAGATAATTTTTCTGCCAATAAAATTTGACATTTTCACTAACCAGCGTACTAATTCCATGGGATCATTGACAATAGGAGTATCTTATTGTAAATTCTCCTATAGAATCTTAGCCATTGAATTAAAATTCAATTTACAGTAGAAATTTTTACAATAAATAATCTTAATTCGTAATTCTACTAACATGGCGTAGCAGTAGTGGCAGAGTCTTTTGGGGCAAGCAAAGTTAGGAATAATATTTTAATATTGATGATAAGTAAACGAATATAGCTTTAATGTATTTAATTGCTAAACCTTTCGATACAAGTCAGTCTTCGTGGGAAACGCGCCAATGGCACTATGGAACTTACAAGAAATTAACTCCACATCTGGAAAATGACTCTGAACGTCCACCTTCTGCCCCAGTATCATGCAAAGGATTTGCAATACCTGTTTCCGCATCAGATCCGAACAGTAAATATGGAAAAGATATTGACTAATTTTGATATACTTAAATAGCACCTTAACAACATTATTTTTTTAATCATTCGTATATTTTTTTAAATAATTTTATTAAAATTAATATACTAAATTAATTCTCACGTAAGGATATATTAATATTTTTTTTTGTAAATATTACAACTTTTATTAAAGCACATAATTTCAGTAGTAATTCTGTTAGTTATCTCACCTAAAATGTTAAAGTCATTGAACCTCAAGTTGCAAGCAAAGTACAGAGTGAAACAGAGACCGCATGATTTCAATAGCTACGATTGGAAATAAATTGCAGTACAATTGAAGAAACAGAGAACGCAGTAATTAGCACCAATAAAGCATGTAGATCAACTAACTTCCTGATCAATCTGAAGCCAATGAGATATCGGACCCTGCTTAGAATAATGTACAAATACTTTCAAATAATACTGAAAAATCCAGCATAATTACCTGACTGAAGTAAATAAACAGAACTTTCACCATTTTCCTCGTTGTCAGAGACTTGGCTATGCCAAGGTATAATTAGGTGTTTCACTGTTTGAGACCCTTCCAGCCTATGATGATACCCATTTAAGCTAGAATCAGAAAAATGCCCTATTGCACAGTATATGAGATGAGTAAAAAGAAAAATTATCAAGCAAAAAAAAAACTATAAAGCATACATCCTGTACAAAATCTGATCTCACTGCTTAAGCTCCGATGAAAAATACTCTACTGAGCTAACCGAATACCCGCAACATTAAAACCAACTCAGAGAAAAAAAAGGCTATTGAAGAGACATGAATATAATCGCGGTTCAATTCTCTCCATTTTCTTTTCATTTTTTCTAATTCAAATTTCTGTAAATTTTAAACCGAGAAACGTAGTTCTAAATTCAAAAAATTAATTTAAAAAATGGCAATTGAAAAGACACGAACATAATTGCAGCAAAATCCTCCCCACGTTCATTTTATCCTCTTCAATTAAATTTTCTGACAATTTAAGTGAATGATAATCGGACCTACTTAGTCTTATTTAAAGTGAGACCTATTCATTAGCTATCACCCATTAAATTATCCAACCTAAATATCAATTTAAATTTTTGCATTTCATTTTGGTGTATTCAAAGAAATAAAGAAACAAATATGAGAGAAAAAATGATAAAAATACTGAATTGATTTTTTATTTTTATGCATAATTTAGTTTTTTTACAAATTTTTTTGTCAAATAAATCTCTTATAATTTTTATTTTGTACAAAAACTAATTTTATTATTGTCTCGCCAATTTATTAATTAGAAATTCATAAAAAATTATATCTATACAAAATAAAAATTATAAAAAAAACTAATTTTATATAAATAATTTATAAAAATTAAATTGTTATAAAATATAAAAATAAATGACTGATTTGACAATTTACTTTTAAAAAAATAAACCTAATCTATTATTTATAATTTTCATTTCACCCTATCCCAAAAACAACGAGGCTGATGCTATTTTTTTTTTTTTTCCTCTCTCTTTTTTTTGATCAGAACAAGGCTGATCAAATTAATGGAAATCGGACCGTCCCAATATAAAGGACGGTTTAAAGTGTAGTATTTCAATTTATGATAAAAGCACCAAAGGCAAGCAGCACTCAGCATTCTCGAGTGACTCCACCAAATTTCAAAGCCCTCCATTCATTGCGCATGCACAATAGTGACAATTGATTTTTAGGGTAAATACTACTGATATCTAATAACTATGTTTGTGGTATGACTTATTCACATTGTCCTCGGTGAAGATTTGTCTTAACTTTGTCTCTTATTAAACCATGTGATGTTGTCTCAAAAGTAGAATAATTCTACCCCGAGTTATTTTCCTCTTCGATAATCAACATCCCTTATTACACTCTGTTTTAAATATTTAAGTTTGAAAATTACAAAATGTGAATGAAATAACGGACGAAACCTGAAAGCGACTGAAAGAGACACCATCTTCTCATTCATTCTAGTCATTATGGTCACATGCAACCGAGAGGTTAACTAGGGAAATGACATTCACTCAGATTATATCCAGAGACTGAAAAAACACGATACTCACTACACCACACACTATATATATTTTGAGTGAGCGATTCCATATCTAAGAGGAAAGACTAAAAAGACAAAAGTACTATGTAATATAGAAAGGAAATGGGGTCGTTATCCGTTAGGAGCGTTGAGTGGGTTAAAACTCAAGGGGGACACACTAAATATAGTGTGGCTGGGAAACCTCACAATTTTATTCCACCTACCACAAACCTAGGATAAGGACATCCGCTTCCCATTGGAATAACCACCATATATCGCTTAGATTATTCCTGGTTAGTTGATCAAACCAGTTCTTAATATGGTTAGTCTCATAAGGGCCAGATATATGTAGGGTATCCTAAATTTCTGAAATTGATCCTCCATCATTTGTCTTTTATTTAGTTAAAATGTGCTGCATGTTAACCGAAAGATGCTTGTGGAGAAAAATGTCCCACATTAATTGAATACAATTACTTGTTTATTTAACATATATAGATATAGGAGCAGAACTAGATGACAGGCTAGTCTCCCACCTAAATTAGCTGCGGGGATTTGGGCCAATTTAGTAGTGAACACAGCTAATTATACACATAACTTCACAATATTGCTCAAAGTCTATATCTTAAAAAAACTTGACACTAAAAAGCATATATAGATATTGAAATATATAGAAATAGGATATAATACTTACTGATACAAAGCTTTTGATCAGACAATAAAATTTAAAATAATATTTAATAGGAATGTTTGATATAATAGACACAATTCTTTTAAAATCCATACTTTATGGCTTGGCATGAAAGAGGAAGCACAAAACGATTTAATCTACTAATTTCGGATTTGAGTTTTAATTTGTCGGTCGAAGGTGGCAAACTCATACCAAGCGACTTGTTTGGTTTCCCTGATACTTTCGGTCTTTCATTTTCTCTCATAAATTAACTTGCTCATCCGACAACCCAAAAAAGCATAAATGAACTTTTATAAACCTATATAAAGGCTGCAATTAAAACAAATATAGACATAATGAACCCATCTTGGGAGCCACTAAACCCAACAAATTCAATTTTGACTGCGTGTTATAGACGAATATTCAAATTGAACACTTAAAGAATAGAAAGAATGGACATTAATCTGTATACACATTAACCTCCGTGAAAAATAAAAATAGTAAGGTGAATGCACATTTTTTCTTGGAGAAGTTAATTCTTCAGATATTAAAGACTTCAGTAATGGCAGTCCACCAAAGGAGATGCAGAGAAGACAAGAGCACTGTCTTTGGAGTGAAAGGGAAACTGGGATTCTCTATGGTCATGATCTTCAGGTGCGGGAAGATTCAAGTCCAACTTGAACACGTTTCTGGGTTTGTTGGCGTCTTGAGATTCTGGGCTGCTGGTAGCTGCTGCAGAGGCGTTCACAAAATTTCTATGCCTTCTCATGTGACCCCCCAAGGCTTGACCAGAAGAGAACTCAGCCCCACACACCGAACACTCATGAACTTTGGATTTACTACAATACAACAAAGCTCTGTTTGATAATTGCAAGGAGAGGGCGGTACTTGTGCAGTCATAACCAACTTGCTTTTCTTCTGGATTGGGCTTCAGTTTCTTGTGGCTGGCTCTGTGTCCACCAAGCGCTTGGAACGAAGGGAAACATCGCTCACAAGTCTTGCACTGGTAAAGGTATACCCCATCCTTAGGAGCAGCTACGGGGTCTGAGGATTTCCCTTGAGCCAAAAGAATCAGACAATTGGCCATGTCCTCCTCTTCCTCCTTCGTGCTATCCCTCAGTTCGGCTGACGTGGGCGCCGGCGGTGACGTGTTTGCGGGATCAAACCCACCGGAAAAGTCGTCAGTACTGGTTCTTCCTGCACTGGAGGATGAAGTTGAAGGCATGGCTATGGCTAGCCTTAGTGGGGAGGGTGGCCTTTGACGCCTGGTACGCTTGCCCTTCATGATTTGGGCGTGATCCCTGGACACCACCATAACTTCCTCTTGGATCTCCATAATGAATATTGAATCAAGTGAGTGAAAGAGAGGAGGTGAGAGGTAATTAATATAGAGATAGGATTGGTCTCGTTAGAAGGATTCAATTGAAGTAGAGGGACCAAAAGGAGAAGGCAGAGCCCGTGAAAAGTAAGCGTGTTTTTGGCTTTGCCAGACTTGCGTTTCCAACCTTGGAAGCCATATATAGAGGGATATATTAATTCTATATATCTGTATGTAGAGGTGTGTAGTGTAGGTTGGAGAGAGAGAGAGAGAGAGAGAGAGAGAAAGATGCAAGGTGAAGTATGAGGAGGCGAGGAAACGAGTGAGATTCGGTTGGCTTTGAAGCAAACCCATTACTTTTTCTCAACGATTCCTTTCTGGAGGATTGGGATGCAAGCCTGGAACCACAGAAATTTTCTACTTTCCCCTCCTTCCTGCCCTCTTTTATTTTATCTCCTTTTTATTTGCCTTTTCTTGCTTCCTAGTGTGTGTTCCTGTTGTTGTCAATTTTTTTAGCTTCCTAGCTACCCCTAGCTACCTCTCCTTTATGCCTTCTAATAGTACAAACTATATTAACCAATTTAATATCCACCCCAAGTGTTCAATTTCGATGGTTGGAGATTGTGGCTTCTCACAAGATCACATTATCTTGCGTTTATTATATATATAAATAATTATGTATGGCACTAGTAGTAGCAGCCATGCCATGAGTCTTGCATGATTGATTAGAAATGGAATGCTGCTAGAGACACACATAATCAGGGAATTCATGTGGAGTTGACCCAACCACTCCTTATTATACACAGTAGTCACTACCTCAGTGGCCAATAACCCAATAATCACGCCGCCTACTTGATCCATTTTATTTGATTAATATTCTCAAAGTCTTACCCCAATCATTTGGTGTCGGTAAAGGACTATATCTAGGATTATGACTCCGTCTTGGTTGAGTTTTCACACTTAACAGTGCAACTTCTACTCATAGTCAACCACACTTATCATCTTCTCCTTAATTTGAAGCCAGAATTAGTGATCCATTAATTTACAGTAATCACAATACATACATAGTGATGTAGTTAATTTCTTCAATTCCCTTGTTGATTAATGAAGATATAATATATAATACACCAAAAGATGCCTAGCCTTTATATTCCACTTTTCAGAACATATGAAAAGAGAATGAATAATTATTATAATGTATAAATCAAAAGAAGGCATACCCAACATTGAAGTTGTCCGTCCCCTAAAAAAGAAGTTATAGTGTGTGTGGAGGTAGGGGTTTCCATGTTGTAAGGTAAAGAGTATGTTAGGGGAAGAGAGATTCTTAGCGTGAGGAATTCTTATGAAAGAGGTTGTGAGGGGCACCTAATGGCTTACGCCACCACGGATCACCTCTCTTTAGGTTATTTAGCTGCAATTAGAGGTTCAAAGCAAAGCATAACTAGTCCTCAATTATTGTGCAATATTTTGTTAGTTTATTTAATGGGACTCAATGAACGCCGACACTACTTCTCCACCATCTCGTATCTTAGAATAAATATCAAACATTGTATATAATAATGTTGCTTACGCTTATTTAGACAAGACACAAAGCGAGGTTGCCGGTGAAACATGATCACCTTGTCTAATATACATCTATAACATGCGAGTATATACATATTACCCAAACCCAGTATTTCACTAGTTTAAATTATAGAGTATAAACTATATATAATACTATTATGGCTATATTTACACCATATATATAACTCTTCAAACCTGAACATAGCGTTAATAGCGAATAATGATTACATCTTATTACTATTTTGTTTTTGACTATCTGAGGTTATTATATAATATATGTTTTGTGTTTATTCATAATTAATATGATTGCGGAATGGCATTCCTAATAATAATCTGTGACATGGTTGAAAAAGAAGTAAGTTGAAAAATAGTGATGCAGGCTGTACTAAAAAGCTTATAGAGATAAAGGAACTTTCAAAAGAGCGTGTCCCACACAGGAATATGTAGCTCTGTATTCTGATCCTTTCCTCATCGTATAGCCATGCAAAGTAAATTATATATGGTCAAATTATTGTCCATTGGAGCAGTAGTCATTTATTTAGTCAATACTTCTGGTTTATTCCCTTTTTTGGTTTAAGTAGTGGTAAATTTTTTGACAATGTGATATAAGAAAACTACTATTACTTACTGTACAGTCTTATTGCTTTCTTCTAGGAATAGAAAAAATCCGAAGCCTTATATTATGCCGCATCTATATATCTGTCTTCCTTAAGCTAAGAGTACATATATATAAACACATATGGACTAGATAGTAACATAGTGACAAAACATGGCATCCCCAGGGCTACTAGCCATAGGGCTCTGTGAAAAAATGCCAACCTGGCCAACATATAAGTATATACACTTAAGGGTTCTGATTTACCAATTGAATATTGAAGGATGCCACCAGGAAACGCGTTCATGGAGTTACGTACATAGGCAATCCTTCTTCACATGATTATACTGTGTTTTGTGTTGGGCCATCAATGACCAATTGGCACGTATATTTAAATATCACTCTTAGACTTAGCGTGCCTTATATCCAAACTTCAATATGATTATACTAATACAAAAGAATATAGTAGTATATATATGCCGGAAAAACTGAATTATTTAAACAGCTGAGGAAGTAATAACATGGATACTCAGAAGGGTTTTATTCAACAAAGGGAAAGCTGAGCACCTACATATACAGATTGCATCTACTTAATGGAATTTACTGTTCCTTTCCCTTTCCACAATAGGGATTGCTGCACACCAAACACAGCCTAAGGGTATCTTCTCACTAATTAAGGAAAGACTAATCTATTTATGCTAGGAGAGTAAGGAGTCTTATAATCAATCTATGACTATTATTATTTGAATACAAATAACTGCTACCAATGTTCTTTTTCCGATTTGTTCAAAGAGAAAAGTGTACATGAAATATAGAAAATGATATTGGGCTTGCCGTTGCCCTATTATACAACAAAAAATGGAGAGGAGTAAAGCGGGTCCGTGGTTAGTGTGAGCCCAATTTACTGCTAAAAGTCGTGATCCGTAGTGGGAAGCGGCCCAAAAGGCTATCTTTTAAATTCCGTATAATACGAGGCATTTAATTCAATCCAAGTGGGACCAAAAAGGCTAAAAACATATTAACAAAATGATTTAAAAAGCACACTTTCTTTTGATACAGAAAAATTCACACTACTTGGAACTTGGAACTCAACTGAATGATTGAAGTTTTACGAGTGTGGATTAATCTGAATTTTGAGAATTCACCATCTAATTATTTCATGATTAGTGCATTCTCTGTGTACATGTGCTCACTTTTTTATATTCTTTTTTTTTTTGTTTTTATTTTTCAGCAACAGATATGCAGTTTTTGCTTGAACTGTTAAAAATTCAACGAGACCAATTAATTAGCACTCCAAATATGTTACCAGAATGACTGCATAGTGTATGTCACAAGAACATACAATTACAGACTTTGATTCATTCAGTAGTTTCATAATTTTTTTATATTATTTTTTTATATCCGATTCACTTTTTAAATGCACAAAATTAATTAATTTAAAATCAAATATTACCAAACTCAATATTAAAAATAATTTTTTTAATATTACATTTTTTATATGTAAAACAAAAATTAAACTTAAAATCTTATTAAAGGAACACCATATGCCACGTAATCAACATGCGTTGGTTGTAGTTTCATAATTATGGACAAACGCATAAGAGCAAAACAAATAGTAAGGACAACTGAAAGGCCCACAACGCGGGATAAAGTAACTCTGACATACTGCACCTCTCACAGTACGTTGGTGTTTGGTGGGAAATGCATAAAGCCACTCAATCATGACAAAATAAATAAAGCATGGCCTCTCACTTTCGTATTAACCCCCACATATATGTATCTAATTCAATAGTGAGAAGTAAAAGTACCGGCGCCAGTTTTATGCTCATGGAATATGCAAATTCTGTGGCTACAAATAAATTTTACTTCGTGGAAAATGGGGCCTGATAAATTTGGGAGTGCTGATCTTGGTGAAAGGAATTACTTAAGCCTGTTTGCTTTTTCTTTGATATGATTTGACCAATAGAAAGTGACTTCTCTTGGAGTTTTGCTTATGAAGAGAGGTACAGCTTAGGGTGAGTTTAATTTTGAACCAGGGGTCATTAATTGGTATTGAAGTTAATTAGCTCTTCTAAATCTTCAATCTTCAATCTTCAATCTTATTCTTCTCCAGCCATATTTAATATAGAGATACCCCTAGTCAAAGCATTGATCCCCTGCAGATTGATGACATAGTTTAACAGTCGCTATTGATATGAATGTGACGTAATCATTTAAAAATGGATTATATGTCATTTCTATATTTTTCACGCTACCTTAGTTTGAGGGTTTGTTGAAGCCCCCTTGTTTTTTTGTATAGCCACTGGGGCCCTTCCTCGGTGGATCCATCCCAACCCTTACCTTTCATCTGAATTACCAGATATATAGCAAATCTATTTATAATTAATATAGATACAAAATTTTTATTTTAAATTTTAATTATTAATTTTTTTTTCTTTAATCTACCATTATATAGCAAATCTACTACTGTATAATAAATCTGCTATATAGCAATAAATCCACTTTCCTACCCCCTATTCAACTATAACTTAATAACTTATAATTTTGTCTAAATAAAATGCCTCCTAGCTAGTACTAATGAGTTCAAATTTCTCACAATTTAAAAAGTTTTAAAAAATAAATTGACGTTATTGATTTTAAAATAAAAGATAAATAGAAAGAAAGGGTAAGTCTCATCCATTATTTATTTATTCTTTTTTGCACCCACGGTGAAAAATTTTTAAATTATATTAAATCAAAATAATTAACATTGACTTTCAATTATAAAAGTGAGTTCTTACAAAGAACTAAGTAAGAGGATGGACTTATCAATTAAATAACTAAATATAAAATATAAAATAAAATCATATATAAAAATTAAAATTAAAAAAAATCAAGGGTTTTTCACTGAATCCACCCTAAAATTTATTATACATATTTGAAGGTAAGGATCTTTTAACATAAGTAAAATGATTTTTTGGTTTTTTGCCAAATATGAGTAGAAGATTGAAGTAGCATATTCTGGATGGTGCTTCAACTTTTCTTTCAGCGGCTGAATTTTTCTCCTTCGCATATATTTGAGAGGAAGTTCTCAATGTATAGCAATCGAAGAAAACTTCAATTTTAAAAAGAGCAAACCACTGAGGAAGACTTATAGTGGGATTTGAATTTTTTGTATTTGTATTCTAAATTATTAAATTTTTATTTAATGATTTAAATTTTAATAAATATTAATTAGTGTCTATTAATTTTATAAAATTTTAATTATTAAATTTTTATTAAACAATTAAGATTTCATCAACTTTATTTATATTTAAAATTTTTAAATATAAAAAATCCATTTCCCTTCTTGCGAGTGTTTACCTTTGATAGGCAATCCAAAGGTGATGGCCCACTTGCCACCTGTACAGCTGTCAGATTACGATGCCTGGACAACTGAATCCGGATCCCGTTCAATTCCTGGAGGAGATTATTTTTTCAGTGCAGAGCGTTGGTATAGAAATTTAATAATTTAAATATTTTATTAATAATTACATACAATTTTAAGTTAAATTTTAATTTTTAAATTTAAACTATTAATTTTTTATTTAACAGCTTATACTTACTACTAAAAAAACTTTAGTAATAAATCTTATTAGAGGTGATCCCTTCTCTTGAACAATTACCAAAATGAGTCACTTGCCATTATTATAAATACAATAAAATATAAAAATAATTATATATAATTATTTTAAATTATTTTTTAACTGCACACGATCATTTTTATATTTTACTATAATTATAATAAAAATCCATCCCGCCGTCAAATTTATTTCAGACACTCACCCATAGCGCTCCACTCAACAAGACGGTTGCGACAAAATATCGAATCCCAAAGAAAAAAAAACGGATACAATTAACTAATTATCTAATCCCTACAAATATGACAACATTTAATAATAAACCCAAATGAATTATTCATTTTCACCCTCAGGTGATTTCATTACTTTCATTTCATGCACTTTCTCGGAGCTTGTTTTGTGACTGTCAATGTTCTTGGTCAATCCATTCTATTCATGTTTAATTTGGCACGATCAACTTATTAATTTGGATCATCAAGTTCTGTACTAATATAAAATACCTCATCTTCAATCTTATACATGCATCTTAATCAGCCAAATATAATTAAACAAAACATTGATACCGGCCCTTAATGGATATATATAAGAAGGAAGTTAAATTAGGTTGGAGTTGTTGAGTAGTTTTGATTTTCTGTTATTTCGTATTCATGTGACGAAAGAGAAAGGCATATGCTAGAGCCTACCCGATATCCCAAGCTTATTTAACTTAATCCACTTACGCTCTAACACATTTTGGTCATTCTGTTTAAAATTTCTAAACTTGTCAAGTTCTAATTGTTATTGAGATTTTTTTTTAATAGTCGTACTAATAGGTGAGATTCGACTTTATTTTTTGTGATTTTTTTATCATTATAATAGTGTTATAGGTTTAGATTTTGTTTATTTATAACGGGATATGCATGATTCCTCGACTATATATTATTGTGATTTTTTTCCATTTATTTAATTTGATACGAAAGGTAACAATATTTTTATTCACCCTTATCTCCATTCAATTTAAATTGCGTGACTTGATACATGTGGACAAAAACATAAAATATTGGAAATGCTGGTTTAGTCAAACATACGAACCGTGATTTAATTAAACAAATATGGTCGAGTTTTTGGTTATCAAACCTCACGCCCATATTCCAGACTAGAATTAGAATTATATCAAGTAGTTGAAGAGGTCCAATGGATTTTAGAATTATTTTTGGGTAGATTTAATGATTACAATGTAATTTCTATACTAAAATCTGTATCTAAGTTAAATCTTAATTATTAAGAATTCGTACAGTTTTCATATGTCATGGCAAATAAGCAGTGAATCATAGTTAAATTTGAGTCATGAATTCGCATTCATTGGTTATTAGTCCACGCCTAAAATAAGATGTCCTCTCACGAGAACCCAATAACGCTTTAAAAAACTTTATTTAATAAAAGTAATCCAAAAAATTAAAAAGAAGGGTTGGCGCCAAATGTTGGAATAGTGTCTCACAGTGACGACGTCCAATGGGAGATAGAAAGGAAAGGGATAGGATAGTGGAGCACAGGGAGATCCAATCCTGCGAGCCCCAATCCCTTATCTATTTTCTGGCTTTTACACAAGACATTGTCCAATACCAAGGACATGGTCAAGTGTACAATTTCCCTAACATAATTCATCATTACTTAGGAATACATAACAAAATTCAAAAGTTAATGAGTGAGGAAAAAAAAGGGGAAACCGGGAAATGCATTTATTATTATTTGTTTGTACTTACCCTTTCTTTTTAAATTTGTTACTATTTTTTTTTTTTGGGTTACCACTGTATGATCCGAGGAATTGGAGAGAACAAAGCATATTGAGATTTGTCATGGATTAAAAAAATAGTAGCGGTTGCACGGTTAAGTAAACCCTTTTTATTTATATTTTATAATGCCAGCGATGGATGCGATGTGAAGTGTGAATGCATATTCCATTCACAATTTTTGTCCATCAATCATCCCCCCGTTACTTTTACTAGACTAATCATTCCGGCGCTTTCCCTCCGATCCTTCCACATACCCAAACACATCACCTATATTGCACGCCCTTCATGCCTTCCTCCCTTGCGCTCTTATCCATTCTTGACACGTGTCAGCCTCTGAGAATTGCTTCGCTGTATACTGCGGGGTGTAACTGAAAACGTATACAAACCTTCCTGCTCATTCTTTTAATCTCTATTCAATTATATTTTGTGCGGTGTCTCGTCAAATTGTACACAATTTAAACTTTTAAAAAATCCTTTTCAGTAATATCTTCAAATATAAAATGAAAAAAATAAAAAAAGAATAATTTTTTGCCAAAAAAACATATTTTGAATAAAAAAAGAACAATTAGTTATATTTTTGTTATCATACATCTTCAATTAAAATTTAATAAATATATGAATTTTTAGTAAAAATATGATTATTATATTTTTTATATATATAATATTTCAATTAATAACAAAAAATGTAAGTAACTGACAACTAGTATCATACCACAGACGGTCGCCCATAGAATTCAAATTTCTCATTTTAGGAAAGAAATAAAAATTTACCGCAACCGGCTATAACCTGTTAAATATCGGCCTCCTCACTCTCGATATAAGTACATGCCCATTCAGAAGCTAGGCAACGGAAAGTGAAGCAGTGCCTGACGTGCTTTCCGTATCAGAGTGACAGCGATCACCTTCTTATCTTCAACAGTCAACACAGGAAGATGCCCATCCGAAACATAGCCGTCGGTCGGCCGGAGGAGGCCACTCATCCGGACACCTGGAAGGCTGGCCTCGCCGAGTTCTTCTCCACTCTCATCTTCGTCTTCGCCGGCGAAGGCTCAGGCATGGCCTTCAACAAGCTCACCAACAACGGCGCCACCACCCCCGCTGGCCTTATCGCCGCCGCGATCGCACATGCATTCGCTCTTTTTGTTGCGGTCTCCGTGGGCGCCAACATCTCCGGCGGCCACGTCAACCCCGCCGTCACCTTCGGTGCCTTCATCGGCGGAAACATATCCTTCTTACGCGGCATCGTCTACTGGATCGCTCAGCTTCTCGGTTCCACCGTAGCTTGCTTGCTTCTCTGGTTCGTCACTGGAGGACTGGTAAGACTAGCCAGCCACCTTAACCTTTTACTTCCCGTGCCTGAGGTTCTGTTGTAAAGTGTTACCACTGCATGTTGGTTATTTTGATTTCTCTAATGAGGATTTGTTATGGTGCATGGCAGAGCACCCCTGCTTTCGGGCTGTCGGCCGGAGTGGGAGTATGGAACGCCGTCGTATTTGAGATCGTGATGACATTCGGGTTGGTGTACACGGTGTATGCGACGGCAATTGATCCGAAGAAGGGGAGCTTGGGGACCATAGCCCCAATCGCGATCGGATTCATTGTTGGAGCGAACATATTGGCGGGTGGGGCGTTCGATGGGGCATCCATGAACCCGGCAGTGTCATTCGGACCAGCCTTGGTGAGCTGGAGCTGGGACAACCACTGGGTCTACTGGGTTGGGCCCCTTATCGGTGGGGGGCTTGCTGGGCTTGTTTATGAGCTCTTCTTCATCATTCAGACTCATGAACCTCTTCCCCCAACAGACTACTAAATTACAGCCATGGGATGCGGGGTTCACGTGACTGGATCACATGAACGCCTTCTTTTTTATTTTTCGCTCTTGTTTCTCTTTCCGTTTCTTTGTGCCTTTGTCGTCATTTGTGTATTTTATCTTTTGTATTGAGCTTGTCTTTTAGTGTTCCATGTGAATGTTGAACTTTCCATCTGTTGATTCTCATTGTTAAACTTCCTTTTTCTTTTTCGTTTTGGGCCCAGATTTTTTATTCCATTTATTTCGCGTGAATTTCTGCGTGTATATCCAAATCCAAGTCCTAGCGTTAGAGTGAGGAATGAGATAGTAAATGAGCTCTCTTCTAGAACCAAGGGCGTGGGAAAAAATGTGATAACTCGGAAATTATTATCTAAAAATCGAGGCAAGTATATGATGGGGGCAACACACGAAGCTGGTATTGATTTTGTCTGATAGAAATGGACAATAAAAGCAATTTCAAAAGATTCCCTCATGACTGAACTTCAAAAGAGAGGTTGGTAAGAAGTTACATCGGTTGAGCATAACATGTTTCCCAGATGAAATTATGGAAAAGCGACATGAATGTGAGGAAGAATGAAGATTGATGTTGATAGAGAAGAGACCAGAACAAGATGGAGAGTGCCATATCCAGCCAAAAATCAGTTTTCTATTTTTGGGGCCAACGACGAGCAAAGCAAAATGCAGGTCAAAAAGGCCCTAGAGCACTATCCCAAAAACCGAAAGGTAGCCCTTTGGGCCATTCTTACAAGAACACATACGGAGCTAACCAATTTCGAAGTTCACTGGTGTTTTGGGTTTGGCTCTTATTTACTTGCCGAACCCTTTAAACTTTCTATTCAAAGGAAAAAACAAAAAAACAAAAAGAACTTTTAAACCGTCCAAGGCACATATATTAGGCCGTCACTGATTTCCGCATTTCATTTTTAAAATTTTTCATTTTGTTAAAGTGGCCTACAGAGTTTTCATCTAACCGGTAGTCTAACCAAAACATGGCATCAACATCGACCATTATATGAACGAACTAAATTTCAACTCAATATACGTTCAATAATAAATTCATATATTTATTGTACGTGACCACAATAAGTATGCACTGCATGTGCGTAACTTGACTGGTACAGATACAGAATATGGAAAGAAAATGTATTAATTCTTGGGCGTGCTGCTTGTGGTAACTGGGGAATGGAGGTGTAGATGTATCTCTCGTTTGTTATGTGGTTGCGTAGGCCTTGCGTTCTTCTCTGCATGCTGCAAATTCACCCACACTCTAAGTTGATTCACCTACAGGTTTTTCCATAACATCAATTCATTATGATTCAGTTTTTCAAATTGATCAGTCACTTACATCATGAACCGCGTCCCTCAGCAGCTTCACTTGTGCTTTTGAAACCGTCCTTATCTGATTGCAATAGTTTGGAGTTTCCATATGTTAATAATATAATTAATTCTTAAACCAGTCACAATCAAAATAGGGATCAAAAATTAAGAGAAATGAATGGGTTTTGTAAATACCTTTTGATCAATGTTCCAAATGACGCCTTCAGTGCAAGGAGGAGTGGTGAGAGAGCCTATGTATCTGTAGTACATCTTCCCACCCATCTGGATTTCTGAGGGATCTGTCTCTCCTATCACTTTTTCTTCTACTTCGTTCACCATTCGATTTATGTCTTTCTCAAACTGATTTGCAATCAATTGTATTGCTGATTAGCATGAGAATATATATATGTTAACTGGAACGGCAGAAAATCAAATACAAGTAAAATAATAAATTATTAATTAATAATGGGATATAGAATGATACGTATCAAAAAAAAAAAAAAAGCAATATAAAATGACCTTAGCGAGAAAAGGATCGGGTTGACCAATCTTATAGAGAGCACCAACCACCAGGAGCTTGCTTCCTCCGGGATTCGCGCTTACGTGCACCATGTGCAACTCCATGTCATATCTAATTATGATAATAATTAAAATTGTATGAACAACTTTTTATATAAATTGCTTGTTTATTGGTGCAATTAATATGATATTGTAATATTTTAATAATTGATTTATACAGTCATTTTTTGTACGTGCTCACAATTTTTTGTAATATAAAAATTTAATTATAATAATATCAATCTTAAATAATAATATTACAATTATGTGTCTATATTATAATTAAATAAATTGATACTCTAAAGGTTTTACTTTCATTTATATTTGTTTAAAAATATATTAGAGTTAATAAAGCTCATTTTTTTCATTTTTCATCCACTCCCTTCTTTTTTTCAATGACTAATTATACTAATGTTAATAATTCGTAATTACTAATATACGATTAGTAAGGTTGTTCTCATCGTGCTAGTTAGTAATGTTTTTTTTTTTAAAGTGAGATGATAAGTACGTAATGTTACCACCAATAACTAGTTATTAGCACATACTGTAAACTTTATTCTCAGCATCATGAGAACATTGCGCTGATGAATGCAACCTTTATTATTAAAAAAATAAGAGTAGTAAGTGAAATTTTTGATGGAGAGAGAGAGAGAGAGAGAGAGAGACTTTCTGCCATTGACGGAATGTTCAGAAGGAGAGTGCCAGTGGCATTGTTGGAGAAAGTATCTGGTGCCATTGACGCGTACTGAACCTGCAGAACCTAATTCCCAAAATATCTGCACCAAATTAACAACACACACACACACACACAGCGATCAATCTAACAGGATTATTAAGCAAAAGAAAAATCAAGCAGACAGGAAACATGCATGACATAAACTAAAGGTAAAATAAAATGAAAGTGAGAGAAGATGGTGATACCGCAATATCATGGCCTCTGTTGGTGAGAGTGGCATTAAAACTCTTATACTTGATCTTAGGTCTGCGTAGCTTTGAGATTACTTTGACTCTCCAACTGGACAAATCTATGGGAGATTGCTTCTCTCCATGTCTACAAGCTGCCCATTCCTCTTTCAGCTCTCCCCACCTCTCAGGTCCCTTTTCACTTCCTTCTATATAGTCAAATTCTCTCTCGTCCTCTGCACCACCGTTAGTTTTAGTACTCACATCAAAAACAAGTTTAACAATCCCAGATTAAGAACACAGTGAATTCTGGATGTATATGTGTGTGTATATGATTACCAACTTCCTGAGCTCTTGTTGATGTAGGAAGTAACAAGATCATAAGAAGCACGACGACTAAGCTTGGAATGATAAATATGTTGTCCCTTTCATGCTTCTTCATCCTTGCTCTCTGCCTTATACGGCTTGGAAGCGACTGAGATGTGGAGGAGGTAGATAGATACACAATAATGTCGACAGAGGCTGGGTCTTAGACTTTGGGTGTGTGTATTTATATGCAATGACTGAATCACAAGTTTATATATAATATAGGTACAAGATGCTTTCATTTTAGGAGAGAAGGGTTTCTTTATTTTATCTTGAATGATTCCTCTTTATGTGACCATCGATCTTATTTAAAAGGCCATGAAATGAAGTCTGATGGCCGTACACTAAAATATCATGTACGGTTCTTTGAATGTAAGAGTACGAAACGTATGCTTGATGACTTTCTAATCAGTGCCACAATGTGGAATATGTTTTACTGTTTACATAACATTAATAATAATATTACAAGTGAACATTTGATATTTCAGTAATTTTGTTTGAAAAATTTGAGAGAAAGTTAAAGAACTTCACATAAATTCATTAAATAAAATGATGGATTTGATAATTATATCTCCTCCCAAAACAAAGAGAAAAGAATAATGGATTAATTCTTGACGTAATCGGCAATTTCTTTCAGGAAACGTTGTGGCATATATTGGCCTTTAGTTTGACTTTGACTAATGATCACCTATCAATTAAGAAGATTCTTTTTGCATATTGAAAAAACCCCCATCAAATTTTTATTATTAAATTTGCCTTAGCTTAAAAATTGAGTTGATATCATACCATAAATTACCAAGTAAGCAACGACCAAAAAGCAAAGACTTTCTATTTAAAAAAAAAAAAACTTGGGTCCAGCAGATGTGCATCAGCTAGTTTGAATATGTGATATTCGTAATTGCATATTCCCTCGTACTATGCAAGTTGTCGTGTATATAATTCTTGAACACAGGCATCACCTTGACATTTTATAATTGATAAAATTGAAAATCGATAGCTTGTACAATCAATGGCAGTTCTCTGGGTCATGATAACGAATGTTATATTAGTTTAGAGCACACTTAAGCGATGACATTCTATAATAATCTTGACTTTTTGATTGATCTATATTACAATGTAAGATATATATGTATATAATAGAAATTAAAAAGAAGAAGAGTAAATCATATAAATAATTAAAAGGTGACGCAAAACGTAGGAGCCTCTAATTTCTCGCTTGTCGATGCGGTCAAATGTCGAAAGAGTGCTGGTTAAGAATTGAAGTTGTGAACTTTTATAACAACCCTAGCTAATTAATTAATCTTCTTTCATATGGTTTACACAATAAAGGAAAAAGCTAAAAAAAAAAAAAACCAAAAAAAGAAAAAGGTGTTACGGTAGGAATTAAACATGTTTATTTCTTGGGGCATAAAGGTGTATCTCTCGTCGATTTAGGGGCTGCACTGGTCTGGCATTCCTCTCTGCGTACTGGGATTCAGTGAAAAACATTAGAGATATAAGTTCAGCTTTTCAATTCAAAGGATATATGGAGCAATTTGATGAGATGGAGTTACAATACTTACGTCGTGGACTGCCTCTCTTAGTAACTTCACTTGCTTCCTTGAAACACTTCTTATCTGATTTGGTCATCCATCCAGGAATTTAATTAGATTTTTTAAGAAAAATGGAATAAAAGGTTTAAATTTAGAGTAAATTCCATAAGTTTGGCTAAATTAGTAATACTATCTAACCAGAGACAGCAACAAACAATTACAGCAAAAAACAGATAAAGCACCTAAACTAAGAAATAAGTTTCTACGGACCATGCGAGTGGTTTGGTTAAAATATGTCAGATTTCACCAAGAATACAAAGGTTTGGTTAGCATATTGTTCTATGGACATAAGAATAATCCTTATTTCATGGCCAAGAATACAAAAGAATGGGAAACTTTTCTTTTGGTTACGTGAATTAGCTTTTCCTTTCATTTACAAAAGCCATCTTTTCTTCGGTAATGTCTTTGTCTCTTTTGTTTTAAGAATTATATAAGACTTCCTTACTTGACATTTAAAATACATCTAAAAAAATTTCTTTTTCTACTTTATTTTTTGTTAATGAAATTAAATTTTTGCACAAAATTCACTTAATTATTTTCATTATCATATTAAGAATAAAATTCTAATATTATGTTAAAGTTTGACAAAAATTAAGCTATACTTACTGCATATTAAATATATAATTACAGTCATATGTCATACTAAAAGTTAATTTTATTGATAAATAAAACATAAAAAATGACACCATATATTGTCAGTGTGTGTGTCAGAAAGAGTCAAACATAATTATTAAAGTAAAAAATGGATTAAGTATAATCTAACTAAATCTCATACCAAATCTATGTTACTCTTTAAATTATGATCGATGTTTTGGTGCTTTTGAGTTTATTTGTTAGTTGAAATCAAGCAGAGAGATTCAGAGAGGGATATTGGCCCAAAAGAAAAAGAGACCAAGAGGGGGAAATTTAGATACCTTTTTATTAATGGTCCAAATGACACCTTCAGTACAAGGAGGGGTAGTGAATGAGCCCATATATCTGTAGTACTTCTTGCCACCCATCTTGATGTCCGAGGGATCAATCTCCCCTATTCTCCATTCTTCCTTTTCATCCACCATTTCCTTTACGTATTTTCCCAACTGCAAACCACATTAGCAGGAGTTTGACGTTAATATTTTTTGCTTCATTTATTTCTTTATTTAATTATTTTGCAAGGTCACACCCAGAGAGTAAATGAATAGATTGAAGCTGGTTTCTGGTTGGAATATATGCAAATAAATAATAGTCACCTTAGAGAGAAAAGGATCAGGACGACCAATCTTGTAGAGAAGTCCAACAACAGCATATTTGTCACTTCCGTCTGGGTTTGTTCTTTTGTGAACCATGTGGAGCTCTAGGTCATACCTAATAGTTTTTTGAAAAGTAAAACTTAGTGGGGAGACATGGGGATTCTGCTGTGGTAGTTAAAGCAATTTCTTAGTTTATTACAACATGTGACCGTTTTCTTTCTCAGTAAAATAATGTTGGGGGACAATATGAATAGAAAAATGGACTTAATAAATACAAAAATTTGTGAAGAAAACAAGACAGACCTCCTGCCGTTGATTGTATGTTCGGAAGGTGAGTGCCAGTGGGCTTGTTGCAGAAAGAAATCAGAGCCGTTGATGCGAATTGAGCCTGCATCTCCTTCCCATTTCACCTGCATATCAGAATGAACCAGTGTTTGAGCTTTCAGAAGTGGGTTTCATGGCAGAACTAATATGAAGAGCAAGAAATCACCTCAATATCATGGCCTCTGTTCTTGATCGTAGCATGTTGAGGCTTGTAGTTTTTGTTTAACTGCCCTAACTTTGGGATCACTCTCACTCTGTGACTGGACAAATCGATAGGAGACTGCATTGTTCCCTTCTTACAAGCAGCCCAGTCCCTTTTAAGGTCACCCCAGTGTAGGGGTCCCTTCTCGCTTCCCTTCATGTAGTCAAACTCTCTCTCATCCTCTGCACAAATTAACACATCTGATTATATTAACGAAAACCACAAACATGTCAGAGAAAGGGAAGTGATTGTGTGGTTGTGCATACCGACTTCCTGAGCTCTGCTCAACGTAAAATGTAGCAAAATGACTGCTAATACGAATACTGCGAGGCTGCTTCGGTGCTCCATGTTTTAGGAATAAAGCTGAATGAAGATGATGGAGGAGAGGTATATAAAGATGGCGATCTCAGATTTGGTGTGGGAAATGAAGCTTCCTACCAAAGTGAGAACCTTGCTTTAAACCCCAAACCTTCCTTGTTCCTACCGAGTTAGTCCCATTTTTGGTCATTCTGGTGTGTGAACTAAAGAATTTGGTTGTGTAAAAATTAAAAAGGAAAAGGAGAGAAGCTAGTCCAAGTCCAACAGAGACAGCTCGTCTTGTCCCTGTCGCTATATTCCTAGAATTGAAAACCAGTAAACCAAAGTACTGTTGCAAATGGATCCTACTTAGCTGACCATCAGACATAAGGAAGGTGAATTTCCATTAAGGAAAAACCATTAATGGGTTCAATTGGGATTTGAACTAGTTTTTATTACGGTGGTAACGGTCGTTTACGGCATTAGTAATTTTACTTAGATATTATCATTAAAATATGATTATTAGCATATGATTTTTAGTTTATAATTTACTAATATTTTATTTAATTTTTAAAATTTTTTAAGAACATTATGCTTTTATTATCGAACTTAATAATAAAAATATAAAATATTTTCCATACATCAGATCTTTAAATAATTTAAAGTCTAAGTTTTATAACTTTAGGTTAACAGATCCGTCTAACAACTATTTGCCGTGTAAGACTAATTAAACTTTTTGTTAAACTCATGTTTTTATAATTAGCGTAACCTCCTGTTCCATGTGGTCTAATATAATACTTAAGACTTGGTTGACATCTTCAACGACGTGTTTGGTAAGTCTAAGTTTTTATCGTCAAGATTAAACTGTACAACATGATTTTTCACACTAAACATTACTTTCTTAAGCATAAATGATGATTTTCGGTTCAAAAAGTTTATCATTGGTCGGTTCGTGAGCATCTTAATTACTATTAGCTACCTCCATTTTCATGGGTTTGAAATATAACGGGGTAGGAAGAAAAAGAAAAGGTGGTGGTGGAACCCCACACGCTTTCTTGAAGCAAGAAACATCGAACCCAACTGCCTCGGAAATATTGGAATGGGCTGGATAAGAGAAGCAGAGCAAAATCCAAGATTGACATTATATATCATCGGAATCATCAAGCTGTCTCACATTTTATTATAGTTACAGGTGTCATGCATTTTGTTTGTAACTATTGTTCCAATCATGATTTAATTTCTGGAAGTTGAAATCTCCCATTCCGACATGACATAGAGGGGTAGACATGTTTGTTGGAGATTGCCTTTCTGTTTTGATTAAATATGTGATTCAATAAGTCGTTTCTATATACTGTAGTGTTCCGCATGTACATTTATAAGATCAGTTCATCAAATACGTAATGTATGGTTTGTGAGGATTCTTGTAACTTCTGTGTGCGCATAAACGCTGTGCTTAAGGGGGAAGAAAGAGGTTATTAAGTATTTCTTATGTTGATTAGATAAAATCGTTATTAATAATTTTTACTATATATTTTTTAAATGAACATATTTTCTGAAGATTTTGTTGATAATAGTTTTAATAGAGACTATATAGGTTAAGAAATATCCATATTTAGAGGACTAAATTAAAAAAATAATTTTATGAAGGAATAAATTAAAAATATCTTTTTTAGAAAAAAGGATAAAATAAAATTTTACTCAAATAAAATCATCCATGCACACTATATGGTAGCATCAACATTGTGTCATCATTTTGTCATTAAAATTAAGGAAAACCTTTTAATGATTTTTAATCAAAACTTTGAATTAGAAGTAATAAATACTTATATTTAAAATAATTTAACAACACAACGGATGATTTATTTAAAGAAACTATCTTTTTCTCAGCCGTCATGATTTTGGTATATTTTTTAATGAACAAAATCTTGTGTTCGTTGTGGCAATCAAGCTTATGCTGATTCGGGAATCCAATGGAGGTTCAAAACTGTGTCTCAACAGTGAACATATAAAAAGTGAGAGCAAGTAGTATCAAAGGAGCGAGGAGATATGTGAAGCAGCACTAACATCGTGGCAACACGTGCTCACTAATTGATCTAACACTTGAGATATTTTTAAGCATTACACCCTCTATAAATTGCGCTAACCATAAACTCTGCTTTGGGCATCATCGTTAGAGCAAAAAGTTCGCATGAGTTTTGAAAGCCATGAAATCGAAGATCAAGTTTGTTTCAGTGCTGCTCCTGCTAGCGATGATGGGAGAGTCTGCTTGGGGAATGAACAAGATGGTGATGATGGGGAAGACGATGACGATCAGAGCTGAAGACGTATCAGTATCAGTGTCAGCAGGAAAGGAAACGAGTAGTGGAAACTTGACCAGTGACGATGATGAAGACATAAATAATCACCATGGTATTCCCAGAGAAGATTGGGACAAGGGGTATCAACCTCCTCAACAATCACCTTAAATTTCTTAGTAACACAACCTTTGTACTACGAACTTTGTAAGGGCTTGCTAGAGCTTGCTTTCTTAGTCTTTTCCTGTCCCTTGTATTGTATAGTAAGTATTGCTACGTTATGAAAGTACAAGTATTATAGTAGGAGAGCTTCCATCGTATCGTCACGACGTAATTCTGCCTAATGATCATCGTGTATCGTTTATCGTAATTCTTTTTATTTTTCTTTTTTTCTCATTTTGAATTTTGGCAATTCGGCCCTAGAAATGGTATTCCGTTTCGTCCACCATGAGCGTCTCCCATGCACAAAAACTGGTACCAGGTGCTTCATCGTCCCTAATTCGCACATTAATATGGTGTGGTATCTGGAATCTACTAAAATATTCTGTAAATTTCAGATTACGAAGCATAACAATTTTTTGTAATCAGCAAAACTATTATCAACAAAACATGGGACAAAAGAACTACGAAAAATTGGCGGACAAAATATCCCGGGCCCGATTTCTCATTGCTCATTTGAATATGCCATTTTGCCGAGGTGAGTTTCAGCCTAACACTCCCAGAAACCACCATACCTAAATGATGGAAAATACCTTATGTCAGTCTAATCTAATGCAACGAACGAGGTTTGATTTCTGTTTCCAGAAGTATGAAAGAAGAAAAAAAAAATATCATATTTCTCTTTGTAAGGGAAACAAAATACAAGAAAGTATTTCATAAAAGATTCTTAATCTGCAGAGATTGCTAACAACCTGCAATGCATTTAAATTACATTTACGACTGCTTTTTTCCAACTTGTTGATTATACAACCGAGATAAAATGAGGATAATATAAGAAGAAGAAAAAATTATAATGACGGAAAGACGGAAATTAATAAACAATGGCACCAACCAAAATGGAGAGGAGCAAATTTAACTTCCTAACTTGCTCCATCTATGCGGTCACTCCGACTTGTGGCGAGGTCAGGCTAAACTGTAACCATAGCATCCCCTCTCTGTGCAGCCACGTCGGCCAATCTCTTCCAATTTAATACCCTCTGCTCTTCCACCGCTTTGGCTTTTGCCTCTTTCTCTGCATACTGCCTCTGGCACTCTTCAAATAATTCAGCATCCATTTCCACAAACATTTTCCGTACGTTCACGGTCAACCCATTAACCGCCTGGTTCCAGTGACTCTGGATATTTTTCTCCAGTGCATCAAATATTATTGGTAATATCACAGTCCGGTTTTGGGCTATCAAGCTAACAATGTGCTCATTGTTCCATAAAAACAGGGCTCGTTCTGCAACCTGCATCACAAACTTGATTAGAGCAAGCATTTCTGAGAAAAACATTTCAAAGTAATTACTTCTATAGCTGACGTTATAACATAACCAGCCAAATGGTTCAGTTCTAACTTCTTATTAATCAGGATCCTTAAGCAGATATGCTTGATTAACATGACATGATAAGTAAAATTAGCCACAAATAAGGTAAATCAGTCTCACAGAACCAATTTTAAAAGAAATACTCTTCTGTAAAAGGTCCTTCACTTCATAGTGAATAAAACCATATTGGTAAAGGGGACTACATGTACAAGCACTAAATGGAAATTACCTTAAAAATCTCCAAGAAGAGGGAAAAACCATCACTCATATTTCAATCGATTTTCCATTGGTTAAATTTAAGACTTAACCATAAGCTTAAGCTCCTAAATTATTATTACCAGACCAAGATCAAATGTGGTGAAGCTTAAAACGGGAGGGACTTGAATGAAAAAATTGAGATGACCCACAGAATCTTGAAATAATGCATTTTAGTTTTGCCAGGAGGACACCATGTATACATAAAAGCATAAATGCATTTATAATTATAAGAAACCAAGCTATTGTCATTTCAATATGATGCTAATATAAGGCAATGAGAGTGATGCAAAAACCTTGATAAATATATCGTGTTTGCCGGAACCTTATTGAGAAGAAGAATAATGCAGGAATGGACAAGTGAACACAAAGATCCACTACACTTTGCATCCCTGATTAATTAGGTCAATGGCAAAACCACTTAACTGAATAAGTGAAACAGATATTTTTAGAAGTTAAACACAATTCCCCTGATTCAAGAAATAATTTGCAATGTGCCACGTACTGTCTGAAAGAAGGGTCAAGACTGAAAGTATGAAAGACCTGCACTGGTCATTTGACTAATGGGCTGGGGAATAAATGAAGACTAACAGGAAAAACAGCTTTGCCCTTGTTCTTTATGCCTGAGAGATGCTGGCACCTGAAAAAATCAGAAAGCCCTAAATAGTTTCTGTAGGATTCAGATTTTGGGTCCTGATTGGGGTTAAAAATCGCTACCTAGCATGGAAGTTCTGGTAACACAGACTAAAAAATTTCCATGCAGTATTTGCTATATGCAAAAGCCATCATGACTCAGATTCCTTCTTGCGTTGATGCAATCCAGTGCCTGTTTGGCTAAAATTTTATTTTATTTTCCCCATGCAAAGAAGTCATTTAACCCATGTGAAACCACCAAAAACCTGATTGTATGCCAAAGTGGACTTTTGGGCCATTTTTTTTATTATTCAAAAAATTCCAAGGGGTAACTTAATCTGTTTCATTAGCATTTGGCTTGCAATTCGTGGTGTAGTCTCCCTATAGTGACCTCCTTCACTAGCATAAATGGCCGTAATGTCAAGCTTCAAGGCATCAATGAAATTCTTTGTTGACCAACAGCAAGAGTGTGGACAACTTTTCAGATTGGGACGAAAAAAAAAAAAAAAAACTTAAAGCATATAATAAAAATATACAATCATTATTTTAGATGCCACCCAATCCAATCAGAAAAAGAGTGACCCTTATTCTGGGAATAAACACAGTAAACAATGATGAAGAGATCAACTATATTTAAGAGCAATAAAGTTCTTCCACAAGGAAATTAATCCAGTCCTGTGCAGATACACGTATTAACAAAATCCAGCAAGAAATGCAATATCAATTGGAGATCAAAAACCCTAGAAAAAAGAAATGGAAAAAAAGAACAGTAATGCTTCTCTTTTCTTAAAGAAACAGAAGCTGTCTGCATTGGTGAAGCTGAAAATAGGGGATATTTTATCTTTTTAACACTTCTATTCAACCCTTTGGTCATGTGACTAGCATTTAATTCTCATACTATTAAACTTAACCCCTAATTTGAAGCACAATGCAATTGATCCTGTATAAGGGGGAGGTTGCAATTCACATATCACGGGGCTAAAATGCTACTAACCCTATAAACAGGTATGCAGGACCACAGAACTCTTTAAATGCAAGACAAGTTAATGTCTAAGACTCTAAGCAGGCAATTATATGTGATATGAAAGAAATAAGCACATGGGCAAATGCAGGGCACAAGAAGAAACAATTATAAACTACTGAATGAATTAAACATCACTGAATTACATTATCCTACCAGCATTTCATAACGGATAGCGAGTTAGCAACCATCCAACATCTACAAAGATCATGCCAGGATATGGACGGGGAAAGCAGGCAATGATGCAAAAAAAGAAAAAACAATTTATATATATATATATACACTCATTGTTACTTTAAAGTTTCACCCACCGCTGCCCCCCAGTCACGTGAGTGTCCCCAATGCTTTGAAATCTCAAATTATTCATGGGAACAAATTAGTTAATCTCCCTGTGATCTGGGCTAATTACCATTTTCTCATGTCTGTAATTTTAACGATAATAGATTACCCCTATTGTTAGGCCTAAGAGAGAGAGAGAAATTTATGAGGGACTGGCTTAATTAGTCAGCCACCTGAACCTTCATATTTATATATAGTTAGTGTAATATATGGTACTTGCACTAGGAGTACTTATCCTACTAGCACTAGGAGAACATAATATAAGCCCAACTGTTAAAGCCCATTGACTTATAACAGTCATATTTTCAATTTTAGTCACAAAATAGATGAATAGGGGTTCAACTGCTGACAAAATAAATAACTGGGGCTAGGCGGAAGGGCTGACGTTTTCAAACCACAAGATGCAAATTGATAATAGGCCAGCAAAACTACAAAGGGTCATTTGATTAATGCCTCCCTTAATTTCTGTCTCAGAAGCAGCTACTTCATGCCAAAAATACTAAAGTACACTCTTGTCAGGATTGATAAATTCAACGGTCTAACTTCCTCATCCAAAAATAAGTTCTGTTAGGCACATTAATTCTAACACCCATTCGGCTCCTAATTTATTGGCATTCATAGAATGCTGTCAAAAGCGTCCCACTTGAACTGTATGTTATGCAAACCAAAAACCTCCCTTTGCAGTAAATAATAAGAAAATTAGCATTATAATCTGAAACTTAAGCCATCAACCATATTTATATTTCTTTTTTATGCCAGGGAGGGTTATCTACAAATTATAGATACAAATGACAAATACAACTTTAAAAAGAATAATCAATCCTTGCTAGTAGCAAAAGAGCACATACACGTGTCCCTGAATTTCAGTATAGCCTGAAGGCAATCTATGTTTAATAGACATCATGGATTTTCCTCATTTATAGATACTAATATTATGAGAAAGCTTTTGCTTTTTCCTATCAAACAAGACATGAACCAAAGATGCATGGCATAATAGAGAACAAAAAGAAAATAACTAAAGTATAAATTTTGCAGCACACATAAAAAGATGCAGTTCAACAAGCAGCATCCTAATTAACAAAACAAGAAATCGATAGCCATTAATCACAATCAATACCGTTGTAAGATTTGATTTACCACAAACCTGAAAGTGAGAACTATTGAGACAGCGGGCAATCTGTCTAAAAAGGGGAACCATGCAGCGCTGAAATTCTGCAGCTTGTGTAGCTTCCAGCACTTCCTCCAGCTCTCCAAGTAAGAGAACTTGCTTCTGGCAATTAGTCAGAGGCCAATACTTTAACAAACCCCTAATCACTGTATCTGCCAGCTTGTAATCCTTTTCAACAAACTGAGTGATACAGTATGACAACTGCTGATGATAGATAGCAACTGGCTTCGGTTTATGTAGAGGTATAAGTGCCCGAACAAGAAACAATTTGTGCTCCTCTTTCATCGGCAGTGCGAATCCATTAATTATACTCCCGAGAATCTCCAGAAGCTCTCCAATACCGCTATGCCTCTCAGTCTCATATATAAACCGGTAAAAAATGTTATTAATTGCTTTCCTGATAAACGGCCGGTGAACCATGAATTTTCCGTATATACGATGTAGAATGGTTTTCAAATATTCTCGTTCCCGAGGGTCTTCAGAGTCAAACAAATCAAGTACTTTCAACACAAAAGAATGATCAATGTATCGCTTGGCAACCTTGGTATCAGTATCCGATGACACCACATATCTCAGAAGCAGCTCGTACACAAGCTGCAAATGGGGCCATGCCGGATCCAAGCAAGGTTCATCCTCTTCTGGGTCGTTAACCTCTTGTCCTGTATTTTCATGTGAAGCTGGAGGCAAGCAACGGAATATGTTTACCGATATCATTCTAATCATTTCTTCCTGACAATTTTCCGTAATTTTTCCTGACCCCGATTGTATAAAGTCAACTAAGTCCATAAGTGCCTGCCGCTTGATTTCCTTCTCTCGAACAGACTTCAAGGTGTCCGAGAAATCCAAAACGTAACAGCAAACATGCAGCTTTCGAAGGAACAAGTTCTGTCTCTCCGAAACGGGCATATCCCGGAAGAAGGGGAGGGGTTCCATGGCACCTGAAGGCGGTGGCCCACCCAAATTAGGGCCTGATGCGCCTACACCAACCTTGTTGACGCCCACATTGGCGGACGCCGGACTGCGGTTCCCGGAGGGCCCGTTCCCATTGAGCGATGGGTCAATAGAATCAGACTTGGAGGGCTTTTTGCCCCCACCCTTCATGATTTTCTTAAACATTTTTGAAATGCAACAAACCCTAACCCTAAGCTATCAAGCTTACAAACGAATTTAAAAGCAGCCCGTGATTGGATTCCGAGGTAGTAAAGTGATAACATCAAACGCATGGAAAGATGATCGTGAAAGGTTCCCAATCCATAACTGATTTCCTTCCCCCAATTTTCGCATCAGAACTCAACGGGCCACGGATCTGGAAGTGGGAGGCGGAACAAAAAAATTGCGGGGTGTACCAATGTGCTCCGAAATCGACAAGCCATGGATCAAAGTGGTGAATCACCCATGTCGAATCACCGGAATGCTGGCCAGACGATGGGTCGGAGATGCGCTCCGGCGATCAACCCGTCGAAGATAGAATAGATGTCAGATACAGAGAAAGAGGAAGAAAGAGAGAGATAGAGATTGAGAGTGACGAAAGTGGAGGGATAATTAAGGAAGATAGAGAATGAAAGAGGCACATAGGAGAAGGATAATGATTATCCATTACAATTTACATGCTCGCTTTTTTATGGTAAATCTGTTTTTTTCTTTATTTCTGTTTACTTTTTTTTCCTATTTTTTCTAATGCTCACTCGGAGTGCTTTATACACCATGAAATAACTAAAATTACGAAAATCAATTTTTAAAAATAAATAGAAAAAAAAACACACACACACTATTGGATGAGGTGAGATGAGAGTTGAGATGAATGAAGAGATGCAAAGGCAAAAGGAAAACGACAAAGTGTACAAGTGTAGTCGGTAAGTACCATACGTGGCTTATAAGTGAAGAATGTGGAATGAGATAATGCCACGTGGTAAAGACAGTTAGTTGTACGTTCTACCTGATGGTTTTGGCGTAAAAGTACGGGTTTGGATTTTCTTCAATAATTAAAAAATTTTTAGTAAAAAATAATAATAATAAACAATATTTTATTAATATTAAATTAATAAAAATATATTGTATTAATAAAAAATATTTTCTATTCATAAACAGTAACTAAATGCGGGCGATTCGCAAGCGAAAAAATACTGTGTCAGGCACTGGATCATGTTGTTCTATATTACTTACTCATCATTGCTAACTGCCACATTTTTTTTCCACGAACCTATAAAATGTGAGTATTTTTTATTCATTAAAGCAACATATATATATATATATATAATAAGATTATCGGTATTTAAGTGTTTTTTTTAGTATTCAAGTATTTGAAAAATCAATTTTATGATGTTGAGCAACAATAGGAAAATGTCATTTAAACTTAAAGTGCTCCATCAAACTTATCTTATATCTAGTTTTAAAATTCGAGTATCATCTAATCCTATTTATAAAATTTAATAAAAATTATAATAAATTTTGAATAATTAGTTTAATATATATATATATATATATATGTAAGGGATATTCAATTTGTTCTTGTGCCTCAAACTAGAATAACATAAAAAACATATTAGAGTTGGTTTGCTTTTATATAAATATTTAGACTTTGTTTATATATCTAAGTTCAAGAACAGTCTTGCTTTTTAAAAAACAAGGCTTATGTTTTTAATCAAAATCGGGTTGTAAGCTTATAAAGGGGACATAAGTCTTGAATATGGTAAGATAAATCAATTAAGATGTATATAAACTTATATAGGACATTACTTGCTCGTGCCTATTGATAACTGAATAAATAATTAGATGATTAATAGCCAAATAAGGGTATAATGGATTAATAAACTTTTTTTAAGCAGAATTAAAAAGCTTGTTTGGAATCATTTTTCCAATTGTTAAAACGAAACTGTGGGATGTAAGTATGGACATGGTGTAGTAATTGAACATAATCATAGTCTAATTGGTCCCCAAATGTTGAATAAACACGGTGAATTATCAGAGTTGAGTCAACGCTTATTTGACTAACTTCCAATTTTCACGTGGCATTTGGTAATATGTCAAATATGATATTTGGGTTTATGTTTTTATGAATCGGATGCTTTGCAGAAGGGTAGATTTTGTAATTTTTGTTTTTGGCAGAGAGACATTTTTATTTCATATGTTAATGCTGGCAAAATTAATGTTCTCTATTGTAGGAGAAGATGAGAAGAATTATAATTATGGACCACGAATTTAAATTATTTATAAGAAAGAATTATAAATTTTGAACTTTCTTAAAAAGATTTAAGAAGTCATTTTTTTATTCTAAAATTAAAATAAAAAAATTATTAAATCTTTCAAATTAATTTTAAAATATAAAATTTTCATAATATATATATCTTAAAATAAAAATGGGATAAGTCAAGAGACAATGATGGACTGGTGGGATGAATGTTGATAAAACTCTTGACTTAGTATTGTGACTTATTTCATGATAATTACCATTTCTTCCTACTTATTCCCTGCCGCCCACAATCTATCCTGATTTGGACGTCCCAAAAAGCAACGTAAATAATTAATATTTTATTAAAATTTTTTATTTTATTTGCATGAAATTAATTATAATTTGAATCTAATCATGTTTTTGCAAGATCATCCTTGTGAATCATTAGATAAGAATTAAATCATTCAAATTTATATTAAATTATTCAAATTTATCTTAAATTAATATAATTGCATGTAATTATATATCTTATTTATAAATTTAGACTATTAAAACTCCATCTAATAGATAACTTTATGTCCCCATTAAAATATGAGAAAATCCAAATTGCATTAATTATCATATTTTTTACAAGAGGCATAATTAATCTCTTTGTTTACAAAAATTTATAATCAATCTCTAACAATTTTTATATATCTATCTAAGTAATATCTCCATATTACCCTTAAAATCTCATGAAAATTAATTTAAAAATATTAGTTTTAAAATAAAAATATATTATTTTAAAAACAAAATTTAAGGATAATGTGAAGACACTAATTAGACGTATGGATATATAAAAATTGTAGAGATTAATTATAAATTTTAAAAAATAAAGAGATTGATTATGACTATTGAAAAAGATAAGAGATAATTTTGTCATAAAAATCAAATAAATAATTAATTAGATGCAATAAAAAGTAGTAAAAAAACATTAATTATTATCATCACTGCATGTCATAAATGCTCCTTAAGAATAATAGTTAGCAAAACCTTAACATTTTTTTGCTAGCGTGTGTATTTATATGAGGTAAAAATATACATTTGGATATCTTAATGTTCTTGAAGTTTCACTTTCATCCCTTAATTTCATTTAATTTTAATTTAATGCTTTAATTTTAAGTGTTATATTTGGTGCATCTACAAATTTTAATTGCATTAGCGTACCCAATTATAGTGTAAGGACATAATTGTAATAATATCAACAAATAAAATAATAAAATTATAATTATATCTTTATATTATAACTGGGTGCACTCAAATTTGTAGGATACAAAAAATTTTATTTTAATTATATTTTAAGATTCAATTTTGCTCTTTTGTCCTTTGAACTTTTCTTTTTGTCCCTTAACGTTATCTTAAATTTTACTTTTATCCTTTAATATCAATTTATTCTAATTTGGCCTTAGTTTTCAAAAACTACTTAAATATTCATTTTCACATTTTATTTTTAAATTTTTTCCATTATTTATTTATATACAAAAGTTTCATAAAATGGTAGTAATTATTATTTCAATGTTTGATTATTGTCTTATTATTCCACAAACTAAATTGATTGATATACTCATTAGTCTTTCAATATTTGTTTTCTTCATTTTGGTATTCATCACCCATTTTGTTTTCAAGTGGTCATAAATCTTAATTTATACAAAGCATAAATATTTAAAGCATTTTAATTTGATATTGTTAAAGGAAAAGATAACACTTGAGAAGTTTTTTAAATTTAATAATGAAATCGAAACAAAATAAAATTAAGAGAAAAAAATAAAATTTAAGGTAAAGTTAAGAAATAAATTAAAATCAAATAAATCTTAAAGATGATCATAAAACTTAAAGTAAAATTAAAAAGCTAAATTAGAATTAAATGAAGTAAAATAACGAAAATCAAACTTAAAGTAAAATTAAAAAAAAAATCAAATTATAATTAAATGAAAATAAGAAAAAAAAGTAAAATGCAGAATAAAACTAACAGACCAAAAATAAATTTTCACCCAAATACTGCGATTCATTTTTATGGCCTTGATAATTATTCATAAAAAGTAACTTCTTTTTCAAAATTTAGAATAATTTTTAAATTTGTCACAAATGCTTGTATCGCGTTAAAAATTTTATATGTTTACAAAAGTTTTTACTGTTTTCCAAAATGTAAACAACATTTGTATTGTTAAGCCGAACTAAATAATAAACTACAAGTAGTCAGAGAGTAATTAAAAATCGGCAATATAAATATTGCATTTTATTCATTGACATTACATTATCTAATGTTATTAGCCAAATCTCTAATTGTCCCCATTTTAATATTTTTTATTCCTGATTTATTTTAATCAAGACTTGATTCCTATCTACGCGTGTATTTTTCTTATTATTTTTAATTTTATTGGTCAATAAGGGTCAATTCATTCTGTTAAGTAACGGAACGTTTTCTCAATACCAAAAAAAGAAAAAAGTAACGGAACCTTTTTAACGTCTAGAATGACATCGAAAAATTTTGCTAACATATAGAATGAAATTGTCACCAAATAAATGTTTGCCACGAAATCAAAACTTGAAAAGAAATTTTTTCCAAAATTACTACTCATCAGCAAAAATATTTTTTATCCTGTTTTAAAAAAGTTATATTTCCACGGGGGTAAAAAAAACGGCGATTTTCATAAATACACTAGTTCCCTGTCTTATGTTACTTTTGGTGGACAAATATTTCTTTCATTTCAGTCTTGGTATTACAAACCCGGGCCTTGAGGCCTGTAAAATGATGGGCTGGGCTTTCAATAATCATTTGTGTTGCAGAAGTTAACCCATTATAGAAGTGATGCGAGTTTGGGCTAAAGGGCCCATCTGTGTTTTGTTCTTCTTTCAATCCATATGGGACGTCTTCGAATAAAAGCTACGAAGGTGTCGTAATCGCCACGTACTACGTTCTTCGGCTTCGGCTAAATACAATAGGCGATATTGTCTGATTTCCTTTGTACGATTTGGACATTCATTCCTTATTATCCGCAAGCATTCAATTGCATAAAACTACAATGTTCTTTTTATGAAATGAAATGAAATTTAATGCAATGACATAAGTTATGTTGTCTGTATATTGTAATGAGGGAACAAAATTACTTAACAATTGATTAAAAATTACAGTAATACTAACGAAGTACGATGGCTTACAATCTTTTTTTTTTTTTTTAAATATTATTATTTTTAGTGTAGTTTTGGCGTTTCGAAATTTTCCTACTTAATAACTATTCAATTCTATATTTCTCAAATTGAAAAGTACAAAAAGAAAACTTTTGAATGATTAGAGGAGCTAAAGAAACTCTCATTCGTGACTTTCTTACATAAAAAAACAAAAAATTTAAAACGATAACCTTATCTCCTTAAATTATTCTACTCATTTCCAATCTCTTCCCAAGCTTTTTCATTGGCAATCGCTAGAATTTTCTTCCATTAAGATAAATGGTCCTCTTGTTTTCAATCACTTATCCAAATTAAGACGTTAAACAACGGCTGACCTTTTTTTATTTTTTTGGGGCAGATTTTCAGCTTATTTGATCTCCACGCGATTTGAATTTGTGTGGACTGTGCCATGGCACGTCAAAATGGCTGAGTTTCTCCAATGTAGAATACTATGTCGTAAAGATTCTCTCGTTAACGTGATCAGGCCAATTCTGTTGCTTTTATTATAGTTATACACTAATAAGTATCCGTAGAAGTACGATTATCGAATATAACATAATATTATATTCGATGCATGTGATATATTAATTTAAAATATTTTAAATATATATATATATATATTTTAGTAAATAAATTAATGATAAAAAAACTTATATGAAATATGATAAAAAATATGTTAAAATAACAAATAAAATAATAAAATAATATAACAACTAACAAAATAATGATCAAAATATCAATTTTATGTCATTTTGACACTTTTTGAAATATATCTTATAAAAATAATTTATATACCTATATAAGTGTATTATATCAAGTATTATTTCGGATCATACGGATATATTTCCTATTTTAAAATATTCATACTTCCTAGGTGATATAGATATAGACACAAACTGCACTTGAAGGTATAAATTTTGTATGTACAGGACATCCACAATGGAGCGGTATTAATTAAGTACTGTATTTGAGAGGCTTGAGGAGATTTCCTTGGGACAAGGTTTACAGTAAGCCAATACAATTATCATTAATTTTCGAGATTCGGCAGTTCATTCATTAAGATGCTTATGGTGGTAGGAATTCCTAGAAAAGGAAAGCAATGGCTAGGAGGATGAGAAGAGCGAAAATGATTACGCAAACCCACCACATGAAATGCCAAATCAACTGCATCATAGCTAGTCGGTCGCCCAATACACCAGAGCTGAATGGAAATCTCTTCGTTAAAAATTAAGATTCCACGTCAACTTCAACTTGTGGTTCTAGCAATCTGTTTTGTGCATCAGTGGTCTACAAAAGCAGGAGTGTTTGTTTTCATATGTGCAAGTAGCAACAAGGTGTATCTGTGACAAGAGATTGTATCCGCGTTAGAGGCCATAACTTTTTAACTTTTGAACAGCATGAAGACGGTCTTTCTATCCTGCAAAGGGTGAAGGAAGCCGAATGAGATTTGAAGTCTTTGATTGATTGACTGATGATTTGACGGAAAGTATTAAAGCTTTCAGATTAGGCCGTCAAATGAAGTGAGCCATATCTACATTACCTACATATGGGCCCCATTGCCCCTTGCCGTACCCGTTGCAGAGTGTAAGTGGGGCATTTTCTGGCCGTTTCTGGTTTTCTTGACATCAAAATGCCAAAGTGCATTATCATACCCGTATTGTCATCTCAATGCCTTAATCTTCACCTTCCCACAGCTAACAGACAGCATACACAATGGCTGGCCAAGAAAAAAAAAAAGTGCCCTTTTCTTTTTTAAAATTTTTCTAAATTTTAAAACTAAATATTTTCACCAAAAAAAAAAAAAAAGAACTAACAGAACCGTAGTCACATAACTGTTCTGCTTGTGGTGCCCCGTTGAAATGCGAGTCATTCTCGGACCATGCGTGTGATGAGTATCCGATGTCCTTTTTGAGGTTTAAACTTCAAAGGTTTGAAGACACTTAAATATTTAAAATTTATAGTGATTAGCAAGTTATTTATTATTTATAAAGTTTAAAATAATCACTTTTTTCTGTAACAATTTTTTTTCTCTCGCCGTCATACTTCAACACAATAATTTTTTAGGAAGTTGCATTTTTTTAAAATTTATTTTGAGCCGTTAACTACCCGTTTCCACAATAAGAAAGAATAGCGACAAATTAATCAGCACACCCAATAAATGGCCAGCTTGCAAAATCGAAAAATTCTCCCATGATTTCAAATCTCATGTCCTTTAAATACTATTTAATAATATGGAGCTAAGTTTGCATATCATGCTCTCGTAATGAAATAGTATAGTAGAACACTAAGCTATGTGTTTTCATTCCAGTTTATTGGATACTATGGTATATAAATGATCTAAAACTATGCCAAAATAGACATGATCATATTGGCACTCTTCAACTCAAGCTGACTCTCGAAATTTTGTTCTAGATCTTCTCTAGTCAAGACCCCAACCTAACACGGCTTTAGGCTTTAAGCATTTAAGAAAACAATCTTCTAAGTCCAATCATTGCATTGTATACCGACATGCCGTATATTAGTCAATTACAGATAACTCGCGTGAATGCGGGGGAAAAAAAAACATGTCAATTATCATTATCACGGAGAATTGCTCGGGAATTACTGTACTCTCCTTGGAACAAAGCCGAGAGGATTGAGGTTTTTATTATACGAATGCCCCAATTTGATCAAACTATTCAACTATTCGGACATACATGTACCATTTTCCTATTATTAATATAATATGCTTCCAAGTGGCACGACTGACGAGATATTTAATCTCACTACGTACTATTACAGTAAAAAGTTCAGTTACAGAAAAAGCCAGGCATTGTAGCTCCTAAACACTAGACTTTCTGTTGTTTTTGTCTGAATCTTCTGTGCCGCTTGTGGCGGCGGGAGTGGCCCCAATGCCGTTTGGCGTTGCATTTCCATGGCATTCTGTGTCCATCGAAACTGTGCCACTTTTGGTAGTGGCCATCTCAGTCTCTTCTTCTACTCTGAACTTGCTGTATATGTCGCCTTTGTAGAATTTTCTAGTCCTAAGCACTAATATGAAAGAAACCAAGCACCCTATAAACGTTGATGCCGTGATTATGATGAAGGGCATCCTATAGCAGCGAACTCCTATGCAAGTTAAATCTTCCCCTGCTTTCCTTGTGAGCCCCTTTACCTTCAATTGTTTCAAGGCCTCTTTGTCGTATAAGGAACCCGTCACTTTCACGTTCAGAATGTAAGCTCCCACTGGGCTCGCCACTGATCCCAAATTGTACAAAGTAGAGTAATATTTGAGGCCGAATATTTCAGATATGATCGCAAACATCAACGGCCATTGTGCTCCGAAGCAAAACCCAATAATCAAGGATGCCATGTAGAGAGAGTAGGGGATACCAAACGCAATTAGAAGATGGCCAACGCATGACAGAAGCATCACTAGAGAGAGCATTAAAGGACGAGGGAATTTGTATTTGATCAAGAAGATTTCTGAGGCATAACCAGCGACTGCTCGCCCCAGATAGTTCCATATGCTCACTAAGGACACAAAGGTGGTGGTGCTCTTACTCGGGTATCCCAAGGATTTCGCAATTTGTCCCAAGTTGTCAATAGCAGTTAGTGTTCCACCGACACCGAAAGTTGTCGCAGTGAACAGAATCAACATGTCAATGCTGAACATAGCTTGCAAAATGGTATGGTCCTCTCCTCTGTTTGGTGGTTTAAAAGCCGTGCTCAGACACGAACTCTTATTCCCGGAGCTTGGGGTGGTTGTGGAAGATTCTGGCCGCGGCTGCGGCTGCGGTAACTCCGTTATTGGAGGTGGAGCTTCAGTGACTACTTTCAATCCGGAAGCATGGGTCGTGGCTTGTTTTCCGGCTCTCCAGAGCGGGAATTCCTCTCTGAAAACCACAACAAGTGGGAGAAAAAGTAAGAGCAGAACCACGATGCCATCGAACACGTACCCGATCCTCGAAAAGTTCAGCCTGTTCTGTACGATGATCAATACCATGAGGAACCCAGCTAGGCCAAGTGAGATATAAAGAAGATTATAGAAAACCTTGAGCTCCTTAGGTTGTCGAATAGTGTTCAGTATCCGAATTGTGGGGAGGAAAAAGATGGAAACAGCAGCAGGAAGCCAAGCAATGAGCAAGATAAGAGATTTGGAATCGTCGCCATAGATGGCATGGTAAATCTGAGTCATAATGGCACCACTAAGCCCAACATAACCCTTGAGAAGGCCCAGAACGCTGCCACGGCTTCCGGGGAAATTCATAACACACGTGACTAAAGCACCGGTGTTGGCAAAAGACTGAGAATTAGCACCAATGCAGATGTAGAGACACATCTGCCAAACCTTGGGTTTGGAAGTACGGCCAGTGACGGCGAGCCAGATCATGAAGTAGCCGAAGAAGTTCATGATGGCTCCCATGGAGAGGACCACCCAGGGAGGAGTGATCTCGTTGATTAACCCGGATATGACTCCCGTGTTGCCACCCAAGTCTTTGAAGAAACTGAGCAAGTTGAGAGTGCTCTGGTCGTAACCCAATGAGGTCTTGACGTCGTTAGAGTATAAACTGAACATATAGGTAGCCCCCGCAACGGCCATGATCAGTAGTGACGCGAAGATCATGAACCAGCGGCCGGTGATCACATGGTGGCCGAAGCTTCTCATTTCTCTCCAGCCACCACCACTGGTGAACTCTGTGGCCACCATTGTGATGAATTGCGCACAAGGGGGTGCAGGGGGGGTTGTGTGGAAGTTTGTGTTTTGGGGAGAGGTTATATAGGCAAGTGGAAAGAGAAGAGATTGGAGGCGAAATTATTGTCAAGTTTGACTTCCTGTAGACGCCGTGGTGGTGGAGAGGGGAAGGGGTGTATTACAATCACATGTGCAAGGTGCAATTATATGAGCTCAGAAAACGACGAGCATTAAGCGCAGTGGTCCTTCGCTTCTTCTAAGGACCAGGGACCCAGAAAAGACCGGACAACACACAACAGGATATGACACTAATGGAGATAACGCAAGGATCATTGGCAGTGTAGTTACTCTCTCATCAGATCAAAGTAGGGAAAAAAGTGACTACTGTTACCCTAGTTCATTTTGCGGTTTATATAATTAACAAGCATCAGTTAATTGTCAGAGGTAAAAGGGCAGGAAGTTGTAACTGCTAAAATACAACTTGTGAGTTGGTAACTGCTAGTCCTGCATAAATCAAGCCATTAATTTGTGTTAAAAGTGCAACTTGTGAGTTACAACTTGTCCCGCTAGAGCCTTGATTGTGACAGAAATTAATAGGGAGATGACATTGTTTTCTTTTCTCAGGAATCATGACTATTGACTGTAGTATTTATTTCCAAGAGTCTTCACAATAACAAGGTAGGATTGGCAGGTTTTTGGGGATATTACCTGCCTTGGACCCCAAAAATCGGGGGATACTATCAGTCTTGTGACATAATACCATTCGAATTTGATTACTAGTATTATAAGCGATGCCCAACTCAACTTACGCACTCGCTCCAACGACATTTGATGACAGTAAAAGGATGACCTCAGATGCTATGTCATCAGGCCCTCCCAAGGCTTTGTGCCGAGAGCGCGAATGAGAGCTCACAACATGATTAACGTGGCGACTTTGTGAGGATCCTATTCGTTCGATCCCGTGCCCACCTCTTCGGTTTATGCAATTCCCCTTTTTCTTTCCAGACCTCGCTTTTGCTTTCTCTGCCAAACTTTATTCATTATTCAGTTCCTAAATTCGGTTTGACTATTCTGCGATGGTGATGAAAGCATATTTGGTATTTGAACAGAGGTGCCATTTTCAGTATAATATCGTGACTAATCTATCAACGAAGACGATACCTTGTAAATTCGTCGCACTTCAGGTCATTCAGTCTCACAAGTAAGAATAAGTCGCCAGCAAAATGTTCAAACAGATTCCCAAGCATTGTTTCTGGATCTAAAAGAGGTTAATTGGAGGAATCACTATATCCATATCTCTTGCATATTATTCCAGGAATTCATGAAATTCAACTTACGAATTTCCCCACGTTGTTCTTTTTCAAGAATCTTCTCTTTTTTGGGGAGGTGTGTGTTGGACCGGTTATGGATGTGGTATCATTTTATGAGTCCCAATTCTTTTATTTGCTTCAAGGCCTCTTGAAGGTGTTTGATAGAAAAAGGCCATCTTTGATTCCAAGCATGACCCAGACAGAGATGAATTTAAGGGATGATGCAATTGCTTGTTGCAATTATTTAAACTTTTATATATAATATTCTTTTATATTTTTTTTATTATATTTTATTTTATAAGAATTTATTCTTTTTAGTCTAAATTTTATATTTTGAAAAAAATTCTATTTAAGATTAGTAGATAATAGATGCAATTAAGTTTTCAAAATGACCTTAAAGTTTGTAATTATCTTAAAAGACCTAATATTATTTTATGACTTTTTAATCGATAAAATTACTTTCAAACTTATGAATTTATTATTATTATAGTTTGCGTTACTTATAAATCATGTTCATTACAGTTATCAAATAATTTTATATTTCCTACCACATAATTCTTACTCTGTTGGATAAATAAGTAATTTATGAACTTATTACTACCATGGTTTATGTATCCACAAGGTATTTATTAGTCTAACTAATTAAGAATAAAAATTATATGGTAAAAAGTGCAAAATCATTTAATAATTGGGGCATATGTGATTTGTAAGTGACACAATTCATGTTAGTAATAAATTCATAAGTTACTCGTTAGTATAACTAGTTAAAAATAAAAATTACATAACCAGAAATGCAAAATTATTCGATAACTAATGCAAATATCATTTGTAAATAACACAAATCATAATAGTAATAAATTCATAATTTACTTATTAGTCTAATCACTAAGGAATAAAAATTATATAATAAGAAATGTAAAATTATTCAATAATTAGAGCGAATGTGATTTATAATTAATGCAAACGTTAGTAGCAATAAATTTATAAATTACTTGTTAATTTAACCAATTAAAAATAAAAATTATGTGATAAAAAATAAAAAATCATTCAATAATTTGTAATTAATATGAAACGTAAAGTTTAGAGTAATTTTGTCTAATAAAAAATCATAAAATAAGATTAAATTCTTTAGAATAATTTCATAATTTAAAGTCTTTTTTAATAATTAATTACATTTATTGGTCTAAATATAAAAAATTATATCTGTCCCTATATCCCACTACCAAAATAAAATGAATATATTGACTAAAATAATTATAGAAACAAAGGATGAAATAAAACTTCAAATTAGAAGCAAATAAAAGAGTTTCGAGAAGGTAGTGCATAGCCGGCAGCACACGTGGGACATTAAAACAGACGTCAATTTGTTTAGGAGGTTGGTTCCATAAATCTCGGCCAGTTCATGACTCATTCACAGATTGTGATAAGGAGGGATGTAATAACAAATATATATGTGCAGCCGACTATGAATTACACCAAATGTTGCAGGCCTCGAACACCCTTTTTGTTCATCTTATATCTATTCTATTACAAAGTTGTATTGTCGTTCGTCATCGTCAATAATATATACGTACTTTCAATATGAATGTGGTAAATTAGAACTACGTGAGTAACGTGACATTATTATACTAGCAATACAAATATCATATATAGAAAAACTAGGACAAATTTTATGACAACAGAGGTATCTACGACTCCTATACTGAATTATGAATCAAACTTTGATGAATAAAAAAACTCGACAATCCCATTGTCATTAGCGATGATTCTGCATGATATTATCAGACTCGTGAATTCTCAAGCACTTATGACGTTACTGACAAGTGAACCAGTTTTGAGACTGGAGATATCCCCAGACGAGAAGTCATCTCCACTTGGTAAACACGAGTGAATAATTAAGAAATTAATTCTGATCAAAGCCTAAATAAGCAGAATCAATTTGAATTAGGACTTCAATTTACGGACTCATAATTTCAGAAATTCAACCAGTAGAGAGCGACAAGAAAAAACGAAAAAGGCGCCGGATTTTTAAGTTGTTTCATGTGGACCCATTCCTTGTGATGCAAGTCAAAGCCTCAAATCTGTCTGTTAATGTGTATTGTTCTATATATAATATGTCCCGCCCCTTTAATCCGAGGTCAATACAAACCGTCCTTGTACTTGTATGAAATGGATGAAGCAAAGAGAATGGAAGAGGGAGTCAGATATACAGCTGCAGAGAATGATGATCATAATGAGGAAGCAAAGAAAGTAAATGGTATGGATTCGGATCCAAAGGTGCATGGGCATGACAAAGAGACGAAGGCTATTGTGACAATAGGCAATGAGCAAAGAGCAGAGCAGGAGGAGAAGCCACTGGTCAAGCAAAAGTCTAAGAGGGTTGCAACGCTAGATGCCTTTAGGGGCCTCACCATAGTGGTTTGAATGCCCCTCCATTTCATCATCATCACAAACACTGTTCATTTAATCTTTCGTTTAATGTATATAAATGAAGTGTGTATAAATTTGAAATCTCTAGTCAATTGTGTTGTGTTGTGTAGTTGATGATACTGGTAGACGATGCTGGAGGAGCTTATCCTCGTATAGATCACTCCCCATGGAATGGATGTACATTGGCGGATTTTGTTATGCCTTTCTTCCTTTTCATTGTTGGGGTAGCCATAGCCCTTGCTCTAAAGGTACCTCCACTGTTTATTCTCTCTGTTTTCTCCCCATTTTCCATTAGTCAGGAAACATGATTTAAAAGAGTTAAAGCTTCTTGAAATGTTTATTTAATGAGTGTCTATGTTGTAACAAAGCAGAGAATCCCCAAGATAAAAGATGCTGTAAAGAAGATAATTCATAGGACATTGAAGCTGATCTTTTGGGGAATTCTTTTGCAAGGTAATCCAAACACCTCAGTCCAATATGAACTTCTTCTTAATACTCTTGATAATTTTGTATTAATTATAGAAAGTGATTAGTACATCATGGGTGTAGAAGCTCTGATAATATAACATTCCGCAGGTGGATTCTCTCATGCTCCTTATGAGCTGTCCTATGGAGTAGATATGAGATTTATCAGATGGTGTGGTATTCTCCAGGTTAGCACATTGGAACTCTTAAAACTAAACGAGGGCCCAATTCAAAGTCATCTAATAATCTATAACTCAATTTCTAATTTTGTCTAATTACTTGGTCTTTGTGTGTGTTCAGAGAATAGCTCTTGTTTACTGCGTAGTTGCTCTGATAGAGACATTTACCATCAAGCATAGACCAACTACCTTAATCCCCGGATACCTCTCCATTTTCAGTGCCTATAAATGGCAATGGTAAGAAACATAACCTCCTTCTTCATATTCCTATATAATTTTAACTGATTAGGTTAAGGGGGTTAAATTAATTACTGAATTGAATTCCTGAGTTTATGATAGGCTAGGGGGCTTCGTGGCATTCCTCATTTACATGATCACAGCTTATGCCCTCTACGTTCCTGATTGGAGTTTCGTGGATCATACAGAAGATGAACACAAGAGATACACAGTTCTTGCTCTCCGTCTCTTTCTCCCTCCCTCCATATTAATTATATATACACATAACGCTGTAACATCTTTTTCCTTTTCTTTTCCCAAACAGGTAATTTGTGGAATGAGAGGACACGTGGGGCCTGCATGTAACGCCGTTGGATATGTGGATCGACAAGTTTGGGGAGTCAACCATCTCTATGCTTACCCTGTTTGGAGACGTTTGAAGGTCCCTTATCCTTCAATTATTTCTTCTAATTCTTTTGTTCTACACTAAATTATGTTTTATGCAAGAGAAAACGGTAAGGTTGTTCTTTGGTAATCAAACATTCAAATTTTCAAATACAAACATCTAAAGTTAGAATAAAAATTTTCTCTTGCTAACTCAATTTTTTGCATCATTTTATTAATTTATCTTGCGACCTTTTTGCAGGTATGCACATTCAGTTCTCCAGGCGAAGGTCTTCTGCGCGATGAAGCTCCTGCTTGGTGTCGCGCTCCTTTTGAACCCGAGGGCTTGTTAAGGTTACATATAAATATATGAACAACTATTTTCAAAGAAATAGTTAGTTTCAAATAAATCAATCAAAGAAGGACTTATTTGTGTTGCATTTCTGTTATCTAGTTCAATATCTGCTATCCTCTCTGGCACCATTGGCATTCATTATGGGCACGTCTTGATTCACTTCAAGGTCATTAACTTACACCCTTATGTATCTAAGCGATTGATGAAAAGTTAGTGGGGGGTTTACGAATCTGAAAATTTGTGCAGGGTCATTCCGAGAGGCTCAAGCAATGGGTCTCAATGGGGTTTGCATTACTCATCATAGCCGTCATCTTCCATTTTACGGACGGTGAGTTAAGAGGCATGCACCTCTTCAAACTAAATTAGACATCCACTATACTATTTGCGAGAAGATGAATGAATTTTACAAATAAGTTCCATGAATTGCAGCTATCCCGATTAACAAGCAACTCTACAGCTTCAGCTACGTTTGTTTCACAGCCGGGGCTGCTGGGATTGTGTTTTCTGGGCTTTATGTGATGGTAAATCATATTTGTGTTTTCTGGGTATTATCCTAAGTTGTTTAATTATCTTTCAGCTTGTCATTCTTCTTATATTAACCCCCATAAACAGATCGATGTTTGGGAGCTTCGCACTCCATTTTTGTTCCTGGAGTGGATAGGGATGAACGCAATGCTAGTGTTTGTGTTGGCGGCCCAGGGCATCTTTGCAGCATTTGTAAATGGATGGTACTATAAAGATCCACAGAACTCGCTGGTAAGAAGCAGCATCCATTGATTCATGATCATTTATAATCATTATAATTTTTGCAAGTTCTGCATAACAATATACAATGGATGGTGTAAATCAGGTATACTGGATCAAGAAGCATGTGTTTGTGAATGTTTGGCACTCAGAGAGGGTGGGAACTCTCTTATACGTCATATTTGCGGAGATTGCTTTCTGGGCAGTGGTTTCTGGAATCTTGCACAAGTTAGGAATATACTGGAAGCTATAAGTTGAGATGCATGGCAACTTTTGTTTGTTTCATTGTTTCTAATTCCATGTGGTTGTATTACCTATTCCTTCCTGTAATTTTCAGAGTGTTTTTTTTCTTTTAATTTATTGTTTGGTAGAACTGTGAGAGTGTATACCAGAATGCTAAACATGGTTTTTCAAAAGGGAGAACAAGAAAAAGAATACTTTCTCAGTGCAAACCACTAAAAGAAGCACCAGAAAACATGGGCATAGAAGTGACATTTCAATGAGAGGGTTTACATCACAGGGACAATTAAGAAAAAATAAAACAGAGTATACATGTTGAATACATGCATCAAACACCATATAATAGTTTCAATGATATGAAAACAGTGTTTTATTTTGTCATATAGTCATTTTAACATTATGTCCTATATTCATATCAATATTTATACTCTATCAGTTAAACCACTAAAATAATGGATGCTCTGAGAAAGAGGAATCATACTTTGACAAATCGAATCATCTACAGATTTGACTAGTCCAGAGACAAACTTACTATTGGGTCCTCTCTGGAGTTAAACCAAGTTCAACTTTAACAAAGACAGCGATATCTATAACATTGATGTCGTCAAATTACCGGGAATCTTATCTATCACAGGGTCCATATTCCCATGTAGGAAGCTGACAAAAGAGAGTACGAGACCAACAAAGAATGTTAAAAATATCAGTATCTCAGAGAAGGGGGTTCTCCCTGATGTTAATATATTGGGAAAGAGACCATATCTTGCTAGATATAAACTCCAAAAGACCAGACATCCAGTAAAATTCTCGCGGGCGTTTTCTTTCTTGTTTTTTTAATAGAATCTCCAGCCAATCGCCATTTTTCATGTACAATATCTGGTATAGCCATCAATGACCAAGAAATAAGTCATAAATATCCATAGAAATATGATTGGATTAGACTTATATACACTAATTATATTTTTATTATATTATTCTATGAATAAAATATGTCATGTATATAATTAACTAATAATAATATATTATTTAATTTAAATAATATGATTATGTGTAATGACTATATACATATTGTGTTGTGATTAAAAAATCATACACTTGTCATCATTTAATTGAAACAATACAATGAAAACATAAAAAATTGGACACAAGTTTTTTTAATAGAATTTAGGCAGCAAACAACGATTGAGGGTGTTAGGATATGTAATGACAAACTAACGAATTAACGACAGAACCAAGGTGTCTCTGAATGCGACTTTGCTCTGCATGACGTCCATGTGGGGAACAACTAAAGAAGTTTAGAATAAAACCACCCATACAAGACGGCGATATTGGAATTCTCACATTTTGTGATGCTCTTCACAAAGTGCATACAACTAAAAGGGCATAGCTGCACCCGGATTAGAGGTTTACAATAGCTCGCAGAGCGTGAAAGAACTGGAATCATAATTATGACTTTCAACTATGATTGAGATTTGGATAGTATAAGATACTTAAAAGGGTGTAATTCTTCTTTTATACAAGTCGATTTTCAAGAATGAGTTCTCCATACTTCCTTGGATCTTATCAAACTACTTGGTACTACAAATATTCTCCCTCTCCCTATATCTAGTACTAGCTGCTGCCTTCTCATTTCTATACACCAAGTTAGGATTACGAGAGCTCTAAAATACAACGTGGCAAAGTTAATCATTCTCGTCATATATACTTTACAGTTACAACTAAAGACCCATTTAAACTGTACAGAGGCACAGGTCCATCCAAAAGACACAATTGTCAGCCAACATGGATCATATCACTCCCAACCCATCAACATTCTCCAAACTCCTTCCTCAATCTTGCTCCTTGCAACACACAAGCCTTCCCCTTCATCAACCAAGATTCTGTACACTTCCCACTCCCTGTCCCCAATCATGTGCCTTCGAATTTCAGCCTGTTACAACAATCACCTACAATATTAGCATGCAGTCTGTTTAAAAAGAACAATTACAAACAACATGTAACTTGTTTAAAATCAACCTCTTACGAGTTAGGGACTAAAAGAAACAGTAATAAATTTTTCAATCTACATCTCTGGTTTTGTTCTCCCCTCTCTTTCAGAGATTCTAAAGCTGGAAGAGTGGAAGAACCCCCCAGATTCACTTAACAAGAGCACATTACGTGTATAACAACCCAAAGAGCAGGAAGCACAGACATAGGGCAAATAAGTACCAAAAAGATGCAAGTGTTCTGCATTTTGAGAGCAAGAGTGATATCATAAAAAACAAGGGGTCGTCCTTTTCCGGACAACTCCACGGGGTTTGCAACCAGCAGCTCAGTATCAGGGCCCTTGCTCACAACAGCTACTCTGAGAGGACGAAGTAGTTCCATCCTGAGGCGAGATGACAATGAGTTCTGTTTGCTGGGGTCAACTATCTTTTTCCCATCTGCTTGCATGATGAACAAGTCAATTTCACATCTTCCTTTAGGCTTTGTTGAGAAGCGCCCATAAGAAATCTGTTTAAATTACAGATTTTACAGCAAGGTTATATGCCTGTGTCCAATGCATGCACCTAAAATCAATTAGGAATACTGTTTTAGTCAGATTTCAATTTACAATACCTGAATATTGTAGTCCTTCAGAGTTCTCATGATGTCATAAAGAAGACCTTTATGGTCTTGGCACACGATTTGGACAAGCGTATGAGCTGGACTCAGCAAGTTATCCATTGTAATAGAAACACCCTCTGAAGAGAGAATTCCACTCCGAACTGAATTCGACAAGTCCAAATCAAAGATGTCTTCTGTGATTGCAGTTGGAAGAAAAGAAGATGCTTGGGAACAAGCAGTAATTTCTGGGCCAACTAATTCAATGTCAACAGTAATTATGGCATCCCCCAACGTGGCTGCTAATTGTTCAATCGTGTCTTCCCTCCTCTTTTTTGTATGTAGAAGCTCTCTGATATAGTTACAGCATCAAGAAATGAAATACATTAGAAAGCTAAAAGGAGATGGAAATCTACTCCAATAGACATTTTGTAGGACACAAAATTAACTTCCATTTTCATTAAACACAATTTAACATCCTCTAACAAAAATGTTTATAACACTTAGGAACTATGGTAGCACATTTCCCCTGAGCAATTCTGTACAATGACTCTTGCAACGATGTTGTTTTTTTTTCTTTTGTTCCTAAAGAATATTAGATGCTTTCAAATTACATAAAACGCTTGTTTCAATAACATGTTGAGAATGTACAACCTGGTATCTGTGATGAAAAACAGATCCATCACTTTTCCATCAGGTGTCGTAGATACCTTTACTTTCTTGATGGTAAGCTCTAGCTCACAAAGAACCACGGTAACATCTGTGGACATAATAAAGACATCTCATTATTTTGTCCATTGCACTAAAATCCAAACAACAACCACATCACAAAGAAATAATGTTCTGATACAAAACAGGTAACTTCTTATCGAGATCTCAACAGTATGGGTGGCCACATTCAGGTAGAGTATAAGTTCGTAAATAGTACACAACAAAGCTTGGAAACCAGAATGAATCCTTGACAATGGTATCAAACTGCTATTGTAAGATCACCGGTTCATTTTTCTTTTTGCATGATTTACACAACAATCAAACTGATCCCTATGATCCACACCAATGAAACCCCTAAATCCTGAGTCTTGATTTCATTTGGGGTAAAGCAAGAAACAGTTTAGCGCCATAGAAATCTACCGAACCAACCTTCGGCTAACTAAAAATTGTCAAAATTCTACCAGCAAATTATAAACACGTAAGATTGATAATCAAAGATCAAAAGTTACCATGTAAAAGGCCTTTACGATCATGGCAACAAAACTTCAAAAGGAACACATCGGGAGGCTTGGGCGGCTGCAAGTCAGAGTGGTAATAAGAGATTCCAGAAGCGGAAGAACAAGAAGGGCAAACCTCGATTAGCCTCTTCTTCAACAAACTCCACCTCGTCTTGGGTTTCCCAATCACCCAGAAAACTATGTAGCACCATTTCCCATCGGTCGATATATCTTCATTGCAAAAAGAAAGAAAGAATCCCAAAGATTAAAGTTCGTCTACAATTCATTAAGAAAGACAGAAAGTAAAGCCCATCATCAACTTCGCAAATTTAATCTGTAACATCAGAGAAAATCACTAGCTCTAGCCAAACCAACTAACTCACCCATGTATCAATTTGGCGGATATAAAACAAAGAAAAGAAAGAAAAAAGAAGGAAATCACAAATTCCAGCCCCATCTCTCATTTCTGTGCCAATTGGATGATTGTAAGAATGTTGGGTTTACCTCCTCTGACAATGCTCAAACCAAAGAAGAGTATGATGCGACACAAATCACAACCCAAACCAGTCTTATCTGGGCAATTCACAGTGATCAAGCTAGGGTCACCTTCTTTCTCTGGCTGCCGGATAATTACTACGTCGTCGTATAGTATGCCCATAATGTTATTCTGCTACAGCTACCCCTTCTTCTTCTTTTTCTTCTACTGCTTCTTCCTCTTCTTCTTGTTGAGGTGGTTCTAATTCAACGCTATCCAACTTTTGAGCAGCAGGATTCGCTATCCTTCTTCGCTTTAGTGAAACGTTTTAACTGTGGTACTGTGCAGTACAGATACAGAGAAGCAGGGTCAAATCAGGGGACCCCAAAGAAATGAAATTGAGCGCCACAGCTTTCTCTCACTCTGCCTTCTCCTTCACTGCGTGCTGTAGTTGTTGAATACTTGTCCAATTTTTCTCTTATTTTCTTCTCTCGTTTTTATCGAACACGCGGTAGTTCTTCGAGAAGCAGGAGAAAATAAAAAATATTTCACTCACAAATTTATCTATAATATAATATTATTATAATTTTATTTTTACATTATAACAACGAAATGTACTGTATTTGTGCACTAAATATTACAACTATATTAATATATAATTTAAAGCCAATAGTTAGTTAGAATTTAGCATTTTCAGTATCCTTTTCATTCATAAATCTCGTTCAATATATATATATATATATATATATATATTATAACTGCATGATTTTTTTACAATATGCCAATTAACAGAATTAATTATCGCAAAAAAAAAAAACTGAATTTGTAAATGTTCTGTGTTATGCCTATTGAAAAAATTCGGCTGTAACAATTACAGGAAAAACTTTATTTTACTTCTAAAATTATAATCTAATTAAGATATTGATATATAAATTTTGAAATATAACTGTTTGTCCTCTTGAATTGTACCAAAAAGGTGAAATAGATATTTATCAGTCAATTTTGATATCAAATAGTCACATCATTTGTAGAAATAAACTTTTGAATACTGAAAAGACAACTTCTGTAATTTATTTAAAGAAAAATTATAAATACTCTTTTGAAAAAAATTATTTTCTCAAAGTAACAAGCTGAAAATAGATAACATAAACAATTTTGTTTCTCAAAATAAATAACATATATTAATTTATGAAAGTTCAAAATTCAATTTCTATTTATCATGCATTTTTTAGACGTTAAATATAGTTGAGATTAACCTAAGTTAATTTCTGAAAAATCAAAATATATTTTTATTATTTTGTATTTTTTAAACATTAAATAAGTAAAGATATATTTTCCATTGATGCACCGTACATTCAAAAATATATTAAAAGTGAACGAAAGTTTTAAATATACATACATTTGACTACAAATAATTTAGATTGACCATTTTTTCTCATGATTTACAAATAATTATTGTTTCGAAAGACAGAATATTATAGGATAATAAATCATCAGGATACAAAAAAAAAAATGATAAATAGAATTTGTTATTGCTGGTAGGGGTGAACATGGGCCGGGCTGAGTCGGGTTTTTGGCCGACCAAGGACTTGGCCTAATTTAGCATTAGGCAAATTTTTTTAACCCAGACCGGGCCCCTCCTGGGATAGACCCAGGTAGTGATCAAGTCCAGCCGGGTTAGGCCGGGTCCGGGTCGGGTTGCTCTTTTTTTTTCACATATGAATTATTTTTTTAAAACAAAAAATCCATAAAAATAAGATTTTAAATGAAATAAAATAAAATTAAAAAATTTAAAATTTGGAATAAAAAATAATAAAAAGTTGAAAAGAAATAGTATTCTAAAATTTATTTATAAATAAAATTTATTTTAAATTAAATTAAAAATATATTATAAAAATTTTTTTAAAAGTAAAAATAAATATCAGGCCGAGTCGGGCCAGGTCTAAGGCTATCCCTAGAACCTAGCCCGACCTGACAAAATTTGCAAATTTTTTTATTTAACCTAGTCATAATTCGACTTGATATAATTAGATCGAGCCTAGTTCATTGGGTTAACTGGGTCAATAATCACCCTAGTTCATTGGGTTTACTATTAAAATAAGGAAACGCAGCATACAGAAGTGGGCGTAGCTTCGCGGAAGTTTCATAAACTCGTTTGCGGAGAAGTTGGAACCATCTCTTATAGAACGTCTCGTAATTATATTGAATCTAGCGGCATCTCTGACTCTGATGTACCTTGTAGGTAGAAAGTATCTACCCCTTGCACTCCAAGAAAAAAATCTCCTGCGGTATCTACTATCTGGTATCAACCCGCTCGTGACTCGGATCGAATCGGGTCGTTGGAACACACAAAATACGCACACATTTAAAAAGGGTGCAGCCACCGTCACGTGTCACTATCAGAAAAGATGGTCCCCTCACGTGACCTTTCTTAAATCTTAACGGGTGATTTAAGAAATGTTCCCCTGTCAAATCTTGAGCCATAATCCCAACCAATTTCTACCCTCACTTTTTACTCCACTTCGTCTTTTGAATTTTTCTTGGTTTTAAGCAATCTATTACTTTATTTTAGAATCGAAGCTTGTTCTTTTGTTCTGGTCATTAATATTAATTATCACTCTTTTATTGTTGTTTATTGATATTAATATATAAAACGTGGTAGGTCTGGAGGCAGGATTTGCTCCGTCAATAGGTTATATAATAATATTTTTTATTAATTTAATATTACTAGAATATTATTATTTTATTATTAGAGCAAATCTACTAATTATAATGGATTTAGGAACGATGGTTTGAGGCCACCCTAAGGCTTCTCTCTTCTCTCTCCCTTGTCTCATTTCTTGTGAATAGTAATAAATAATAAATTCATATTTTTTACTATATAACTCATCAACTGTACAATAGATATTATTAAATTAAGTGAGACTCACAATATTTTATAAATTCTATCTTAATTTAATGGTTCTTATTGCACATTTAAAAAATTATACAGTAAAAGATCCTAAGTGCAATAGCAATACCCCTTTCAGGGAAAAAAAAAATATATTTACTTTATTCATAAAAAAGTAAAGAATGAAACGGTAAACAAAAATTGAAAGGATTTATTTTAAAGCGGGACCCACTCCCACACTAGAATTCTCATTAACACGAGATGAGCGACATGAAATCCAAATTCATGATCTACAGTATGGATCATCAAAATAAATAAATAAAAAATTCAATACAAAAAGATTAAAAACAGCCACGTGCGTTTTGGTTAAGGAAGAAGCAGGTGGGCGACGATTAGGGATAATTATGGCGCCCACTATGAACTCTCTGCTTTCAGAGTTCTCATTATACAATAATGATTGATGCTTAGTTTTGAACAAATTTTACTTAACTAAAAATGATCATGAACAGTAAAAAGAAGTGCAGTAAATAACAAGTGTCGTTGTAAGGTTGGTTAATTGTGTCCATTTTCGTTGGAGAAGTGACGCCTCAAGCAGCGTGTGTGATGTGATTAGAAATAGAATGGACTAACTGTCAAAACAAGTACACCACAAGGTTTCCTCTTTTAACATTTCCGACATTAAAATCGTAAAAAAATAGATGGAAATATAACAGAAAGAAACAATGATATAAAAAAGTGAAGGACGGGGGAAGAAGAAGAAGAATAAAGAATGGAGCATATTGTGTGGTGAGGGGTGTATGAAGAAGGATATTTGTTGGGAGATGCCAACTTGGAAGGAAAATGATAAAAACGCAGTAAGCTTTGACTCATTGAATGCCCCCATCTCTCATCCACTTCCCATTATTCAATTTCATTCACTACCAAACCCACTCGCATCTTCATTTCAAGCTATGCCTATATATGCGCTTTAAGGTTTTAGAATGCCATGTGGGTTCCCCGCCTTACCGGTCACCGGAGGCGCTTTGCTCATACCTACTTCCACTTACTATATTCCTCATAATAAAGCCCAATATAATATATATATATATATATATAATGAGAAAGGATAGGGATATATTAGAGGAATAAAAAACTCATAACAATGACAAGTACCTTCCAGAGAAAAGTACGTATTCAGAGAAAGGAAGAGCTGGGATGGGACCCCTAGTTTGGATGGGGATTCCGTAGATTCATTTATTTTTTCTTTAATTTTTTATATTTTTTTGGTTAATCGTATATCATATATATACTGTTAGTACACATCAAGTTATAGTTTTCATCTGAACTTATAAAGTGTGAAATTTATTGTTTATTCATCCGAATTTGACAATCTGCAATTAATACTAAGCAATTGGAGAAACAGATACATTATAGTTATAGAGAAAAATTTTTGTTTCTAAGGCATAACTAAATAATTAATTTTAATAACCAGTTAAGAATTATTTATTGTACATAATAAATAATCATTCATTAATAAAATTAATTTAAGATCATTTATGATGTCAATTATTAATAATAATAAATGTTTATTGACTAATTTATTAATTAGTGTTCATTAAGACACTCATTAAAAAAACACCTAAAAATAAAAGCCTTTGGTGGTGGCTAGAGAAAATAGTAATCAATCGTTGTTTGGGTAGACGGGAGAGTCATTTAAGAAATGACACTGAAATAAATACAACCTGCAAGGCGGGCTAATTAAGTTAAATAAGGACATTTATAAATGCACGCTGCTTGCATGCCTTAGGCCTTTGGCAATTGGCATGCCACTAATTTTCTACTTTAGTAAACACTCGTGACATAAGCAAATTTTGGATTAGTGGAGATCAATTATATTGGTATTTAATATTGAATATATAGACGAGGGCTTATTAGAGTTCTTCATTAATATGAGGAGTTTGAAGAGGTTATAATGCTTATCATTAAATATATTAAGAACTAATATAACATCAATTTTTAATCATCATACACATGAATCATAAAGTGGTTCAACAGTACAGGAAGTTGTGTATGCATTCTAAATATAAAGGATAAAATTAAGATAAGAAAGAAAAAAAGAAGAAGAGAAAATATAAAAGTTCAATGGAAAAAAATGGTTGTGTCAAACTTTACACAATATATGATCAGAGTCCAAGGAAATCAAATTCTGTGATCTCAGCTTTCCTTGTCAGCCAAGCAAGCCATCAAGTCCAAAGATGAAAAGTTAAATTATGTGATCAAAGCGGTTGGGTCGGTTGATATGGTAACAAGAGATTAAAATAATGGATCCCACGAAATAAAAAATATCTTCCACTTTATGACTGAAGAAGGTACCCGGCTACTGCAGGAAACCTCGCAAGTGAATCAATTGATCATTGCTTCAAGTTGTAGTCTTGGGCTGTTGGCCCACTTCGCGGTTACAGTTATTTTCAAATTTCCAGTAATTCTATTATCTTTCAATGAGAATGAACTATTCATATTTATCCCATTCTCATGCAAGAAAGCATGGGAATCTTATTGAATGCTTATTCTCATAAATGTGGAAATGACCAATTCTCTAACCAAAAAAATGACCAATTCAAATATAAGAAATTTAAATTCTCAAACATAAAAAGGCCATTTGATTAACTTGTATGTATTGACTGGTGCATCCAAAAAGGGGTGAACTCTTCGATGATATGCAAATTTGAGGGCATTAGTGCGTTTGACTTATGTGGACAAATAAAAATTTGTAATGCAAAATTGGATATTGGATTAATTAAATTATAAACAGACTCCAAAATTTGAGTTTTTTTTTTGTATTTTCAATGTGATCTCTATTAATTATTTGATATATATATATATAGTATTTTTTAATATTAATAAAATTTTCACTTAGTTCACACTTTATTTATTTGAGTTTAGACTGAAATCCTTTATAATAATTTACATTTTGTCCCTTCATCCTCTCTTCTCTCTGTTAAAGTTATAAGTATTTCTTCAAACATATGTTAGCAAAGAGTAATCGAAAGGATTTCATGTTATGCGCTGTACTTAGCTTTTTCCTTTTAACGGACAATCATATTTACATGGTAGCTTCTTACTTAGAGCAAAATTGAAAAAAAATGAAAATAATTCTAAACCAAAAACCAGCAACGGAGAAAAAAGTAGCAGGGAGAGGCTGCTGAGGAGAATGTAGCGGTCAGATATTTTTTATCGTAGCCCTATCAGAGCACAGACAATTCTAGAATACTGAAAAAGACTTTATAGATTATTTTAAGAACTACGAGAAAGTCAAAGGACCGTTTTGGAATCATGAAATAAATTTAACGAACAAATTGATACAAATTGAAAGTTAAGAAACTAAATTTGAATGAGAAAAAAAAAAAAATTAAGAAAGGTAATCAAGATTTTCTTTGATATGGCAGCACAGCATAATCCATTTTTCAATTCGAGAAGGTTTCCACAGACCATATTATAAGTAATATTTTCCATTGGGATTTACGGAACTCAATGCTTGTATTGCCTAGTATTTGCGAGTATTGTCAAAGCATAATTCCAACGAAATTGATCTAATGATGTTATGTGCTCTGGAAGCAAGTTCAGACTAACAGGGAATACCAATTCATTGGTAAATACTGTCTCCAACAATATCTCACAAACATACGGTGATGGAGAAAACTTAAAACCGAGTCTTCATTCTTCAGTATATCTATGAACTTTATAATAATTTGATCACGTAATCATATTCATACTATTCTTTTTTTTATGTAAATGGGTGCACTTATCATGAGCAAAACAACATGCTTCAATCCCAACGATGAAGAAGCCTTCCATCAAGCACCCTCGCCCTTGCAAGGAACATCACTGCAGCGACAAACAGGCCTCCCTGAAGCTTCCCATCCATTGAAGCCACGCTCCAGGACCATTATGTTCTTTATTCCAGCATCTTCTTTATAGTCCTCAAGATAATTGGCTAACCTCCGAGCACAAGTTGGGCCACGAACCTACAAAAGCAAATATGCACCCATGCCACTTGCAATTTAGAAATACACTTCTTGTATCATACGAAGAGGAAATGGAAAGACATTTAGCAAGAGTTCTACGATGTTATTTAGTCAGTAGAATTTCAGACGAGGCATGCCAAAATGATCATCTACAAAGCTTTCAAAGATCATCTACGCGCACATACGAGTTTGTATGTATATGAATATCATTTGCATGAAATGCTTGTGATGCATATTTAGAACTAAAATTCAGAACATACATTAGTGCATCAGCAGAAAAGCACTACAGTCACGGATAAGAAACCCTAAGGCTCATCCAATTCTGTAAAAAAAACTCGGGACTCATGGAAAATATATAACACTATAAAAGTATGCTAGTAAATCAGCAAAGAACTTATAAGAAGCTGGTCAAATGAATCATGAAGGATCAAAACTTCTACAATATCAAGAATGAATAATATGAGATAACAATCAAGTACTGGAGTAAGCCTAGGTTCGTGGGAGAAGGTGGGAACACAATACCCACAAATAAAATCAACAAGTTTGAATCCTCATTTTTCTTTCTCAAGACAGGAGCCATCATACTCTTGAACCACTACAGGCATTCTTTGATACTTAAAGAAAGCTTAGGCCACTAAATCTAATTTTTTTCAAACTCTTTATGTACATCAATGGTCCATATGCTTACTTATGAGTTTTGACTATTACAAATTTAGCCAGGATCGTGATGCTGACTAGAAAACATGTTTCGTATCCAAGTGAACCATCCAAGTCCACTTGTCAGAATATATTAATCAATGCTACCAAAAACTACTGAAATCAATTCTAATTTGTGGCTTCAACAACAGAATTGCTTCTAAATCTGCACCAAGTCAAGCCTGGAAACATTTGCAAGCAGCCAATTCATATTCCACACCTCTCTTATTACACGGCTCATCAAACCATGTCAAAGTAGTCTGCCAGGATTTCTTTTGTTTTGTCTTTTGTTTTCCTGAATATGACATCTTGTCATTCATTTTGTTTTTCTATCATAAATCATATAGTTTGAGTAGTATTTAGTGGTAGTAGCTATACATGACTGCATTCAATTTAAGTAGCATGCAGTTTGCAGAATCTTGGATGCTTTGCGAGTCAGTTGAATCTTCATTAGATTCAGATATCCGCTTAAATAGAATTACCCCATTTGGTAGGTGTAGGATTCTTGTGATTCCTTCAGAATCCCATTTTAGAACTTCCTATGCTGGCACAAACTTAATTACGTTACTGGTATAACTGCCTAGACTAATTAATCATGATTGTGATGATAAGGTTCTTGAAGAGTCACATATACTAGGACCAGTCTTCTGTTAGGTGTCAACAAACTGAGGATTATTTACTTGATGAAACCTATGCCAGCTCAAATGCTTGAGCATCTAATGGATCTAATACAGGTTAACCACAAAGCAAAATGTTGATTAGGAAAGAGAATTATAGACACTCATACTAATACTCACTACCTAAGTACGCTATATCCACATTAGCTTCAAATATAGCAACATGACTATCCTAATTTTATATGCACCGAGCTAGAAACATCTTCCAGCAATCCTCCCCACTCGTTAAGAAATCAATAGGTCAGAAATTTTAGCGGGAGTCCCATAGCGGACTTGAAGGAACAAAAAATACAAGAAAAGGCATCCAAAAATCAACTAAAACATAGACCCAGAATAAAACAGAAAAAACCAAGATCTGTGGAATTGAAATGGTAGATGTGAACAACAGAAGTAAAGCAAACCTGACTTAGAGCACAGTGGAAGACAAGGGTGTCTTTGCCTTTGACTTGTTGAATGAGATTTGAGATGTTTGCCGAGAAAGAATCGCTTGCATAATGAAAGGACCCGGCTATGTGCCCATCATAAGCCCGCTCGTCGTCTCTTCAGAACCCATCAACAACAAAGATCAATTGAAACTTTAATCTAACTCTCCGAAACAAACTCACCAAGAAAAAGCGAATCGACAGATCAGGCACAAAGAGGGAGGCGATCAAAACCTGACATCGATAATGGCAATGTTTGGCTGGCGTCTGAGGGAGAGAAGCTGAGACCCAGTTATGTAGGAGATGCTGCGAGCCATCCCTTCCTCCAGTGACTCGTATTCCGTCTTTCAGCTTCCCCTGCTGGTTTTCTAGTTTGTTTGTTATTCCTTATGCCCCTCGTCTATTTGACACCTCTAATTTTATTTTATATTTTTAACAAAACTGGAAATATGCTATTAGATAGATAATCATAACTTAAAAAAATTCGTTTGTCCTTATCCAACCTTAAAAAAAATAAAATTGATTTATAAAATGGGCTGATCCAAATTCAAAAAGTTTAAATAAATATTTTTAATAAAAAATTTATTATTTAAAAAAACATATTGTTATATGACATTTTAATAAAGAAATAAAAATTAACACTTCATATTTATAAGATTTATATCAATACAATAATTTATTTATATTTATAAATTTTTTATATATAATCTTAAAAATAATAATATCAATTAATTATATTATTTATCTCAAGTTTAAGAAACAAATTGATTTAATTATGACTTAAAAAAATTTAATTAATTCAATAACCTTGAAGCAAAAAATATAAATAAAAAATCTAATTAAAATAAGTAGCGAAACTCCTTTATAAACACGAATTTAAACTCTGAATCTTAAAAGAGTAGTCTAATATACAAGTTAGTTACTAAAATTCTTACTACTAGATTTAAAGAGGCTATTTTCAAAATTATTGAGCCAAATCAATGTAATTTGTGCCATGGAGACAGAGCACTAATAATATCCATTGAATTTGTCCATATTATGAAGACTAAGAAAGGTAATGTTGTTTTTATGACCCTTTAAGGTGGATATTAAGAAGGCCTATCATACGCTTTTATGAGATTTTATATGAGACACATTAGGTGAACTTGACCTTCTAGAAAATATTATCAATCTAATTTGGTGCAGTGTTACTCCTGTTGACATATAATTGTTCTAGAATGGTTATGCTACTGACTCTTTCTCTCCCTCAAGGGAGATCTATTAAGGGGATCCAATCTCTCTTTATCTTTTTATTCTCTATATTGAAAGACTTTCCTAATCTATCTATTTAGTTGTTGGGCAAAAATGTTAGGATCTTATTTCTTTAAATAGGAAATGGCCTATCTTTTCCCACATTTTCTTTGCAAATGATCTTGTTTTGTTCAGTATTGCTTCTATTCAACAAGCGCATTATATTAAGGAGACTTTGGAAGTTTTCTATAGAAATGCGGGTCAGAAGGTTAATAATTCAAAATTTGGCATTCATTTCTCAGTTAATATCCATCGAGATAATAGATATGAGATTAGCTAGTTTTTTGGTATGAATTTAACTGTTAATCTAAGAAAATATTTGGCGGTTTCATGATGGATGTTCCTACTCCAATATCTTATTGATAGGATGATAAATCGTTTGAATGGCTAGAAGGTTAATACTCTTTCACTTGTTGGAAAAATCACTCTGGCTCAGTCAACCCTTACTTCCATTCCCACTTATATGATGCAAATTACAAAAATTCCTCTTCAAGTACGTGATTGTACAGACAAAATTTGTAGGGATTATATCTGGAACGATTTTATAGATAAGAGGAAGATCCACTCGATTAGTAGGGATAACATTTACAAACCCAAGAAGTTTGGTGGCTTGGGTTTATGAAGAGCTCAAGATTTCAATTAAACTTTTATTATAAAGTAAGGTTGTAACCTTATTCATAAGAAAGAAGATCTCTGGATAAGGGTGGTTCGTAGCAAATATAGTTGTTCTGATTCAATTATTTCGATTGTTCGCCAACGCAGTGCTGTATTTAATTTTTAGCATGGAATTGTTTAGATCTGGGTGCCCTTTTATCGTAATCTTCTTTGGCGTCTTGGGAATGGTAATTCTATCTATTTTTGGACTAATTATTGGGTGCTCGGAGTTCATAATCTTGAAGATTTTACTACCATTGATGTTAATGATAATATATGAAATGAATTAGTGACTGATTATGTTCTTGAAAATGGAGGTTGGGATGTTCTTGAGGTATATGACTGCTTTGGTTATGGATTATCGCCATTCTTTTTCTTTGCTCCAACTTACTAAATGGACTGTCAAGGATTTTACTATTCAGAATATCCATTAGATTCCTCCTCTTGATCATGTTGTCAAGCTTAATACTGATGGTTTTGTTTTAGATCAAGGTTTTGCGGCTTGTGGAGAACTATTAAGAGACAACAAGGGCAATTTTATCAAGGGTTTTAATGTCAACCTATCAAACTACACGATTACCAACGCTGAACTTTGGGTTTACTTTATAGGCTCAAAATTGTTTTGAAGCTAGATATTGGTCGATTTTTGTGGAACTTGATTTTTTGATCGTGGTTAAGAAGATTCAAAATTTACAAGATAATCTGTATGGAAGCTTTTATTTCATTCAAGCTATTAGACACTAGTTAGATTTGGATTGGACTGTCTAAATTTCTTACATATTTCAGAAAGCAAATTTCGATACTGATACATTTGCTAAGTATGGATATAATTAATTTCCTTGTTTCAAGAGTTTTGATATCATTCCTAGTTTCGCCTTTCTAATTATTACTATTGACTTGCAAGGTGTTTGTCACTGTAGACTCGTAGCTTATTACTTTTTTTTTTGGGCGTTTTGCCTCATTGTTTATCAAAGAAAAGTAAAAAAAAAAAAAAAGATAATGGCACCTCGTCTCTTTAAGACCACCCAAGCCTTTTTTTTTTTTTTTAATAAAGACAAAAGTCAAGATATGCATCCAGATTGAACTGTTATTGTTGAGTAGTTTTTATGTTCCAGTGTGTCTTTCTCTATGTGTATATATTATATATTAATATGAATTAAACTTAGATTCGCTTATAAAAAAACTAACATGTCTGAATAATTTTTTCTTAAAGAGCCAATCAAAGCTATAAATGAATTTTATGTGATTTTATGTGAATGAATCAAAAGTTAAAAAAAGAAGAAGAAGAATTTGTTAATTTCAAAATTTGTCCTAGTAAATAAGTCTTGGTTTAGAGATTTTAGAGATTAAGTACTCCAATTTATCCATTTGCAAATTTACTTATAAAATATAAATATAAGAATGAGATTCATAGTACCGTGCCCATTATTATTTATAGCCATCACTCAACTTCCAAAACTTCAAAAGTTTATATGTCCAGAACAAACATAATCTTTGAATAAAAGGAAAACTTAGAAAGTTGTGATTGTATAGATTAAATAAACTATCAAATTGTCTTAGTTTTTTCAATATACAGCCATGGTTAACTTTATTTTTAAATATTTATTGCTGTCAATTTTTTTTTCCTAATTCCATTAATTTTGTTTAGATTCACAAATTTGTGGCCATCACTTTAGTCATAATTGAGTTAATATTATTATTAAAATAATGTGTTTTTAAAATATTAAAATTTAGTCAATAGCAATAAAATTTTGAAAAATTTAAATGAATATTATAAAAATTTTTGAGAGATCAATACAATAATTATCTCATTTATGTTAGAATACAATTTTAGACATTACAATTATGACTAGCAGAATGTGGTTTAGACTAATGAGAACAATATAATTTTGGTATCTCCTTTTTTGGCTTATATCTAATTAGTTTTGTAAAGATAAAAAATATTAAAATATCTTCCAAAAATAAAATATTTTAGAAAATTATGATCATCCAACGAATCAATTTGGTTTTTTAAAGGAATTTAATTATTTCTAATATTGGTTTCAACACGACACGATTGACCTCCTATTAAGAGAGTGACCCATGTAGAGAGAGAATAGTACAACTATAGCTATCAAAGTGGGCCAACCCAGCTCACCTGAGCCAGCCCACCCGAATTGGTAGGTTACCATACGAAGGTGGGTTGAAAACTTCAACCCAGCCTACCTGATGAGTTAGGTGGGCTGACTCGTTTAACCCACCAAAAAATAAACAAATTTTGAAAAAAAATTTCAATGTCTTATCACTTTAACATACTTAAAAAATTAAAAATATATATACAAAATTATGAAATTTCAAATATAGCACATCACAAATACATAATCATTCTAAAGTTCCACATTACTACGGAGCATCAATAAAATTGGAATATTGAATTGTAGCCAAATTTGAAACTTGATCACCATTGCCACTATCAATCTCTTCACCTTCACAATGAGCATCTACATCAACTAAAGTAAGAAATAATTAAATTTCTGTCAAACACACATATATTACTATACAAATCATAACATAAGAAAGTCATAAATTGTAAACTAATACTGTTGAAACCATGTAGCCAATTGCATGTACAAATAAGAGCTTGGACATTTTCTAAAAGAAGACTACACCTATACTTGTTCAAGATCCACGAGCCAATGCTAAAGGCAGATTCACTAGCAATAGTAGTGATTAGAATACTAAGTATGTCACATGCCATTTTTGATAGGGTAGGGAATTGATATTGATTCTCTTTCCAATATTCCAAGACATATAACTTTTTAGCATATTTAGGGTCAAGCTTTGCCTCATCCAAATAATGATCCAATTCAGATTTTCCAGTAGAAGAAGTGGTTTCACTAACAAAATCAATATACTCCTATATTCCAAGTACATATAAGAAATAATGAGTTATTATGAAAATATCAAATAATAGACAAAACAAAGTCAAACTATTAATGGAATAGAAGAAACTTACATCAAGAATATCAAAATCACCAGTAGTATCTGCATCCTTTCCGATAGTAAGAGCATGTTGGCTAAAGTTATTCGATATAATTGAACCACTTGTTTCACCCATTAACATTGATGATGTTGCATTTTTTTTCATATTGGGCATAAATACGATATAACTTAGTCTTAATATTGTCAAGCTTATCTTGACAAGTCATAGGATCAAGCCTATTACAAGAAAAATGCAAGACCTCAAACTTCATGCGAGGATAAAAAACAGCAACTATAGCAAGGATAACACTATAATCACCCAAATACTTGTCAAACTTTGTTTTCATCTTCATTGCCATTTCTTTGATCACTATGTCAGTATTATTCAAATTTTTCATCAATAAACATTCAATTTTCCACACATGTAAGAATATGTGTTCGATGTAGGGTAACTTGAACTTGAAAACAAATTAGTTATGGTATTGAATGGACAAAGGAACTCACACATCTGCTCTCCTCTTGTCCACTCTTCATTTGAAGGACATGTCTTGAAATTCCTATCTGTCATTGATAGTTTACAAAAGGCACGACGATACCTAATTGCACTTTCAAGCATTGTGAAGGTGGAATTCCATCTAGTGGGAACATCTAACCGTAAACCTGCTGTACTGTCAATGTTACCAGTTGCTTTCAAACACTCTTTGAAAGCAATCATCCTTGCCTTTGATGCTTTAACATATTTAATGCTCTCCTTAATTATGTGCAAAGCTCTTTTAGCCACTTTTAAGCCCTCTTGAACTATGAGGTTTAAGATATGGGTACAACATCTCATATGGAAAAATTCACTGTCACACAACAAACCATTTTGCAAACACAAAAGATCTTTCAATATCTCTTGCATATTATCATTTGCAGAAGCATTATCCAAAGTGATTAAAAATACTTTCATTTCTATTGCCCATTACCAGTGTGTAGAGGTTCCATTTTACAAAAGGAGAGAATTTTACTGTTAAGCTTCCAATGTTCATCAACAAAATTTGCAGTCAAACAAATATATCCTTCATATGTACAAGCAGTCTAACAATCAGAAGTTAAACATATTCTACTAGGACTTCTTAACATAGCTTCCTTCAATTTATCCTTCTGTTGAATATAATATTTCCATACATCAAACACTACAGTATTCCTACTAATGTGCTTCACATCTGGATTTAAAATCTTGTTAAATTCCCTAATCCACCTATATTCAACAAAAGCATATGGAAGATCATGCTTAATAATAGCCACGGCCAAAACTTCCCTAGCACATTTATGATCAATTTGTCGGGCCTTTAATTTTCCTGATTGATCTAACATCATGGTGCCAATATTATGATACTTAGAAAGCTGTGGATACTAAGGAATATGACGAAGAAGACTTGAAGTACCAATCTTAGAGCCTTCATATACATATGTCTGACCACATCCATTACATTTTGCTTTCTTTTTACCATTAATTATGCCTATCTTAGTAAAAGATTTCCAAACATCAAAAGTACAAGTTCTTGGCTTTTTACATAGAGATGCTTTTCCTCTATCCAAACTATCATCATGCTTAGAGCTTGAAGGAATTAATTCATTCACAGCCTCAACATCATCACTGCCACTCATATTAACACTTTGATTATTAACTGATTCCATTATGCACCTATACAAACAATATAATTAATTCTATTAAACAATATGTCTTACTAAATTTCATATAAACAAATAAAATTCAACATTTAGATATTGCCAGATATTTTTAAAGTATTCAACATTCAACATTAATTAATCAACAAATAATTCAAACAGAAACACTGCTAGATGCGGGATGCTAAATTGCCTGATGACATGCCATTGCCCAGAGCCCAGATCAGAGAAGAGATTAATAATAGAGGAAAGCAATACTCACAGTAGGAGGACTGACCAGCAAACAGGGACTGTCGAACAAGAACAACGACCGTAGGATAACAACAGGCACTGTCGGACCGGTGAGCGAACAAGTTTTGGTTAACATCTGCGAATGACAAAAGAGACCGATGGGCAAGCTTCCACGACAACAGGCACCGGTGAGCTTCCATAACAACAACCACGATGGTGAAAGAGTGACTAATGAATAACAATACCGAGTGAGGACTGAGGAGGCAGCTGTGAAGCAGAGCAGACGATGACTTGACGAGCAATGGATGGCCAGATGGGAGGAGCTGAGGAGGAGAGCCGTTATGAACTAACGATGCTCAGATGTGCACTGTAGATTGGGAATTAGGGATTTGATTTCTAATGTGTTTGAGCATTTCAGACTTTCAATGTTTGTGTGTTTAGTGTTTCAACGTTTTTTGCTTGTTGCGTGGCCGCGCTACATTGCTGGAAGATATTGGACTGGACTTACCATTTTTTTTTAATTTGTAAAGAGTGCAAATGGCAATGGGCTCAGAGCTTCAAATAAACAAATTTTAAAAAAAAAAGGGTGGCCCGTTTAACCCGTGGGCTGGCCCGTTTGACCCATGGGTTAAACGGGTCGAGCTAGTAACATCCTACTAAACGAGTTTATAAGTAATCTTATTAACTCAACCCACCTCTTGGTGGGTTAATTGGGCCGAGCCTATTTTGACAGCTTTAAGCACAACGCACTCGAGTTTTAGCTTACTTGATCCTTACTCCGTCGTTGCATTCGGTCCACTATACATGACAATGCTTGGCTTTCGAAACCCTAACTCCCTTCTCCCTGTTACGCTTGGCTTTATTTCCTCCGCTTATGATCACTCTACCTTCCCCCCATTGCTCAACTTGCTTTCTTTGGCGCCTCCCACCACCTTTTCTTTTACTTCACAACACTTCTTCCTCTGTGCCTCTTTACTCTTCCTTACTTCTCTTACACTTAACCATCGTAGTTGGCCAGCAGCATCCCTTCGTTTCCCTCATCCCTCATTATAACCTCTCATTGGAATCCTTCCTCCTCACCCTTCCTCCACCCCTCTTTCTACTCTTCTATCCTTGCTTAGTACTGCTCCTCTGCCTTGTCTCTTGATTTCGATTTCTCTGTTCGTCTCTGTTCAGCATGCACCTCATCCCTAGGAGATTCCTTGAGTTAGCCTTACTCGCTTTAATCTCCGTTCTTGTTGTTTCTGTCTTCGGCTTGGGCTTCTTGTGGATCAAAACCCTACTGGCTCTTACCTGAGCTATAAGTATTGCTTTCTCATTCATGGAATGTCAAAAGAACCTAGCTAGGCGCTTTTACTGGTCGAAAAATAGTTTGAAAGGACTAGGCTTGTTAGTGACGACCATAGACACAGGAGAAGACATTGGCACCTTCTAACTCCCACGTCAAGGGCCATACTTCAGACTTTGCCAGAGCATGGTTCAACATTTTAGAAGATTTTGAAGAACATGCCTCCTTGCGGTCCTTATCGACGAGATGGTCATACCTGTCCATCGCCAAGATCAAGCCCTGCATGGTGCATGGCACCTTCGAGAAGTGTTCTGCGTCCTCAGCAGAGAAAAGAATGTTTACATGATCAAGTTTCAGAATGGTGAGGACCAGAAATTCATTCTTCAGAATGGACCTTGGTCCATGATGAACAAACTCCTCATTCTAAGAGAAAATGAACTATATAGAGTTGTTATATGGATCCAATTCTAGGGATTACCACTTGAGTACCATACGGAAGAAGTGGCGAACTTGCTGGGAGATCTAGTTAGCGAAATGCAAAGGATTGAAGAAGGCCATTTGTTGTATAGAAACCTCAGATTCCTAAGATACAGAGCCTTTACTTATGTCAGTATGGTTAAAGCTTGATAACAGACGCAAGATTTGGATAGATTGCCATTGCGAGAGGATCTTCAGACACTGTAAACATGGATAAAATGAATGGAATAAACATAGGTCTCATGGCCTCATGCAAGGACCCAATGGATGTTAGTTCTTTATTTTCTTTTGCCATAAAGCACTGAGAAATCTGATGCATTTTAGCTCTTTTTCTGCCATTAAATATTAAAAAATCTGATGCATTTGAGCTCTAATGCTATGATGTTTGATGAATTGTTGTTGTCTAGGATCATGCTGTAAATTTTACTACATTTTATTTCTTTTGCTGTCCAAAATATGCTGAAAAATTTTGCTGCACCTTGTTGTCCAAAATCATGCTGAAAACTTTGCTGCATGACCCTTCTTTGCTATCCAAATTTTGCCAAAAGATTTGTTTTGATATAGCTCATTTTGCTGTTAAATACCCTTTGTTATGGTTGCATTGTTCACCTATGTTTCTGTGAAAAAACTAGCTGGTTTTGATTATATTGTTTCCCCTGTTTGATGTCCAAAGTTTTGCTGAAAGTTGGCTATAATATTCACGTTATCTGATGTCCAAACTTGGTTGTAATATTCACCTTGTTTGCTGTCCAAACTAGGCTAAACATTTGCTGCACTTTAACACCCATTTGGCTGTCAAATTGATGTTGAAAATCTGCATGTTTGGCTATCTAATTTTGCCTTGAAATTGTTGCATTGTTAGGTCTTTCGGCTGTCCATTTTTACCTTAAAACTTGCTGCATTGTTAGGTCTCTTGGTTGTCTATTTTTGCCTCGAAATTTGCTGCATTGTTAGGTCTCTTGGCTGCCTAATTATGCTCTAAAATTTACTGCATAGTTAGGTCTCTTGGTTGTCTAAATTTTGCTCTAAAATGTATTGCATAACTAATTCCTTTGCTATCCAAATGAGAAATATGCTATGTTTTTACCTATTGTTGTTGCTCAAAATTGGGTCAAGAATTTGCTTGTTGGGAAGCTTGTTGAAAGTCATGGCCAAGTTGATTCTGAACTCGGAAGGGAGAAGCAAGCAAATCTGAATGGAATACAAATTGTTGGCAAGAAGCTAGTAAGGCTAAGTCTCGTAATTTAAAGAAGCAATTATCATTTGTATTCTTTCCAATTTTCTTTGTAAAGAATATATATTGAATATTCAATTAGACACCAACATACACAAATACCAATGCATGATTTCATTAGTAGTGCCATGTGAAGTCCAATGCCTTTATAGGTATTTTTGGTTCCTTGCCATGTAAGATCAACGTATCCATAGACTTTGAAAAAAAAAAATTTTATTTTTTCTCCTCAATATTGTCATTTGAGGTTCAATGCCTCCATAAGCACAATTTAATTTTTTATTTTCAAGATTAGTATTTTTGTGTGAGATCAACGTCTTCATGAATAGCTAATAATTCACCAGTGGAGTCATGTGAGATTTAACAACTCCATAAGCATATCACAATATTGGATGTAGACATTTAAAGCAAGCTTGAGGCTTCCAATGGCCCTTATTGTATTGCACACATTTTCTAAAACAAAGGTGGGTTTTAAGAAATAGTATCTAATCAACATTTTTACAAAAAAAGAACCTTTAATTTTAAAATAATCAAATGTAAATCAAATCAATTTTTCTTATTAACATTCTTTTGTCAATTTCATTATTTTATTTTTGCTATTTCAAAATTCAAACAAAACAAATTAGAAAGCGAATAAAATGTCTTTTCCATTGAATATTTTCAAATAAAACATTGAGTTCAATATTTCTTTGTTTATTTCAAATTTCATATTATTAATAACAAATAATGAAAAACAAAGGTTCACATTTTCCCAAACATAAGCCCTAAACTTTCATCTTAGGTCAAGTTCGTCCATTATAAATATTCATTTTTATTATGTTAGTTTCATTTGTTTCTATTTAATTCATGCTTGTTTAATATGGGTAATTTTAAATAAATTAAAGGTTGTATCTGTCATGACCTAAAATCATTAGACTTGACCGGTGCATAGGCTAATCTAACCTAACCTAGCAAGCCTAAAACATTCTTATAAAATCCATAATATATCAACAAAATACATTAAATACACTTTTAAAATTTAATTCAAAAACATTTATTAAAGGTTGTCTAAAATCCAACAGCACCTTTCCAAATTCAATATTTTCCAAACTTGTACAACCGATCACATTTTAATGATAATCAATAAACCAATTTAAAAATTTCTTAAATTATGCATTTAGTATGGTATAGGAATAGCTTACAATACTTTACAATAATTATAAATCTAAAATAACATGACATCTAGTAGCCATAACTTTGGAGTCAGATGTATATGATGATTAATCCAAAATGACATATCAAAATGTTTGAGCGACAAAAAAGTCCCAACTTACTTTATCATTTACTAATTTGTAAAATATTAAAGAGAGATGTGTTAGTCTACCACTAACTTAGTGAATGTACAAATCACAAAGTAAGCGAAAGGGAAACAATAGAGGCAAGTTTTTAACAAACATTTATTTAAGTAAAGAAATAATTTTTTGATAAAATAAAAGCACCATTTTTAAATCTTATAATTTTGTATAAAGTGGATATCAATAAAAGAACTAATGTCATTATAGTCATATTCCTTTATCAAATATGTTTTAACAATTCATATAGTATCCCTTTACCAAATACGTCTCAATATCTTATACCCGCATTTCTTCGCAAGATACATTTCAATAATTCATACTCATATTCCTTCATCAGATACATCTCAATATCTCATATTTGTATCCCTTCACTAGATACACATCAATATCTCATATTTGTATCATTTCACTGGAAATACCTCAATAATTCATACTCGTATCCTTTTACCATATTTGTCTTAATAATTCATTTCAACAAGGTGCACTGAGGTCGTTGCCTCCACTAACAGCTACGGGGTTCTTACATGAATTCTTATTCATTCTTTAAATTATAAAATCTATTGAATATAAATAAATAGTGTAAATAGGATACATAAATAAATAATTTTATTTAAACATATTTATTGCCATAAAGTAATTTAAATAAAAATAATCTTGAAGAAAAAAGAAAATAAAATAAAGAGTGTTTAGGAGAGAAGTGACAATAATATAAATGATTACAATGGAAAATACAATAATGCAACAATCACATAAAATAAACTTTAATAAATTAAAGGAAAGGAAGCAATTATAATTATGAATTTTACCATAACTTTTCTCATTTCATATAATACTACTTCCTTATATTTTTTAACCTTCACTTTGCACTTTTCATATACCAAGTACCTTTCATAATAACAATAATTCATAAAATTTAGTAATATTATTTATGATTGTGTTATTTTTATATCTATACATACTATATTATATATATGCAGTTAAAAAGCTCAAAAGAACATAGATTTGTTTCCCCATAAAACACAAAACATTGAATAAGGAAATTGAAAGTTGGATTAAAAAATAAAGATATTCAATAAAATGAAAAATACTACTTTGCTAATTATACACTCACCGATAGAGATTGATAGTAAAGATCCCTTATTCCTATAGCACATTTCGGATTAAAGAAGTCTCCACAAAGCTATCTTTCACAAATATGAATGCCCCTTCTACGACTTCTCTTTCTAGTTTGAATGAGAAATTAATAAATATTCATGCTATTTATAAAAATTTTCAAGTTACAATGTAATGGTTAAAATTATATTTTTATCCTTAAAAATATTTTTATTTACATTTTAGCCTTTTAACATAAGGTAAAATTACAATTTATACCCAAAATACTATTTTTCCTTTTCATTGTAGTCCATAAAATTCTATTTTATTTTTACATTGTTATTCTTAAAATCCATACATATATATATATATATTATTTGGGTTATTACAATATCTTTTACTTTACTTAATTGATTTAAGATAACTGTTTTCACATATAGGTGTTGAGGAGTGTCTAATATCTTATCTACACTCAAATAAATTCCCAAAGCAATATCTGGTTTCAGAGACCATCCTTTGTTTTTATTTGGTTTTACAAAATTTTTTTGTTTAAAAATTTTGGTACCTACTCAAGTGAATTGATTTTCAAAATCAATTTACGCCTGTTTTCTTTTTTCTTGTTTTTATGCCCTAATGTTAGTTATGACACACAAAAGTTCATAAGGTTAAGAAACTACTTTGTAAATACAACTTTACTTTTCTTTTCCTGCTTGAAACGTTGTTGCCTATAACTGTTATTGGAAATAGACTTTCTACTTTTAGGTATTATTATGTCTAGTTCAGACCCAATTGGATGTAGTGGTGGCACTATCTAATCTTAGAACTTAGCTACCTCCTGTAACATCATTGAATGCACCCCGTCCATGTGTCAATTAACTTAAATAAGTAAAAAAAAAAAAAATCCTTATCACCTTTATATATGGACATCCCCTTACTAACCATAAGGCAATCCTTTGGACTTTAATCCTTATTGGTGACTTCAACCAAAGCTACATGGCAGCAGATAAACTCAGTAAGTGTCTTAACATTCTATGAGCTCCCAAATTTCTAGAGCTGATCATGGAATGCCAACTAATTAACCATGTTCCCCAAGGTCAATGGTTCTTATGGACGAACAATATGAAAAGGGAGGACCACATCTAGGCTAAGCTAGACAAGGCTCTATGCAATCATTCTTGGATTCAAGAGTTCCTCAATATAACCCTTTCTATTATTCCCCTTTCTAACTTAAAACACTTCCCTTCCTTTTTAACCCTAGCCTTGCAAGACTCAACCAGGTGGTCTTCAAAAGATTTGAGAACTTTCAGACTACCCACTTAGAGGCTGAATCTACTGTTCTCAATACTTGGAGTGGCAATTTTCAAGGGTTTTATGGCTTCTCGCTTCACTGCATAATCCTGACCACTTTAAACACCCTTTAGTTTTGGAATAGATTCAAGGTAACAGGATTAAAAGACTTGAGTTAGAATTACAAAAGGAACAAAGCATCCTCCTAAGTGCAACCTCAGCTTCAAAGGAGTAGTAAATTAAACATGAGCTTGAATTCCTCTACAACTGCGAGGAGATTTTATGGGCTCAGAGGGCAAAACAATCCTAGCTAGTGTAATGAGACCATAATATAAAGTGTTTTCATTCTATAGTTTCTCATAAGAGGAATCAAAGATGCCTTATTAGAATTAAAAATGAAAACAAGGATTGGATAGAAGATCATAGGCTAATTAAAGAACACATATGGGAGCACTTGTACAAGTTATACAGTGAACATAGTGGTTAAAGAATTGATCTTGACTTAGTCTTGGAAAGACTAGATCATGTTCAAATTCCTTCACTTAGTATTGAGCATTGTAATTTATTCGAAGAACGAATCACCCTAAAAGAAATTAGGGAGGTTGACCTTAGCTTGAAGCCTAATAGTACCCTTGGACCTAATGGAATGAATGCCAAGTTTTATCAACACTACTGGCATATTATTGGCTCTGATGAGGTTAACATGGTCATTGACTTTTTCCATAGGCGGTTTCTCCTTCGTAACTTTAATAGATCCCTCATCACTCTTATCACTAAAAACTCAAACTCCCAAGAGTGTCAATGATTTTTGCCCTATTAGCCTATACAATACAGTGTCCAAGATTGTGTCTAAAGTTATTAGCAACCGGCTTAAAAGGTTCCTTGGAGAATACATCGCCCTTCACTAAAGTGCATACCTAAAAGGCAGATTGATAATAGACAATGTGCTCCTTGCCTTTGAGATCCTCAACTACCTCCACCGCAATAAAAAGGTTTAGGAAAAAAATTTGTGCACTCAAATTAGACATCTTGAAAGCCTTTGATAGTATATCTTGGACCTTTCTTCAAGTTGTGCTTGTCAAGATGAATTTACGCATTGGAAGCGCCTCTAGAAAATACAACTCCCTTTCAAGGTAATCCACTTTATTTGGAAGTTGCTCAACAATGCCTTCCCTATTAGGGAAATTCTCAATAAGCATCACTTGCATAACCAATATTTGTATATATTCTGCCAAAAAGAAGCTAAAACCACAAAACATCTCTTCATTCTATGTCCCTTTACTAGAGCAATTTGGTTCGTCTCTCCTTTGGCATTGAGAGTTGATAGGTTTGATTGCACAAACATCACATAGTGGTTACAAATGTGGTTCTCAATGATTGCCAGAGACTTCGACCACAAGGAATCATTAACCTACTTCTTGCATGTGGCCCATTATGTCATATGGTGAACCAGAAATTGTGCAATTCATAACAATGTGCATCCATGCCCAATAGTTGCACTAGCAAAAATAAAGTACTTGATCTCTTCGGTAGCCCAATCTTGGGGCTCAAGAAAGAACAAAGCCCGGACTAATCTTCAGCCTAAAGTTGAAGATATCAAGGAGTACATCTTAGAAAGTGGCCACCATTGGACTCTTTTGCTTTGCTAAAAAAGAGGAGTAAGGGATGACAATCCATCTACAAGCCTTGTGAATGCCTTCTTCAAAGGCCTACAGATCCGAAGTTGGTATTGGAAGTGTGATGACCCCACCCGAAAAAATTGTAACTCAAATTAGCACTATGGAATGCTCTTTTCTGGATCACCCAAGAAGACTTAGGAATCCCCTTAATTGATACTGACATCCTAGTTTTATTTCTCAATGTTTCAAATCTCAGGAACCTAAGTCCAACTCCAAGTGGTCATTATGAGCTTGACATGTTAGGAGCAAACATTAATAGGCTGCGCACCAAGTTCAGGAGCTTGTCCCATGGCACTCTCCATGAGGCGTAGATATCGGTTTAGAGGAATTTCTTCAAGTAACAGCTCTCTTACATCGACACTCACATCCTAGTTCTTTTATGACCTTTTTCTTTTTCTTTTGTTTTTTATCCCAATTTTCCGTTTAACAAAAAAAATATTTTACTTTTTAATTTTAAAAAAATTATTTTGATACCTTTTTTTTAAAAGATTAAATTAATACTTTGACTAAAAGTGAGGATTTAAAATTATATTTTTCTTCTTAGAATAATTGGTTTTTCAAGGTTGGTAGTAGTTAATTAAGTGGCCGGTTTTGATCTATTTTGATCATCATGATCCTATTCAAAATTTAAAAGGGTTTAAGACAAATTTATGATTATGGCAAAAATATTTCAACAGTGAGATCAAGGATTCATTCTCCCAATTCAATTCATTATAGTATGAACCATTACTATCCAGTTGGGTGCTAGAGAAAGTTGTAACTTGGGAGTATTACTCCTATAGTAGATTCATCGATTTAAACAACTTTTTTTAGTAGACTATCTTACGTTAGGTGAGAGTCAACAAATACGGTAAACTTGATGGTAGAAACTCGTCGATATTTTAGAGTGTGATTCACCTCGTGAGAAGTAGATTAGCTTCCATATTTCACCTCGTCAGTGTATAAAAGTTGAAGAAGCCACAAAAAAATACGAGTAAATCCGACCTGCCGGATTCGAACCAGCGACCTAAGGATTATCTGCTGAATGACCCACTACAGTCCTCCGCTCTACCAACTGAGCTAAGATCGGAAGCCAGCATTGCCGCTCAATGCCAATATACAAATCGAATTTTATGGCATTAAACTCGTGTTATTAAGACAGTTAGTAATTGAATTATAAACTTGTAAAGCTTTCCATTAATACAAAATAAAACAATTGTAAAGGCTATTTGAAATTTCTTAATTAATTAATTGTTTCAGATAAATTGAAAGGAAACAATAATTATCAACTGTCGTTGATGAAAGGATTAATTAAATAAACATTGCATAAGTTACAATCATTTATGATTAGATAGCCACAACAGTAATTTGTCACTCCTAGTGCAGTAGTCTAGCCATAACTATATAGGGGACAATGATCCATATAAGCTCTAGTTTGTCTTCTCAATTTTAAATTGTGACATTTGCAGCGAAGCTGATTTTTTCATCTTCATAAAATTCTATGATAGATCTATCTAAAGTTGTCATGGTACTGGAGGAGCATATATCAATTTCATTATCACGACCAACTGAAGCAGTTTTTTGCAATTTATAAAATTGTTTAATTTAACCTAAACAAGTCAATATTTGATAAACTTGTGAAAGTAATACGCATTATACTAAATAAGTCAATAAGTCATTTTCATGACCATGGATTTTGTATTGTTGCCAAAGGAATGTTGCCCGTCATATGTGAAAATAAGGTTAAGAGTTTAATATTAGAAATTAGATTTCTGGATCTGCTCTAGTTACTACAATAAATCTAATAATTAAATAATATAAAATATTATTATTTTATAATATTATATTAATATTAAATTAATAAAAATATATTAAATTAATATATTTAATAATATTATATTACAGATCTGCTACAATTACTGTAGCAGAACCGTATTCAAAAATTAGACCAGCCAAATAATATGCTGACAAGATTTTGAAGATTACTTTGAGCGAAGTTCATTTGGGTTTAAACTACATTAAACAAGTCAAAACTCCGAGACAAGTTGCGTGGAACAAATTTTTAAAAATTACATTTTAAATAATCATCTCGTTGTATATATATTGTTTTGATATAAAATTCACTTTTTATTACACAATTTATTTAGTTTATTATGCACCTGCTGATTCTTGCCACTCAAAAAAAAAAGTCACCCCATGATTGAGTATTAGTAATAATTAATTAGTAATTAAATTTTCTTTTAGTAATATCAAATACTTAAATAATTAAGTTAATACTATCGAAATAAATTGAGCTATATAGTTCAACAATTTTATAAACATGAACTCATCAGTTAATTTGTTGCACGTACCTCAGTAAGTTGAAAATTTCTCTCCTTCTTTCTTTTTCTCAAATTTCCTAGTTGTTTATTCTGAACATCAGATATAATTTGGAATCTTGTATGTTATCCTTAATATTAAATATTTTTATCTGATTTTTCTGCTTGTAATTTTAACAATAAATACTTAAATGTTCAAATTTGCTTTTCTCATTTCTAGATAAAAGCAGTACATGTGTTACTTAACTGACAATATTATTTATTGTCTATACTCTAGTTACCAATTGCCAAATTCGATAGGATACTGTATGCCTCTTCTATTTCACACAATTTTGTAGAAAAGATTTTAAGTGAAAGAGAAAAAGAAATGGGTGTTTATCATGAAATGTGATTGTAATCTTAAAAAATTTGGTTAAATTATATATAATATTTCTTATTTAAATTTTATATTAAAAAATTTAATTAAAATTCTATTAATAAAGCTAATTTTTATACAATACAAATTTTTAATTAAAAAAAAGTAAAATTACTTAACTAAAATTAAGATCGCAATCTTAAAGGTAATCATTAACTTATCTAATCTTTATTATAGTATTAAAACTAAAATTACTATTCTATATTGTATAAAATATTAATTTTTTTAACCAAAAACTAAAATAAAATAGAGGTCTCTATAATATTATAGCATAATATTAAAAAAAAACATCTATCTGATATCATTTAAGTTAATTTCACAAAAGATTAGATTAATTTGTTTTTGAAAAAAATTCACCACACCAAATACTTAGGTTGATGGAGTTGGAAATCTGATTTTAGATTGTGTCAAAAGGAACTTTTCAATTTGGATGTAAGTTCTCAACGATCACCATATCATGTTTTGAGACAAACGAGTCGTCACTCTTATAAACATTTCAGGTGAAATACCTTAAGCCTGTAACTGTAACCTTGGGTCTCAGTGACCTCGATGGTTCGCTCCTGAAGTTGATTTTCTTTGTTTCTAGCTCCACACCTTCTGAAACTGCTTTACCCTGAAGATAACGACGACAATCTGGGACTCTCTAAATGAGCATAGATAGCATAATTGTAATAAACAAGAGGCCACCTTTTTTCTGCTAGCTTCTGCTTTATGTGAGCCCTACTTGGCTTGTTAGATTTCTCATCATGGAGGAAGAGGTTCTCGTTTATTATGCCTCTGATATTCTGTCTCTGTTCATGAGTGGACATGACCATTATGAAACACCCCTTATGTCCATTGATAATGTCCTTAACTACATTTGTATTCTTCCTTCAATCCAAATGAGTATCAATTTAGCACTACCCCATTCCCCTAGCTTTGACACACTAACCAACCCATTAAAGATTAATTGACGTAGTCGCTAAACGACCAATAACTCTCAACCATTAAATGAAACTAGTAATCAACACTGTCCTGATAATTAGATATATGGATGTCACTAATCAATCAAGGAGATGTCATATAACGTCTTTATATGTAAATATAGTGCCTACGTGAGGTCCTAACGAAGTGACTTTTCTTCGTCCGTCCTTGCAGTTCCTGAGCTTGTGGTTTGCATGGGATAAAAGGACTATTATTAAATTTTGGATAGTGCTTTTATTTTTGGACTTTCGAAGGCATCATGGGGCTGGCAAGGGACGGGCCTGTTTAAAGCAAATGCATAATAATAATAATACCTTCAGGTTTGTGTATGTTGGGGCCAACATCATTTTCATAACTTCCCGAACAAAGCTCACGTCAAATCCTCAGAAAATGCCTATTGCAGAGGAGAGGATTCTCAGCAATGCTAACCATATCTGTTTGTTTAGAAACATGATATATCCTATTCTAAGTATGGATGGTCCAAAATCTCCCTCGCTCTATGAATGGCCTCCGCTTTCTGCATTATTATCGTGCCCAAGCACCTTCAACGAGTAATCATTCATGTTTTTTTTTGGAGGATAAATCACGTTTCCTTAATTCATAGAATGCCACCTATTATGTCTGTGTTGTCACATTCTTGATACCTACATATATTCACAATGGCGTGGACCCATGTGGTTTACTACGTCGTTTCACCTACAGCTGAAAAACTATATCTTCTTGTGCAATTTGGATTCGATGAATTTAAAATTTGACGCATTTAATATATTTCGTTATCTTAAAAATAATTTTTTAATAAAAAATTAATATTTATTTTAGAAAATAAAAAATAAGATAAAATTATGCAAATGTACTAAATATGTCAAATTTTAAATGTACAAAAACTTTATTTTCGTCCCCACTTATAATCAAATTTTTATTTTGGTCCTCTAGTCAATTAAAACTTCAAACTGATTCTCCACTCAAAGCATAGTTAACCAAGTTAATTTTTCTATTAAGTTGTCATCCAAAAAATGCTGACATGGATGGTTAAGTGCTGAGGTGGACCATTATCATCTAAGTTGAAAAAAATTTAACGTCAGAATTCCAAAAGGGCTTTTTTTTTTTTTTTTCTGATAAAACCCATATATCAGTAACCCGGCCCGAGAATCAAATGAACTCACATGGATTGAACACTCAGGCTTCTCATAGGGTTATGTCATCTGCATAAATGTTCTCCTCTTTGCTGCCTATCGTTAGCCGTCTTCCGCAGTCGTCACATCTCTCCAACCGCCGACCCCTCACCTTACCACAAAAATCGCATCTGTTGTGGTAAGGAAGATGATGAATAAATCTATCCTTCTTAATAATAAATCTGTTCTTGGAGCTGCTAATTCTGATGACAATGATGAGAAAGTAAAGATACCAGTTGTTCAGCAGTAAGAACGCTTTAAGGTTACCTATGAGAACGTTGGCATAGAGAAGGTGACTCCTAACTTTGATATTGATCATCAGGCTTTTGTGAAGACGGAATAATGAGTGAAATTAGGTGGGCCCAAGTCTTATTATGCAGAAGAGTCAAAGTCACTGAAGAGTATTACATGATACAGGTATGGGGATGCAAAAAGATGTGACCAAGTTTCACAAAAAGAAATTCCAAAGTTTTAGCTACATTAAATTGTAGCCTCCCTCTCCCCCTTGTGTGTGTATTCGTGTATATGTGGATACTGGATAGTTTGCCAGCAACGGAGCAACCTCAGAACACTTTAGTGACAACAAGAAAAAGGTCAAACTTACTTCAATTGAACCACAATGGCTGAGTATTATTGCTGACAATGCACCTAGAAGGAGGGTGAATAGGTGCTTTGAAAATTTTGCTTAAATTCTATTTTTAAGATTATAGTTAACTGAAAATATTTTTAGTTAACTATAAATTGTAATAAATAGTTGACTATAATAAAATACAGTCGACTAAATTTTTCAATAATTTGTTTACTCTATCAAAAAGGAAGAGAGTTAATTGTAAATATTTTAGTAAACTATGTCATTTAAAGAGAAAAGACAAGTAGAGAAATTAGTTAACTATAATATATACAGTTGACTGTAAATAAATTGAAAATGTAAAGATCAAGAGTGTCAAATACGATGATTTATCCTAGTTCGGTCAAGAACAATGCCTACTTTCAGTCCCCTCGACTCCTTTAAGAGATTTTACACTAAGAATAGTTCTTTTGAACTTGCTTGTAAAATATTTCAAAGAATTTGAAAGTTTCATCCTTATGACTTAGAAAGTATACCCATGTATATCTTGAATAGTCATCAATGATAACAAAAGTATAACTCTTTCCACCAAAGCTTCGAGTTTGAGTGGGTCTAATCAAGTCCATGTGTAATAATTAGAGTGCTCTAGAAGTAGAGATACATTCCTTTGGTTTGAAAGAAGACTTAGTTTGTTTGTCAAGTTGGCATGCATCACATACATGATCTTTTTCAAAGTTTAATTTTGGAAGACCTTTAACAAGGTCAAGTTTAGAAAGTTTCAAAATGAGATGCATGCTAGTATAACCTAGTCTTTTATGCCACACCCAAGAGTCATTACAAATGGATGATAGACATGTAACATTTTTTTTATAGATAAATCTTCTAGGTTTAAGATGTAAATGTTTTCATGTCTTTGACTAACAAAAAGAGCTTTGTCACCATTTAAGACTCTACAATGAAGTGATTCAAACATTACTTTGTAGCGTTTGTCACATAATTAACTTATACTAAGAAGATTATGTTTGAGTCCATCTACTAGATACACATTTTCTATACAACAATCAGGAAATAATTATACCTTGCCTATGCCAACAATTTTACCTTTACTATTATCTCTAAAGGTGACCAATCCTCCGTCCTTTATTGATATGGATACAAACTTGCCTGGGTCTCTTGTCATTTGCCTCAAGCAGCCATTGTTTAAGAACTATTAATTTTTAGAAATTCTTCCTTTGAGGCAAACCTACAAAGAAATTCACTTTGTTTTAGGCACCCAAACTTGCTTTGGTCCTTTCTTGTTAGTATAGGCAATAGTTTTTAAGAATCTATATCATGTTATCTTTGTGGTATTTACATTTATAGCAAGCATGTCCTCTTTTTTGACAGTGTATACAAACAATTTAGGAAGAAGATTTTGCAAAGAAGTTTCTGTATAATTTTATAGAGTTATTTTTATCATAACCATGACAAGATTTGTCAAAGCTACACTTTTTTTTTCCTAAAATCAAATTTAACTTTTCTTCTCCTTTGACAAAGTTTGCTCGGTCTTTAGTTAATGTAAAGACTTTAAGTTGCAAATCCTTATTTTCACTCAAAACCTTTTCATGTTCAATTTTTAGAGTTTGAAAATTTATCTCAAGCATTTGTTTTTCTTTTTTCAAATCCCTGTATTTAAAAAATAATTTCTTAAAGTCATCAAACATTTTGTTTAAAGTATTTTGTAATTCTTTTTTAAAGAGATTAGCAATTACCTCATTTTCAGATATGACCATGAAGCATAGGTTGGCTATCTTCTGCTCTAGCTCCTCTTCAACTTCATCTTCTTCATCATCACACCATGTAGCAAGTGCTTTTCTTGTGTTTGATACTTTGCTGAATCTTTTCTTTAAGAAGGGACAATCAAAACATATGTTGCCATTTCTTTTACATTCATAGCAAGTTATGGTATTTTTCCCTTGATCTTCTTTCTTGAACTCCTTTCTTGGAAAGTTACTTTTATTCTTCAAGAGCTTACCTTTTTGTCTAGCATATTTCTCAAATTTCTTTAAGAAGAAGGCTAGGTCTTGTACGTCTACTTCACTTTCATCATCCTCGTGCTATTCAGAGGTTACTGCAGCTTTTAATGCCATATTTCGTTCCCTTTTAAGCTTGTAGCATTTAAGGTGATTGTTTTTATAAGCTATAAGAATTCCTCTTAACTCATCATATGCTAACTCTTTGAACTTTGAATTGCTCTCAATGTTGTCCACCTTAGATTTCCAGCTTTCTAGGAGAAACCTTAGCCCTCTCTTTACTGTTTCATGACTAGTGTAGGATTGTCTAAATAGTTTTAGTTGACCTAAAATTTTGGAGAACCAATTGAATATAGCTTTTATGTCCTCATTTTTCTTCATTTCAAATAGCTTCAATTCGTATTACAAAGTACTTATTTTAGAATCCTTCACATTTGTTATTCCTTCATGTGTGACTTCAAGTTTGTCCAGCATCTCTTTTGTAGTATCACAAGTTAAAATTTTATCATATTCTTCACCGCTGACAACACAATAGAGAATGTTTATAGCTTTGGCATTTGCCTGAATTATCTTAATGTCATCCTATCATACTCTTCTTCAAGTTTGAGTTCCTTATTTTTTGTTTTGGGAAATTTTGGACCTTGCTTAATGACTTTCCACACTGGGTAATCTGTGGCTTGTATAAAGATCTTCATTATGCCTTTCCAATGTGTATAATGATTTTCATTAAAGTAGAGTGGCCTTAAGGTTGAGTGGCCTTCACTTAAATAAGTTCCCTTAAGGTGTTGTGAAGTCATTTTCGGCAAAATGGATCTTTTCTCCTGACTGTAAAGCACAGATCAAGTGAGACCACAACTCTGATACTAATTGACAATGCACCTAAAGGGGGTGAATAGGTGCTTTGAAAAATTTGCTTAAATTCTGTTTTTAAGATTATAGTTAACTGAAAATATTTTTAGTCGACTATAAATTGTAATAAATAGTTAATTATGATAAAATACAATCGACTGAGTTTTTCAGCAATTTGTTTACTCTATCAAAAAGGAAGAGAATTAGCTGTAAATATTTCAGTAAACTGTGTTATTTGAAGAGAAAAGACAAGTAGAGAAATTAGTTAACCATAATATATATAGTTGACTGTATAAATTGAAAATGCAAAGATCAGGGATAGAGTGTCAAACACGATGATTTATCCTGGTTCGGCCAAAAACAATACCTACTTTCAGTCCCCTTGACTCCTTTAAGAGATTTTTCACTAAGAATAGTTCTTTTACAACTTTACAAATTTTCATGTGCTCACTCTAAACACAAGGTTTTCAAGCTTAACCTCAAACAAACTAGAGCACCTCACTCTGAAACACTCCCCCTTTCCACTGAGACAGAGTCTCAAAACCAATTACAGAATATAAGTTTTATGAACCCTTATAAATTGGGTTTTCACTAACAACTAACAAAATGCTCTAATAAGCAGATTAACTAGAAATTAAGTTCAAGGTAGAAGACTTTCTAAGTATTACAGATCTATATCTATCTTTTGTTCTCTTCTCTATTTTTCATGAAGTACAACAGATATATATAGCTTTTCAGAAATAGTCGTTGGAGAACAATAAATGTTACAAATCTTCATGATTGAGGAGATGATTGAGTTATTCTGTGTTTGACCACCATGAAGTACAGGTTGCAGCTCTAGTAGGCACGGTTCATCTTGGTAAGTTGAGAGCACCATTAGTAGCCGTTTTTGTTAGCAACTTCAGGCGAGACAGAGGATGCAGAGAGGATGTAAGAGTGGGTGTCAGAGTAAGGCTGAGACTTATCCCTTTAAGATAACTTTCTCATATTATTCGTTGGAGAGAGAAAGGTATGAGTTGTCTTCCATTTGTTTGAGATTTCAAACTTGATATGGGCTTTTGATTTGGGCTAAAATCTTGTGGGTTAAAGGAGTGTCCAGACTTGCAAACACTTGCTTGAAGACTTCTTCATTTTTCTGATGTGGGCTGGGCTTATTTTTCTACATTTGGTTTGTTATAAATCAAACTTGGGTTTGGGCCAATTATTTTTGGGCCAACAATTGCCTAATAATGCTTTGATGTATTAAGTATTATATATTAGGATAGCATATAAGGCTTTTACCCCTCTTCTCTGGTCATATATACTCTTCAATGGGATTTGATATTCCTTGTACACTTACTTTCTTTGTTGAATGACTACTATATAAAGAAAAGTATACATATGTAAATACTTTTATTTTAAAGGGAGTGAACATACAAACCAAAACTTTTAGATGATGCCTATTGTTAAAGAATTAAGGTTTTCTAATTAATGCAGGGTTTGGTCCTTCATTTATGTGCCTAATTGAAGACAAACACTACAACTTAGTCAGACATTATTGTAAAAATATAGCTAACATGTAATTAACTTATTCTTCGTATATTGGATCTAGTTAACTAAATCTGACATTACTGCAAAAAGCATAAAGATGCATAAATTAATATGATCAAGTGCCCTTTTGAAATGGATTTATTAAAAAAAAAAAACGTAAATCATCCTATTGAAAGCTTAAAACACGACGTTATTATCTTATGCAGCTTCAGTTTATATATGTTTATTAGTTGGTGACATATATTTTTATGGATGGACTTCACTTTATTAGTCTCATTTGTTTATATCTAAATGTTAATTTTTAATATTATTGACTTGACTATTTGAATCCATATGATATCCTTGATATTCATGTTTTGTGCAAATGATATTATTTGAAGTCAATCGTAAATGGTCGCATGTTTATAAATTTTTTCCAATTAATCAGGATTTGTTTCATATGATTTTTTAAATAATTTTTTATATGAAAATTATAATATTTCAATATTAATTTTCACAAAAAATAACTTCAGAAAACCATAATAATAATAATGAGAAAAGTTACTGTTAAAAGACTGTAAGTATTAAAATATTTACTATGAATAATCTTAAATTCTAAAATTATTCTGACAAACTTAATGAACAAATATTTTTCAGATCAAAGAACTCCATTTTATGACTCTTCAATCACAAAAGAAGACTTGAACTCTGAACATAATATAAGCAACCAATTAACCATTGCATACTAATTATTCTACAAATTTATAGTTTTCATGACCATTTAGGCTAAGAAAGCACATACATTTTGCTTATAAACTAGTCCACAAACTCTTACTTTGTACTTTATATGACCTTTTGGCCATGGATATACTTTTCTTGAGCAACATATGATTCAGATCTCGTATTTACAACTTACACATTACTTTTTACCCAGCGAAAGGCCACCTTTAGAAATCCACACAATTTTAGAAAGACAAGCTTTAAGAACACTTTAACTTAATCTTTCTTTAATGTATATAGTTATGACATCACAATTGTTGAAAAATATGAGAATGGGTATTTCAAAAGAAGTCTCATATTATTTAGGAGAGATCTTATATAATATTATTTTATAACGACTAGCTTATAACAGTTAGTTAACGGCTAGTTTCCAACGACTAGTTAACGACTAGTTTTTAAAGGCTAGTTAATGGCTAGTTTTTCTCTCCTATAAATATCAAGTATATCTTTGGGTTACAAAACACAACAATTAAAGCTTCTCCTTTCCTCTCTTCTTGCTAGCTTATGCTCCTAAGTTATCTCTTAGAAAGATCTGTTTAATCATAGGGGAAATTCGTGTATTCATGAAATATTCCTAAGGATAGCATTTTTCAACATGACTCAAACTACCTATTTCCTAACAATCTTAGGAATATGGACACCACCAATGTTGCTACCAATACCTTTGATGATTTTACACTATCACCTGCTGCTGCAACCTCCACTCAGCAAGCTATGATTGTTCCAGTCATTTCATCTAATCCTTATGCCAAGCCATTTCTAGATATATCAAAAATCCAAGTATGTGATGGACAAAACTTTTGAAGATGGCAAGAGCTAATTTTCTCTACTTTGGATATACATGGAATTGCTTCAACCCTTACTGACCCAATGTCATCATCAATAGCTAATGTAAAAACATTGGTGCTTTGGACATATGTAAACAAGGTATGTAGATATACAATAATTAGCACTTTTTGTAATGATTTGTTCGATGTGTATTGTATATACAAGGAAGCAAACAAAATTTGGAAATCAATGATTTTCAAATATACTACCGAGGATGCTAGAAAGCAAAAATTTGTTATAAGCAACCACTACAAATGGGAGATGACCTATGAAAAAGACATCAAAATACAAATAAATGAATATCACAAGTTATTGGAAGAACTTCGAGCTAAGAAAATCAACCTCCCTGATGAGTATGCTGCTAGCATATTGATTGAGAAGTTAGCAGATTCATGGACTGATTATAAACAGCAACTTAAGTACAAGCAAAGACAATTGTCACTTACAAATTTAATAACTCATATCATAATAGAAGATAAAAATTAGAAAGAACTTAAAGTTGCAAAAGCCAAGAAATGACCACAAAAGAAAACTTGGTATAAGAAAAGCTACACAAACAAAGGTATAATAAAAAGAAAACTGATTACAAGCTTAAGCAATATAATCTCACCTTTAAAAAGAAAGGAGATTGTTTTGTCTGTGGGAAGTCAGGTCACCATGCAGCTCAATGTAGGAAGAGAGTAAGAAATGACAAGCCTCTGAAGCTAAATGTAAATTTGGTTCAAGAAGATGACATAATTGCTGCAGTCATTTCTCAAGCTCTCATGGTAGCTAATGTGAAAGAATGGATAGTAGACTTTGGTGCTACTAGGCATATTTGTTTACCTCCTACACTACAATGGGAGACAGAAAAGAATATGTGTACTTTGGTGATTCAAGAACTACAAATGTTCTTGGAAAAGGTAAGGTTCTTCTCAAGCTCACATCTAGCAAGACCTTAGCCCTCAATGACGTGCTACATGTACCTAACATTAGAGCAAATTTGATCTTTGTGGCACCACTAAGAAAGGTTGGGGTTAAAGTGTCATTTGAATATGACAAAAATATAATGACAAAGACAATGTTTTTGTTGGGAAAGATTACTATAATCAGGGACTCTTTATACTTAATATTTCTGAAATTATGAATAAGAATGCATCTTCGTCTACTTATTTGATTGACTCTATAGATTTGTGGCATGCTAGATTAAGACATGTTAGTATCGCTTACATTAAGAAAATACAAAATCTTGGTTTAATTTCTGGAATTAATAATAAAATTTTAAACAAATGTGAGACTTATGCTGAGTCTAAATAAACTAAAAAGTCTTTTCTTAATGTACAAAGAGAAACTGAATTACTCAGTGGTACTGAGTCTAAATAAACTAAAAAGTCTTTTCCTAATGTACAAAGAGAAACTGAATTACTCAATTTAATTCATACAGACTTAGGAGACCTAAAACAAACAATGACTAGAGGTGAGAAAAATTATTATATAACATTTATAGATAATTCTTCAAGATACACTAAGGTGTACTTACTTAGACATAAAAATGAAGCATTTAACACTTTTTTTTATATAAAGCTAAAGTAGAAAATCAATTAGATAAGAAAATTAAAAGAGTAAGGTCAGATAAAGGAGGTGAATATGTATTATTCAATGAATTTTGTCAGAAAGAAGGAATAATTCATGAAATTACTCCTCTTTATTCTCCTGAATCTAATGGAGTAGCAGAAAGGAAAAATATGACTCAAAAGAAATGATGAATGCTATGTTAGTTAGCTTTTCAACTCCAAATAATCTTTGGGGTGCGGCTCTGTTATCTACATGTTATTTACAAAATAAAATACCTTATAAAAAGAATGATAAAACACCATATGAATCCTAACATTCAATTAAAGAAAAATAAAAGGGAACTCATTGCTCAATCTGAGTATGCATAGATTATTGGGAGTCTATTGCATCTAATGAACTTCACCTGACCTAATATAGCTTATGCAGTGTGTAGATTAATTAGATACTTACATAGCCCAACTCATGATCATTGGGCTGCGTTGATTAAATTAATGAGATATTTAAGAGATACCATGAACTATGGTATCATATATAGTAGAGTTCCCGTTGTATTAGAAGGATACAATGATACTAACTGGATCTCAGATTTAGATGAGATAAAATCCACTAGTGGTTATATATTCACCTTTGGTAGTGGTGCAGTAACTTGGAGATTAGCCAAACAAACTGTTATAGCGAGATCTACCATAGAGTCCGAGTTTATTGCTTTGAAATTAGCTAGTAATGAAGCAGAGTGGCTGAGAAATTTCTTAGCTAACATGCCATTAGGAGTAAAACCAACTCCTTCTGTGTTAATGCATTGTGATTACCAAGCGGCAATAGCCATTGTTAAGAATAAAACTTTCAATGGTAAAAGTAGACATATCCATTTAAGACATAATGTGGTTAAGCAACTACTAAAATATAATGTGATATCGATCGATTATGTGATATCAGAGATGAATCTAGCAGATCTTCTGACAAAACTTTTGGAAAGGAAATTAATCCTTAAAACATCGAGGGGAATGAGATTTAAGCCAATTTGAAATTAACAGTGAGGTAACCTAACCTTTGTGATTGAAGTATGGGTAATAACAAGTTAACTATTAATTCTGTTAGCACTATTAATTATTTTCCCTTCCTATGATGTAAGAAAGTGCTAGAATGCATTGATTGTGAGGATGAGCACAAAGCTCTTAATGATTTTTATATCCCTTATGGGTGGTGTATTCATTGCCAATACACG